>CM070779.1:135727190-136927190 GCA_036346955.1 Dipus sagitta | reverse complement strand
TGCCCGACTTCCGGTGCACTGCTTCTTACTTCCTGCTTCCTGCTTCTTACTTCCTGCTTCCTGTTTCCAGTGAGGCAGATGGGTCTTCTGTGGCTGTCCGTGGGCCCTGCCTAATCCCAAAGCCCGATCTTATGGTTACATCGCTTCAAGTCCTTTCGGGTCTCTCTTCCTGGTCCAAGTGGCTTTTCCTGGCCCATGGCCTCTGGAGATTCACCTTGAATTCCCTCTTACCTTACCTTTTGCACCCAGGTAGATCAGACTGACTGTGCTAAGCCCAGCTCTTCTCATCCACCCTTCCGTCCCCTCTCATCTCCCCTCTGTTCAGCACAGATATCCCACTTGGCAGTCGCCTTCTCTTCTTCCCTCCAGCTCCAGGCTCATTCCTGACTCCAGGTGTCTTTCTGGTGGCCACTGATGGACTGTCCGCCTCCCTCCACTCCCCACGGTCTCTCTGGTAGCTTCCTCCACGTGCTCTGTTTGTTTCTGCCTTTCTGCCTGTGGTTCCAGGCAGGAGCCTCCCTCTCTGTCTAGGCCAGAACTGGGACATACATACCCTGGCTCTGTCCTATGCCCTTGCGTCAGATGTGAATTCTCCTTGGAATTCCTTTTCCTGTCCTTCCTCTGAACATTTCTAGTGCTATGACAGTGCTTGGCACACAGTCTGGCCTTACGGTTTGGGGGTGACGAATCTCTGATGTCTCTTCCTCTGGGCAGCCTTTCCTACCTGCCTTGGACTTAGCTGTTGTCCTGTGTGTGATCGGGCACCTAGCACCTGCCATCTTTTCTACTCTGATAGGAAAACACACCTGTTCTCCTGGCCAGCTGGTGCAGAGTACTATGCAACTCTGACAGCGTGGGAGGCTGGTGTTCGAATAATGCTCCACTGCGTATCAATACACACGGGTCATTTCACTTCTCTGACCATTTTGAGGAATTTAAATCGTGGCTATTCCGTCCTTCACTCACTCACAGTAAGAGCTATGCGTGCGACGCTGTCCTCAGCACTGCTAGGCTCCGCAGATAGAACCCACAGGAGAATGTGGGGCTCATCATAAGAAGTGGTGGCTGTCCCCCAGCTAGCACCCTCAGAGGTCCTCCTGGTCAGGCCCCATTCCTGCCTGTCCAGAGAAGACAGAAGTTTCACTCCCGGAAGCCACATAAAAATCCAGGGGTGAGCTGGGCGTGGCGGCGCACGCCTTTAATCCCAGCACTGGGGAGGCAGAGGTAGGAGGATTGCAGTGAGTTCGAGGCCACCCTGAGACTACACAGTGAATTCCAGGTCAGCCTGGACTAGAGTGAAACCCTACCTCGTTAAAAAAAAAAAATCCAGGGGTGAGCTGGAGAATGGCTTAGTGGTTAAGGTGTTTGCCTGTGAAGCCAAAGGACCCAGGTTTCATTCCACAGGACTCACGTAAGTCAGATACACAAGGGGGTGGATGCATCTAGAGTTTGTTTGCAGTGGCTGGAGGCCCTGCTTCTTTCTCTCTCTCTCTCTCCCTCTTTTTCTCTCTCAAATAAATAAATAAAAATAAAATATGTTTTTTTAAAAAATCCGGGGGTAGTAGTGTACAGCCTTAAGCCTAGTGCTGAGGAGGTGGAGACAGGAGGCTCCCTCTGCGCCCCCTTCCCCCGCTTGTGTTCCCTGTGCTTCGTCACCAGCCTCCTGCTCACCTGTGCGCTTCCCGCCTGCACTCGGCATACTGGTTCGGTCACATGTGAACCCGAGACAGGAACCTGCGTCCCACTCATCTTTGGACCTTAGTGCAGGGAGTGCAGTAGACGCTCAGTATATGTATGGGTTGAGTGCGTATGAAAGGGTGACAAGGTGTATCGGGTGGAAGCCACCAACACAAAGCCATCAGGAAATGAGGCCAGTTGCCTTTCATTGACTACTACCTAGGTATTCACACTGGCATTCACACTGGGCCGGGCTCCAGTGTGCAAGGAGGAGTAAGTCGGGTCCTTGTTTGAAAGGTGTGCTTTGTAAAAAGCCCCTCCGTGAGTGAAGGAAACCTAAGAGGTCGGTTCGCTGACTCTGACCTGCTCTCCACAGTGCAGTGAGCTCTGTCAGCTGCACGTCGCGTTGGGCGTTTTGTGCCTCGGTGGTGTCCCTTCTTGGAAAGGAGGAGAATAGTGATGTGCCTTTGTAGGGGTGTTGGGTCAATGTGAATCACCCAACCAGGTGTGGGGAAAACTAAAGGCAGCCCAGGAGGAAGAGCAGCGCCCCATGACAAATGCCCGGGTTCGTAGCCTGCGTGAGGGCTCCCGATTGCTCTTGTCGTAGTCCAGCCTTAGCCTCTGACAGGTGAAGAAGTTAAAGGGGGTGGCCAGGAGGGAGAGGGAGAGCACACTTAGCAACACTCATGGTCACACAGCAAATTAAAGGACAGGGCTGAGACTAGCATCCAGGTCACCGGTGTCCAAGCAGAGGTGACAGCTTTTGATACTTCACAACCCACTTCTGCTTGGAAAGGACAGTGACAATTGTACGGTCAGTGTGTCAGTGGAAGAGAGTGGGGTCAGGGGCATGATCGGCCTGATTGGTCTTGTTTCGCCCCTCGGGCTCCTGTGAACGTTGGTCGGGGATTCACTTCCTGTTGTTATATCCGATTTTTCACGTTAATTGAATAGAGAGAATCCTACACACACTCCTTCCCAGCTCTTCCCAAACCATAGCACCACGGGGCCATGCCTGTGTGCTGCTGGTGGGTGCGCATGCCAGGGAATGGCACCGACTGTATCAAACTGAGATGGCTCAGTCAATAACGTACTTGCCTTGCAAGCCTGAAGACCTGCAGTTCAATCCTTAGAACCTACATCAAAAGCTAGGTGGGGTGGTATAGACCTGGAATCCCACCCAGCACTGGGGTGGGGCAGAGACAGGAGGATCCCTGGAGCTCACTGGCCATCCAGTTGTAGTCCAATTGGTGAGCCCCTAGATTCCGTGACAGACTCTATCTAAAAAAAGGAAAGAGGGGCTGGAGGGATTGCTTAGCCATTAAGGCACCAGCCTGCAAAGCTAAAGGACCAGGTTCGATTCCCCAGGACCCATGTAAGCCAGATGCATAAGGTGGTGCATGCTTCTGGAGTTCGTTTGTAGCAGCTGAAGGCCTTGGCACACTCATCCTCTCTCTCTCTCTCTCTCTCTCTCTCTCTCTCTCTCTCTTTCTCTCTCAAATATAAATAAAGATAAAATGGTAAAAATTAAAAAAAGATAAAAGTAAAGTGGATGACATTCTTGAGGAGGACCCCTGACGTTTCCTCTGGCCTCCCTATGTGTGGTGCCTCCCACAGGGCACACACAGGTGTTGGGGGCAGCAGGATGAGGGTACTGCTTGGGACCAAAGTTTCAGAGATGAGCAGAGGTAAGCACCCAGGGAGAGCTGACTGTGTCGGAGGAAGAAAATTTAGTAGCTCCCTCGCCTTTGATCATGGGCTAAACCGGACAGTAGGATGGTCGGTGTCTTGTCCAGAATCCAGCTCAAATGGAATAGCATGCTATTATATAAGGAAACTGAGTTTGGACCCATGAAATTACGTACATCTGGGGAGTATTTGCCTCCCCACCCTGAGATTTCTGTGTCTAACCACGTTTTCATCTCCCCTGCATTGCAGCCAGGGCTAATGTAATCTTCATTCCCCAGTAATGTGGTCCTCTGCTTGGGACTAAAGTCTTTTGGAGACCTGGTGATACCAGGAGTTCAGGCACTTGGCAACTTTGGGTGGGGGTGGTGAATCTTGCAGGAGGGAGGGGACAAGGATGGTATCACCTCTTCTGTCATCAAATTGTTCAGTGACCCAATGCTGGGATGTCCTTTGCAGCCGCTGCTGATACCCCGAGTAGGCATGTGAGCCCTTTACAGTACAGACTTCTCACCTTGCATATTCACCAGTGTGTCCCAAAAGACTAGACCAGGACCGTGCATACAAGGGACATGTGATAAAAGTCCATTCCCGGGCTGGAGAGATGGCTTAGCGGTTAAGGCACTTGCCTGGGAAGCCCAAGAACTCATGTTCGAATCTCCAGGTCCCACGTAAGCTAGGCACAGCAGCGACACAAGCACATAATGTCGTACATCCGTACAAGGGGGCACACACATCTGGAGTCCATTCGCAGAAGCTGAAGGCCCTGGCGTGCCCATTCTCTCTCTTTCTCTCTTGCTTTCTCAAAATAAATAAGTAAATAAAAATATCCATTCTTGGGCTGGAGGCATGGCTTCGCGGTTAAGGCGTTTGCCTGCAAAGCCAAAGGACCCAGGTTCAATTCCCCAGGACCCACGTTAGCCAGATACACAAGGGGGCACATGTGTCTGGAGTTTGCAGTGTCTAGAAGCCCTGGCTTGCCCATTCGCTCTCTCTCTCTCTTTCCCTCTTTCTCTGTTAAATAACTAAATAGAAATATTTTAAATATATATATATACCCATTCCTATGGGAAGAGTGGAACGTGTCTCCCAGTAGAGGATGTAGAGAGCCCAGAACGGACTTCTTGACGACCTTTTCCTCTGAGGACTGCGGGGAATGAACTCCGGAGGGCTAGATGATTTTCCCAAGGTGGCAAAGCTAATCCTGGCTCCTGGCTACTCCATTATCTCTGTGGAACCTGAGCATTGAATGGGAATAGACGTGCCCTGAGTGGGCGATTGTGTGAGAGGGCCATGGTGAGAGAGAATGGCCAGGCAGACTGGACTGGCACATGCTATCTGGAGGGTGAGTGGAGACTAGGGAGAGTGCCCTTTGGCAGGTAATGTTCTAATTAGGAAAACAGATGGACTCCGTCAGCCATGCCTGCAAATTAAATCAAGTGACCCCCTTTCGCGTCCTCCCAGAGTGGTGCCCGCGCCGAGCTTCCGGCTGCATCCAGACCACAGGAAACTGTATCTTTTCCCGTCTAAGCATTTTTCCTGTCTGTTTCCTTGGGAACATTTTGGTCACTGGGAAGTGTGCCTGCTAACCCCTTTGGGCCTTTTTCATTTCAACCATTTTGGCACTGATGGTCAGGAAAGGTCAGGTCTGTCCACTGTCTGTTGGAGTATCCGTGGACTCTTGGCAGAGTCAAGCGAAGCGGCCTCTCGTGTCTCATCCGGTCACTCAGAATGCTGAAGCTGGGTCCTTGTGGGGTGGCTATTCCCAGGTCACCCAGCAGGAAGCGGCTACTTTCCCTCTTTAGTCCATATCCGCTGTGGCTGGCCCTGAGGAAGGGTTGGGCCTACTTGGCCTGTTGAGAAGGTTAGTCCAGGAAACACGAGTATGGGGGTGACACTGCAGAAAGGCAGCCACTGGGGTGGGGTCCCAGTCCCCTATCCTTGGAAATACCTGTGGTTTACCTAATCCCACGGGGCGTCCCTGAGCCAGTAGGATCGTGTCCTGTGAGGGCTGAGTGAGCTGGGGCATTTGTACCCTTGCTCTGCCCTGGTTGGCGGAGGATTCCTCGAGTTGGAGAATGGAAGGACTAATTCACTGGCACTTTGGAGGGGCCCATCATGGAGACAAGCAACGTGGATCTAGCATGCGAGAAGCCTCTAGAGAGAAAGATGTGAGTGCTGGCAGCTAGGAGCCACACAGTGTCATGGAAAATGCAGGGGTCACTAAGAACACCTCCGTCAAACTTCATCAAGGTGGCACCAACTCACTGATTCCTATGCTGTGCTCTCCTCCCCCCCCCCCCAACCCCCGGGACTTCTGTTTTAAGACAACAAATGGGCATACACAGTCTGAAGTCCTTTCTTTTCGTTCTTGGGTTTTTGTTTATTTATTTATTTTTTTCGAGGTAGGGTCTCGTTGTAGCTCAGACTGACCTGGAATTCACTATGTAGTCTCGAGGTGGCCTCGAACTCTCAGTGTGCCGCGGGGAACAAAAACACTGGCCAGGGTGTGCTCACAATTCCCTAGCTGCTTCCCCAGGCGACTCTGGCTGCCCTGTCCCCCTCCACTCACAGTAAGTGCAGGAAAAGTAAACTCCATTCGCAATGCCTGTGAAGGCGGCCAGAGCCAGGAAGGTGAGACTAGGGTAAAAACAAACACTCCTGAGCGTGCAGAAAAGAAGAAAGAGCTTAGAGGTGTTCTGCTGTTTTGGAGTATGCCGGCCCTGTGGAGAGCGACCCGTAACTCTCACATTCACGCGCTGAGGCTCAGCTCACTGACAGGTCCTGTGGCCAGGCTGGTGTGGGAGCTGCAGGCCCAGCTCTTAGCTGCCCTATCTTCTTTTCATGTTTTATATTTCTTTTATTATTATTATTATTATTATTATTGTTTGGGTTTTTTTGAGGGTCTCACTCTAGCCCAGGCTGACCTGGAGTCTCATGGTGGCCTCGAACTCACGGCGATCCTCCCACCTCTGCCTCCCGAGTGCTGGGATTAAAGGCGTGCGCCACCATGCCCGGCATCATGTTTCATATTTCTTCTAGGTACTTCCCCCTTTGCACAGAATATACGACTAGCTGTGTGTTGCATTCATTGCTTGTGACCTGTCTCCTGCCTCCAGGATATTCAGTCCCCGAGGGCTGCCATCATTTTCTTCTTCACTGTTCACAGTGCCTAGTTAGTACCTAGTGGACACTCAGAGCCCCTTATGCAAGTTAGAGGCGCATGCCCTTCCTCAGCTGGTTAAATGAAGAACCGTTCAGCACTCAAACCTGGACATGAAGAGTGGCCGGAACATCCTGCCTCCCATCCCGCTCTCTTCTCCCCACCTCTGCCTCTGCCTCCCAGAGCTGGCAAGCGCCTGTCCCTGGGGATGTGCTGCACAAATGCCACGGAAAGCACCCGTTTGGGATTTTACAAGCAGAAAGGCTGTCTGGCACTGGCTGGGATGGGAGTTGGGGGGGGGTGAGTCTCATGGGACCCTGACATGTTTAGCACAGAGGGAACTTCATCTGTGTCTTTCTCTCTCTTCTCCCAAGTAGGCTGTTGTAGGGGACGCTGGCTAGAACAGCATTCTTCCTATTCAGAAAACTACAGTGACTTTCTGTCCCAGGAAAACAGCACTGTTTAAGTTCCCAGGTGCCGGCCAGAGAGGTGACTCAGTGGTTAAAGGCATGTTCTTGCAAAGCCTGACAGCCTGTGTTGGATTCCCCAGTACCCACCTGTGGTTCCTGGCCACCCTGAGGCCCCTGTGCATCGGTCTCCCAGAGGTGTCCAGGCAAGTGCAGAGCAGGGTCATGAGGGCGACGGGAAGAAACACCCAGGGGACAGTTTCAGAAAACAGCTCGTTTGTTAGGGGAATGGGTTCATAAGCGTTTGTGAAAGAGTGGGAAGAGGTACGGGTAGGTACCGGTCATAAGGGGATTGGTTAGTTCAAAGGTCCCACGGATGCCTAGTTAGCATGTAGTGACATCACGGGTGAGCGGAAAAGGGTCACAGGGTTTATGTAGTGGCCGGAAAAGGCACGGGGTATGGGTCGTGGGGGCATTGGCTGTGCGGAGGCTATTGTCTGATACCTCATTAACACATAGGAACGTACTGGGCAAGTGGCAAGAGGTCACAAGACTCTGGGGAAAGCAAAACCTATGTCTTATGGGGACATCCAGGTGTCCTGGGCTGGGGGAGGGAGCGGCCGAATTCCTGCAGGCCTCGGGACCTAACGTTATCAGGATCTAGGCCTTCTGTGACCTTCTGTAGCCCGGGACCCTTAGCCGTGCCTGGCAGCTCAGGCCTGCTTTAACTCTCTGTGGCCTGCGGCCCTTACCTGTGCCCAACGCCCACCTAAAGCCAGACACACAAGGTGGCACATGTGTCTGGAGGTTGTTTGCAGGGGCAGGAGGCCTTGGCTTGAGCTTTCTGTCTCTCTCTCTTTCTCAAATATATAAATAAAGTATTTAAATGTCCAAGTGCCAAGGTGCCTAGCACTTTGCATAGACAGCTGGATGAAGTTTAGGGGGGAAATGAGACCTCGGGACAGGTGACTAGCCCAAGGCCTCCTAGACGTCTCCTGTGTTGTGCCGTGGGCTACCGGCCACTCGCTGCCTTAGTTACCTCAGCTCTCTCATGGGGCATAGACTCGCACCTTGAGGTCTGTTGCAGCAAGCACGCAGTAGGCTGCCTGCCTGACTCCAAATGTCCGCGGTTTGTTAACCTTGCCTACTTATTTTATAGTCCTCCTGACATCACAACCTGACTAGGTGACTCGGGTTTTGGCCTGAATTTTTATCACATTCAGATAGATGCTGCAACCTTTAGAACGCTTCCAGAGCTGCTTATTAAGAATCTACAAGGGCTGGAGAGAATGGCTTAGCAGTTAAGGCGTTTGCCTGCAAAGCCAAAGGATCCTGGTTCAATTCTCCAGGTCCCACGTAAGCCAGATGCACAAGGAGGCGCATGAATCTAGAGTTCCTTTGCAGTGACTGGAGGCCCTGGCACACCCATTCTCTCCCCCCACCACCCTTTCTCTCTCTCAAATAAATAAATAATACATATATATATATATATATATATATATATATATATATATATATATAAAGAATCTACAAATGGATCTGGGCATGGTGGCGCACGCCTTTAATCCCAGCACTCAGGAGGCAGAGGTAGGAGGATCACCATGAGTTCAAGGCCACCCTGAGAATACAGAGTGGACTACAGTGAAACCCTACCTTGAAAAACCAAAAAAAAAAAAAAAAAATCTACAAATGGGCTAGGGAGATGGCTCAGCGGTTAAAGGTGCTTGCTTGCAAAGCCTAATTGCTCCGGGTTTGATTCTCCACTACCGAGGTAAAGCCAGGCCCACAAAGTGGCGTGCACATCTGGAGTTTGTTTGCAGTAGCAACAGAGCCTGGCGCATCCTTACTCTATCTCGCTTTCTCTCTCTAATAAATAAGTGAATAAATAAAATATTTTTTTAATTTATTTTTTTTTTTGAGGTAGGGCCTCGCTCTAGCCCAGGCTGACCTGGAATTCACTATGTTATCTCAGGGTGGCCTTGAGCTCACAGTGATCATTTTGCCTCCCGAGTGCTGGGATTAAAGGCACATACCACCATGCCTGGCTAAATAAAATATTTTTAAAAGAACCCTATAAATAGAATATACGGAGTGGTAAGAGACCCTCGTATGTACATGCGTGCATGCACACACACACACACACACACACACACACAAATAAATAAATAATAATATTTTTAAAAAGAATCTACTAAAGGTTTGCATGACAGAAAAAAAAAATCAAATTGTTGCCTATTTTTCTTGGCACTAATCGTGGCTAGACATTATTTGAGGTAACTCCTTCTTCTTGTCTTCATTTTCTCCCTAAATGGGTGGGTGAGAGGCACCCTTCTTCCCACATTCTGGATGGCAGAATCAAGCGGCAGAGAGTCCAAGCCCCTGCCTACACTCAGGAGGAGGCTATTTGATATTGAGGTCACCAGCAAAGCTTTTGGGGTTCCCCACCCTCAGTCCCACTCCGACGCCCTGCCCACCCGGCCTCTGTGTCACAGCCTCTCTGGGCTGAGCGTCTGCAGCTTGAGCTGGTCCCTTCAAGTTGTTGTGGATGAAGACCAACGGCTGTGTTCAGGCCTTAGCTCGTGTCCGACACCCAACATGCATTCAGTGAACGGCCCCCATCAAGGCGCCCTCTGTGTTTCCTTAGGGTGCCCACAGCAGTGGGAGGAATCTCCCGATTTAGACCAGGAACTAAACCCAGCCGGTGTTAGCCTGGCTCAGGGCAGGGCTGCTGTGCTGTCAGACAGTGGCGATGAGTCAAGGCTCCTGTGGTCTAGCAGCGATGACGTGAGGATGTGATGATGCGCTCCGTGGAGGAAGCACCGAACAGCTGACTCCGCCCAGCCTCCCGGTCCGGGGCTGGGGACGGCCCACACCACACAGCGCAGAAGCAGGATGGATATTCTTGACACGCCACTGCCTGTCGTTGATGTGCATTTGAGACTGCTGTTGACACACAAGCTATTCAGGACAGCAACATTTGAAAACAGTGTTCCCAGCCACCCTGCAAGGTATGGCGGCACATGACTGTAAGCCCCCAATCAGGTGGTAGAGGCGAGGGCGTTCAGAGGTTCAAGACTAGTAGCTATACTGCATAATGAAACTAGCCTGGGATACACAGGACTTAATTTCAAAACCAAAAAAAAAAAAGAAAACACACAAACACACACACACAAAACATTTTTTTATTCAAGCTTAAACCCTAACAATTTGGAGGTCTTTTTCTTCTGACTTATACCCTCAGGTAATGAAGAGAGAGTTAGCCCTCATACTGGACTACTTCTCATCATGACATGTGACACTTTCCAATTTGGGGGAGAGTGATGCTTGCTGCTGGGACAAAGCATCCTATAGTATGGTATTGTGGGCATGTCAGAGGCAAGTCTGGGGACCTGCCAGCAGTCCCAACACCTTCATAGAGATGAAGTGCCCCTTACTTGTGACCCCCGGATGCCAACTAAATGAAGTAATGGCAATTAAACTTGGAGAACAGTTTGGGGATCCTGGTTCCGAGCTTCATATTTTCCCACTGTTAGAACATGCAGGATATAGGTTTGGCTCAAGTACATGTTGTACTTGGATCATTTAGTTATTTATTTATTTTGGTTTTTGGAGGTAGGGTCTCACTCTAGCTCAGGCTGACCTGGTATTTACTATGTAGTCTCAGGGTGGCCTCGAACTCATGGCGATCCTCCTACCTCTGCCTCCCGAGTACTGGGATTAAAGGTGTGTGCCACCACACCCGGCCTGGATCGTTGTTTTTAAAATTTATTTTATGAAGAGAGAGAACGAGAGAGAGAATCAGCACACCAGGGCCTCCAGGCACTGCAATCAAACTCCAGATGCATGTGCCATCTTGTGGGCATGTGTAACCTTGTGCACATATGTCACCTTGTGCGTCTGGCTTACATGGGTCCTGGGAGGGTTGAACCTGGGTCCTTAGGCCTCACAGGCAAGCACTTTAGCCAGTAAGCCATCTCTTCAACCCAAATCTTTTTTTTTTTTTTACCGTGTGTGTGCATGCATGCGTGCATGTATACATGCACATGCAAATGTGTTGGCATGCATATGGAGGCTAGAGAATAACCTTGGATGTCAGTCCTCAGGAATGCTATCCACCTTTAATAGAAATTTCTATTTATTTGAGAGACAGAGAAAGAGGGCAATTAGAATGAGCATGGGCATGCCATGACCTCTTGCCACTGTGCACAAACTCCAGACACATGTTCCACTTTGTGCATCTGGCTTTACCTAGGTACTGTGGAATTGAACCCAGACCATTAGGCTTTGCAAGCAAGCACCCTTAACCACCGAGCAATCTCTGCAGCCCCACCTGTTTTTTGTTTTTTTTTTGAGACAGGGTCTCTTGTTGACCTGGAGCCATGCAGTTAGGCTAAACTGGCTGGCCAGGGGCACCAGCGATTCTCTTACCTCTCCAGCACTGGAAATGCAAGCATGGGCCATGCACCCGGCTTTTGCATGTGAGTTCTGGGGATTAAACTCAGGTCCTTGTGCTTGCATAGTAAGCACTTTACTAACTGATCCATCTCCCTAGCCCTTGATTTTTTCCCCCTTTAAAAAATACTTTCATTAGCCGGGCGTGGTGGCGCACGCCTTTAATCCCAGCACTTGGGAGGCAGAGATAGGAGGATCGCCGTGAGTTCGAGGCCACCCTGAGACTACATAGTGAATTCCAGGTCAGCCTGGGCTAGTGTGAGACCCTACCTCGAAAAACCAAAAAAAAAAAAAAAAAAAAAAAAAAACTTTCATTTATCTTCCAAGGTCCACTCTGACCAGAATTCTTTCTCCAAGTTCTGCTCCGGTTTACGTAAGAAGAGAACACAAGTCCGTGTGTATGGGGTTTATTTATTCGGCCTGGTCCTTGTCTAGATAGAGCCACAGGGAGGATGCAGGGTTCATGGGTGGCAGGGTATCTTCAGAGCGAGGAGACTAGGCATCTGTATTCGTCTGCCACCCGTGTGACCTTGTGTCCCATGTCTCCTTTCCCCATGTGGAATAGACCCCCAGCAAGACGCACCTGACCCTGGTGTTGGTGAACGGTTGCCATTCCAAACAGTGCAGACTCCTTAAAAGGCATTTATTCTGGGCTGGAGAGATGACTCAGCAGTTAAGGTGTTTGTCTGAAAAGCCTAATGACCTGAGTTTGATTCCCCGTACCCACATAAAGTCAGATGCATGTACCTGGAGTTTGTTTGCAATGGCTGGAGTCCCTGGTGCACCCATTCTCCTCTCTGTTTACAAATAAATAAATATTAAAATAAGGGAGAAAAGGGCATTTACTCTCAGGGGGTGTCCTGAGCTCAAATCTAACCTGTGGGACCCTTGGCTATTGAGATTTGGAATGTCTTGGGTCCTTTTGCTGCAGTGGATACGTTCTGTACTGTCTGCGTCAGTTGTGTCCCAGGTCCCCTTCACATATCCATGGGTCTTGTGTCCCTAGCTGGCCAGGAGGCAGAGCCATCCATGCTTGTGAATGCCCCTCCAATGTCCTCCAGTGTCTTTCAGGATGTGTGGCCTAAAGATGTATGGAGAAAAAAAAAAAACAGTCATCTCGATATGAGGTGAAGTCCCACAGCTGACCCCCACCGAATGCATCTTGAGAGGGTACCTGCCCAGGTGGCTCAGGGGTTCCAGAACAGCGCCCCATATCAAGGCTAGAGAGGAGGTGCTCCTTACCTCCCGCTCAGGCAAAGTGGAGGCTGTGGTGTGGCAACTCCTAACTTTGTGTTTTAATTTTCAAGAAGGAAATAAATCCTCTCCCAGCCTTTGCTGTAGCTGACTTTGGAGCTATGACTTTATCATGCAAGTGGTTATTTGTGGACTTTTAGAAACCTGCATCATGGAGTGAAATTACATACTAAGAGATTTCTAGAACCGTGGATTATGGTCCCAGCAGATTCTAATGATTCTCCGGGTGCCATTAGGGTATAACGTGAAAATGCATATTTAGAGGATGATTAAAAAGCAAGCACGCAAGGCGGAATTCCTAGTGGAAAGTGGTGATTACACTCAGCAGGAGGTTATTTCCTCATGTTAGATATCTTACAGACCACCCCCACGCTCCCCAGAACCGCAGGGGGCTCCCCTAGTAGATTATAAACAACCACACACACCACCAAAACCTGGGCGATGGCCACGCCAGCCCCGGCCACTGGAGAAATCTGGGAACTGGGTTCTTCAAATGTCCAGGCCTGGGCTCAGGTGACGGGTCAGTGAAGGGCTGGCACCACAAGCATAAGGACCTAAGTTCCATCCCAGAACCCACGTAAGAGCGCCGGGCAGGGTGGCATGCACCTGTGACCCCAGAGTGGGGAGGTGGAGCGAGGAGATCCCTGGGGCGAACTGGACGGCTAGTTTAGAGGTATGTGAGCCCCAGACTAGTGAGAGAGCCTGTCTCCATGCAGGTGGAGGGCATTCCCGAGGAACAACACTCTACGTTGTCCTTTGGCCTCTATGCACACACACACACACACACATATACACACACATATACACACACATGCACACACATCACATACACACACAAATACACATACACACACAAACACACATACACACATACACATATGCACACACAAATACACACACACACATACACACACATATACACACGCATGCACACATTCACACACAAATACACATACACACACACATGCATACACATACACACACATCACACATACACACACAAATACACATACACAGAAACACGTACACAACACATACACACACACATACACATACACACACAACACATACACACATACACAAACACACATACACACACACATATACACCTACACATACACACATACACACACACAAAATGGGCGCCCTCACTGGGAACAAGGGAAAACAATGCTCCCCTATGAGCTCGCGGTGGGAATCAATGGAGTAACATGTGCGGGGATGCTCCGCTCACCAATGGAAGGGTCCAATGGGAGGGTCGCTGTCTCCACGGCGTTACAACGGAACTTTGCAGGCTGCCCAACTCTGAAGGTGCCGTGTCAGCCTTTCCAACCCCTGTGCCAAGGGCCGAGTGCATAATCCCACTTGGCGAGGAAGCCGATAGAAAGATATCCATCAACAAGGCACAATGACGTGCTAACCCCTCCCGAGGCGGCCCACCTGCAAGCGTTCATCCTTCCGCAGTCCCGGTGGTAGTCCCCACCGAGAGCGTGCCCAAGCACCAAACCAGAGGTTCCCAGCCATGGAATACTCTGGCCTAAGTTGTTCATGATTTTTCTAGTATAAAGCTGTAAAATGTTATTGGCAGGGAGACAAGAGAAGATGATGGATTGGTTGAAAAAAAAGGAAAAATTTTAATGAAAGTATTTAAAAACCAATACTCGTGGAAAATTTAGAAAATACAGACTAACATAAAATTACTCATCCTTCTATCATCCTAAATAAACTCTGTCAACATTTGGCTTCCTTCTAACCCTTTAAAGTGAAAGTAGCATATCTAACAGTAATGTTTATATTAAGCTATAAAGATATATATGCCTAATATAAATATAAACACACACACACATATAATGGAGGAAGAGATTGAGGAGAGCTGGTTGTTTTCATTTAACATTTTATAATGTTTATTTTTCTTTTTTTCTTTTTTATTTTTTAAAGGACAGAGATCATCCCATTTTCCTTTTTTTTAATTTTTTTGTTTATTTTTTTATTATTTGAGAGCGACAGGCAGAGAGAAAGAGGGAGACACAGAGAGAGAGAGAGAGAGAGAGAGAGAGAGAGAGAATGGGCGTGCCAGGGCCTCCAGCCACTGCAAACGAACTCCAGACGCATGTGCCCCCTTGTGCATCTGACTAACGTGGGTCCTGGAGAATCGAGCCTTGAACCGGGGTCCTCAGGCTTCACAGGCAAACGCTTAACCGCTAAGCCATCTCTCCAGCCCTAATGTTTATTTTTCTATGGCATCAAATATTCTTCTAAGATGTCATTGTTTTTTTTCAAGGTCGGGTCTCACTCTAGCTCAGGCTGACCTGGAATTCACTGTGTAGTCTCAGGGTGGAGACTCACAGTGATCCTCCTACCTCTGCCTCCTGAGTGCTGGGATTAAAGGCATGTGCCACCACGTCTGGCTAAGGTGTCATTTTTAATGATTGACACCAATATTATCAAACACTTTTCTAAGCTAGGCATGGTGGCTCACACTTATAATCCCAGCACCTGGGAGATGGAGACAGAAGTATTGCGTTGAGTTGAAGGCCAGCCTGTGCTACATAATACAGAGCGAGTCTCTGTCTAAAAATACATAAAATAAAATCCTTTCTCTTGTCAGTAGAAAATATAATGATCACCCACGCAGAAATGTGAAAACACACACACACAACTGTAGAAAGGACAAAATGCCAGGAGCCAAGACTTGCACATTTAAGGACAGTGCTGCAGACACGCTGGGGCAGGTGCATCTCCTGAATGTTCTTTACAAGCTAATAGGAGTTACTTTTGAAAGTGTGCAGGTTTGAATCAGATCCCACCCCTCATACACTCATGTGTCTGAATGTTTGATCCCCAGCTGGTGGCAATTTGGGAGATAGAGCCTTGCTGGAGGAGGTGTGTGGCTGGGGGCCGACTTGGGGGTGTTTTAGGCAGCTCTCCCTTGCCAGAACTCAGCTCCCTCTCTTGCTGCTGTGGCAGAAGTGATGTCAAGCGTCTGCTCATGCCACGTTTTCCCCTGGCATCGCGAAGCTTGGCCTGGAGACTGCAGCCGAAATGAAATCTTTCCTCCCATGAGCTGCCTTGGGTCAAGTGCTTTGTCCCAGCAAGAAGGTAACTACAGCCGCACATGGTGGCGCACGCCTTTAGTCCCAGCACCCAGAAGGCAGAGGTAGGAGGATCGCCGTGAGTTTGAGTTTGAGGCCACCCTGAGACTACATAGTGAATTCCAGGTCAGCCTGGGCTAGAGTGAGACCCTACCTACCACTAGAAACCAAAAAAAAAAAAAAAGGTAACTACAACGGATAACAGATGGTATGAGGCCATGCAGTCTCCAAGGCGTGCTGTTCTTCTAGGAGTGTTGTGTGTTCTGGTGACTCCCTGAACTGGGATGGCTCAATGTTCTGCTTTCCCTTTTAACTTTAAGGTGGTGCAAAATCAGCCTACATTCAGCAGAAACAACCCTGAATTCCGAGTGTGTGTGTGTGTGTGTGTGCATGTGTACGTGCAGGTCAGAGATTAACCTTAGGTGTCTTCCAAGATTGGGAAAGGGTCTGTCACTGAACCCAGAGCTCACTGATTCTGCCCGTCTAGCTAGTCAGCTGTGGTGGTTTGAATAAAATGTCCCCCATAGGCTCATGTGCTTCGAGTACTTGGTTCCCAGTTGGCAGTAATTTGAGAGGGTCGTGGGGCCTTTGGGGAGCGAGGTGGAACCTTACTAGAGGAAGTGTGTTTCTGGGGGAAGGCTTTTGTGGGGGGATATAGATGAGCTCCAAGCCCAGCACTCATTCTACTTCCTTCCTTCCTGCTACTGTGGAGATGTGATTCCTGCCTGACAGACTGCTCCCATCATGCTTTGCCCACCACAATGAAACTCCCCCTCTAAACTGTCACCAGAAATAAACCCTTTCCTTCCATAAACTGCTTCTGGTCAGCTGTTTGGCCCAGCAATGGGAAGGTAACTGCCACAACAGATTTCCCCCAGGATCCTCCTGAGTCTCCACTTCCCCAGGGCTGGGATTATGAGTGCATGCCGATGTGCCTGGCATTTACTGGGGTGCTAGGGGTCCCAGCTCACAGCCTCACAATAGTGTGGTAAATTCTTTCTTTACCAACTGAACCACCACACAAAGCCCTTAAATGCATTTTTAACATTTGACATTCATTTTTCTTAAAAAAGTATTTATTTATTTTCAAGGAAAGAAAGGTGGCGGTGGAGGGGGGGGGGGAATGGGCATGCCAGGGCCTCTAGCTACTGCAAATGTACTCCAGATCCATGCACCACTTGGTGCATCTGGCTTTATGTGGATACTAGGGAATTAATCCCTGGCCATTAGACTTTTCAGGGAAGTGCCTTAACAGATGAACCATCTTTCCAGCCCACATTTGACATTTCAACTTATGATGGGGTTGAATTCATGATGGTATTATGGGGATGGAGCCCTTTCCTAAGTGGAGGACCTGAATTCAGGTCACTGAACATTCCCCAGTGCCAGCAACCATTTCACTGGCTCATCATGATAGTAACAGTTTGACTGTCTGGATAGCTGTACTATCTGTTAGGGAATTTAGGCTCTTTCCATTTATTTAAGTGCTAATTTTAAAAATATGTATTTATTTACTTTAGAGAGAGAAAGAGAGAGAGAGAGAAGAGAAAGAGAATGCAGAATGGGGATGGGTGCGCCAGGGCCTCTAGCCACTGCAAACAAATTCCAGACACATGTGCCACATTGTGCATCTGGCTTTATGTGGGTACTGGGGAATCGAACCTGGATCCTTTGGCTCTGCAGGCAAGTGCCTTAACCACTAAGCCATCTCTCCAGCCCAAATGTTAAACCTTTTTTATAGTTTCATAATTTGCTTGTGAGTGTGTATGTATGTATGTGATGTGTGTGGGTGGGGCACGCATGTGTAGAGGTCAGAGGACAACCTTACGCTGTTTCTTGTCTCCGTCCACTTTCTTTTGAAATGTGCTCTCTCTGGTCAGTGCTGCCTGTGAGCTTGTGGGCTGTCCTGGCTCTGCCTCCCATTGCCATCGGCTCATAGGGATTACAGATAGGTGTGCCACTTTTTTTTTTGGTTTTTTTTTTTGAGGTAGGGTCTCACTGTAGCCCAGGCTGACCTGGAATTCACTATGTAGTCTCAGGGTGGCCTCGAACTCACGGCGATCCTCCTACCTTTAATCCCGAGTGCTGGGATTAAAGGCGTGCGCCACCATGCCTGGCTAGGTGTGCCACTTTTCATCTGGCCTTGTGTGGGCACTGAGGAACATCAAACTTGTGTTGGTATGTTATTAAGCATGCACCTGTAATGGCTGGGCCATTTCCCCAGCCCCATGGTTCCCTTATTTGCTCTTTATAAACAGCGCTTTGATGAGCATGTTTGTATAAAAACTTTAGTATGCTAGCACAGTTATTTCCTTGTGTGTTGCTGCTCACACTGACTTAAGGAAGGACTTGGTGACAGTGTGGGCAGAGCTAGCAGTGGACCTGAGTCACCATGGTCATCAGCTCTACATTGCTGGGACGAACGTCCAGCCAGACACAGTTTACGGGAGGAAGGGGTTTATTTCAAGCTTACAGATCCAGCAATGATGGAAGAAGGGGCTTGCTTCCATCCATCCAAGCAGAGAGAAATGACTGTTCTAAACAAAAAACGACAAGCAGCAAGCAGGCACCCGCCAGAACTCAAGCTGCTCTCTCCACACCTTTGGGCTGGAATTCAGATCCACCCCCAAACACACCTTAGGGTTGCACTCCCGGATCTGCCCCCAGTGACACCTCTGTTCGCCAGGGGACTGGAGACCCAAGTTACAAGCCCAATTTTTTTTTCATTTAAAAAAAATTTAGAGAGTGAGACAGAGAAAGAGAGAGAAGGAGAGAGAGAGAGGATTGGTGTACCAGGGCCTCAGCCACTACAATCAAACTCCAGATGCTTGCGCCACCTAGTGGGCCTGTGCAATCTTGCGCTTGCCACACCTTTGTGCATCTGGCTTACGTGGGATCTAGAGAGCTGAGCATTAGTCTTCGCAGGCAAGCAGCTTAACCGCTAAGCCATCTCTCCAGCCCTACAAGCTTAAGTTTAATAAAGTCTATACGGCCATACATTTACAGTGTCACATTCAAACTACCACAGTCATGCAAGGCCTAGTGATGGGTCAAGCTATATCTGTATACCCTGGTAGTAGTGTCAGGTGTCAGGAGGAAACACAACTGAAGCCAGAGGGGAGTGAATAGAAATGACCAACTCCAGGAGGGATGGCTTAGCGGCTAAGGCGTTTGCTTGCAAAGCCAAAGGACCCAGGTTCGAGTCCCCAGACATGCACAAGGTGGCGCATGTGTCTGGAGATTGTTTGCAGTGGCTGGAGGCCCTGGCGTACCCATTCTCTCTCTCTCTCTCTCTCTCTGTCAAATAAGTAAATAAATAAAAATAAAATATTTTACAAAAGAACTGACCGACTCCAGCACCTCCAACCCTCACACATTCATCTGTTGGCATAACCCATTGGCCCAATGCAGTGAGAAGTGAGGTGAGGGGGTCTGGGGCTGCAGACCCCAGAGACCAGCTGCCTGGGCACAGGGTGGGTAAAGAAAGGATAAAGAGGGGCAGGCAGTGGCAGCCCTGGTTCCCTTGGAGAAATATGTTCCTGATGGTGCTCAGTCAGCCCAGAGCCCGGGCCTCGGCATCTGAGGGTTTCACCCTCTGTCCTCAGTCCCACAGGCAGGGAGCCGGAAGCCACGGGCCCTTACCAGCCTTGCCAGGGCAAAGGATTCCTGACTGCCAATGGCCAACACCTCCCAAGGGCTTCCCAGGGAAGTGCGATCCTCCTGAAATGTACGCTTGCCCCGTCCTCCCAGCACTTGTGGCAGATGGATGCTGTTGTTTCCCATTGCCCGGATGAGAAAACCGGGGCACAGTTTTCCAATTCCGTCTAGCGGAAGGCAGAGCCGGGTCAGCACTCCCAATCCGCCACCCTGAGCCTCCTTCCTCTCCAAGCCCGTAGGATGCGGGTGTCCTATATAGAACCCAGCGCAAAAACAGCCTCCCAACGCCCCTCTGCCCACTCTCCCCTCCAACAGGGGAAGAAGAGACCACGCTCACACCACGGCCTGAACAGGAGGCCCGCCAAGCCCTGAATGCCCCCCCCCCACCCAACTGTATTTTTCTCTCCGTCCCTTGGAAAACAGAAACTGCTGAGTACCTGCTATTTTCCCTGTAACTGTGTAGCAGAAACCGTCTCCTGTTCTCTGACCCTGGGAGTCAGCTTTCTGCCCAAAGCACATTTTTACAGCCAAGTTATTTCTGATTCTTTAAAAGCAAAAGCAGAAGGGGGAGGGGGGGGAAGCGTCTGGAAGGAGCAGGCTCTGGTGTAATGTAATGTCTCAGCAAAAAAAAACCCTGGGCGGCTGGGCCTGCGCTTGGACCTCATCTCCCACCGAGGGGAGTCTGACAGACAGCCTGAGCAGAGTGGTGGGGGGCCGGCAGGCTGGGCAAGGTGGACCCCCAAGGCTGCAGATGGGAAACACAGGCACTTTAATTATTCCAGGGACATGATGGGGAGGGGTGCGCTTGCTATGATGTTGAAAGGAGAGGAAACCACAGCCAGGTCGAGAAACTGACAATTTATTTACACATTCGACTTTGAAGTTGGGAAGAACCCTCTTTCTAAATGAGCTACTTTCTGGGGCACCATAAAAACGACTTGACTAGTGATTTGAATTTAGATTCCTGTGTGCATACCTGCGTGCGTGCGTGCGTGTGCATGTGTGTGTGGTGTGTTCTGTGTGCATACTGAGTGTAAAGTTGCTGGGCATGTGTTTGCATGTTCTTTTTCCTTTTCTTTCTTTCTTTCTTCTTCATTATTTTTTTTTTCATTCTTCTCTTTCCAAATAGGGTCTCCCTCTAGCCCAGGCTGACCTGGAATTCACTATGGAGTCTCAAGCTGTCCTTGAACTCACGGCGATCCTCTGACCTCTGCCTCCTGCGTGCTGGGATTAAAGGCGTGTGCCACCACGCCCGGCTGTGCGCTCTTTGCTGGCCTGTGACGAGCCTGGCAGAGCTGTTGCTCTCTCTCCTGTACAGCACCAGTGCCAAGCATGCATGGGGGACTGCGTGGCACAAGGGCTCAGGAAACCTGTGGAATGGAACTGGGGAGATGGCTCAGTCGGTAATGTGTCTGCTGTGCAAATATGAGAATCTGAGTTTAGAATCTCCTTCCAGAACCCACTTAAATTCCGGGCATGGTGGTCCACACCTGTCATCCCAGCACCGAGGAGGCAGAGAAGGGCAGATGCCCGGGGCAAACTCGCTAACTAGCATAGCTGAAGCAGTGAGCTCTGGGTTCCATGACAGACCCTATTTCAATAAATTAGGTGGGGTGTGATTAAGGAAGACATTCTATGTTGACTTCTGGCTTCTACATGCATATTCATACATGTGGATGCACTTCTGCACACACATACACATCTATGCATACCACACACACATGCACACACAAAAAAAGTCTGTGGACTGCTTGGACACTATGTGTGAGTCTCTACGTGAGCATACATGTGTGCAGGGGTCAGAGGCACATGTCTGTGCCTCTCTGACATGGAATCTGTGCTCCCTGGGGCAGGGACCTGTGGTGACTTCATTCTCTGTCACATCCCAGTAGTGACAGTGTGCGGGCATGAGGCCATGTGGACGTCCCAGAGCAGTGGGACCCGGGAGATCCCGTGTGTGCAGGGTGCCTCTGGGTAGCTCAGTGCCTAAGATGTGTGTGTGTGTGTTCCTGTGTGCGTGGTTGTTTGGGAAGACACGGGGAAAGGTGTCTGTGCACATCACCGCAGGGTAGGAAAAGGAAGCAGAAACCCCATCAAGGGAAAAGGGGAGACAGCTCAGTGGTCGGCAAGCCTGCTGATCAGAGTCCATTCCCCAGTGCCTGATGTAAAGCTGGACACAAAACAGCACATTTGACTATAATCCCAGCTCACTTATGGTATTAGGGAGAAGCAGTGAAGAAAATCCCAAAGCTCTTGGGACAGCCAGACTGGCCCTTCCTAGAGGCAAAACAATGAGAGATCCTGTCTCAAGGTCAAAGGACGTTGTCCTCTGACCTCCACATGGACATTGTGGCATGTGTACACACACTCTCTCTCTCTTTAAAAAATTATTTATTTGCAAGCAGAGAGATACACAGAGAGCAGTCAGAGAGAGAGAGAGAGAGAGAGAGAGAGAATGGGCGTGCTTGGGCCTCTAGCCCCTGCAAATGAACACATGCACCACTTTGTGCGTCTGGCTTTACGTAGAACCTGGAGAATTGAGCCCAGGTTGTTAGGCTTTGCAGGCAAGTGCCTTAACCGCTGAGCTGTCTCTCCAGCCCCCACAATTTTTAAATTTATTTTTATTTATTTAAGACAGACAGAGGGCTGGAGAGATGGATTAATGGTTAAGTGCTTGCCTGTGAAGCCTGAGGACCCCGGTTCGAGACTCAACTCCCCAGGTCCCATGTTAGCCAGATGCACAAGGGGCGCACACGTCTGGAGTTTGTTTTCAGTAGCTAGAGGCCCTGGCGTGCCCATTATCTCTCTCTGTCTCCCTCTTTCTCTCTCTGTCTGTTGCTCTCAAATAAATAAATAAAAATAATTTTATAAAAAAGACAGACAGAGAAAGAGAGAGAGAATGGGTGTGCCAGGGTCTCTAGCCACTGCAAATGAACTCCAAATGCATGCACCACCTTGTGCATCTGGCTTACGTGGGACCTGGAGAATCAAACCTGGGTCCTTAGGCTTTGCAGACAAGTGCCTTAACCGCTAAGCCCGCATTTAAAAAAAAAATCATCCAGTAAATATCTAGAAAGATCTTTATACTAATGTCAAAGTCCTCAAATGTAGGCTCTGCCAATGTTGGGAGAGTGTGTGAATTCTGGGAGAGTGTGTGAATTTGAGGAGAGTGTGTGAATTCTGGGAGAGTGTGTGAATTCTGGGAGTGTGTGTGAATTCTGGGAGAGTGAATTCTGGGAGTGTGTGTGAATTCTGGGAGAGTGTATGAATTCTGGGTGTGTGTGAATTCTGGGAGAGTGTGTGAATTCTGGGAGTGTGTGTGAATTCTGGGAGAGTGTGTGAATTCTGGGAGAGTGTGTGAATTCTGGGAGAGTGTATGAATTCTGAGAGTGTGTGAATTTTGGGAGAGTGTGTGAATTCTGAGAGTGTGTGAATTCTGGGAGAGTGTGTGAATTCTGTCAGAGTGTGTGAATTCTGGGAGAGTGTGTGAATTCTGGGAGTGCGTGTGAATTCTGGGAGAATGTGTGAATTCTGTCAGAGTGTGTGAATTCTGGGAGAGTATGTGAATTCTGAGAGTGTGTGAATTCTGGGAGAGTGTGTGAATTCTGTCAGAGTGTGTGAATTCTGGGAGAGTGTGTGAATTCTGGGAGTGCATGTGAATTCTGGGAGAATGTGTGAATTCTGTCAGAGTGTGTGAATTCTGGGAGAGTGTGTGAATTCTGAGAGTGTGTGAATTCTGGGAGAGTGTGTGAATTCTGGGAGAGTGTGTGAATTCTGAGAGTGTGTGAATTCTGGGAGAGTGTGTGAATTCTGGGAGAGCGTGTGAATTCTGGGAGAGCGTGTGAATTCTGAGAGTGTGTGAATTCTGTCAGAGTGTGTGAATTCTGAGAGTGTGTGAATTCTGAGAGTGTGTGAATTCTGGTCATATTGGTAAATGCCTTCAGCTATAACACTCCTGAGACGTCATCGCCAGCATGAACTCAGAGCTGGGGACTGGACTTGGTGACACAGTCTCTTTATTTACCTCTCTCTCTCTAACAGGCCTCCCCAGTTTCTGCATGCCCTGTGTGCATTGACAATGCTATTCCTCCCCTTGGTGTCCCCAGGGTCTGTCACATGGACACAAGTCTCTAGGCATGCTTTCAGTGATTCCACGACCCCCCCCCCACCTAACACTTCCAGTCTTCATGCATCCTCCCCAGTTTCCCCAAGCCCCTTCAGCACCCAGCCCCCAACACCAGAACCCTGTAAGGAACTCTCTCCTTCCTCAAGGTCAGCTGCACCTCAAGGCTACTCCCCAACATGAGAATGATAAATGGTTCTGGGGGGCTGAGACTAGAGGAGGTGACATTTCTCTAGTCTTCTAAGAATCCCCCTGTGTGACAGCTGTTGGTGGCAGGATTTTGTGTTTCTGATCATCCTCGCTTCCCGGGAAGCCCAAGGCCCTGTCTGTAAAGGCCAGGCATCAATCAGAGGATGACAGCAAAGCAAGAGTGGGGGGATTGTGTTTCCTCCATTCAGAAAGAGAAACTGAGGCATGCTAAGCACGCCTCTTCTCTCCCAGCCCTGTCTGGGGGTAAGAACATCTGTACCAGAGACATGATGTCACCGTGTTTCTGTGTAGTGCTAGGGACTTGTTAGACACGGATGTGGTAAAGGGACACTGAGAAAATAGAGTACCCACTGTTCTCATGCAAAGCAGCAAGCAGGTTGGGAGACAGGAGTCCTGTCGGTGGGAGTCGGCCGGAGCAAGCAGCTCAGGAGAGACAGCTCAGGGGAGAGCAGATGAGGGGGTGCTGGGTGGCATGAGCTGGGATGGACGAGGGCAGCTGGCTGGGGCAGGCTGGCTAGGAGGAGATGCTGGAGGAGAGAGGTGGCACCATCTGCAGTGGGTGAGTTTGCTGGGAAGGTTAGGTGGGAGACATCTAAGGCTGGGGTTCAGGAACAAAGGCAACAGTGAAAAGAGAAAGACAGGGCAGCAGGGCGAAGGGGGAAATGGCAGAGGAAGGGTGCTCTTTGGTGATCCTATGCATATGTCTCCTCTCCCGGCTACAGGCCCCTTGCTTGTTTATTGATTTGTGATAGCTCTCGTGTAGCAGACTCCTGACCCCACCTCCCAAGAGCTGGGGTCACATGTGTGTGCACACAGTCCTACCCAGCTGCACGGCACCTCTTGTGTTTCTTGGTCCTTCCGAGATGCTCGGATGAGAGTTTCGGAGCACACAGATGGAATGCCCGCCTCTCAGGGCCTTTGGCTCTAGTAGCAACAAGGGGCACAGAATGACACATAAAGCAGGCAGGCTGCGCTGACAGAAAAAGAGAAAATAGATGAATTTGCAATGGGGGGTGGGCCAGTGGAGGGGTGAGAACGGGATCCTCCGGGCAGGTGGTCATTTGCGAAATGGCTCTTACAGATTTATGTACTTGAACATGCGGTGCAGCTGTTTGGGAAGGGTGCGGAACCCTCGGGAGATGGAGCCTTGCTGGAGGAAGTATGTCACTGAGGGTGGGCCTGGAGGGGGGTTTATAGCCGGAGCCCCACTTCCTGGGTGTTTATGCTGTGCTTCCTGACTACATGGGTGGAGGCTGCTGTCATCACGCCTTCTCCGCCAGGATGGACTGTACCTTCCGGAACTGTAAGCCAAAGGGTTTCTTCCTTCTTGAGTTGTATCTTGTTAGGTATTTGGTCAGTGCCGTGACAAAGCACCATAAGTATGTGGCCTCTGTGAGGATGAGACACTGAAGATGGAATCTGAAGGAAGGATGAGGACGTGGGGGAGACGTGAGCTGAAGCTGGGCTGCAGGGAGCGCAGTGGCCAAGTAGCAGGGCTGAGCTCAGCAGGGGCGCAATCACAGAGGGCCCTGGGGATCACAGTAGGGAGCGTGTGGCTTTTATCCCCAGGAGCCACCAGCAGGGTTTCAAGCCGGGGAGTGACCCCACGTGATTCCTGTGTAGATGAACCCTGCCGGCTTCTCTGAGGGGGGCAGTGGAGAGGGCATGACAGGAAGGGGGTGAATTCCGCGGCGAATGCTGTGGTCCCTGTGAGAGGGGTTGGGCACCTGAAGTGCATACGGAACACAGTCTTGAGGTAGATGGACTGCGTAAGAAAGGAATCAAAAATGCCTCTAAGAGTTGGTAGGAGTGGCCGGATGGGTGCGTTTGGAGCGGGTCTGAGAAAGTCTCCAAAGGAGGATGTATTTGCCTGGGTTCTGTGCAGACAACTCCAGATGCATGCCCCACCCTGTGCATCTGGCTTTACATGGGCATCTGGCTTACCAAAGCCAGGCCAATAGGCACCGACAGGCTTCATAAGCAAGCACCGTTAACCACTGTGCCATCTCCCCAGCAGTCCCAATCTGGCGACGAAGGCCTGGCTGGTTCCCAGGGAGCTGCCAGTCTGCAGTTCACTTTAGCTGTAAGAGCTGGAGTCGGCTGTTAGGGAAGGGTGGCAGCCGCGGGTAGACCCCCCCCCCCCGGGCCAGTAGCAGAAAGCAAGCAGTCCACTCTCCCCTCTTGGGGCTCTTTCTGTGTGCACTGAGTGAGGGTCTCCCCGCTGTGAAAGTTTCCCTGGAAAAGTCCCCTCACAGAACCGCCCAGAGGTGGGCCCCTTCACTGATTTGAGATCCAATCGACTTAACAGTGGAGAATAAACCACCACAGGGGGCATAGGGTGGGGAGAGGGGAGCCTTTTCTGTTTGGGTTTGAGATGCCCAATGGACACGTGGGCGGGCCCTGTGAGTGGGCTGGCAGACTGTGCAGCCCTGGGGACCTTCTGAGGAAGGGGCTCGGCTGCAGGTCACAGTTGTTTTGTTTTTAGATAGAAGGTTGTCATCTGAGAAGGGAGCTCAGACAGGGGACAGCCGCTGCTTTGGGTGGTGACACAGGTCCCCACTATGGTCCCTGGGTACTGTGTCCCCCTCGCAGAGGTGGGCGGGGCTGGGGAAGTTCACCCTCCCTGCATGCAAGGCTGTGGTCTGCCAACCCCAAGGCCGATCAGCCTCAGTAAGTGGCTCTAAAGATAATCAATTGTTTTTCATTCCGCGTGAAACTTCCGGCTCCAAGAAACCTCTGTTTCAAAACCACACACACAAGCCAGACCCATCTTTGGTTGAATTGTTGCACACGCTGATCTGATTTAACCCAGCAGGTTCAATGTGTTTCCTGCTTCGTTCCAGCAAGGGAGCTGGGAAGGAGGCTGGGAGGGGGGAGGAAAACAAAATCGCAGGCCTCACCCACCCTTGGGCAACAAATGAAGTCCCTTCTCCCAGGTGGGAAATCCTACTGGTACTCACCAGCATCCTTGTCTCTTCCTCCTTCTCTATCTTCTTCCTCTCTTGATCTGAGAGGAGTCATGTCCTGCATCAAAGGGAACCTTAAACCACAGGGTCCAAAGCCTTGGTTTTCCAGAGGGAGACAGAGAATTAGAAAGGCTGTCTTGCTTCCCCAAGATCATTCAGTACAATAGTCACATCATTGGAGCCAGAGCTAGCAGGACACTACAGAGTCAGCTGCGGGAGAGGGAGCCTGGTCTCTTCCCTGAGGTGACACCTTGACCTGGGTAATGGCCTCTTCTGACTTTCCCCTGCCCTGCAGGCACATTTCAAGATGGGCACACAACACAGGGTTGGGCTGAGGCCCCAGAAAGCGAGTGAGCATGGATTTAAGAGAGGTGACTCGTGACCCTCCCTCTCTCTAGATCCTGCCGGGGCTCTGGGTTCCCTCAGAGTAAAAGGCGTATTTCTCTCAGTAGGCCCTCCTCCAGCCCATACCCAGCCCGCTGCCCCTCTGCCTATCTGTGCCCTTCTCCTGGCCTCCGAGCTGTAACCATGTGTGTCTCTTCTGCCCAGCCTGCTCACCACACAGGCTCTGCTGGGAGAAGCTGCAGTCTGGCCGAGGGCTGGGGTTCACCACCCAGGCGCTGGGCAGCAGAGGGAGCCTAATGCCCATTCTCTAAGCTCAGAAGGAAGTTTCTAGCATGGGGGGGGGGGTTGTCCTCTGATGTCCTACCCTTGGTAGGGGGTAAAGGTGGGTGGTGGGTCCTCTGATGTCCTACCCTTGGTAGGGGGTAAAGGTGGGTGGTGGGTCCTCTGATGTCCTACCCTTGGTAGGGGGTAAAGGTGGGTGGTGTGCATACATTCAGGCCTGGGCATCATTCTGAGTTCCCTGGCTGTGGTAGCCGTTGTGAGCTCCGGGAGGAAGGCAGAGAATTGGCAGCCAAGTGGAATCAACACAGCTTGGAAGGAGCAAACAGCTGCGACTTGTCCATGTGACAGTCTTGAGTGACTTGAGAATGGGTCCCAGCAGGGACAATTCTACCAAAGAGCTGCAGGTACCCTGGAAGGGTGGGGGGGGACAGGTGTGCACAAGGGCTCCGGGGCCTGTGACTGACACCAGGACCCAGGATTTCAGGCCTGTCAGCCAAGCTTCCTTTGTGAAGCGGCTGTCAGCTACTCCTCCCCCAACCCTGCCTGCTGCTACGGTGGCCCGAGGCTCGGACACAGCCATAAATAATAGTAATAACAAGAGAGTCTGTTCCAAGCGAGATGGTTTTATGAAATTACATTTTTGAAAAGGTTAATTCTTCCATCTCTTCACTTGTACTCTAATCTGGGGAGGCAAATGTGAATTAATTGATCCCATTTCCTCCCCGGCCTCCATGAAACCCTGACAAGATGTTTGTTTCTCCCGGGCCTGACTTCTCCGGCTGACCATAAGCAGAAGGCACTGGGTCACTTCTCCCAGGAGCCTGCTGGGCCAGGCTGAGACCAGGCCCTCCCTCTGCCACCTAGCCCTGGGGACTGAGGGCAGTGCTTGGAACAGGGACAGAAGATCCTGGCAGAGAGAGGCTGAAGACAGAGAGGAGACTGTGAGGTTATGGGGTGCGGGTCTGGGAGACAGCGAGTGGGGAGTAGCCGGGAGTGAAGTGGCAGGTGGAGAGACGGGGTGCGATCACATGAGGTACGGCGTGGAGAGGACGGGGTGTCAGCTCCACGCTGCCGGGGTGAACCTCCAAACCAGACGGTTTATGGGAAGAAAGGTTCATCTGAAGCTCACAGATCCAGGGGAAGTTCCACCGATGGGGGAAGAAGCCGGCCCCCTTTCACAGGTCCACGCAGAGAGAAAAAGCGGCCGGCAGCCAGCCAGCACCGCAGATAAGCAAGCACAAAACCAATGGCAAAACAGCAGGAACCCGGGCAGAGCTCGGGCACTGTGCATACTTTTAGGCTGGCATAATCAGATTGCCTCCCGCCCCCCCCATGACACCTCCTCCAGGCAGGCAGCTGGGGATAAACATTTCTTTTTTAAATACCTGAGTCTACTGGGGACAAAATTCAAACTACCACTGTGGGTCAAGAGGACAGAAGCAATGAAGGCAGATGGACCGACTGGAGGGAGGAGCTATGCAGTCCTCTCTCTGGACTCCACTTCCTACTTCGTGATTTTCTCCTGGAGAAATGGAGGAAGGCAGACTCAGAAGTTATGCTCCAACCAGAGGCAAGGAGGATGGGAAAGGAGGGGATGTTTGAGGCTCCAAGTGCGACCTTCCCCCAGCCCTCTTCATCTGGGCCCAACCTTCTTCTACCCACCACCTATCCAACCTGCAGTGGGGGTGGTGAGCATCTGAGCCAGGGTCAGTGTGCCTCAGACTGTGTCACCCCTTATCTGGGCCACATCAGACAGGCACTGTGGTGGTTTGACTCAGGTGTCCCCATAAACTTGGATATTCTGAATGCTAGGTCCCCAGCTGATGGAGATTTGGGAATTAACGCCTCCTGGAGGCAGTATTGTTGGGGGCGGGCTTATGGGTGTTATAGCCAGTTTCCCCAAGCCAGTGTTTGGCACACTCTCCTATTGCTATTGTCTACCTGATGTTGGCCAGGGGGTGATGTCTACCCTCTGCTCATGCCATCGTTTTCCCCTGCCATCATGAAGCTTACTGCCCCCTCCAGTCTGTAAGCCAAAATAAACCTCCCCCCCCCCCCGCATAAGCTGCTCTTGGTTGGATGATTTCTACCAGCAATGTGAACCTGACTACAATGGTCAGGTCATTTCTACCAGCAATGAAAATCTGACTGCAACAGGCACCCATGCTGTGCGTCAGTTTCCCCCCTCTGTGAAGTTCAGATGTGTCAGGCGGTTCCTCCGAATCTCCTCTGAGCTCTCAAATGTGAGGGTTGTTTGGAGCCCAAATGAACACCACTCTTCCGGGGGCTTTGTGTTGGTAGTTTTCCACTATGTTACTCAACTTTCCATCACTGCAACGGAATACCTGAGGAAACCAGCTTAAAGGATTGGAAAGGTTTATTTTGCCTCACAGTTTCAGATGTCTTCGTCCATGGACAGCTTGGTCTGTTGTTTCTGGGCCTGTGATTAGGCAGATCATCATGGTGGGAGGGCGTGGCAGAAGAAATCTGCTGACCTCATAGCCAGAGGCAGAGAGAGAGAGAGAGAGAAGAGAAGGAAGGAGGAAAAGGGAGGGAGGGGACTGGGGACATGATAATGCTGCAAGTGATGCACCCAGTGGCCTTCTTCCTCCTAGCATCCCCTCCAGCCACGACTCGGCAAGCCCTGACCACACAGCACTTCATGACACCTCACCTCGCTAGAATCCTCCTCTGGGCACACTGCTGCATGAGGTTTCAAGCTTTCCATACGTAAGTCTTTGGGTGACACTTCATGTCCCAGTCATCCTCAAGGTCATTTCTGGCCTTCAGACACAGGACAGTCGACAGGTGGGTCACAAGGGGCAGGAAGATGGAGGCAGTCGGACAGGGGTCTGTGCGCTGCATGCCTGTGATGACAGGTGCTTGTTACACACCTGCAGAAGGAGAGAGGTGTCCCGGGCTGTGGGCTCTGTGGTGTGCTTCTCCCAGGTCCTGAAGAACAAAGCAGGATTGCACATGATGGACTCGACCACCAGCAAGGGCCATGTGGCCTGGTCACGTTCCTTCCTTTCGTTTGCTCCTGAAGGGCCACCCTTCCTAGGGTGCTCCCTAAACCTAGCCACCCAGCTCGGCCCTGAGGCTGTGGGGGACGCTGAGTGCTCCTGCTCTGAGGGAGCAGAGGAAGGTACTCCTCAGGTACCCCAGGGAGCCTCCCACCTTCACCCCTGCCCAAAGGCGTGGGCCACCCTCTTCTGCAGTGACCACAGGGGACACTTAGAGGGTCTCCCAAGGAATGGGAGCTGAGAGGACACAGGAGGCTCCTCGGAAGAAGAGACTTAAAGCTGGGCCTTCAGAATGAGACTGAGGCCTAGAGAGATGGCTCTGTGGCTAAGATGCTGGCCAGCAAAGCCTAAGGAGCCAGGCTAGGTTTCCCCACTAACCGCGGAAAGCCAGGTACACGAGGGGGCGCATGCGTCTGGAGTTCATTTGCAGTGGCCAGAGGCTCTGGTGAGCCCATTCTCTCTCTGTCCTTCTATTTCTCTCTTTCTTTCCCTCTGCTTGCAAAATAAATATTAAAAAAAAAAAAAACAGAATGAAGGGCTGGAGAGACTTCTCAGTGGTTAAGGCGCTTACCTGTAAAGACTAAGGACCTGAGTTTGATTCCCCAGTACCCATGTAATGCCAGATATACAAGGTGGCACATGTGTCTGGAGTTCATTTGCAATGGCTGGAGGCCCTGGCACACCCATTCTCTATCTGCTTCTCTCTCTCTCTCTCTCTCTCTCTATATATATATATATATATATATATGTATGATTGATAACAGTTTCTGGGCCACAGAAACTGCTGCAAGTGACTTGGCCAGTTGACGAAGTGTCAGGCAGCTACCTAGCCATGGGGATCAGATGGAGATCTGGGGCCCGGTGGCATTCTGGAAAAGGAATTCGGGCGGCGGTGGTGGGTGGGGTGGGGGTCGAGGATGTCTTTCAGAAGACAGTCATGGCAGAAGTGACTTGTTACCAAGGCCATGGGGAGAACCGTAGAGAAGCTAAAGTCAGCGGGGACTAGGCAGAGGGAGTCTGGGGAGCCAGCAGAGGGAGAGAAGGAAGATGTAACCTGGGAGAAAGAAGACTCCTTCCCTCCCTCCCTCCTTCCCTCACTCACTCCTTCTCTCCCTTCTTCCCTCCCTCCCTCCATCCTCCCCCCATCCCCCCCTCTCTCCTTCCCTCCCTCCCTCACTCCCTTCTACTTATTCTACTTTCTCATTTTCTAATCCAGCGACTTCAGCCTTTGCTTGTCTGATTTCATCTTTTCAACCAGGAGAGGAGTGTTGATCCCTTGGTGGAAGAAGAGCCAGGGAAGCTCTGGCTAGGGTCCTGAGGGTCCACTGTGCTAAGCCCTGACCCCCTAACAGCCAGGTGGGTCCCTCCCCACACAAGGCTATGTTTGGGGCTAGGAATGTAGAAGAGTGAGGGGCCATGACTGCTCACCCTCTGTGGTGGTTTGAATGCGAATGTATGCCCCCCAGAGCCTCAGGTTAAGATTAAGCTTCAGCTTCCTGCTTTAAGTCTCCCGCAGCCTGCTGGAGGTGGGGTCTTGGTGGTTCACGTTTGTGGTGCTGGCTGTTGGTGGTCTCTCTCTGCTTTGGATGGATGGAAGAAAGCCGTTTCTTCTGCTACTGATGGGGCTTCCCTTGGATTTGTCAGCTGAAATAAACCCCCTCCTCCCCTGAACTGTGTCTGGTTGGGGGTTTCTGCCAGCAACTGGGGGCTGACTGCGACACCCTCCAACTGCTTTGCAGCCTGGGGCCACAGGAGAAGTGGGGCTTCATTGAGAAATGAACAAAGGCGTGCGTCCAGGGAGAGGTGGGTCCGGAGGAGGAGGAGGACAGAAGCCAGAAGCAGGAAGGTCTGACACTGTGGGCTCTGGGTCACCCTTGGTCTCCCCTCACATGTCTTCCCATAAGCCTCCTGCCCCTGCCCAACCAGCTGATGGGAACCCTCTGATTTCTTACCGCCCTTATTCATGGTTCCTTGGGCTGCCAACCAGCCCTTCGCCCTGTCACCTTTCCAAAAGATGTCATACACCTATCAAGGCAACTGGCCTCCTTCCCCTGGGATTATGCTGACCTCCTCTGTCAGATGAGCTAAGTAAGACCTGGGGGACACCTGCTGGCCGCTCCCCTTTGCTCCTCCCTCTTCCTGATCGCCCTGTCCCCCGTATGTACCCTCCCTGGAGGAATAATGTACAGGAGCCTTTGGGACAACTCTTTAAACACATCATCTCACACATGCCCACATCAAGCCGCAGCTGTCGCTTCTCTGCCCACTTGCTCACTCGCTTGTGGGCTCCGGCATCTCCCCGCTGCCTTGACATTTTACCTCCCCTCCCCCAGGCTAGCTCCCTCTTCCATTAAACTTTCAATGAGACGAACCCAATGTAACCACAAGCCATCTCCAGGGAAGAGTCTAGAAGTTCCTCCAAAGCTCTGACGGACCCTAGTTCAGAGAAAAGAGTCTCACTGAGCCACCCCCCTGACACTCCCAGAGGTGCTCTGCAGCACGAAGTGACCTGCCACAGGCTGGACGCCCACCAACCTTAGACACACCAGAGCTCCTGTGCAAGCCCCGGGGGAGACGCCTTAGTTCCTGAGCCCCAGGACTTTTCTTAGATTATAAGTAGCGCCCCCGCCCCGGCCGAAAAAGTGATTATTGGGCTTTTTATCTGGGTGCTTCAACCTGCTGACGGGAGGGAGGGATGGATAATGCTTCTTTGGGTGCCCTGTAGAGGTCCTCAGTGAGCCCGGGGTCTGGATGCCCACTTTGTTGGCCCTTTTGTTCTCCCTGCTCTTTTCTCAAAGTTTCCAGGGGTCACCTCCCAAATGAACAATATCCCTTTGCCTCAGGTGCTCCATCTGGAGAAGGAGTGCTGATCAAGTAATGGTTACCAAGCATCCTTAGACAGGCTGGAGAGATGGCTTAGCGGTTAAGGCGCTTGCCTGTGAAGCCTAAGGACCCAGGTTCTATTCTCTAGGTCCCACATAAGCAAGAAGCACAAGGTGGCGCATGCATCCGGAGATTATTTGCTTGGACCACAGCTTCCCAGGGTTCAACCTGAATCCTCTCAGGGTCTGAAAGTCTAGCCCTCCTTCAGTGCCCCACCCCTGCCCCCCAGGTCTGGCCTTGCAGCGTGGCCCTGCAGGAGACCTGTAGCTCCTGGACCAGAGGTTTCTTCTTCTCCGCGCTTGGCCCTTGCTGAGCACCCTGCTGATGTGGTGAGACTTAATGTTGTCATAAGCAACATCAGCTGCTGATTTATCTCCTTCCAGGGAAGCGGGGCCCAGCTGCAAACAGCAAACATATTGAGTAAATTCCTAACGAACTGATCGCTCAGCTTAGCATTTTAACAGTGGCACTAAGCATCCTCTTCCGCTCATAAACAAGTGGAACTACTGAAGGGATTATGGTGTCCAAGCTGGCCACTACCAGGGGAGGAAAATGAATCTTGAGATTTAATCAGAGTCAAAAAACCACAAAGGCTCTTTCCCTTCATGGTGCCCGGCAGAGCGTAGGGAGTTTATAGAGACCCCCCCCCGCCCAACTTTGCAGACACCTTGTCCATTCTCCTGGTGTGAGTGCAACCAGACCCTTATGATCTGATGGGTAAAATACATTGTGTGTGTGTGTGTGTGTGTGTGTGTACCTGTATGCCACAGTGCATGTGTGGAGGTCAGAGGACAACCAAAGGGTGTTATTTCTCTCCTACTTTGTTTGACACAAGGTCTCTGCTGCTGTGAACACCAGACTAGCTGCCCCGACTCCATCTCCCCATTGCCGTAGGCACTCGGAATACACACCTGTGCCCTTTGCCTTTGGCTTTATGTGGTTTTCAAGATCCAAACTCCCGTTGTCAGGTTTCTGCACCAATTGCTTTCGACCACTGAGCCATCTTCTCAGTCCCCGGCTGAAACTTGCCTGAGAAATACCCCTTTTACAGACAGAGAAGCTAACCCAAGAGGTTGGAGTATAGAGTGAATCAGAGGTCCTGCCTGTTCCTAGTCTCTTGTGAGTGATCTGTTAGGATCCTCCAGTGATTAGTGCTTGCGAGGCAAAGCAACATGGAGACTCCGATGGTCTCCCTTGAGTCCACTCACATCTGAACCCCGTCAGCTTTCCTCTGACCAAGCTGAGGAGTGAGTGTGGAGGGAAGGGCTCATGTGAATAATTCTCACCTGGGTATACTTGTCACTGTGTGAGGGCCAAAGAGGTCACTGAAGGAGGGGCCAGATGTTGGATTTTGTGGCTTTAAGCTCATGGTCTTAGCTTGTTTTGTTTCTAAAAAGAGAGAGAGAGATCCCAAGGCTGAAGAGATGGTTTAGTGATTAAGGCATTTGTCTGCAAAGCCAAAGAACCCCCGTTCGATTCCCCAGAACCCACATAAGCCAGATGCACAAGGTGGTGCATGTGTCTGGAGCTCGTTTACAGGGGCTAGAGGCACGCCCATTCTCTTTCTCTCTATCTGTCCCCCCTCATTTGTCCTCTCTCTCTCAAATAAATAAATGAATAAATAAGTTTTTTTTTTAAAAAAGGAGAAAGAGAGATATCCCAGGAGACCTAAGGATGGTGTGTGTGGGAGAGGAGGGATTGTGTGTGTGGCTTCAGAAAACCCAAGACCTGAGGGCCCCTAAGTCTGCTCTGAGAGGAGTTTTCTAGAACGTCAACAAGCAGCGTGAGCCTTAATGCTCTTGGGAGCTCAGACAGGTCATGTCTCAGACCCTCCGCTTCTGAATTATGCATGCAGGAGAGTGTGATGGTATACAGACAGGCTGCTGGGAGAGCCTGCTCGGGGACTGAGGTGGGGCAGGGCCAGCGTGAGGCAAGGAGCCACCTCTTCAGATGTCCCTGGAGCAGAGAGGGGGCAACGAGGATAGTGGGAGAAGTGAAGCATCAGAAAAGGAGAAGATGAATGGCGAGGACAAGCCCGCACGCATGGGCAGGAGCCGCGGCAGGCTCCGGCCCTGTTCCCTTCTGTCCCTATCAGAACTGCTGTCAGTCCTCTTAACACCCTTGATCCTGTATAGCGCGTGTGATGTTGGGGCAAGAGGGGGGCTTGGTGACCGAGGCAACCCCGGAGCTGGCAGTGGTGGGCAGGAAGCCCTTGGCTTTAGCCCCCAGGATGGAGGACTCCGCCCCTGTGCCTGCTGAGGTAGCCATGCTCCTGCAGCAAGAGTGGACTGAGACTGCAGGGCGTGGTGGCTTGCGTCCGCCTTTAATCTCAGCAGAAGGGAAGAGGCAGAGGCATGAGGATAGCTGAGGCTACATAGTGAATTCCAGGGCAGCCTGGACTACAGGGAGACCCTCCCTTGAAAAACAAGAATGGACTGAGGTCATTCTGTCTGAGCCAGAAACAGGCATGCTGTCAGGCTTGGAAGGGAGCAACTCAGGGGTGCCCTTGAACTCACACTCAAGAACAGCATAGGGGATTTGCACGCCCCCGAGGGTAGCTGGGATTTAAGGGCAGAAGCCACCAAGGAGTAGAGCCTCCCTTGAAACCCGAGGGTAAAAGGGAAGAGAAGACATTGCATCTGCCTCTAGGCGATCAGGTGTCCTCGTCCCCCATGCCCCCTCACGCCCCCCCCCCATGCCCACATCTCATCACAGAACTGCCCTCCTCATGGTCACTTCCGGTCCCCGGCTTTCTTGAGACGCAGTGGGGCTGGTAAACGCAGTGTCTGGGGGCTGTGGGCGGCTCCCATGAGCTGAGTGAGCAGCTCTCAAATGCCACCACATAGTAAGTGCTCCTTAAATGACACCCACCGCCATGCCTTGGGGAGGGGGTGGTGTGCATTGACCAGAGAGCTTGAATCTGCAGTCAGGCAGGGCTGAACCATGTGGAGACCCAACCCCTCCTTCCTGAGAAGTCCTGTGACCTCCCTCCCCCAGGAAAGGTGGGTGGATTTCTGGGTGGAGGCCAGAAGGGATACAGGCTGTGCCCGCCCTAGTAATGCTCAAATCGAGGAAGGAGGAAGATGGGGGAAGAAGGGGAGGAGGAGATGATAGCCGGAAGAGGGCCAGGCTCAAGGTTCTGAGAAGTGAGAATTTGGCCAGTGAAGGGGCTGAAAGTGGGGGTGGTGAGGAAGGGGTGTGGCCCCAGGATACGTGGTCTGTCTGGTGTTTGGACACACGTTTGGATTTGTCCCCACATCCAGTCTAACAGGAGGAAGTGTGGTTGTGAAAGCTGTGATTTTTGAAAATTTATTTGTTTGAGAAAGAGGCAGATAGATAGAGAATGGGCGCGCCAGGGCCTCCAGCCACTGCAAACGAACTCCAGACGCGTGCGCCCCTTGTGCATTTGCCTAATGTGGATCCTGGGGAATCGACCCTTGAACCGGGGTCCTTAGGCTTCACAGGCAAGTGCTTAACCGCTAAGCCATCTCTCCAACCCTGTGATTTTTTGAAAATAATATTGTATTTATTTATTTTTTTCAGAGAGAGAAAGAGGCAGGTAGAAAGAGAGAGAGAGAATGGGTGTGCCAGAGCCTCTAGCCACCGCAAACAAACTCCAGATAGATGTGCCACCTTGTGCATCTGGCTTACATGGAGATTGGGGAACCTGGGTCCTTTGGCTTAACAGGCAAGCGCCTTGACCACTGAGCCATCTCTCCAGTCCCCAAAAGCTGTGTCTTTTTTTTTTTCCAACTTGCTCTGAAGGTGGCTCCGGAGCCCCTAAGCAACTGTGCAGATTCCCTTGTGCCAGCCATTCTGCTGCCCTCTGGGCCTTGGGAGAAAAGAGTTCCAAGGTGTAGAAGAGTCGCACAGGCAGCTACGACAGCGAGCTGGCAATGGAGCCGCCGCACAGCCCTTTGGAAACCTAGTCATGTCCTGACGTCCCGGAAGCTCTGTGCCACGCGGGAGCTCATTACTGTCACTTACTTGTCTAGACTCCTCTGAAGTCTTCCTTTTCCCAGCCGGAACCATTCCTATTGCTCAGGAAGACCTGAGCCGGGGCCAGGGGCGGGGCGGGCTGGGGTTGAAGCCGGGATGAGGGGACCGGACTGGGATGGAGTTAGGATGGGGGACCTGGGCCAGGGGCGGGGCGGGCTGGGGTTGAAGCTGGGATGAGGGGACTGGACTGGGAGGGAGTTAGGATGGGGGACCTGGGCCAGGGGCGGGGCGGGCTGGGGTTGAAGCTGGGATGAGGAGACTGGACCTGGATGTAGTTAGGATGGGGGGCCTGGGCCAGGGGCGGGGCGGGGTCAGGGCAGGGGTGGAGCTGAGATGGGTGCGGCCGAGGCGGAGGGGAGGAGCTGGGAGGGTCCGAACTGGGCAGAGGCGGAGCTGGGATGGGCGTGGCCTGCGGAGGACTCGGAGCCCCGAGCCTGGGCAGGAGGCAACGCAGGAGACCTGGGGGGCTGGCTTGAGGGAGTTGAGCGCTGAATTGGGAGAAGCCTGCAGGTGTCACCATGGCAACCGCAGAACAGCGACGTCTTTGCAAGAAAAAAAATTTTTTTTTTTAAAAAGGACAAGTTTGATGAGTTTATTTGCTGTCTCTGCATCACTCCCCCGGAGGAGCAGCCGTGGGACTTGGAGGGTGCTGTTGAAGGCGGCGGCCAGCAGAGCTGGGGTCCGAGGCAGGAGGACATCCCTGTGGAGACCCGGGGAAGCCCACCGTGAGGACAGGGAGTGGCCGCTGCTCCCTTCACCTCTCCCGAGGCAAAGCCAGCCTCACTCTGCCTTCCCGAACCTGCTTTAAAAAGCTGGGTCACGCAGGCCCGGAGTCAGGCAGGTCCTACTGGTGATCTATAGATAGCCAAACCCTCCTCAGGCCTCCGCCCAACAGGAGGAGACAGATTTCCCATGTCTCTTCCCCATTCTGACTGCAAACGACCCCTTCTCCACTTGGCAAGAGACACACCCATTCAAGGAGCTCAGGGGGGCACGCACAGATTCCCCCACCCGGACTCCTGCCCCCATCACCCAGCCTGGCTGCTTCACCCCATGGGCTTTCTAGGGCCTTGAGCAGACTAGGCAACACCCTTGTGACTCAGTGGCCATGTCATTTGGAGACAATAGCAATACCCAGCCCTCTTGTGTCTAGGACTGGCCTGGTGCTGGGACCCCGTCGGACTTCAGCTGTGAGGCTGTGGGTCACAGGCTGAGGGGGGCCAATATGGGACCCAGTCCCGCCACCCCCCATCTCCCGCCACGGGCGTGGAGGGGCTCTTGGACTTGTGCACCAATGCTTTGGCGTCACCAAGGAGCCTTTAGTGAGCCGAGTGGGGTGGAACGGAGGAGAGAGAGTCCGTCTCCTTAGGGTGCCTCAGTGGGTGCCTGGGGCCTGCGTGCACATTAGACTTCCTGGGCTTCTGCTTCTGGAGGGTGACTTCCATCCCTGGCAAAAAAATTAAATAAAAAAATTAAAATTAAAAACACCACACTGGGCTCCACAGCGAAGAGATTTCAGAGTCCCCAGGGATGACGCGTCTATTGACAGACGTCTGTACCACGCATTTTTAACACCTTCCCCGCTCCCTCTTAGATGGATTTTGCTGCTGAGTGCCCAGTCAGCAACTGATAGGGTTGTTTTTTTTTTTTTTAAATTGCAAATAAGAACTTACATCCCAGCAGGCTCTGTGTGAAAATTACGCTATTGATAATTCCAAGTCAAAGCTCTGCAGAGTGGGCGAGCTTATTCTTATGACTAGGGGAGGAACCCTGAGGCCCAGAGCAGGCAAGGAAGTCACTCAAGGTCACACAGCCGTCAGGTCAACGAGGAGGGATTCAAACCCAAGCATGGGGCTTTGATGGACTTGTGGCCAGACAAGTGGGACCAAATGCTCACACGACCATAGTCTTACTGCGTGTTCTCATCTTTTTTTTTTTGGTCTCTATTTCCTGATCTGAGAAATGGGTACTAACAAGCTTGAGAATGTGAAAACAAAGGACCTAGAGAATACGAAAGAGCCCGGAGCACAGCAAACACCGAAGCTGTGTTGAATTTTATCCTTCCTCCTAAGCCAGGGGAGCTGCCAGATAAAATCCCGGAAGGAGGGGCTGGACAGGTGGCTCAGTGGTTAAAGGCACTTGCTTGCAAGCCTGCTGACCTCAGTTCAGTCCTCCTCAGCGTCCATGTAAAAAGGGCACGCCTCTATAAACCCAGCTAAACATTAGCAATGGGAGGTGGCGCCAGGAGAACCTGGAACCCCAAAAGCAGCAGCAGCAAGAGAGACCTTGTCTGAAAAGAAGGTGGAAGGAGAGGAGAAACGCCCTAAGGTTGTCCTCTGGCCTCCATATACATAATTCAGTGCCTGTGCACACATGCACACACATATGTACACACACACACACACACACGCACACACACCTAGAAAGAAATGAAAGACCTGGAAGAAGAGAGGAAAAAAAGAAAAGAAAAGAAAGAAACCCTTGTCTACACCCAGATGTCAGTTCTTAGGAGCCTCAAAGTTTTCCTAGAAGCCAGTCTCTAAAATAAAAATCAGGTTTTATGCCAGAACTCTTTTCCAAACCGATTCTGCACAGCACAGAATGTGGGGCTGGCAGGCCTTGCGTGGTGAAGAGAGAAGTAAGTCATACCTCTCTCTCCAGGAGAGTGTGGCCCCCGTTGCCCTCCGCACTCTCATCCGGGCCTCCTAGGTGGGCAGGGAGCAGGGGCACAAGCCAGCAGTGCCCACCCCGGCTATCCCTGCCGCTCCCTGGCTCTCAGCTCTATCACCTGGACATGGAGGGGCTTGCTCCAGATGGGTTTGGTGCTGCAGACCTGGTGTTATACCCCTCCACAGCACCACCACCCTGTCCAGAGGACATCGGGGTCAGGACTGTCTGCAGCAGGATAGGTGCTCCGAGGAGGAAGGAGACTCGAGAACTAGGGCCAGAGAGTGTTCTAGAAATCCACTCAGAGCGACTCCCAGTTTTACAGATGACAACGCTGAGGCCCAGAGGAGGAAGTGACACGGTCAGTTCAGAGCTGGGAGTGGAACCCCTGGGTTCTGTCTTGGGGACCCCCTGCCCTTGGCACTGTGACAGCTCCTAGAAAGGGCCTCTGCCAAGGGTGGCCTGGCACAAAGGACTAGAGTCTGTTTCTGTGTCATGTGCCGAGCCTGGCGCTGAGGCCAGGCGTTCCTTATGTCCTGGGAGATGGGGCTCGTTGTCATCCGCTTTTAAAGAGGAAACTGAGGCACCCAGCAATCAAATCCGTTGGCCAGAGGTGTCCCTGGCAGGAAGCGGAGAAGCCAGCCGGTTTTGAGCTATCAGCAGTTCAGAGCCTACCCTTGGGGATCTGCCTCTAGGGACTCCTGGGTTCCTACAGCCTTTCTGCATTTCCAGTGCCTGGAAGCCTGGGGAGGGCGTGCTCTGGGACTCAGTTTAAGTCCTTCAGTTTGTGGACACGTAGCATATCATCACATGTGAGCCAAATACAGTGATTGGCTCATTTACACATATCAGGATATGTGTTCTCACAACACGCACAATGTGGTAGGGCCAAAGTGTCTCACCAGTCTGGTCAGGTCTCAGAAGCTAAGCAGGGCTGGGCTTGGTGAGCACTTGGATGGGAGAACGAGTCAGAACTGCATGCCCAACACCAGCAGCGCCAGAGCCTCTCGCTCAGGCATTGACTCCCAGGTGTCTAACCTGTTCTGCTCACCTGCCGCGGGAGGGAGGGAGAGATAGTAAGTGCATACCATGATCACCCTTGACATACCAGCTCTTCCCACTCAGCAAATGAATGACCTCCCCCTCCTTGTGGCTGTCTAGCTGTGTGACCATGGACAAGTGACTCAGCGTCTCTGCCCCTCTGTTTCGCCACCTGTAAAATAAGGATGCAGACCGCAGCTAGCCTTAGGGCTGCTTAGGGTTCTTTGTAAAGGGTTCAGGCTTCGGTGAACGTACGCGCATATCGACAAGCGTGGTGGTGGTGGTGGTGGTGGCATGTATGCCCCTGTGGTGGTTTGAGGGAGATAGCCCCGTAGCCTCAGGCACTGCGCATGCTTGGTCCCCAGCTGGTGGCCATCTGTGAGGTGGAGCCGAGCCATAGGAGGTGCTGTGCTGCAGGAGGGCTTTGGGGCGTAGAGCCCCAGAGTTCAGTTCACGCTTGCTGCTTTCTGCCGGCTGCTGTGGCAAGACGTGATGCCCAGCCTCTCTTCCTCTGGCATGGTGAGGCTTCCCCTCTAGACTGTAAGCCAAAATAGCCCCTTTCCTCCCCATCAGCTGCTTTTTCTGGTGGGGTGTTTTGCCCCAGTCATGCGGAGGTAACCACAACAGCTGCTATTGCTCCTTGCAAAATGGGCCAATAATAGCATTCAATTCAAGTTCAAATTCAGTTCACATCGTACTCAATAGTAGTCCTAGAGCTGGTGTGAGAACGAAGGAAGGTGTCTCCCTTGTATGCCTCAGTACCTGTGGCTTGCACACCCGTCCCCCCCCACACACTTTGCATGTAGGACCCAAATTGTCTCTCTCCACAGGGAGGGAAGGCGCAGGTGGGCGCCTCGGTTTGCATTTGCAGCACCTGTGTTATGCCCCAGGTACGTGTAAACAAGGGCCCGTGCCATCGTCTGATAAAATTAAACATCTCTCCTTCGTGGGCTGAAGACGCCATGGGTCCCCGAAGAGGGGCCGTGACTCTCTGCCACAGTCACTGAGGAAGAGGAGCCAGGAGCAGAGCGTCTTCCGCAGCCGTCTGTGGTTACTAGAGGGGACTACTGGTCTCCAGTTGGTCACTTGGTCAAGCCGGGGTCTGTTTACAGCCTGCCTGAGAAAGCTGGTGCATGCTGGGAAATACTCCACACATTTCAGGACACATTGACCCCTAGTGACAGGCCCTCTTCCCTGGCCTGTCACACATCCTTCCGGGAGGAACCTCAGTGCCCACACAGCTCCACTGCCCACTGTTTGCTATGTGACCTTGTGTGACACCCTGACCTCTCTGAACTTCCTCAGACCTTGATGGAAGCAAGAAGCCAGGCCACCAGTCCCCAGAGATTGCCTTCAGCTCCAAGAGCCATGAGCCTCTTTGCAGCCAGACTCCCAGGAGGTCCCTTGTCTCAGGAAAGCAGCCACAACAAAACCATGGGGAGAACAAAAGGGAGAGAATTTTAATTAGAAAACTTACCGCCCTTCTGATCATCAGAGCCTTTGAAAAAAAAAAAAATACTGACAGAGGCCTTTTCTCAGAAACTGACTTAACTACGTGCAGGAATTCAACAAATGCTTCCTAAAGTCTTAGGCGCAGCCAGGATTGGAGGTTCTGACCTGGCAACCCATCCTTGATAATCAAGCATCGTGGGTGATTTTAATTAAGGAAGAAAAGTGGGAGAGATTCTGGGGAAGCATGGCCGGTCTAGGCCACTTTGTATCAAGCTTGAGGCGTCCCTCTGGGTGCAGCCCATGAGAGGGGAAGGGAGTATGACACCGGAGGACAGAGATGTCATCAGACACAGATGTCCTGAGGTCAAGGCTGGGTTCTGCTGTCAGAAGAGCCTCAGGCAGGTGGGGGCATGGTGTGGGAAGTGGGCACACAGATGGACTGTGTAGAAAAGTAAAGTGTGTGTGTGTGGTGGGGTGGGGTGGGAGGAGAGATTCGAGCAACAAGTTTTCCAGATGAAATGCAGGGCATGGCTAAGAGACTGCTTCCACTAATGGAGAATTTAGGGGGTTTCTTGGGTACCCAGCCATGAGCCAGGTGTTGACAATGGTTGGGACACACACACACACAGACACGAGGGCAGGGGCCCACCTTTAAGATGTAAGATGAGGCTGGGACCTTCTCGATGGTTCCATGTGACAGGAAATACTAGCGAAGCTGTCAATAAACCTGTGTCGGCCAGGGAAGTTTCTTGAAGAGGATGCATCTGGAGAAAGGAGACCTGCAGGTGACAGGTGACATCCAAGGCAATGGGACTGCATGGGAAGGCAGAGGCTGTGTGTGTTTGCTGGCCCAGTTCCTGGCTTGTCCCAGGCAGGTGTGGAAGGGACAGGCAGGGCCGAGCCTGACTGAGATACAGAAAGGTGGCTGTAGGGGCCTCTGGAGCCAGCATGAGGATTGGGGAGATGACTGAGCCCTGTGATTGCCTCATGTTACAGTCTGGTTCGCATTGCTGGCAGAAATCACCTGACCAAGAGCGGCTTGAGGGGCAAAAAAGGGGATTTCTTTTGGCTTACAGACTCGAGGGGAAGCTCCATGATGGCAGGGGGAAACGATGGCATGAGCAGAGGGTGGACATCACCCCCTGGCCAACATCAGTTGGACAACAGAAACAGGAGAGTGTGCCAAACACTGGCATGGGGAAACTGGCTATAACACTCATAAGCCCACTCCCAACAATACCCTGCCTCCAGGAGGCGTTAATTCCCAAATGGCTATAGCTGGGAACCCAGCATTCAGAACACCCAAGTTTATGGGGGACACCTGAATCAAACCACCACACCTCACAAGTATGAGGACCTGAGTTTGATCCCAGAACAGACATTAAGAAGTCAGGCATGGGGCTGGGGAGATGGCTTAGCTGTTAAGGTGCTTGTCCACAAAGCCAAATGACCCAGGTTTGCTTCCTCGTGACCCATGTAAGCCAGATGCACAAGGTGGTGCATGCTTCTGGAGTTTGTTTGCGGAAGCTAGAGCACCTGGTACACCCATTCTCTCTCTCTCAATCTCTCTCTCTCTTTCTCATCTCATTCTCTCAAATAAATAAATAAATACAAATTAAAAGAAAAAGTCAGGCATGGGCTTGACAGATGGCTCAGTGGATTCAATTCCCCAGTACCCATAAAAAAGCCAGACACACAACATGGGTTTGCAACAGCTAGAGGCCCTAGTGTGCCCATTCTTGGGTTGTTTGTGTGTGTGTGTGTCCCTTCTCTGTCTCTCTGTCTCTGCTCATAAATGAAATATGTTTTTAAACAGTCAGGCAAGATGGCATATGCTTATCACCTTGGTACTGAGAGGCAGAGAGGCTGATCCCTGGGTGTTGGGTTTGAATGAGAAATGTCCCCCGTCGGCTCATGTGTTTGAATGTTTGCTCCCCAGTAAAGTGGTGCTGTTTGGGAAGGTTGTGGAACCTTTACGAGGCGGAGCCTTGCTGGAGGAAGTGGGTCAGAAGCTGGCTCCAGGCCCCCTTCTCCCTCTGCTTCCTGTCCTGCAACGTGACAGTGGACGCTGACTTCCTGCTCCTGCCACGCCTTCCCCATTACGGAGTCTGGACCTTCAGCTGCTTCTGGGCAGGCCCTTGCTCACAGCAGCGAGAAAGTCACTGAGTCACCTGAGGCACGCTGGCCAGCTAGTTGGTGAGCTGAGCTTCAGGCTAATGAGAGACTGTCTCAAAAAAAAAAAAAAAAATATATATATATATATATATATATACATATATATAGGGATTGCATTCTGATTTTTTTCTTTGCAGGTTTTTTGAGATAAAGGTTTTGCTCTAGCCCAGGCTAACCTGGAATTCATTATGTAGTCTCAGGGTGGCCTCGAACTCATGGCTGTCTTTGTGCTACTTCTGCATCCTGAGCGGTGGGTTAAAGGTGTGCTTCACCGTACCTGGCTAGAGGTTGCATCCTTGAGGGTGACACTTGAGGCTGGCCCCGTCTCTGCCTACACACGTGTGTGTGCGCACCCCCCCACACACACACACTTGCATGGAAAGCATTAGGTACACCCCAAACTTTAAGGGCTGAAGAAGCCACTTTTAATTTCCCATCTGGCCTACGTTACAGTCATCTTTCTAGCAATGAAATTAAAAAAATATTTCTAGAATATATTTTATTTATTTATTTATTTGAGAGAAAGAAAGGGAGAGAGAGAATGGGCGCGCCAGGACCTCCAGCCACTGCAAACGAACTCCAGACGCATGTACCACCTTGTGCGTCTGGCTTACGTGGGTCCTGGGGAATCGAATTGGGATCCTTTGGCTTTGCAGGCAAACAACGCCTTAACGGCTAAGCCATCTTTCTAGCCCCCAGTGTAATTTTAAAATGTCATCTTAATATATATATATATTTCAATGGAGGAAGGGGCCACAGGAGGGTAGAGGAGGGCAAGTGTCTAGAGCCAAGAGAAGTCTCAGTGGTATATTGGGACCAAACACTTGGCTGGGATGCCACTTCCCTAGGTGTCCCTTGAAACCTCAGCTTTAAATTAGCCTGGTGTCCCTGGGCCATCATGAATAGTCTTGGACACCGGCTTGTCCTCTGGCTTGTGGGAGGAGCAGAGCGTCTCTCAGGTCCTAGAGACCCGGGGCACCTCTGGGAAGGCCGCCCTGGCGTTGTGCAGCAGGACCAGGTGGCCACGAGGTTGAGACATGGAGAAGTGACAGCCCCGAGGCCACTCAGGAGCAGCTACAAAGAGAGAGCGAATCTCGGAACATGCAGGAAGAGATGAGAGATGGGGCCCTGCTGATTCTGCCTGCACACCCCACTTCCTGGCTCCTCTCAGCCGTGTCTCCCCCAGGCAGTTAGGGCAGTCTCTCTTTCCGCACACACTCCAGGGCCCCTAGGCCCTGAGGCCCTGTCCTTTGTGCCTTTCCCAACTTCCTCAGCACCACACCCGGCCGGTGAGTGCTGGGAGTCAGGGTGTGCCCTTCTGTGTCGCTTCCGGTCATTGCCCTCTCCCCTTACTAATCCCCCAGCCAAATCCTCGCTTTTTAAAATTGAAATCTAGTTTTTTTTTGTTTTTTTGAGGCAGGGTCTCGCTCTAGCTCAGGCTGACCTGGAATTCACTATGGAGTCTCAGGGTGGCCTCGAACTCACGGTGATCCTCCTACCTCTGCCTCCCAATTGCTGGGATTAAAGGCATGCGCCACCATGCCCGGCAGAAATCTAGTTTTTATTGATACCTTCCATAATTATAGACAATAAACCATGGTAATTCCCTACCCCTCCCTTTCTCCTACACATCCCCATTCTCCATCGTATCCCCTCCCCCTCTCAATCAGTCTCTCTTTTATTTTGATGTCATGATCTTTTCCTCCTAGTATGATGGCTTTGTGTAGGTAGTGTCAGGCACTGAGAGGTCATGGATATCCAGGTCATTTTGTGTCTGGAGGAGCACGTTGTAAGGAGTCCTACCCTTCCTTTGGCTCTTACATTCTTTCCACCTCCTCTTCTGCAATGGACCCTGAGCCTTGGAAGGTGTGATAGAGATACTGCAGTGCTGAGCACTCCTCTGTCACTTCTTCCCAGCACCATGATGCCTTCCGAGTCATCCCGAGGTCACTGCCGTCTGAAGAGAGAAGCTTCTCTAATCCCAAATCCTTTTCCACTTCGTGCACAACTCATGCAGGTTCCCTATGTCACTTAAGGGTCCAGCTGCCACCTCCAAGGAGATGTATGCGCCAGCCCTGATGTCTTGCAGCTGACCTACCATCAGTGCCCAGCCTGCAGCTGGCTTGTGGAGGAGCGCAGCTGCCCGCCCCAGCCTGTCGGAGCCCTGCCGACCTCTGCAAGCTCCTTATCCATGGGCGGGCGGCATTGCGGCCATCCATTCGTGATGCCCACGGCTCAGAGGCGGGTGGGACCGTCCCCTCAGGACCTGGCATCCTGTGCGGCATAGCTGAAGCCATACATTCCTCATTGTCCTGCAAGTCTCAACAGGGCTTGGGGTCTTCCAGCATCTGTCTTTCTCTTTAAGAAACAGCAGCCAGGCTCCCGTGGAGGGGTTCTACAGCAGCGAGAGTCAGGATCTCCAGATGACGTCATCTTCGTGGATTAAAGTGGGTCCTGGACCCAGTGAGAACGGACTTAGGAGCAAGAAAGTGAGAGGCTGGGTGTGGTCTATTCCTGTAAGTCCAGAAGATGGGAGGCTGAAGCAGGAGGATCGAGAGGTCAAGGTTATCCTGGGCTAGGTCGCAAGGCCCTGTCTCAAAGCCGGTGGAGCACAGACAAGCTCAGAGAGGGGGGTCTGTAAAGATGGAAGCAGAGACTGGCGGGCCCTTGTTACAAGCTGAGGAAGACCAAGGCGGAAGGGACAGGAAGGGTTCTGTCCTGGAGCCTGCAGAGGCAGCGGGCCCGGTTCCCACCTCCACCTTGGAATTCTGTCCTCCATAACTGGCGGGTGGGCATGTCTCCTCTCCTTCCTTCCTTCTTCCCTTCCTCCTTCCTTCCTTTTTTTAAAAAATATTTTATTTATTTATTTGTGAGATTGAGGAAATGAGAGAGAGAGAGAGAGAGAGAGAGTGAATGGGCACACCAAGGCCTCTATCCACTGCAAACGATCTCCAGATGCATGCACCACCTTGTGCATCTGGCTTACATTGGGTACTGGGAAATCGAACCTGGGTCCTTACGCTTCACAGGCAAGCACCTTAGCTGCTAAGCCATCTCTTCAGCCCACTTGTTTTCTTCCTTCCCTTCCTTCCTTCCTTCCTTCCTTCCTTCCTTCCTTCCTTCCTTCCTTCCCATGCATATGTTTGTGTGGTATACATACATTGTGTGTGCATCTGTGTTCACATGTGTTGGCACATGTGTGTGGAGACCAGAGAGTAAAGCTGGGTTTCTTCTTCAATAGCTCTCCACCTTATTTATTGAGACAGGGCTTCTTGCTTAAATCCAGAGCTTGCTGATTTGACTAATCCAGCTAGGCATCCCACCCTGGGAGTCCCCTGTTTCTGCCTCCTGAGTGCTGGTATTATAGGTAGGGCCACTGGGAACTCCTGGTGTTCATGTAGGTGCTGAGGCCCCTGGTTCTCGTGCTTGCAGAGCCATTTGCCCAGCCCTGGAATATGTGTGGAGCTATTGTTTGGTGTCACCTGGCCTGGGGTGATGTGTTCAACAGCAGAACCAAACCTTCAGGGAAGACTCCTGACTTCTGGGAAGGTCCAGGGCCCCCCTTCTTGAAGTTAGTGGCTTCTGTCAACCTCCTTACTGGATTCTTTGACCTACCTGGAAGCCCCGTGTCTCGAATAGAAATAGACTTAAGATCTCCCCGCAGCTGTTGTATGACCGCTGAGAGCACCTGGGTGTTTGAATCTTGGTAAAGTGAGCTAAGAGGGAGTGCAGGAGGCAGGAGACCATCCAGATGGCTGCTTCTTCCCCTGGGCAGGTGATTTTGATCTCTGCGTGCCTCAGTTTCCCCACTGGTCAAGTAGAAGTGGCGGTAGGAATGCCCACTTTCTGGGTCACGGTGAAGAGCACACGAGTTTGCACGGAGGGAGCCCGGCCTGGCGCTCCCAGTGGCTCCCTTGCCACAGCTGCCTGGCGTGGGGTGGGGGTGGGCCACGTCATTCCCTCACAAGCTGAAAGATGGCTAGGCTGGGCTTTCTGACTTTGAAGCCCAGGCGCTTTCTAGTCTGACACACGCCTCTCCTTCCTGGGAGCTTCCTGGCATTTAAGCCTTGAGGAGACATGGTGGTGTTATCTGAGATGCTTCACAGGCCATCTGGCCCAGCCACGTGGCTGGGGCTCTTGTCAGTTCCTCACCATCGCTGTTGGCCACCACCCAGCGGGAAGTGGGGCCTTGGAGCTTGGCTGGAGGCCAGACAGTCACCTTGCTTGGGAAGCAAGAAGGTAGGGGTAGGGGGAAGCCCCCAGAAATGTGGGCCTGGGAAGACGAGATCAGAGCTAGACTCCAGGGCTAGGGACGTGCAGACGTGAGCTGAGGGTCCCTGGTGGCCCAGGGAGGACCTTCGTCTCAGCATCTCACCCAGAGAACCTCGTTTCCGTAACAGACAGAGAAACAGGTGCAGCGGGAGCTGCTGTCGCCCGGCTCAGAGCGAATTTAGGGTGTGGGATCTCGGAGAGCCCAGGCCGTGCCAAGGAGCACTTGGAGCCAACGAAAGTGGGCACCGAGAATGGCATGGCTCCGACCTGTCAGCCTCCGAGGTGCTGTGGGCGAGGTGGGGGCTCACAGCATGGGGCAGGGGAAGAAGGGAGAGAGGGAGAGGAAGCCACTGTGTCAGGATGATGCTGGGAGTGTGACACCCTGGAGCCCTCTGCAGGGCGGGGGCAGGGGGGGTTCTTTGGAATCTCAGCATGCATCTCTCAAGTGGCTGTGTCCCCCAGCTGTCCTGGGAGGGGCCAGGGCACCCTGTTTCCCTCTGAGGGCAGGTCAGCTGCTACAGAGCAGGCATGTGGCATAATGCTCCCAGAGGTCATTGTGTGTGTGTGTGTGTGTGTGTGTGTGTGTGTGTAGTACACATATATTTGCAGGTACACATATGTACACATGCATGTGGAGGCTGGAGGACAATCACGTCACTCCTCAGGCACAGTCTATATTTTTTAAATGTTTTACGTATTTGAGAGAGAGACTGGGCACACCAGGGCCTCCAGCCACTGCAAATGAACTCTGGACGCATGCGCCACCTTGAGCATCTGGCTTACGTGGGTACTGGGGAGTTGAACCTGGGTCCTTAGACTTTGCAGGTAAGCACCTTAATTGCTAAGCCTTCTCTTCAGCCCCATCCATATGTTTTTTGTTTGTTTGTTTGAGACAAGGTCTCTCACTGGTCTCGAATTCACCAAGTAGGCTTGGCTGTCTGCCCTGTCGGTATCTGTCCAGCTCTGGGGTTACAAGAGCAGGCTACCATGCCCAGTTGTTGAAAACCTGAGTTCTGGGAATTGAACAAAAGCACTTTTACTGAGTTACCTCCCCAGCCCCTCATTTTTGAGTCTGAAAATGACCACAGTGGCGCCTCTGCTCCGAGCATCTTTCCACCTTTCCATGTTTGCAGAGTCACTTCTGTGGTTATCAGTTCAGGGACATCAGCTCCTCTCCCTCCCATCCCCCCCCCCCCACTGACAGCACAGAAGTGAAAAGTTGAGGCAAGCAGTGTTTGCTTTCTTTGTTGTGAAGATAAACCGCCAGGATCCTGGGTTTTGAAAACCCCCCACCTGCTGTGGGCCCGGGTTGATGGAATTGATCTGTTGTTTTGACCTAGAGACATCCATCTAGCTCTGGAAAGGAGATTGAACAAAAGGGGGCCACACATGCCAGGCAGAGAGGGCCCAGGGAAGATGGGGCAGGGCAGAAAGACAAGCCCAGGAACCTGACCCTCCCATCTTGGGGTGGCCCCCTGCAGGCCTTGGGGATAAGGCCAGTACACAGCACACGGTACAGGGCGTCTGTAATCAGTCAGGTAATACAAATTAATGGCTCCCTATATTAGTTACTTTTCTGGATGCTCTGATGAAATACTTTAGAAAAGCAATGTAAGGGGGGCTGGAGAGATGGCTCAGTGGTTAAGGGTCTTGCCTGAAAAGCCTAAGGGCCCAGGTTACGTTCCCTAGTACCCACGTAAAGCCAGATGCACAAGATGGCACATGCATCTAGGGTTCATTTGCAGTGGCTGGAGGCCCTGGCATGCCCATTCTCTTCCTCCATCCCTCTCTCCCTCTCTCATAAAATAAATAAATAAATAATTTTATAAACAAAGAGCAATTTAAAGAAGAAAAGGGTTACTGTGGTTCATGGATGGAGGTGCCAGTCCATCCGGGGCAGCTAGGTAGGGTTGGCAGCAGGAACCTTGACCTTGAGGCAGCTGCTCATACCGCATTAACATTCAGGAAGCCACGTGTAATGAATGCTGGTTCTCAGCTCGCTTTCTCCCTTGTATTCTGTTCAGACCTCAGCCCGTGGGATGGCTGCTGCCCACAGGTAGAGTAAGTCTTCTCACCTCAGTTAATCTAATCTAGAACCTCCCCCCCCCCACAAATGTGCCCAGAGATTTGTCTCCTACGTGTTTCTATATCCTGTAGGGTGACAGTCCTAACCTCCCCAGTGTCCTTCAGTAGAGGGGCCACCCGGGGAATGTGACTCAGTAGATAAATGTGGCGGAGGAGTTCTGAGGACTTCTGGGCGCTGGACACGCTTCCCCTTACTTTGAGGGGGCGGGGGCCCTGCTGAGCCTCGTAGTCTGGCTGTGGGCATGACGAGGTGTCTCCGAAATGAACCCCTTCCTCTGATGCCGAATGAAACCCTCTCTAGCGTTGTTGGCACATGGACTTTGGCCTGGGTGGCCTTTCTGGCTGGGTCACAGGAAGCAGTTAACTCTTCCTCTTCGTCCTTTGAGCCCGGGCCAGCAGGCACGAGGGTCCATGCTGTTGGCCCCAGCACCTCTCCTGGGCAGCTGGCTGTGTGCTGGTGGGGAAAGAGCTGGTGGTGGGTATGATGCTTTATGAAGCACCAGGGTGGCCTCTTTGTCAACCTATGGCCTCTTTGTGCGCACACACACACACACACACACACACAGAGCACATGCACAGAAAAAAAAAAAAAAAACAACCCAACACCATTCAACTTTGGCTAGCCTGGCTACATGAGACACTGTCTCAAAAATACAAAATAAAGCCGGGCGTGGTGGCGCACGCCTTTAATCCCAGCACTTGGAAGGCAGAGGTAGGAGGATTGCCATGAGTTCAAGGCCAGCCTGAGACTACATAGTGAATTCCAGGTCAGCCTGGGCTAGAGTGAGACTCTACCTCAGAAAACCAAATAGTAATAATAGTAATAATAGCCAAAGAGATGGCTCAGCAGTTAAGGAATTTACCAGCAAAGCAGAAGGACTTGGGGTTCAGTTCCCAAGTACCTATATATAGCTGGATACACAAAGTGGCACATGTATCTGGAGTTCGTTTGCAGTGGCTGGCATGTCTTCTCTCTCTCTCTCTCTCTCTCTCTCTCTCTGTGTGCCTCTCTCTCTCTTTGCAAATAAATAAAAAATATTTTTAAAAATTAAAACAATTCAAAATAAGATACAGATAATAAGGTAAAGTTGAATGAAATAAAATAGGCTTGCTCTGGGTCAGGAGTCTGTCCCTTTGTCCTGATGGAGGCAGACACTGTGGCTGGCAGGGTCCCAGCTGCAGGTAGTGAGTGTGGGTCTGCTCACAGAGAGTGGGGGAATCCCACAGGGGCAGGAGGCAGTGGCCATCTGTCACAAGGGCTGTCAGGGCACAGAAAGGAGCAGAGGTTTCCGAGACAGCTGTGGCCAGTGAGACACTGACACTCAGTGATTCAGGGGGCAGTGAGGAAAATTCTAATCTTGCCGTCCTGTCCTCCAAATGACCTGTCCCCGGCGGTTACCTCCCAAGCAGCAAAGCCGAAAGCCAGAGAATGAATGAGAGGTGACGAGTCAGCGAGAAAGGGGTGACACGGGGAGGCAAGCAGGATTCACTCCGACAATCGTGGCGTGTGAGCTTCCTGCAGCTGCTGTAACAAATCGTCACACACAGGTGGCTTGAAACTGCAGAGCCCACCAGTGTCGCAGCTGAGAGAGTCTGGAGTTTGCATCAGAACTCCGGTGTCGCTGCCCCGGGCTCCAGGGAGATCCCTCCTGGCCTCTCCTAGCTCCGCATCCCTTGGCTTATAGCTGCAGCCCTCCCATCTCTGCCCTCACACTTCCATGGTGCGTTGGTCACGTTTTCATGACTGTGGCTCTGACAAAGACCTAAGGTGAAACAGGAAGAAAAGGTGTGTTTTGCCTTAAGGTTTCTGAGGGGGGCGGGGGGTCTGTCCATGGTCACTCGTCCCTGTGACTTTGTGCCTGCGGCAGTATAGGGGTACAGCATGGAGGGAATCAAAAGTGGAGAAGACTTGTTTACCTCATGGGGACTAGGAAGGAGAGAGAGAAAGAGAGAGGGGTGGGGGGTATAGGAAGGAGGAAATAAGAAGGGAAGGAGGGGGAGGAAGAAGATGGGGGAATCTACTTCAAGGGCACAGACCCAATAACCTAACTTCCTGCCACTAAGCCCAGCTTCCTAAAGGTTTCCCCACCCCCATAGCACCAGAGTGTGGGAGTCAAGCCTTCAGCGCAAGATCCCAGCTATAGCAATAACCCTCTCCTTCCTTTCTCCATCTTTCTTCGCCTACGTGTCTCCTACAAGGATGTTTGTCGCTAGGCTTAGGCCCCAGCTGAGTCGTGCATGGTACTCTCTTCACCTTAGCAAAACTATCTTCGAGGAGTCTTTCCCAAACCTTCAGAGTTCTGGGGACTAGGCTGTGTGTCTTGTTAGCAAGTCCTCTGTTTCCAAACTCACCTCAGGATCCAAGATGGCCGCCGTAAGTCCATCCGTCACATCCACATTCCAGGAAGAAGAGAGAAGCGCTCAGCTCTCCCTTCAAGGATGCATCTTAGTAGTTGAGCCAATGGCGCCCTTGTCGGAGTGGAGACGTGCGACCGTTGTTAAGAATTCACTGAGTGATGGGCGAGCGTGTTTTATCAGTGCTCAAGTGGGGTCGCTTACTATGTTATTAACATGTTGTGTTCATTGTGGCCCATCAACAGGGCAGGGGTGCTGGGCAAAGACTAGACGAGAGGGCTGGAGAGATGGCTTAGTGGTTAAGGCATTTGCCTGCAAAGCCAAAGGATCCCCGTTCGACTATCCATGACCCACCGTAAGCCAGGTGCACGAGGGGGCGCACACATCCGGAATTCGTTTGCAGTGGCTGGAGGGCCTGGCGTGCCCATTCTCTGTCTCTCTCTCTCTTTCTCTTTGCCTCTTTCTCTCTCTCAAATAAATAAATAAACAAAAAATTCAATGGTATTCTTAAAAAAATAAAGACTAGACAAGAGATACAGAGGGGCTCCATTTACCCAGGGGTCAGGCAGGCTTTCTCCCAAATCTGCCCATTACCTCTGGAGGAGGCATGTCTGGTCAACACCAGTAAGGAAGGTCAGCCGCTGATCTCTTGATAAGCTCTGGCCACTGCCACCTGCTCTCCCAGCCTCCCCGCCGTCATTCTACCCTCGTTCTATGTCTCCAAGTCAGGCTGAACACCAGGACACAGGGGCAGTCATTTCTTTCTTTTTTTTTTTTTTTCTTTCTTTTCTTTCTTTTTTTTTTTTTTTTTTTTTGGTTTTGCGAGGTAGGGTTTCACTTTAGTCCAGGCTGACCTGGAATTCACTATGTAGTCTCAGGCTGGCCTCAAACTCACGGCGATCCTCCTACCTCTGCCTCCTGAGTGCTGGGATTAAAGGCGTGCGCCACCACGCCCAGCGACAGTCATTTCTTGATTCATCCCTTTGGCTCGGTTTTTCTCTTTCCCACTGTGGTTTTAGACAACAGTGCCCTGACTGCTTTAGAATAATTACTGCTCTCTCAGTCAACGGAAAGGTTGGAATTTCACCAGGGTATGCACAAATTGCATGTTTTGCATTTTCTCTGCCTTGATCAATACCGTAACAGAATTAAGAGGTCCCAGCAAGACGCATGATCTTACCCAAGCTAAGAAAAGCAAAACCCACACGCCTACTGCCAGGACCTTTGCGAACGCGTTCCCACAGAGCTGATGACCACGTGTTTCTGTGGCGTGTCAGATTTTCTCCAGTTCATTCAGGTGGCCGTGAATAGAATGTAGGTTTTTGGAGGGGTGCCCGATCGACCATTGCTACTATAGATGAAAATTGTTGCTTTCTTTCAGGTTACCCAAATCACATGAAAGTCAACCTCAGACCCGGTCATCTCTGTTCCCCTTTTCTGTTTATGTCCTTAGGACTTATCACCTAATATCTTTGTTTGTTTGTTTGTTTGTGGTTTTGGTTTTTTCGAGGTGGGGTCTCACTCTAGCCCAGGCTGACCTGGAATTCACTATGGAGTCTCAGGGTGGCCTCGAACTCAAGGCGATCCTCCTACCTCTGCCTCCAGAGTGCTGGGATTAAAGGCGTGCACCACCACGCCCGGCTTTATCACCTAATATCTTGCTAGCTATTTTTAAAAAAAAAAAAAACAATTATTTACAAGTGTATGTATATATGGCTCCCCCTCCTATCTTGCTGACTTTCTTAAAAATAACTGATCATGTGTGAACGTACGTATGTGTGGTTGCACGTGTCACAGCCCACATGTGGTGGTCCGAGCACAACCTGGAGGCGGCTGTGTTTTTTCTTCCATGTTCTCTGAGGCAGAGTCTCTTGCTGCTGCAAAGAAAGAAATGCCAGTCTAGCTGGCCCGGGAGCTTCGCCTTCTCCTGGCTCCCCTTCCCACCTTCACAGGGCTTCGGGATCACAGATGGCACTTTGCACCCGGCTTTACGGCGTGGCTGAGGTTGACAGGCTTTGCGAGCAAGCGCCCTTAGCTGCCGGGCCACCTCGGCTCATCGGCTCATCTTGCTTACTTTCTCTTACTGATTCCGCCTCCGCGAAACTAGACTGTGGGGTCCGGTTGTTATTGTTTGGGGCTTTGTTCGGTCACTGATGTATCTCAAAGGCCTAGAATAACCCCTGTCATGTGAGAGAAGCTCCCGAAATCCTTTACTTTAGGAAGGAAGACAGAAATCTCCTGGCACACACACACAGAATGCGTAATTTTCATCACTTTCTTTGCACGCGCACGTGTGTGTGTGTGTGTATGTGTGTTCACATATGGAGGTCAGAGGTGGATATCAAGTGTCCCCCTCAATCACTCCCCACCTTACTTTTTGTGACTGAGTCTCTCACTGAATCCGATTTTCAGATTCAGCTAGCCAGAAAGTCCCAGAGATCCTCCCGTTTCGGGACTCCCCCCCACACACACACGCACACACACCCAGCACTGGGCTCACAGGAACACACCCATCATGCCTGGCTTTTATGTCAGTGGTGGGCATCCAAACTCAGGTATCCATGCTCATGTGACAAGGGCCTTACCTACCGGGCCATCTGCTCGGCCGCCTCGTCCCTTTTCGGGGTTGACATTTCTGTGTTTCCTGCTGGTTGAGTAAATAAATGGATGATTTAAACATTACATTGCCGCGATAGAGAAATAATGCTTTGCTATCCTCCGCTCTCGTATAGCTCCCCTACAGACCCAGCGGCCACCAGTTGAAGACTAAATACTCTCTGCCCTTATCTCTGTAGCACAAGGCCAATTTTTAAAACAGCATTTAATGACTATCACATGAAGATATCATTGCATCAACTCCATGCCTAAGCAGTCTGGAGATGGCAAAAATGCCCTCATTTCTCTATGATGAACCAGCCCAGGGGCCTGGGTAGGGGGCTTTCCTGGGCCAGCTCACTTCATTTTCCACCCAGCTTCTCTGGATGGGGGCACTCTGTAAAACACAGCCTTTCCCTTATCAGTCTTTCCTCCAGTAACACTCTTGCTCCACAAGCTAGACAATTAGAGGTAATTAGGATAAACGGCATTTATTATAGTAATTGGCATTTCTACAGTGCGCGGTGCTACTTGGTTTGGGAATGTGCTTTGCGGATCCAGGCTGAATCCCACCGTCGTTATAACAGACATTCAGAGCCTTCCGAGCTTACAGGAGGTCCAGGGCAGGTTACCCAGGAGTCTCTTCCCAGCCAATCAGAGGGGAGTATGCAAATTAGGGTATGTAAATCCTCTGTCCCTGGGCCTGAGTCCACTGCCTAGAAGAGGCCTGGGTCTATGGCCATCCTCAGGGGGCTGATTTTTTTTTTTTTTTTTTTTTTTTGTTAACACTGACCAGATGTTTGATTTAATTGACAGGATTGTTTCTCTGTCTCAGCTGAATGGCTCAGAGCCGAGGCCTGCTGTCAGTAGGAGCTTTGGCAAGGGAGCCCTCGGAAGCGATGGCACACGTGAGACCACGCAGGGGCTTCAGGTCTGCCCCTGTTTGCAGCCACCTTGTCTGGTGTCCACCTCGTCAGGTGCCCATTTGTCCTCACGCACATGCACAGTGAATACGAACATTGGCCCTGGACTAGGGCTTGCTGCATTTCAATCTTTTCTGCATGGGTGATGAGCTGGGTGACCAGGCTGGAGAGATGGCTCAGTGGTTAAGGTGCTTGCCTGCAAAGCCCAAGGACCTGGGTTCAATTCCCCAGTACCCATGTAAAGCCAGACACACAGGTGGGACATGCATCTGGAGTTTGTTGGCAGTGGCTAGAGACCTGGGCATGCCCATATTCATTCTGTCTCTCACTGTCTCAAATAGAAAAATAAATACAATGTTTTAACAATTAGCTGGGGGCTGGAGAGATGGCTCAGCGGTTAAGGCACCTGTCTGTGAAGCTAAAGGATCCAGGTTCTATTTCCCAGCACCCACATAAAGCCAGATGCACAAGGTGGCACATGCATCTGGAGTTCTCTCAGATAAAATAAAATAATAGCTGGGTGACCACATGTATCCATTGCTCTTGTCATCACCGTGACTACCTGACAAAAACAACTGGAGGGCTCATGGTCCCAGGGGCTATACAGTTGGGCCTGGTAGGGAAGGGAAGTACGAGGCAGCTTCTCCTCACAGCCCGGCCAAACAGGAAGCAGAGAGCTACATGGGAACCAGAGGCAAGAGGAACCTTCAAGGTTTTCCCTAAGCAACCTACATCTGCCAGCTAAGCACCGTGTCCCCCAAGGTTCCATCCCCAAACAGCGCCCCCAAGTGTTCAAACAAGTGAACCTACGGGGAACATTTCACATGCAAACCTTACCTTGTGACTTGATCTCTTTGTGCTCTCTGGTGAAGAGAGGGAGAGAACAGAACAATAGTGCTTGACACAGAGAGTTGATTTAAGATTTAAATGAGATCATGCAGCTGAGGTCCCCAGTACAATAGTGGAGACAAATGGTAGGTGGTCTCCTTAAAATGTCCTTCTGGGGGGGGGGGCGGCTGGAGAGATGGCTTAGCGGTTATCTCCCTCTTTCTCTCTGCCTATCGCTCTCAAATAAGTAAATAAAAAATAAACAACAAAACTCCTCCTGGGAGGCACTCAATTTCTTCTTTAAAAAATATTTTATTTTTTCCAAATTTTTCAATTAGTTGGAAAATAGGTTTTTGAAATATTCCCTTATGGTTCTCTCAATTTCATCTCTATTTGTTGTCATATTTCCTTTTTTTCCATTTTTATTTTTTATTTTATTTTATTTTTTACAGTCAGTTTGGTACCATTATTAGGCTCATCCATGACCTAACCCCTACCCTTGGCCCCTCCATGTTGAGGTATACGGGTCATGCATTGTGGAGTTAGCCCACAGTTATGGGTAAGCTAAATGTCTCTGCATATCATGACCCAACATGTGGCTCTGACATTCTTTCTGCCCCCTCTTCCGCAAAATTTCCCTGAGCCACGTTGGGTCTGCTTCAGTGATGAGGTGTTGGGGGGCTCTGAGGCTCTGGCTCTCTGATTTGGTAGGAGTTGATTTTTCTCTGTGCTGATCTCCTTCCCCCTTGTGCTGGTATCCGGTTCATCAGGAAAACAGCGCCCTTGCTTGTTTCTCCAATTTTTCTTAGTTTCAGCCGGGGCCCTTTTGAGGTATGATGGGGTGGCTCTCTCCTTAGGATCTACATCTATCTGAAAAAGAGAAGCAGATTTGGAAAAAATGTATGAATTTCTTGACATATAATCTACGAAAGTTAAATCCATTAGAGTTAGATAATTTAAATAGAGCAAGTTTTGAGGTTGAACAATAATTTAAAATCTCCCAACCCAGATAATTCCAAGTTCAGAAAGATTAGCTTATGAATTCTACCAGCCCGTCATAGAAGGATGGACACCCCTGATTCTCAAATTATCAAATTGAAAAGGAGAGAATGTTCTCTAGCTCCATGATTTTAGCATTACAGCAAAACCAAAACCAGACATAGACATAAGAAATGAAAATCAGGCTGGAGAGATGGCTTAGTGGTTAAGCACTTGCCTGTGAAGCCTAACGACCCCTGTTCGAGGCTCGATTCCACAGGACCCACGTTAGACAGATGCACAAGGGGCAGACGTGTCTGGAGTTTGTTTGCAGTGGATGGAGGAAGCCCTGGCGTGCCCATCCTCTCTCTCTCTCTCTCTCTATCTGCCTCTTTCTTTCTCTGTCTGTCACTCTCAAATAAGTAAATAAAAATAACCCCCCCCAAAAAATAAAAAAGACATGAAAATCATACATCAGTGTTCCTGATAAACTTAGTTACAAAATTTCACAATAAAATTCTTGCAAATCAAATCTAATAAAACCATCAAAAATATCATCTAAAAAATATTTTATTGATTGATTGATTTGAGAGAGAGTGAGAAAGAGAACGAGTAAGATATTTATATAGAGAGAATGAGCATGCCAGGGTCTTTAGCCACTGCAAACAAACTCCAGACACATGTGCCACTTTGTGCATCTGGCTTTATGTGGGTACTGGGGAATCCAACTAGGGTCCTTAGGCTTTGCAGATGAGTACCTGAACTGCCGAGCCATCTTTCCAGCGCCTCAAATCCTTCTGAATACATCTCCACTGAACCATGTGTGAGGCACAGAGGGCCAAGTGTCCCCAAAGAAGTGCAGACAAAAGTGTCACAGGGGTTTGAAGGAGGAACGGTCCTGGTTGTGAGCTGTACAATTGATAGGATTCAGGCTTGAGGCAGCATGGAGCCCATTCAGAAGTAAGGAAGGGCGAGAGAAAGGTTTGGGTAAAGATAAGTTCACAGCAGAGGGCACGGGTTTATGTCTGAGTTCTCTCTAGTCACTCTCAGAGGACAGAGTTTGCAACTGAACTGCAGTTTGATAGGGAGTTGTATATCATACCCAGGCTCTCCTCCATTTTACCTCTCGTCCCCACCCTCCCAGCCTTCCCACAGACAGAAAGATTGGGGGGATATGTCATCCCTACAGTGGCATTTCCTATAATCTTGAGATTTTACTCCTGCAACAGGCACATCATGAACCTCATCTACTTTGTAAAAGTATGGTAGCAAAGCCAAAGAACCCCGGTTCGATTCCCCAGGACCCACATAAGTCAGATGCACAAGGGGGTACATGCGTCTGGAGTTCATTTGCATTGGCTGGAGGCCCTGGCGCATCCATTCTCTCTTTCTCCCCCTCTTTCTCTGTCTTTTTCTCAAGTAAACAAACATATAAATATACATATGTTAGCCAGGGGCTGGAGAGATAGCTCAGTTGGTAAAATGCATGCCTTGCAAACATGAGGACCTGAGTTCTTATCCCCAGCAGCAGATAAAACATACTGTGTGCCTGTCATCCCAGCGCTGGGGAGTCAGGGAAGGGGACATGGACAAAGAAGGACCCTGGGGCTTGCTGGTGAACCAGTCTATTCTAATCAGTGAGCTCTAGACAAATGAGAGAGCCTGTCTCAAAAACGAGGAGGATTAACCTGGGCGTGGTGGTGCACGCCTTTAATCCCAGCACCCGGGAGCAGGGAGGCAGAGGTAGGAGGGTCACCGTGAGTTCGAGGCCATCCTGAGACTACATGGTGAATTCCAGGACAGCCTGAGCTAGAGTGAAACCCCACCTTGAAAAACCAAGAAAAAAAAAAAAAAGGAAGGATGAATTCCTGGGGATGATCCCTGAGGTTGTCTGGCTACATGCACACATGTTCTGTCTCTCTCTCTCCCACACACACACACATTTACACACACATTAACAAACATGGTAGGGCTGGAGAGATGGCTCATAGGTTAAGGCACTTACCTGGAAAGCCTAAGGATCCTGGTCCGAGTCCCCAGTACCCACATAAGCTGGGTGCGCTGGGTGCCCAAGGTGGCGCATACATCTGGATGGAGTTCATTTGTAGTGGCTAGAAGCCCTGGAATGTCCCTTCTCTCTCTCTCTCCCTCTCTCTCTTTCTCTGTTTCATAAATACATAAATAATAACCAAGGTAGAGGAACCATTTCTTTGGATTATTGGGGACCATGAGGAGAGTGAAATGGGGACCCATGGATTGGGAGACCCTTCAGGCCCCGTTATCTGCCTGCCTCAATGAAGGTCCCTGACTTCTTCCTTGCAGGTTACGGAGACCTTTAGCAAGCTCACACATCACACGGCAGAGACATTCTGATGGTTCTTGGAAAAGCATGAGCGGAACAAACTAGAGCACTTACTCCAGCATCTTTTTATGTGGTGTATTAGTCAGGGTAGACGTGAAGCTGCTGTAACAAAGAGTCCCAGAAGGAAGTGGCTTAAATAAGCCGGAGGAGTGTTTCATTCTTGTGGAGCACTGTAGACAGTCCAGACTGGCAGACTAGCTGTGCTCTACAAAGTCACTCAGACCCGGGTTCCTTCTGTCTCGCGAAGCTTCCGTCCCCTTGGGAACTGTGCTCGTCTGCACACTTGCACTTGAACCCTCTGCTGCCAGTGCCACTCACAGGACTGGTTAGGAGAAGCTGAGCCTTGGGGCTGCTCATGGAAGCAGGCGTTGAACTTATCCCCTCCCTTCACCTTTGGAGAACATGGGTCACGTTACCCACACCAGGGGCTGGGAAGCGAGATCTCTGGATGGTGCCAAGTTCCCTACCAAACCCTGGGGGATGGATGTCTGAGTGCATGTGGAAGAAGGAGAGGAGTAGAGTGGAGAGAAGAGAACACTTAGGGTCACTGCAGGTTGCTGTAGCTGGGGCTTCAAACCCAGCATGCACATGGAAGGCTCTGTTCTGAGCACCAAGGGACACATGCTGCTGCTTCCTAAGGCCTTGTGCTATTGCTGCCTTGTAAGTTGGTAAAATGCATGCGTTGCAAACATGAGGAGCTGAGTTCTTATCCTCAGCTCCCACATAAAATGTCATGTGCAGTAGGTATTAAGGTTGGGGGGGATATACTGCTCCTGGGTAGGGTCTTTGTCACCAGAATGTCCATAGCCCAGCTCTACCTGCCCCCTCACCCCCTGGCTGACTGCAGAATGGACACCAGGCAGAAATATAACTTCTACAGGTGCAAGTTACTGATTCCCTGACGTAGCCTGACATCATCCAGGCGCGTGCCTTTACGGAGCTGCTCCTCGCTTCCCGCCCTGAAGATGAGTCGGACAGCTTTTCTCCACCTCTTGCAGTAGAGAAGTGGCTCCGCAAAGTGGAGTCGTGGATCAGTTACCACAAGCTAAATCACAGAACAGTGAGCAGGACAGCCCCTGACATGAATGCCCAACCCAATGAAGGCTTGTCTCTTACCCTCACCAAATCCACAGTGAGCCCAAGTGAGCTCCGGGAGCCACCGTCTTCCATGAAGGGCTCGAGGAGCTGAGCTAGTGACGGCTGCGTTTCCCCACGGCTACAAGTGCTGGAGAAGCACGGTCTTGCTTGGCGCTTGGGGCAGGATGGGAGGTAGCCTGGGCGTTCCCGAATGAGGAAGGAGCTTGCTTGTTTCTGCTCCCACTTGGTTTCCTTGCCAGAGGTAGTCACAGAGCCCACGAGCCTGCACGAGGGCTGGGAAGCATCATCTAGGTGGGAAGGAGGATTGGAGACGGGCGAGTACCGGTCCCATCTAACACACATCTCTGGCACACAACCCGTGGTGATTCACGGCACCGTAAGCTTTTGTAACGAGAGTGTTCTCGTTTCTGAGCTCACCCGGGGCCGACAACAGGGCAAGCTCCACCTCGCCTCCCCTGGAGTAACAGCCAGTATTTACATATGTGACTGATTTGGCAGTTATTTTGAGGAGAAAGAGGCTAATCCTGTACGCAGAACCTCCTTGTGGGATGCTGGGCTTTTTTCCCAGAGCAGGCAGCTTACCTATATTTCAGAGGCTCAAATCCACATAATTAGGATGCCTCCTCTGGATTAGGACTCTTGAGAAAAACCTCTTACAATCCACACACTCTCCTGGCTCGTGGACAGGAACGCTCGACTGCTGTCATCTGTCCATCGCTCCGTGTGATGTCACCTTGCGGGTAGAGACTGTGCGCTCAAGAGGGTAGGATTGTGTTTGTTTGTTTACTTTTCGAGGCAGGGTCTCGCTGTAGCTCAGGCTGACCTGGAATTCACTCTGTACCCTCAGGGTGGCCTCGAACTCACGCCAATCCTCCTACCTCTGCCTCCCAAGTGCTGGGATTAAAGGTGTGCGCCACCAGGAAGGTTTCAGTAAAGGGAGGAGGAGGAGGAGGAGGAGGAGGAAGAAGAGCACTGGGTGCTGAGCAACTCTGACGTTTGTTCCATAAGATATTACATAGCCACGTGGTGTGTGATGATCCTGGGAAAGCCATCCTCTCCATACATACATACATGCATACATACATACGTGCGTCTCTGTGCGTTTGCACGCATGTGCAAGTATATGCAGGTGTGTGTGCACACGTGGGCATGTGCATATGGAGGTCAGAGGTGGACATCACATCCTTCTCAGGCCCTCTCCGTTTTTTACTTACTGAGGCACAGAACCAGGAGCTTATATTGCAGCTCGTCTAGATCGCCGCCTGCCGCATGGACTCCATCTCCACCACTGGATCACCACGCCCACCCAGGCCTGATGTGGGTGCTGGTGAACTGAACTCTCTGGTCCTCACACTTGTATAGCCAGCCCTTTATCCACTGAAACATCTCCCCAGCCCCAAAGCCTACTCCTATGACCAATAGCAATGACTTTTGCATTGTTGCGACCAAAATACCTGACAGAAACCACCTGATGGAGGAAAGCTCTGTTTTGACCCATGGTTTGGGAAGGACGTCGGTCCGTTGTGGAAAGAAACACACAGCCTCCATCCGTGACGGTGGCATCATGAGTCTGTGACCGTTCACATTGTTACAGACAGGAAACCAACGAAGCGAGGTCCCACCCTCGTGAAGGCTCCACAAGTCTTCAAACTTCCTCCACAAGCTGAGGACCAGACACTCAAAAGATGACTCTGTTGGGGTACACTTCAGAGACAAACCAACAACAGAGAAAGACAGCTGTGGTTTTCCTTCCTTCTCTTTTCTGGTCCCTCCTTAGAGGGAGCTATGAGCTTTAGATCCGGGTCCTGCACAGCCTTTAATAACTGTGTGACTATAGCGAGCCCTCAGGAATCTGTCTTCATTTTGTTCTGAAATGAAAACAAAATATTAAATATTCCCTTCAGGGTTTTGGGGGGAGTGCAAATACTCCCTGGTTTTATAACTTGTATGTCAAAGGCCTGAAACACAGCCGTGTCACCGTGACCATCATTCTGGCCTGGAGCAGACGTTGAGCACAAGCGACTCAAATATCAACAGTTGTAAGTCAACTATCAGCCGTTGTTGTTGTAAGTGCCCAGACTAGTACCAGAGCCAGGCTATTTCTGCCTTAGGAAGTCATCTCGCTGACCGACCCACGTGCTTCTAATTTCTCTCTGCCTCCCCTGCTGAAGCCTTCTGCCTCAGAGCGCTGTCCTCTGACTTTCTGAGTGGGCAGCTGTCTCCTTGCTTTAGTCTGACATGAAGTCATGTATCTGGCTATCTGTATTACATGTTTTCTTCAATATTTTATTTACTTATGTGAGAGAGATAGAAAAGAAGAGAGAGAGAGAGTGTGTGTGAGAATTTGCATGCCAGGGCCTCCAACTACTGCAAATGAATCCCAGATGCATGAGCCACCTTGTACATCTGGTTTATCTGGGTACTGGGGACTTGAACCTGGGTCTTTTGGCTTCACAGGCAAGTGCCTTAACTGCTAAGTCATCTCTCCAGCCCCACATGTTTTTTTTTAATTAATATTTTTATTTATTTATTTGAGAGAGAAGAAGGGGAGTAGGAAGACAGAACGAGAGGGAGAGAGGGAAAGGGGGAGAAAGAGAGAGAGAGAGAAAGTGATCCAGGGGTCCCTGCTATTGGAAACGAACTGCAGACACACGCTCCACTCTGTGCATCTGGCTTTCTATGGGTACTGGGGAATTGAAGCCAGGCCAGCATGCTTTGCAAGCAAGCGCCTTTAACCACTGAGCAATCTCACCAGCCCTTTGTATTAAGTTTTTATCGCTGCATAACAAATGACCAGGAACTTTGTGGCTGACAGCAAGGGCAGATTTACTGCCTCAGAGCTGTGTCCTTGGGGCCTCCTGACTGAAGCAAGGCCTCTTATTTGTAAGCTCGACTAGGGATTGATCAAGTTCTAAGTCTCCTGAGACTGCTGACGGGATTAAGTTCCATTAGGTTATATGACTCAGCACCCTTGCCCCTCCCCCCCAGCGTGCCACTGCCTTACATGGGTCTTCTTACTTCCTAGAGCCTACCCATAGTTCCCTGCTGCACAGCCCACCCCTCAGCATGACAAATGGCCCTTTCATGGCCAACGGGAGAACCTTCTCTGATGATTGGAAGCTCTGTGGCTTCAAAAAAAGGGCCGAGACCGTTGGGGGGCTAACCTGACCGTCAGGACGCTCTTCCTTTTTATGAGCTCTGTCAGTTGATCGGGGACCTTCACTGGTTGCCTTTTGCTATATCTAGTGTAGAATCATGGTGTGCTGGCTCACCCCAGCTGCATTTCTCACCAGTCACGCTCAAGGAGTGGGGACGATGACGATGGAGGGGAAGCTTGTGAGCCCTCTGAGAACGCAGTCTGCCTCAGTATCCAAGAGGGCTGTGCTTCCTCTCCTCCGCTCTTCCACACTCCCGTCCCACTGATTTTAGTTACTTCTGCATCTGATGTGACCAAGACATATGGCAGAATGACCTGAAGGAGGAAGGATTTATTTTGTCTCATGATTGTGGAGATTTCGGCCCATAGTCCTTGGCCGCATTGACTCTGGCCCTGGTGAGGCAGGCAGATCTGGACAGGGGGCCGTGCACCTTATATGATGGACGGGAAGCGAAGAGGGAGGAAGGAAGGGGACGGAGCCAGGGATAACCTTTAACGACACACCATCGGGTGTGCTGCATCCTCCAACAGCACTCTCTGTCCTGAGGTTTTGTTCTTAGAACGCAGAGCCTGATGCAGGGATGGGGATGGGGGGTGCATACTGAGAGGCGCAGCTCCGAGGCAGAGGGGAGGAAGAGGAGTGAGTGAAGAGTGAACAGGCCTATGTGGTGACGGGTCTCCTTGGTGGGCTCTGTCTGAAGACAAGCGGACAGGGGGAAGTGTAGTTTCTTTGTCGGGCACATCTCCGCAGCCCAGCTGAGCTCCGGTTTGGCTGTGAGGAACGTCCATGAAGGGAAGAATGCTGCTGGTTGTCTACCTGGTCTTCTCTTGTGCTGTGACAAAATATCTTCCATTAAAAAAAAAAAGTCCTGGGCTGGAGGGATGGCTTAGTGGTTAAGGCACTTGCCTGCAAAGCCAAAGGACCCAGGTTCGATTCCCCAGGACCCATGTTAGCCAGATTCACAAAGTGGCGCATGCATCTGAATTCGTTTGCAGTGGCTAGAGGCCCTGGCGTGCCCATTCTCTCTCTCTCTCTCTGTCTCTGTCTCTCTCACTCCCCACTCTTTCTCTGTCAAATAAATATAAATATTTTTTTTAAAATCCTAAGGGAGGAAAGATATAGTATTGTTCACAGCTTCAGAACATCGTGGGGAACAAATAGTAGACAAGTTCACATAAAGCTGGCTGTGGTGGCGCACGTCTTTACTCTTAGCACTCCAGAGACTGAGGCAGGAGGATCGCTGTGAGTTCGAGGCCAGCCTGAGACTACGTAGTGAATTCTCAGAGCGAGACCCTACCTCGAAAAAAAAATTCATAAAGTTCACATAGTAGCGGGTGAAAGAGGGGGGAGACCTGGTATAACCTTCAAGGACACACCCTTGCTCGTTCACTTCCACCAACGAGTCTCCACCTACCAGTTCTCAGCACCTCCCAGCATGGCGCCACCTGCTGGAGTCCAAGAGTCCTGCACGTGAGCCGTGTGTGGCATTTCACATTCAGAGCGCCTCCTGTTTCCCTTTTGCCCTGGGAAACCTCGCGTACCTTGGGAACTCTCCCGGCCGGCTGTGTTTGGCCTCTCAAGGTCTTCTGCTCTTTACCCTAGGGGGTGGGAGCCCTGTGACCTGCGTGGAAGGGCTCTGCCACTGCGGCAGTGTGGTGGGTGGGGCACATAGCTGATGGTTTGAGAGAAGGTTCAGGATAAGTTTGTTGACGTGATGGCACATAGCCCTCCTGGCACTGCCCGGGCAACTATCTGTGGAGAAGCGATGGGAAGGGACCGTGGGAAACTGTGTCACTGGCCAAATGTGAAATAGGGCCAAAGGCAGGATTGATGGAAGAGGAGGGAGGAGAAAATCGAGAGTATTCATTAATTTCAGTTATCTATTTTATGACTACTTTGCATAGCAAGGTCAATACAGTTAAATCAAAACTGAGAACAGGAATTGGGGAAACGGCTGAGTGGATAAAACACTTGTCACATAGGCTTGAGTACCTGAGTTCAGAACCCTCGACCCTGTGTAAAAGCGGGAAGCCGTGGGGGTTAGGTACCCCACCATGACCATAGCGAGATGAGAGGTGAAGAGAGGAGAATTTCCTGCAGGGCTATGAGCCTGGCAAACCAGCAGTGTACAACAAACCACGAGAGATCTCACTTCAAATGAAGTCAGAGCAAGGAATGACAGACACCTAGAATTTGTCCTCTGACCTCCAGATGCGCACCATGGCTCATGTATGACCTCCAGATGTGCACCATGGCTCATGTATGACCTCCAGATGTGCACCATAGCACATGTACATCTTCATTTGCTCATATTCACATATGTGACCAGGCACACATACCTTAAAAAAAACGAGAACAGTACAAAAGTATGCATAATGAAAAGACAGTCTTTTTGATGTCTTTTATTTCCAGCTGCAATCCTCAATAAAATCTTTAAAAAATTTTGTGGCTTATTCAATCAAAGATCGATAGGTAGATAGATGGATTAATGGATGATAGATACTATAGGTAGATTACAGGTAGATGATGGATAAACAAATAATATAGGTAGATTATAGATGATAAATAGATAATAAGAATATAGGGAAATTATAGATAGATGATAGATAATAGATGAATAGATAATGTAGGAAGAATATAGATGGATGATAGATAGATGTTAGATAATAGGTAACAGAGGGAGATGATAGGTAATAGATAATATAGGAAATTGTAGATAGATCATAGACATATAGATGATAGGTAATAGATGCATAGATATTATAGGGAGTTTATATGCAGGTTAGGTTATAGATGATAGACAGTTGGCACACACATAGATATCACATGGATGAAATATCAATAGTTGGAGGTCAATGGCAGACAGCATGTAGAACTTAGAATAGCTCGGGAAAAGATCATAATGGCTAAGAGCATGTGTCCTTTTAAAGTAGCACCCCTCTTCACACTAGTCTACACCCCAGCATTTCGCATATGAGTCGGTTACAGATGGAAATATCAGTTCTACACAATGTTTGGCCATCACAGACAACGCTATAATTAAATCTTTGTATAGACAACTTTGTGTGAAAGTGCAAGCAACATGTGCCAGAGAAAAGGGTGGAAAGAATTCACATTTCTGCACATATTGCCAACTTGTCTTGGACAACCCTGTTCTGGTTTTTTTCCCTCCCTCTGGCCCAGCCCAGTAGCATTCAGTTGTACGTGTCTGCCTACCGCCCCGGCCGGGCTGCACCTTGTTCTTTGTGCGTGAATGGGGAGCGGTACACGTACACGTACACTAGGTGTGATGCGTGGTGTGGAGTCGTGCGTGTGCGTGGAGTATGCACATGTGTGTCCGGCTGCAGAACCCCACGCGTGCACACAGAAGCCAGGAGAGCATCAGGTGTTGCCCTCCATTGTTCATCCACTTGTTCCTTTGATGGGGGTCTTTTTTTTTTTACTGATTACAGAGCAGGCTGTTTTGGGGAGCCCCTGCAATTCCCTTATCTCTGCTCCCCACAGGATTGGGATTACAGACAAACATGGCCATGCCCAGCCTGTTTATGTAAAGTTCTGGGCAATCAAATTCAGTGGTCTCAGGCTCCCTCATGCTTGTGAAGGAAGTGCTCTCAACTACTGAGGCATCTACCTAGCCCAAGAAACCTTATTCTCATTTTTTTCTTTTGCTTGTTTGTTTTTAACGTATTTATTTGGGCTGGAGGGATGGCTTAGCAGTTAAAGTGTTTGCCTACAAAGCCAAAGGACCCAGGTCCAATTCCCCAGGACCCATGTTAGCCAGATGCACAAGAGGGCACACACATCTGGAGTTCTGGAGTTCATTTGCAGTGGCTGGAGGCCCTGGTGTGCCTATTCTCTCTCTCTCTCTTTCTCTGTCAAATAAATAAATAAGAACAAAATATTTTTAAAATAAAAATGTATTTATTTGAGAAAGAGGCAGATTATGTAGATAGATAGAGAGAGAGAGAGAGAGAGAATGGGTGTGCCAGAGCCTCTAGCCACCACAAATGAACTCCAGATATATGTGCCACCTTGTGCATCTGACTTGCGTGGGTACTGGGGAATCGAACCTGGGTCCTTAGGCTCGGCAGGCAAATGCCTTAACCACTAAGCCATCTCTCCAGCCCCAGAAACCTTATTCTTAACCAAACTCTAGATAATAGATGAATAGATAATGTAGGAAGAATATAGATGGATGATAGATAGATGATAGATAATAGATGAATAGATAATGTAGGAAGAATATAGATGGATGATAGATAGATGATAGATAATAGATGAATAGATAATGTAGGAAGAATATAGATGGATGATAGATAGATGATAGATAATAGATGAATAGATAATGTAGGAAGAATATAGATGGATGATAGATAGATGATAGATAATAGATGAATAGATAATGTAGGAAGAATATAGATGGATGATAGATAGATGATAGATAATAGATGAATAGATAATGTAGGAAGAATATAGATGGATGATAGATAGATGATAGATAATAGATGAATAGATAATGTAGGAAGAATATAGATGGATGATAGATAGATGATAGATAATAGATGAATAGATAATGTAGGAAGAATATAGATGGATGATAGATAGATGATAGATAATAGATGAATAGATAATGTAGGAAGAATATAGATGGATATACTTCCCAGCCTTGAGCCAGCTCGCTTCCTCCAGGAAAATGTCTTTGGGAGAAAAAGAGTGGATGATAAGCTAGACAGAAGGATCATGGGCATATCAAAGTCAATGCAGACAGAGGGATGTGGGTGTGTGTGTGTGTGTGTGTGTGTCTGTCTGGAGGATAAAGATGGGGACATTGAGGAGTTCCAGTGGGGGTGATGTTGGGGGAAGGACACTTGTCCCAATGATACTTAAGACTTGCATCCTGAAGTTAGAGACCCAAGAGGTCATTCAATCCCACCCCTCCCCCACTGTGCCATTCCAGTGCCATGTAGGACTTGGACTTTGGTCTTGCAGAAATCAATGCCGATGCTGGCCAATCAGCGCGTGCTTTGAGCTCCCTCTCAACACTACTGTCACGTCTGCACTCCCCTAGCCCACTGATCCCCTCTGCTTCCTTCCTTCCTGGAACCCATGGCATTCCAGAGTGAGTAATAGATGAATAGATAATGTAGGAAGAATATAGATGGATGATAGATAGATGATAGATAATAGATGAATAGATAATGTAGGAAGAATATAGATGGATGATAGATAGATGTTAGATAATAGGTAACAGAGGGAGATGATAGATAATAGATGAATAGATAATGTAGGAAGAATATAGATGGATGATAGATAGATGATAGATAATAGATGAATAGATAATGTAGGAAGAATATAGATGGATGATAGATAGATGATAGATAATAGATGAATAGATAATGTAGGAAGAATATAGATGGATGATAGATAGATGATAGATAATAGATGAATAGATAATGTAGGAAGAATATAGATGGATGATAGATAGATGATAGATAATAGATGAATAGATAATGTAGGAAGAATATAGATGGATGATAGATAGATGATAGATAATAGATGAATAGATAATGTAGGAAGAATATAGATGGATGATAGATAGATGATAGATAATAGATGAATAGATAAGCTCTAAGACTTCCTGGACTTGATGCAGTTGGGCCCCCCTCAGTCCCGGCTTCCAACATGGCGAGCTGAGGCAGGGTCATGTTCCCAGCCCTAGACTGCAGTGCTTTTCTCCCCCCCCCCCCAAAAAAAACACTGCCCTGAGCTGAGAATCCAGGAAGGCTCAGCTGTTCACTGATTCCGTGTCATCCGAATCCCGGCAGGTGACACCAAGGATTCTGTCGCACGACCAGCCGGCGTCCGAGGTGTGCCCCGGGCCCACACTGTAGGCTGCGCCAGGGTGTGGCTAGCCTTGGACTTTGGGCCTGCGGAAGTCAAGCAGGTGTTCTAGAGAAACCATTGTCCATTGTCGCTTGATGCCCTCCATCCTCAGAAGACCTTTTGCTGGCTTGGAGTTCCTTCCAGAATCTTCTACTGCCTCCTGCCGTCTGTCCTTTGCCTCTGTCTCTGCTTGTGTACTCTCCCAATGTTCTATAAGGAGCTGGCATATCCAGACGGGTCATTTTAGTACAGAATTCCCTGGGAAGTGACGAGGAGAGGAGTGAATGTCCCTGGAAGGTTCCCCCAGCAGCCTGTGAAGCTCATTCTTATTCCTAATGTGCAAGGGAGTCGGGGTAGGTCTCATCTCCTTCTCTAGGCCCAAGGGGTCATGAAATAGAGTGACCCTCTCGTATCTTGCCATCTCCCACAAAAAGGCTTCTTGCTTCCTTATTCACGCAGAGGTGCATGTGCGACTTAGGGAGTGGAGGGAGAACTTGTGTGTTCCTACTCAAGAGAGACTCATGCAAAAGAAGCTGCAGGCCTTCCAGGCCCCGCATCTAATTGCCAGCAAACCAGGACCGGCACGCCGCCGCTGAACCCCGGTAATGAATTGTCGGCTCTCTCCATCACAGGCCTCGTGGCCAGCCCGGGGCGATGCTCAGTAAGTGAGAGGTTTATAATTCAATCACGCAGGCCAGACTGAGGCAGATGTTGACCCTCGTGCCAGGGGCTGAGCTGGCCCGATCCCCGCTCAAGTTTCTCCTGAGCTAAGAGTTGGCTGAGAATCTCCTCAGGCTGGTCATGAAACCCAGCGCGCAGTACCTCCCTGCAAACGCACGGATGTCACATCTAGAAACCAACAGCCTCTCTTTGTACCTGAGATCAAGTGATGCAAGTAAGTGACCAGGGGTCCAGCCCCTCCCCTCCTGCCTCCCCTACTTACCTACTTCTAGATGGGGGGCTAAACTTTGAGAGAAACCACCTCCACCGTGGGGGAGAATCCAGTGAAAACTTGAGCCCGCCGCCCCCCAGGAAAATGGGTGATCCTATGAAGTTCAGCACGTGAGTGTCACCCGTCATGGACCGCCCCCACCCCCCAGGAACTCCTCCATGGACTACAGAGTTAAACTAACGGGCGAAACTTCTCTGCTAGATGATGTCACACACTTGTCTCCTTCTCTTAATGCATGTAGCCTCAGGTTGGGGGAGCGCTGACAGTTGGGTAGGTCACGTGCATGACAGTGGGCAGTGGGCTGCCTCTGAGGCGAGCGGCGTTGTACGGCCCGTGTGCGGCCTCCCCTGGCCTGTGTGGGAGCAGCCAAAGTCCTTTGCGACAGTACAGGCAATTTAAAAAAAAAAAAATTTGTTATTATTTTTATTTATTTATTTGAGAGCGACAGACAGAGAGAGAAAGAGGCAGATAGAGAGAAGGAGAGAGAATGGGCGCGCCAGGGCCTCCAGCCTCTGTAAACAAACTCCAGATGCGTGCGCCCCCTTGTGCATCTGGCTAACGTGGGTCCTGGGGAATCAAGCCTCGAACCGGGGTCCTTAGGCTTCACAGGCAAGCGCTTAACCGCTAAGCCATCTCTCCAGCCCCAGGCAATTTTTTTTGTTTGTTTTTGTATAATGATCAATGTTGTCAGTACAAATGGGTGGGCAACCAATGGATATCCTTCCCAGGATGTGGCCTGGAAGTGACTACTCTTCGACACTGGACATTGTCCACACGCTCCTCCCTCTCTTCCTCTGCAGAGTGGTTCTATTAACCGTTCCGGGACGTGGTGGGGGTTGTACCAGAGAGGCGCCCCTCCAGCCTCCACCTTGGTAATATGACCCAGGCCTTTGACATTTCACTCCAGGGCAGTTCGTTTCTTTTCACCCAGGGTTGCAAATACCAACAAACGTCACCCGCCTTCGCTGCCCTCCCCGGGGCACGTCACATGAGATAGGGAACTCAGGAGTAACTCAGGCCCTCCTGAATGGGCAGGAGATGCAGGCAGGTAACCGGTGGGTGTGAAGGTGGCTCACGCGGAAGAGAGGTGAGCACGGAGGTAGAGCAGGTGGGGGCAAGACTGCCGAGGTCAGGGGCAGAGTGAGGAGGTGAGTGAGGGCCGTTCCGTCAGCGCCACCGCAGCTGCGACATCAAGGGGGAAGGGTGTGTTTTGACACATGATTCACAGAAGCTGAGCCATCGCAGCTGGAAAGGCAGGAAGCAGAGACAGGAGAGGGTGCATGCATGGCTCAATATTCCTTTCTTTTGTTAAAAAAGTATTTCATTTATTTATTTGAGAGAGAGAGAGAGAGAGAGAGAGAGAGAGAAAGAGAGAAAGAAAGAATGGGCACATCAGGGCCTCTAGGCACCGTAAACAAACTCCAGATGCATGCACCACTTTGTTTATCTGGCTTTATGTGGGTCCTGGGGACTCGAACCTGGGTCCTTAGGCTTTGCCAGCAAGCACCTTAACCCCTAAACCGTCTCTCCAGCCCTGGCTTTTTCTTTCTTTTTCTTTTATTTCTTCTGTGATCCAATCCCAAAGGATGGTACCACTGTCATTCAGGACAATTTCCCCCTCAGTTAATCTCTAGAAATACCCTTGCAGACATCCCCAGAAATGTATCTTTCCCGCTGGTTTCCTCGGTGATTCTAAATCCAGTCAAACAAACAAGGAAGTTTCTCTTTTTCTCTCCATCCCCCCCCCCCGCCCTCACCCCGTCTCTCTGTCATCTCACTCTAGCCCAGACTGACCTAGAACTCGTTCTGAAGCTCAGGCTAGCCTCAACCTCACAGTGATCCTTCTACCGTGGCTAAATTGTCCTCTTGAAGAAACTGAGGCACACAAGAGAAGCGTCTTGCCGAAGTCTAAGGCAGGGTCAGTTGTGAGCTCCCGGGGCTGGACAGGCTCGTCTTCCGGCAGGCGAGAGTCCGGATGCGCCCATCGCAACGTGGAGAAGGAAACGCTTAAGCATGCAGAGAGCAAATCCCAGGGTAATGGAGCCTGGTGTTTGCAATAAAAATTTAAATGCGTCCTCGTAGTGGCAACAGCGGCTTTTATCTGATCGGTCTGTTAGTGCCTTAGAAGGCTGGATCCTATAAATGGCAAAACCAAATTGAATTCATATTTACTGCCTTGAGTCTGTGGGGGTTCATTGTTTGCAGTGGATTCATCGTTTTCTTCCCCCTCTTCCTCCTCTTTCACTCTCCCCCACCATTTTTCTTATACTTTTATGATCCCACCACTCCTTGGGAAAGTTAAAGAGACAGGGACTGTCTAAGTCACCTCTCCAATGTACCCCACCCCGTCCTGTGGCCTGTGGCCTGCAGGCAGCTCTGCGCGCAGACGACTGCGATCTCCTTGACCTCTGACCTCTGGCAGGAGTTTGTCATTGGGAGGCGTCCACAGGAAGCTGCTCCCTTAGCTGGCTGTCCATCCCGGGGGACAGGCCACCCCTGGGTTGTTATCTGTCCACTTGGTGGACAGCTATTCTCTTATCCTTAAGCCGGCTGAGGAATCAAATCTGCCCTCAGCTTTGTACCTCGGGGTCTAGCGGTGAGATGGTAGGAGGCGCCCCCTCGGCTGCTGGCCTCTGTGTGCAGCACCCCACCCTGCTCCCCTTAGCTCGGCCTACATCTCTCTACCAGCAGTCCCTTCCTGAAGCTTCACTGAGGCGTCCCTTTGTTCCTGACCTCTGCTTCCCACCCAGAACCCCGAGATCCATCTCTCTGCCCCTTCTCCTCAGAACTCTGAGACACAAAGAGGGTCTTTTTCAAGCCAGAAGTAAGAACGGGGGGCCTGTGGCTTATCTGGTTATGGAGGAAGAATTTGCCTGTGTGCATAGGGAATAGGATTGCTTTCCTCTTCCTCAAAGCCACAGGAGTCCTGCTTTTCTAGGAATTGTCAGGCCCCCGATGGGAGGGGTAGTCCCCACTGAAAAGTAGCTTTGTCCTTTTTTTTTTTGCGTACACATGTGCGTATGTGGTATGCATGCATATGATGTTAAATGTATAGATGTATGTGTGTACAGGTGTGCATGCACATGTGTACATGTGGTGGCTAGCAGTTGATGACAGCCTGTCTTCTTAGTGGCTATACACCTGACTTTTTGTGCATCTGGCTTTAAGTGGGGATTGGGGAGTTTTTTAACAAAACCCACACTGTCAGGTTTTGCTGAGCCATCTCCCCAGCACCTTCTTCTAAAAAAGTCATATTTTATTTGATAGAGAAAGAGGCAGAGACACAGAGACAGAGAGGGAAAGAATGGGTACACCAGGGTCTTCAGCCACTGCAGAGGAACTCCAGATACATGCACCACCTTGTGTATCTGGCTTACGTGGGTCCTGGGGAATTGAACCTGGGTCCTTAGGTTTCACAGGCAAGTACCTTGACCACTAAGCCGTCTCTTCAGTCCTGTTTTGTTTTTGAGACAGGCCCTTTCACTGACCATAAAGCTAAGCAATTTACTGGCTAGCCAGCCAGCCCTGGGGATCCTCCCCTGCACTGGGATTACAGACATGCTCCACCATGCCTGGCCTTTACGTGGGTGCTGGGGATCTGAACTCAGGTCCTCACGCGTACGTGAGAAGCACTTCGACCACTGAGCCATCTCTGTAGTCCCTCGCTTTGCTTTTACATATCTCCTGTAAGTCCCAGTTGACCAGCCAATGAGGATCATGATCCCCAGTCCAGGAAATCTAAACACTGGAGAATCAACATGGGATTATTATTATTGTTTTGTTTTGGGCTTAATGTCCCTCTACAGCAACCCTTCCCTGCCACAAGCAAGTGAACTGAAACACACAAATAAACAGCCATCAAGAAGCACCTTTGATTTCCAAGTTATTTTGTTTTAATAGTTATGAGTGTCATTAGGAGCCAAGATTAAACATGCCCTCCTTGATGTCACACCCGACACTTAACAGAGCAGGAAGATAACTGCAGGCCTGGGCGGATCATTAGACTGTCCGCAGTATAGCTCGTGCCTTTTTGTGACACTTGGCATAGGCTGTTTCCCCTGATGAAGCCAGATATGCAGGCACAAGAGGATGTGTGTCCAGGGGGACACACACCTTACTAGGAACCTCCAGTCAGGAAGATAGAAGCATTTATGGCTTATGAATATCATCTCAGACCTAGCAGGCAGGATGTTAGGGCTGACAGTGTAATACAAAGTAGACACAGCTCTGTCCTCAGGGAGCCCCAGCCTGAGGGAGACACGGCCTGTCCTCAGGGAGCCCCAGTCTGAGGGAGACACGGCCTGTCCTCAGGGAGCCCCAGTCTGAGGGAGACACGGCCTATCCTCAGGGAGTCCCAGTCTGAGGGAGACACGGCCTATCCTCAGGGAGCCCCAGTCTGAGGAGATACGGCCTGTCCTCAGGGAGCCCCAGTCTGAGGGAGACACGGCCTATCCTCAGGGAGTCCCAGTCTGAGGGAGACACGGCCTATCCTCAGGGAGCCCCAGTCTGAGGAGATACGGCCTGTCCTCAGGGAGCCCCAGTCTGAGGGAGACACGGCCTGTCCTCAGGGAGCCCCAGTCTGAGGAGACACGGCCTGTCCTCAGGGGGCCCCAGTCTGAGGGAGACACGGCCTGTCCTCAGGGGGCGCCAGTCTGAGGGAGACACGGCCTGTCCTCAGGGAGCCCCAGTCTGAGGGAGACACGACCTGTCCTCAGGGGGCGCCAGTCTGAGGGAGACACAGCCTGTTCTCAGGGAGCCCCAGTCTGAGGGAGACACGGCCTGTCCTCAGGGAGCCCCAGTCTGAGGGAGACACGGCCTGTCCTCAGGGAGCCCCAGTCTGAGGGAGACAAGACCTGTCCTCAGGGAGCCCCAGTCTGAGGGAGACACGGCCTGTCCTCAGGGAGCCCCAGTCTGAGGAGACACGGCCTGTCCTCAGGGAGCCCCAGTCTGAGGAGACACGGCCTGTCCTCAGGGAGGCCCAGTCTGAGGGAGACACGACCTGTCCTCAGGGAGCCCCAGTTTGAAATGGAGACAGTCTGTCCTCTGGGAGCGCCACTCTGAGGGAGACATGGCTGTGTCTTCAAGGAGCCCAGACCTGCTCTGAGAAATACAATCCCATCCTCTAGCAACCTTCAGGTCCAAAGTCCTGTTCGTAGACCATCACATAATTATGTTCTATACCCACAGTGAACTTTAATGCTGTCTAGCCTGTGCCTACCCTGTAGCCTGGGTGGCTCAAATAAGAGAAGCCAATTTTAATTTTCTCCCGAGCCAAACATAATGAGGAGAGTAAATCAGAGAGAGCAAGCATTCCCCAGGCCCATGAAAATGAGTTTTGGATTATCTGCTGCTTTGAATTATCCACTCCACTGCTCCCTTCATTAGCCTGGTCTTGGAATGGACGATGGACCAGCCTGGAGGCCGCCCCTTGAGGAGAAGGCCAGAGGGCACTTGGAGGGTAGACAGCACTGGTGAGTCGGTGAAGCTGGTGCCATCTTTGAGCTAGAGGTGAGCGAGGAGGTGAGGCGTGGAGTTGGCAGGGCCTGGGTCTGGGTCCTGGGGTTTTAAGTCACCTTCTGCGAGGGGGACAGGGCTTGACAGTGGAGCACGCAGCACTGCGCCCGTATTCTCCACCGGCGCTCGCTGAGGCCTGTAGCAAAACGGCTCAATCTGGTTCCGAGAGCTGCCTACTGGCCAGAGCCTTGAAGTGGTCAAATAAACCCAAAATGCACATGAAATGGGGTGCTGGCGGAGTTGGGCCAGGAAGGAGGGGTGTTTGGAGATAGAATCTAAAAGCATTGACAGAACAGCGCCACACGTCTGTCACTGTGTGTCACCTCAGAACCCTCCCACCTCCCACGTGAAGGGCCGGGGTGGAGGCTGAAAGGTGGGGACAGGGAAGTGAGAAGCCTAGCTTGAGAGCCAGAGCTGCCAGCCACGGACTGTGTCCCTAAGCCCCGGGCACAGATCACGGGCAGCCGTGGGCATCCGCGTGGTGAGAACGTTGTTGTCTCCGTTTCTTCCCATCGCTCTCCGTCTCCCCTCCTCGCAGCCTCCCTCCCACCCGGGCTGCTCGTACAATCTCCTTCGCCCACGCGGGTCTCTGTCACGCTTCCCCACCTGCTCGGGTGTTCACTCACTTCCATTCACACACCATGTACCGCCTCACACCCCCTCGGGAGAGCGCTCCGCCGCACACGCCTGCCTGCCTGCCGTCACACGTCGACCTCCTCACATCCCGCCCTCCTCCGGTGACAGTCCCAGTTCATTCACGCTCACTGCCAGCCACGTGGGGGCTTCCCTCCATTCACGCCCACACACTCATTCACAGGACTCGAGGGTGTCCCCAGACACCTGGCTGCTGCTCCCCAGGGCAGGTTGGGACTACACTAGGCAGAAGATGTTTCCACTGCACTTCGTAAAAGTTAATATGTATGGGGGGGTGGGCGCTGGAGAGACGGCTTAGTGGTTAAGGCACTTGCCTGCAAAGCCTGAGGACCCAGGTTCGATTCCCCAGGACCCATGTATGCCAAGTGCACAAGGCGGTGCATGCGTCTGGGGTTCGTTTGCAGTGGCTGGAGGCCCTGGAGTGCCCGTTCTTTCCCTTTCTGTCTCTAAAATAAATAAATAAAATTAACATGTGTGCATATATATGTATATGTGTTCGTGTGAATGTGGGTGCACGCATGTGCAGGTCAGAGGACAACTTCCAGGTCCGCCCTTGCTGTTCCACCTCGTCTGAGGCAGGGTCTCTCCGGATCTTGCTCTGTTGTCGCTGTCATTTATTATTGCATTTGCCGCAAACTTCCGGGAACTGCTGTCTCTGCCTCCCGTGTTGAGTCAGAGTGCTGGAATTACAGACGCCCACAATAGCTTCCAGCTTTTTACCTGCAGTCTGAGGATCAAACCTGGGTACTCAGAGATGAGCAGTGTGTAATTTACCCACCAAGCCATCTCCCCGGAACCCTGTCTGTTTTTCTGGAAACAGCGTCTCATGTATCCCCGGCCTTCAACTCCTGACTCTCCTGCTTCCACCTCCCAAGTGGAGTGTGCCACTGTGTCCTATTTATGCGGTGCTTGGGAGCGAACTCAGAGCCACAGTGCATGCTAGACAAGCGCTCTACCAACTAAACTACCTCCCAAGTCCCCTCCACCAAACTGTTACTGCCTTTAATTTGTACGGGAGCTCTGGTTTCCTTCCTCCATCACGTCACTAGATTATGTTAGCCGTCTATGTGGTATTCATGGTTTTCAGGCGTCTTTCTTTCTTTCTTTCTTTCTTTCTTTCTTTCTTTCTTTCTTTCTTTCTTTCTTTCATTTTGTTTTTCAAGGTAGAGTCTCACTCTAGCTCAGGCTGACCTGGAATTCACTATGTAGTCTCAGGGTGGCCTCAAACTCACAGCGATCCTCCTACCTCTGCCACCCAAGTGCTGGGATTAAAGGTGTGCGCCACCACACCCGGCCTTTTTATTTTTTTATTTTTTTAATCTCACCTTGGCACTGTAGCCCAGTCTGCTGGATGCTTACATAATGGCAGTCATAATTAAGAAGGTTGCCCGAGGCTACAGTCCTCGGAAGTAGAGCAGTGAGTGGAAACAAGGATTTGAACGTCAGTGGGTGATTTGGGTGGTCTCGGGAAACACAGGGAGAGAAGTGGGAAAATAATACAGGGAGGGAAGAAAGCCAGTAGATGCTGAGTTAAGCAACAGATGAGTATGAAGGACAACTGAGGCTCATCCCCGCTCGGCACCTCTAGGAGGCAGTATAGAACAGGCCCCGGGGTCGCGCTCCCTGGGTAATCGCAGGGAAGTTCATGTGTTCATCCTTGGATCCCGAGCTAGCATGGATTGGGGACTAGTTTCCCAGGCATTCATTCCCCAGCCTGCATGGCCTGCCCAACAGGGATATTTACTGCAGAAAGTTAGAGAGGACAGCTTGCCAGAGGTGCTATGATTCTTCACGTTAGAGCACCAATTCAGTTCATTCATTCATTCACTCTTTGTTAATCCACATATCAAATATCTCAGGTGCCTCTTCAGTGCCAGGGACTGAACTTCCTACCATGGATTTATAGCTGAACGAAATGCAATCCCTGCCAAGAAGGGGTTCCCAAGTGAATGAGGGGTGACAGATAGGCAGACATGAGTTACCTTGTAATACAAATAAAAGCTATCATGGACACCCTAACAGAGGGGCTTAATGTGGTCCTTGAGAAGGCAGCAGGAGTCCAGTGTAGGACAGCTGACCTCTGATGTGATCTGTTGCATTGTAGTAGTTTAACTGCCCCAAATGGGCTCCTGTTGCCTGTTTCATGCTTGGGATACGAGTTCTTCTCTCTTTGCTGTGGCCTGTGCTACAAAGATTGCTCTTTTTTTTTTCTGGCTTATGAAGAAATTTGGGGTTCAGAAGATGATTTCTGTCCCTTTAACTTTGCATGGGGACAGCACGGGGAGTGGTGAGGCCTGTACTATCTGCGTGCCATTCATGAATTATGTATTTTGCATGTACGTGCATGTGTGTATGTGTATTTGCATACGTGTGGGCATATGTGAGGTGGAGAAACTGCACATATATGCATGTGTGTGTTGAAGCCACAGGTCAATGCCTGGTGTCTTTCTCAGTTGCATACCACCTTACTTTTATTTTAAAGGTTACACTTTAAAAATATATATTTCAGGCCTAGAGAGATGGCTTAGTGGTTAAGGCGCTTGGCTGTGAAGCCTAAGGACCCATGTTCTACTCTCCAGATCCCTTGTGAGCCAGACACACAAAGGTGAGGCAGGTGCAAAGCTGCACATGCCCACTAGGTGGCGCAAGTGTCTGGACTTCGATTGTAGCGGCTGAATCCCTGGGGCGCCAATTCTCTCTCTCTCCCTCCCTCTCTCTAAAAATAAAAACTATATATAAAATAAAAATTTTTAAGTATTTTATTTTTATTTATTCATTAGAGAGAGAGAGAGAGAGTGACAATGGATGCACCAGGGCCTCTGGCCACTGTAAACGAACTCCAGATGCATGTGCCACTATGTGCATCTGGCTTATGTAAGTCCTGGGAAATTGAACCTGGGTCCATAGGTTTCACAGGCTCCACCTTAGTTTTGAGACAAAGTCTCTCACTGAATCCGGAGTTCACTGATTCAACAAGACTAGCCAGCCAGTAAGGCCTAGGGGCCCTCCTGTCTCCACCTGCCCGATATGATTATAGACTTGCACCACCATGCCTGGCTTCTGCATGGGTGCTGGGAATCAAATTCAGGTCCTCATGCTTACAAAGCCAGCACCTTACTCACTGAGCCATCTCCACAGCCCTGTTTGGTGGTGATTTGTTTGCAGCCAAAAGGCAACGACCTTCTGAGGTGTGGTAGACTTTCCTAGAATTATTCTTAGAACATTACAATCTCACTTCCCTCTCAAACTATAGAAATGACCCCTGAAAGTACAGTTTTTCCCCCTCCCTCTCTCCTTTCACACTACAAGCTGTGGCTCCAACATCATCATCCGAGCTCCCTGAGGTCAAGGCTGTGCCTCAGGTGAGGAGCACTCTGAAGCAAGGGTTCTCCTTCCCTGACACACACACTCACGGGGGGTCTTGTTCCCAATTCTTTTTCCGGTTCTCAGAGGCCTCCTATCCTATCCAGGGTGGGCAGACTCAGGGAGGTGGCTTTAAAAAACTAGCTGCTAGCCTGTTTCTCTTACCCTTCAGGAAGCTCAGACTGCCACTTCCTGTGTCTCTGGGCACCACAGAAGGGAGCCAGGTTTCCTGTGCCCATGATGCCCAAGAGCCCTCTGCTTCCAGGGAGCCTAAGTGAGGCTATGATTTATGGGGGGCGGCAGAGCTTGGGCAGGCGAAGTCTGGGAGAAAGGAGGCCCGGGCGGCTGCTTCCCCGCGGGTGGCAGGCCCACCCCAGCCCCTCCCTCTATTAATGCACGCTCTCCTGCCCTGGAACACCCTGGAGGGGCAGGTTTTTTTTTTTTTTTTTTTTTAACCTGTAGCCTGAGACAAGCATCTCACTTGATTTAGGGCGGAAGGGGCTCAGGCTGGTTGCTAAGATATCTTTTAAATGGAAATCAGGGCGGAGAGCCGGCACATATATCGAGCCAGCCATCTGCTGCATGTTGCCTCTTCTGTCTGGAGCTGCTCGTGGTGGCTCAGACCGGGAGGTGGCAGAGAGTAGAGAGGGAGAGGCTGGGGTGTGAGTATTTCTTTCTTTCTTTCTTTTTTTTTTTTTTTTTTTTGCTTGGGGTTTTGGGTCTTACAGCCAAATCTGGGGACCTCCCTTTCTTGCATCACATCTGTTGCCGTCCACTTTTTCTGTCATCTTTCTTTCTGCACCGCCCCCCCCCGGGTGTTTTAAGTATAAAATTCCATCTGGGGATACTGGTCACAAACTCACAGCCTCGTTCTGCAATTCCAGATTTAGCGCCTGTGATTCTCCCTCCCCACCCCCTCTGTGTGTGTGTGTGAGAGAGACAGAGAGAGAGAAAGAGACTCACCACCATCAGAGCCTGACAGGTGGGTCTTTCTGAGCCAGGGAGGGCTCTGCTTCTGAAAATATCATCCACAACATTCCTTCTAGGTCCTTCCCAAGTAGAAAGAGTAAGTGTCCAAATGTAGTGGCAAAGCTGGGCCCTCTCCAGTTCCCAAGCAATCCGCAGTAGAAGGTGCCAGGTTCTCTGGGTATTTCGGCACTCTCCGAAGGAAGGAGCCTCTTTTGCTCAGAATATGGCCCGAAGCCAGGCAGTCCTCGTTGAAGAGGGCGGTTGTTGCCTGAGAAGCTAGTTCTGTTTGAGCAGTCCAAAATCCTCTTGAACTTTGTTGCCTAGTGGTTTAAAATGTGAGTAGTGGGCTGGCGAGATGGCTTAGCAGTTAAGGCACTTGCCTGCAAAGCCAGAGGACCCAGGTTCGATTCCCTAGGACCCACGTCAGCCAGCTGCACAAGGTAGCACATGAGTCTGGAGTTTGTTTACAGTGGCTGGAGGCTCTGGCACACCCATCCTCTCTCTGTGTGTCTCTGCCTGTCTCTCTCTCGTTCTCTCAAATAAGTAAAAGTAACTTAAAACACTAAAACCTAACTTGTGAGTAGCAGTACCCGGGGCCCTGAGGCATGGTGAGCACTGTGTTCAGTGCGTGGGGCACACAGTTAACGTGCTACACTAACCCCTAGTGGGGACAGCTCGTGCCAAGCACTCACCTTGCAGGTTTATGTGGGTCTTATAAAAGGGACGGAGGGGTGACGACTCCTACCCTGAGTCAACACCCCCGGGACTAGATTGGCTCCAAGGCACAGCAAGTCCAATGTGCCTCACCTCGCTTCTCTGATTCCGCCTACCTTGTCTGCCCATCCTTCTACTCAAGTGCCAGCTCACAGACATTCTGTACGCACAGAAGGCTGACTAGAACTTGTGTGTGTGTGTGTGCATGATTGTGCGTGTGGATGTATATGATTGTGGTGGATGTATGATTGTGTGTGGATGTACATGATACTGTGTGGATGTATATGATTCCGTGTGTGTATATATATGATTGTGTGTGGGTGTGTATGTGTGGGTGTATATGACTGTGTATGTGTGTATATGTGTATGATTGTGTGTATGTATGTATATGATTGTGTGTGAGTGTTTTGAGTGTATGTCTGTGTATATGTGCATATGTGTGTATGTATATTACTGTGCATGTGTGTGTGTATGAATGTATATGATTTTGTGTGTGCATATGTGTGTATGTATATGATTGTGTGTATGCATATGATTGTGTGTGCATATGTGTATATGTATATTATTCTGTGTATAGATGTATATTATTGTGTGTGTGCAGATGTGTGTATGACTGTGCATGTGTGTGTATGGATGTATATGATTGTGTGTGTGTGTGTGTGTGAGTGTGTGTGGAGGTCTGAAGAGGACTTCGAGGTGTCCACTCTCCCCTCCGACCTTGCTTCAGAAAGGACCCCATGCTGTGTGGCCCTTGATCCCGTGTGTACCAAGCTAGCCGGCCACGGGCTTCAGGATTCTTCTGGATCCACCTCCCACTGACGAGTGCGCCACGTTGTGTCCTGCTTGACATGGGTGCTGGGGAGTCGAACTCGGGCCGACAAGCTTGCAAGCAAGGGCCTTCAACCTCTGAGGCATCTCCCTGCCCTTGATTCAGACATTTAATACCACAGGCCATCCTACAGCCTCACCCTCATTCCCGCAGCGTCTCTGCCAGCTTTGCCGTCAGTGGTGCTGCTCACCAGTTTTCACGACTCTCTGTTCCTGGTCCAGCCTTGGTCTTCAGATCTCCACACCCCCTCCACCCCCATCCCTTCCACTGCCCATACCACTCAAGATACCTGAAGGCCCCTATGCCAGATACCCTTCTCCCAACATTTCCCCAAATTCCTGCCCCAAAGAAAGAGCCCCTCCCCCGCCCCACACTTGCTAACTGATAGTATTTATCCAGTTTGCTTTCCGCCCTCCCAATCTGGGGTTGAAACCATCCTTTGTTTGGCTGATAGAGTCATGTATTAAGTGACAGTCTCAGAATACAATTTTAATTAAGATTCAATAGTCACTTCCCTGTCAGTAATCTTCCATGCTGATTACTTAAAATATATTTACCCGGCTCTATTATGTCACAGCTTTGAATTCATTACATGTTTGCTAATCCTCAACAAACTTTTTTTTTTTTTTAATGTGGTTTGTTAAGTATCATTGACAAGGGCAAAGCTATTCGAAGTGATGGGTCCTGGATCTGTCATGGCGTATATCCCAAAGGGTTCAGCCTTCCCTGTTTAGTGCCACCACCTCCAGAGTCCAGGCAGCACAGGAAGACAAGGGATGCTGTAGGCAGCCATCTGTACTGCACTGAGGTGATTGAATCAGCCTCCCATTCTCAGAGCTGGGGAAGACAAGAAAACACCCGGAGGTCCAAGCCATGAATAGAAACTCTCGGCCCTGATGTGCCCAAAGAGATCCTTCCTCACTCTATTAGACCTTGGTCAATAAGAGCTCCCTTGCGTTCAGAGAAAAGCACTAGGCTGAGAGCTTCCGTGGTTGGCAGCTGAGGACCTAGGTACCTGGTGGGACCTGGGCAGGGTGGCTTGCTCCACCTCTGAGGGGGACTTGATGGCAACAGGCACTGACGGGGTGGGAAGTGGTCCCTCACAAGCTCAGGGCGGCACTGTGTGGAATTAGGCATGCAACACATGTTTTAACGAGGCCATTCCGAATGAATTGAGATGAAAAGAAAGAAATCCTCTGAGTATGGGGAGACGGTTCAGCGGCTATTATGGGGGACCGTGTAAGCATGAGGACCTGAGTTCAGATACCCAGCACCTATGTAAGAGGTGGGTGTGATGCCGTATGACTGTAATCCCATGGCTAGAAGAAATGGAGACCGGAGGATCCCTAGGGGTTATCTCAAAAGAGAGGGGTGGGGAAGAGAGAGAGAGAGATGGAGAGTGACTGAGAAAGACACTCGGTCTCCTGTGTACATGCATGTGCATCACTCATGAATGTGAGTATACACCCACACACCACATATACACTCCCCCCCAAACAAACACCCCCAAAAATACACATAAATAAATCCCTCTGAAACTCTTCAGAAAACCTCCATGAAGGACAAGACAGGAAACATTTTTTGGCTTTGCTGGCCACGTGCTGCCTATTCATCTCTGCCACTATAGCAACAAAGAAGCTTTAGGCAACAGGCAAATGAATGAGCTGTGTTCTAATAAAACTTTATTTACAAAACAGAAGGCAGGCTAGAACTATAGCCCATGAGCTGTAATTCACAGCTCTGTCCGTCAGGGTAACGGATAGCCACGGATATAGAGAAAGAGCATTTGGGATGTGCCGTAAGTGTGAAATACACACCAGATTTTGAAGACTTCCTACCAAGAAAAGAATGTTCACCATCTCATTAATGATTGTACTGATGGTATTGAAATAATATTTTGGCTATTGTGGGTGAAATAAAATATGCTAGTAAAATGAATTTCACCTACTCATATTTTACTGTCTTAAAGCTATGATGACTGGAAAAGCTACAGTTACACTGAGCTTACACTGTCTTTCTGTTGGACAGTGCTATCCTGAGAAATACAGGCAAAAGCCACTGACCCTCAAGGGGCCTCAAGTGGAATATTTACCTTTAAAGAGAAATGATAATAGAATTTAAATTTACAAAATAATAAAGTATATGATTGCGAGGGATTTTTAAAATAGAAATGTTTATATGTAGTATAGAAATAGACAAAAATTTTTAAAATGTCTTTCTTTCTTTATTTACTTGAGAGTGACATACAGAGAGAGGAAGAGGCAGAGAGAGACAGAGAGAGAATGGGCGCGCCAGGGCTTCCAGCCACTGCAAACGAACTCCAGACGCGTGCGCCCCTTGTGCATCTGGCTAACGTGGGTCCTGGGGAATCGAGCCTCGAACCGGGATCCTTAGGCTTCACAGGCAAGCGCTTAACCGCTAAGCCGTCTCTCCAGCCCCTATATTTTTGTGTGTCTAGTTGTTCATACACATGTAGATGCATTTTCCATGTGCGCACTCATGTGTGTGTGTGTATGTGTGAGTTTGTGTGTGTGCGTGCACAGGTATGCATACAAGTGTGTGCATGTGCATATGGAAGGCCAGAGGTTGAGTCATGTATCTTCCTCAATCATTCTCTATTTTGTTTTTTTGAGGCAAGCCCAACAGAAGGGCCTTTTTTAATGAGAGAGAGCAAGAGGGAGAGTGAGAGAGAGAGGAAAAGAGAGAATCGGAGCACCAGGGTCTCCCACCACTGTAATTAACCTCCAAACATGTGTGCCACCTTGTGCACATGTACAACCTTGCACGTGTGTCACCTTGTGCATCCAGCTTATGTGGGATCTGGGGCGTCAAACACGGGTCCTTAGGCTTCCCAGGCAAGTGCCTTAACCGCTAAGCCATCTCTCCAACCGTCCACTTATTTTTTTTTGTTGTTGTTGTTGAGAAGAGTCTGTCAATTAACCTGAAGTTCGTTAATTCAGTCAGGAAATCTAGAAAGCTTCCTGTCTCCACCTCCCCAGAGCTAGGATTCCAGGCACACTGAGTCACACCTGGCTTCTATGTGGGTACTGAGGGGCTCTAAACTCAGGGCTTCATGCTTGCATGACACTTTACCCACTGAGACATGTCCCCAGTCATTATACATATGTCATTTCTAGAATTGTTTAGGCTATTTTGTCTGACTGGGACCTATGGAACTCGACTCCCTCAAGATATTAATAACTTGTTCAAAAACAAGAGTAGTGCAGAAATCATCCTTCACCCAGCGCCTCTCTGTGGAATGTCTCAACCCTCCCAAACCAGCTAACATGTACAGCGTTCTGGGGAGCAAGTGAGGAGATAGCACCTTCCCGGCTCGTTGGCCTCAGAAGCCACTTTGCAGAACCCTAATTAACACTGCTAGGAGGCAGTTTGAGAACTGCTGGGCGGCAGGAAGCCAGTGTGTGGGATTTGCTCAAAGTCCAGCCCAACTGCATGTTTCCAGCACTACGTGAAAAAGGTACATATTTGGTACAACATGGAATAGTGAGAAAAACTAAAAGGCTGGGAAATATAAAAATTGCAGCAAGTTCCTACCCCTTTCCTGCCCTGGATGTTCATTCATGCCGAAGTGCCTACTAAGGGTTGGGCAGAGCTCAAGGCTGTGGGCAGTGGGAACGAGCCCCTTTCCCTTGAGACTTTGCTGTCAGAAAAATGACAAACAATAAAGCAGAGACGAGGCAAAATACTGAGGAGAGCAGAATGCTGCAGGTTCCAAGGAGAAGACGCTCGGCAGGGGTGCGTGACATGCCGGGAGGCATCATGGAAGAGGATGTTAGGGAAGGCTTAAAGACCTAAGCAGGTTATGAGGCCATGGGCAAGTCCTTATCCATGCATGCAGATACTTCTTTGATGAGAGAAAGAGAGACCGAGAGAGAGAGGACCCAACACCAGTCAAGTTCAAGCTCATGCCCTTCTCTCTCTAACCATTACTATCCACCCTTCCCCGAATTCTCAAAAAGTTGTAGGCTATGTGGATTATCCTTGGTAAAGAGTTACCCAAAACCACACTCATACCAACCTTGGCTTCTCATAGGTCTGTCTTCCTGTCTACACACATATCTCTAAAGAATGCTGGTCCTATTTCATTTCATGTTGTGCCTAAATAAACTAAGAAGGTGCCACTGGATCTCACAAGACAGCCATAGAATGTGTTCTAAGCCCAGTGGTTATTGGATGAACCATGATCCTTCCATCCACCCATATATCCACTTACCCCACATTTTCATCCACCCTTCCTCCCATCCATCCACTCACCCATCCTTCTACCCACTCATCTATCCATTCCCATTTATTCAGCCACTTATACATCCATTCACTGACGCATGCAACCACCCATTCATCCTCTCATCCACTTATCCATCTATCCACTCACCCATCTGTGCACCTACTAACCCATCCATCCAATCATCAGTCCATCCAACTATCCACCCATCTTTCCACCCACACATCCGTCTACCCATCTATTTACCCATTAATGCATCTATCCACCCACTCAGTTATCCATCAACCTATACATCCAACCTCCCACCATGCATCCATCCATCAATCTATCCAACCACCCATATATTTGCCCATCTATCCACCCATACAACCATCCATGTATCCATTCTGTCAATCCACCCATTACATTCTTCCATCTATCCACTCTACCTATTCATTCACCCAACTACTCAGTTATCCATCCATCCATCCAACCTCCCATCCATTCATCCATCACCCTTCCTTTCACCCATCTACCCATCCATCCATCTACCTGTCCATTTACCTGTCTGTCCATCTATCCATCTAGCCAACGAATTTGTTTTTGAGAAATAACTATGTTCCAGAATTGTGCTAGATGTTTGGGATTCCATAATTTATGAGGCAGTCCCCGATCTCACAAAGCTAGCTTGCTAATAGGTTAAGTGGAAAACAATCTATAGGGATGGAGAGATGACTTAGTGCTTAAGGCACTTACTTGCCTGAGAAACCTAAAGACCCATGTTTGATGCCCCAGTACCCACATAAAGCCAGATGAACAAAGTGGCACATTCATCTGGAGTTTGTTTGCAGTGGTCTGGAGGCCCAGGTGCTCCCATTTTCTCTGTCTCTGTCTGTCTCTCAGCTTGCAAATAAATAAATAAGAATATTTTTAAAAAGGAAATAATCTATAAACACAACAAATGAATGAATGAAACAGTAGATGAAGAGGTGATAGGAATTGAGGAGGAAAGATGAAATAGAACTGAATAAGAAAACACAGTGCTTACCTGGGCATAGCCAGTCTCTTGTATTCCCTAAGGCGCTGGATTCATGGGAGGAAGGAAGCTCTGGGACATGGCAGTTACCTCCTGACCCTGACCTTGTGTCCCTCCCTTCCAGGTGCAGAGGCTGAGTGACCAGACCATGGAGACCCTGCTTGGCGGGCTGCTGGCATTTGGCATGGCATTTGCTGTGGTCGATGCCTGCCCCAAGTACTGTGTCTGCCAGAACCTGTCTGAGTCACTGGGGACCCTGTGCCCCTCCAAGGGGCTGCTCTTTGTGCCCCCTGATATCGACCGACGGACGGTGGAGCTGCGACTGGGCGGCAACTTCATCATCCACATCGGCCGCCAGGACTTCGCCAACATGACGGGGCTGGTGGACCTGACCCTGTCCAGGAACACCATCAGCCACATCCAGCCCTTCTCCTTCCTGGACCTGGAGAGCCTCCGTTCCCTACACCTCGACAGCAATCGGCTGCCCAGCCTCGGAGAAGACACCCTGCGGGGCCTGGTCAACCTGCAGCATCTCATCGTGAACAACAATCAGTTGAGTGGCATCGCCAACGATGCCTTCGAGGACTTCCTGCTGACGCTGGAGGACTTGGACCTGTCCTACAACAACCTGCACGGGTTGCCCTGGGACTCCGTGCGGCGCATGGTCAACCTCCACCAGCTGAGCCTGGATCACAACCTGTTGGACCACATCGCCGAGGGCACTTTTGCCGACCTGCAGAAACTGGCCCGCCTGGACCTGACGTCCAACAGGCTGCAGAAGCTGCCCCCGGACCCCATTTTTGCTCGCTCCCAGGAGTCCTTGCTGACCGCCACACCCTTCGCCCCACCCTTGTCCTTCAGTTTTGGGGGGAATCCCCTACATTGCAACTGTGAACTTCTCTGGCTGAGGAGACTTGAGAGGGAGGATGACTTGGAGACGTGTGGCTCCCCGGGGGGCCTCAAGGGCCGTTATTTCTGGCACGTGCGGGAGGAGGAGTTCGTGTGTGAGCCGCCTCTCATCACCCAGCACACGCACAAGCTGCTGGTTCTGGAAGGTCAGGCGGCCACACTCAAGTGCAAGGCCATCGGGGACCCCAGCCCCCTGATCCACTGGGTCGCCCCCGACGACCGCCTGGTGGGGAACTCCTCCAGGACCGCCGTGTATGACAATGGCACGCTAGACATCCTCATCACCACGTCTCAGGACAGCGGGGCCTTCACCTGCATCGCAGCCAACGCCGCAGGGGAGGCCACGGCCGCCGTGGAGGTCTCCATCGTCCAGCTCCCACACCTCAGCAACAGCACGGGCCGCACGGCACCCCCCAAGTCCCGCCTCTCAGACATCACGGGTTCCAGCAAGACCATTCGGGGAGGGGGAGGCAGCGGGGGTGGGGAACCTCCCAGAAGCACTCCGGAGCGGGCTGTGCTTGTGTCCGACGTGACCACCACGTCCGCCCTGGTCAAGTGGTCGGTGAGCAAGTCGGCGCCCCGAGTGAAAATGTACCAGCTGCAGTACAACTGCTCGGACGACGAGGTGCTGACCTACAGGTGAGCCGTGGCCGTGGCAAGGGTGACGGGCAGCAGCGGGGCTGGGCCACGGGGAGGCTGCTTGCACCCCTTCTTCCCAGGGGTGCTCGTGGGGATCCTGGGCCCAACCCTCACCGAGGCGAGTAAGAGGAAATAAATAGCCAAGCCTTGTTGCTGAAGGTTGAGGTTCTGATAAAAAGGGGACTTGACAGAAGGGCTTATCCCAGCCAGGCTCAGTGGCCCGCGCCTCTGATCCCAGAACCCCAGCAACTGCTGTGCAGGCAGACTCAAGAGGGTCACAAGTTCTAGGCTGACCTGGTGTAACAGTGAATTTCCAGCCAGCCAAGGTTACGTAGCGAGACCCTGTCTCCGGGCGTGGTGGCGCACGCCTTTAATCCCAGCACTTGGGAGGCAGAAGTAGGAGGATTGCCATGAGTTCAAGGCCACCCTGAGACTACATAGTGAATTCCAGGTCAGCCTGGACTAGAGTGAGACCCTACCTTGGAAAAAAAACCAAAAAGAGCGAAAACAAAACAAAACAGAAAAAACAAACCCATACCCTATGCATCACTCACCATGGGGGCAAGATGTTGGATCGCGGATAAACCCTTTCCCACACCAACCTCAGTTTCTGTGAGAGTGGGGGGTGTGGCCTCGGCTCTCAGCACTCGGGAAATCCTGCAGGTCGCTTATCGTGTGTACAATGACCACTTTGACAGGGGAGCTGTAGGTCTCACCACACTATCCCAGAGGCCACGGGGCAAGAAATCCAGTTCCGTCATTGAACACTTTCCACGTTGACAGCGCCTGTATGCGGGAAGAGCCGATGAAGAGGGACACAGTGTGTGTCCCTGAGGGCCACTGCACCGCCAACTCCCTTACCTGGACAGGCTAGACGGCAGCTCCCCATCTCAGCCTCCAGAGGGAGCAGTGTTGGAGTTGAATTACACCCCCACGCATGGGTGTACAGCTATCCAAAGACAACCGAAAGTGATGTTTAAACAAGCTTAAAGATACATACATGCATTTTTTCCCACTAATGAAAGTCATAATCTTTGTATAAAACTTGGGATGTAGGGACCAGGGTGATGGCTCACTGGGTAAAGGGTTTGCTGTGCAAGCATGAAGCCCCCGAGGCTAGGTCCCCAAAACTCACATAAAAACTGGGTGGAGCCGGGCGTGGTGGTGCACGCCTTTAATCCCAGCACTCAGGAGGCAGAGGTAGGAGGATCACCATGAGTTCAAGGCCACCCTGAGACTACATAGTGAGTTCCAGGTCAGCCTGGGCTAGAGTGAGACCCTACCTCGGAAAACAAAAACAAAAACAAACAAACAAACAAACAAACAAAAAGCTGGGTGTGGGGCTGGAGGGATGGCTTAGCCATTTAGGCGCTTGCCTGCAAAGTCAAAGGACCCAGATTCGATTCCCCAGGACCCATGTAAGCCAGGTACACAAGGGGCACGAGCGTCTGGAGTTCGTTTGCAGTGGCTGGAGGCCCTGGTGCACCCATTCTCTCTCTCTCTCTCTCTCTCTCTCTCTCTCTGTCAAAAAAAAAAAAAAAAAGCTGGGTGTGGTCAGGGAGGGAAAGGCAGGGACTCCTTGGGTCAGGCTGGCTAGCTAGCCTAGTGCACTTGGCCAGCTCCAGGTTACCCAAGAGTCCCCACCTCCAATGAGAAGGTAGAGAGCAACTGAGAAACACATCGAATACCACCCTCTCGTCTCCACACACATGTGTACATGTATAGACACCCACACCACACATGCACACGTACACACAAAAGAAAAGAAAACCAGGAAGAAGAGCTATAAAAAGAAAAATAAAAATGGCTTGTCCTCCCACCACCGCCCGGCTCTAACCAGATGCTTTGGAATGTGCCCTTTCCATTTTACACCAGTTCAAAATGATATTTATGGCCAAAGTAACATAGACCATTATTTCTTAATCCTTTCCACTGAAGATTATAGCTGGCTTAGCTCTCATAGCATTAAAATGTTTTTCACAGGGCTGGACTGTAATTTTTTGAAACAGTCAGGCTTCAAAAAAGTCAGGTTTCCTTCCCCATCTTTTAATATATATAAAGTAACTATGATGGATATTTTTGTACAAAAAAAATGCATTCACTGCAACACTGGTGATTTCCTTAACATATTTTCCTAGGAGTTGAATTATTGGCTTAACAGGTAAATTATAATGCTCACAAGTTATATATTTTAATATTTATTGTCTTTTTTCCCCTCAGCGGTGGTATGTGACCACGTCTGTTTTGATCACAGTTTTGCCAATACTGACTACGGCATGCCGTTCATCTTGGTCAATACAAGGGGAGACACGTGAAGCCTGTTTTAATTTACATTTCTTTGGTAGCTTGTGAGCTTGACCTTTTAAAAATAAGTGGATTTCTTCACTTGTGAATTTATCATACAGCCTTGACTTTGACAAAGAAGCATCATGGTCAAATGTCCCCACCTCTGTGGCTGGTTTGAGCCTAGTGTGATGGGGAAACACGGTTGATGAGAGGGGAGAGTTGACATGAGCACCCAGGTAGCAGCATGCTACTGTCATTAAAATGTCATGTCCCCCCTAGGGGATTTGGGGCTGAGGTCCTGCAGTTACTCAGGGTGGAACTGAAATCGCTTTCCTTTGGTGACCGGCAATCCCTGAGAATGACAGTAATATGAAAATATCCAAAACCTGAAGACGGCCGGGGCGTGGTGGTGCACGCCTTTAATCCCAGCACTTGGGAGTGTGAGGTAGGAGGATCACCGTGGGTTGTTCAAGGCCAGCCTGAGACTAGATAGCGAATTCCAGGTCAGCCTGGGCTAGAGTGAAACCCTACCTCAAAAACAAACAAACAAACAAAAACCCCTAAAGATGAAAATGACTGGGGCTACTGGAGACCTCTCAGGCATGCTCCTGCAGAGCAAATGAGATACAGCATCGGAAATCCTCCAAGCAGGGCTGGGGAGAAAACTCAGTAAGCACTGGCCACAGAAGTATGAGCAACCAGGTTCAAGCCCCCTGGGCCCCATGTAAAAAGCCAGATGCTGTGGCAGGCATTTAAAAGCCCAGCCACCCATTTGGGCAAGAAAGGACGTGGAGATAGGAGAGTCCATCAATTCTACCAGAAGCTCGGGAGCTCCTTTAGCCTGTGGCAAAAGCAGTGGTGGACAGCGAGGGACCCTGCCTCAAAGGAGGCGAAAGATGAGGCGTGGCACTGAAAGTTGCCCTCTGACCTCCACACCTGCCCAGTGGTGGCATGCATGTGCCTGTACCCCAATAAATGAACACACACACACACACACACACCATATGCACACAACCTTTTTAAATATAAAGTTTAGGTGGCTGGAGAGATGGATCAGCCATTAAGACATTTGCCTGTAAAGCCTAACGATCCTGGTTCGATTCCCCAGTACTCACGTAAAGCCAGATGCACCAAGCAGCACATGCATCTGGAGTGTTTGTTTGCAGTGGCCGGAGGCCCTGGCTTGCCCATTCTCTCTCTCCCCCCTTCTCTCTCTCTCTCTCCCCCTCTTTCTCTCTCCTTCCCTCTCCTTACAAATAAAAATATTAAAACTTAAAGTTTATACAAAAAAAGAGAAAAGTAAAGTAAATTCCCCAAGCAGTATTGGTTCCTATTACCCAGACAGGGAATGTAAGCAGTGTCAGAAGTCCTTCTTGAGAGGGTACTAGCAGTGTACAGCGAGGTTATCATCTTGTCTCTCATCCTGAGGGAGGAAGTGAGAAGGGACAGTTATGGAATTCAGCCTTATGGGTAAGAAGACTGATGCTCAAAGTTTCAGACAAAGTTCTAAGGAGGAGCCGGGCGTGGTGGCGCATGCCTGTAATCTTGGCACTCGGGAGGCAGAGATAGGAGGATCGCCGTGAGTTTGAGGCCACCCTGAGACTACATAGTATATTTCAGGTCATCCTGGGCTAGAGCGAGACCCTACCTTGAAAAAACAAAAAAAAAAACAAAACAAACAAACAAACAAAAAAAACCCAAAAGTTCTAGGGAGGACGTGCTCAGGAGACAGATCACTGATGCCTGCATGATTGCAGCCTCGTTATGAGTGTGGAGCTTAGCTTTGTAGACTCCATGGATGTACCAGGAAGCAGAAAAGGGTCAAGAGCTTTAACGACACTCGCCCAAGTCACACAGCCAAAAGGAGGCAGGGCTGTCACTAGGGATGTTTGGATGGATGTACCCTTCCAAAAGGTTTGGCACTCTACACGCTGGTACTGGGAGGTGCTCTGGACATTTAAGAGGAGGGAACTAGAGGTGGAGAGATTGCTCAGTGGTAAAGGTACTTATCTTCAAAGCCTAAGGACCCAGGTTCGATTCCCCAGGTGCACAAGGTGGCTCATGCGTCTGGAGTTCGTTTGCAGTGGCTAGAGGCCCCGGTGTGCCCATTTTCTCTCTCTTTCCCCCCTCTCCCTCTTTCTCTCTCCCTATCTACCTCTTTCTCTCATAAATAAATAAATAAAATATTTAAAAAAAAACATTAAAAAAATCAGTACAGATATTTCAGAAAAAGAGGTGGGAACTAGTGGGAAATTTGAGGTCATTGGGATATATCTTTGAAGGGATTGTGGGACCCCAATCCCTTTTTCTTCCTCTCACTTCTGGCTCAAGGTGTGAGTAGTTTTATCACCGTGGCTAAGCCCACCTGTACCCACCACACGGGACCCGTGGTGTTCTGTATCCCAGCGTTAGGGCATCCTGTCTCCCATCTGAGCCCCAGTGCCTGAGGCCAGAAGCAGGGGCCATGGTAGAGGTTCAAGAGAACGTAGCCCGACAGGGATCTGTGACCCCCGGTCCCGCAGAAGTCCAAGGGGAGCTGTAAGCAGTGTCTCTGACACACGGGGGTCAGTGAGGCACGGCTGAGGTGGACTGGGCTTTGCCTGACACAGAGTAAACTCCTTGATTATCCACTGGCCTAGCTGTCTCCCCACCAAGGCACTGATTTGCTCCGCACATCCAAGCCCCACAGGCAGACACGGGGGCACAGCAGACACACCCAGTCCTTCGGTGGTGGCACCCCGCTTGTTTTCTGTGTGACTGGGGAGGGCTCACAGTCACACCTGTCATCGCCAGAGCCTGCCTTGACATCGCCAGGGCCAGGGCTTGACATTCATGGGGACCCGACAGAGGGGAGAGGACTGCAAAACGGGAAGCGGAAGGTCACCCAGAGAGAGCAAAACCCCACGCCTGCCTCACTCCTGGTGTGACATTAAGTGCCTAGTGTGTCATTAATGGCCCTAGTGACATTCACAGACACTTGTCTCTAAGAGTCCTGAGAAAACCTGTGACCAGGTGTGATGTTGGAGCTGCCCCTCTGAGGTTCAAAGAACAGCCAGCTTGCTCCCAAAGCACAGGGCGGTTAGCCAGACTGCGAGCTTGTCTTTGCTGTCTTGGGGTGTGGCTCGCATCTCTGAGAAGAGAACTGAGGGGTCAGGCCAAGAGGTGCCTGAAGGTGGGCCTGGCAGTGGCCACCGCAGCCTCTGTCCACCGGACACCCCATCTGTACAGAATGGACCATTCAGCTAGGGCTAGGCCTTTTTCCTTAGTCACCTTTCTCATTGCTCTAACAGAGTGCTTGAACTAAAGCCATTTAAGGACGGAAGGGGTTATTTTGGTGCAGTTATGATATTCCCCATACTTTCATTGAGGATTTTTTTGTGTGTTGGTTTGTTCGTTTGTTTTGTTTTCTGAGGTAAGGTCTCACTCTAGCCCAGGTTGACCTGGAATTCACTATGTAGTCTCAGGATGGCTTTGAACTCATGGCAATCCTCCTACCTCTGCCTCCTGAGTGCTGAGATTAAAGGTGTGCGCCACTATGCCCGGAAGAATTTTTAAAAATGATTTCTTTTATTTATTTACAAGCAGAAAGAGATAGAGAGAAGAGAGACACACAGTGAATAGGCATGTGAGGGCCTCTTGCCGCTGCAAACCAATGCCAGATACATATGCCATGTTGTATATCCAGCTTTACGCGGGCGCCAGGGTCATTAGGCTTTGCAGGCAAACACCTTAACCACTTACCATCTCTCCAGCCTCTTTATTGAGGTTTAAACACATGCAACACTGTAATTTGATCACATTCCAGTCCCATTGTCCTCTCACCCTCCCCTCCCCCTTCCCTGTTCCCCTGAGCACCCTCTTCTTCCCTAGCAGTCCTTTCTCTGTATTGACGGCTCAGTCCCCTTGTACTCCTCTGTCCTCGGTCAAAAAGTCCAGAAAAGGGCCAGAGAGATGGCTTAGCTGTTACAGCGTTTGCCTCCAAAGCCTAAGGACCCAGGTTCAATTCCCCAGTACCCACGTAAGCCAGATGCACAAGGTGGCACATGTGTCTGGAGTTTGTTTGCAGTGGCTGGAAGCCCTGGCATGCCCATTCTCTCTCTCTCTCTCTCTCTCTTTCTGTCTATCTGTCTGTCCCTCTGTCTGCCTCCTTATCTCTCTCTCTCCCTCCCTCAAATAAATAAAATATAACAAAATGTCTATAAGCTCAGATCTGTGCAGGTCTTATGGGGGCAATGATGACCCCTGTGAGACATGAATGTACCAGTAGGTTCATAAGTGGAGGACAGTGTCCCAAAGTACTGCTTTTTCCATCCTATGGCTCTTACATTCTTTCCACCTCCCTCTTCCACAACATTCCCGGAGCCTTGGAGGGCGTGATAGAGAGGTCTACTTTAGGGCTGAGCTCCCAGCAGTCTCTTGTTTTCAGCTTTGATGAGCTATGTGTCTTCCCAGCATCTATTCCCATCTCCATGGAGAAGCTTCTCTGGCTAAGCAGTGAGAGTAGCCCTCATGTTCTTGCGGACATCTCTGAGCCCAGGTGGGTGTGATGGAGATGGCCTGTTCATTGCTAAACACTTGGCTTTCTCTTCTTTCTTATCATCTTGGAGAGTCTTGAGTCACCCCTGTGCTTACTGCCTTCTTTAAGACAAGAAACTTCTCAGGCTGGAGAGATGGCTTAGCAGTTAAGGTGCTTGTCTGCAAAGCCTAAGAACTCACGTTTGAATCTCCAGGTCCCATATAAGCCAGACACACAGTGACGCAAGCTCGCAATGTCGCACATGTGTGCAAGGGGGCGCAGGCGTCTGGAGTTCGTTTGCAGTGGCTGAAGGCCCTGGGACACCCACTCTCTCGTTTTCTTGCCTCTCTCTCTCTGTCTCTCAAATAAATTATAAAAAGAAGCTTCTCTAACCAAGTGCCAATAGCATAAATCAATGGGCAGAAACACACACACACACACACACACACACACACACACACACACATATTCAAGAAGCAACCTTACCAGGGTCATCATAGTTTCTTAGAGAACAGTGGCATCATTCTTCCAGGGTCTATACATTTCCAAGCTTTGGGCTTTCAACTCAGTTTTCAGTACCAGACATGCATTGCCTTCCACGAAGTGGGCTGTAAATCCAACCACAGAGCTGTTGGTTACCCCCAGAGTACCCATACCGCTATTGCACCCACAGGCAGATTTGGTTGCTGGTTGGTTGTGTGGCTGGCACAGCACGACCCACTGCTGGTTCAGACAGTGGATGACCCCCCCCCCCGCCCCCGCCAGCAGATTGCGTCACACTGACCAGCACGGAAGCCAGGCAGCAAGGAGGTAGCTTCCCACCTAGTTCCAGCTTGATTTCTCAGTGTCTTGCCACCACAGTGGCTCATAGTCCGAGGGTACTGGCCACCGTGCCAAGGAACGCATGGGGGTGGTAGCGTGAAGCAGCTGGCCACGTGGCATCCACAGGCAGATAGATGGATGCTGGTGCTCAGTTCGCTTTCTCCTTTTCATTCTATCCAGGACCCCAGCCCATGGGCTGGTACCGCACACTTAGGGCGGGTCTTTCTGCCTCAATTAACTTAATCTAATCTAGCAAAAAGTCCTTCATGGACAGCCAAGACTTTGTGTCATGGGTGATTCTACATGCTGTCAAGTTGATGATCAATATCAACCACCAGGAGGCTGGAGGGATGGCTTAGCGGTTAAGGCACTTGCTTGCAAAGCCAAAGGACCCAGGTTCTATTCCCCAGGACCCACGTAAGCCAGATACACAAGGTGGTGCATGCGTCTGGAGTTCGTTTGCAGTGGCTGGAGGCCCTGGAGCACCCATTCTTTCTCTGTCTATGTGCCTCTATCTACCTTTCTCTCTATTTGCCTCTTTATCTCTCAAATATAAATAAAAATAAAATATAAAAAAATTAAAAATATATGTATATGAACAACCAGAGCTGCTACGGATGGTCTGTCTCACACCTGGGAAAGGGACGGAAGAGTGAGATCAGCCACTCTCCGCCCCACCAGAGCCCCATCCAGCAGCATTTCAGGGAACTCTGCCTCTCCCACCACACAGCTGGAAAATTCGCAGTGGCCTGTGGAACACTAGGAACAGATCAGGTCATTGACTTCCTGAAGGGAAGGGAGAGTCTGCCACCTGTGAAGCCTCCTGACTCAGCTACATACCCAGACAGACTGTCTTCTCCTGAAAGGGTGGTTGAGCACCTATAGGAGAAGAAGAGAAAGTATGAAGCTGGAAGTTGGGGCTGGGCAGAGAGAAGTGTCAGATCCCAACAGATGGGACATCAAAATCAGCCTGCCTTGGGTTTCATATTTTCACTAATTTCCTTCCCACTGACTATTGGAATCGGACATCCACAAACTTAAGTTCAATACCCGCTGTAGACAGGGTAGAGCCAGGTATCAAACATTCGTTCTCCAAGTCGCGTAGAGCAAAGGCTAAGAAGTGTTATCTCAGGCTCTGCAGGTGGTTCAGCGGGTAAAGTGCTTGCCACCCAAGCACAAGGATCTGTGCTCCAATCATCAGCACCCATTTTTGTGTGGTGGCACACACCTATTGTTAAAAGCCAGGTGTGGGGGCTGGGGCCATGGCTGAGTGGTTGAGGCACATGCCTACAAAGCCTGAGGACCCATGGTCAACTCTCCAGGTCCCACAAAAGGCAGACACACAAGGTGACACAAGTGCACAAGGTCACACATGTGCTCAAGGTGGTGCGCACGTCTGGAGTTCTGTTATGGTGGCTGGAGGCTCTGGCGTGCCAATTCTCTCTCTCTTTTCTCTCTCTCTTGCTCACTCAGTCTTGCTCTCATTCTGTCACATAAAAAGAAAAGGCCAATCTGTTTGGCTTACCTTAAAAAAGAACAACAGGTGTGGTGGCACGCACCTATCATCCCCGTGCTGACGTATTGGGGCTTTCTGGCTAGTTTGGTGAGGTTTTGGCTCAGGGAGAGACCTTGTCTCAAAATATAAGGTGGAGAGCAATTAAGGACAACACCGTGTGCTGACATTAACCTCGGTTCTTCACACTCGTGTTCACATGTGCACATATGAATACACATACACACGTTCACTCCATACTCACATACGCAGAGAGAGAGAGAGAGAGAGAGAGAGAGAGAGGGCTGGAGAGATGGCTTAGCTGTTAAGGCACTTCCTTGCAAAGCCAAAGGACCCAGGTTCGATTCCCCAGGACCCATATAAGCCAGATGCACAAGGGGACACAGGCATCTGGAGTTTGTTTGCAGTGGCTGGAGGCCCTGGTGCGTCCATTCTCTCTCTCTCATAATTAAGTATAAATAAATAAATAATATTTTTGGGGGGGGATTTTACTATGTAGTCTCAGGGTGGCCTTGACTCAGGGTGATCCTTCTACCTCTGCCTCCTGAGTGCTGGGATTAAAGGTGTGCGTCACCATGCCCAGCTCAAATAAAATATTTTTAAAAAGAGAAAACATTAAAAATGAGGAGACATGTCTGCCTCCCAGGGCGTCATCATCATCATCCCAGGTACCACGCTCTCGGGGGACTTCACAATGCCTCTGTTTCCTTTAAGACCAGAGACACACAACTTCTTTCTAAGAACGTGACTGGGACTTTCTATCCGATCCCTGGTGCTTCTGTGCATTGCTAAGCACCAGTACTGTTGAATAGGGGATGGGGTAGAAGCCAGGTCTTTAGAGACAGCTGGGGGGGGGGGGGACAGTTAGCGAAAAATACGACTGGATGAAGCTCTCTGCATTCCATGGCTTATCTGACCGTCTCAGTGAAAGGATAAAGTTGCCAGGAGGTCTCAGAGAATTAAAAAAAAAAAGGGACAAACAAAATTCAACTTGACATGGATTAAATGCTAGGCTTTGTGTATCCCTCGTTTAAGAAAAGTCTAATAAAAGAAAATTGGGGACTGGTTTTCTGGGAGCACAGGGGAGCAGAGGACCAGCTCATTCTATCTTTCTTTCCTGTCGTCTTTAGCACACAGTTTATGCCTTTAAGGTCACTTCTCAGTATAAAATGGCCGCTAGACCTGTAGTTATCATTACGTCCCTGTCATGCAGTGGGAAAGATGAAAGGGAGCAAAGAGAGGGATTTCCCAGAAGTCCTACCCACACGTTTCTGCAAGGGAGGCTGGGAAACGTAGTTCCGTAAAGCTAGGCAAAATGCTCGTCCCCGCCGCCCGCCCAAGATACAGAGGGAAGAGGGAGGCAGCTGGCGTTTCTGCTTTATTTACTAGCCTTGGACCACAGGGAAACCAGGTCATTGCTCTCAGTCTTCACTGTCTTTATCTGTAACAGGTAGATTTCAAAGGTGAGGTGAAGGTGGACTGGAGTCCTGACTTCGAACGGGCATCCCTCATTGTCAAGCGAGTACTGAGCCAGGGAGAATTGTTGCCATGGGCAGGCTGCCCTCTCTGCCTTCTTGGCCCCCTCTTCTTGTCCCTGTTAGCCAGATTGCCTGTTGTGTCTCTTTTTCTTCCCCCCAAACCCAAGAAAGCTATGTACCTGGAAAATGTGAATTTTCCTTATCCTACCCCCAACAGCTATGCCCAGGATCAGGTAGGTAATCCCTACCATTGTGTAAATTGACTAAACCCTAAAGCCTTTCCTGTGACCCTGGGTATAGAGACAACATTCCAAGTCGCATTGTCCCAAAGGAGTTGAATAGTAGTCCATATAACCTGACCGTATGATCTTGAGTCAGGGTGCTCACGGCCTCCCTCCTGACCCACATATTCCAGGCAAGGCCCCTTCCTCTCAATGAACTTTCCCTCATCCTCTCCCTGAAAACCCTTAAAACCTCCTCCCTTCCTTTACTCAGCATCATAAAGTCTCTTCCTCTTTCACGTTAGATCTCCACCCATTCTATCTTGGCATTAAATTAAAAAAGGAAATCCTAGGCCCAAGAAATTCTGTCTCGGTCCTCTACCTCTTGAGCTCAAACCATACAGAAAATGATCTAGTGAGAGATTGTTAGAAGGTATCAGTGATGTGGGAATTTTAGGGTTGTCTTTAAGAACAAAAGAACCGTGCTCAGCTCTTGGTTGGGCAGAAACCCAGGAGCTATGGTGCCAGATACCATCACACAAAGTTTCCAGAGTCAGTGGCCTTGGGGTTCTTGTCTTATGAATTTTAACAAGTGATATTTACAGACCATAGAGGGTTAAGTTCAGAAAGATTTTATTACAGAGCATATAGCGTTTAGGAGGAAGATCTCCTGCCCAGAAGGGAAGGAGGGGTTCCTAGGAATGGAAAAACCCACCTGAAGACCCAGACTGGGGTCTTTCACCAGCACTTACTGCATGGGGGTTTGTGGTAGTTTGAATGTATGACCCCATACACTTACTGTTTTATTAAAACTGAGTTTGTAGCTTTAGCCCCTAGAAGGCAGACTCCTACTACTGGGGTCAGATCTGGATTCCAGGCCAAAGGCGTGTAGAGAGGATTGGGCTCTGTCACGGTCCCTGCTTGCTATTTTTTTTTTTTTCTCTTTTCTCTTTTTGGTGTTTGTTGTCTATTTGGTTGTCTCTCTCTACTTGGTACCATGAAAGGGGGCCATCTTCTTCTGCCATGATGGAACTTCCCCTAGATCTGTAAGCTTGAAGCAAACCCCCTCCACCCATAAAACTGTGTTTGGTGGGGCTGATCATCCCAGCATGGTGGGGCTGACCACACCATGGGTAAAGAACTGGTTAGTCAGCCCCAGTGTTGGGTGTCTCAACTCAGTGGGGTTCTCAGGAAAGAGAGTTATCTCTTTCCTTTCTTTTCATAAGAAAGAAAGAGTAAGGCGAGAGGCAGCCATTCACATCCGCCAGTGAGATTTTAGGGGAAACAAGGTAAGAAAAAAAAAAGTAGATGCTCCCTTACTGGCTCAGGGGCAGTCTTCACTTTTTATTTGTGGGGAGCTCTGTCACCTCTAAATGTTCTTATCCAGATATGGGGTGTGTATTTACCCGTCAGAAACGTTTCTAGTTCAACTGGGAGTTCTGACAGTCCTTATGGAGTGGAGTGACTGTAAGGGCGGAATTTAAAAACCCACGGCAGGCTCATGGACTTGGGAGACATTTTCCCGGGCGCTTTGTCAGAGCGTCTCACATCATGTCAAGGTCTTCCCATCCCGTCCATTCCACTCTATTCAAGATGGCGGCACTGCTCGGACTAATAACCCTCCAGGCGACTGTTGAGAGGCGACTAATCTCTCTGCATGGCATTCCTCCCCGCCTTGCTTGGGAGAGTCCTGGTTGGTGACATCTCTGGAGATGGGAATCACTCCCGGTGTGTGGATGGTGACAGACATCTGTGAGTAGCACCTCCCCGACCTGCTGCAGGGAGAGAGGCCTCTGGTACTGCATGCATGCTCGCTGGTGTGGAGGAGCATGGGACATGTGAGGCGAGTCCTAGTGACAGCAGTTTCCCGAGCAGCACCAAATGCCTGCCTCATGGCTGGCCTCTTCCGGGCATCATGTCCACAGGACCCAGTCCCTTTCAGCTTCATAAAGAGCCTGGACAGGAAGGAGTAGGCAAGGCATGGAACCCAGGCCTTTTTTTATGTTATTTATTTTATCTTCTATACTTACTGACGATAAACCATGATAATTCCCACCCCTCCCCCACTTTCCCCTCCCGCTCTCTGTTAGTCTCTTTTTTATGTTGATGCCTTTTGACCACTGTCTCGGGTTCCCTTCTCAGAGCTTCCGTTCTCCACAGCTGTACCTTGTAATTTTTTTTAAATTATATTTACTTATTTAGTTAGTTGAGAGAGAGAAAAAGAGAGAGAGAGAGAGCGAGAATAGGCACACCAGGACCTCCAGCCACTGACAATAAACTCCAGACGCATGCTCTACCTTGTGCATCTGGCATATGTGGTTACTGTGGAATCGAACCTGGGTCCTTAGGCTTCTTTGCAGGCAAGCACCTTAACTGCTAAACCATCTCTTCAGCCCCCTTTTAAAATAATTTTTATTTATTTATTTGAGTGAGGGGCAGAGAGAGAGAGAGAGAATGGGACTCTCTTAAGGAACTGTGTCTCCCACTTCTGAGTCAGCTCAGGTGGCCACCCAGATGTCTGTGTCTCAAAACTCCCTCCAGCCTCTGCCAGGGCATTGAAGACCTTGCCATCAGGCCAAGGAAAATCAGGAGCATGAGCAGTGTTGGCTCAGAGAGGAGACCATAGCTGGAGGTTAGTGCTACTTTGCGGGGAGAATCCTAGAATCTCCAGTCTACCTTGCACTCCTAACCCCTCACACCCTATCTCCAAAGAGATGGTGCCTGTGGAGACCCATGGACACCAGGACTCTCAGCAGGGGTTCCCCTGGGGGCGTCGTTTTTCTTACCCTTTAGCGGAATGTGAGCACTCAACACAGGATGGGGCTGGAGTTCTGGCTGCCCTCTTTCTCTGCCCAGCTTCTAGCTTCGTATAATCAGGATGGAGACGGTGAGAAGCCTGCTGTCTGCCCCAGAGATTCCTGTGAAGACGGAAGTGGATTCCTAGGCTGGAAAAGCACTTGGGCAGGCAGGAAGGGCTGAGTTCTGAGCACAGCGGCTGCTGCATTGCTAGCTTTCTTCCTGTGAGGTGGAAGAAAACCGAAGCGAGACAGCAACAGCTGTTCTGAGAGCTGCAAGGGCTCCATCCGGGCAACGAAGGCGGGCGGGCTGCACTGTCCTCCAGGTGTGCACGCTGCACAGGCGGGTTTCCAGCTCTCCCCCGGCCCCGGGGACTTCCTTTGGCTTGTCCAGTCCTCAGGGAAGCCATCGGAGCTGTGACAGAGACAGCCGGAAGGCTATATGCAGCCTCCGCCTGGGAGTAGAGAAAGAGGAGAAGGCCGCCCCAGAGGTCCCCCGAAAGACAGCGACAGTCATCCCACAGTGACCATGCCCATTGGATGGACTTTCATCCTTCGCCATTCCCTCGCTGGGACTTCCTGGGACCCCCTTCCCATGAAACTGATGGCAGTCTAATATGCTTCCTGGGGACTCAAGCTAACACGGGCATCCCCTCCTGTATGAGCAAGACCCTCTGGTTAAAGGTTATGGGGAAACCTGCCATTTCTAACTTCTACTTGGAGTTCCTACCTTGGAGACCCAGGAAGGGCAATTCCATATGGGCACAGTGTCTCCCAGCCCCCCCCCCCAATAAAGCCAGTGCTCTGTTAGGCATTTACGAAGAGAAAGGTGAGGCAGGTGCGGAGGCGTGAAACCACCTCGGAGCTGCCTGGGCGACAGGGATTAATCATCCCGGGGACCTGTGTGCACTGAGGCCAGCCTGTGAGGCCTCAGATGGGGGCTGCCTCTGCACCTCACTGTGTCTGTTCCCTCCTTACCTCTGGGGACACCGAGCCTCGGAAAGAAGCAAGCAGGGACACCTCAGCTCTTGCCAATTAGGCCCACCACGTGGCATGTCGGTGTGTGACAGGAGTGGGCACCCCATGGATGGCAGAGGCGTTCAGGACAAGATGTCAAATTAATTATTGCTCGTCTGCTTCTGATCCTCAGATGTGGGGAAGATGAGCACAGAGAATTCCAGGAGCCCATAGAATGGGGGTGGGCCAACCCAGCCAAGGACCGAATGAACAAACAAGCATAGCAACCGGGCACAAGGAAAGCCTTCCTGGTGTGGGGTGGGCTCCCACTGAGGACTTGGTCTTGCTCTGTTGGTTCTACATGGAAGGAAGATCTGGGTGTCAGATGAACTTCTGCCTCCCAGTCAAGCAGGCAGGTGTCAGGAAAGACCATGCCAGAGATCTGTGAGATGCTGAGCCCCCTCACCAGGTAATGACTTCTTGAGGTGAAGTTAAGAAGCTCCCTGCTTGAGTAATGAGCCCTCTCAGAGGTTCACATGTCAATGACCAGCTGGCACAATTGATCCACCTGAGCTTTCCCCTGAGGGAATTGAAGTGGATCCATCCTGTGTGGGCCAGAGGACTGGGTTCTGGAGGGCTTCTGGAAGCAGGTGAGGTGGAGTGCGTCCATGTCTTGGAGTGTGGGTGGTCTTTGGGGGAAGAAAGATAGGATAATCATTTTGGGTGGAACCAATGAAGAAAGAGGCCAGTGCAGGACTGACCAGACGTCGTGAGGGCCAGTGAGAGCTCTGGCGTGTCAGCCAGCAGCCGTGATGATAATGTTGCTCATTAGCATAACTTGAGGACTCTAGAAGGCTGTCGCACTGGGGTTGTTGTGATTTCAAGGTGAAATGTTTTCCCTAAGCTCATGTGTTTGAAACACCTGGTCCCCAGCTGCTGGAGCTGCTTTGAAAGGTCATACAAGCTGTTGGAGGTGGAGCCTCACTGAGGGAAGTAGGGCACTGAGGGTGGGCTTTGGGGCTTTTGAGGCTGACCTCACTTCCTGTCTCATGTCTGCTTCCTGACTACCGATACAATGTGACCAGCCAGTTCACCTCATGCTCCCGCCACCCTACCTTCCTAGACTTATGGGCTATGTCCCCTTAAACTGTGAACAAGCATGAACGTTCCCTCCCTCAAGTTGTTTCTTCTCTGGAAATGTGGTCACAGCAACAAGAAAAGGAATTAGTACAGATACCTAATGTCCTCCGTCGTGGCTGTGCAGGAGGTTGGCGGGAGCTGAGCTGGGCTGGGCTGGGTTCCATCCAAGCTCTGTGTCTGGCTGGGGTTCCGCTCCCTGCAATTTCACTCTGGCATCCCAGGGGCGGGGCAGGGTCTCAAGCGTGCTCTCCTTCTCTCTGCTGTGGGTGGGTGGGGGCATGGGCGAAACAGCAGGTGGGTAAGCCATCTGCAAGATCAAGGGTGAGGCTGCTGTTGGTATCACATCTGCCAAGCCACATGCATGCGTCAAATCAAGTTCCAAGGCCAGGGCCACAGACGAGGGGCAGGGCTCCTCTGTCAAGCCGTGCCGAGGCCATGGTCGGGTTGTTTCTCTCCAGGAAAGTAAAGGAAGGGGATGCATGACCGAGCCTCGGACCCTTGGACCACAGGCTGTCTCCAGGCCGTGGCTCTCAAGAGCCTGGGCGTATATTTAAATTGCGTGGGCTTGCTCGCTGTAATACAGAATGATGTGACAGTGCACTTGGCCTGTTGGAGGGGAGCCAGGGACTGTGGCGCAGCTGGAGGCTCAGTGGCAGAGGGAGAGCAGGGCAGGCCGGTGTCACGTAGGAGGAAAGGCTTGGGAGCCACTGGGGTTCGCATGGTGCAACGAGAACAGATAATCGCTATGCAGTCCTAAGGGAGGGTGGAAACCCGAAGACCGGCTCTGTGGGGGTGCAAGGGCCTCTCTGCTATGTACTGAGAGCCTCCTGACCCTGAATGTCCACACGTATTGGGCAGTGGGAAGACTGGCATGGGAGCAAGCAAGATGTCCCAGGTCAGATCATGGTGGGTTTTATGCCAGACCCCTTGGCTATGTCTGCCTGGCTGGGAGGAGAACTACATTTAAGACCTCCAAAAAAAAATTCCCTGGTAGAGGGAAGGCACTTCTGGCCTCCAGTGCAGAGAGCAACCTCCCGCTGACTCACTGGTCACTGTCCTGGCTCCTCCACGACCTTCAGCCCATCCCTTTCCCTCACTCTGATATGAGTCAGCTTTTATGTTTTAAAAAATAAAAATAGTTTTATCGATTATTTATTTTCAAGCAGAGAGAGAGATTGTGATGATAGATAGATCATAGATAGGAGATAGGAGATAGGAGATAGGTAGATAGATAGATAGATAGATAGATAGATAGATAGATAGATAGAGAATGGGCATACCAAAGCCTCTTTTTTTTTTTTTTTTTTTTTAAGTTTTTTGAGGTAAGGTCTCACTCTAGTCCAGGCTGACCTGGAATTCACAATGTAGTCTCAGGGTGGCCTTGAACTCATGGCGATCCTCTTACCTCTGCCTCCCAAGTGCTGGGATTAAAAGCGTGCGCCACCACGCCCGGCTCATGCCAAGGCCTCTTGCACTGCAAATGGACTCCAGACATATGCGCCACTTTGTGTATCTGGCTTTGTGTGGGTTATTGGGGAATCGAACCCAGGCCATTAGGCGTTGCAAGCAAGTGTCTTAACTGTTGAGCCATCTCTCCCGCCCTTTATTTTTATTTTTATTTTTTGAGAGATAAAGCATCATGTAGCCCTAGGCTGGCTTTCAACTCCCCATGAAGCAGAGGTTGATCTTGAACTCCTGATCCTCCTGCTTCAACCTCCTGAGAGCTGGAATCATAGGCATGCCACCGCCAGACCCCGTGTGTGTGTTGCCGGGAGTCAAGCCCATGGCTTTGTGTATGCTAGACCAGCCCTTTACCCTCTGAGCCCCAGCCCCAGGCCTGCTAGTCGTCCTTCATGCTCCTGTTGAATTAGCTCATTAAGTCCCTGCGCAGACATTCCAACAACCCCTTCTGGGCGTGGTGGCAGAGGTGGCCCCTGTTGTTGTCAGATGGGAAGGTGGCCTGGGGCGAGGGACTTTTAGTCCTACACTCTGTCCCCTTGGCTGTGTGGACAAGGGAGCTGCTGAGGCCACAGGCATGAGGACAGGCAGATACCAGGATGGTGGCAGCTGGCTCTGAACACCAAGGAGATATTTTTACCACCCGTCAAAATGCCACCACGCGCAATCCCAGCTGGAGCCAAGACTGCTTCTGACTGTCTCCAAAGAGAAGGAATGAGTGGAAAGGCAGGCTTGACAAAAAAAAAAAAAAAAAAAAAAAGTCTAGTAGTGTGACAAGGAATCAACAGTTCTATTTTACACAGGCAAGGCAAGGACTGGGGAGGCTTCTGTGCGCCATCAGAAGCGAGCCAGGGGCTGGGGACATGGTCCAGTGGGTAAGGCCCTGGCTATGCCAGGTGGGAGTTCGGATCCCCAGTCTCCACGTGAAGCCAGATGCAAAGGTTAGCATCCATAATCCCAGCCCATTTAAGGTGATCAGGGAGAGAGAGACCTAACTAGATGAGCCAAGAGCAACGGATTCTTCACGATCCTCCTCCCATTGTCGAAGGCATTGGGATTACAGATGCGTGCTGTGCCATTTTGTATCCTGCTTTATGTATTTATTTGAGAGAGAGAGAGAGAGGAGAGAGAGAGAGAGAGAGAGAGAGGCAGATAGAAAATAGGTCCACCAAGACCTCTAGCCACTGCAAACAAACTCCAGACACATGGGGCACCTTGTGCACTGGGGAATGGGACCTGGGTCATTAAGACTTTGCAGGCAAGTGCCTTAACCGCTGAGCCATCTCTTCAGCCCTGTATCCTGCATTACATGTGTGCTGGGGATTGAACCAGGCCAGCAGGCTTTGCAAGCAAACGCCTTGAACCACAGACCCAGAAGAGAGGTTTCCTGAACTTGGGATCAGACTGGGGCTGCTGCTGTGAGGTCTCCAGGGGGTGTCTCAGCTTTCTTGATTGGTTCTTCCTGTTGTGGTTGTTTTGTTGACTTAGACAGGGTCTCATGTAGCCCAGGCTGGCCTCAGAGTCACCATGTGGCTGAGGATGGTGTTGAACTTTCTCGTCCTGCTGCCTCCACCTCCCACTGGGATTATGTATGCATCACTGCACCTGACTTATATGGTGCTGGGGATTGAACCCAGGACTTTGTGCATGCTAGATAAGCACTCTGCTCACTGAGCCACATCCCCAGCCGGGTCCTTGATTCTTGATCTTTGACAGAACGTTGGAAGTTTCCCCTATCCCAGTTTCTCTGTGTGGGCATGAGAAGACCTTTCCTGTCCCTGCTGGGAATGGTGTATGGAGTCTAGACCACAAAGCCAGTGGGTACAGATTAGGTCAAAAGTACCAAGCAGGGCTGGAGAGACGGTTTAGCAGCTAAGGCACTTGCCTGTAAAGTCAAAGGACCCAGGTTCGATACTCCAGTACCCACAGAAGCCAGATGCACAAGATGGTGCATGCATCTAGAGTTTGTTTGCAGCTGCTGGAGGCTCTGGTGCACATATTCTCTCTCTCAAATAAATAAAAAAATATTAAAAACATTTTTTTTAAGTACCAAGCAAATGCAGGTGGGCAATGATGGTTGTCATTACATGCATGGTATTAGTGTAGAAATCTACAGGATCACAGACGGTGAGTGTGGTACTTTGAATATATGGCCCCATCGACTCAGGCTTGAATTTCGAGTCTCCACTAAAAGGAAGAGGTGTCACTGGGAGCCCAGCCCTGAGGGGTGTTTGGGGGCAGACAGGAATTCCAGCCAAGGTGTGGAGAGAACAGTTTATGCTGTCGGCGGTCTCTCTCTGCTTGGATCTGTGAAAAGTTTCCGCCGTGGACGGCACTTCCCCTGGACCCGAAAGCCCTAAATAAACCCCCTTCCTGAGGATGTTTGCCTCAGCGACTAGGACCTGTGTGCAACAGCGGGCCGGCTGCCCTGGGTCTCCCGGGTAGGAAGCGGCTGCGTCAGAATCTGAGCCCAGGCCTGTGTGTTCTGTAAAGAGTGCTGAACACTCACTTCTTCCAGAACATGCCAGAAAGGCGAGGCATGGGGTGGAGCGTCTTGGGATCGCCGGTAGTGCGCTTACAGTGAGGATAGTGACTCCATTTCCTTTCATGCTGTCACATTCCCGGTGGTCTTTCCTGCTAACAACTCCGTCACCCATTTCCAGTGACATCACTACCAGGAAGCAGGAAGCATGAGGCTTCAGGAGGGGTCCCGGGTAGACGCGTGGAAGAATTGCCAGGCAGTTCTGATGACGTCTGACAGACAAAGCCTTGGGGTGGGGGTTGAGAGGATGTCTCAGTGGGTAAAGCGCCTGCCTGCGCAAACGTGAGGACCTGAGTTTAATCGCCAGCCCCCCACATGAGAGCCGGGTGTGGTGGCATGCACTCCCAATCCAGACCCTGGGAGGGTGGAGACAGCAGTACCTCTAGGACTCGCTGGCTAGCTGCTCCAGCCAAACTGGTGACCTCCAGGTTCAGTGAGAGACCTTGTCTCAAAAACCAAGGCGAGGGCTGCAGAGATGGCTCAGCGGTTAAGGCGCTTGCCCGCGAAGCCTAAGGACCCACGTTCCACTCTCCAGATCCCACATAAGCCAGACGCACAAAGGTGAGGCAAGCGCAAGGTCACACACGCCCACTAGGCGGTGCGTGAGTCTGGGGCTTGAGTGCAGTGGCCGAGGCCCTGGTATGCCGATTCTCTCTCTGTTTCTTTCCCTGAAACAATAAGGCGGGAGGTGACTAAGGAAAACACCAGCATCAATGTGTGGTCTCCACACACGCACATACACATGTGCACCCATGCACATGTAATCATGCATGTCCATGTACACATGCATGAACACACACACACACACACACACTGAAAAACCACCTCAGAATGAGGGCAGAAGGAGGCCTTCGCGGCTTAGGAGGCCTGGGAGATCCGATCAGAAGCAGGCAGGCTGATACATGCCTTTTGCCCCTTCTGCACACTAGGTGGAATGATGGGCATGCCCGTGGGCACAGTAATTCATAACCTGCCGCTTGAACTACGAGGGCACTGCCTCCCTGTCCCTGCCTCCTTGCAGGCGAACACGGAACTGGGTCATACTTCAACCCTCATGATGGGCCGGCTTAGGGGAGGGCGGGGATGATGCACAGTCACTTCTGCCTTCCAAGAGCTGTCATGTCCCAAGGCCATGTGGCTGCTGCCTTCCCTACTGGCCTTGCTGGGCACCAAGGGCCAGGAGAGCTGTAGGCCACGGGCTCTAGAGTATCCAGAGAAGCAGTCGATAGATCACAGCTGGGCTCTTGACCTTGAGGCTTAAGCAAAGTGAAGAAAAAAAAAAGAGAGAGAGAGAAGATCATATTTACTCCATCAGAGCCACGGGAGCCGTGAAGGATGAGTGTGAATAAAGATGTCAGTAAATCACCCACTGCCAAGGGAGCCTACTGCTCTGGCTCCTGGCTTGTCACCCACGGTGTGGTGGGCATCTGTGGAGGAGGGGGGGAGGGGAGAAGAGACAGGGGATTCTGGAGACCCAAGACACCCAAGGGGACTGGCTCTAGGCTCCAGCTGAGAACCCCCCCGAGCTGCAGAAGTCTTTAGGAGGTCATGGGTCCCTCAGCTCCAGCCTCCTCTGCAGTGACAGGATAGCCTGACACCCCATCCTGAGCCTCCCCTGTCGCCTGCCTCCCCTCCTCTTTTACCCTGCCGTACTTTACCTTTTTGTCCACAAAATATTCTCCTTAAAAAAAAAAAAAAGAACATCCTAGCACATATTAATTGTACAAAATGATGGGTTTCATGGTGACATTGTCAGCTTGTTCTGCTTTCTGTGTTCTAAGTGACCAGTGATGTATATAATTCGTTCACTGTTTCCTGCCCCCCACCCACCGCAATGCTCCACCTCCACAAAGCAGGGGCCTGTGTCAGCTGTAGCCAGTGCTGTAGCCTCATGTCTTGGGGGCAGTGCTGGGGACACAAGTGTAAGAATAACCTGGGCTTAGTGCTTAAGGAGCTTGTCAGCAAAGCCACAGGACTCAGGTTCATTTCCCCAGGACCCACATAAAGCTAGATGCACAAGGTGGTGTATGCATCTGGAGTTCGTTTGCAGTGGGTGGAGGTCCTGGTAGAATGAATGGTCCTGCCCGTTCTCCGCTTCTCTATCTGCCTCTTTCTCTGTCTCTCTCTTTCTCAAATAAATAAATAAATTTACAAAAGAATAACCTACAAGATGGTCTCCTTCTAGCGTTATAGCCCCTGTTGTAGGCCTCTGGTGCTAGGACCCTTAGCCTGCAGGGACATGAATTACAGTTCTTAGGCCTAGACTGTCTTAGACCTCTGGCTCTTTTTTTTTTTGTTAATTTTTATGTATTATTTATTTACAAGCAAAGAAAGAGAGACATAGACACACACACAGACAGAGCAAGATGAGAAATAGAGAGACAGAAAGAAAGAAAAGAGACATCGGGCACACCAGGACCTCTGGCCACTGCAAACAAACTCCAGATGCATGTGCCATTTTTGTGTCTCTGGCTTTACATGGGTACTGATGAATCAGGCTATGCAAGCAAGTGCCTTTAACCACTAAGCCATCTCTCCAGCCCCACTCACTCCTGGCTTTTAAGGTGTGACAGCTCCCTGGAACTCACTCAGCAACCAAGGCTTCAGTTTCCCTTCTCTGGCTGGCCACAGCCTAGCGTCTTTCTTCAGCCTCAGTTGTCCGTCATTTCTGTCTACCTCTGCCATCCCCTGTAGTCTCAGACACTTTGGTTCCCTGTTGAAGCTGCCCTGACCGCTCTAGAGCTTTTCAACAGCCTCTCCTTACTACTTCTGTGTGGTGGAAGTGCCCCCCCATAGCCTCGTGGGTTTGTGACTGCGCCTCACACTCAGTCCCCAGCTGGTGGAGCCTTTGGGAGACGGAGCCTTGCTGGAGGAGGTGTGTCACCTAGTTAGCTCACTCGCTGCTACCTCCCAACAGATGTGACAGGATATGATGCCCAACCTCTGTTCTGCCATGCTTCTCCTGCCAAGATGAAACTTCCCCTCAAGACTGTAAGCCGAAACAATCCCTTTCCTCCCATCAGCTGCTTCTGGCTGGGTGTTTTGTCCCAGCAACTAGAAGTTAACTGACCCATGCTGCCGACACCCCCACTGCTGCCCTGGTGCTATGTCTGGTGTTTTTTCCTCGGCTCACCAGCTCTGTGAACTCCACTAACAGTAATGATCAAAAGTAGGCAAGGGGCTTGGCAGATGGCTTAGTGGTTAGGACACTTGTCTCTAAATCCAAAGGCCCCAGGTTAGATTCCCCAGGACCCATGTAAGCCAGATGCACAAGGGGGCGCATGTGTCTGGAGTTCATTTGTAGTGGCTGGAGGCCCTGGCATGCCCATTCTCTCTCTCTTTCTCTTTCGCTCTCTCCCCTTTTCTCTCTTTCTTTCTCTCAAATAAATAAACTAAAAAAATATATATTTTTAAAAAGCAGGCAAGAATGAGCTGGAGAGACTGCTCGGTGGTTAAGGCACTTGCCTACAAAGCCTAGGGACTCAGGTTCGATTCCCCAGTACCCACATAAAAGGTTGAACATGCATCTAGAGTTTGTCTGCAGTGGCAAGAGGACCTGACCTGCCCGTTCTCTCTCTCTCTCTAATGAATGAATGAATAAATAAATAATACTTTTTAAAAAGTAGGTAAGAAACTATAAACCCAGAGAAGCTGTGTGTGTGTGTGTGTGTGTGTGTGTGTGGCGGGTGTATGCATGTATATGTGTTTGTATGTGCATGGACATACATATGGAGGTCAGAGGACATCCTTAGGTGCCGTTTACCTTTTTGTGACACTCACCAACTAGCCTGGACTGTCTGGTCAGTGAGCACTAGGAATCCTCCTACCGCCACCTCCCTGGGTGCTCGGATTATAGGCGTGCAAGGCCCTACTCAGCATTTCCCGTAGGTTCTGGGGTTCACACTCAAGTTCCCATGCTTGTGTGGCCAGCACTTTAATGGCTGAGTCATCTCCCCAACCCCAGAGAAACCTTTCATTGTGCCCAATGTTGGAGCACCAGAAAGCAGCTGAGAAGAGTGGTTTGAAAAGTGAGCCCTGCAGCCCACTCACGTGCACGGAAAGGGGGCGTGGCAACGGCATTTGCACCAATCGGGAGAGATCTTCATGCAGATGAGGGTCTGTGCTTGGACCAATCACAATAATCCTCAGGAAAGCCGTGTCTGTGCTAGTCTAGGGTTTTTTGCTGAGTCACTAGGTGACGTGCCCCTCCCCTTCTGGTCTAGGGGAAGATGGCTGCAGGTCATCAGAAGCTCCGGGATGGTTGTGATGGTCAAAAGTCCAGTGTTAGGTGTTAGCAACAGTCCTGGCTGGGATGATGCCCTCAGGAGCAAGAGTGCGTGTTGGCAGCAAGCAGCTGCAGTGTAGCGTAACTTCCTCGGGGCAGCCGAGGCATACTCAAAGCGGCTGGTGCTGACGTGAGGGCAGAGCCACCGACTGCTTGGTTAGGAATCCTTTGCCCAAGCCGCCAGGAAAGCAGAGTCAAGTTTCACATCTGCTACTGGGGAATCCAGTCACCCTAGCCCCCAACGTCTTAGCTTATTTAGTGGAAAAAAAATAAACATTAAGAGACAGGCTTATTATAATTAAGACATCATTCACAGCAATTGAGCAAAATTGGGCAGTGCTCTATCTTAACCAGTTATCCATCTGGAGGGCTGAGTCATCGCATATCTTGAATGGACAAGTATGAACACACATGCAGGTCAACGGATACACACCACACTTCCTCTTTCACACACATACAGATGGCCCATTCTCACACATACACACATAGGCTCCTCAGTTGCTTCTCTCTCTCTCTCTGTCACTCTCACACACAGACATTGTCTGATGGACGCTCACACACACATCTCCCTCCCCATCCTACCTGCATTTGAAACAAGGGCAGGCCCCTGGCAGCCTTGCTCCCCATCTGCCGCCTAGTGTGACCTCTTCCCAATGGGGTGAGGGGCAGGGACAGTGAGTCAAGTCCCGGAATCTCAGGCCCATGCATCTCACAAACAGCGCTGAAGAGACTCCCCAAAAGTTCCCGATGAGGCAAGCCTGTGGCCTTTTCCTACTCGCAGGTGACCTCTCTGCTGAAAGATACAGATCATATCACATCTCCAGGGACACCACAGTGCATTTAGTGGCTCTTGCCTTTGCCTGTTGTCCCCGTCAGAGCTGCTGGGGATGGAGGAGTAGTAACTTCTGGGTTTTTTTATTTTTATTTTTATTCATTTATTTAAGAGAGACACAGAGAAAGAGGCAGAGAGAGAGAGAGAGAGAGAGAGAGAGAATGGGCGCGCCAGGGCCTTCAGCCACTGCAAACAAACTCCAGACGCATGCGCCCCCTTGTGCATCTGGCTAACATGGGTCCTGGGGAATCGAGCCTCGAACTGGGGTCCTTAGGCTTCACAGGCAACCGCTTAACTGCTAAACTGTCTCTCCAGCCCCGTATCTTCTGGTTTTAGTTATCGCCTGGTCCATACCAGAGCAGACCGGGCCAGCCGGACCTTAACGCTCAAGTTCATGAATAAATCCATCTTCCCACTTAGCACACAGACTCCTGGCTCGGACTTCTGTGTCCCAGTGGCTCATCTGCATCCCCACTAGGGCTCCTACTGGGAGATGGGAGAGGTGAAGGGAGGTATCAGAGTTGTCTGTGAAGAAGCCAGGCTGATCCATGGACAGATGGAAAATGGAGAAGGGCTGAGTCTACATTCAGTGACAGTGATTTGCATATGCTGGCCTAAAGCTTCTTGTGACTTTGAGTGAGGTTTGCCAGATATTTTACGAACTGGACGATGCTATGGGGGAATTCAGCAACATGGTAAAGACACAGCGATCTGCGGAGTCAGGATTTGAGCCCAGAGTCTGGCCACGTGGGTATTAATCCTGCATGTACTCAGAGTTGGGGATCCAATAACCACACCCTCACGGCCTGTTTTTGTTTTTTAAAAAAACATTATTTTTATTTACTTATTTATGTATTTGACAGAGAAAGAGGGAGAGAGACAGAGAGAGAGAGAATGGGCATGTCAGGGCCTCAAACCACTGCAAACTAACTCCAGATGCATGTGCCCCCTTGTGCATCTGGCTAACGTGGGTCCTGGGAAATTGAACCTGGGCCCTTTGGCTTTGCAGGCAAACACCTTAACCACTAAGCCATCCCTCCAGCCCTAAACAAAACAACCATATTTTTATTTGTTTATGAGAGAGAGAGAGAGAGAGAGAGAGAAGTACACACACACACACACACACACACACATACAGAAGCAAGCCAGGGCCTCCTGCCACTGTAAATGAACTCCAGATGCATGCACCACTTTGTGCATCTGGCTTTACATGGGTACTGAGGAACTGAACCCAGACCATCAGGCTTTGAAAAGCAAATGCCTTTAACCACTGAGCCATCTCTCATGCTCCCTCACAGCCTTTCGATGGCCGTGCCCTGCTGACTTTCTCAGCCTCCCCTCCTGTGGTGATGTTCTTGTTAATCTAGGATATCAGATGAGGGCATGGAGGCAGAGTGGGGAAAATGACTCACGCAAGTCACACAGCGGTGATGGGAGATGTGCAGTCTGAGGATGTCAGGTACACGGGGACAGCCGTGACACTCCCTTGCTCCCCGCGGCTCGGAGATGGAGATTGGGTTTTGTCATGGCCTCTCACGGGCTGAATGGAGAGGTCTCCCTCAAGGTCATTTCTTCCCCCGGCCTCACTCCTGTTCTGCTTGTGCTGCTTATTGGAGGAGAGGGTGGATGTCTGAGAGAACCCACTGAAAACCTAACCCTGAGAAGTGCTGCGTGGACTTTTCTGACCACCAGGGAACAGGGCGTCTCTCAGTGGGGTCGAGCAGTGGGCAGGATGACTCGGCAGTCCACGAGCCTTTGTGCTACAGAACTTCTCCAGGGTTGTGAGTGGCTCCCAAAGCAGCCCAGTCGGTGTCTCCATCCCTCATTCCCACCCAGCATCTCCATCACAAACACCAGCACTGTGCCAAGCAGGCTAGCGTCTTGTAGGCATTCCCAGGGCTCCTGTGGGGCAGGTAGCCGTGTTAGCATTCCTTTGGCCAATAGGAGGTTGAGGTTCCAGGCAACAAGAGAGGCCTGTCCAAGGTTAGCCGGCTGATGGGAGGACTGGGCCTGATGTTCAGATAGTCAAGTCTGCATGCTACATGTCTACAGGCTTCACTGAACATGTTCTGAGCACTAGACTTAATGGTATACTTAATTTCCAGAAGGACACCATAGGATCAGTATTGTGAACCCACTTTGCAGATGCGAAGACCAAATGAGGATCAGAGACACGGAGTGACTCCCTCACATGGCGCAGTAGTAGCATCTTGCAAGAGGCTGGCACTGGCATCTGCCAGTGGGGGTGAATTACAGGCCAGGTTCACCATTTGGTGATGTTGGCTCGATGCCTGGGGATTGTCCTGGTGTACCTCAGATGCAGCTTGGGTGTGTGGGGGGGAACCTTCCTTTTGCACAGTTCTGTTTACAGGGATGTATAATCTCCCCAAGGCCCACTGCACTCTGTAAGAGACAGATTGATGAGCAAGTTCATCCTTCAGGGGGCAAGTGGCAATTGTCATCATCCTGATCGTCATGGTCGTGGTATCAAACATCCCCTTCAAGGGGCAGGTGTGTTCATCTCTAATAGACTTAGTTTCTCACGCTGACCGCAGGAGGTTAGCATTACTGGATCATTTCACAGAACTTAAACCCAAGGTTCAGAAAGAGGAAAGCAGTGGTTCAGAGTTGCAGCTGAGTAAGGGTGGGACTGGTCTTCAAAGGGAGGGCTCTGTCTGATTCCAGAACTCATGGTGGTCTCTCTTTCAGGACATGCCAACACCAGTCCTTGGGTGCTGGAAGCTAGGGACAGTTAAATACAGAGAAAAGTCTTATATCTGAAAAGACTGGTTCAATGGGATGAGAAGAGCTAGAGACAGAGATAGAGAGGAAAAGATAGAGGTGAGAGAGTAGGGAGAGAGGGAGAGAAGAAAAGCGAGCAAGAGAGAGAGGGGGGGGTGGAGGGATGTCTTAGAGGTTAAGACGTTTGCTTGCAAAGCCAAAGGACCCAGGTTCGATTCCCTGGGACCCACATTAGCTAGATGCACAAGGTGGAGCATGCATCTGGAGTTTGTTTGCAGTGGCTGGAGGCCCTGGCACGCCCATTCTCTCTCTTTCTCTCTTTTTCTCTGTCAAATAAATAAAAAAATAAAATACTTTAAAAGAGAGGAAGAGAGACAGAGAGAAAGAGAGAGAGAGAAAGAGAGGCTGGAGATAGAGAGCTGGCCTGGGGAACTATTGAAGCAGCGAGGCCCACAGCAGCCTGGGAGAAGCACAGGGTATTGTCACTGATGTCAACCAGAGTGCACCCCCAGCACCCCGTGGAATTCCACTAAGTCCAAGATGGGTGCTGCTGGTACGAAGGAGGGATACCCTAAAGTACAAAGGAAATAATGTTCAGAGAATATCCACATCACATACATGCCGTCTCCTTATGTCACCTCGGAATTCGGTGAGACAGGAAGAGAACACAGTGGGTCTTCTGAAGGGAATACAGCACGGGGATGAGTTATGCAGACAGTGGAAGCTGCTTATGGTCAACCTAGGGACCGTGACCCTCACAGAGATCAGCAGCGATGGGAAGCCACCCACTGCTTCCCGGTGGTCCCTCCATCCAAGCCTGGAGGAACTCCGAGGAGACAGTAACGAGGACCTAGATCCAAGTGCATCAGGAGCTGAAGCCCAGGACCTGGACTCAGAGAGGACGTTGAGAGTGATGGACAGTTGGAAGAGGAACAAGCCCTGTACTGTGTCTGACATCTCTCTTCACTAGGCCAAATCTTCCCAACAGTCCAAGAGCAGAGGATCTTGGGAACAGCAAGGGAGTCTGGGAAATGTAGTTCCCCACCATATAGTACATGCAGGGCAGGGGCAGGAGAATCCAATGGATTTTGAAGGCAAACAGGAGAGTGACTGTAGAGATGCCCGGTGAGTTCTTATACTTCTCTGTATCGTTTGCTAGTGAGAGAGGGCGGGGAGAAAAGAGAGAGAGAGAGACAGAGGGAGAAAGAGAGAGAGAAGAGGCCACTTAGGCCTGTTTTATTTCTGATAAGTGCTGGGATTACAGTTTCAAATTGTGTTTGAGAGTGAGAGAGCTTAATTAAATGTAACACTTTGGAGCATCTTCACTTAGAATAGCACCATGTGCTTTGTGCTAACAGACAGATACGTAACGGAGAGAAACACTTGGGGAGAGCGTTTCCACAGGCAGAGCCAGGCGATCACTGTCATCAGTCCCGGGGTCCCCTTGCTCTCTCTGCCCAGGAAGAATGACCAGTGTGACCATGGACGGTGGCTCTGTTGGGGTCCACTATAAACAACAGCAACAGGAGGTTGGGGAGGACATACGACGGTTAGGCACTTCCTTTCTGCATGTGTGATACGTGTGCATGCGTGTATTCATGTTTGCACGTGTGTGCATGTTTACAAGCGTGTGCACGTGTGAATGTGCATGTACAGGCTAGAGGAGGACAGCCTTGGGTGTCATTGTCAGAAACACTAGCCATCTCCTTTTTTTTGCGTGGTGGTGGTGGTGGTGGTGGGTAGCAGGGTCTCAATCTAGCCCAAGCTGGCCTTGAACTCACAGTGATCCTCCTATCTCAGCCTCCTGAGTTCTGGAATTAAAGATGTGTGCCCCTGTACCTGTCTTAGCCACATCTTTTTGAAATGGGGGTCTCTCGTTAGCCTGTGGCTCACCAATTAGGTTAGACTGGGTGGCCAGCAAGCCCCAGAGATCCTCCTGTCTCCATCTCCCCAGTTCTGGGATCACAAGTGTGCATTTCCACACCCAGCATTTTATGCGGCTTCTAGGGATTGAACTCGGGTCCTCATGCTTGCAAGGCAAACACTTTACTGACTGAGCCATCTCTCCACCCCCAAGACTGGGTTGGTCATTCATCTGCTTTCTACCCTGAGACATTGTCCTGGTGCCATTGTGTCCCAATGAGGAGTGACTCCCCCCTCCCCCCATAGAGGACCTTCAGCAATGTTTGCAAACATTCTAGATTGTCAAGTCTGGGGCTATGTTGCAGTCAGTTCCACATTGCTGGCAGAAATCATCTGACCAAGAGCAGTTTGTGGGGAGAAAAGATTTATTTTGGCTTATAGGCTCGAGGGGAAGCTCCATGATGGCAGGGAAAAAATGATGGCATGAGCAGAGGGTGGACATCATCTCCTGGACTACATAAGGTGGACAACAGCAACAGAAGAGTGTGCCAAACACTGGCAAGAGGAAACTGGCTATAACACCCATAAGCCTGCCCCCAACAATACACTCTATCCAGGAGGCATTAATTCCCAAATCTCCATCAGCTGGGAGCCTATCATTCAGAACACCTGAGTTTATGGGGGGGACACGTGAATCCAACCATGAGAGGCTGAGTTCAGGCACCGTGAGGGTTGAGGTCAAGGGATGCTAATAAAGCCTCCTGCAGAGCAGAGGGGACACTGCCCACAGTCCAAATGTCCTGGCCAGCAGTCCCATGGTACCAAGGCTGAGAACCCATCCCTCCTGCCTGGTACATCTCAGCTTTACTTCTCCCCAAGCTGCTGAGAACCAGGCCATTGTAAGAACGTAGTGGGAATTATTTATCAGAGCAATCATCATGAGCTTGCATGTGACAGGCAGTGTCGAGTTGCTGCGAAACCTCCACGCTCGCTCTCAGCTCCGATGCCATCTGACCACAGAGCAGGGACAGTCCACTCTCGGAACAGCGTCCACTTGTGGAGCTAAAAACACACATGATTCCCTCTCTGCTTCCTGGGGGAGGAGGTGGGTGACATCTTGGCTGCTATTGGCCTCAAGGTCTCCTATTCCCTGACAACCTCTTTACAAGTAGAACTTTTCTAAGTACCATCTTTTTTTTTTTTTTTTTTTTTTTGGAGTGTCTCACATACTCCAAACTGGCTTTAGATTCATTATATAGTCAAGGATGGCCTTGCACCTCTGATCCTCCTGCCTCAAACTTCCCAGTACTAGGATTAGAGGTATGTACCACCACGTCCAGTTTACACTGTACTGGGGATTGAACTCAGGCATTTGGGCATGCTAGACAAGCTTTCTGTCAACCGAGTTTGTTCCTGACTCTTACAGATACAGTCAGGGCTTCTTAAAATTTTTTTCACTCCCAACCCCTTTTCACTCAAGAAATTTTCACATGAGCCTGGGCATACAAATATCTAAACTAGGTACACAAAGCAAGCATTTACTGATAATAACACATAAAGAAATTGATTTTAAAATAATTCTTCGATGTATAATCTCACCATCAATTGAAGATGAGAGTGAATTTGCACGCTAATAAGACAGACATACATGCTTGTTTTTACATAAAGAAGTCTTGGCTGGATGTCTGCCACTGCAGAATGTGCCTCAGTGTTTTCAGAGCTGATCAATATTTTGGTTTTACAGTCAATTCCACTTTACATAAATAGTACAAAATGGCAGAAGGATGTTTAGGGTCATTTCAGAACCTGTTGGAAATTCTGTTTTAATTCCGAGCCCCAATTCCTTTAATGATTCTTGATGAAAATCAAGTCAGCAACTCAAACCACATTAAATAAGAATAGACAACTATAACACAATGCAATCTGAAGATCGTATTAATTTCGTACTCACATGCTGAGTGATGACAGTAGGAAAATTGTGTCTTTACTTTCCATAATTAAACTGTTCTGTTTCTATGAGAGTAGAAACTTGGTATGTAGAGTAAAAGTATTGAAATTCATGACATACCCTAGTCTCGAATCTGAGCTGAGGTGTTTCAGGCAACATTAGCATTTTTTAAAATTTATTATTTGAGAGAGAGAGAGAGAGAGAGAGAGAGAGAGGCAGACAGAGAGAGGGGGAAAGGGAGAGAGCAAGAGAGTGCAAATGGGCAAGCCAGGGCCTCCAGCCACTGCAAACGAACTCCAGACACATGCACTACCTTGTGCAGCTGGCTTATGTGGGCCCTGGGGAATCGAACCTGGGTCTTAGTTGTGGGCTTTAAACACTAAGCCGTCTCTCCAGTCCTCAGGCGGCAGTTTTGTTGGCGTTGAGTGCTGTGCAAAGGGCACATGTTGTGTGTTTGAAACCAAGGCTTAAATGATGCATCGCAGGCAAGCCGTGGAGTCATTCCACACTCGATTGCCAATTATTTTTTTTTAATTTAACTTTATTATATTTGTTTGTGAGAGAGAGAGATAGAGAGAGAATGGGCACACCAGGGCCTTCAGCTGCTGTAAATGAACTCCAGATGCATGCACCACCTTGCGTGTCTGGCTTACGTGGGTCCTGGGGAATCGCACCTGGGTCCTTTGACTTTGCAGGCAAACACCTTAACAGCTAAGCCATCTCTCCAGCCTATCAATTAATTTTTGGTTGTTGCATGCTTACAAACCTTTCACTGTTGCCCCAAACTTTCACAACACCCTACATTCAGATATGGAGTCCTGACCCACAGTTTAAGAAGTTTCAGAACGCTGTGTCCTTGAGGTGGGGTGGGGGTTTCATGAACCCTTCCTCACCTAGAAACCATTAACCACCTGTATATACTCAGGGGATAGGGCTTCATGAGCCCCCTGTGTGATCCAGGAGGAAATGTGAATGAGTCTCCTGAGGGTAATTAGTGCCTGGCACACAGTGGCTCCCACCAGCTTCTCCTTTTACTGAAGCTATTGTTGTTAATCAGTCTAGGTGAGTGTCTATTTCCCAACAGAAGACAGCTAACACTGAGCCACTGCTGGCTCATGGGCCAGCTCCTGTGTCCTGGGACTGCTTGCTGTGAGGGTCAGGCCCAGAAGGAAGTCCATGTCCCACAGCAGCTGTTCCACACACAGGTGCACCGTCTCCATCTCATGTGGTTGTGCTCTCAACAGTACCCGTGAGCCAGGGTGGCAGTGCGGGGCCTGGCTCGTGGCAGCCTGCAGTGGTGCTGCCTGGCTTGAGTCCGACTCCTCCACACTGTCTTTGCTTCCTGCTCTGCATCGTGTCTGTGGAGTGAAGATAACAACAGTGGTCCCGCAGAGAGCTGCCAGCCAGTGGAGTGGACAGACGCAGAGTGTGTTGGACTGCCTGGGTCAGTTGCCAAGGGGCATCGTTCTTACAGCGGTCACTCCTGTGGGCAGGCTTAGCTTGTGCTGCTCAGAGTGCCATCACTGTCCCCAGGGAGAAGCTACTGGATCTTGGTGAACCCCCCAACATCCCCTGAAGCACTGGCTACATACCAGGGTCCAAGGTGAGCCCTGGCCAGCACATGATCCAGCAGGCCCAGGGTTCCTGTGGGTGGGTGCGAACCACAGTGGGCTCTGAAGAAGGCTGCAGGGAAGTGGGTGACTGACCAGTCATAACCAGTTTTCACTACAATGATAAAAACACATTCTCCTATCTATCACCTAGACTATGGGACCAAGAGCTAGTGCCAAGGTCCTAGCTATGTGATCTCAGGCAAACCGCCTAGTGTCTCTGAATCTCAACCACTTGTTCCTCCTTTGTGAGATAAGAACACCCTGTCTCTCAGGATGGCCATGAAATCTGGGTAAAGCAAAGGCTGAGATGGCCCAGATAGACCTTTGGCAGCAGCCTGCAGGGCCTTCCTTACGGATCCAGCCTGCCCTTGGAACTGGCCTCTTCCATGCCATGCCCTGTGGGATAGGAGCAAGGGTGAAGCTTGGACCATCTACTCCAGCTCTGGCTCTCTTCAGCAGCCCGGTAGCGGAGATGGGATTGGACTGCAGGCTCTGATGAGGTTGTCAGTATCTGCCTGTCAGCTCCATCACCCCAGGCAGGTTCTCCCAGGTGGAAGTCTTCCAGACTTTGGTATTTCATAGTTGAGATCTCCATTTATTTGCCTCCCTCCAGGTTTGAGGGCCGGTGGGAGCTGGTGGAGGCGTTTCATTTTCAAGGGGTAGGCTCTGGAGGAGGAGAGGGGCTACTGAGGGTTGTCCTTAGGTCTAGGTGGGTCTTTATACAAGAGCATCTATAGGGATGGCCTTGATTCCATCCCTGGGCCCAGTAGAAGCAGGACATTATGACAAAGGTCTCAGAGGTCAGGGCTTCCGGAAGTTTAGGCCTGACAGGTCCGGGCTGCTGTGGATGAACCTATGTGGTGTCAGGCACTACTGCCTATCCTCGAAAGTTAGAGGGATGAAGTAAGGCCTTCCTGATTTGGGAATGGACCAGGTGTCTTGGATAAGCCAGTCTGCTATGGCTGTAATGTGGGGAAGGGTACAGGGGTGTGGCAGGATGCTGTCCCTTTGGGAGGCATGGTAACGTCCCAGGCTTCAATGGGTCACTATGCCCCCCCCATCTGAGAAGCATGTCTCTTCTCTTCTAGTCCTCTCTTTGCTGACACCCCCTAAACCTGCATCAGCAAGTGCCCTTTGCTGGGCAGGAAGACCTGTATGGGGTTTAGCAAGGACCCAGAGAGGTCTAGCTCTCAGATGCCAGAATGAGACCACTGGTGGAGAAACGTTTGCAGCAGATATGGGAGGAGGAGCTGGCACCCTAATTCCTAATTAATCCTAATTCCTTGTTCTTTCTGCCTCTAACCTCTCTGTCTCTCTGTGTCTCCTGCCGTCCCCTCTGCTGGACTTCTACTCTCTTTCGCTCCTCCCATCCCATTTCCAGATCCCTTCCTTCCTCTGGTCTCTACTTCCAACTAAGGCCTGTCACTCCTTCACCTACAAACGTGCCCATGTCCTTAGCGCCTTTTCATTCACTTGACCTGAGGTGTGTTTCTCTTCTTTGCCTCTCTGCCTCTCTGCCTCTCTGTCTCTCTTATACTCTATCCCTTACCTGGGTCTCCCAGCTCACAGAGGTTTTTTTTTTTTTTTTTTTCCCTACTATTTTTTCTGCCCTACTCCTAGCACCTGCCTGACCCCTCCCTTCCCCCCTCCTTCTCCTAACCATCCCTCACTTTTTCTGTCTCTTTACTTTTCTGTGGTTCTGTCTTTTTGCCGCCCCCCATCCTCTTGGTGGCCTTACACCTGCCGCTCTTTCTGCCTGTGATCTGTCCCTATCAAGCCACCCTTCCACTCCACCCTCGATTTTTTTTTTTTTCCCCTCCGTGACTGTCTGTCTTTCTTTCCAGGATGATCCCAGCTTCCAACAAGGCCTTCGTGGTCAACAACCTGGTGTCGGGGACGGGTTATGACTTGTGCGTTCTGGCTATGTGGGATGACACGGCCACGACGCTCACGGCCACCAACATCGTGGGCTGCGCCCAGTTCTTCACCAAGGCTGACTACCCGCAGTGCCAATCCATGCATAGCCAGATCTTGGGGGGCACCATGATCCTGGTCATTGGGGGCATCATCGTGGCCACGCTGCTGGTCTTCATCGTCATCCTCATGGTACGGTACAAAGTCTGTAACCACGAGACGCCCAGCAAGATGGCAGCGGCCGCCGTCAGCAACGTATACTCGCAGACCAACGGGGCCCAACCTCAACAACCGCTGAGCGGCGCGCCTGCCGGGCAACCCCCACAGGTGCCACCCAAGGTGGTGGTGAGGAATGAACTCATAGACTTCAGCGCCAGCTTGGCCCGGGCCTGCGACTCATCCTCCTCCAGCTCTCTGGGTAGTGGGGAGGCTGCGGGGCTGGGCCGGGGTCCTTGGAGGCTCCCACCCCCAGCCCCTCGCCCCAAGCCCAGCCTTGACCGCCTGATGGGGGCCTTTGCTTCCCTGGACCTCAAAAGTCAGAGAAAGGAGGAGCTGCTAGACTCTAGGACTCCAGCCGGGAGAGGGTCAGGGACATCGGCCAGGGGCCACCATTCAGACCGAGAGCCACTGCTGGGGCCCCCAGCCACCCGGGCCAGGAGCCTTCTCCCCTTGCCCCCGGAGGGCAAGGCCAAACGAAGTCACTCCTTCGACATGGGGGACTTTGCGGCTGCTGCATCCAGCGGGGTGGCCCCTGGTGGCTACAGCCCCCCTAGACGGGTATCGAACATCTGGACTAAACGTAGTCTCTCTGTCAACGGCATGCTTTTGCCTTTTGAGGAGAGTGACCTTGTGGGGGCCAGGGGGACGTTTGGCAGCTCGGAGTGGGTGATGGAGAGCACAGTGTAGCTCTGTCCCTTCCACCCTCAGAGTGGGAGAGGAAGGGGACAGAGTGGTCGCTCGCGAGTCTTTGTGGAGTTTCCATGGTGATGTTTACATCCAGGGACAGTTTCATCTCCCTGTCAATGGCCTCTTGTCCCTCCTCCCAGCCACCACCACCACCACCACCACCGACCACCCCATGTCACCTTCCCAGACCTGTCCCCCCCACCCAGCGGGGTGTGCTCAGGGAATGTGGATTCACTCAAATGTTGGACTGAGCCCTGAGTGTTTGGAGAGGCGACAGGGCCGCCTTTCTAATCACCAATGTAGCGACAAGCGAGCGCTTCTGGATGGCTTATGGATCTAGTGTTGTTTTGATTGGTTAATTTATTTTTCCATTTCCCAGACTCCTCCTCTTCATTCTTATGGGTGTGAAAGTGTATTCCCAGCAGCCTTACCGTGGGCCATATTGTATGTCTGAGCAGAGTGTGGCGCCACCCCCGGCTCATTATTCACCCTGAACCCCGTACCCCACTCGGGAGACATGAGTGCCCCATAGATGCCCAGTTTCCACTGCTGCTCGGACACCCACGCCTAGCGCAGGAGCCCAAGCTAGAAGGGTGACTTCGGGACCCAGGTGGGGGCTGAGAGAAGGGGCCATGGTGTCGCACAGAAGGGATATCACTCTGGGCTTGCTTTACGGGGTGCCTCTTTTCTGGGGCGCAGGGATGGGAAGTCCCCCACGTACTTACACTGGCCAAGAGGACTTCTATGAAGGAAAACAGATAAGAGGGCACTTGACACCCAAAGCACTGAGTCCGGTGCTCCAGGCCTCTCCTCTCTTCGGACCTCAGTGTCCCCACCCTGGGATGACTCTGGAAGGCCTCCAAGAATAAGCTAGCACTTCCCCGGCTCCAGGTGTGTGTGTGGTCTGCAGCTCAATGAATGATGTTAGGATCAAAAGCTGCCAGGGAAGCCCTTACCTTCACTGGGAAGGAACATTCCAGAGCCCTTTAGAGGGGAAGCTGAGTCGTTTTAGAAGCAGCTTACTTTCAATGCTCAACTCATCCTTCCTCCTGCCCCACCAGAGCATGAGACTTATCCAAGGCCTACACGCAGGTCACATTAGTGACCAAACCAGATCAGGGACCAAGGCTGTGTACCTCCTGGGGGTGGCATTTGGGGGATCTGTGACCCCGTCTTCCCCTTGACGTGGTTGGCTCTGTGCCCCCCCCCCCGTGTTCCATGTGTGTCCCCTGAAGAGGGTGGCTCAGGGCAGGAACGGGAGAGGGGGTGCCTTCTCGATTCTCGAGGTTTCCCCTGGAGGGCCCATGCACGGACATGACAGAACGGGACTGAGGTGGCGCACGGGCTCCTGTCCCCCATGCTGCCACACAGCTGGAGGAAAGCTATTGCAGACAGAGTCAATTGACGCCCAGCCGATCGCTCCTGGTCTCTACTTGCTTCCTGCCAGATGGTCCCTCGAGGTCAACACGCTACCTCTTGCTCTTTCCACCTCCCTGGCTCATTCTCCCCTCTCCCCAGCCTCTCCCACAGACCTCTGCCTTTCCTCCTGTTCGTCCTCTCCCTCCTTCAGGTACACCAGCCACACGGCCTGCCAAGCATGCAGGTGGGGAACGTTTGGGGCCTCAAATTTCAGATGGACCCAGACCTGGAGCTGAGCCGCTGTCCCCCACCCAGCCCCACCCAGCCCCACCCAGCCCCCAGGAACAACCAGCATGGGTGACACACACTCTTTGCTCTCTGAAGAGTGGGCTTCTGGCTCTTTCCCCAGCGCCCCAAATCTCACACCCATGTCCCTCTCCTCCCAACCCCTCTGCTCCATTATCCTCCCCCCTTCTTACTCTCCTGTCTCCATCACTGCTTTTTCCTGTCTACCATTCTTTCAGCCTTCCTTTATCCTTCTCACAAGGTCATTAGCAGGCCCGGTCAGTGTGCCCTGGAGACCACAGGTTAGTCCTCCAAGCCAGTCCATGTACCAGGAGATCTACTTTCCTTGTCACACCAGTCCTCCACACACACACACACACACACACACACACACACACACTTGGGTGATTTGAAAGGAAATCCTCCCTCCTACCACAACATTTCCTCCTTTTTTTTTGCTTTTTCTCTCTGCACCTTTTGGCATTCATCCTGTCAGAATATAGCCATTGTGGAGGTGGTCCCAAACGCCACCTTCCTTCTTGCCTTTTAGACCCCTGTCACGCAGAGGGGAAGTGACGGATGATGGAAGGGGACAGGGAGGAAGCAGGCCGCTGTCTCTTCCGGTCAGCAGCTCCACGTGGTCGTGATGCGATCTGTAAAAGTGCTCCTGCGTGTGTCATGCTTCGGACTTGGCGTCTGGGAAAGCGACGTCCCTGTGGTCAGACTGACATGTGTCCGCCGTCTCCTCGACAGGAGTCTGGGAAAATGTGCGGTTTTCACAAGCAGCGGCCGCCACACTGCCTGGGAGGGGGACAAACAAAAGGAAAAAAAAAAAAACGAGCATTTTCGTGTCTATGAATGTCTGTTGTTCATTCCTCTGGAAACTCCTGGTTTTCTAAAGATGACTTTGAAGTGGCATCCTCTCTTGCACCTGTGTTTGTTGCTACCTCCCCCCACCCCCAACAAAAAAGCTTGCTTCTTGCCAAGTTCATGTGCAAGGTGGGAGTCTTCTGAAACACAGGGTAGGGCCATACTCCATGGAAGACAGGGAGAAGACTTCAGAGTGACACTTCAGGGTGAGACAGGAAAAAAAAGAAAAAAATTCTATCCTCAGCTGTCTTGACAATCCTCCCTGGCCACCTCCCGCCCGCCCCCCCCCCCCCTTTCTCTATTGCCTGGGTCTGGTCACCACCACACCTGGCCACTAGGGGTGCATGAGTACCTCACCATTTTGGCTCAGCCTTGCATGGCATTTGTTTTTCTTCCAAAAGATAAAAAGTCTTACTAAGCAACTATAGGAGAACAAATCCAAAGTACAGAAGTAATTGAGCTTCTGGAAGATGGCCCTCCCAGCCCATCTGTATTGGCCCAACCAATACTGGCTCGCAGTAATCAAATGTGAGCCACACTGTCATTTTCAGTCATCTTGCCACCACACTAAATTAAGTATAAATGGGTGCAATTCATATGTGTAATAGATTTTAATTAACCCAATATAGTCAATGTATCATTTCGATAAGCATTTATAAAAACAATCATGGTGAAATTAGTGAAAAAAAAAAAAAGACCTTTGATAATTTTTTGGTAGCAAGTTCTGGAAACCTGGTGTGTACTTTACACTTGCAAGACACCTCATTTCATAGTAGTCACCTTTCACATGCTTGAGAGCCCCGTGGAGAGAGCACGGCCACTATATTGGGCCACGTGATTCTAGGCATACAACGAGCTTGACAACACAGCTTCTGAAGTGAGGAGGAAAGAAAACTTGGGAGTAATCACATTTTCCATGTACCGTGCCTGGTACCTCTCCTGAATCGCTTACTATACATCCTTACTGCAGTCTTTCAAGGTAGATATGATTACACACAATTGAAAAATGCAGTGTCCTTAGCTCAGAATGGTTAAGGGACTTGTCCAAGGTCACACAGTAAGTCTGACTGTGAAGAAGTTTCAGGGGTTTCCATGTTGCCACGTGCTTCCCTGTCCTATCTTTCTCCCTCTGACCTGCGCAGAGTACATGTAACTCCTCAGACCTACAGCCTCATCTGGAAACCCTTGCTTTGGCCTCGGACCTGACAGACCCTTCAGAGTTTACTCCAGGCACAAGTCAGTGGTCCGATGCTTCCGTGTCACCTCACACTAGGCTTTCTGGATCTTCCTGCTTTGAAACACATTCGCTCCCTTGGCCAGAAGATCCACCCAGGATTCAAACTACCCTCTGGCTCCTCTTTGGATCACCCCTGCTCCCCCTCAAGGGGGGGACATTAGGAGGTCCCCTGGGTCATCAGTCTTCTGTATCTAGTTTTTTTTTTTTTTTCTTTCTGATGGGAGGAAAGAGTTTATTTTGGCTTGCAGTCTCAAGAGGAAGGCTCATCATGGCAGTGGACAACTGAGACAGCATCACACGTGCTCTGGGACGAAGGAGCCTACGTGAGCTAGCTGGCACTGGCAAGCTTCGCTACTAAACCTCAGTGTCTGGGCTCTCTCCCATGACACACCTCCTCCAGCAAAACTCCACCTCCCAAACTGCCATCGGCGGGGGGCCAAATATTCAAAAATACATAAGGCTATGGGGGGGGGCATCTTATTTAAACATTCCAAGACTCAAACATCCCATAGACTCAGGGCCATCACGTGTTGAAAAATGCAACCAGTCCACCTTGCAAAGTCCTGGTAGTGTGGGCCCGTGGAGCTCCTCCCTTGGAATGTAGAAAGTCCCACGCTAGCTCCTGCCTATGACCAATTCCATCAACTTACCTCTTCCTGACCCGGAACCCTTGTTCCCAAGAAAGCCACTTGCCACCCAGGGCCTCATTCCTGGTGGTGGGACATTTTGAGCTCCCCTGTCATTAGCGGAGACAGCACCAGCTAAATTGACTGTCAGACGAGCTAACTTGACTGTCGGACCTACAAGTGAAGAGCTCCGCCCCTTTTTTCTACCTTTATAACAACGCCACATCCTCAGATTCTCCTCAGAGGGAAGGTTTTCCGTGTTTTCATCCTAACAGTTGACAATACGCACACTTAAAAAATATTTTATTGGGCTGGAGAGGTGGTTTTGCGGTTAAGCACTTGCCTGTGAAACCTAAGGACCCTGGTTTGAGGACCCATGTAAACCAGGTGCACAAGGGGGAGCACACATCTGGAGTTCGTTTGCAGTGGCTGGAGGCCCTGGTGCGCCCATTCTCTCTCTCTCTCTCTCTCTCTCTCTGTTGCTCTCAAATAAATAAATTAATTTTTTTAAAAAAATATTTTATTTCTTTATGATTAGTTGAGAGAGGGAACAAGACAGATAGAGATAATGGGTGCACCAGGGCCTGCAAACAAATTCCGGATGTAGGCACCACTTTGTGCATCTGGCTTACATGGTACTGGGGAATCATACCTGGGTCCCCAGGCTTCATAGGCAAGTGCCTTAACTGCTAAGCCATCTTTCCATCCCCAATATGCATACTTTTGAAAATATTTTTATTTATTTATTTGCAATCACACACACACACACACACACACAGAGAGAGAGAGAGAGAGAGAGAGAGAGAGAGAAACCAAGGCCTCCTGCCATTGCAAATGAATTCAAGATGCATGTGCCACTCTGTGCATCTGACTTTATGTGGGCACTCGGGAATCAAACCTGGGCCTTTAGCTTTGCAAGCAAGCACCTAAACTGCTGAACCATCTCTCCAGCCAATACATTTAAAAAAATATTTTATCTTTACTTATTTAAGAGAGAGGATATAGAGAGAGAGAATGGGCATGCCAGGGCCTACAGCCATTGCAAACGAACTCCAGACACATGCGTCACTTTGTACATCTGGCTGACATGGGTCCTGGGGAATTGAACCGGGGTCCTGTGGCTTTGTAGGTGAACGCCTTAACCGCTATGCTATCCCTCCAGCCCAGCCCATACATTTTTTTAAGGGATGTAATTTTCTAGTCAAGTAAGAGAAGAGTCACTGTGACAGACTTCACGTTTCCCATGTGGAAAGGAACTGTCCCCGGAGTCCAGAGCACTGGCTCTCTGTAAGCATAGCCGGTGTGCCCGCGACTTCCCCCTTTCTGTGTGCCTACAGTGACAGCCTTGGAGGTTGTGCCAGCTAGGCGGATCCTCCTGTGTTCTTGTAGCCATTGGGATTTCTACCAGCTGCCGCTGGAGGCATAGACAGACTTACTCAAATGAAGACTGCCTGCTTGTCGGCAGACAGCAGTCAAAAGCTGAGCATGCCTCAAATGTCACCCCTAACTTCCCACACTCAGCCTCTCTACACAGCGCACTTGGCAGTGGCCAGAGTTTCTTGTAACAAGATGGCTTCTCACAGATAAAAATTGGAGCTTCCTGCCTCTGTGTCACAGGACCACACGCATCCTGGTGGCTCCCTGGGTGTGAGGGAACACTGTCCCCTCACAGCTTAAAACCATCTGAGGACAGGGAGACAGCTGTTAGTAAAGTGTCTGCCTCGGCGGCGTGAGGACCTGAGTTCCTCCGCAGTGCCCATGTAAAAGGCTGGGCATGGGCTGGTGAGATGACTTACCAGTTAAGGCACTTGATTTCCAAGTCTGAGGACCCAAGTTCGACTGCACGGTACCCATGGAAACCAGATGTACAAGGTGGCACATGTGTCTGGGGTTCCTTTGCAGTGGCTAGAGGCCCTGGCAAGCCCATTCTCTCTCTCTCTCTCTCTCTCTCTCTCTTCTGCCTCTACTTCTTTCTCAAATAAATAATAAAATATTATTTTTTTAAAAAGATGCTGACATGGTGGCTCCTGCTTGTAATTCCACACTAGAGAGGTGGAGAACTGGGGGGCTTCTTGGCCAGCCAGTCCAGCTGGATGAGTGAGCTGCAGGTCGGTGAGGTGATGGGCTGGAAAGACGGCTCACTGGGTAAAGTACTTGATGTTTAAGCAGAGTACCAGAGTTCGGATCCCTAGAGCCCCATGTAAAAGCTGGAAGCCATGGCGGATTCTGTAATTCCAGCATGGCAGAGAGAATTTCCCAGAAGCTCACAAATCACACAGAAAACACATCAGTGAAGGACAGCGAGAACCAGGTCTGCCTCAAACAAGGTGGAAGATGGGGACAGACCCTCAAAAGTTGTCCTCTCACCTCCACACATGTCCGTGGCACATGCATGTCCACAGTCATGCATGTGAAAACACACACACACACGTACATCATTCACACACATACTAAAATTTAATATATTTTTATTCATTTATTTGCAAGCAGAGAGAGATAGGAAGAAGAGAGACAGACAGTGAGAATGGGTGCACCAGGGCCTCTAGCCACTGCAAACGAACTCCAGATGCATGCGCCACTTTGTGCATCTGGCTTTACGTGGGCACTGGGGAATCAAACTTGGGTTGTTGGGCTCTGAAGGTAAGTGCCTTAACCACTGGGCCATCTCTCCAGGCCCAACACACTAAACTTTAGCAGTATACATTAACAAGGCCAATAGTATTCCTGAGAGTGACAGCAGAGCGTGTCCTCTGGTCTCCACACTCATGTGCACACGTCTCTCTGGAAGCAACCTCAGAGGCCCACCCAAGAGGAACACCTGCGGATTCCTCCTCAGATCAAGTTAACACCAGAACGTCACCCTCACACCCCTGCTCGCCAAGGCACAGGCTACCTACCTCTGCGAGCTCTCCTACCTGATACTGTTGCCACTTTCTCAGAGCCCCATTCCTGCCCCGTCCACCATGGACTCCACACGTCCTGGTAACAAGAAGGTAGCTTGCTCAGGGTTTCAGAAGGGACATTGTTGAGAAAAGATTGAAGTCCTGGGTTAGTCCATGATTCATCATCCCGACCTCAGGTCTCTGCCCTGTTTGCCCCACCACGCCTGGTGGCGGAGACTGTAGTTCTTGAGGATGTACTTCGACCTGCCCATCAAAGCTGGTCTCATTGCCTCTACCTACCCACGTGGAAAAGTCCTTAAGCCTTCGTGACATGGATATAAGGTTGGCATTTTTTTTTCATATTAAACTGAAAAATTAAGTAGAAAATCATAGTTGGCACTCATTGAGAATTTCCTACATGTCACATGCTTTCTAAGAGCTTTACGTAGATTATCTCTATCCATTGTGGTGGGGAAGGTTGAGAGAGAAAGGTTAAACTTGACCCAGGTCATACAGCTAGAAGGGACAGAAGTGGATAAACACTCAATGGAGGGGACTGGCAATGTAGTCTTGAGTTTCATGTCACAAGCCTGGATCCCAGCGTGGGAACCCTGTCTTTCAGAAGACTGAGCCTGGCAGAGAGAGCGAAATCCACATGGGCTCACACAGTCAGCTTTGTGTCAGCACCAAGCCCAGCCTGGAGGGAGATTTTTCAAAAGAGCAAAAAGTCACTGTGTGTGTGTGTCCCCGAGGCGCTGCCTGCGTCCCTGAGGGGCAGGGACATGAGCTGATTCTACAAGACAGCTGCTTTCACTCATTTCAAGACAACTTATGTCTCTGGAAAAACTGCTATCCAGGAAAGGATGGACAGGTGCAGGAGAGATGGCTTAGTGGCTAGAGCATTTGCCTGTGAAGTCTAAGGACCCAGGTTCGATTCCCCAGAACCCGTGTAAACCAGATGCACATGGTGGCACATGTGTCTGGAGTTCATTTCGCAGCGGCCGGAGGCCCTGGTGTGCCCATTCGATCCACATCCTCTCTAATAATAAAAGTAAAATATTTTTTAAAAAGGATGGACAGATAAATTGGCCAGAGCCACGCAGCCCAAGGTGACACATCTGATGAGAAGAATCCACAGATTTTATGTTCTGAAATCTTGTCACATCTTGCAGAGAGGAAATTAAGACCCAGAGGGAGGTAATGCATGGTCTGAGTGAAGCAAGGTCCCTGCTATCACTGGAGTCTTGCACCCGGTCCAGCGTGGGCTAAAGGACACCACACTGGCATCAAGGAAGCACTGGAGAGGATGGAGATGAGGTCAAGAATGCTGTGGAGAACTGGAGAGTCTATGGGAGCTCAAGGCAGGTCCAGTGCCTGGGGAAGGGGCTGCTCAGTGGATCCAGTTCGGGAGCCTGTTTCTAGGCCTCATATCAATGGGATGGATTGACTTCATTAAGTAGACGGGTAGCGTACCACGTAGTTACATAGAGCTCACATCAGATTGGAAAGGCAGGTGATGACAGTCATTATTATTAATGATATGCAACACTGAAAACATTATTATAATTATAGCAGAGTCATTTCAGGTATGCTTTATTCTCGGGGCTGGCAAAAGAAAGTTATCCACTCCGGTCTCCCCTGATAGGTATTAAGAGTCCCCCGTTGAATATCCATGAATGTTCTTATTAATCTTATTACCAGCTAAATCATGCATGATGAATTTCAGCCCTCACCCAAGGCAGGAGAGTGGCTCCCTGGGCTCCAACCAGACCAAGGCCTGGCAGGCCTGACTCCACATTCCTTTGGAGCCCTTGGAGATCTGTCATTCCTGCCTTCACAGAAATCTAGAGCCCAGCCGGAAAAGCACCTCCGCAAGGTTTCTAAACAGCGCCAGGAACCAGGGCAGAGCGGGTTGAAGACACAACCCAGTTGGTAGAGTGTGTGGTATGGCATGAACCAGGCCTTGGGTTTGATCCTCAATATTCTATAAAACTGGGCATGGGGGCACACTTCTATAATCCCAGCACTCAGGAAGTAGAAAAGGCAGGAGGATCAGAAGCTCAAGGTCATCCTTAGTTATGCAGCAAGTTCAAGGCCATGGGATCCTGTCTCAGAAAGGACAGACAGAGAGAGGGAGGGAGGGAGGGAGACAGAGGAGGGACAAGAAAGGAAGAGGGAGAAATCGAGAGAACAAAGAGCTGGAACCTGGATAGAGAGCCAGGGTACAGCTGAGGAAAATATCTGGGGGGGGGGTTGGGGAGAGGAGGATGCTGCTCCCTTGCCAAATCAATGATGGTCTAAGTGACCTTGAGGAAAGGAGACAGGGTAGGAGCAGAGACTATGTGGTACCCTCTGCCTTGCTACCATGAACCTTTGTGTTCTGAGACCCACAGAAGGTGCTAGAAGGACCTGGAACTCGCTGTTGTCCGGGGGGGTGGGGGTGGGGAGCAGCTCTGTCCCTTACTCATCAGCAACCTGATCCTTGCTCACTCTTTAATTTTACAGTAGGGGCAAAGTGACAGGCAAAAAAAAAAAATTAACAACTGAGGCTCCGGAAGGTCGCCAGTGCCACCACCAGAGTCTCCTCTGGCTCTCCTTCCTTAGCTGTGTGGGATGGGAAGACTGACAGGGAGGACACTTTAGGAGGGAAACTGACTTTTCTCAGGACTTGCCTCTGACCCTTCCATCCTTCCCTGACTTCAAGGAAAGTGCAGGTCTAGGGTTGGGGAGATGGCTCCGACATTACAGTACTTAACAGATGGAACCCGACAGGGAGGAGAGAATGCATGTTATCAGACACAGTGGTTTCCACCTCCTGTAGATTAGTTACTGTTATTGTTGTGATCAAAAACATGGCAAAATCCACTTAAGAAAGAGTTTATTTTGTCTCACAGTTTGAAGGGATCTAGTCCATTACAGGAGGAGAAGGCATGGTGGCAGGAATGATTGAAGCAACGGGTCACACTGTGTCCACAGTTAGGAAGCAGAGAGAAATGGACGCTGGTGCCCAGCTCACTTCCTCCTTTTTAGAGAGTCCAGGACCCGTCCCCCCCTTTTACCCATGTAACAGTGCTGTCCACATTCAAGGTGAGTCGAGTCCACTCCCTCATTTGAGCCCTTCTGGAAATTTCCTCACAGACAGGCCCAGAGGTGTGTCTCCTAGGTGACTGCAAATCCCGTCAGGTTCACAATCAAGATCAACCATTATACCATGTTTTTCATGTGACTACTTTTTCTTCAGAAGCCTGCCCTGCCCTGTGGCATAGGGGTTAGAGGATACATTCTCCATCTGAGACATGCTGAGGTGAAGCAGCCTGCTCAAGGTCATCCGCTAGTTAGGGGAAGGATGAACCACTCAATTCCTGGAATTACTCCTTACGTCCTTTAGAAACTGTCAAGGACTTCTGAGTTTCAGTGCATCATCTGAGTCATGCGGGTGATACCATTATAAGAATGAGCCTAACATGGACACAAGGAAGTCCTATAGAAAACGCGCTGACTTAGCCCTAACCTCCCTGGCCTGCCCCACTGCCCCATAATGTTAGGCAGTCAGGTTGCTTTTGGCATCCTTCACGTTTTCCTTGACAAAACAAACATTACATCATTCCCACAACGCTGTGGGCATTCTGTTTGCCTCTAAATTATGGAGGCTAGACAAAGGGGACAGTAAGATGGCAGACCTTGCGTAGTGGGTGCCAATCCCCTCCTCAGTCAGGACCAGCGTCTTGCAGGCACTCTTCCTGGACAGAGTTGGGTCTTCCCTGATTCTAGAATCCTCAAATCCAAAAGAGCTTCAAGTGTCTGTGCATCTCAAAGGCATCCCGTGTTGTAAGTTACAGAGCTCTGCCTAGAACACAAATAAAGCCGTAGGATTTGAGAAGTCACCAACTCAACATGACGAATGAACGGATCAAGAATAACTGTGGTTGTAAATTACACGACATTAATGATCGTTATAGGCGTCTTAGGACCAGCCTCTCGGGGCTGGAAAAGATCAGAAGTCTCCAAATGAACCCTCCAGCACTCATCAATATCCCTGCCAGCTGGTATTATCCTAATTACACGATGACACAGTTTTCATAACTCCTCCAAGAGAAGCCACAAGAAGGTCTCTTGTGCCCTGTGCCTGGAGTTCACAGCGTGATGGTTGTGGCTACACATTTTTAGATTCTGCCTTTCCTGCTGCTGAAAAGTGCCCGACCTGGGGCAGTGGGCTACTTCCAGACCTTTCCACAGTCATTGTGGGGACGGAAAACCAGCCAGCTAGGGCCCCTGCAGAGCAAGCTTAGGGATGTCCCTGTCCTCACCCAAACCAGCTCTAGTCTCCATGACTTGAAGGGACAGCAGGTGGGGGCAGAGAGGAGAGAGAACAGCCGGGCTCCTGGCAGCTCAGGGGCTCTGGAAGTGGTCGTGTCCTGATCTGCTGACTTTCACCACCAACTGCAGGTGTTGAGGAGGCCATGGGTAAGACCCCAGCACCTTCGTCATGGGCTCTTAATTGGAGACGCCTCCACTCTCTCACTGGGACTCTGTTCCTTAGCAAGGCTGCCTTTACCCTCAGTGATTGGAAGGACCCAAAGGTGCTTGCAAAGCCTGCAGGCCTGGCTTCCATTCCCCAGTACCTACGTCAAGCCAGATGCACAAAGTGATATATGTATCTGGAGTTTGTCTGCAAGGGCTGGAGGCCCGGTGCACCCATTCATTCTCATTCTCTCTCTGCATGGCTAGCAGGACCTCCATGTGAATCACGCCTTGCTCCTGCCACAACTTCTGAACCACCCTGACCTGGCTTGTCTTGTCCTGTGACAATGTATACCGCACAGAGAAAACCCGGGCCCAGGGGATGTCTAGTGAGCTTAATGCAGGCAGGGATGAACGCTTATTTAAGAGAAAGGAGCTTGCAGAGACACCCCTGCTGACCACATTTGGGTGGGAGGGGAAATTCGGATCAAGGGTTTTTCTTTGAGAATCTACACAGCAATCAAGCGTGCCATAGGGGTGTGTTTACTAAAAGCTTCTCCACTCCATCCTGAGCTGCCGGGGACTTCGTGGGAGCCTGGGTGGCTGTCCAGGCTCCCAGCATCCCACAGGCTTAGCCAGAAGAGAAGTTTGAGGAAGCAAATAATGCACAAAAGAGTGAAAATAAGCCCAGGTTAAGCGGTAAGTTTCCATGTTGATGGTAAATGGAAAAACCTCTGGGTCAGAGCTGGCTTACGCAGAAAAAAAAAAAAAAAAGTGACAGGAAGCCCCCCTGGAAGGAAGTTCTCTTGGGCAACTCACTCTTTGATACAAGGGTCCCACTTCAGTGCCAACCCCCCCCCCCAAAGAATCAAGAACTGGGCTGCTCTGTTGCTGTGCAGAGTACAAATCTTTCTGAAGACTGGGTACTGAGACAGAATATGGCTACAAATAAGCAAAGTCTTGTCACAACACCCTCTTCCAAATAGCTTGATCTCAGCTCGGTGGTAGAGGACGCGTGAGCCAGCAGACATGTCTCTGGGGTGGGGTCTCCTCACAGAAGGCTTCCCAGTCCCCAGAACAAGACGCTGTGGTGCAAGGGGCCACCTCTGGGCTGGAAGAGACGCTTTGATAAAGTTGCCAGATGTTTGTCTTCTTCCTGTGGAAGGAAAAAACAGATCCATGAAACATTCCCTAGAAAGGCATGGGTGGGGGGGGGGGGCGCAGTTTGACTGTATTCACCCATGTCCGTTTCCACAGAGCAGTCATCTCACTCCCATTCTTATAAATATTATCCGCAATTATTTTCTCGCTTTTCCAGCGGATGGACCTGTTTGGTGCGGCTCTAACGGAGCTGACAGAGTAACCCTTGGGCTGGATCATGAAATCTCTCGATCCCTTCACTCCTCCACCCATCCCAGGACAGAGAGAGCTAAACAAGAAGGCAGTGTCCACACTTCGGGGGCTTGGGGGGGAGGTCCCCAGGCCTGGAGGAGGGCGGCTCTCCCTGGTACCTGCTGGTGGAGACCGACTGAGCCCAGCTTCGAGGAGATGCGCTTTGCAGGGAGAAGAAATAGAGAGGCAAAGTGAGGGTGCGGCGGAGACCCAGGGAGGAGAGGCCCCCAGACCAGCATGGCTAGTACTTCCAAACACGTCTGGCAAGCCGTTAGCTACGGGGCTGAGGATAACAGTCTCCAATGGATGACTCTTCTGAGAAGATACAGAAACCAAAGCGAGCAAGTGGGTGGGCGTCCAGTTGGTCGTCGCAGGTCTCTGGGGCTTTTTTGCATCCTCAGGCTGGCCCGATCTGCCTCCGGCGTCCCCCCTAACAGCGGCAGGTCACCTACACTCAGCATGCCCACATTTTCGAGAAAAGCGAAATAACTGCCAACAGCTCTCCTCTAGCTGCGGTTAACAGCATCCCCGACCACGCCCATCCACAGGGCTCGTCCAATCAAGAGGCCTCTCTCCTCGCGGGTCATCCTGGGCTTCCAGAATGTTCCACAGCCTCGGAGTCATCCTGGACCAGCTTCCCTGGGCCCTGGGGAACATCTGTCCCTTGGAGGACCTGGAAGTGAAGTGGGGAGCATGGTCCTTAGGTGTGGGGTGTGGACCCAGGAGAAGGGTCTTCCAGAGCACGTGGCCATCTGGCCTGGCTTCCTAAAGTACACGACTCCACGTGTTAATGTAGGAGCTCTGCCTTCTTCGAAGCTCTGAAAAGTACTCTATAATAAAATCTTTCTAACTTCCAATCAAATTTGGAACGTGAAAAAAATTAAAGATACAAGCAGGCTCTCTCTCTCTCTCTCTCTCTCTCTCTCTCTCTCTCTGGGTCTTTTTATTTTAAATAAAGATGACAGTCTGTTTATTTATTTATTTATTTATTTTCAGGGCAGGGTGTCACTAGCCTAGACTAACCTGGAATTCACACTGTAGCCACAGACTGGTCTTGAACGAATGATGCTCCTCCCATCTGAACAAAAATGAATGAATGAATGAATAAGATGCTAGTCTAGTTCCTCAACTCTCAAAGGACTTACCTAATCACACTGTCACCCTGGGGACTAGGATCTCAACATAAGAATGTTTGTTGTCTGAAGCAAGTGCCTGACACGACAATTGCACTTTCTTCCTCCCAGCCTGGTGGTGTATTTCCGCTTTCTTGAGAGCAAGCCCTGAAGCAAATATATATAGGTATTTTCATGCTGTTGAAGACCAGGGTGCCTTTATGCCCTTTGGCTGGGGGTGCCATGCCAAGACACTGCCAAATTCAAGTTCAGGAAGATTTCACTCTTTTAAAAAGAAGAAGAAGAAGAGGTTTTGGAGACATGGCTCAGTGGTCAAGGCCAATTGACCCAGTTTCGATTCCCCAGTACCCACGTAAAGCTAGACGCACAAAGAGGTGTGTGCATCTGGAGTTTGTTTGCAGCGGCTGGACCCCCTGGGGTTCCCATTCTCTCTCTCTCTCAATCTCACTCTGCTTGCAAATAAATAAATAAAACATTTTAAAACAAAAGAGTTTTAGTACTTACGTTTGCTCTTCTGTCATTTGAAATGAATTTTACATGTGGTTAGAAGTGCATTACAGCCTCCGTTGTACACATGGTTAAACAGCTACCGCGAGGCCATTCGGTGGGAACAATGTTCTTCTCTGCAGGAAAATGGCTTTAGGATCTCACAGAAAATCTAGTAAACAGGTGCACCAGTCTCTTTTGTGGCTTTATCTTTTATTTCACTGATCTATACTTTTATGCCTTATAGTTCTTTGTTTCTTTTTTTCTTTTTTCTTTTTTCTTTTTCTTTTTTTTGAGGTAGGGTCTCACTCTAGCCCAGGCTGACCTGGAATTCACTGTGTAGTCTCAGGGTGTCTTCACACTCATGGCAATCCTCCTACCTCTGCCTCCCGGGTGCTTGGATTAAAGGCATGTGCCACCACGCCCGGCGCCTTATATTTCTTTATCAGACAGTTTTTGGTAGCTAGTGTCTTTCAAGGAATGTAATATCACCATTTATACAATTGTTCATGTTTCCCTTACAGTTGTCCTCTCTGTCCACTTGGACCTGCTGGTGGCCCTCCCCAGCGAACCATCCCCTTTACTTGTGTTTTTTCAGTTCCAGGGTTTCTGTTTGGTTCCCTTTCACAGTCTCCACTTCGTGTGTGTGTGTGTACGTATGCACATATATGTGCATGAACATGTGGAGGCCAGAGAACGAATGCCTGTCATATTTTACATGGGTGGCTGGGAGACTGAACTGGGCCCACAGTCTTTGCAAGCAAGTAATTTTAACCACTGAGCCACTGTGAGAACGGGCACGCCAGGGCCTCCAGCCTCTGCAAATGAACCCCAGGTGCATGTGCTACCTTGTGTATCTGACTTACATGGGCACTGGGGAATAGAACCTGGGTTCTTTGGCTTTGCAGGAAAGTGTCTTAGCCACTAAGCGCTCTCTCCAACCCCTGTTATTCTCTTATAGCAATTGTGTTTCCTAACCCATAATTCCATTCAGCACCACACTTTGCACTGTGATGCTACAATCTCAAATCCCCTCACACTTTCTTTGTACTACATAGTTTGATTTTTTTTAAAAAAAATTTATTTATTTATTTGAGAAAAAGAGACAGATAGAGAGAAAGAGAATTGGCATACCAGGGGTTCTAGCCAGTGTAAATGAACTCCAGATGCATGTATCACCTTGTGCATCTGGCTTATGTGGGTACTGGGAAATTGACCCTAGGTCCTTATAGGCTTTGCAGTCAAGAGCCTTAACCACTAAGCCATCACTCCAGCCCATATTTGGCCATGTTTAAAGGCTACAGACAAGTTATTTTTTTTTAATAGAATCATTCACAATTTTGGCTGATCTGGTGTCTATTGTGTATTGCATGAAGGTAATGAACTCCTGGCAGAAACAGTGCCCATGGGAATTTTGGGTCAGTGACAAGGAGTGCACATTGGACTACAGTGTTTGTTTAATCCCTTCACTGGTGATATTAACTTTGATTTTTACTAAGATGTTTCATTCCAGAGTTTTCCACCGTAAACTTACTTTAGTCATTAGCAATTAATAAGTAATTTTTGTAGAAAGTAGTTAATGAGGATGGCACTTCCTTTCCCTCAGGTTAATTCTGTTTTATTCTTTGAATATGTAAAATACTAACATGGCTCCAAATGTCAAATCACATCCTAATTAGTGAGCTCTCATTCATTGCCTTATCATTTCCATTCAACTTATCTGTATAGTTATTTAAAGAGTACTTCCCTCACTCTGAAATAAACTACCCCACATATCAATTGATGTTTCTGCTCTGTCAATTCTTATTTACACATATTTTTAATTATATATTTTAGTATCTTAGCCTCTGTTCTGTTTATGCTGTTGATTTTGAAATAAAAAAACAGATGTTTATTTGTTGTTCAGATTTAGTATTTTCTGCTTTCTGTCTCAACTATGCATTGATTTAGATTAATTATTTCCTTTCTTGTATTTTGAAAGGAAGTTTTTTTAGAAATTAAATTGTTTTGATTCTTCAGTTTTTTTTAGATACAGCGTTTATAGCCATGAATTAGTCTCTGATTATTACTTTAAATACATTCTATAAATACGATAGCTAGTGGTTTGATGATCTGTTTCTTCAGAACTCTCTAATTTTATGTTTCAATCATCTCTGCACAATTGTTTGATAAAAGGTTGCTTTAAGATTTCAGTTGGAAAAGCATCATTAAAAATATTTTTGAAGGGCTGGAGGGATGGCTTAGTGGTTAAGGCATTTGCCTGCAACACCAAAGGATCCTGGTTCGATTCTCCAGGACCCATGTTACCCAGATGCACAAGGGGGCACATGCGTCTGGAGTTCCTTTGCAGTGGCCGGAGGCTCTGGCATGCCCATTCTCTCTCTCTCTTCTCTCTGTCTTTCTCTATGCCTCTTTTTATCTCTCAAATAAATAAATAATAATAAAAATATTTTAAAAAATATTTTTGAAGCCGGGTGTGGTGGTGCACGCCTTTAATCCCAGCACTCAGGAGGCAAAGGTGGGAGGATCATTGTGAGTTTGAGGCCACCCTGAGACTACATAGTGAATTCCAGGTCAGCCTGGACTAGCATGAGACCCTATCTCGAAAAACCAAAGAATATATATATATATATATTTTTTTTTTTGAGACGAGCATGGTGGCACACGCCTTTCCCCAGCACTTGGGAGGCTGAGGTAGGAGGATTGCCTTGAGTTCGGGGCCACTCAGGACTACAGAGTGAATTCGTGAATTCCAGGTCAGCCTGGACTAGAGCAAAACCCTACCTCGAAAAACCAATATATAGAGAGGGCTCGAGAGATAGCTTAGAAGTTAAGGTGCTTGTCAGCAAAGCCAAAGGACCCAGGTTCAATTCCCCAGGACCTACATAAAGGCAGATGCCCAAGGTGGCGTACGCATCTGGAGTTCATTTGCAGAGGCTGGAGGCCCTGGCACGCCCATTCTCTCTCTCTCTAGCTCTATCTGCCTTTCTCTCTCTCTCTCTCTAAAATAAATGAAGTATTTTAAAATATTTTTGAAGCCAGCATACAAAAAAAACCACTACACATATTTAAGACACTTGGTTTGTCAAATTCTGACATTTATAAACACCAAAGAAAACAAGAGTGTGAACATTTTGATAAAACCCAAGTTTTTTAGTGTCCCTTTTGCCATTCAGTGGTCAAAACTAATGTGTAACACAGCCATAAATTTGTTAAGAATGTCATCTCATGGTTAAGTATTCTCATCAAAATAAAATTTAAAAATGGGGTGAAATAAAATTGGACCATTACAAAATGAAAGTTTTTGCAGATTTATGTATTTTAAAGTAGTATTCAAATAAATAATCATGAAGATATAGCAAAAGAGGGTACATTTTGAAAAGCAAAAGTTCATTTTGGTAAGGTTTGTTTTGCCAATTTGCTCTCTAATGGGTCATGATTTTGGTCTCATCTCTCAGAACTTAACACATGATTTTCAATAGAAGTGCTATGTTTTTACATGTTCCCTTTAGATCAGCAATATATAGTTAAGGTATTTGTATAATAGGAACTGAATCTAAAGCCTCCTACATGTTGGGCAGGCACTGTACAGCTCACCTATATCCCCAGTCCTCATTTTCAGTCTTCTTTTTGAGACAGGGTAGCGCTAAGTTCTCACAGGCCAGTGTGTGCCCTGAACTGACACTCCTCCTGCCTCAGCCTGCCAGTATATGACTGGGAGTATAAGCCTGTACCAACAGGCTTGGCTTAGACATGGGTGAAGACTCCTCTGTTTGTGCATGTGGATAGCCATTGGTGACAGAACTACTTGCTGGAGACTCGAAACCAAGTAGCATTACCTCCCTGATTTTATTCCTCTTTTGCAGGGTTATTTTGGCCACGCTGGGTTCTTTCATTTCATATGGATATTAAGGTCCGTTTGTCAACATTTTTTTAAACCTGATGAAATTTTGGTTGAAATTATATGCAAACTGATAATAAAGTCAGGATTTTTCTTTACATCATAGCAATATTCTCAGTGATAAACTTGGACATCTCCATTTCTTTGTGTCTGTGTTAATTCCCCTCGATGATTTGTGGATATCAGGGTGCAGGTGTCACCCATCTTTTGTTAGAATTATTCCTGAATACTCCATTTTTCTGGTGACTTCATGACATTTATTTAATTTCAGTTTCTTCCTGTTCATTAGTATTGTATAGAAATACAAATGATTTTCTACGCTGACATTTTATTACATGAAATTGCTAAACCCACTTATTAAGACTAATAACTCTTTTATTGTGCATTCCACATAAATGATCATGATGCATAAAGACAGTTTTACCTTCTTTCCAGCCTGGATAGTCTTATGTCCTTTGCTTGCCTTATTGCTCTAGCTAGAGCTTACAGTAAATAGTGAACGGAGGGATGGAGAGATAGCTCAGCAGTTAAAGGCACTTGCTCACAAAGCCTGCCAGCCTGGGTTCCATTACCCAGGACTCATATAAAGCCAGGTACAAAAATGGCACATGCATCTGGAGTGTGTTCACAGCAGCATGAGGGTGTGCGCATGCACACACACACACACACACACACAAATAAATTAATAAATGAATTTCAAGATAACTACAGAATATAAACAGTGACAGCAGATCTTCCCTCTCTTGTTTCTTCCCATGAAGGAACAGCAGATAGCCTTTCACAGGAAGTTTGACATTATTTGTGGGCTTTCCACAGGTCATTTATGTTCGGTTAAGAAAATGTCCTTCTTTTACTAGTTTGCTAAGTCTTCATGTGGCAGTAATTCAATTTTTTAAAAGTCTAATTTTTCAGGATATGTGGCGATGATCACATATTATAAAATTGTTTCTCAACGTGGTAAATAATACTCATTAGATTCTTGAAATGTTAAACCAGCCAGGCATGGTGGCACATGCCTTTAATCCCAGCACTTGAGAGACAGAGGTGGGAGGATTGCTTTGTGTTTGAGGTCAGCCTGGGACTACAAAGTGAGTTTCATGTCAGCCTGGCCTAGAGTAAGAAAAACACTTGAAAAACCAACAACAAAAATGTTAAGCCAACACTGAATTCCAGAGATAAATCGTATTTACTCAGGGCATCTTTATTATTATTATTATTATTATTATTATTATTATTATTATTATTTTAAAGAGAGAGAGAGAGAGAATTGGCGCACCAGGGCCTCAGCCAATGCAATTGAACTCCAGACACTTGTGCCACCTAGTGGGCATGTGCGACCTTGCACGTGCCTCACCTTTGTGCATCTGGCTTACGTGGGATCTGGGGAGTCAAACATTGGTCTTTAGGCTTCTCAGGCAAGCGCCTTAACCGCTGAGCCATCTTTCCAGCTCTCTTCTTTGTTTTTGTTTTTTGAGGCAGGGTCTCACTCTAGCCTAGGCTGACCTGACAGTCACTATGTAGTCTCAGGCTGGCTTGGAACTCACAGTAATCCTCCTGGCATTAAGGGAGTATGCCACCAAGCATGACATTCATGGCATATTTTTGTTTTATCTGATTCATAAAACTGTGTTAATACATTTTGCACCAAATTCAAGAAGGAAATGCATTTTTAGTTCTCTTGTAATACTTTTTTTTTTTTTTAAAGACAGCAGTCTTTATTTATTTATTTGACAGAGAGATGGTGGGGCAGACATATATATAGAGAGAATGGGGCACACCAGGGCTTCTAGCCACTGTAAATGAACTCCAGACGCATGCACCACCTGGTGCATCTGGCTTACATGGGTCCTGAGGAATTGACTCGGTTCCTTTGGCTTTGTAGGCAAGTACCCAGACAGCTAAGCCATCTGTCCAGCCCTTGTATTGCCTTTTTTTGTTTGTCTTTTTCCAAGGTAGGGTCTCACTCTAGCTCAGGCTGGCCTGGAATTCACTATGTAGTCTCAGGGTGGCCTCAAACCTACCTCTGCCTCCCGAGTGCCAGGACTAAAGGCTGCACCACCACACCAGGTTTGTAATGCCTCTTGATAGCAAGAAAATCCTTGTTTTATAAAATGACTTAGGGAATGCACTTTCTTCTGTAATGTTTGTGAGGAAGTTGGGGCTGCGTTAACTCTGTTTCCTCCTTAAGTGTGGGATAGACTTCATTAGTGAACTCTTGTGGGTCTGACATTTTCCTTTCTTGCACGTTTCTCATTACCAGGTAAATTTATTTCCTGAACACCCGTGTCTCCTCAGATTACCTGTGTCTTCTTGCAGACGGTTTGGGAGAGTTTGTGTATTTCAATAACTTCCCATTTCACGTAAGTCATCACATATTATTACTGTCATAATAATAGCCCAATATTTTGCCCTTGTTATCCTTGCCATATCTGGAGAACCTACAAAGAGGCACCCTTTCTCATTTTCAATATTTGGACTTTGTAGGAGGGCTTGTATTATTTTTTTCTGAGTCAGGTAGCTAGGGCTTCGTTCAGGTAAGACTGTCTTTTCTAAATACCTATCTAGAGATATAAATTCCCCTCCAAGTAATGCTTTGAAAATATTCTACAAAGTTTGGAAATTCTGATATGTTTTTTTTATTCAGTTCAAAATACTTTCCAAATTACCCTTGGAATTTATTTTTTCTTTGACCCGTGGATTATTTCGAGGTTTGTCACTTAGTGTCCAATCATATGGGAGTTTTCACAAATCTTTCCATTAAGGAGCTCTAATTTAATTTGATTGTATTTAGAGAACACTTTATAAGTTGTGGAGATAGTTCAGCAAGTAAGAACACTTAACTTACATACATGAGGGCCTGGGATTGCTTGAATTTGGTTACCTAGCGTCCACATTAAGAAATTGTGCCTGGCCTTGGTTTCCCACCAGGAATGGATGGTAAGACCCTATTGCTGAAGACTCTACATACTTGGGCTGCAAGGCCACTGAGAAATCCTGCTGGAACTGAGCTGATAACCTCCTCCATGTAGACCAGCTGAGAGAAAGCTGGAAGAAGCCATTCTGCATGCAGTTCAATGGTAGAAAGAGATACCACCAGTGAAGATACTCAACAGTGGACACTGCAAGCCTTATGTTTGGCCAACCAGGCCACATGAGCCAATGGGTGCAACAGTGGCACATCAGTCATGGTGGAAACCAACTGCCCTCTAATTGGACTGGAGGCCCACTCCATGGGAGGGAATACATCCCTGGTACTGAAAACCTACAACAGGGGTAGTCATGAGCCCTAGGGGTATAACATCTGCTGCTATCTGGCTAAATGTATATACTGTGCTCATCAAACTGCCCAGTAAGCATTTCTCTTAATGTTCATATCCACATATTAATGCTACTCTCACTTTTGGTAGAGAATCTTCTCATTTCAGATGGCAGTGACCTTGGGATGACTCAGAAGGCATCATGGTGCTGGGAAGAAGTAACAGAGGAGCGCTCAGCACTGCAATATCTCTATCACATCTTCCAAGGCTCAGAGTCCATTGTGGAAGAGGTGGTGGAAAGAATGTAAGAGCCAAAGGAAGGGTAGGACTCCTTACAATGTGCTCCTCCAGACACAAAATGGCCTGGATATCCATGACCTCACAGTGCCTGACACTACCTACACAAGACCATCATAGTAGGAGGTAAAAGATCATGATAACGAAACAAAAGAGAGACTGATTGAGATGGGGAGGGGATATTATGGAAAATGGAGATTCAAAGGGGAAAGTTGGGGGAGGGAGGGCATTACCGTGGGATATTGTTTACAATCATGGAAGTTGTTAATAAAAAATTAATTAAAAAAAATGGGACTGGGGCTGGAAAGATGGCTTAGTGGTTACGGTATTGGCCTGCAAAGCCAAAGGACTCCGGTTCAATTCTCCAGGTCTCATATAAGCCAGATGCATAAGGAGGTGCATGCGTCTGGAATTTGTTTGCAGCTGGAGGCCCTTACATGCTCACTCTGTTTCTCACCATCTGCCTCTCTCTCTCTCTCTGTCAAGTAAATAAAGGAGTTTTTTTTTAAAAAATGGTTGGGCCTATCCACGCACATCTATAACCCCAGTCCTACAAGGGGCAGAGGTTAGAGAATTTCTGGGGCTCGCTGGTCAGTTAGTCTGACCTGAGAAATAACACAAAACAAAATGGCAGCTCAAGGATGAGTGAGAGACTCAGCGTTAAGGGGACACATGGACGAGTGAGGAAGGGGGATATCTGACATTCTCCTCTGGTCTCCACATGCACACACACGGGGTAAGTGCATCTGCACACACGTGTGCAAGCACAACACACACAAACACCTCAGACCTCATCAAAGCCACACAAAGCTCCATCCCCACACTCGGCTCCTGTTTCTTGTTCTTTTCCTGGTCTTAAGTGTTTTTATATGATCTGGCACGACACAACTTGCCTTCTGTTTCTTACATTCAAGGTTCACTGAGCTTTTTGGGTCTGTGGTTTAAATTGTTTTGATCAGATTTGTGGTATTTATGTATCTCATTATTTCCTCAGGGTTTTTTTGTTTGTTTGTTTGTTTGTCTCTCCTTTGAGACTGCAATGATAGGTGGGATAGGCAGCAGGAAATTAGGAAGGTAGTCTACCGTCCCACTCCTGTTTTAAATTTTCGGTGTTAGAGACATTCTCAACGTCATTTTTATCACTGCCTTTAAGTTTCACCATTCTTGCCTAATCTCTTATTTGCTGTTAACTCTAACCAATGTATTTCAATGTAACACGCTGTGGATTTCATCACTAGCTATTCATTTTGGATCTTTCACGAATGTCCTATGTATGTATATTAACAGTTTTGACATGTAGTAATTATAACCAACTCAGTGTCTGTCTCCTGATTGTAACCTGTGTTTCTAATTCTGGTTTGTTTTCCTCTCCTCATTATGGGCTCTGTTTTCTTGCTTCTTTGCATAGCTGGTAATTTTTTATTGGATGGCAGACAGTATGAATTTTAACATATTGGATGTGGGGTATTTCTACGTTTGCTATAAATACTGTTGAGCCCCGTGCCGGAACACACGCAAGCCCCTTAGACACAGCTAATCCTTCCACGCCGTGTGTTTTAGGCTTTGTTAGGTGGAACCATAGCATGCGTTAGTCTAGGGAATTCTAAGGCAAGACCCTTCTGGGGATGCCATGCATTGCTGCATGAATTATGAGACTGATTTTTAACTTTTTTCCCAGTGCCGCTACGTGGGACAGAGGCTCTTTTTAGTCTTACCAGAGGACCAGGCACGCTTTCTCTCTTCCTCTCGTGGGCCATGCACAACACTTGAGAAACCTTCCTCAGTGCTCCCCTCTGTCCTTTAAACACAAGCTAAGGGGCTGGAGAGATGGCATAGAGGTTAAGATGTTTGCCTGCGAAGCCTAAGGACCCAGGTTTGATTCCCCAGTACTCACATAAGCCAGATGCACGAGGTGGCGCATGTGACTGGAGTTCGTTTGCAGTGACTGAAGGCCCTGGCATGCCCATTTCTCTTTCTCTCCATCTGCTTATTTCTCTCTCTCTCTCTAATAGATTAATAAATAAACTTGGGCTGAGTCTCCTCAGATTCTCAGTTTCTCAAATTTGGGAGGCCACTGAGCTTCTCCAGGTTTCTCTTTCTAGCACCAGTGCCTGGAAATTCTCTTGAGATCCTAAGCTTCCAAAATTATAGAACCCGTATCATTTGTTCCGCATCTCTTCAGAATTATTTATTCCTCATGTTTTTTTTAGCCTGTTTGTTCTTTGTTTTCTTATGGGACCCAGAGAGAATTGGTGCACCAGGGCCCCCAGCTACCTCGTGTATCTGACTTATGTGGGATCTGGGGAGTCGAACCTGGGTCCTTAGGCTTCACAGGCAAGCACCTTAACTGCTAAGACATCGCTCCAGCCCTGTTGTTTGTTTTTAGAAGTACGCTAGAGTGGGCTGTAGCCTGGCCTTGAACTCATGGTGATCCTCCCGTCTCAAGCCCCGGAGTGCTGGGATTAAAGGCAGTGAAGCACACTGAGCTCTTTATGTTCTCATGTCCAATATATTGGAAAATCACTGTCTCATAGATTTTGCTCAAAGGCTTCTGTTGTTTGAGGTGGGAGAATGATGTCATTCTCTTTTTCTCCATTTTTGGAAGAACGTTTCTAAATGTTGCTTTTGCTTTTCTATCTTCATTGCCTTGTGATCAGAGAATCCTGTTTTTAATATCTCTCCTATGCAACTCTCTTGTGCTTCCTTTGCCATCTAAGATTTGATGAATTTCAATGAAGTTTCCCTGTCTCCTTGAGAAGACAATATCTTCTTTGTCAAAGAATGCACACTTAGGAATTCTAATTTCTCACTGATGCTGCCTAAATCCTCTCTGCTCATACTTATGTCTTATTCCCATGCTCTCTTCTCTGTCCTAAGAATGGTGTACAAAACTCTCTTATCATTATTTTTCTACGTATTTCTCCTTCCAATCCTGTCATTGCTACTTTTTATACAGTCTGGGTTTGTGCACTCTGGTACATGGGTATTCATAACTCACATATTTACGATGTAGGATTCCAGCTTGCTGCATTGCAATGTATTTCTTCATCTTGTCTGGTGCTGTTTGTCCTAAATTCTGCATTGCTTAATATCAGAGCTGGTACACAGAGTTGAGAGCTGCTTCCCTTCTAGTGGCAGCGCCTTTCTCTCTTTTTTTGTTATTCAAAAGAGATTTTTAATAACCTTGTTTCTCTTGTGCACGGAAAAGAGTAGAGCCTGTTGCTTTATAAGGTACTTGGAAAATCCATTTCTTTTCCTAGGCAACTTAAGCTTATTCATATTTGCTGATCTAACCAAGATATTGCACGTCAACTCCTTATGTCAATTTACCTTACAAATTGTTTATGCATTACGTTATGCTCAGGGTTTCCCCCTCTATATGAAATGTCTTCTTGGCTCGTTTAAAAAGATTTCCTTTGATATTTGCTAACGTGTACATTTTTGCTCCAGTAGTTACTCCAGCATTGGTACCTTGTAAAATATCTTTACCAGTGCTTTTTCTTACTTAACCATTCACCATCTGGCTTGTTAACTCTTAGTGGTTATAGTCTGAGACCTGCTCATACCCTATGCAGTGGAGACCCTAGTCTACTGTCCTCTGTCTGTATATGTTCTCAGCTCAAATACTTGGATTTGGCTCAGAGGAGCTTCCTTTTGCTGTGGGTGGTGACTACTGGGGAAACTTAAAACCGGTCAAAGTGCCAAGAATCAGTGATGGTTGAGTGCTTAGTACTGAGTGAGACATCTCCACCACTTCTTCCAAGACCCTGCGGACGTTGTGGCTAACAAGGCAGAAAGAATGTAAGAGTCAGAGGATGGGGAAGAGTACCATGTAACTCTGTCTTCCAGACATGAGATCATTCATGACCCCACAGCAACTGTCATCATCTACATAAGACCTACACAATACTGCACCCGTCTGCACTCTGCCCTGGATGGTGGAGGAGGGCACGAGGCCCCCATCCTTCCCCAAGGAGTTATTGCAGTTAATAAAGCTGCTCAGGGAGTGAAGGACTTTCTTCAGCGGTGCAGCCACTGGTAAGTTACACGTGCTCTGGTAAATACTACTCCACCCAGGGCTGGAGAGATGACTTAATGGTTAAGGTGCTTGCCTGCAAAGCCAAAGGACCCAGGTTTGATTCCCCAGGACCCACGTAAGCCAGATGCACAAGAGGGCGCATGCATCTGGAGTTCATTTGCAGTGGCTGGACGACCTGATGTACCATTGTTTCCCTCTCTCTCTCTCCCTCACCTTCCCCCTCTCTCTCTTCCTACCTGCCTATTTCTCTATCTCTCTCAAATAAATAAAAATTAAAAATTAAATTAAAAAATAATCCTCCACCCAGGCTCATTCAGGAAATACTAATTTAACTCAGTAGGTCTACACACACACACACCAAAAAAGTCAAAGAATAAGGGGTTTCTATGGGAAGGGGATAGAGAGGACGTTAAGAGAAGGTAATGGGAAGGGATTATATTCAAGATATGTACATGTATAAAATTTTCAATAAAGAAAATAAACAAAATATTTAAAAAATAAATTTATTGACAGTTATAATGTTAAAGACATGCATTAGAAAAGATGACTGAGTAATTAAGATTTCAGACAGAAGTGAAATATACCATTTTCTAATTTTTTTTTCTTTCCTGGTTTGTTGAGGTAGGGTCTCACTCTAGCCCAGGCTGACCTGAAATTCACCTTGTAGTCTCAGGGTGGCGTTGAACTCATGGCTTCATTTTCTAAATTTATCAAAAGAAACACTGAGTATGAATTGACTTGTTACTGTACTTTAAAAGGCCTTTCACACACATGCCCAGGACAGAAAATGTGTTGCATAGGAACTTGTTGGAAATGCCAATCCTAGGCTGGGTGTGGTGTGGCACATCCCATTAATCCCAGCACTCAGGAAGGAGAGGTAGGGGATCACCATGAGTTTGAAGAAAACCTGAGATTACATAGTGAGTTCCAAGTCAGCCTGGACAATAGCAAGACCCTACCTACCTCAAAAAATAACAATTAGGGCTGGAGAGATGGCTCAGCGGTTAGGGTGCTTGTCTGCAAAGCCTCATGACCCAAGTTTGGTTCCCTAGGACCCACGTAAGCCAGATGCGCAAGGTGGCACATGGATCTGGAGTTCGTTTGCAGTGGCTAGAGGCCCCACTGTGCCCAATCTCTCTGTCTGTCTCTTTTCTTCCTATCTTTCTCTGCTTGCAAATAAATAAATAATACTTTAAAAAATAGAAAGAAATGCCAGTCCTCCACCTATGTCTCCTTGGAGTGTGGTACAGCAAACCGAGCTTATACAACTTTGCCAGGCCAGCTTGAATTTTGAGCTGCATTCTTTTGTTTGAGCACATGATGCTTATAAATCATTTTCCATCCTTCCTCCTGGTCCTTGTTTAAATCATGATCTTCGCTGAAATACATAGCATGCTTACAAGTCTCTCCCCATGCCCTAGTCATCTCTTGCTGAGACAGAATGCAAACCTCCAGCACATTCTTGAAGCAGAGTTCATGCGGCCAACGTCCTGCCCCTCCTTGAATATATAATTTCTCCTACAGCCTTGGTCATAGAATGATGGCTTCGCTGCATATGAAGTCCTTGCCTCACAGTTTGCTTGTTTTCCTTTGGTTGTTTGGAAATCAGGCTCCCTTCTTGCCTTGCTGTGCCTGACACCCGTGTCCTTTTCCCCCTTTGTAGGTTGCAGGTGTGCTCTCTGGAAGTCTCCAGTATTGGTTCTTTGTCTTTAGAGCCTAACAGCTCTCTAGGCTGTGCCAATTGCTTCAGTTACACTGGCCTGGAATAAGTGGATGGTTTCTCTCTATTCTATAAAGAGCTCTTGGATTCTATTTAAAAAAAAAAAAGCAACATTAATCTTATTTTATGAGTCCTCCACTTTTCAGGGACACCAGCTTTGTAAGTATGTAAGAAGGGACTGGGTGGAGTGGACCAGTGGAGGGACTGTTTTTAGCCAGAAAGGCAGGTGGTTCATCTCATGGGCAGGAAAGTAGAGCATGGGTATGGGTGCTGACCGGCAGGGAGCCATGCAAAGGGGAGACTAGAAGCATTTTTTCCTGTGATAAGGAAGGTAACTCGCCCTTCACATGGAAGGCAGGTTGGAAGTGAGTGCATTGAACAAATTCAGATTCATGGATAGTGTGGTGGTTTGAATGTAATGCCCCCATAGTCTCAGATATTTAAAAAATATATTTCCAAGTAGAGAGGGAGAGAGAGAGAGACAGAGTGAGAGTGAGCATAGGCATGCCAGGGCTTCCAGCCACTGCAAACAAGCATGGGCCACTTTGTGCATCTGGCTTTACTGGGGAATCAAAACCGGTTCTTTAGGCTTTGCAGGCAAGTGCCTTCACTGCTGAGCCATCTCTCCAGCCCCAGCTTCAGGTAGTTTTGATCAAGTTTCTACTTAAGTCTCCAGCAGGTGGAGCCCTGCTGGCAGAGGTATGTTACTGGGGATAGATCTTGGGTTCAGCCGTAAGGTGTGTTTTGAACCAGCTCGGGCTCTGACTGTCCTTTCTAACACCTCCTACAGAGTCGCTCTGGACTGGCACCCAGGTTCCTGTTGCCTGAATACTTCGCACTGTCTTCTAGACGACTTCTCTCCTACCTTCTCGGCCAGCACTTCCTTATCCAAACCTAGTTCCTTTTGTTTTTTTACAGGTACATGTGGAGTGTGTGCACGTACATGCGTGCGCTCATATGTGTGTAAGCACACATGTGGTGGGCGCATGTGCACATGGGTATGTGCATGAAGGCTAGGGCTGGGGTTCGATGTCTTCCTTGGTGCCTTCCATCTTATTTATTGGGATAGGATTTCTAACTTAAACCAGGAGCCCACCTATCAAGCTAGCCAGAAAGCTTGCCCTAGGACTCCTCTGTCCCTGCTTCCCATGTGCTGGTATTACAGGTGGGCCATTATGTTCATCTGGCACAGGTGCATGCTGGGGACTCAAAGTCAGGTCACCTATCTTGCTTGTGTGGCCAGCGCATTACCAACTGAATCATCTCCTCGGCCTGCAAACCTCTTTCCAGTAGCAATCATATGGATGCCGTCCATCTGTGTCAAGTTTCCCTGAAGCCCCATGTCACAGAATGAAAGCTCAGAGCCCTAACCTGGACTCCATGGCCCCAGTGATCTGTCCCCAACCTCACCGATCTCTGACTTCAACCTCAGCTCCATGCCTCCTGGTCCGGAGTTCTCTGCAAACTGGAAGTGCTGCCCAGACACACCCAGGGTGCCCTCTCCTCTCCAAGGCCATTGCCTCTCCTGAACTGCTTCTGCTTCTTGTATCCGGAGTGTTCTCCTCTTCCTACCTACTCTTCAGACGTCATTACCTGTTCACAGAGGCTCTGCCTGCCCACCTTGATCACCCCGCCTTCCCATCTTGGCAGCTTCCTGTATTTTTTCACAGGCGCTCCTATCACCTACACATTATACGCTTAATTATTTGTTTATGTTCCTCCTGACAGTCGCTTTGTATGTTGGGAGAGAACTACTTGCGAGATGAACGAATAAATGGATTGGTGTGATTGTGCTTTTGTGGAGATGCCAGGATAATGGGACAATCAGCCAGGGAGTCCCTGTACCCCTGGAGGGAGGAGGCGAACACAGGCTTTGGATCTTGGCAGGGCTTCGCCACCTCGCTCTGTCCTTGGTGTGTTAATGTCTTCTGAGGAGAGTTGAGTCGATTTACCTTACACAGGGCACCAATGCCAAAGCAAAGTAACGGCTCCACCCAAGTCTAGCTTGGTGAACCAATGAGTTTATTGGAGTTACTTATACAGGAACATGGTGATCTCCCCCAGACAGCCATATCATCAAAAAGTATCACCCCAGGACTGGAGAGATGGCTTGGCAGTTAAAGGCACTTGCTTGCAAACCCCGACAGCCCAGGTTTGATTCCCCTGGACCCGTGTAAGCCAAATGCACAAAGTGGTGCATGCATCTGGAATTCATTTGCAGTGGCAAGAGGTCCTGGCGGGCCCATTCCTTCTCTTTGTCATTCTCTCTCTCTCTCTCTCTTCCCTCTCTCCCTCCCTTTTCTTTCTGCTTGCAAATAAATGAACAAAAATATTTTTTTTTAAAAAAAAAGTATTGCCCCAGCATGGATAACAACTTCCGCAACTGCATAAGTGGAGCCCCTCCCATCAGGTAACCTTCCACAGACGGCATATTCTAGCACCTCTGCAGAGCATGTGCACTTGGGGGAGAATCACGCACAGGTGGCTGGGAGGTGCAGGAGAGATGTGGTTGGAGTGCCAGCTGGGAAATCTAATGACTCTTGCCACCCCCTCCTTCCGCGAGAGAACATCAACAGCCCCAACTTTGTTGAGGGTCTTCTATGAGTAGTCACAGCTGCTTTGATGAAGATGGCTTAGCGGTTAAGGTGCTTGCCTGCAAAGCCCAAGGACCCAGGTTCTACTCCCCAGAACCCGTTCAGGCCACATGCACAAGGTGGCCCATGTGTCTAGAGTTCATTTGCAGTGACTAGAGGCCCTGGCACACCAATTCTCTCTCTCTAAAATATAAATAAATAAAGATTTTAAAAGATGGCAGTGGCTGTTATGTTCAGAGGACAGTATTCTACAACCACCCAAGTTCCAGGTGACATGAGGTAACCCATGGCACCTCGGAGTGTACCACTGGGACAGGGTGCATGGTACAGCCCTTCAGAGTCACTGAAAGTAAAACATTTCCTCTGGTGGCTCCTGAGTCTGAAGCCCGGCCCTGGGGCCTGTGGTACAGAGAAGTATGTAGACAAAACCCTCTAACTTAGCCAGGCGTGGTGGCACACGCCTTTCATCCCAGCACTCGGGAGGCAGAGGCAGGAGGATCGCTGTGAGTTCGAGGCCAGCCTGAGATTACATAGTTAATTCCAGGTCAGCCTGGGCTAGAGCAAGACCCTACCTTCAAAAACCAAAACCCAAAACAAAAAAACAAGCAAAAAAACCCCCCAAAACCCTCTGACTCAGATTGAGCAGTAGGAAGGAGGCTCCCGAAATTCAGAGCACGAAAACCCTTTGCTCCACTCCGCTGTCCCAGCCTGAAGGAAACATGTGGCGGGAGTGACAAAGGCCATCAAAGTGGCTGCCAACACCTTCCTCAAAGGTGCCTGGCCCTCGGGCCCAAGTTCAGAGGGGAAAGCGGTGATGAGTCACCAGCCCCTTGAAAACTGTCACGGAAAAGCCAGCTGTGGTTGTGCACTCTCTGTCTTATTTTCGGTGTGTGTGCACGTGGTGTGTGCCCACGTGTGTGCACGTGCATGTGCCTGGTGAGCACACATGTGCAGACCAGAGCATCTTCTCTATTGCCCTTCCACCATATGTCCCCGAGGGCTTCGTGGGGGCTGGGGCCATGGTCAGAGGGTCAGAGCCTTGTCCCCATGTACGAGGGCCTGAGAGGAGTGGCTTGTCCTGAGGTGGATCTACTATCCCCCAGCTCACCAGCTCTGTAACCCCAGCCCTTCAGGGAGCTGATACCGGGGAATGGCTGGAACTCACTGGTCAGCCAGTCTGACCGGAAAAATAAAATAAAACAAATAGCAGCTCCAGGAGCAGTGGATGAGTGATCGAGAACAGACACCAATGTCTTCCTATGGCCTCCGTGTGTGAACACGATGTGTGCACCTGTACACGATGTGTGCACATGCACACGCTCACGTATTGCACATCTGACCCACGTGTGCAATAATAAAAGGGTTTCACGAGCAGGTGTGAGAGAAGCTGGCATTTCAGTATGTGATTAATGCTGTGCATGTCTCATGTGGTGTGTCAGCCGGTCCTCACTAAGCCTTCACCTTGGAGGGGAAGATACCCCTCTTTCAGATGGGTAAGCTGAGGCCCCACACGAGCTAACAAAGCGTCAAGGTCACAGTCCCAGTAAGTGACAGGGTTGAGGAAGCCTTTCGTAAACAGAGTTTTCTACACTGGATTTGAGATGCAACTCCCTAAAAAGCTCGCATGATCAAAGTCCTAAACCCTAACTCCAGCTGAGGGACAATGAAAAGCAGAGCCTGGCAGCAGAGTGAGGGAGCCTTCGGGACCACCGTGACTCACCTGGTGACCCACTCTTGCCTGACGCTGGGTGAAAGACACTCAAGTTCTTTCCGAGGCTCCTTGCAGAATTCCATGCTGCGGACCAAACTCAGGTGTGCCCGCCACACACCTCGCCAGGTGCCTGTGTTTTTGGAAGACACAGTAGGGCAAGGGTGGAGTAGAGAGTCAGCCAGGCTGGTAGCTGGAAGAGCTTATGGGAGCTCATATTGGCTCTAAGACTTTCATGCTTCCTTCGTTATACTTAAACCAGCATGGCTTAGAAAGGAGAAGAGGTCCACTTCAAGTTTACAGCAGGGACTGGAGAGATTGCTCAGTGGTTAAAGTGCTTGCCTGCAACGCCTAATGACCCAGCCTTCATTCCCCAGGACCCACGTAAAGCCAGATGTACAAAGTGGCACATGCACCTGGAATTCATTTGCAGTGGCTAGAGGCCCTGGTGCACCCATTCTCTTCTCTCTCTTTCTCTCTCTCCCCTTGCAAATAAATAAATAAAAATATTTTTAAAGATCAACCAGGAGTTAGCAGAGTCTGACTGCTACTGTGTGTGTGTGTGTGTGTGTGTGTGTGTGTACATGAGTGTGAAGGTGCTTGTGCACATATGTATACATTTGTGTGGGCAATCTCGGGTGTTGTTTTTCAGGCACCATCCACCTTTTGTAAGACAGGCTCTCTCATTGGCCTGGAACCACTCAAGTAGCCTAGACTAGCTGGCCAGAGAGCCCCGTAGATTCATCTGTCTCTGCCTCCCTGGCACTAGATTTATAGTCAGCATGCCCAGCAATGTTGATGTGTCTCTGGGTCCTGAACCCAGCTCGTTATGCTTATAAGGCTAGCATTTCCTGACCGAGCCATCTCCCCAGCCCCCAGACTGCTATTTCTAGGGCAAGAGGAGGCCTCAATGAACCTACCCCAGTTTCGGAGTTTGGGGGGAAATGGTCATGCTGACTTCTGGCATAAACATTGGGAGAACTGGAGGCTCTCTGCAGGCCCAGTGGTGGGGGGAACCCATCTTTTCATGAGTGAGGGGTGTGGAGTTTTATTACATGGCCTTTGCTCCCTTAGTGTCTAAGATGGTGGTGGAGAAAGATGTCACTTGGGGGTGGTGCGTATCTAAGCTGAGAAGTACTGAGTCACTCACTCCCTAGCACACAAGGCTGGAGAGGTGGAGGTGCTAACAGTCTCCTTTAATTTACATCGCTGGGCTCATTGTTATCAATTACAGAGCCTCTGTGACACTACCGTGTGCCAGCAGGGCTCAGGGCTCAGGAATCCCACGCTGTGCTCTAAATTGTCCCAGCCCTGCTCCCTGCTTTGTCACTTATCAGCTGTGTTGACGGAGGCATTTTTGAGGTAACAGGACCCCCAAAAGTAAAAGTGAGAAACATCCTTGAGCCTCCAAGCGAGAGTCTTATTTTTTCTTTATCTCTCTCTGCCGAAAGGAGTTCTCTCAGTCGCCACTTTGCTTGAGGCTAAAAATGTCAGCAGGGTCTGCTCTTTTCTGATCTCTTCTTCCTTACAAGGGTTCCTCTTTTCCTAGAAGAAATAATCACCCCCTTCTGGGAAGCGTAATTCCCTCTCCTAGCAATATAAAGGCGTTACTCCCTTAGGGGGGGCGCTAAATTTGTTCAGCCCCCATTTAGTAACCTTCCATAAAAGACCCCACTCTGGGTCTCTAGGTGGGATTTCCCATTTTCAGGAATGCCACCCCCCCCCAACTTGGGCAGGAGCTCTGTCCTCTCCCCTTCTCTTAAGCTCAGTCTGTATAATCAAATCTTTCCTAACTGAACCCTATATGGTCTGAATTCATAAGAAAAAACCTGGAGGCCTTTGACTCAGTGGAAGCTTTGTGTAATTGTGAGTGTCTGACATCCTCACTCCAGGGGAACTGCCTAACCAGAGCCCAGAAAGGTTCCATTGTTCTCAAAGACACTCCAAATTCCTATTTGCTAACTTTAAAGATTCTGAATTTGCAAGGAGTAACTTTGCTCTGTTTGGGGAGCCACGGTGACGCCTGAGTGAGTTGACATGTACGAAATCCTTAGAACCAGGCTGAGATGGCTTAACGGTTAAGGTGCTTGCCTGTGAAGCCTAAAGACCCAGGTTCAGTTCTCCAGGTCCCACTTAAGCCAAATGCACACAGTGGCACATGCATCAGGAGTTCATTTGCAGCAGCTAGATGTCGTGGACTACCTCTCTCTCTCTCTCTCACTCTCTCTCTCCCTCTCACTCCATCTCAAATAAAAATAAATAAATAACTTATTTTTAAAAAATCCTTAGAACGCAGCCTGGCACACCATGGGCCTATGCCTAGCTGTTCTTTTGTGTAAGTATTTGCTATTCTACCTACCCTCACTGTTACTGCAAGAAATGAACCTAGATTTAAAAAAAAAAATGTCAGGCATGGTGACTCACACCTTTAATCCCAGCACTCAGGAGCAGAGGTAGGAGGTGAATCACCATGAGTTTGAGGCCACCATGAGACTACATAGTGAATTCCAGGTCAGCCTGAGCTATAGTGAGACCCTACGTCAAAAAAATTAAAATAAAAATAAAAATAAAAACAGTGTGGATGTGTATCCACATGTGCGTGCAGATGTGTGCACCCTGTGTCCCTGTGTGCGATCTCTGACTGAGCCCCCCCCCCACAGAACTGGGGATACAAATGTGCACAGTCATGCTCAGCCATTTATGTGGGTGCTGGGGACTTGAACTTGGGTGGTCTCAGGCCCTCATGCTTGCATAGCAAGCACTCTTCACTGCTCTCAGCTCTGAGCTTAGGTTGTGTTTATTGGCTGAGACAAGTTCTGGACCCGCAATTAACAGACATCAATTTTATTCTCTGGTCTGTCCTATCTTCAAGTCTGTCTGCATCCATCTCCTTTAAGAGATGCCAGGACTATTCTGCCTACAGAAACCCCAGCCAGGGCTCCACACAGCAGCAGGTTCCTGAGGGTGAGGTCACAATTAGAGATGAGATTGTCATCCAGGAAGGGACTCATTCAAAGGAACGTCACTGGCAAGGTCAAGGCCAAGGTCACCTGTGTCCCCAGGAGTAAGTGAGAGTCCAAGGCTTAGCAGCAAGAGAGATGTGAGTCTGGGGAGAGCAGACCAGCCTCCCAGAAGCCCTCATTGTTGGCTGTGGTTTCACCACAAAGGACAGAGATTCAAAGCCCAGCAGGGTCGATCAGACACAGCTGCAGGGGAGGCCATGGCCTTGCTGTTTTCATGTGTCGAACAAGGGGGGTCAACTGAGATCATTGAAAAGAACTGGCGCCTTCTGTCCCCACCCACAGGACCTTGCCTAGAGGGGACTGAGCTAAGTGGGATGGGGAGGGGAGGGAGGGAACTTCTAGGAGCTTCCATACCTGGCTTGCTGGCAGGTACGAAAGTGAAGCGTTTGGTTTTCCTTTGCTGCCCGGGGTGCAGGAGGAGATGGCGTTTGCGTTTTTTGGCTGGTGAGAGGTCCACTCTTGGAGCAGACCCCTTCCAGGTGGAGCCAGGCAGTGCTGGATCCCACTTCCACCGGGCATGCCCCGGAGCTCCTGGCTAGGCAGAGAAAGGTGCTGAGATGTTCTGCGAGTCCTGTCTCCCTCCACTCTCCTCCCTCTCTCTCTTCTTCCCTCCCATCTCTTCCCTTCTTCTCTCCCCTCCCCTCCCTTTCTCTCCTCTCTACATTGTATGGGCTCCGGAGAATTTACAAGGAAATCACATTATTTTGTACATTAATTTCTATTTCTCTGCACTTCGGTGTCTTACCATTCCTTACCATGGCAAATCCTTTTGTCAAGCGAATTTCCCTCCCCCCAACCACCACTACACACTACAGCACATAATATATCAATGCTCATGTTGAGGCTCTCAAAGTATGAGAGCTCCATCTCTCTGTGTGTGTGGGGGGGGGCGTGAGGGTACATTTGCATTCACTCTAACACGTCAGATTCATAAGCACATTCCCCACCCCCTTTCTCCCAGGTTGTGTTGTGTTGTATTGCTAGAAACAGACCCTGGGCTCCCACAGAGGGTGGGTCCCAGCCTCACGTCTCCATCCGAGCGTGCTGCCCCTTTCTTCTGGGTTTCACGTCACTCCTCATGGGCATCACCCTGGAGCCACGTCTGGGGGAGGCCCACAGGAAGCATAAGAACTGGGGACACAAGCCAAACCTGCCTGCTGTGTGGATTGGGACAGAGAGAGAGAGGCAGGCCGATGCAAGAGGGCAGGAGGGAATGGCTGGGAATTCTCCTGGAAACCATTCGTGAGATTGCCTTCTACGATCTATTATTCATCAGAGAACACACGGGAGCCACTGTTGTTTGCTTTCCGCCTGGCTGAAGGATGAGGACTCTGTGGCTAAGGGTTGAATATATTTTTTTTTAAGCATCTCATTTTTATTGACAGTCTTTACACACGTATAAAATATTCCTTGAACATAATCGCCTCCCATTACCATCTCTCGTGACCTCCCTTCTTCTAGACCCTTCTTCTCCCCGACTAATCCCTCTTCTACTTTGATGTCTTGTTTTTCTCGTGCATGTGTAACCCACTGAGTTTAATTACAGTTGCCTGCCTGAGCATGGGCAGGGGATTGTTTACCAGAGGACATGCAATTTACCAGTGGCTATAGAACTGAAGGAAATGGCACCAGCTCCTCCAGCAACCACTAGCTGCTGGTAACTTCTTTGGGACGGGTGGGGGCCACATGCCCTCTTCCGCTATCCGTGGCAGAGTGTAGATGGGCCCAATATTGTACAGGTCTTGAACAAGTAGTGACAGTCGTTGTGAGGTCATGGATACAATGGCCAGGTCATGCCAGGGAGACAGCGTTCCACAGCACTCCACCCCATCCTCTGGCTCTTACATTCTTTCTGCCTACTCTGTTCCACCGTGTTCCCTGTGCCTTGGATGGGGTGATATAAAGAGTTAAGTTTTATATTTATTTATTTGTGTGTGGGAGGGGGGAGATAGATAGAGAATGGGCACGCTAGGACCTCTAGCCACTGCAAAAAAAACTCCAGACACATGTGCCACATTGCACATCTGGTTTTATGTGGATACTGGGGAATTGAACCTGGGTCCTTTGGCGTAACTGCTAAGCCATCTTTCCAGCTCCAAGAGGTATATTTTTAAGAGTTAGCTTGTCATTCCTAGAGGATTCAGGGCACCTCTCTAGGCTATCAGAGGCGTCTCTACCCACACCTCTGCACCCTGCACTGGAAAGGATGCAGGATCTTCTGCGAGCCAGTGCACAGGCCAGCCAAGACATTTCTAGGAAGACCTTGCCTTGAAATAGTTAGGGTCAGGATATTCCCATAGCATGTGGTTAATTGCCATCTGGGCTGCTCCACACCCCAGGGCTCTAAGTGACGCTCTGGAGGCCCTCTGAGAATGAGAGGGACACTTGTGAGTCACGGCGTTGGCTGTCGCATCCTGGTCCCTGGAGAGGCAGGATCCCTCAGAGGCACGTGGGTGGTACCAGCTCTCAGCACCTTCGTCCCTCACGTGCACAGGGAAAGTCTCTCCCTTGGAGGAACGTAGAGAGTGGAGGTTCTGGCAGGAAAGCAGGTTCTTAGCAAGCCCACAGGATGCTTGGGGCCTCCTAAAGAGCGTGCAGGCGAGGGAAGTGATCCCTGGTGCTATAGCCCTTTGGTTCTGGAGTAGCAAGGACTAAGCTGGAGCTGGGATTCTGCTGAGACTTTTGGGGGGGAGAAGAGTGGTAGGAAAGGTGGAAGGAGAGCATTTAGAGACACAGCGTGGAGCAGATCGTGGACAGAGACCCCGCTGCAGGGGAGGTGCAGCCTCTGTCACCTCCTGGGGATTCTGAGCCTGAGAGCCGCCACCGAGGAGTAGCTGGTTCTCCTAGCAGGTAGAAGCAGGAGGTAGGAGACAGGACGGGCCTGCAGAGAGGTTCTGAGCTGACCGTGTAGCTTCTTGGTGTGATATGCGGCCATGGAGACCTGGGCGGGGGCTGACCTGCCAATGAGCCTTTGAGCTGACAGGAAGCCAGGCTCTCTGCTGCTCTGTGAGGCCCTGTGTCCCTCCGCTTTTCCCCTCCCATGGGTCAGGATGGGAAGCAAACCAGAGGGGTGATATGAGTACCTTTAAAAAAATATTTAATTTTTATTTATTTATTACACACAGAGAGAGAATGGGCAAGCCAGAGCCTCTAGCTACTGCACATGAACTCCACATACCTGTGCCATCAGGTGTTATCTGGCTTACGTGGGTACTGGGAAATCGCACCTGTGTCCTTAGGCTACTCGGGCAAGTGTCTTAACTGCTAAGCCATCTCTCCAGCCCAAGAGAGGAGTACCATTTAACTGTCACACACCGCGTAAATACCAGCCAGTGTCATTGACCTCAGCCCTGTGGCATGGAAAAAATGGCCAGATCTGACTTCACATTTGGGTTGGAGCACAAACCAAGCCTTGGCTTGAGGTTTACAAGGCGTCCTCCTCCATCCACTCCCCTGGGACAAGCCTTCCTTTGGGGCAGAAGAATCATACTCTAGGATGACTCCAAAAGGAAGTGTGGTATGAGCTACAGGTACCAGGCTTGAAAGCTGGTATAACAACTTGAGTGCCAGGCAGGGGCTCTGGGGACTCCTGTGACTGTAGGAGGGGCCTCTCTCCATCTCTGTCACTTTTTAAAAAATTTATTTTTGTTTATTTATTTGAGAGCAACAAACAGAGACAGGGAGAAAGAGGGAGAGAGAGAGAGAGAGAGAATGGGCGAGCCAGGGCCTCCAGCCACTGCAAAAAACTCCAAATGCAAGCATCACCTTATGCATCTGACTTATGCGGGTCCTGGGGAATTGAGCCTTGAACCCGGGTCCTTAGGCTTCATAGGTAAGCACTTAACCGCTAAGCCATCTCTCCAGCCCCATCTCTGTCACTTATGTTACTGTGGCAAATATCAGAAAGAACCAGTTTTAAAGCAGGAAGGATTGATTTTGGTTTACAGTTTCAAAGAGTCCCATCCCTGTTTGGCTGGATCTATTGCTGGGGACCCAGGGTCAAGGCAGAGCATCCTGGCAGGGGACATTCTGTTGAAGAAAGCTACTCACCTCCTGGAGGGCAGAATGCACGCAGAGTAAGAGAGGGACCAGGGACCAGATACAGTCTTCTCATGCCTTCAAAACCTACTTTATCAAGCAAGGTCCCACCTCCTCAAGTTTCTACCACTGTCCTAAAGGCTGCCACCTGCTGGGGGCATGGGTTAATGGTTTACAAGGGGATTAAGTCTGTTCAATCCCCAACCTCACACCAAATGTCAGAAGCTATGAGATGGGAGATGGACACAGGAGGACTTCCTGGAAGCTCATGGTGACCCAACAAAGAAGAGCAGAGTGAGAATCCGCAGACAGAAACCCTGCCTCTGATGAGGTGGACAGGACCATGACTGCAAAGAAAACCCTAGACCCTTCCTCTTGCAGAGCCACCTCCATGCCTGCCACTTCCAAGTCCACACGGAGGCCTCTAGCCGAACGAGTTTATCTGAAAAAAAATGAAAAGGACCCAACTATCCAGAGCATCGCGAGATGATGGCTGGGGAGCCTGTGAGGTGCAGGGAAAGCTCATCATGGGCCAGATGCTGCTGGAGCCAGCAGGGTAGGGCAGGGCAGGGGAGTCTTTGAGTACTCTCGTGCGGCAGGAGTTCAGGCACCAGGAACACGTTTGTTGTTAATGGTACACAGGATACCAAGACTGACCCGCTGTCTTATCGAATATCACTTTGGGGTCCCTTCTATCTCAGCAATCACCACTACTGCTCTAGCAATGTCCACTTTGTCCTGCACCGGCACAGAGAGCCTTTTGTCCCTGGAACCTATTTCCTGCTGGCCCTATCATAAGAAAGTCCTGTGTCTATTCTTGGGACCCAGCCTGGTTGGGAGGCCTGGCTTGGCTCCACTTCCCTAGGGTCCAGAAGTTCTGCTGGCCTGGTCCCAGGACGGAGTCATAGACTGGTCACACAGAATCCCTCTAAGTCACACAAAATGGTGGAGCCAGCCCTGGCAAGGGAAGCGGTGGTAGGTGAAGACCTCAGACACGGGTTCCTGGCGTTCGGACTTCCCCCAGATGGTGGGAGTCCTAGTGGGCTTCTGTGGGACAAAAGGCAGCCGGGGTCGGGACAATGCATGCATGATGCACGCTACGTGGACATCTTAGAGAGGCGGCTCTGGGCCCGCCAGAGGCTGGAGCAGGGCAGGGGGTGGGGCCGCCTCCTCTCTGGCTCCTGTGGCCTAGTTTCCAGGAGGCTGCCAGGTAGTCGGGCCTGGCAGGCAGGTTTATAAATATCCTGCAGTGACAGCCAGACCTTTACTGTGACTCTGACGTGGATTAATCTGGATGTGCGGCCTCAAGGTCATCACGTGACTGCAGCTTCCACTGCTCAGGGAGGGGCCTAGTAGAGAAGGGGCAGAAGGATGCTGCTGGGGTCCAAACCCCAAAGTCCAGTTCAGCTCAGATACTAAACTTCCCTCTGGTGGAGGCCAAGTGCTTGCTGGTTCCTGTCCTTACCGTCTCCCAGGTTTTGGCAGCCTGCTCCCGGCAGGTTGTCTTAGTGGGTCTGGGCCCAGGACACATACCTTACCTGTAGTGGGACGGTTCCTACCCTGACCTGGTCTTTGTGTCACCTGTGCTTCCTTCTCCAGCATCCATCTTCTCCCTCCTTCCAGAGCGCTAGAATGAGACAGTGACCCTGGGATGACCCTGAAAAGCTCCTTGGGAACTGTGTGCGTGTGCGTGTGTGTGCATATATGTTCAGGTCCATTCTGTTTATAAGAAGAGAGTTATGGGGATGGGGAGACTGTTCAGTCCATAAAGTCCTTTTTTTGTTCTTTTTGAGTTAGGGTCTCTCTCTAGCCCAGGCTGACATGGAATTCTGCAGGGTGGCCTTGAACTCATGGCGATTCTCCTACCTCTCCCTCCCGAGTGATGGGATTAAAGGTGTGTGCCACCATGCCTGGCAAGTCCTTGTTTTTTTTTTTTTTTTCCTGTAAGCATGAGGACCTGGGTTCAATCCCCAGAAGCCACAGAATGCCGGGTGTGGTGGCGTGTGCTTGTAACCCTGGAGCTGGGGAGGCAGAAACAAACAGATCTCTGGAGCTAACTGGCCAGTCATCTAGTCTAATTGGTAAACTCCAGGACGCTGAGAGACCCTGTCTCAACAAAAAGAGGTGGATGGCCTCCCTGAGGGCGACACCCGAGGTTGTCCTCTGACCATCCCATGCACACACATCTCATTCACCTCCACACGTATGAATACACACACATACGTACATACACCACAAGATAATAAAATACAAGACATTTAGAAACATAGTGCTGGTGTTGGAAACGTAGCCCAGTTGTTAGAGCACTTGTCCTGTGTGGTGGTTTGATTCAGGTGTCCCTCATAAACGTGGGTGTTCTGAATGCCATGTCCCCAGCTGGCAGCAATTTGGGAATTAAACTCTCCTGGAGGCAGTGTATTATTGAGGGCGGGCTTATGGTATTACAGCCAGTGCCCCCTTGCCAGTGTTTGGCACACTCTCCTGTTGCTAGTGTCCACCTGATGTTGGCCAGGGGGTGATGTCCATCCTCTGCTCATGCCATTGTTTCCCCCTGCCATCACAGAGCTTCCCCCTCGAGTCTGTAGGCCAAAATAAATATTTCCCCCACCCCACAAGCTGCTCTTGGTTGGGTGATTTCTGCCAGCAGTGCGAACCTGACCGCGACATCCAGCATTCACAAAGCCCTGGGCCTGATCCCCAGCCCTGCGTAAACCAGGCGTGGTGGTGCACGCCTGTGATCTCAGCACTCGAGAGGCAGAGGCAAAAGGATCGGAAATTCGAGATCATCCTCAGCTATGCAGGATGTTTGAGGCAAACCCGGGCTCCACGCTATCCTCTTAGAATTCACAGCTAGATGACCCCTTGGGAATGCGCTCTGAGAATCAGACCCTGTAGGGTTACCAGCACATTTCAGCTCAATTCCACCCTTTTCTGAGCCCGCTGCATCCCAGACCAGTGCTGTCCAGCTACACAGCCTTTTCCTGATTGCGTTCCCTGTTAAAGAGCCCTGAAAAGCCCAGGGAACTGCCCTGGAGCCTGGAGGACCTCAGGTGAAGGAGTTGGGGTGAGAGGATACCGCTCAGGGCAGGGATCAGCCCCCCCACTTCGGGCTGAGGGCCGATGACCACATGGGCCCAGGCCTCAGAGGCCGGAACCTGGGCAGTGCCTGAGGCTTACAGGGGCTCCTCCCAGGCTGCGAGCGCGGGCCGGGTGGGGTGGCATGGGTCCCGGGTGCTCTGTGTGTGGTCTACCGTGCCTGAGCATCTGTTTCCATAGCCTCTATGTGCCTGTTGGTTCACAGGAGCTGGGAGGAGAAAAGCGGCATTTCCCAGAGTTCCTTGCTACTCATGTTCTGGCTCCGAGGAGCTTTGTCAACTGGAGGCATCCTTAAGCACTCTGGAAAATGACAGGCAGGGAGAGGCTGTCCCTCTGCGGAGGAGTCAGATGGTGGCCGGGCACCAGCTGGCATGAGAATCTGCAGCAACTGCCTGTCTGTGGTTTTGTCACCTGCCCCCTAGTGTGCGGCATCTGGGACAGCATCCGTGGTTCTAGCAGGGGCAGCAACTGTGTTCTGGTCTCAGGCTCATAGCTGTGGACAGGTGACTGAAGACCAGCACTTAGCAGAGGTCTCTAAAACCCATTAGTTTTTTTTTAAATTATTTGTTGATTGAGTTATTTATTTTGAGAGACAGAGAGAGGCAGATAGAGAGAATGGGTGCACCAGGACCTTTAGCCATGCCAAAGAACTCCAGACACATGTGCCACCTTGTGCATCTAGTTTACATGGGTACTAGGGAATCAAACCTGGGTCCTTTGGCCTTGCAGGCAAACATCTTAACTGCTAAGCCATCTCTCCAGCCCTAAATTTATTTTTTTAATATTTTATTTTTTATTTTTATTTACTTATTACAGAGAGAGAGAGAGAGAGAGAGAGAGAGAGAATGGTGTGCCAGGGCCTCCAGCCACTGCAAACCAACTCCAGACACCTGTGACACCATGTGCATCTGGCTTACATGGGACCTGCAGAATCAAACCTGGGTCCTTAGGCTTCGCATGCATGCGCCTTAACTGCTAAGCCATCTCTCCAGCCCTAATATTTTATTTTTATTTATTTGACAGAGAAAGAGGGAGAGAGAGAGAGAATGGGTGCTCCAGGGCCTCCAGCCACTGCAAACGAACTCCAGACGCATGAGCCTCCTTGTGCATCTGGCTAACGTGGATCCTGGGAAATCGAACCTGGAGCCTTTTGGCTTTGCAGGCAAATGCCTTAACCACTAAGTCATCTCTCCAGCCCCAACTTTATTTTTATGTATGTGTGTGCATGTTGTATGTTTGTGTGGGTGCACACATCTGTGTGTGTATGTGTGTGTGCATGTGCGTGTGCGTGTGTGTGTGTGCCAGAGGACAAACCCAGGTGTTTTTAGGCACACCATCTATCTCCTTTGAGAGAGGGTCTCTCCTTGGCTTAGAACTCACCAACTAGGCTAGACTAGCTGGCCAGTGAGCACCAGAGACCCACCCATCTCTACCTCCCCAGCACTGAGATTACAGACGCATGCCGATCTGCCTGGCTTCTACATGGGCTCTGGGGACTGAACTCAGGTCCCCATGCTTAGGAAGCAAGCACTCTACTGAATGACCTATCTCTTCAGACCCCCATGTGTCTGGCCCTCTCCTTGAGTGGCAATGCCATTCCCTCCCAGCCCCCCAAACAACCGGTCTCCCTGTGATTGAGACACGTATCTGCTTTCTACACGGAATCCTAATTGGCACATGGGCTGCGGCAGGGACAGAGGGATGCCCCTGGACTCAAAGGCCAAGGAAAAGGTGCTTGTGAGCAAGTGTGAGCACTGGGTGTGTAAAGATCCAGGGTCAGAGGAGCTCCCAGTGTCCAGGGTCCCACTGGCAGCCAGGCTGTCCGTAGTGACCCCATGTGGATGCAGGTCCTCTCAAAGGTGACTTAGCACTGTCCTCGCTCGGAAACCCAGGGTGGCAGCTCTGCTGAGAGAAACCAAACAAACGCAGGCTAGGGCTTACCCAGGACCAAAGCCAGGCTGCTCCAAAGCAGATGTTTTTTTCCTTCTGGAGATAGGGTTTTACTCTAGCCCAGACTAACCTGGAATTCACTAGGTAGTCTCAGGGTGGCCTCGACCTCACAGCGATCCTCCTACCTCTGCCTCCCGAGTGCTGGGATTAAAGGCAGTGCGCCACCACGCCCGGCCCAAGCCAGGCTGGGTTAACTCGGCTAGTGCATTGGAAGGGTGGGGCAGAGAGCCAACCCTCCAGGAGGCTGGCTGGCTGGCAATAGGAGACCTTGAGAAAGGAACACGTCCTGTAGAAACTGCCCAGGCGGCCTGGGATGCACAGCCCCTTCTGGCTATTCCCAGCCCTCTAAGGAACTGTGGTCACCAATCGACACCGAGAAAGCCCAGGCACACAGCGGGCCCAGCAAGGCGTCTACCCTGGGAACAAGAAGAAGCTGAGGTTTTGTCTCCAAAGGCTTCAAATCCCTGCCAGACTCCCGTGGGAGACCCCACATTCCCTCACAGAAGAATAACAATGAAAGACAGAAGGTAAGCGAACCAGGCATGAGCTGGCACTGTCCTGGCTACACTTACTGCGTCATTAGCTGAAAGGATGGTTGTCTGCTGAGGGACCCCCCACCCCCCCAAGCACCACTCCATCCCCTCAAGAGCTACCATCAGCGAACCGTCCTGTCACCCCGGTGTTACAAACGAGGAGCTGAGCTTCCCTCCAAGGACCGGGACTTGAAGCCAGGGCTTTGAGCACCAGATGTACTGCTAACATAAGCAGGGTCCCTCCTGGGCTACCCCGAGAGTCCGTACACCATGATCTCCTGGCAGCCCTTCAAATCTGACTTCTCTCCCACGTGGATTCCCCCCAGGCAAGGTAGATAAGGAGGGAGGCAGAAACTAAGGTCTCTGTACTCCCTTCTGGCTGGATCCAGCCGGCTCTGGCTGTGTGTTACTATTTTTTTCTTTTATCTTTTTTTTTTTCTCTCCTTTCTTTTCTTTCAGTTTAAGCTAGTAACTGCCAGGCTGTTCTGAACACCGTCCACTGACATTTTAGTCCCAACACTCACTAAATACAGAAAGGAGGTGGGCCGCAGCTGGTGCGGTGGGAGGGGAGGTGGTGGGTGCCATCCTGACTGGGTTTGAGAGGAGCAAGGAAGAGAGGGAAGGTCCTGTGAGGGAGAGAGAGGCTTTGAGAATTAGAGCTGCCGTGGAATGATGAGAAAATGCCCTTACCCCATCCATACTCACTCCCCATTCTGCCAACCTATATTGTGGAAGTGAGGCTCTGGTTACCCATCACTGTAGGTTTTATAGGTTTTGACCACGCAGTGGGTAAGGGTGACTTCCGGGTTCTCCTTGCTACCTTATGACTAATACCATCTCTGTACATCCCTCCTGTAGACACGTAAAGTAAATTCTCTTGAGAAAGTCCTAGGAACCACACCCATGGGAACTCACTGATTCCTCACCACCCTCTGGTGAAGCCTGGTGCCCACCATTCAGGAGGGTTCAGTGGGCTGTGACCACTGTGGATCCTAACATGCTGCTTGGATCAAGGTAGGGCAGCAGAGGAAAAGTTGGGGGAGGGGCTTGGTCAGGGAGAAATGGAAGATTCTGGCAACCATCACAATCGCCCTGAGGTGGGCCTCCATTAGACACTCCTGTTGTGTGTGTGTGTGTGTGTGTGTGTGTGTGTGTGTGTAGCATATGGGTGGCGCGCTTGTGATGTCATGTATGTGTGTGACAATACATATTGCCCAATGCATACATGAGAACTTCGAGTGCCGTTCTCTATTGCTCATTAGCATATTCCTTTTGGGTGTCTCCTCAGCATAGAATGGCCCTTTCGGTAGATTTCTCTTCCTCACAGGACTAGGGTTACAGACATGAGTGGCCATTCCCAGCTTAAAAATAAATAAATTAGCGGGTGTGGTGGCGCACGCCTTTAATCCCAGCACTTGGGAGGCAGAGATAGGAGGATTGCTGTGAGTTCGAGGCCACCCTGAGACTACATTGTGAATTCCAGCCTGAGCTAGAGCGAGACCCTATATCAGAAAACCAAAAATAAATAAATAACCAAACCTAAATTTATTTATTTATTTATTTATTTATTTATTATCTATTTATTTAGGGTGTATGGGCATGCCAGGGTCTCTTGTTGCTACAAAAGATCGCCAAATGCACATGCCATCTTTTGCATGTAGATTTACATGGTGGTGGGGAACTGAGCCCAGGTGAGCAGGCTTTGCAAGTAAAGCACCTTTATGTGCTGAGCTATCTCCCCAGACCCACACTCAGCTTTTTTACATGAGTACCAGGGGAACTGAACTTGGATAGTCTCGGGCCCTCTTAGGTTCTCATGCTTGATCAGGAAACGTTCTTACCCTCTGAGCGATCCTTCTCAGCCCTGTTCTTATCATCCTTACCACACACCATGAGTCCAGAAGTGCAGGTTCCAGTGACATCATCTGGTTGGATTCCCAGAGGGAGTGCTGTCCTGAACAAGAAGAACAAACTGTCCCTTGTTTTACACCAGCTTCAAGATGACACTCAGTTCTTCCTCTCACACTGTGTTTGGTCACCATAGGTGTAGGCACTGGTTCTCCCACACCAGCCATTGGGCAGAGCTTGGTGTCCTACAGATTAATTTCATACCTAGAGTTAGTGACAATCCCTTAGGTTAAAGGCTCAGCGCCCCCCCCCCCACCAAGACTACCCCTCACCAATCATACCACTGGAGTTCCAGGCAACTAAGAACAGATTCCCAGTGCCACCTTCTTTTTACAAATATTTTATTTTTATTTAGTTATTTGAGAAAGAAAGAGAAAGAGGCAGAGAAGAAAAGAGAAAGAGAGAGAGAATAGGAGCACCAGGGCCATCAGCCACTGCAAATGAACTCCAGATGCACACGCCACCTTGTGTAGCTGGCTTATGCAAGTCCTGGGGAATTGAACCTAGGCCCTGTGGCTTTGCAGGCAATCACCTTAACCACTGAGCCATCTCTGCAGTGCACCAGTGCCCTCTTCTTACGTGCAGTTATTTGCGCAGACAGCTCACGGGTCTCAGGAAACTAGCTTGCTGCATCAGTGACTGCTCTCATTGCTGTGACAAAACACCTAGAAAAAAGCAACTTAGGGAGGGAGGGCTTTGTGTTGTCGCATAGTTAAGGGGACACAGTCCATTATGATGGGAAGGGGTGGCCCAAGCTCTCCATGTGGATAACAGGCTGTGCTGATGTCCAGAGTTCCACACAGCACTGCAGTGGTGTGCTCTTCTGTGTGCACTGGTGTGCTCTTCTGTGTGTGCACTGGTGTGCAATTCTGCGTGTGCAGTGGTGTGATTTTCTGTGTGTGCAGCAGCGTGCGTTTCTGTTAGGGACTAGGGAAACATTTGTTGTAGATGCGTACCAGACAGCTTCCAGAAAGATCTGTGGATTTGTCTAATCCCGCACAGCTCGTGCGCACAGGACCACAGTTTCCGAACCACGCATTACCTACAGCCGGAGGGCAGCAGGCACGTGGCGGCTGGAGTGACAGCGCGGGGAACCCCGTGCTTTGCTCACCGCGAGGGACCTGAGTTCACAGAGGCCAGCAGCAGAAGCGGACTCGCCCATGGTGGGCGCCCTGGCCGTCAGCAACAGAGCTGGAGCTCAGCTCAGGAGCTCGGCTTCGGAGGATTGGGCCCTCCATTGACCCCTGCTGGGCCGGAACATGATGGGAAATGTGAGATGCTCCGCCAGTCACTAGAGGGTGACTCAGCCGTTCTCAGCTTCACTGTTCTCTTAAAAATTGTATTTATTGATTTTTAATTTATTGATATATCAATAAATTCTACTGTGTGTACTCCTCAGTGGGGACATCAGTACTAGTATTCATTGTGGAGTCCTAAAGACCTCAGTCGGTATCTGCAGAGGGTGGGAAGTGCCTCAGACTAGTTCCCACCCACCCTGAGGCTCTTACAGTCTTTTCACCCCCTCTTCAGCAAGGTTCATTTGAGCCTTGGTGGGCGTCTTAGAGATCTGATTTCGTGTGGAATTCTCTGTAGCCTCTGGATCTCTGTTTTGATGAGGTTTGAGTGACCACAGTGTCTTGTCACCATCTCCTTGGAACTTGTTTTCAGGCCAGCAGTGAGAGTAGTACTTGGGTCCCCACTTCCTCTACTATGACTCCTGGGCATGGGTAGACGTGGTAGGGGTGACCCAACTTGTGGTAGACAGTCTATTACCTATTCTTTTATTTTTAAAGTTTTATTTACAGGCAGTGGGAGAGAGCTAGAGTGAAGGGAGATAAAAACACACACACAAAGACAGAGAGAGAGAGAGAGAGAGAGAGAGCGCTGGGGACTCCAGCCACTGCAAATGAACTCCAGATGCCTGGGCTACTTTGCGCATCTGGCTTTACATGGGTACTGGAGAATCGAACCCAGGTCATTAATAGGCTTTGCAAGCAGGTGCCTTTAGCTGCTGAGCCATCTTTCCAGTACCCTGTTATCTGTTCTTGATATACTGACACGTCCTGGATCTCCGTAGTCTCCCTTTGCCTCAGGTTCCTTTTGTCTGACTCCTATTCCGCCATCTTGACCGGAAGTCCCTCTGCATCCGTCTTGTGATCTCGATGGGGAGCTGGGCTGCGGCGCCCAGGCTGCTGGAGGGGCCCTGGCTGTCAGCTGTGGGAACAGCGCAGCTCACCTCTGACTAGCATTTCTGAGCCTCTCCACCCTGCAAGGGATGCTGCTTCGTGGATGAGAGCCTTTGCAACGTCTGTACCTGTCAGGTGACAGATCCAGACACACTCCCTGCCTTGTTAGAGGTGCATCAGCCCCAAGCCCCCCCCCCCCCGCAAACTTCCCTGCTGCTCAGAGACACATGAATATTGGGAGCCATTCATGCCAAGAGATGACATGTGGGGAAGGGCCTAGGCTGGCAGGCTCTGGGGCTGTGGAGACGGGACAGGAAGGGGCATGTGCACCCCAAACCTCCACATCCCAGCACTGGCATCTTTCACCTCCACGGAGTCCCCGGGGAGTGCTGTAGTCACCTTGCTGCGTGGATCCCAAGCTTAGAGAGGAGGGGCACAGACAGACAGACAGACAGAGAGACAGACAGCAGGAATGCAGAGGCAACTTACCCAGCAGCCAGGCGGCCGCGTTTCATGCCTATCAGGTCGTGTCTTTCCTCATTCTGGGCTCCTGCGCAAACCCACCTGGGGAGGGGCTTTGCCAGCCCCGGCCCTCCCCGGTGAGGTCTGTCCAGCAGCTCCCTCGCAGAAGGCAGGTTGCAGGTGGAAAGATGTCAGTGATGCATCTCAGCTGCTTCCCAACTGAGCTCTGTTCGCCGTTGTGCTGGGCCCAGCTCGTTTCACGCCGCCTGCCCCTGTGCTCTGTCTGCTTAGGAGTCCCTAAGTCCCCAGAGGTCGCTTCACAGTACCCCTCTGCAGCTGCCGGAGACACAGACCCTTGCAGCCGTCCCCAGGAAGTGCTTTATTTTCTTTCATGCATGCGCACGTGTGTGTGTGCGCAGGTGTGGATGCACGTGTGGAGGGCGGCTGTGCTGTATGTATGTGTACGTGGAGGCCGAGGATAATCTCGGGTGTCGCCCCTTGGGAATGCCATCCACCTTTTTGGAGACAGGGTCTTTCTGCCGCTCCCCAAGTAGACCAGACTGGCTGGCCAGTGAGCCCCAGGGATCCTCCTGCCTCCACCTCCCCAGTACTTGGATTGTAGACAGGCATGCTCCACGACACCCGCAGGTTTTTCCTTCTGTCTTCCACTGGTCTCACCACCACGTCTCCAGCAGGATCCCTCTCTCCCTTTGGGTCCTAGATTGGTAGCGTGCTGAGGAGTAGGGTTGGCACTGCCAAGTCCTGCCTGCTGGCAGCCTCCTGCCACTCTTCCTTCTGTCAAGACAAGGATTCGCTGTGATTCCTACTCCTATCCCATCATTCTGATCGCCACCACCTTCTGCAGCCCGTGTGTGTGTGTGTGTGTGTGTGTGAGAGAGAGAGAGAGGGCATCTATTCCCTGCTCTCTTTCCCCTTCTCCCTGACTTCTAGGACCTACTCCACTACTCCACAGGGGTTCCTCTCGGGGCTCTTGCATATCTACTCCATTGAGTATATACTCTGAGTATGTACTATGTATGTATATCTGCCCCATGTCGTGCTCAGAGCCTGTCTCCTCTGGCTGGCGCAGTCACCCTGATGCTCACAGAAAGTGTCTCTCCCAAGGCTGGTAACCTTCTAGGCAGGAGAGGGTGAAGGGAGCTAATGGCCCTGGGAACCCGGGGCTGTGGGGCCCAGGGCCATCAGTAAACTCGGTGGCCATTCTCTGCCTGACCCTCAGCTCAGCAAGGGTTGCAGTGGTGGCCATGGCTCGTCCCCTGGACAGAAGTCCACAGAACAACCACCTTGGCCGTGAGGAGCTCAGACAGCCCCTACCCCACCACCACCGCCACGGGCTGTCTGCTGTTCTCTCGCCTCATTTCTCTCTTCCACCTCTGCGGGTGTCCTAAAGCACCCCGGGCCCTCCCCTGCCTCCCTTCCCCTGCCTTGGCACTTCGCTGCCACCTACTCTCTTCCCACCTCCACCCTCTCCTGCCACCTCCCTCTCCTCTCCAGCTGTTCCTAGCCCTTTGCTGCTCCTCAAGGGCACCACTCACGGTCCTTAGAGAGGCCACTGTCCCTCTTGCTCCTTTGGATGGGCACTGAGAGGGAATCCCATCCCCGAGGCCCAAGAGCAGAGAAGCTGAGGTGGCCCATGGGGAACGGCTTGCTGGGCAGGGTGTGCCCGCCTCCTTGTCTTCTCTCCACCTCTGCTCCCTGATGCCAACTCTCCATGCCTGGGTTTTTTTTCAGTCTGACGCCCCCATCTTGATCTCCATGGGTCCAGCTCTGTGCTGGGAAAGGGGAAGCGGGAATAACTTCTCAGGTTAACCGCAGCGTTGGTGAAGGGAACATTATCTTAATTGAGTCTCAGCTTGTTCCCAGCCACTTGGCTGGCATAAATAATGGATGTTCAATCTGTAAAGCGGAAGGGTTGAACAATGCCAGGGCCCCAAGGTGCCGAGCCAACAGGGTTCAGCGTCCTCGGGAGCTCCGCCTCTAGCTTAATGCATGCTCCCGCCCACCACGACCTGCTCCTGGGGATTGCAACAGAACCTTGCTGAGCTATGCCAAGGGCAGGGATGGGGAAGTGGCCCACCTTTTGAGGCTTGCAGGCAAGGGCAGGAGAGTGACGCTGAGGGAGGGCGTCGAGGCCAGGCCAGGAGTCAAGTAGTTTGGGCAAAGTATCTTGCTTACCGCCTCACAGTGTGCCCCTCCCACACACACCAACAGCTGCTCTGTTTTGTGGCACTGGTGTTCAGGTTGGTGATCCTGTGACCACGTGCTCTTCAGTCCTCGATGTCTGCCCTGTTGTCTGTGTAGAGAGAGCTGTTGTGACACACGGGTGCTTTCAGCAGAGCTGCCCTCTGTTTGCAGGACCCGCCGTCGGTAGGCGGAGGAAGGATGGAATGGTGAACGTCCTGCAATGTTGTCAGGAACCTTCGCCTCCGGGTCCCCATCTCCCACCCCGGCTTCTACATGGCATCTTACTGTGGCTGCTCTGCCTCTCTCAGGGTCCTCAACTCTGATGCTTCCACCACCCATGGTAAAGGCAACCCCACTCGCTAGTCTCCTTTGCCGTAGCAATGCTCAGAAACCTCCTCCGATAATGAGCCCTGAAGTTAGCCTCAGATCTGGAGGCTTCCGAGGTGAGACGTGAGGTTGTGCTGGGAAGGACTCTCTGCACTACCTACTTCAATGCTGGGGTTTTGCCCATAGAACACTAGGTGAACAGAAAAATTTTAATTAGTTTCTTTTTTTTGCAGGTATATGCGTGGTGTGCATGTATGCGTGCATGTGTGGTCATGTGTGTGTATGTGTGTGTGAGGGAGCACATGTGTGGAGAGGACAGAGGTCAATGTCAGGGGTCTTCCTCAAGTTCTCTCTGCTTTTTCACTGAACCCTGAGCCCAGCGATGTGGCTAGTCTGGCTAGCTCGCAAGCCCCAGGGACCCTCCTGTCTTTGCCCCTGCAATGCTGGGATTACAGGTGCACAGCATTTCACGTGGGTTCTGAGGGCCTGGACTTAGGTTTGCATGGTTGCATGCCAAGCACTTTTCTGACCGCAACCCCTCTGGGTCTTTTTATCATGAAAATTTATCTCTCCTCTCTCTCTCTCTTGCTTGTGTGTGCATAGTATGTGTGGAGTGGTAGACACGTGTGATGTGTGTGTAGTGTCTGCATATGTGTGTGCAGATGCTGTGTCTCATGCGTGTACAGAAGGCAGAGGAGAACGTGGCATGTCCCCTTCCATCCGCACGTTGCCTTGAGATGGAGTCTCTCTGGGAATTTGGGGCTTGACGACTTCACGAGCCCCAGAGATCCTCTGCTCCCCACAGGACTGAGGTCCTAGACACGTGTGACCACACCTAGCTGGTTACGTGTGTGCTGAGGATCTGAATTTGGTAGCTGTCACTCCCCCCCCACCCTTGGGCCTTCATGCCTGAGTGAAAAGCCCTGTGATTCACTGGGACACCTCTCCCGCCCCAGGGCTCTGTTTAGGATGCCTGTCGCGCGGATCAGGAGGGCAAGCTGTGGATGTTCGGTGTTTGGACGTTCGTAGCTCTGGCAATGCGGCTAACGTCGGCGGATTGGAAACACACTCTCAGGTCACTGGGTCAGGTCCCTAGCACGTCAGGCTCCAAGTTCCAAGTTCGGAGGACAATAGGATGTTTGGTCTTCAGAAGGGCAGGGGATTGCCTATCCTGGGGCTGGGTCAAAAGTGCCTGCTTAGGGCTGGAAATGTAGCTCAGGGGTAGAATACTTGTCAAGCATACACAAGGTCCTGGGTTCAAACTCAGTACTGAAAACAAAGACTATTGTTCTTTTTTATTTTTATTTTTTTAAATTTGTTTATTTATAATTTATTTGAGAGCAACAGACAGACCAAGAGAGAGAGAGAATGGGCACACCAGGGCTTCCAGCCACTTCAAATGAACTCCAGATGCATGTGCCACCTTGTGCATCTGGCTTACATGGGTCCTGGGAAGTTGAGCCTTGAACTGGGGTCCTTAGGCTTCACAGGCAAGTGCTTAACCACTAAGCCATCGCTCTAGCCCCTATTGTTCTTTTTTTTTAAATATATATATATATTATTTTTATTTATTTATTTGAGAGAGAGAAAGAAGCAGAGAGAGAGAGAGAGAGAGGGCACACCAGGGCCTCCAGCCACTGCAAAGGAACTCCAGATGCATGTGGCACCTCGTGTATCTGGTTTATGTTGGTACCGGGGAATTGAACCTGGGTCCTTTGGCTTTGCAGGCAAATGCCTTAACCGCTAAGCCATCCCTCCAGCCCAACCATTGCTCTTTAAAGATCTATGCTTGTGCCCATAGGTTAGGGCAGCTCTCATCTTTGTGGAGAGAAGCTTCTTTTTGCAGATGGCAGTGACTACTGAAGAGCCCCCACCAAACTTGTCAGGGTGCCAGGAACTGGTGACTGTGGAGGGCTCAGCGCTAGATAGGGCACCTCTACCACCCCCTCCAAGGCTCGGGGAACGCTGGAGAAGAAGGAGCGGGAAGGAGGTAAGAATCAGAGGATGGTGCTGCGGAGCCCTGTCCTCTGCCTATGGCACGGACATTGACTGCAGGACCTCCCAGCGACTGCTGTGATCCGCACAAGACCCGTATAGGATCAGGATCATCATGCTTCCATCAGGGGTGACAGAGGAGAGAATGAGGTCCCCCGTCACTCACCGAGGAGTCATTGGCAGTTAATGGTTGCTGGGGGCAGGGGAGATATTGTCTTCAGTGGTGTGGCCAGGGGTAGGTAAACAACCCCTATCCGTGTTCATGCAGACAACCCTAATTAGACTCAGTGACCCAGGGGACAGACAGACAGACAGACAGACAGACACACACACACACACACACACACACACGGGAAACAAGACATCAAGGTAGAAGAGGTAATTGTTGGGAAACAAGATGGGGTTTGGTGGAAAGAACATGGGGGGACAAGCAGGGGTAATTGGAGGGGATTATGATCAGAATAGACTATGTATGTGTATAAAAGTTGTCAATAAAGAAAAAAGCGACAGCTTTCACTTCATGATTACTGCACTGTGTCTTCTTTCCCCAGTTTCCCAGTTTGTCACAGACAGGTGTGAACTTGCCAGTTAGTGGTTCTGGGCGGGAGACGGAACATCTTTACAAAGGATACTGCCTGAGGTGGCCCAGAGGTGGAAGACACCCAGCTTCAGGGATGGCTGCTGGGTCACTAACCCCTAGGGACACCAGGCCACAAGTTCAGTGCTATCATCCCCCAAGCCTGTGTCCTGAGGGTTCTCAACCGGGATTCTGAAGAGAACTTCCTCGGCTTCAGAAGTTGTTGGCAAGACTCTGTCCAGGAGACGTGTGTGCGGAAGCCCTGGGGATGGGCTCCGCGCCTCTTCTGCAATGCACACTGGCTTGAAGATGCCGGGGTTCACACGCCCAGCTCCGTAGAGCCAGCGCCCCTCTGATGCTCGCGTGTTCATTCAGATGAAAATTTCCTGCGCACCAGGCACCACCCCTGCGAGGAAGACAAGAGGCGTGTGGACCCAGCCCCTGGCCGTCTGTAGCTGCCCTTCCAGTTGAGGGGGACAGGCGACACAAAATCAGTGAAGAAGTATCAGGTTGTAGCGGGCTACGAGGCCAGTGGTGATGTCAGGACAGTGACTGCCCCTCTTGGCAGAGCGGGGTTGCCCAGTCTCAACGGGGTTGCCCGTTGAAATACTGATGGTATTCCTCTTGGGATTTGTACCCTCCATTCCTTTCACAAACCCTTCCCCCTTCTGTCAGCTCCAGCCGGAACCCCACTCTTCCTCTCCTGGCGCCCCTCTCTTGGCGGCCCTTTTAGGTTCTTCTGTAATATTCTTTACTGAAAATAAAGACCCACAGGCTGAAGTCAGCCTCGCTCGCTCCCTCCCCACTCCTCCCAGACCTATCACTCTCCTCCTCCTCCTTGCTGGCCCCCGTGCTCCAGAACGGTCCTGCAGCCTGGCCCATTTTTCCCTTCGCAGCTGAGCACGGAGCCAAAATTGCCTGCTGTAATGGCAAACTAAACGGTGTGGCCTAATACCCAGATCCATCTTCCTGTGAAACAGCTCATTATTCAGGCAGATTGCGAGGGATGGTCTGGCGACAACAGCCAGTTGGGGAGCGGTGGCCCCAGATAGCCTGTAAGGAAGGCAGGGGGAGCTAGGAGGATGAGTCTCCGAGGGGAGGGGAGCCGGTGCGAGAGCACCCTTTCCTTAAGCACAGAGGAGGCCAGGTCTGGGAGACCCCTTTGCCATCAAACACAGGCGAGCCCCCAGGGATCCAGAGGAGTCACTTTGTTACAACCAGAACCTGCATCTCCCAGCAGGCACCAACCCAAAGACAGAGCCAAGACTTCCCAGCAGGACTCTGGTCTCAGAGAAGGACCTGGGACTTTTAAAGATCACTCCCTAGGAAACAATGAAATGGCCTTTGTATGCACAAAAGAGCAGAGGAGGGAGTGTGGAGGGGTCACAGCCACCCCGCACAGTGCCTACAGCACGGTGGAGAACACGGCTGTTTTGGGGACCTTAAGGTGTGTTGTGGCCAGAGCAGATGGGAAATAGAAAAAGAAGTCACATTGTTTGAGCCAACTTTCTCTCCTCTGTATCAGTTTTCCCCATAGTCATTCCTTCATCCATAGTCCATCATTTGGGGGACCCTTCCTTTGGTTTTTTTTCAATATTTTTTATTTTTATTTATTTATTTGAGAGAAGGAAAGAGACAGAGTGGGAGAGAGAGAGAATGGGTATGCCAGGGCTTCCAGCCACCTTGTGCATCTGGCTTACGTGAGTGATCATGAGGAATCGAACCATGGTCCTTTGGCTTTGCAGGCAAACACCTTAACTGTTAAGCCATCTCTCCAGCTGCCCTCCCCCTCCTGTGTTTTTATGATCCGCCTCAAGGGATGTGGAAGGAACGTCTGGATGCAGAAGTCCAGGGTCTAATCCTTGCTCTGTTGTGTAACAATGTGGCATGACCTTCTCTGTTCTTTGACCTTGGGGTCCTCAGGTAACACCAAGAAAGCTAGGCTAGAGCTGGCAGTGAGGCCCTTTCTGGAGCCATGAGGGTCCTCAGGGAGGGCCGACCACGTCTCCCGGGAGGATGAGGGCTTAGCAAGAGTGGAGAGCAGAATGTGAGCGCCTGAGTCACTTTAACATCACTGTGGTCAAAATACCTTATGGGAGGAAAGGTTACCTTGGCTCACAGTGTCAGGGGGGTCTTGGTCCACTAGGGCAGGAAAGGTGTGGGAGAGACGGTGACAGGAGCACGTGGCAGACGCTCCACAACACAGCGGGTCAGTCAGTAAACAGAGAGTAAGCAGCTGGAAGTACAGGCCAAGCTGTTACCTTCAGAGGTCCAACACTCATGGCTCTGCCTCGACCGGCCGCGCCCCACCTCCCGAAGACTCCATCCCACAAAGAACACCACAGCAAAAGAACACATGTCCCAAACCTGCCTGCGAGGGACATGTCACTTTGAAGCCATCCTATTCCACCCCAAATGTTCACGGCCATCTGCTCATTCAAAACGCCATCTAGCCCAGCTTCAAGAATCACCACTGTCATAACAGTACCAACACTGTTCCAAAGTCTAAAGTCTGCCAGGCATGGTGGCACCCGCCTACAATTCCAGCACTCAGGGAGGCAGAGGTAGGGAGATTGCCATGAGTTCAAGGCCACCCTGAGACTACATAGTGAATTCCAGGCCAGCCTGGGCTAGTGGGAGACCATACCTCAAAAACAGGCACACACACACAAAAAAAGAAAGTCTAAAGTCTCTTCTGAAACTGAGAGCAAACTTCAAGCCCTTGTAAACTCGGAAGACAAGTTATAGACATGCAGAGTAAACGCTCACATTCAAAAAGGGAAGGATAGGAAGATAACAAGAAGCGATTAGACCAAAGCAAGACTGAAACCCAACAGGGCAAACATTACGCTCTGCAGCCCCACATCCAGCATGTGGGGCACGGGCTAGCATGCTGTGGGCTCCTAAGCTCACAGGCAGCCCCATTCCACCTCCAGCACTTACGGCTCTCTCTTGGGCTCGTGGTGCTCCTCAGCAGACGCCTCATGTTCTTGGCATTTCCAGCATCCTGGATGTGGTGGTTTTGAATGAAATATCACCCACGGGCTCTTGTGGTTCGAGTACTTGGTCTCCGGCTGGGCAATTTGGGAATGTTGTGGGCCTGTAAGAGGTATGTCCTTGCTGGAGGCAGTCTGCTGCTGGGGCCGGGGGCAGGCTCTGGGGTGTCACAGCCAGCTCCCCCACGCCAGCCAGTGATAGCTCACTCTTGCTGCTTGCACTCTGCGGCTGTGTGAAGATGGAGGCCGCCTGCCTGCTCCGCCACGCTTCCCCTCGAAACCGCTAGCCTGAAAGAAACCCTTCCTTCCCCACAAGCTGCTTCCGGTTGGCTGTTTTGTCCCAGCGAGGAGAAGGTAACGGCTACGCTAGAGGTTGAACGTGTGAAAGAGAAGAGAGGAAGACGGTCGAGGGAATAACAGGGAGACTGAGAGACATGGAAAGTGACAGTCAAAGGAAGCGATGGGAGGAATGAAAGAAGAAAAAGGAAAAGGAAAGATACTCATTTAAGAAGGAAAGAAATTCCTTTCGACCCAGGTCTGACTGACAAGTTCTGTTTTCTTGGGGGTGTGGGGGGCATTTCGAGTTAGGGTCTCACTCTAGGCCAGGCTGGCCTAGAATTCACTGTGTAGTCTCAGGGTTGTCCTCCAACTAACGGCGTTCCTCCTACCTCTGCCTCCTGAGTGCTGGGATTAAAAGCGTGTGCCACCATACCTGGCTCTAGTTGGAAATTTCTTTTTGGGGTTTCTCCCACATGCCAGACAGTGCTCTAAGGACTGGGGACATGGCCAAGTGAGGCAGCTTCCCCCTGCCATTAAGTCATTCTTTTTTTTTCTCACATTTAATTTTGATTTATATTTTTTGATGCTGTACAACACAATATTTATGTCAATTTCTATTTTATTTGTTTTACGTGGTTCTTGATTTCTGTTTGCTGCTTTTATTTTATTTACTGAAAGTGAGAGGGACATGAAGTCCCTCTTGATCAGATGATGGTGTGAAGAGAGCAACACCACCCGTGGCGTAGGCCCCTGTCCTGGAATCGAGGAGGACGGACACAGCTAACACTCACCTTATGCTCTTCCTGACTAAATATTCAAAGTAGCCTTGCGAGGAAGGAATAATTATTGTTTTTTTTTAAACAGGTGAAGGAACTGAGGCATGGAAAGACAAAGCAATTTTCCAACAACAAAGTTAGCCTGTGGGAGCCAGGATTCCAGCCATAACAGCCTGGTTTCTAGGCCTCTGAACCCAGGCCAGAAAGCCCAGTGTGAATCAGTGGAAGGTCCTTCCTGCAGACTCCATCAGGGCAGAGCAGCTGTAAGGTAGCGCCCTCCTACCTACGAGGGTGGCTTCCTTTCCCCTATCTTCTTTGTATGATAAGAAGGACAAGTTGTCCGGGATTTGTAAGTAAATAAAAGATAAAGCAACGCAAAAAAAAAAAAAAAAAAAAAAAAAAAAGAGCTTTGCTAAAGTGAGTTTGCATTTTTCACAATGGCACCAGCCTACGATGAGACTGGAAATCACCTGGGATTTCCCTTGTCCCCTCCGAGCTTTCAAAGTGGCAATGGGGTTGGGGGTGGGAGTAACAAACATCTGGTATTGAATCCTGCTTTTGCTACTGACTACGGTCTAAGGATTTGTGAAACTCCGACTTCCATCTGTAAAGTGGACAAGCTAAATCAAACCCATGGAGGCTGAGTTATGGGTTCTAGAGAATATCCCTGCAGCACGTCTCTCTTGTTCTCCATTCCAGTCAGGAGTCATAGCCATTCGTCTTGGAACAGAAATGGGTTCCAAGCCAGGCATGGTGGCGCACGCCTTTAATCCCAGCATTCTGGAGGCAGAGGTAGGAAGATCACCGTGAGTTCGAGGCCACTGTGAGACTATGTAGTGAATCCCAGGTCAGCCTGGGCTAGAGTGGAACCCTCCCTCAAAAAAGAAATAAAAATTAAAAATGGGTTCTAGCAGTGGGCTCGGGGAGCTAAGCAGCTCCCACCAAGGAGACTAAGGAAGCCATATGTGGTTGTTTTCCAACAAGAGAGAATCAAGTTGACTCTCTGTATCCGAAAACCAGAAAGTCACAGTTGCCAACATGACACAGGAACTTTCTAGTATTATGAAGGAAGTTCAGAGATAAGTCAACCGCCCAGGAGGGTGACCCCTCAGTGTTAAGGACGTGGGCTCTGCACCACATACTCTTCCTGTTGCTGCGACAGATACCTGATAAAGACAAAGGGAGGAGGAAGAGTTTATTTCAGACTGGTGTTGTCTTCAGCGCCATGTTGCTGGGATGAACCTCTAAACCAGGCACAGTTTAGGGGAGGCAGGGATTTATTTGAAGCTTCCAGATCCAGTGGAAGTTCCATAATGGTGGAAGAAGCTAGCCCCCTTTCACAGATCCAAGTAGAGAGACACACCACAGGACATCCAGCCCAAACCTGGCAGCAAAACACCAGGGATCCCTGGTAGAACTCAGACTGCAGACCTTAGGCTGGAATTCAGACCTGCCCCCAGTGACACGGCCCCTGTAGGCAGGAGCTGCAAACTCAAGTTTAAGAAAACACCTGAGTCTATGGGGAGACACACATTCAAACTATCAAAAGTGGATACAGCCCACCATGGTAGGAAGGTGTGGTGGCAGGAGTGTGAGGCAGCTGGTCACACTGTGTTCACACTCAGGAAGGTGAGAGCTAGGCTGCAGCTCAGCAAGTTCTCCCTTTTGAACAGTCCACAATGCCTCTCCTATGGGATGATGCCACACATGCTTACGGCGACTCTTCCCACCTCAAATAACCTAATCTAGAAAATCCCTTACAACATACTCAGAGATTTGTTTCCATGGTGATTCTAAATCCTGCCAAGTTCACAACCGAGATGAACCATCAAAGGCGGCCCCTGACTCGTCTTTCCCTTAAACTTAGCATAGAACAGCTGCTGGAGTGCCAAACATTACATTCTCATTCCAGTTCGCAAATAAAAGAAACTGAACAAAAGTGTGTCTCTCCCCTTCACAAAGTTTCGCAGAAGTCCCACACAACACTGAGCAATTGGTGGCCAGACGTAACCAAATGGATATACCTAGATATGACAGGCAAGCTAAAATAATTTTCTTTGTCAGCAAGGTTTTGTGATGGCTTGATTCAGGCGTCCCCCATAAATTTAGGTGTTCTGGATGCTAGGTCCCCAGCTGATGGCAACTGGAAATTAAAACCTCCTGGAGGCGGTGTATTGTTGGGGACGGGCTTATGGGTGTTATAGCCAGCTCCCCCTTTGCTAGAGTTTGGCACACTCTCCTGTTGTTGTCCATCTTATGTTGGCAAGGGAGTGATGTCCACCCTCTGCTCATGCCATCGTTTTCCCTGCCATCATGGAGCTTCCCCCTTGAGCCTGTAAGCCAAAATAAGTCTCTTTTTCCCACAAGCTGCTCTGGGTTGGGTGATTTCTACCAGCAATGTGAACCTGACTGCAACAGTCAGCAAGGTTTCTATCCAGTGCTCAGAAGTGGGGCATGTTTGTGTCATAGTGGCTGGAAGAATGGTACATGTTATATATATACGTACACACACACACACACACACATACATACATACATATATGGCTCTCTTTAATTATGCTCAGGTCCAGATCCAGAAATGACTGTCTGTATGTGTATTGATGGACAGTAGCTCCAGAACTGGGTCAGAATGAGAGTTCAAGCTCCCAGACTCATCTAATATGTCATTCAAGGTTCCAGATGCACTTAAGACATTGTACAAGGTTCTAAATTTATCCGAGATGTTGTCAAGGTTCCAGACTCATCCAAGATGTTGTTCAAGGTTCCAGACTCACCTAAGAAATTGTATAAGGTTTTATATTAATCTGAGATGTCTTGTTCAAGGTTCAAGACTCATCTGGAATGTCATTTCAGGGTTCCAGGCTCATCTAAGACATTGTGTGAGGCTGAAACTCCAAGAGCTCTGCTCTTCCCATCTCCTTCCCCAGGCTCTTCCAGCCTTCTGGGAAGATCCGAGACCCCACCAAGTGGCAGGACTGGATTTCCTATCTGTGGGGACAGACAGAAGACCTGGGCAGTCTGTGGTCTAGGAGGGGTTGCTGACGAGAAAGACAATGACAAGCCTGTGGATTCACGACAGGGAACCCTTGTTCCTGCACCACTGGATGAGGTGGCTTTCCAAAGACCATCCAGACAAGCTACTCTGGAGGAGCAGAGGAGGGTCCCGGAAGTTGGCTAACAACAGTCCTCACCTGTGATGGGAACAAGATTCTTAACAGAAGAATGAAGCTTAAGCGGCAAAACAAAGCTATTCCACCCAATAAATGTTCCACATTGAAGCAGCCAGAATGGCAATGAATTAAACATCAGGTCTGAATGAAGGGAAAATGCTGTGATTTATAACTGCTCTGAGTAAGAGACAGCCTGGGCCTGTTTTGGGGACCTGGGTGCCCCACCGAGCTGCAGAAGCACTCAGAGGAAGTTGGGGAGATGGACAGAATCTTCTAGACAAGGTGACTCCTTGAAGAGAGGAGAGGGAAGTACCCCTGAAGTCAGGAGACCCCGGTCATTTGTCCTAGCTCTCCGTGTGACCTTATCTAAGTCACCAAGAGTCTCTGGGCTCCTTTGTGTGGTGGGGAATAATAGAGTTGCCTGCGCTTGCCCGGTTCTTGGGAGGATAAAAGAATATAATGACAAGAGATGATGAGGAGTCTATCCATGTCATGGGCTGTCGTTTCTGCTTGCTCCCGGCATCCTCCCAAAGAGCAGCAAGGAGAATGATGCCGGGAGCTCCTAGCATCTCATCAGTCTGGGAGGAGGGAGAAGGCAGTCGGAGAGGAAAGCGGAAATCCTTGCTGCTCTGGGTTCAGTGAGAGACCCGGTCTCAATAAATAAGGTAAAGTGTGATAGATGAAGACATCTAGTACTGACCTGTGGCCTTCACACATACACGTACACATATGCACATGCACCCACACGTATAAGCAGGCTTGCAAACACACACACACACACACACACACACACACACACATACCTGGAGGCCCTGGGGTTTGCTCACCGAGGGTTAGCGTATGACCTCAGGCCAGTCAGGTAATTCCTGCATCTTTTTCGTCCAGCATAGCAACAGGGGCCTCCTTTCTCTCACAGTGTCCTTGTGGAGGATCAGGTAGGACAAGCGAAACCTTGGCTATGCTGCCTGGCACCCAGAAACTGTCTCCACAGTCGATAGCTCTTTGTGAGTTTCTAACACATCAACAGAGCATCTAGGGTGGTGGTGGGGGTCGCGGGGGGAGGGGGGCACTGACTGGCTGCCTAGGCTCTGGAACGCTGCCAAAGCCAATCGCCTTTTCCCATGCACAGGAATCCTCACAGCCCCCCCCCCCCCAGCTTGTGAAAATGACATCTGATTCTTTCGGGCTTGCAGCATGGACCGGACTTCTGTATTCCGCATTGGCTCCCAGGGGATGCCGAAGCTATAGTCCTGGACCTCACGTTACCTCACCAGGGAGGAATGGACGCTGCCATTGACTGAGTCCCAGGTGCCACCTGCCGCCCCCAGCCCCGATGCTCAGGCTATTTCCAGAGTCTCTTCGGTCAGCAGGTCTGTGTGTTCCTCTCCGCCCCCACGGAGCTGCGGCCCGAGGCTTCCTTCCTGGGAAAAGGGATCATGTATATACAAGAGGAATGGTGCTTGATTTCCAACTGACAGGACTTTATCAGCTACCGGAAAAGCAGCTGAGAGGCTCCGGCAATCTGTCTTGCTGGAATGTTCCTGATCTATTAGAAATGACACAAGAATCCATTCCTAAACACTCCTGGCAGCTCCCGGTAGGACGAATTCAGCTAGGGGAATGTGGAGAACAGGAGGATGTAGCGGGCAGCTCCTCCACGGCCCTTCGCCCCAGATCCTGCTTTGTCCCTTAGGAGTGTGGGGCTTGGGGAACCTGGCTTCCCAGAGCCTGGTTTTCTGGTCATTCCATGGGATTACAGCACTGGCTGTCTAGACCAGGCTGGGTACAAATCACTGGCTGCCCACAGGGTCTGGAGAGATGGCTTAGCGGTTAAGGCATTTGCCTGCAAAGCCAAAGGACCCCAGTTCGATTCCCCAGGATCCACGTAAGCCAGATGCACAAGGGGGACACACGTGTCTGGAGTTTGTTTGCAGTGGTTGGAGGCCCTGGTGAGCTCATTCTCTCTCTCCCTCTCTCCACCTTTCTGTCTCTGTCTCTCTGTCTCTCTGTCTCTCTCTGTCTCTCTCTCTCTCTCTCTCTCATAAATAAATAAATAACTTTGAGCCAGGCATGCTGGCGCATGCCTTTAATCCCAGCACTCAGGAGGCAGAGGTAGGAGGATCACTGTGAGTTCGAGGCCACCCTGAGACTACATAGCGAATTCCAGGTCAGCCTGAGCTACAGTGAGACCCTACCTCGAAAAACCAGAAGAAATAAATAAATTTAAAACAATTAAAATAAAAATGAAATCTGTCCACGGATTAACTGTCGAATGAAGAAAGAAAATCACAGAAAAACCTAATTCCGACTTTTTCTTAAAAAAAAAAAAAAAAAAGGTGCAATCTCAATTTGCCAATTCCTAAGGCAGGTCTAGAAAAATTTCTATCTCATACTGCTAGCAATAGTTACCTTAGAGAGAGAAAGGTGGGTTGTTTTATGTTGTAGATTTCTCTATTGTTTGAGTTTTGAAATAATGGGCAAGCATTACTTTGATAATGGGAGGAAAAAACCATTTTCAGAATATCTGTGTTTGAAAGTGACCAGTGTGACCAGACCTCGGGGGTGGGGGGGGTGGGACGGGCTTTGGCACAGTGTCTTCTCCAGGACCCGAGGTCAGACAGCGTGGGTGACAGACTGGAGTTTGCCGCTTCCTGTTGTGGGACTCAGGCCATCCATACCCTGATCTGTTAGAAATGACACTACACATGCCCAGACCCCAGTGCACGTTGAAACAGCATTGGCATGAACGCACAGGCGGCACTCAGGGAACATGGTGACCCCGTATGAATGACAACACCCTTCTCAGACAGGCAAAGCTAAGGGACCCCCTAAAGCTCCTACCTGAATGACAAACGAGAGGGTCAGAGTCCAGCACCCCACTGACCACCCCTGGGCGCCAATCTGAAAACTGCCTCCCTCTGACCTTCCATACCCACTTACTCTCTCCAGTGCCCTTCCCCCCCTCACCTGCCCACTTCCTATCACACTTAGGGTTACTCCAGAACGCTTCCTGGAGACCCCTGCAGAACCCCGGGAGCAGGGGAGGGTGGCGGTGAAGGTGAGGACGGGGGAGGGGGCTAGTGTCCCTTCAGCAGGGGACATCCATTCCACCTGACACTATGCCGCTCACGTATTGATAACCTACTTCGGGCCAGTGACCCTGTGGAAGATTCTGGAGTATACTGCTGGACTCCTTTCTGACCCCGAGGGAGGGGGAAAACCAGAGGCCTGGAAAGCTGGGTGGCGGCGACGGCCTGGCGCCCTCTAGCGACCAGGTACGGGGTGGCAGTCGCATCCTTGGGAAGGCACTGGAAGGCGCCTGCAAACCAGTTACCAAGCTGGGAGTGGAGGGAATGGGAAGTTAGCAAGCTGGGAGTGGAGGGAATGGGAAGTTAGCAAGCTGGGACTGGGTGGCCCCTGCCCTCATGGCCCGGTGCACACTGCTTCTCTTCCAAGCACAAAGAGACGGAGCAAGTCTGAATGCAGATCCATCACCTCTTCCGGGGGGAAGGGGCAGTCTTGCGGCGGTGGCCCCCGCAGGGAGGGCTTCCTTTGGGCAGGAGGAAGGAGGCGGACATCTCAGAGGGGACCGTGCTCAGATCTTGATGGTGGCCTGAGACCCGGAGGCCGGAGGGAGCCGCCCAGTGTCCTCATGCATCTACTGGGGTGTCTCTGGGGTGGGAAGTGACCCCCCCAGGTTGTCTCCAGTCCTGTGACAGGGGGTTATGGCCAGATGGGAATTGCTCAGGGGTGTTCCCAGCAGGATGGCCAGCCTGGGCAGTTCAGTATCCTCTATCTTCTGCCCACCTCCCAGGGACAGTAAATGGTCGCCTGGACTGCTTCCTGGAAGGCTTCTCCCCCAGCCCAGGAGAGGCAGAGCTGCCTCTGCCCCCACCCTCCCCCTTCCTGTCTGGGCCCTGCTGCTGCCCTGGCCTCTGTCACCCGCCTCCTGCGTCTGGCTCCCCTAGTTCTCTCCCAGCTGTCCCTCTGGGTCTGGGGGAGGGGAGGGAGGCGTCAGACGTGGGAGACACTGGCTGGAGGGCTCACGTGCTATTTTGTGGAAACCTGCCTTGGGTTGGGTGATGTGCTGGAGCCATTCTGTGTGGGCCCTGTGTGCCCTGTTCAGCCCCCTTACCCTGCCTGATCCTCGCCTAGGAAAGAACACCAGGGAATGTGTAAAACCGTCTTAATTCTGAAGCTGGGCTTTCCACAGGCTTAGGGTTGAGATTCCAAACTAAGTCACCCAATCCTGTATTTGCTTATGACCCAAAAGGAGCCCTGGCCATTCCTTCTTGCTGCCTCATCTGACCCTAGTGCCCGTCTCATCTCTACACACCTCAACCCCCCCGCCCTCCGAATTCTCCAGTCCCTCTGTGTCTGACCCTGGTTAAGAGCAGTAAGGTTCCAGATCTTCTCCTCCTCCTCCAATGCGTCCCCTTTAATCTGAGGCTTACTTCCTAGAGTTTAACTTAAATCTTTCTCTCTGATTTAAACCTGTGTTCCTTGGTCCCGCCCTTCCCAGAGCTAGAGCTGCTTCTTAGCATCCACCCTTCTTCCTCCCTCAGCCCTCGCTTAACTCCCACCCCCCTCTGGGCTTTTCATGTACCTCCTTTTTTTTTTTTTTTTCTTCCCTAGCCTTTCATTTCTCTTGTTGGCTCTGGCCCCGCTCCAGAAGTTCCACGTCCTTCTTAAATGTGACAGCTAAAATTAGCTTCCGGGAGAAGGCCAGGTGTGGTGGGGTGATCGCACCCCGCCTTGTGCGCATGGATTCCTCCTTTCTGGGTCCCGTGCCCGTGTCGAACAGGGTGGCCCTTGCTCTAGAAGGAGGGATGGGCTCACAGCTCACTGCTATGATCTGGGGTCCCCTGGGTCTTTTCCTAGCCCCACCCCCAGCCAAGGTGTATGAGGCCAGTGTTCAGCTTTCACAGTCCTTGCCTTCTTTTAACCCACCTTCTGAATGAACGGTTTCCTATTATGTTGCTCTAGAATAAGATGGACTCCTTCTAAGGTGTTATATTTTAATTTTTTATTTATTTACTTATTAGTGAGAGAGAAAGGGAGAGTTAGAGAATGGGCACTCCAGGGCCTCCAGCCACTGCGAACAAACTCCATATGCATGTGCCGCCATGTGCATCTGGCTTAGGTGGGTTCTGGGAATCGAACATGGGTCCTTAGGCTTCACAGGCAAACGCCTTAACTGCCAAGCCATCTCCCCGGCCTCTTCTAAAATTCTTAGCTGGTCTTGGCTTGTCTGCGCAGCTGTTGCTGCCCTTCCTCTGCACCAGCTGTATCACCACCCTTGAGCCAGCTGGGCTCCCACTCAGATCGTAGTCTCAGCTTAGGAACATGGACATGGTGTGGACATGGTATGGGGGCTGCCCAGGGGTCTGTGTGAGAAGAGAAGAGCAGGTCTGACTGTCCCTGGGAGGAATCCTTGCAGCCCCTGGCAACTGTATATCTGTGATGCAGGCTATGAAACATTGAAAAAATAACAACCTCAAAAGCTTAATAAAGGTCGGGCATGGTGGTGCACGCCTTTAGTCCCAGGACTCTGGAGGCTGAGGCAGAAGGATCACCATGGATTGGAGGCCAGCCTGAGACCACATCATAAATTCCAGGTCAGCCTGGGCTAGTGCAAGACCCTACCTAAAAAACCTGTATATATATATATGGAGAGAGAGAGAGAGACAGGTTTCTTTCTCCTTACATGCACCTACCAATGTAGCTGTGTGTCTCCAGTCACCCTATCCTCTGTCTCTGGACACCTTCTCTCCTATGATGTTCCCTCAGCAAGTGGCTTCTGGGTAACTGTGGCACATGGAGGACACTCCAGAGCACCTACAATGGCCTTTAGGTCACTTGGACCAGTGGGGTCCCACAGGGCTATTACCCACTTCCCACTGGCTAGGGACGGCACATGTCTCCCAACCGAACCACCAGGGATGGTGTGAGACACACCCTTGCCGTGCGCGCATGGGGAACACATAGTGTTGTCTTCGCCGCAGCAGCGCCCCTCACTGGATGCTAGAAAGAAAGACCAGGCAGCGGACAGCACCTGCACGCTGCAGGCTTACGGGCACGGTGGGAGGGGGAGCTCTATTAGCTATTATCTATTCTAATAGACCGGCTGGCCATAACCCCAGCGATCCACCCCCGCCCAGCGCTGGGGTTATAAGTGAATATCACCACTTCTGGGTTTTGTTGTTGTTTGTTTGTCTAAGTGTAGCTTAGGTCCTTATACTTGTAGGCAAGCACTATACTGACCGAGCCATCTCCCCAGCCCCGAGGCCGCTAATTTCTAAATGATCCACTGGCTCTTGGCTCCTGCCACATCTGAGGCACCAGTGTGATGCTTTCCATGCCCTCCCTCGTGCCTTGCATGGAAGCTGTTAGCTGTTCTGTTTCCTTGTTCAGATGCCCCATACACCTGACAGCACCCTGAAGGGAAGAAAGGAGCCGGGAGATGGAGGAAGGAGGGGAGGTTGGCATGATGCTAAGATGCAGCATATGAAAATGAGAAATTAAAACCACCAGGGCTGGGACGTAGCTCAGCTAGTAGGGCGCCTGTCTAGCGTGCACAAAGCCATGCATTTGGTCCCCAGCACCCCATAAACTGTGGGTGGTGGCGCAGGCCTCTAACCCCAGCACTCTCGAGGCGAAACAGCAAGATCAGGACTTGCCGGTCTCCTTTGGCTGCAGAGTGAGTTTGAGGCCAGCCTGGGCTACGTGAAATCCTGTCTCAGAATAACTCTGTGTGAAGGACAGCTTCACCCTGGTCTCTCTGTGTCCTCCCTGTGGCACCCGAGACAAGCTCTCCCAGCTGCCCTTCCTGGGTTGGTCCTGAGGCAGATGGTTAAGCAGAGCCTCCCACAGCCAAGGCTGAGTTGTCCATCCTTCTTCCCGGCCCCACATCGGATAGGGGAAGCTCATGGGCCAGGCCCTGCTTTGGTGCGGGCTGGCTTTGCAGCACCCCACAAATCATCCTGGGAGGTGGCCAGCCTCTCAACCAGCTGAGCACCCTGCCAAGCTGCCGGCTCTGCCATCTATCCTGGCTCGCAGAGCCCCAGACACGCGGGCAGAGGAGAGTTCTCTGTATGTGGAGGAATAGCTCAGAGGCGAGGTAGGAAACAAATAAAGTCAGAAACCATAAATAAACCTGCTGCCCTCGCACTGGGTGAACAAGCCGGCCCTGGGGATCTGGGCTCTGCCTGCTAGGAGGTGATTAAATTGTGCACCAACACAGTCACTTCCCCTGGAAATCCAGGACAAGCACTCTAGGGCTTCCGGGGAGGGACGCGATCGCACAGTATCAGAAAACATCAGAACGTTCCAATTACAAAGACCTTCCGGGTTGGCATGGTGCACATGAGGACCGCCTAGAGCGACAGTTTTATAATTTAGTTTTTATTTATTTGAGAGAGAAAAAGAAGCAGAGGGAGGAAGAGAGAGAGAGAGAATTGGCACACTGAGGCCTCCTGCAAACAAACGCCAGATGCACGCACCACCTTATGCATCTGGCTTACATGGGGTACTGGGGAATCGAACTTGGGTCCTTAAGGCTTCACAGGCAAGTGCCTTAACGGCTGAGCCATCTCTCCAGCCCACGTAGTGACACATTTAAATCAGACAGGTCCCGTCCTACTTGTGGCTGCTAAGTCAGAAGGTTCAGCAGCCCGGTGTGCTCCTTGGATGAGTCCAGAGGATGTGCCCCAGTTTAACCTGCCCCAAGCTCTGCTGCCAAGCGGGTCAGTAGTTCTGAGAGCAGAGTCGGGCTTCCTTCGCCAGGATGGAATGGTGCCGCTCTCTCTTCCCAGTGCAGGAGAGAAAAGCCACGGCAGCGAACTAGGACAGTCTGTGTAATGTCCGCGTCACGACTGCTCTTACTTGCCAGCCTGGCATTGGTCAGAAACCAAAACTGCATAAAGTCTCAGATACCGCTGATCATGTCAGCTCTGACACCTATTTTATTTTATTTTTCCTTTTCTCTCTTTTCCTATCTTTTGTTAGCTCACATGCCTGGGCCTTTCCATTTTATTTCGAGCACACATTTAATTAAAGACAAGCTTTCTAGGCAACAAAAAGCTCTGGTGAACGAAATCGGAGTTCCTTCAAGTGATTTCTAGGACAAAGCAGATTCGGTGTAAATAAACAAGATCTCATCTTCTGAAGAGCCTTGGCTTCCTGTCCTGTGACCCCCCCCCCACTGGTGGTCAAGATCACACGTGCCAAAGCCAGCCTGTCCGTGGATAAATGCAGGTCAGTCCTACGACTCATTGGGCTGGTGGGCTTGAGTAAATGACTCAACTTCTCCGTGCCATAATTGCCTCCTGTGGGGGGCAGGGGTGATACGTAGTGCCCATGTGACTGTCACCAAGACTAAGTCAGACTGTGTAAGATGCCATTTTGGACAGCAGCTCCTGGTAGGAGCTTCACTGAGCACCTTCACTGAGCACGTCGGAGGACTCTGTGGGAGTGAGGGCTGGCACTGAGATATCTTCAGAGAGAATGTGTGAGTCAGGGAAATCGTCCTTCCATTCCGTGAGTATCACTCAGTAGCATATGAATCACTTTCAGGGAAAAGATCCAAACGATAGGGCACAGGACAGAACTAGAGAGTCACTAGGATGCTGCAGGAATGGCCCTCCCCACCCTGCACAGATATATTTTCCCAATGCCTTTTCACATTTGAACTCGGCTCTGAGAGCACACAGGGCACTAAAGCATGCCTTGATCTTGAGGCACTGGCTGTCTGAAGGGACACCCAGGCAAGAAAACTCTGCATTGATACGGGGGCTTCTGACAGGGAAAGATGGCTGAGGAGAGGAGGGATGCATGCTCTCCGACATTACCATTATTTATACTATTTTATTTTAGAGAGAGATGGGGGCAGGGGACCAATGGCTCACCAGGACCTCAGCCACTGCAGTCGAACTCCAGACGCTTGCGCCATCTGGTGGGCATGTGCAACCTTGCACTTGCCTTGCCTTTGTGTGTCTGGCTTACGTGGGGTCTGGAGAGTTGAACATGGTTCCTTAGGCTTTGCAGGCAAGTGCCTTAATTAACCGCCAAGCTATCTCTCCAGCCCTCCAACATTACCTTTTCAAAACAAAAATTATTTGCAAGGAAAGAGAGAGAGAGAATGGAGATAGAGAATGGGTGCCCCAGGGCCTCCAGCCGTTACGAACGAATTCCAGGTGCATGCTCCACTTTGATGCATCTGTCTTCACGTGCGTCCTGGGGAATCAAACCTGGGCCATTAGACTTTGCAGGCAAGTGCCTTAACAACTAAGTCTTCTCGTCGGCCCTCCAACATTACCTGTGAGGAAGGTGGCAGAGGGTTGTGATACCAGGTAGGGAGCTGGGCAGGTGGCTCTCAAAACTGGTCCTTGGATCATCTGCAGCTAAACCGCCTCCACCTAAATTCCTGTTAGAAGTGAAATCTCAGGGCATGGGGTGGGGAGTTAGCTTCACTTTGTAGTCTTAACTTAGACTGCACAAAGCCCTAGGTTGGATCCAGCGCCTTGTAAACCAGGCATGGGGGTGGGTGCATGCCTGCACAATCCCAGCAGTTGGGAGGTGGAGGTAGGAGGAGGAGCAGGATCATGCATAGGTATATAGAAAGTCCATCCTGGGGGTGCATAAATCCTGAAGAGAGAGGAGAGAAGATGAGGAGGGGAAGGGAGGAGATGGCAGAGGGGTGGAGAAGAGGACTGGAGAGAAAGAAAAGAAGGGAGGAAAGAGAAAAGAGAAAGATTATTTATTTATATTTATTTATTTATTTATTTGAGAGCGACAGAGAGAGAAAGAGGCAGAGAGAGAGAGAGAGAGAGAATGGGCGCGCCAGGGCCTCCAGGCACTGCAAACAAACTCCAGACGCGCGTGCACCCCCTTGTGCATCTGGCTAATGTGGGTTCTGGAGAATCGAGCCTCGAACTGAGGTCCTTAGGCTTCACGGGCAAGCACTTAACCGCTAAGCCATCTCTCCAGCCCACAGAAAGATTTTTTTAAAAAAGAAAAAGAGGGCTGGAGAGATGGCTTAGCAGTTAAGGTACTTGCCTGTGAAGTCTAAGGACTCATGTTCAATTTTCCAGGTCCCTCATAAGCCAGATGCACAGTGACACAAGCACACAATATTGCATGCACGTCTGGAGTTTGTTTGCAGCGGCTGAAGGCCCTGGAGCACCCATATTCTCTCTCTCTCTCTCTGTTTCTCTTCCCCTTTCTCTTTCTTTCCCTTTTTCTCTCCTTGCCCCACTCTCAAGTAAATAAAAGGAAAGAAAAGTGGTCCCTAGCCCACCTAGAGCTGTAACTCGGGATCTCTGAGGCAGGGGGAGCAACCCGATGTGGCCGGACCCTCGGGGACGCTCATGAACCTTGAAGCTGGAGCATCACAGTCCCGGGTGAACTAAACCCCTTTGAAGCCATTCAGTGCGACGCCCTGCCCTGCCCCCTGAAAGCCAAAATGGGTTGTGGGTGAAGGAGCGCTTCCCCAGGAGAGGATGGCTCAGACTCTCAGCCGAGCCCTAGGGTCAGCTGAATTGGAGTGTGAGAGGCGTAAGCTGGCCATGGGGTGGATGGATGAGGAGTCACTTTACCGTTTCTCCTGCACTCCCGACCTTTTGCTGAGAGCCATGTCTCAGCTCCTTCCCTTTGCTTAAGGGAAGTGTCACTGCAAAGTGCCTCAAAGGACCCTCTGGGGGACGTGACAAAGTGCACACCATCCATAATGAATGAGCCCATTTCCTCTGCAAATCAGGCGGGCGGTGGGACAGATTAGCCTGGGTAATGGAGTCAAAGTGAGGCTCAAGTCACTGGCAAGATTGTCAGGAAGCCGGAGTCCCTCGGGGCAGCTCCGCCTCGCGGAACAGATGGGGGCTTCAGGGTGGGGTCTCCGAGGTAAAGCATGTGTTACATGTATGCATGCCTGAGTGCATTTAAATATTTTATTTATTTGAGAGAGAGAGAGAGAATGGGTGCTGTGCCAGGGCCTCCAGCCACTGCAAAACTCCAGATGCATGCGCCCCCTTGTGCATCTGGCTAACGTGGATCCTGGGGAACTGAACCTGGATCCTTTGGCTTTGCAGGCAAATGCCTTAACAGCTAAGCCATCCCTCCAGCCCTCCAGTACATTTATACAAGTGATTCATGTGCAGCACAGACATTTTGAAGAGCAAAACAGAAAGGTGGATGCCTTGCTCCAGAGCCCGAGGTGCGAGCCTGACTTGCTTCAGTCATGCCTGGGCCCTTTGGCTAAGAGGAACCTTCTAGCCCTGGCCCACCTGGGACCTGTTCTATTCCGGACCACCCCTGTCCTTGTGAGTGGAGGGTGGGCAATTCTAGTCCTGTGTCAAATGAGCCAGTCATTTCTTCTCGGACTCCTCTCACACATTAAGTTCTCAAAAGAGGGACTGGAGAGATGGCTCAGCAGTTAAGGCACTTGCCTGCAAAGCCTAACGACCAGGGTTTGATACCTCAGTACTCACGGGAAGGCAGATGCACAAAATGGTGCATGCATCTGGAGCTCATTGCCAGTGATTAGAGGTCCTGGCTCACCCATTCTCTCTCTCTCTCTCTGTCTGTCTCTCTCTCCCTCCCTCCCTACTCTCTATCTCTCTGTGTGAAAATAATAAATAAATACATAAGATATCAAAAGCACCACCCACTACATCTGCTTTGATCTCTTCAGGAAGCCCACTTCAGTGGAAGGGTTGCCAGGAGAGATGTGTAATAAGACCCTAATGCTCTTCTCGCTTGGTCCCCAAAGTCACCTTCTTGTGGGGCTCTCCCAGTCATGACCACTGCCTTCATTTGACAGGCCTCAGGAGCACTGTGACTTCCTTAAGCACGTTTCCCGGTGAAGAACTGGGGACTGCTTCCTTTTATTCCTTTTATGCCTGTGTCGGCTGGTGAAGCTACACAAGGCTCTGCTAGAAGGAAGAGGTAGAAAAAAATACTGGCCATTCTGGCTCACAAGAGGTTCCTCTTCCTCCGCCCAGTCCCCCGCTTCCTGTCTGCCTGGTTATGTTTGGGGTGCCACCTTGCTTCCCGGAACCTAACCTCCTGTCTGGACAACAGCCGCTGCCTTGCAGTGGAAACCCAGGAGAGTGAAACACAGAGAGCGTCTCTCAGCCTTCTAGGAGCTGCCCCTGACATTCCGCTGGCTGACTGAAAACTTGACTTTTTCAGATATAATTGAAAAGGAATCTTAGAACGTTGTCTCTGGGCCAGGGACATGCCACGGTGGGTAAGAGCACCTGCCTTGCAAAATATGAGGGTGTGAGGGCTGGAGAGATGGCTTAGCGGTTAAGCGCTTGCCTGTGAAGCCTAAGGACCCCAGTTCGAGGCTCAATTCCTCAAGACCCACGTTAGCCAGATGCACAAGGGGGCGCAGGCATCTGGAGTTCGTTTGCAGTGGCTGGAGGCCCTGGTGCATCCATTCTCTCTCTCTCTCTTTCTCTCTTTCTGTCACTCTCAAATAATAAACAAAAATGAATAAAAAAATATGAGGGTGTGAGATAGCCTGAGACAGCCTGAACTATAACCCCAGTGCCTATGTAAAAGCGTGGAGTAGCTCCCCGTGCCTATAACCCCAGTCCAGTGAGGAGCAGGGACAGGAGGATCCCTGGGGCTCTTCAGTCAGCCAGCCTGACTGAAAAAGATGGAAGGCAGAGGTTCAGGGAGAAACCCGGTTCTCAAGGAAACAAGCAGAAGAGAGGTAGAGCATGACATCTGTACATCTGTACACACATGCACATTGTGCATCCGTAGATCACGCACACCAACATATCATACATACTCCACAAACACCCCATCACCCAGTCTAGAACACTGTCTCTCCTTTTTTTCTTTTTTTGAGGCAAGCCCAACAGGCTGCCTTTTTTCTTTCATGTAAGAGAGAGAGAGAGAGAGAATTGACGCACTAGGGCCTCCAGCCACTGCGATTGAACTGCAGATGCGTGTGCTACCTCATGCGCATGTGTGACATTGTGCGCTTGCGTCACTGTGATTCTGGCTTATGTGGGACTTGGAGAGTTGAACGTGGGTCCTTAGACTTCACGGATAAGTGTCTTGACCACTAAGCCACCTCTCCAGCCTTTTTGTTAAAAAATGTATTTATTTGAGAGAGAATGAGAAAGAGGCAGAAAGAGAGAGGGTGCCAGGGCCTTCAGCCCCTGCAAACAAACTCCAGGCGCATGCGCTACCCAGTGCATCTGACATTTACATGGACAGTGGGGAATCAAACCTGTGTCCTTTGGCTATGCAGGCAAGTTCCTTAACCACAAAACCATCTCTCCAGCCCCAGCCCCCCTTTTTTTCTCCTCCTTTTTGAGAGAGGGACTTATTTAGCTTTGGACTCACTATGTAGCCAAAGATAACTCTGAATTTGTGACACTTCTACTCCAAGCCCCCCAAGTGCTTAGACTAAATGCATGCACCACCACACCCAACTATTTCAGTCCTGGGGGTTGGACCCAGAACCTCATGCATACTAGGCAAGCACTCTGCCAACTGAGCCACGTTACCAGCCAGAGTACTGTCTGTAGTTGACATTTTACTCCCTCCTCATGGAAGTGAGGTTCTTTCATGCACCAGTACCTCCAAACACAACACAGCAATCCCAAATCAGCTCCTAAGATAAATACAAATGATGTCCCCCACGCTGGAAATGTGCCCATCCCCTGCTTGGGCTCCAGATGGCCAGGCCGCTACATCCCTCTGACACTGGCCTCATTTTGGACTCATGCCCAGAGATGTATCTGGTCCTGTCTCCTCCCTCCCTCCCTCCCTTCCAGACTCCCCTCTAGGTAGACAGGGCTGGTTCTCCATTCTGGAGTCACAGTATCTCTCTCAGTGGAAAGCGATTGCCTCGTAATCGAACTAGAGAGAAGATGATTGCGCACTGCAGGTTTCCAGAAAGACTTGTGAGAATATGTTGCTAGTAGGGGTTTAAAATTGTGCTAGAACCCCTCGCAGGCTTGTGGGGAATGGACTTACAAGGTCTCAGCCATTTATTAGAAGCCAGGCTCCAAGGAGTTGGAGCTCTGCGCCCTGCCGTCCCATCCTGGTTTCCGGACGAGCCTGCCGGCCCTGCCTGGGGATGCTGCCGTTGCTGTTCATGACCGCCCTCCGTGGCTCCCAGTGCCTGCCGTGGATGAAGCCAAAGGGCTCGGCAGGACCCACGGGCTCATTAGAACCTTGCCTCTGCCTGGTGTCCGGTTCACTCCTGCTCAGATCCATTCTGGTGCCTTCTGCTGCACCCATACCGCCCCACATCCCACTGAGCTCTGATTGCTTCTGTGAAAGGCAGCTCTAGGGCTGGGGAGATGGCTTAGTGATTAAGGTACTGGCCTGTAAAGCCAAAGGACCCAGGTTCGATTCCCCAGGACCCACATAAAGCCAGAGGCACAAGGTGGCACATGTGTCTGGAGTTTGTTTGCAGTGGCTAGAGACCCTGGTGTGCCCATTCTCTGTGTTTGCCTAACTTTATCTTTCTTTCTCTCTCTCTCTCCCTCCCCCTCTCTCTGTCTCTAATAAATAAATAAACATAAATCTTTTAAAAATATTTTATTTATTTATTTGAGAGAGAGAGGAACATGTGGAAGGATCCTTGATGTCTTTCGTGAAAGGGTCTCCTCCCTTGGCTCCTTTGAAATGTTAAAGTCTAGGGCGGGTGCGGGACAGTGGCCCAGTGGATCAAGTGCAAGCATGAGGACCTGAGTTCGAATCCCCAGAATGCATATAAAAGCCAGGTATGGCAGCATGCACCTGTGAACCCAGTGCAGGGGAGACAGAGAGACAGGAGTACCCCAGGGCTGGGGCAGTGAGCTTCAGGCTCAGAATGGGGACTTTTTCCTCAACAACTAAGGACATGATGGGCTGGAGAGATAGCTAAGTGGTTCAAACACTTGCCTGCAAAGTCTAATAAGCCAGGTTCGATTCTCCCAGTAACCACATAAAGCCAGATGCACAAGGTAGAACATGCACCTGGAGTTTGTTTGCAGTGGCTAGAGGCCCTGGCGTGCCCATTCTCTCTGTCTGCCTCTCTGTGCTTATAAATAAATAACAACAAAATAAGGAGATGAGTCATTGAGGAAAACAGTCGACATCGAATTCTGACCTCCATATGCATATGCATGTAAACCCACCCATACAATGCGCACCCAGCACCCACACACATACAAATATACATGCATACACACACATACACACCCCAAAAAAGGAAAAAATAAATAAACAGGTAGCTCTTGTTTTACAGCCTGCAGGAGACCGTGATGATGGAATCATCCTGCTTTGGGATCCTTCATCCTCTCGGATCTTGGGGGACCAGGCGCCTTCTTGGGGAGCAGGGCCTCAGAGCCATGACCAGGTGTAAAAGAAGCAACTGCTATCAGTGCGAGTGATGAGAGACGGGGTTGATTGCGAGGGGTCCCGCCCTCTGTCTCCCCCTCCACACAGATGCTTGTCCCCAGGATGAGTTTGGAATTGACTCTGCAGTACAAATGTCCCCGAGAGACATAACCACTCACGGGATTGCCAGTAAGTTCTTCAGGGAAAGTCCACAGGGCTCAGGTTGCCGTAACAAAACCTGGCCCACAGAGTGGTTTGGAAGCTGGGGTCTCAGGTCCCCCATCTTTGATATAAGGTAGAAGTAAGGCCAGTGTGGTGAGGACCCTCTCCCTGTCATGCATCCGAGCCTCCTCACTGCGTGCTCACGTGGTGGAGGGCCAGGCTTACAAAGGTGCTCATCCTATTATCGAAGGCTCTACCCTCATCCCCTCATCTAAACTGCGTTCCCCCTAAGGCCTCATGTTGAGTGTTATCATGCTGGGGGTGAGGGGTTCAGTCTGTGGTTTTAAAAAAAGGAATACTCAGTCCGGTTCTCAGAAGGAGCAAGCGTGAGAACATTAACCTAGAGTTGCCAAGAGGCAGACGCATAAGGCAACCCCCCTGCTTTGGCATAGTGTTCCATATCTTGCAAACGGGCATGGTTTGCCGCTGCTCAGGTAGTGCGCTCACATCCGTAGTTTGTATCCGTAGAGCCTCGAGCCGTGGTGGAGGCCGATGTCGAGCCACTTCCCGCATTGGTTTGGCCACTGTTAACACGGCCGTGTCTGTTCCATCTCCTTCTGTGAGCATGTGTCCGTGGACAGTGGTCCGTTGACTTCCTCCGCTCCGTGCCCTCCTGCTTGGGACCCTTCATCTCAGAGCAGCAGCCCCAGTTCAGTTCTCCATGAAGGGAGAATTCAGAAACAGGGAACGTAGGAGGTCATTCTCTTCTAACATAGAAGATGGTGAGGGGAGGAGGGGACCCCAAAGTAGTCTCCTAAGCATGACCTCACAAGCTGCTCCTCCAACCAGAATCTCTCTCGGAATCATACATCAACCCATAAAAGAACAACACAGACTCTAAGGGAACTTCTGTCTACCAAATGTGCACATGGCTTCTCTTTGAATTTTAAATTGAAGTGTGTTATGCATACCTCAACACAGCATAGCTTGTGTTTTGAAAGTCACGTAATACCACCTGTATAAAGCACACACCTTGTGTTTCTTTTGACTTATTCTTTTTATTTTTTTATGTTTTATTTATTTGAGAGAGACAGAGAGAAAGAGGCAGAAAGAGAGAGAGAGAGAGAGAGAGAGAGAGAGAGAAAGGGAATGGGTGCGCCAGGGCCTTCAGCCACTGCAAATGAACTCCAGTTGCATGCACCCCCTTGTGCATCTGGCTAACATGGGTCCTGGGGAATAGAGCCTTGAACCGGGGTCCTTAGGCTTCCCAGGCAAGCGCTTAACCGCTAAGCCATCTCTCCAGCCCTCTTTTGACTTATTTTTGTACAATTTTTTAAACTTCATTTTTCTTTTGACAAGTTAATGCACACACACATACACACACACACACACACACACACACACACACACACACACATATAAATCATATTCACTGCATTACCCTTCCATATCCTCATCTCAGTCATAATAAACCCCTTCTTTCCAACTAGTCCTCTTGCTAGTTCCATGTTTGTGTGTGTGTGTGTGTGTGCACGTGTGTGTGTGAATTTAATTAGGTTTGCTTGCATAAGCGTGGGTGGGGAGTTACTAACTGGAATGTGAGCAACTTTCCCGTGGCTACACCACTGGGCAACATGACTCCTCCTCCTGCAGCAGCCGTTAGCAGCTGATAGAGCCTGTGGGAGGAACGAAGTGTCCTGAGCCTCTCCTAACCCCGTGAGGGCTGCTGAAGGCCCCGTCTTGCGCAGCTCTTGCAGCAGCTGTAACTCCGGGTCATGCTCACGAGACACGCTCCACAGCCCTCCTCCCCGGCTTCGGTCCCCTCTCCCTTCTGTGAGGTTCCCAGAGCTTTGCAGGGCTCCCACAAGCCTTCAGTACACGGCTCAGTGAAGTCCGAGCTATCTGTGTGCGCCCCTGCAGAGTCCTGGTCCCCCTTCGAGATCCAGGTCAAACGTCGGTGGGTAGGGAAGCCATAGGCTCAAGGGGGAACCCACTACTTTTATTTTGATGAATGGACAGGATGTCAAACTGCCTAATAAATATTTATGTGCACGCCCGTAGACCAGAGCTGATCTCAGCCTCAGTCTCCGAGGTTTCTTTGTACAGTGGGTGGAAGTTAGTGTAGAGACACGAATCTGGCCAAAGTGCTGAGAACAAGTGACCACTGTGTGTCTGGTTCTAAACAAGACGGCTGTATTACCCTGCTTCCATGATCGTCTGGACAGAAAGAGCCTCTCTGAAGGGCTCAGACCGAAGTCCTTGCAGGTCAACCCACCTCTTCCCAGGAGGATGGGGAGGCGTGCTGTCTTCTGGATCTGATGTGGCGATTCTACACACGATCTCATGGCAGCTGTGGTGTCCTGCAGAAGCTGAGCCCTTGAACATCGCATCATGTGTGGGGCTGGGTCGAGACCCCATTCCTCCCAGAGGGTCTATTGGCAACTAAAGGCTGCCAGGGTGGGTGGAGGCACGGTATGTTCTTCAGTGGTATAGAAGATGGAGGAGGGTTAATTGGGGAAAGGAAGCACTCGTTTATTGGGGGTGGAGGGGGTAAGAGATGGCAATGGGAGTATATGATATGATCATGATATGATCAGAACACATTATATGCATTCATGAAGTTATCAAAAGTAAAATTGTAAAAGTCCTTCCCCATGGGCTGGAGAGGCGGATTAGCAGTTAAGGCGCTTGCCTATGAAGCCTAAGAACACACGTCTGAATCTCCAGGTCCCATGTAGCCAGACACACAGTGACACCCGTGTGCAATGGCACACACACGCACAAGGGGAAGCACGCCTGGAGTTAGTTCATAGTGGCTGAAAGGCCCTGGCGTGCCCATTCCGTCTTTCTCTCTCTCTCTTTCTCTCTCCCTCAAGAATAAAAGAAAATAAAATCCTTCCCTTGGGTTGATCATATAATGTAGGCCTGGCCAATCAGAATGTCTCCTGAATTGGTCACATGATATAAGCTTGGCCAATCAGTCTTCATGACCCATAAGGATTTTCAAAGTTGAGCTCAGAAGAAAGAGGTCTTTCCTCTCTGGTCATGAAGTTGTCAGATGGGTGTGTGTTCAGAGGTGGTGGCGACTGCTCAAGTCCTCACCAACATCACAGCCCTCTGCCTACAATGTGAGTGACTGGAGTTTCTGTAGCTCGGAAGAGCATCTGAGTAGCATGGGGAGAGAGAGAACAAGGCAGAGCTGTGACGGCCAGTCTTCAGCTCCAGATGTTCCTCAGACCAGGGTCTTTGTGGCTCTCTCAGTTAATTTTCTCATCTGCAACAAAACACCCGACTGAAGCAGCTTAGAGGTGGAAGAAAAGTATTCTGGTTCACGCCTTCAGAGCGATCTCAGTCATCTTCACACGGTGGCCGGGGTGGCTCTGTCTGTCACCATGGGAGGGTATGGCTGCTGCTTTTCTGATTGTGACTGGTCAGGAAGCAGAGAATGGGTCTAGAAACACCTCTGCCAGCCGGACCTCACTTCCTGAAGGTTCTGCAACCTATGGGGGACATTTCAAATCCAAACCATGATACACAAGGCATCGTTGTTACTTGACTTCACAAGACAATAATCTCTCATAGGCCTGTCATTCTATATCAGTCACCTTGAGTTAGGTGTCTGTCCCCTGTTCCCATAATGGTCCTGACAAAAGACCCTCTCTGAAGGGCTCAGACCAAACACTTGACAGGTCTACCCACCTCTTCCCTGAGAGGCACCTGCTTAACCCTTTTCTTTCCAGCATACTTTCTCATGCATGTTTATTTATTTATTTATTTATTTTGGTTTTTTGAGGTAGGGTCTCACTCTAGACCAGGCTGACCTGGAATTCACTATGTAGTCTCAGGGTGGCTTCGAACACATGGTGATCCTCCGACCTCTGCCTCCTGAGTGCTGAGATGAAAGGCGTGCACCACCACGCCTGGCTCATGCATGCTTTTTCTATTTGAGACATCAAGGCCAGGGTGTGCACCCTGGTGTGGGCTCTGGGAGTCACGCATGTTTCTATTTGGGAAGTCAAGGCCAGGGTGTGCACCCTGCCCCGGTGTGGGCTCCGGGAGTGTGGGACACAAAAGGACGGCCTGGTTGCCGAGCTGGAGTTTTCCAGAGTCATCGAACCATTTTCCCACATCACCTTTGGATTTATGCTCCTTGGCTTGAGATGCAATTGATAGACAGGAGATCTGATAGATTCACTATAGGTCATCACTTAGCATGACCTTTGTTAATGCAAAAGAGAAGCCAGGCAGGGCTTTTACATTGACCGGACTGCGGCCGCATTTTATTTTCAGCAACATGCTGGGAGACGTAAGTGGCCCGCTGCCCTGTGCCAGGGCATGGACTTGCTCATGGCAGGGCGGGTGGGGCAGCAGGTGCTGTGTGTTACAAGGTGGTTCCTGGAGAAGGGCGGGAAGACGAAGCAGTGAAGCTGGTGTGTATCAGAACTCAGAAGCAGGGCCACCCGCCAGTAGTGACAACCGGGGCACCCCTCGGTGGAGTGAGGACAGCCCAGACCTTCCACGCCCCCCTTTGTCCCTTCAAGATGGGTCCTGGCGTCACCATCCCTCAGGTATGCTGAGGGGAGCAGGGGAGCCAGAGCCCAGGGTGAACTCCTTGGTGGAGGGAGACCAGTATCGTTGGGATGGGGTGTGAAGAATGAGGACAACACTCTCCAAATGGGATGTGGTGGCCCCTTGGTAAAGTGAGGACAGCAGCCTTGGAGTGGGGTGTGGGGACCCCATGGTGGAATGAGGACAACACTCTCCAAATGGGGTGTGGTGGCCCCTTGGTAAAGTGAGGACAGCAAGCCGGGCGTGGTGGTGCACGCCTTTAATCCCAGCACTCGGGAGGCAGAGGTAGGAGGATCGCCTTGAGTTCGAGGCCACCCTGAGACTCCATAGTGAATTCCAGGTCAGCCTGGGCTAGAGTGAGACCCCCCTCGAAAAACCAAACCAAACCAAAACAAAACAATAAAGTGAGGACAGCAGCCTTGGAGTGGGGTGTGGGGACCCCATGGTGGAATGAGGACAACACTCTCCAAATGGGGTGTGGTGACCCCTTGGTAAAGGGAGGACAGCATCTTTAGAGAGGGGAAAAAGGCCTCTCGGCCCCGGCTGGCAGTTGAGCCATGCTCGGAGGCGTGGCCAAGTAGTTCAAACTCTATTCAATCTCCTGCGATGACGTTGGAGCAGCAAACCAGTAAGGAGGCCCGAGGCCTCTTGGATCAAGCCACTGCTCTCTCTTCACCGAGCCCCGTGAGCAGCATTTAATTAAAACTGCAGAAGCACCAGCGGAGGGCGCAGGGCTGCGGATGCACGGTGGCAATCTGTCCGTCAGGCTCAGGAGTTTCCCTCAACTCCCGGCCCGGGTCCTGCACTATCCTCTACCTGCCCTTTCCCCAGGCAGACCCCCGCCTGTCTCCTGCTCCCCATGAATCATCACGTCACCCCTGAGAGTCAGATTCCACGAGCTTCAAATATTTGTGGGCGGCATTGAGCCAACTACTCTAGTTCTCTGAGCTTCCATTTGTCCATCTGGAAAGTAAAATGCAGATTGCTCTTCATAGAGCTGTTATAAAGGTCAAGTGTATTCCCCCCCGGGGACAGCCTGACACTCCCCACCCGTAGCGCTGGACATCCCTGGCCAGTGTGGCAGAGACTGGCGTTCATGCTTTCTGGCTAATAGGTGCTGCTGTCCTAGCTGTATCCTCAAGATTGTCCTTGAAAAGGTGTTCCCAGGGGCTGGAGAGGTGTGTTTAAGGGGCTTACCTGCAAAGCCTAACGGCCCAGGGTTCAATTCCTCAGTACCCAGGTAAAGCCAGATGCACAATGTGGCACATGTATCTGGAGTTCATTTGCAGTGACCGGTACACCTGTTCATTCTCTCTATCTCTTTCTTTCTCTCTCTCCTTATACATAAGTAAAATGGTTTTTTAAAACAGGAAATTTGCTTTCAAGGCCAGAGAATCAAGGATATTGGAGAGATGCTATGCTCTTCAAATACTCCCCACTCCTTGGAAAATAGTAATTCACACTTCCATTTAAAGGTTTCTAAGAAGCGGTAGAGGGCTAAGAGATGTAGCTCAGCTTGTCAAGTGATTGCCTAGCATACACAAAGCCTTGGGTTTGAGTCCCAGCGTCCCGTAAGATGTGTGTGGTACACACTCCTGTAAGACTAGCATTTGGGAAGTTCAGGGAGGAAGATCAGAAGTTCAAGACCGTCCTTGACTACATAACCTGAGATATATGAGACCCTGGCTCAAAAAAAAAAAAAAGTGATGATATTTAAAAAAATAAAATCCTGTTTGAGGGCTGGAGACATGGCTTAGTGGTTAAGGTGCTTGGCTGGAAAGTCTAAAGACCCATGTAAGCAAGATGCACAAGGTGGGCGCGTGTGTGTGGAGTTCATTTGCAGTGGCTGGAGGCCCTGGTGTGCCCACTCTCTCTCCTCCTCCTCCCTTTCTATCACAAAATAAATAAGTAAATAAAAACAAAAAGAATCCTGTTTTGTCAAACTCAGTGTTTTTTTTTTGGGGGGGGGGTTTCGAGGTAGGGTCGCACTCACTCTAGCCCAGGCTGACCTGGAATTCACTATGGAGTCTCAGGGTGGCCTCGAACTCACGGCGATCCTCCTACCTCTGCCTCCCGAGTGCTGGGATTAAAGGCGTGCGCCACCACGCCCAGCTTCAGTGTTTTTTTTAATTTCATACAGTGAAAACTTAGTTTCATGTCCATATACATATATATATATATATATATATATATATATATATACATATACATATATATATAGTTTTACCCATTGGCATCTTGGGGTCAGTCTGGAAAACCTTGGGGTGAAAACTTGGGGTGAATAAATTACAGGTAAAGGCTTGTTTGCTTTCTGTTAACTCATTTCTCAGCAGAAAAAAAAATGGGGGTCCTGAATGCTCACCTTATTAGAAGTCCAGGAAATGCCTCGCCCATGGTCTTGGGTCAGTGTGAGAGGGCAAGAAGCAGGACAGAACTGCAGGGATGACATGGAGGGACACAGAAGCCACAAGCAAGAGCCTGGGAAGAAAGCTGACCTCCAACAGCCAGGCGATGAAAGCTGGGCCAGGCCAGGGTGAGGCCCCAGGGGTCCTCATGTCTCCTGGGCCACTTGAAGATTGCCCCAAGCACTGGAGGGTAGAGCAGGCTTGGGGGAGAGGAATGTGTGGCCTTGCAAGGGCAGGGGAGACTTCTGGACACCAGGCAGGTAGAGAGGAGTCATTTGTTAACCTCTTCACACTTATTGAGGATCTACTGCGTGCCGGGTACTGTCAGCCGCAGAGGATATATCAGTAAACAGAACAAAGCTGTCACCTCGTGGAGCTACCATTATCTAAAAAAAAAAGTCAAGGGCTGGGGAGATGGCTTAGTGGTTAAGGCCCTTGCTTGCAAAGCTAATGGCCTGGGTTCGATCCCCCAGTACCCAGGTAAAGCCAGATGCACAAAGGGGCGCATGCATCTGGAGTTCATTTGTAGTGGTTGGAGGCCCTGGGGCACCCATTCTCTTCTCCTTATCTCTCTGCTTGCAAATAAATAAATATATAAACTTTAAAAAATATTTTAAAAAATCAAAACAAAATGTTAGGTAATGAAAGCTACAAAAATAAAGCAAGGCTAAGAAGTTTAAAGAGGTGGGTTTTATTTTAAACTGTGGTCAGGAAGAGCCCTTTGGTGGAGGAGACAAGAGCAGAAAAAGGCAAATATTACAGACTCAATGACCCTCGGTTATCGTTGTACTGTTGTTGTTATCAATAATGTCATCGGTTTTAAGCCCCCCCCCCCACCTCCTTTGAAGCGGTTGAGATTTCCTGAAGCGCAGTTCCAAAGCCTGCCACTAGGTGGAGGAATGACTCTAACCCCTTCCTGGGGCTGAGAGTTGATGCATGAGGATTGAACCCCAGAGTCGCAGGATTCCTGAAATTCGGGTGTGAACTTGGGTGTGATGTTGGGGGTCCTCAGCTGTCTGCCACCCAGTGACGTGACAATCTTGGGGATTTAGTTTGTGTGGAGAGCTCCAAGGGGTTTCCTGGGAAACTGCATGGGGGAGGGATGGCAAGGTCCTGGTGCTTTCTCTCAACTCCCCTTGGTGTTGGGCGTCAGGCTGTGTTCCGTGGAGCTAGGGAGAACTGGACAGCCAGGGGCTCTGCCCATTTTCTCTTCCACGGTGTCCAAGGCAGACCCCCGGTAGAAACAGCTGCGAACACTGGGTGGGTGTTCCCTGATAAGGCAAGGGTCCATCTGGCGTGCATCACCCAAGAGGAGGAAGCCCTGCTCTGCTCCTGCCTCCTCTTGGCAAATGCTGGGGTGACACCTCAGGAGGGGAGGTATGTGCCACTCCACCAGACACTCCTGGCAGACCTGGCACCTGATGGGAGCCTAATAAAGGTGACTATGTGGGGGTCCGGGATAACTCAGTAAGTACAGTACTTGCCTAGCACGCTTGAGGACCTGAGTTTGGTTCCCGGAACTCATGTAAAAATGCCCCGCATGGTGCCACGCACTTGGCATCCCAGCCCCGGGAGAGGTGGAGACAGGGAGAGCCCAGGGTCTCACTGGTCAGCCATTCTAGCTTCACTGGAGAGCTTCTGGCCAAAGAGAGACCACCTCCAAATAGCTCAGCAGCTTTCCTGAGGATAACCCTTGAGGTTGTGCTCTGAACTTCCCATGCACCTTTATACACATACACACTCACTTACAAAGGGGACCACAGACTGGAGAGATGGCTCAGCGGTTAAGTAAGGCACTTGCCTGAAAAGCCTAACGACTGGAGTTCGATTCCCCCCAGCACCCGTATGAAGCCAGATGGACAAAGTGTCTCATGCATCTGGAGTCCGTTTGTGGTGGTTGGAATCCCAGGAGCGCCCATTCTTTCTGTCTGTCTCTCTCCTCTTGTAAATAAATAAATGAATAAATAAATAAATAAAAATTTTAAAAGGGGATGGCTTTTATGTCTAGTAAGTATAGAATCCGTGTAGCTCTGATCTTATTTATTCCCCAGAATAATCGAAGTTAGCGTATTCCTTTTATATCTTGTTTCATGTAGATTTTGCCCATGAAACACTTTAAAACATCCTCATTTAACAGTGAAGCAAGCACCAATATTTAAAGAAAAAAAGTTCGTCTTTCTTTATCAGCTCTTAACATTCACCTCTTCTCCCCTCTTCTCAACATGCACCCTAATGAACCTCTGCTCTCAGTGTGCAAACAGTTACATATGTGTTATGGTCTGTCTCACACACTTATCGTTAAGTGCTTAGAGCTATTGTAATTATTTACTTGTCCCGCGCAGTCGTTGAAGCTGTAACGTCTGGTTCTGCACCTGAGATCCCGCAGCAGGTGGGGGTCCCCCATGCGACCGGCTTCCTGGGAAGGTGTCCGCCAGCCCTTTCTCTCGTGGCTCTTAGTTCTGTGTCAACGTAATGCATGCATTACAAGTGAACTTTATGTTAATTTTCATAATTTTATTTATTTATTTGAGAGAGGGGCAGATAGAGGGAAAGAGAGAAGCAGAGAGAGAGAGAGAGAGAGAGAGAGAATGGGTGAGCCAGGGCCTCTAGCCACTGCAAACAAAAACCAGGCGCATGCACCACCTTGTGCATCTGGCTTCATGTGGGTCCTGGGGAATCAAATCTGGGTCCTTTGGCTTTGCAGGCAAAAACCTTAACCGCTAAGCCATCCCTCCAGCCCAAAAAACCTTTATTTTAAAGAGCCTCCCCCTCAGGCAGTGTGTGGGAAAGACTTTGAAAATCATTAGGGTTAAATTCTGTGAAGTACGGCCATGCCATAATGTCACTCCCACCGTCATTCACCTCACTCACCTGTAAATGTACTGCACTAATAGTAATAATAGCACCCGCCACGGGGTTACGGCGAGATTGCGTGAGGCAGCACATGTGTATTGCACAGAACCAACCCTGGCACATACTAAGCAGGCAACCTCACATATATGACCACAGACCACCATCATGTCTACGCAAGCCAACGATGCTTTATGATTGCTAGACATCAATGGTTTCTCGTGCCACCCGTGAGGGGACTAAGAGTTGGCTCCACGCCGTCACTTGCAGCAGCCTCTTCCTGCGGTTCCCCTAGATTTTTAGGGACCTCAGCCTAGTCGAACCCGGGATTTGTGGCTTCGACCCAGAAAAGCATTTCAGGAGGAGCCAGTAGGAAGTAGAGTTGGGGGTTTTATTACATGTATTAAGAAAGTCATTTGGGGCTGGAGAGATGGTTTAGCGGTTAAGGCGCTTGCCTGCAAAGACAAAGGACCTCGGTTTGATTCCCCAGGACCCACATAAGCCAGATGCTCAAGGTGGCACACATGTCTGGAGTTCATTTGCAATGGCTAGAGGCCCTGGCTCACCCATTCTCTCTCTCTCTCTCTTTCTTTCTGCTTCTCTCTTTCCCTCTATCTGCCCCTCTCTCAAATAAATAAATAAAATTATGAAAATTAAAATAAAGTTCACTTGTAATGCCCAAGTGTGAGTATGGGGAGCTCAAGGGAGAGTTATCATTAGGTGTCTTCGCATAAGCCTTATGTGGTGGTTTGAATGTATGACCTCCAGTAGACTCAGATGTTGGGTTAAACCTGATAAGTTGGGTTCTCAGCCCCCTGGATGGAAGAGGTTCCACTGTGGGCAGATCCTGGGGCCCAGCCCTGAGGTGTCCCTGGGGGTAGATCTTGTTTCTAGCCCACATGTCTGCGGAGAGGTCTGGGTTCTGCCTGGGCTCCTCTGCTCCTTGCTGCTTCATTATGCAGCAGGTGGGTGGCAGTTTCTCGGTGCTTGGACCTGTGAAAGGGGAGCCAGTCTCTTCCACCATTATGCAACTGTATCCGTGTAAGCCTGAGATAAATCCCGTTCCTCCCACAAACTGTGTCTGTTTGGAAGTTCATCACAGCAAAGCAGGGCAGACAACAGCCCATATACCATTTTGGTGGCTCTCTAGTTACATCTCAAAAGGTTGGTAAGAAACTCTCTCCCTTTTGCTAAGTGAGCGGCTCTGGAGGTGTCTTGGATGGGGTTTCAATCAGGGTAAAACCTGGAGCCACTAGCATTGTACCAAGGGTTTGGTCCATATGCTTTCCTTGTAAATGAAGCTTTCTGATGAGATGCCTAGAAAGGTGCAGGTTTGTGGCTGGGAAGGGAGACAGGCCTTCAGCAGTTGTTAGTCGTCTGGAAAGCTCGTTTCGCTGTTGGTGAGAGACTTCAGGAGAAGGGGAGCCCTCCCTCTTCTCGTGTACCCTGGTTTCCCTTGTCCCCTTATGCTGCTTTGTCTGGTATCTTCCTTTACAAACAAAGCAGCAATGAAACAAGGTCCTACTCACATTTGGCGTGTACGTGTGGGGTAGAGTTCTAGAATGGCAGCCACGGGGTGTTTGGAGGGAGAGATGAAGGGCCGGGCTGACCTCTGACCTCTCCTCCCAGTCTCACGTCTCTGGTGCTGGTCCCAGGTCCTAAAGGAAGGCCCGCTTCTGTGCGACAGCTGTACTGGGCTCAGGCCACCCTTCCTTCTTCTTGTCCCTGCCCATGACACCACTCTCCAGGACGATCCTTTGGTTACTGGTCATGGTATGAACCATCTGTGCCTATAGTCTGTGTTCAACCCCGGTCCTCTCTCACACTCACCTCTTCCTTTCTATAATTGCCTGTTTGTACACATCACCCATTTTCTACAGTGTTACCTCTATAAGTTACCTCTATAAGTTTCCATATTAGAAACATTACTGGGTTTTTTCTTTGGGGTGGGGATAGGGTCTCGCTCTAACCCACGCTGACCTGGAATTCACCATATAGTCTCAGGGTGGCCTCAAACTCATGGTGATCTTCCTACTTCTGCTTCCTGTGTACTGAGATTAAAGGCGTGCGCCATTACTGTTTCATTAACTATGATATAATTCATCTTAGTCTTAGCTTACTTTAAGATGTATAGTAAATGAAATGCAAGCTAGTAAAAACACTCACAAAAGTAAGAAGGCTATGAAATGATAAAATGGAAAACAATGGTCCTCTGTAAGCTCAGTGAATGTAACATGAGAGGAATGAGGAGGGGCACACTGACAGAGAGAAGGTGTGATGTGAGCCTGACACCCCCCTAGTGTGTCCTAGCCTTCTGTGGGTAACCATTCAATTTATTTATTTTTTTTTTTGAGAGAGGGAAAGAGGCACAGTGAGAGAGAGAGAATGGGCTTGCCAGGGCCTCCAGTCACTGCAAATGAACTCCAGATGCATGCACCACCTTATGCATCTGGCTTACATGGGTACTAGAGAATCAAACCAAGGTCCTTTGGCTTTGCAGGCAAGCGCCTTTACTGCTAAGCCATCTGTCCAGCCCAACCATCCAATTTTCTTTTCTTTTCTTTTTCTTTTTTCTTTTTTTTTTTTTTTTTTTTTTTTTTTGTCTTTCTGAGGTAGGGTCTCGCTCTAGCTCAGAGCTGACCTGGAATTCACTATGTAGTCTCAGGGTGGCCTTGAACTCATGGCAATCCTCCTACCTCTGCCTTCCAAGCGCTGGGATTAAAGGCGTGCGCCACCACGCCCGGCTTCAACCATTCAATTTTTTAAAAAATTTTTGTTTATTTTTATTTATTCATTTTGACAGTGACAGAGAGAGAAAGAGGCAGAGAGGGGCAGAGAGAGAAAGAATGGGTGCACCAGGGCCAGACATGTGCGCCCCCTTGTGCATCTGGCTAACGTGGGTCCTGGGGAATCGAGCCTCGAACCGAGGTCCTTAGGCTTCCCAGGCAAGTGCTTAACCACTAAGCCATCTCTCCAGCCCTAACCATTCAACTTTTTAGAGGGCTGTTCAGTGGGTTCAGCCCAGGGATCGATCCTCCCCCTTCAGCTCACGTGCAGCTAGGGGTTTCTGACTGGTACAGCTCTGTGGACAGTCTCTCAGTTACTCACCTTCACTTTGACTCTTGGACCAGCCTTTTAGTCCCACCGCTTGAGTCCATCAGCTTCAACGTGACGAGGAAGACCCCTCTGCCACCTTGCCAGTGAGTCTGTGTGGTGACCCTTCCTGGCTGGTCACCTGGTTCATCTCTGTTATCTACAGCCTGTGGTCTTCTGTGACCTCTCATATGTCAGCAGGCTGTGGTTAACACTCCCATGGGAGCTTCACGGCATGGCATCTTGGGCAAGGAGGGAGGGGCAACAGGTTTGCCAAGACGAAGGCTACAGCAACAAGAATCATGCAAAACACAGCATTGAAGGCTTAGGTGGGGAGGATCTCATGGGCAGCCCTGTGGCTCCTCCATCCTGATAGCCCCAGTTCCTCCCTGGGAACCCCTCATGGAAGCCGAGCAGGAGTCTGTATCAGGTCCACCCTCAGCCACATCACTGTAAGCGGGTCCCACCAGTGCTTGGCTGGCATTGTGACTGCCCAACCCCTGTCTTCTACTTTACTGGATCCTGCCCCATCCCTCTCCTCCCGACTCACCTCCTCCTAGTTCCTTGATTGTTCTTGGGCCAAATCCAGCCCCCACCTGGCTTTGCCAGTCAAGTCGAGGGCTGTGATGGTGGCCTCCATGTTACAGTGGCAGAACTGAGAGTCCATGACAGAAGTCCTTAGTGCTACAAGACTCAGTATTTTCCATGCCATGGGCTCTTGACACAGTTGACTGACCCCTACTCTAGACGTCTACCGGGGAGTATTCCCAAGCGAGAAGAAGTCACTGTGGCTCTCTTGCTCTTGACCTTGTGGGTACGAGCAGAATCTGGGTACTGGCTCCCACTATCCAGGAGACGGAAGCAGGGAGCTTTCACCCGTCTTGTTGTTGGTTGCAGTGGCCTTAAGCCTTAGATGTGCTCCACTGTGACTTGGCCTTGGGCAGGGGGCAGGGGAATGGGTACACCAAGGCCTCTAGCTGTTGCGAACAAACTCGAGATACATGTACCACTTTGTGCATCTGGCTTTATGTGGGTCCTGGGGAATTGAACTTGGGTCATTAGGCTTTGCAGGCGAGCGCCTTAACCACTAAGCCATCTCTCCAGCCCCACTTCCTGAATCTTAGGAGCCCCTCTCCTTTCTCCAGGAGACAGTTCCCTTTTGCATACCTGCATTGATGTGAAAGCCCAAGCTCCTTAGGATCTTAAGTTCTTTGGACAACTGCACATGGGGTAGTGACCAGTCACAATTTGGATAGACCTTGGTCAAAAGACTTCAGTGTCCATGTGGCCTCTCAAGTGACCGCAGATAGAAAGCTGTGTGCATGGAGACCAGCCCTGGTGCTGGAATTTTCTGCATTTCTGCAAGAATACAATACATGTAGTGCATCTGCCCCTGTGACACCACCTCTGCTGGTAGCAAACCCAAGTCTTTAGGCTTTGCACAAACGTAAGACAAGGTTGTCTATGACTGTGTGTGTTCGTGTGTGTGCGTGCGCGTGTGTGGTGATGTGCGCATGAGTGCAGGTGCATGTGCCCTGGTGCATGTGAGGAGGTCAGAGGACACGTTTCGGGGATCAGTCCTCCCTCCTACCTCATTTAACACAGGGCCTCTCCTTCTCCGTGTCGCTCATCACCACACATTCTCCAGGATAAATGCATCATGAACTTCCAGAAAAGCATCCTCGCCTCCAGTCTCCACCTCCTGTCTCACAGACACACAACGTGGCTTCTAGCTTTAAAAAAAAAAAAAAAAAACTATTTCTGGGGAACGTAACTCAGGTACTCAGACTTGCAGTCAGGTTCACATTGCTGGCAGAAATCATCCGACCACGAGCAGCTTGTGGCAGGAAAAGGGGGGGGGGTTACTTTGTCTTACAGGCTCGAGAGGAAGCTCCACGATGGCAGGGAAAAACAATGGCATGAGCAGAGGGTGGGCATCACCCCCTGGCCAACATAAGGTAGACAATAGCAACAGGAGACTGTGCCAAGCACTGGCATGGGAAAACTGGCTATAACACCCATAAGACCGCCCCCAGCAATACACTGCCTCCAGGAGACGTTAATTCCCAAATCTCCATCAGCTGGGGACCTAGCATTCAGATCAGCTGAGTTTATGGGGGACACCTGAATCAAACCACCACAAGGGGACACTGGCTATAACACCCATAAGCCCGCCTCCAACACTGCCTCCAGGAGGCATTAATTTCCAATTGCCATCAGCTGGGGAACCTAGCATCCAGCACACCTAAGTTTGTGGGGGACACCTGAATCAAACCACCACACAGGTCAAGCACTTCACTGAGCCACCTCCTGAGCCCTTTAAATTGGCCTACGACATCATCTGTTGTGTTTGAACATGTTTTGAAAGAAATCTCAACACGTGTGGTGGTGCATGGCTTTAATCTCAGCACTCGGGAGGCAGAGGTAGGAGGCTCACCTTGAGTTCAAGGCCACCCTGAGACTACAGAGTGAATTCCAGGTCAGCCTGGGCTAGAGGGAGACCCTACCTAAAAACAAACAAAAAACCCAAAACCAGAGATCCCCTTTCAAAGCATCGATAAATATATTCTAAAGAACTCTGAAAAGTACCTTTTTTTTTTTTTTCCAGAAGTGACTTTTGAGTATGTTTTTGCCTCAAAGGGTTTCAGACTTCACAAGTCATGCCATGGTTTCTTTTCCCTCCCGCCCCTCCCCTCCTCTCTGCCGACGAGACTGGCGGTCACATCTGCCTGTGTCCTCCGCCACCACAGCGAGCACACTTGGTTCTTCAGATGTGGCTGGCATTACCCAGGGGCTTTGATGATGGCTAATTATCATCAATGTGAGTACAAAGTGCCACATGCAGTCACCGTATTGGACACCGCCACGCTCTAAAGCAAATGCCTTATGGGAACATGCCCGCCTGGTATGCGACCAAGGCTCAGAGGTGAATGTTAGAGCCAGTCTTCCCACCTCTCTTTACCCCCGAGTCTCTCTTCTCCCATCCCTCTTTCCCCTCAGGGATACATCTGCTCTTCTGTCCGACTTTTCTCCATTGTCCCTTCTTGGGGCATCCTCCCCTCCTCACACGTCCCAGCCCCCTCCCCCACAGACACATCTTTGGTTGCCCATTGGCACCCGCCGCACCCCCCCCCCCCACCTCATCGACGGCCAACTTCTCTGTCGCTGTAAATCAGCCCCGATAATTGGCCATCTGGTCCCAGGCCTGGTGCAGAGCAGAGACGGCCAGGTGGATTCTGGCTGGAGGTGGGTCGTGCAGCCAGGCACATCGGGCGGCAAGGAGTGCCCCATCACGTCTGAGATTTGGCACGGTTTTGCACGTGGCGCCCCGTGCCAGGAACGGGTGCCAGGCCTAAGCGAACCTCCAATCGCAGAGAAGCCCGAGGTCTGGAGGGTGGAGGGCAGCCTGGGGTCCAGCTGCAGCAGCCTGGTGGGCGGCAGATGGACGCTCAGGCGAGGGCGGCGAGGAGCCGCTGGGCACCGTCCCAGAGCTGCTGTGTTCCTTTGGTACTTGGGGCCCATTACTGTCACAGCAGCTGCGGGGCCTCATCAGCTTCAGGAAAGGGCATCGCTGGGAAATGGTGCTGGAGATTGAAATTTCGTCCAGTGCCAGCCTGTGTGGGCCATGTAGGGCCACCAGTCTTCCCCCAGCCGCAGCCGCAGCCAGCCTTGCACAAACAGGGCACTGCCACTCCCCAGAGTGGACAGAACCCATGAGGACAGGACAGGGCACACAGCAGGAGGGCACTGGGTGGGACATCAGTGAGGAGATGCTAGGGTCTTAGGTTCCAAGAGGACACTCCTGCTAACATGAGTAATGCATGAATGAGTGCTGTGTCTCAATTCCTTTCTGAGACAAATATAAAAGCTTAGGACCCAAGTTCAAGGCCAGCACAGCCTCTGGTGGCCTTTTCTAAAGAGACCATAAGTGGACCAGTGACTCTCGCCTGGCAGTGTCTAGAAAGGAAAAGGTATTTCTGGTCATACAGTGATAAGAGGGGAGGGAGGAAGCCTAGGGTGGGCAGGGCCTCCTGCACAGAGAATCATCCCACAAATCTCCCTCCCACCACCACAAAATGCTGATAGCTTCCCCTCCCCTGGAAATGGACCATGTCTCACCTGCTGCAGAGGGACATTGAATGGTCTTGGTCACGACTGTTGGCTCAGTGGTCACCCACCCATCTGTGCCTGGGGCCTCTCTTAAGCTCTGCTGTCCTTGTGGGTCATACTGGGAAACGAACAGCCCCGGGTCTGGCAGGCCCCCTACTGATAGCTGATGGGAGTGGCTGTTTAAACTCCCCAGTGCCTGCTGTCAGGATAACTCTGAGATGTGTCCCACATGACCTCTCAAAGGTGCCTGGCTGGGGCTGAGTTTCAGTTAGCCACATGGTACTTTGGAGGATCACATGCAACCAGAACCTTCCTTTCCTTTTTTTCAAATTATTTTTATTTATTTATTTATTTATTAGACAGAAGAAGAAGCAGGTAGAGAGTATGGGAGTGTCAGGGCCTCCAACCACTGCAAACGAACCCCAGATGCATGTGCCACCTTGTGCATCTGGCATACGTGGGGACTGAGGAATTGAACCTGGGTCCTTAGGCTTTGCAGGCAAATGCCTTAACTACTAAACCATCTCTCCTGCCCAGAACCTTCCTTCCTTGCCCTGTCTCCTTTCTTCACTCCAGCCTGTGGTACAGGGCCACCTTCTCAGACTAAGACACGACCCTGAGACTCTTCTTGTTCCCCCCAGGTGGGGCCAGCTGCAACGCAGGGCTATCTGTGCGCTGGACTCAGCCTGCACCCTGTGGTGAAGGTGGGAAGCGCTGGGTCCTATGTGCTGGGCTGCCGGCTCCTGACTTCCAAGTGTCCCAAGCTGTGTTTTGTGTTGTGTTTTGTTTTAAACTGGGTCGGTCTCATGTAACCCACACTGACCCGAAGCTCTCTATTTACCTAGGATGACATTGAATTTCTTTCTTTTCTTTTTCTTTTTTTTTTTTTTAGTAATAAACATTCACTTTTATTAGGAAGGGTTACAAAGGCAAGTAGGGCAATCTAGTGAGGTAGGGCTTGCGGCCCAGGGAACATTCAGCAGTGTCTGGATACATTTTCCACTGTAGTTGGGGGGGGGTGGTCCTATCATCTGATGGGTGGGGGCTATGGGTGCTGTTAAACACCTTGTGATGATGACAGATGAACCCCACGGCATATCCGGCTCCCACTACCAATAACAGAAACCGCGGTTGGGACAGTGTTCCCGGTGGAGGGATATTTATTTACTTATTTTATTTCATTTTATTTTTATTAGATATGGGCGTATTTGGTATGTAAACACCACCTGTTGGCACCATCCTTTCCCTCCTCCCTGCCCCTTTTCTGAAGAGGCCTTCCTCGCGGGGGATGCAGGTCACCCCCCTGATCCCACCTCGCCCGCGCTGCCATTACAGGTGTGCGCCACGGCGCCTGGCTGACTCGGTGCTGGGGCAGAAGTCGGGGCTAGTGGGGGCTCTACCCACTGAGCTATGTCCACAGCCCGTTTCCCGCGTCAGCATTTTGCTGGCGGTCTGTCGCTGGCAGGAAGAGAGGGCGCATGCACCTCCTTTCCCAGGGCTCTGTGACCCATGAAATCTGACCGTGCCTTTGAGGGGCGCATGGGTGTGGAGGGAAAAGCGGGGAACTTTCGGTTGTTCGCTCCACCTGGACTCGATGGAGAAGCCTCACATTTATTCTCAATGACCCCAGAGATCAGGGCCTCTCGGGGCCAGCCAGAAGTCAGAAACGACAAAGAAAGTTTGCGACAGGGGCTGGAGAGATGGCTTAGTGGTTAAGTGCTTGCCTGTGAAGCCTAAGGACCCCGGTTCAAGGCTCGGTTGCCCAGGACCCACGTTAGCCAGATGCACAAGGGGGTGCACGCATTTGGAGTTCGTTTGCAGTGGCTGGAGGCCCTGGCGCACCCATTCTTTCTCTCTCTCTCTCTCTGCCTCCTTCTCTCTCTGTCTGTCGCTCTCAAATAAATAAATAAAAGTAAACAAAAATTAAAAAACAAAAGCGTGTGGTACAGGCCTGGAAGAAACTGGCTTCTCTATACAGGAGCAGACAGGGTCTGTCTGAGACGGCTGTGGCCAGTGAGTTGTGGGGAAACGGCAGTGGTCAGCTGCGGCTTATTCCTTGGGACAGCTTTGCCCTACCTGACAGAGCTTCCCGCCAATCCTCACTGCACCGTTCTTCGAGCTTTAAACACGAGCGAGATGGCTGGAAGTGGAGTAGCTACCCTATGCTTCCAGGAGAGAAACTCAGAGAGTCCCAGAGTTTGGGGCTTAACTCGAACCTGGGCACACAGCTCCCTGTTTCTGGATTTCCTCTTAGGGGGAGGAGGCAATTCTCTCTCTGGGTGTGCTAGACCTGGTCATTCTGAGATGTGTTACCGAACTCCATCCAAATGCCCACACTTTCTTGCTCTTTAACAGCACAGTAATGGCGTGCCCGCCTCACAGTCTCTCTGCTTCTATTTATTTTATTTTATTTTTGTTTTTATTTTTATTTATTTATTTGAGAGTGACAGAGAGAGAGAAAGAGGCAGATAGAGAGAAAGAATGGGCTCGCCAGGGCCTCCAGCCACTGCAAACAAACTCCAGATGTGTGCGCCCCCTTGTGCATCTGGCTAACGTGGGTCCTGGGGAATCGAGCCTCGAACCAGGGTCCTTAGGCTTCACAGGCAAGTGCTTAACCGCTATCTCTGCTTCTATTTTCACCGCAGCCGTGGCGGGGAGGATGGGCCCTACGCAGTGCCCTCTGCCAGCTCCTTGCCTCTGCACAAGTGGTCCCTTAGGAACTTGCCCAGCCTCACAAGGACCCAACCTGGAAATACACCAAGGCCGACACGTGGGGGCCCAGCAGCTGAATGGTAAATAGTCCCCTGTTTCTGTGGCGGAGAAGCATTCAGAGGGCCACCAAAGAGCAGACAAACTTTGGCTATTTTTGCTGCCTCCAAAAACTCGTCCACATCAAAGCCTCACTTCAGACTTTGTTGTGGGAGAAGCCAGTCTGGGAGAGTTTCCAGGGCTGGGTGATCCCCGGTAGGCTAATCACCCTCTCTGAGCATTTTGGTCTTCCCTCCACATAGCAGGGAGATAGATGCAGGCCCACAAGTGTGCTCTCTCGCGCGTGCTCTTTCTCTCTCTCTCTCTACCCAGTGGTTAAGTTCTGTTGTCAACTTGATCTGTTTAGGAATCCACAAACAATCCCCTTGAGTAGGTCTGTGAGGTTGCTTCCAGGAAGGATTAACTGAAGGAGGAAGTCCTTCCCCCAGAGTGAGTCCTGCCCTCAGAGTGGGCGGCCTTGGTGTAAGGAAGCTCTGGGAGAAAAGAGCCCCTTCCTCCCACCTGGCTGCCATCGCTGTCTGCTGGTGAGTGTCTTCATTTTGCACATGTATCTGTCCTGTTTGGCTGTCCTTCTTGGACATTGGAACCACGTTTCCTCAGCCTTCCAGCGTGGACTGAAGACCAGCGGCTCTCCAGGAAGCCTGCCGGCTTTGGGTGCTGGATGGGGACTGCTGGGGCCTCCAGCCATGCGGACCGAGCAGCTACCTGGTCTCTGTGACTCTCAGGCTTGAAGACTGCTATTGGTGGACTGCTGTAAACTAATCCAATAAATACTCTTTAAATTTTATTAACTTATTTGCAAGCAGACAGAGAGAGAGAGAACGGAGAAAGAGAGAAGAGAGACAGAAAGAATGGGCACACCAGGGCCTCCAGCCTCTGCAAATAAACTCCAGATGCAGGTGCCCCTCGTGCATCTGGCTTATGTGGCTCTGGGGAATCGAACCTGGGTCATTTGGCTTCACAGGCAAATGCCTTAACCGCTAAGCCATCTCTTCAGCTCAAATTCTCTCTCTCTCTCTTTTAAATTATTTATTTATTTATTTGAGAGTGACAGACAGAGAGAGAGAGAGAGAGAGAAAGAATGGGCGCACCAGAGCCTCCAGCCACTGCAAGCAAACTCCAGATACATGTGCCATCTTGTGCATCTGGCTTACGTGGAACCTGGGGAATTGAGCCTCGAACAAGGGTCCTTAGGCTTCACAGGCAAGTGCTTAACCACTAAGCCATCTCTCCAGCCCTCAAATTCTCTTTTTAATACAATTCATTCAGTCAGTTCTGTCCCACTGGAGAATCCAGACTAATGCATTGCTCATCCTTTAGTCCTTTCCCTGCCCGCCCCCAGGTTGGCATGTCAGCCTGAACTCAAGGTTCCCAGGAGTGGGAAGAGGGCATACCTTGTGAGCCCAGAGAGTGAAGGGAGACAGTCCATGGGGGAGAGAAGAGCCTTATACAGTTTGTGGAGGAGGGAAGGGGCAGAGGAAGTGTTAAATACAAAGGGAATCAAGAGAGGAGAGAGAAAATGAGGCTCCCAGGCTGGTGCTAAGTCACGTGACAGCTGAGGGACAAGAAGCGCTGGGCTCATTAATTGAGAACGTGTGCAGTGGTGTGCGCCAGCCAGGGGTCAAGTACGCAGCCGGGGCTAATTAGCTTCGGTAACTTTGGTCACAGGTCACTGCAGGCAGAGAATGGTCAATCCTGCCTGAGCACATGGAGGGCCTGGGCAGGGACGCGAGAGCCAGACAGGGAAGGTCAGCTGGGCAGTAGGGAGACGCTGGCTTCTGTGGTCAGGCGTGGAGGGCTCACATCGTTCAAACACCCACCAGCCGGGCGGGGGTGGGTGTGTATGACTGGAGAGATGGCTTAGCGGTTGAGGCACTTGCCTGTGAAACCAAAGGACCCACATTTGATTCCCCAGGACCCACGTAAGCCAGATTCACTGATGGCTATATGCCTCGGAGTTCATTTGCAGTGGCTGGAGGCCCTGGTGCTCCCATTCTTTCTCTCAGAAATGATAAATAAATAAATAAATAAATAAATAAAATAGTTTTAAAAGCACCAGCCTATCTTGCTTGTTGTGAGGCTGCTCAGGAGCACCTGGGCCAGTCGTCTCAGAGCCCACGTGTACCTCTGAACTCATGGAGGAAATCATGGTGGTGGCTTCAGTGTGGCTTGTCCCCCATAGCCTCATGTGTTTGTGACACCGCCTCACACTCAATCACCAGCGGGTGGAGCCTTGCTTGAGGAGGAGTGTCCCTTTGGGGTGGCCCATGAGGTTGATTAGCGCAGCGCCCAGTGGGCGTGCACTTGTGAGCGCACCCTCGCCGCCCCCTCCACGCTGATGTGGCACGATGTGACCAGCCCCGGCTCCCGCCATGCCCTCCCCGCCGTGGTGAAGCTTCCGCCGGGATCTGTCAGCCTGGAACAAACCCTTTGCTCCCGTGAACTGCTTCTGGTCAGGTGTTTTGTCCCAGCAACGAGAATTTAATTGCTATAGTCTTGAATCTGTCATCCTACCTCCTTCTTCCTTCTCCCTGAGATCATTTCCTCCCAAGAAACCGTTGCCAGGAGGGAGAGGGTTTTGCCTCAAGCTCTGCACACAGCGATCCAAAACTGTTGAAGAAAACTGGACCCACGTACACGAACCCCGTGCAGAGTCTGCTGCTACCCCCTTGGCAGCGATCAGACCCAGGGCTCGGCCTCTCTGTGTCGTCCCCCACACGCCCAGCAGGAGTTGGAGGGGACACTCTGGCCTGGGCCTCGGTGGTGGCCCAACTCTGGACGCACCTCTCACTACGCCCCATGTGAACAGAGGCCCCTGGAGTCGCGCAGCGCACACACCACACACGCCACAGGGTGCCGGGAGTCGGCAGGTGTCTCCAGCATGCGCACACAGCAAGAGGTCCCTGTGGTTTACCTCCTTCCTGAGAACAGGGGTCTGTCATCTCCATCCTTGTCAGACGGAGAGCTTGAAGGACGACAAACATCTTCTCCTTATCAGAGGACAAACACTTCGGGCAGTGCCGAGCCTTCCCCCATCAGGCTGGGTGCTCCTCCATTGGACTGCAGAGAACAGAGAGCCGACCAGGCAGCGAGGTGCTGGCAGCTCACTGAGGCCGAGGGCTGCTTCCTGGGTCAGACTGGAGCTCCCTGAGGATGGCCAGCCTGGACCCTCCTCCGTCCTGGCTGTCTGGAGGGCAAGTCTCAACTCACTGTCGTAATGTCTGACTTGCCCTCACTGTATGACTTGGTGCCTGCCTGTTCCCTGCCTCGCTCCACCCCTGTGCACGTGGATGAGTGCACTGCCTTCTGCCGGCTGCGAGCTTACTCTCTGGTAATCAAAATGCGTGTCCTGCTGTAGGAACAGAGACCCTAAGCACAGAGTGGAAAGCACTGCTCTTAACCAAGATGCCAGCAGGGGTCTGGAGGGATGGCTTGGCGGTTAAGGCACTTGCTGGCAAGGCTAAAGGACCCAGGTTCGACTCCTTACCCACGTACCCACGTAAAGCCAGATGCACAAGGTGGCCCATGTATCCGGAGTTCGTTTGCAGTGGCTAGAGGCCCTGGCACACCCATTCTTTCTCTATCTACCTCTCTCTCTCTCTTTCTCTCAAGTAAATAAATCAATTTTTTAATTTTTATTTATTTATTAGAGTCAGAGAGAGAGAGAGAGGGAAGAGAGTGAGAGTGAGAATGGGCACATCAGGGCTTTTAGCCACTGCAAACGAACTACAGACACGTGCATCCCCCTTGTGCAGCTGGCTAACATGGGTCCTGAGGAATTGAACCTGGGTCCTTTGGCATTGTAGGCAAGCACCTTAACCACTAAGCCATCCCTCCAGCCCTCAAATATTTTTTAAAGGATGTCACCAGGGACATCTTGAACCCTTTCCTGGTGCAGCTGGGGTTTGCAGAGCCGGCTTAGGCTTCCGGGGAGCCAGGAAGAGGGAGGCTCCCCTGAGAATTTGCATGGACCCCACTTCCTCTAAGCTAACCCACAGCCCGGGAGGAGGCTGATAGGCATGAGTCTGTGAGTCACAATCATAGTCGTTTGTGCATGTGCCAGGGGAGAGGGGAAGGGGGGGCTGGGCTACACCAGGTGTAACTAACCTTTCTGACAACAATGAAGATATGCTTAAGAGACACCTGTGCCCCTCCCTTGGGCTAGCAGGTTATGGAGACCGTGGTCCCCAAGGAATTTGCAATGTCTCCTGGAGCCTCGTGCTGGGAGAAGGAAAAGGCTCAAGGCTGGTGCTAGCCAGAGGGGGAAAGCATCGCCCAGGAAGAGATTTCACAGTTCTGACTTCTGACTGGAGAGACTGGAGCTGAGACAACGATGGGCCAGGGATGGGCAGGACCACACCTGGACCAGGACTGCTCAGTTATGCACGCATACCTTTTGTCCTCCATTTAAATCTAAACCCCACGTCAGGATCCTGAAGGTGAATGTATGTGTGTGTGTGGGGGGGCACTGTAACTCTTTTTTTTTCTTTTTTTGGGGGGGGTTTCGAGGTACGGTCTCACTCTAGCCCAGGCTGACCTGGAATTCACTATGGAGTCTCAGGGTGGTCTTGAACTCAAGGCAATCCTCCTACCTCTGCCTCCCGAGTGCTGGGATTAAAGGCGTGCGCCACCACGCCCAGCTTTGTAATTCTTTATGTCTCTTCCCAGTGTGGCTACATTGAATACATATTTTTTCTCACTTTTCACTATTACTTTATTCCTGGCTACTTAAGGATCAGTGGCCAAACCTGGCTTTTGAAGGCTGCTAGGACCCAGCTCTGGCCCTCACACCACTGATCACACAGGGGCAGCATGCCCAGCTGACTGACGCGGGAGGAAGGCAACATCGGAGGCACAGCATGGCAGAAGCCCTCACAACTACTCCTGAAGCTCCGTCCTGAGCTCAGCTCCCCAACCTGCCCCACAGCTAAGGATCCCACATTCCCACCCCAGAGGAAAGGGAGCCGCCCAGGGCACGGAACTGGTGCTCAGTGGCTTTCCAGAACAGCTCCACTCTTGGTGTTTCGTTTTGTTTATTTTTTATATATTTCAATACTTGGATTCGATGCAGGGCTTTGTGCATTCTAGGGAAGCTCTCTATGAGTGATCAACACATTTAAGCCCTCTTTTGAGTTTTCTTTGAGAGACAGGGTCTCATTAAGTTGCCCAGGCTGGTCTTGAACTAACTCTGTAGCTCACGGAGGCCTGGAAAATGGCAACCCTCCTGCCTTAGCCTTCCAAGTAGTTGGAATTACAGACTTGTTGCTGCCCCTCTTTCTCCTCTGTCAAGTACTGGGCACCAACTTTGTGACAGTGATCAGTGCTTAGGATATTGGGGTGAATGAAAGAGAGAGGACCCCATCTCTGTGATCATTTTTATCCTAATAAAGGAGACCAACTCAATTAAATGAATATCAAATTATTAGTCAAAACCAGTGCCGGGTGTAGTGGCGCATGCCTTTAATCCCAGAAATTGGGAGGCTGAAGTAGGTGGATCGCTATGAACTTGAGGCCAGCCTGAAACTAGGTCAGCCTGGGCTAGATAAAGACCCTACCTCAAAACAAACAAACAGAAAACCAAGTGTGGTGGCACATGCCTGTCAACCCAATGCTCAGGAGGTGGGAGAGGAATCTGGAGTTCAAAGCTAACCTCAGCTACATAGCAAGTTCAAGACCAGCCTAGGTTAAATGAGATCCTGTTGCCAGATTTTCTATCTATCTATCTGCCTATCTATCTATCTATCTATCTATCTATCTATCTATCTATCTACATATATATTATATAGCAAAGCTAGAAGTTACTTGCATGGGGAGGGGGTGGTCACCATGTGTTCTTTCTTCTATTCGTTTACTCCGTTCTTAACGAACACCCAGGACTTCACCCAGCACTGTCGCCTCAGTGGCAAAGATGACAGCAGTACCCGTCCTCATGCAGTGCGCCTTCCAGATGGGGAAGCAGACCATGAGAGCCTTAGAGTAATAAGAGGGCATTACATTGTTGCGGTACTTGATAGACTTTACATCTTGCAACAGTGTGGAGAGGGGCCAGAATTCCCAACCTATGAGGCAATGACCAGCTTTTCCCTGCTGCCCAGAGAGAGTTCTTGGGGGACATACTATTCTAGAGTCCAGTGGGCCCAGCAGAGATTTGATGCCCCTCCCTTTCAGGGGTCAGAAGTCCATGCCCTGTTGTCTACAGCCAGATTTGACAAATCCTGGCAGAATTTGGGTGGATGAAGGAAGACCCTGGGGCTGAAGGCTCCCTCAGCCCACACAATGTCCCCAGGCACAGCGAAGTCACATTCCTTTCCTTGATAGCGGTGGTGGTTTCCCCAAGCCGACCAGGGAAATCATTTCAATGTAATGATTTCTTTTTACATATGTCTATTGACTTTTGCTTATGTTCCATTGGTATTTTCCGATATGTAACCAACAGAACAGCCGGTCATACCGACTCAAGGCAATGAGGGAGTATGTATTCACGGCCAGCACTCCTCTACTGGGGATGGGGATGCCGCCTTAGCCTGCCCGGTAGGGCCAGCAGCTCTTTTGTGAATGGACGTTAACCCTTCCTTCTCCTGCCTACATACCTCTCAAGTCCTGCGCTAGGAGGAAGGGGAGGGGACATAAGTGGGGCACGTAGGTAATACTGATCATGACTGATGGCTTTGCTGCTCGCTCAGGTGAGACAGGTGCAGTCATCGAGGCAGGTGAGGTCTCTTGCTCATCCTGGAGCCTCACTGACCCATGTTCAGGCGGACGGTGTGCATCGGGATTTGGGAAATCACACTGCGACCCAGAGGCTAACCTGGGGCCAAGGGAAGGAGGAGACATCATAATTGTACACAGTCACTCATCCCTCGGAGTCAGGTAGACATACTTGTTTTGAATTCAGAGCTAGAAATGAAGACCCCTGCTCGCCTGTCTCATCTAGGAGATTGGGGCGACCATAGGTGACATGACTCAGTATGCGGGACACACACATAGGATATCTGATGGATACCCAGATCCTCCGAGACAACAGCCATCCCCGGACAATGGCCACCTAATGTCTGACCTTCCCTCATCCTGCCGCCCCGCTTCCCTACTTCCTGACTCCTTCCTCCCTCCGTGTCTCTAGGCAGAACTAGCCTGAACTGGCTTTCTTTTTGTAAGGAAAACAAGGATTTGCCCTTTCCAAACTCCAAATGCTTTTACCTGCTGGAAAAATCTATAACAATTAACCAGATCTGCCGGGCAAAGAGAAAGCCCCAGCCTGCGGAGACGGCTCCACGCGAGGCAGGATGTTCTCGGTGCTGGTTAAAAATTCAGACGGAACTTTGGCATATGATATGAGGCGCAGTCTTTTACTAACAGGATTTAATGGCCCACGATTCAATTTGAACCTGAAAGAATCCCCTCGATGACTCCTTATAAAGTCTTGCTGAGCCCCGAGTCGATATCTATGGGGCTGGAGAGGAACAACTATTGATTAGCTGCCTCTGCCCATGAGCGTCCCGGGCCAAAGAGGGTGAAGGAGTCATGTACCATTATGAGTGTGGCACTTGATCAAGGGTGGCAGTGTCACCCAGGCCAGGACAGAGCATGGCTAATGCAGTAGCTGAGTGCCGCCCAAGGTCCTGGGAGGCTTCTGGGATGGATGAATCCAGAGTTCTCTCTCCCACTAGAGGCATGTAATAGGAGCCCTGAAGCCAAGTTCCCTGTAACTGATAGCAACAAGATGTCAGGTATAAGGTAATCCCTAATCTTCAAAGACCAAAACTAACTGTCTTCTACCTGTTTGGTTCATATGAGTAAAGAAAATTTGCTGGCCTGCCAGTCTTTTGCTATTTATTTATTTATTTTGATTACTTTCAATAGGAGGAATTGAACTCAGGGTCTTGTACATTGTTAAGCAAGAACTCTACTACTGATCTACATCCCAGTCTCTTTATTAAACTTTTTTATTTTTATTTATTTTTTTAATATATTTATTTATTTATTTGACAGAGAAAGAGGGAGAGACAAAGAGAGAATGAATGGGCACGCCAGGGCCTCCAGCCACTTCAAACAAGCTCCAGACGCGTGCGTCCCCTTGTGCATCTGGCTAACGTGCGTCCTGGGGAATGGAACCTGGGCCTTTTGGCTTTGCAGGCAAGTGCCTTAATTGCTAAGCCATCCCTCCAGTCCCTACTTTTTTATTTTTATTTATTTATTTGCAAGGGGGGGGGGGAGGGAGAAATGGGTACTCTAGGGCCTCCAGCCTCTGCTAAACTCCAGAGGTATATACCACTGCATTTAGCTTTTCATGGGTACCTGAGAGTGGAACCGGGGTCCTTAGGCTTCACAGGCAAGCATCTTAACCACTAAGCCATCTCTCCAGCCCTTCCTTTTACATTTGTATCTTGAGACACGGTGTCGCTGAGTTGCCCATGCTAGCGTTAACCTCACTCTGTATCCCAGACATGCATTGCCTTTGTCAACTCCCCTCCTCAGCCTTTCAAGTAGTTAGATGACAGGCCTGTGTCACCAGGCCCAGCTCACTCGCTATATTTATTCTAATGTCACTGATTTGACAACCTCAGGATGTCAAATTGAGCGGAAAATAAAAGGGCTCCTGCATGTTTAAACAAGTCCTCGTGGCAAAGTCTCCTCATTAGCACGTATGGTTTTGAACATGCCGTGTCCCACACAGACGCATGTGTTTGTGATGAAGCCTCACACTCAGCCCTGATGGGAAGAGCCTCTGCAGGTGGAGCCCTGCTGGAGAAGGTGTGCTACGGGGAGAGAAGCTCGAGGGTTATCAGTTCAGCGCGGTGGCTGTGCAGAGCTCACTCACTCTTGCTGCTGCCCCGCAGCTGATGTGACCAGACGTGATGTGCAGCCTCTGCTCTGCTACCCTTCCTCTGCATGACGAAACTTCTCAAGACCGTGAGGAGAAACAAACCCTTTCCTGGCTGGAGAGATGGCTCAGTGGTTAAGGTGCTTGCCTGCAAAGCCTAAGAAGGCGTGTTCAAATCACCAGGTCCCATGTACCCAGACGAGGAGGACCGCTGTGAGTTCGAGCCCACCCTGAGACTTCATAGTGAACTCTAGGTCAGCCTGGCCTAGAGTGAGATCCTACCTCAAAAAACAAAAAAACAAACAAAAAGGCACCATGTAACCAAACGAAGTGACACAAGCGTGCAATGTCGCACATGTGCACAAGGGGCGCATGCACCTGGAGTTCATTCATAGTGGCTGAAAGGCCCTGGTGTGGCCATGGAGAAGTCGCAGCCACAGGAGCTTGAGGCAGCTGGCCACATTCGGTCCTCCCTGTGGAGGAGAGTGATGGACGTTTGCTGCTCAGCCGGCTCTCCCCGTTTCATCCAGTCTGGAACCCCGGCTCCCGGAGCTATAAACCAAAAATAAAACTTTTATTCTCTAAGATGTCTCTGTCAGGGCATTTTGTCCCAGCAACAAAAACTTAACTGAAACAGGTGGTCACAACTCTGTCCCTAACAGTCTGTGGTAGTCTGAATGTAAAAAAAGTCCCCCATAGCCTCATGCATGTCGAGTACGTGCACCTCAGCCGGTGGCAACCTGGGAGAGCTGTGGAGCCTTGCTGGAGGAGGTGTGTCACTGAGGGCAGAGCCACGTCACCGACTACCCCCGGCTGCTGGGTGACGATGCGTGCCAACTTCCTGCTCATGCCTTATTTTCCCTGTCATGCTGAAAGTTCCCCTCGAAACTGTAAGCCAAAAACAACCCCTCTCCTCCCATGTGCTTCTGGCAGAGTGTGCTGTTCCCCGCCAACACGGTCCCCGCCGTCTGCAGACTTCACACGGCACGACTGATGTTTGCAGGAGAGTTATCAGGACAAGGCTGAGGAGCTTGCTCGGCGGCTGAGGCCCCTGTTGCACAGACGTGAGCATCTGCATCTGCATTCCCAGCAGCCTCACACTGGACACGGCGGCGCCGGTATTATCCCAGCATGCAAGGTGGGACAGATTTCCCAGAAGCTCAGGGGTCAGCTCTTCTGGTGGAGACACCCTGTCACAAACCAGGTGAGAAGGTGACAGCTGACAAGATTGTCCTCTGACCTCCACACACATGCCGTGGCACATGCCCACCTGCTCTCGCACACACAAACACACGCACAGAGAGAGGGGGAAAAAATTAAATTAAATAGTATTGACATCATGTGTGCAAGCTTGTCTCTAGGAATGTAAGGAATACATTTTATGAAAATTTTCCTTCAAAAGGAATAGACTTTGTAAAAAAAAAAAAAAAGAGTGGCTTTTAGAGGAGGGAGTCCCACTTGTTTAGCAAGAATGGCACTCTTACTATTCTTTTTATTTTTATTTTTATTTATTTATTTATTTATTGGGTTTTCGAGGTAGGGTCTCACTCTGGCCCAGACTTACCTGGAATTCACTATGGAGTCTCAGGGTGGCCTCGAACTCACGGCGATCCTCCTACCTCTGCCTCCCGAGTGCTGGGATTAAAGGCGCCACCACACCCAGCCTAAAGTTCTTTTTAAACAATGCTCTCATAGACAGCTCCACGCTGCTGGGACGAACCTCCAAAGCAGACACAGTTTATGGGAGGAAGGGATCTACCTCAGACTTACAGATCCAGGGGAAAGAAGTTCCATAATGGCGAAAAAGAGAAAAATCACCACTCGTGCCACCAAAAGCAAGAGGAAACCCTGCAGCCAAACAGCAGGGACCTCACGCAGAGCTCACTCTGTGGACCTCAGGCTGGAATTCAGATCCAGCCCCCCAAATACACCTTTGGGCTGGACCCTATGATCCGTCAGCCCAGTGACACCTCTTCCAGACAGGCAGCTGGAAACCTAAGTCACAAGCTTTAATGGAACTGAGTCTAAGCCGGGCGTGGTGGCGCACGCCTTTAATCCCAGCACTTGGGGAGGCAGAGGTAGGAGGATTGCTGTGAGTTTGAGGGCACCCTGAGACTACGGAGTAAGTTCCAGGTCAGCCTGGGCTAGAATGAAACCCTACCTTGAAAAACCAAAAAAAAAAAAAAAAAAAAAAAAAAAACTCCTGAGTCTATTGGGAGACATAAATTCAAACTACCACAGATGCCCACCAGGGTCCTGCCAGAGCTATAAAGAGATGTCACCTTCAAATTAGGATCTTGTTTTACTTTTGCTCCTTGAGACAAGAACCACCTCTGTAGCCCAGGATTGCCTCTAGCGTGATATCCCCCTGCCTCAGCCTCCAGATGCTGGGATGACAGGTGTGGGCTGTCAGCCCCAGAGTGACTTGAGACTGTTTGAGTGACCTTCAATTAAGGGGTGATTTGTGCAGGTGGGGACAGAGCCTAAACCACAGTCCACAGAAAATGAGTGTCGTAGGCTAAGCTGGGGAGGGTGGGTGTGAGCCCCAGCTCACTGGACACTGAGACTGAAATGGCCATGAGATCAGGCCTGTCCCTCCAGCTAGAACTGGAAGCTGAGCCTTCTCTCCTGATGAAGGGGAGAACCCCAGTGGGCTCTCAGGAGGGGACAATAGGCGGTAACTAACCTGGGGCTTTCTCCACCTCCCTCCAGTCTCCTATGGACCTCTCAGATCTAACTAGAAGTCAGGCATGGAGGAGACCTGCCTCTTTTCCCCCCTTGCTAAATCCAGCCAGGAGTCAAATGTGGAGGAAGCACTTGGTTGGGTGCATGGTTTTAGTCTCTAGGGGTGGTGAAAGTGGAGGGGGGGGGAACTGAAAAAAAATGGGAGATACTCTGTTGTCCTACTTTTCCTAGGGGGCACCTGGCTGTGCCCCAGGTCACGTGGACCATCCTCTATGTGTTGTGTGTGGGTGCTGCAGGCCCTGGGTCCTCTGATTCTTCAGATTTTCACAGCCGTGAGAACTTGCTTAGCATTTCTCTGCCTCCAATGTGCTGTGTCCCATGATCAAACACATGCTTATCCATGTTGTCTAAAAGCAAAGGCTTGGGACTGGAGAGATGGCTCAGTGGTTAAAGGTGCCTCTGCAGGCCTGGAGTTCGATTCCCCAGTACTCACTTAAAGCCAAATGCACAATGTGGCACATGCATCTGGGGTTCATTTGTGATGGCAGGAGGCCCTGGTGCACACACGCTCTCTCTCCCTCTCTGTGTCTGCCCCTTTCTCTGTATCTCAAATAAATGAATAAATAAATAAATAATATTTTTTTTTCAAAAAGCACAGACTCATCTCACAGGCGAGGTGATGGCGCGTGGAGCCCCGTCCTGACGTGAGCCTGGTGCGCCCCAATAGCTGCTGTGAACGGAGGCGCTTCACCCACACCTGCCCGTGGATTTGCACCAAACCGCTCTAATTAGCACATTCCGCTATAATTGGGCTTCCAGGGGAAGCGTGCCAAATGCCATTAATTATGGATGTGATCTTAAATTATTCACTCAGAATGTTTTCTTTTTCTTTTTTTTTTCCTGGTATGTCCCTTCTATTCCCCACTAACTTTTGTCACATCCAAGAAAAGATCCAATTAAGCTTCAAACTGCGTGGGTTGGTTACGTTAAAGACAAGGTAAACTGAAAATTAATCATTCCCCCCCCCCACCCAATAGTAGCCTTGGTGAAGGCAGCCAGATGAGGAAATGCCTTTCCTTTCTGAAGATGGCCCTGTCTTATGTCCTACAATGGTTTGAACGTAAATGTATGTCCCCCATAGCCCCAGGGGTTGTTTTCATTAAGACTGAGATAGATGTAGATCCTAAGGAGAGAGCCACCCCATCATACCTCAAAAGGGCCCCGGCTGAAACTAAGAAAAATTGGAGAAACAAGCAAGGGGGCTGTTTTCTTGATGAACCGGATACCAGCACAAGGGGGAAGGAGATCAGCACAGAGAAAAATCAACTCCTACCAAATCAGAGAGCCAGAGCCTCAGAGGCCCCCAACACCTCATCACTGAAGCAGACGCAACATGGCTCAGGGAAATTTTGCGGAAGAGGGGGCGGAAAGAATGTCAGAGCCACATGTTGGGTCATGATATGCAGAGACATTTATCTTACCCATAACTGTGGGCTAACTCCACAATGCATGACCTGTATACCTCAACAAGGAGGGGCCAAGGGGAGGGAGTAGGTCACGGATGAGCCTAATAATGGTACCAAACTGACCGTATTTGCTGAATACAAAACTAACTAATAAAGAAAAAAAAAAGACTGAGCTTGCAGGGCTGCAGAGGTGGCTTAGCGGGTAAGGCGCTTGCCTGCAAAGCCTAAGAACTCATGTTTGACTCTCCAGGTCCCACATAAGCCAGATGCACAGTGACGCAAGTGCGCAAAGTCACACATGAGCACAAGGTGGCACATGGGTCTGGAGTTAAATTGCAGTGGCTGGAGGCCCTCCCCGGCATGCCAGTTCTCTCTCTCTCTCTCTCTCTGTCTCTCTCTCACTCTCTCTCTCTCGCATAAAATTTTAAAAAAGAAAAGAAAAGAAAAGATTGTGCTTGCAGGCCAAGGAGATGGCTCATCGTTAAGGTGCTCAAACCCAGGTTTGATTCCCCAGTACCCACACAAAACCGGGGACACATGTATCTGTAGTTCATTTGCAACGGCTGGAGGCCTTGGCACACCCGTGCTCTGCCTCTCTTTCTCTCTCTCTCCCATTCTCTCTCTCTCTCTGCTTGCAAATAATAAATAAATAAAATAACAACAACAAAGATTGAGCTTGCAATTTGAGTCCTCGGAGGGCAGAGCCCTGGCTGGGGAGGAAGTGTCACTGGGGGGGGGAGGGGGTCTTGTAGTAGAAGGTAGTTGGGAGTTCTGGCTGTCCGTGCTTGCTGGCAGTGGTTTTTCTGTCTCTAGCATGGATGCTGGAGTGAGTCAGCTTCTTCCTCTGTGATGGAACTTCCCCTGAGTTCTGTCGCCCTGAAATAAACCCTCTCCTCCTATAGGCTGTTTCTGGTCAGGTGTTTGTCCCAGCAAGAAAATAACTGCCACATGCTCCCCCCACCCTCCACCAAGCCGTATGGTGGGAAGCTCAATGACGCTTTCTGAGGCCAGCTCCCCAGCGCAGATCACGTGCGGATGGTTTATTTAGCCAGCCCAGAAGGAGCTGGGAAGCGGGACAACAAAGCACATTATTTTAGGTAAGGCTGGGCTTCAGCACGCCCCACGGGAGATCTGAACCCCATTACACCTCCACCTTTAGAAAACTTGGGATCCAGGATTTCAGCCCTGGGCAGCTTGCAGTGTGCAAACTCCCCGACACCCACCACCCACTCAGCAAATGTCAACCCCAAAAGGAGGCAACACTTTGGAGAGGCAGACAGAAAAACAAAGTGTGCAGAACCTTGAACCTGGACACGCAGAACTGTGAGGGGGGACTCAACGAGATCCCCACCAGGAGTCCACAAAATCTACTAAAAGTGTCTCAGCAGAATATAAAAGGAACAACAATGTCACCCAAGGTCCCCCAAGATCAGACCCTTGCCCTGGGGACTGTGGGTTCAGATGCTGTAGACACCATGTGGACCTAGTCCTGTGTCCTGAGGTATGACAGAAACAGACAAATCCAGCTGGACTTTTACTCTGACATCAGAAACTGACTTCAATAGAAACAGAAAGAAATGGAGAGATGCGTGGTTCAACCGTGATTGCTGGGAGAGTCCAGATACGAGAGAGAGAGGAGCTATTGCTCAGGCTGGCCTCAGGATGGGAGAAGCTCAGGGTGTTTTGCCCATGAATTGGCTTTTGAATTCTATGCAAAACACTTTCGCACCTGCTTGCTCCTGTGAACCTTGAAATAAGAACCTGAGGTGACACGATGTTCCCATTTTAAACACAAGGTAAACTGAGGCTGACTTGTACACTGAGGTGACATGATGTTCCCATTTTACACACAAGGTAAACCGAGGCTGGCTTGCACACGTGAAGTGAGGATATCAACTTGCTCCCGCCTCTCCCCAAAAAACCCAAGGAGTGGGGTGCTGGAAGGGCCAATGGCAGGGCACATGTCTATATGTCTACCTTCAAAGATTCACCCAGAAGTTGAGAGAGAGAGAGAGAGGTGAACTAAAGTTCCCACGAAGGGGCTGGAGGGACAGATGGCTTAGCGGTTAAAGCGATTGCCTGCAGAGCCAAAGGATCCCAATTCGATTCTCCAAGACCCACATAAGCCAGGTGTACAAGGGGGCGCATGCGTCTGGATCTCGTTTGCAGTAGCTGGAGGCCCCAGCGCGCCCATTCTCTCTCTCTCTCTCTCTTCCTCTTTCTCTCTCTCAAATAAATAAATAAAATATACTAAAGTTCCCATGAAACATTCTATAACTATGTTAAACACCCTACAGGCTGGTTGGTTGATTAGAACTTCTGTGATTGTGGAGAGCTGGAATATTACAGGCCCAGAGCCAAATTATCTTAGGCTAGCTTTAACCCCCTAGGTAGCCATTTACTGCCTACTTACTGGAGCTAACATTTTGTGACTATCAGATAAAATCCTCTTTGGAATGTACAGACAGAGCCCTGGCTTCCTTCCACCAACTCTCAAATCTAAGAAAACCATCAGGTATCATCTCAAGTCTACAGCAGCAATTTCCCCAAGTTCCTGTGACTTGCTTAACTGATGTTTTCACCCATGTATTTGAAAAGCGTCTGGGGGGGGGGGGTGTAGAGATGGCTCCGTGGTTAAAGTGCTTGCCTGCAAAGCCTAAGGACCCAAGTTTGATTCCTCAGGACCCACGTAAAGCCAGATGTGTAAGGAAGTACATGTGTCTGGAGTCTGCAGTAGCTAGAGGCCCTGGCAGGCCCATTCTCTTTCTCTCTTTCTTTTTCTCTCTCTCCCTCTTTCTCAAATAAATAAATATTTTTAAAAGTGTCTTGATTTGTGCTCATCTCTGTCCTATTACCATAAAGACTTCATGAAACAAATGTCACATTAGAATGTGGTATTTTGGTTCACCTACATTTCTATTTCTGCTTTTTTCTTCTCCCTTTGAGGTGAGAGCTATGTTAATTGTTGTTTTAACCACCGAGTCTTAGGCCATTTACTACACAGCAGTAGATAGCTAACACAACAGGTCCGTGCACCAGGACCTGGGATGGTGGGAACGGGTTTTCATGTTACCTACAGCACGCATCAATACCGTGTCACAAGAAACACACACGCACACACACACACACACGAAAACTGGGCTCCAAAAAAATTGATGCTTTAGTGAAGATTTTCTGAAGCAGGGAAGAATGAAATGAGAATATATTTCACAGCAGAGAGCAAAACTCCTGAAGAATATTTCTCTCTCTTTCTCCCTCTTTCTTAGCCTACGTGGTATGTGCATGTGTATGTGTTTGTATGTGTGTAGGTGCACATGTATGTGGGGTGCGTGTGAAGGCCAGAGATCAGCAGGCTAATATCAGGTGTCTTACTTGATTTCTCTTTACATTCCTTTTCTTAAAAATTAATATTGTTTGTTTATTTATTTGCAAGCAGAGAGAGATAGAGAGAGAAGACAGACATACAGAGAGAATGAGAATGGGTGCATCAGGGCCTCCAGCCACTGCAAACCAACTGCAGATGCATGCGCCACCTTGTGCATCTGGCTTACATTGGGTCCTGGGGCATTGAACCTGGGTCCTTAGGCTTCTCAGGCAAGTGCCTTAACAGCTAAGCCATTTCTCTAACCCACATTCCTTTTTACGAGACAAGATGTCTAGCAGAATCTAGAGCTTATCAATTCAGTTAGACCAGCTAGATATTAAGCCCCGGGAGTGCTCCTGTGTCCGCCTCCCCAGCCCTGGGATGACAGCTACAGACCACCACATCTGGCATTTTACGTGAGTGCTAGGTACCCAAACCAAGCCCTCGTGCTTGCAAAGAAAGCATTTTACCCACTGAGTCATCTCCCCAGGCCCTGGGGAATCTTCTTGGCCCACCTCTTCCTTCTAGAAAATGCTCTCCACACATGGGTGCCTTGTCCAAAACCCCGGCACACCTGCTTCTCCAGGTCTTTCTTCCATCCAGCTATTCTTTGTTGGTGCCTCTTCTCCACCTGTGACCCTAGACCAGTGAAATGGTGGCGACTCACCAAACAGCACAAATGCCCTCAGGAGGTGGGGACAGCTATGATCTGTTAATAAGTTGGTCCTTGTCGCAGCAGGAAAAGCAGAGTGGACAAATGGGCAAGGTCCTCCAGAGTCCAAAAGAGAGTGTGCATACAGCTGGGCATCATGGGAGCTTCGCTAAGCAAGCACCGACACTGACGGGCAGAACTTCCGCAAGGACAAAGGCTCCGCGGGCTGCACACACATGATACCATGCGAGGAACAGCATCGTGCTTGGGGCATGACACCCCAGGGCTCATCAGGTCTGAGCAGGGTGTCGTGGAACTCACAGGACTTTGGTCACCCTGCCTGGCAGGTTCTGGGATTCTCAGAAGAGCCCGAGCTCACCCTGACCTTGGATCTCCCTCCCCTTGTTGGAAGATGATCGTTTGGTAATGTTCATCCTAGCAGCTTGCAGATAGCAAGGCCCTTGATAAGCAAGCCTGCCTTTCTGGGCTTCAGTTTATATATATTTTAGAATATATTTATTTAGTTATTTCGGAGAATGAGAGAGAGAAAGAGAGAGAATGAGAGGGTATGGACATGCCAGGGACTCCTGCCACTGCCAATGAGCTCCATATGCATTTGCCGCTTTGTGCATCTGGCTTTACATGGGCACTGGGGAATTGAACCCAGGCAGTCAGGCTTTACAAACAAATGCCTTTAACTGCTGTGCCATTGCTCCAGCTCCCACATTTTTATAGAATGGGAGGCTGTGTGTGTTCACGGCTGTCATCTTAGAAGCACCTGGGAATCTATGGATGTCAACCCTTCTGGACCCCTTTCCTGGCGATAGGAGTCTGGTCAGGGAGATAGCCTGGACCAGCAGTTCTCAAAGTGCAGTCCCAGGGGCTCTAACAGCCTTGGGGATCTGTGGCTAGTCTGGTCTGAATCCCTAAAATTGATGCTGAGCTTGAACCAAGAAGGCATAAATTTCCGGGCGTGGTGGCGCACGCCTTTAATCCCAGCACTTGGGAGACAGAGGTAGGAGGATCACCATGAGTTCAATGTGCTGCCCCTAAGCCTGGGCTAGAATGAAACCCCACCTCACAAGCCAAAAAAAAAAAAAAACAAAAAAGTAGAAACTTCATCTCCCGATGGTGGCTAGATGGGGGCTGTGTGAGGTGATCATGAATGGATAAGGCCAGCAGGGTGGAGATCTTATGAGCAGAGGGAGAAAAGGACCCGCAGAACACAGCCATGTGCTGCCCTGTGTCACCCAGTGATGCTGCAGCTAGGAGGCCATCATCAGATAGAGCTCCTGAACCTTAGAGCAGAGCAGCGGGTGAAAATAGACTTCATGGGGCTGGGGAGATGGCTCTGCGGTTAAGCCGTTTGCCTGCAAAGCCTAACGACCCAGGTTTGATCCCCTAATACCCACATAAAGCCAGATGCACAAAGTAGCGCATGCATCTGGAGTTCATTTGCAGCTGCCGGAGGCCCCAGTGCACCCATTCTCTTTGTCTGTCTCTCTGTTTCTCTTCTCTCTCTCTGTCTCTAGCTTGCAAGTAAATCAATTAAAAAAAAAAAAAAACAGGGCTGGTGAGATGGCTTAGTGATTAAGTCATGTGCCTGCAAAGCCAAAGGATCCAGGTTCAATTCCCCAGGACCCACATAAACCAGGTGCACAAGGTGGCACATGCGTCTGGAGTTTGTTTGCAGTGGCTGAAGGCCCTGGTGTGCCCATTCTCTCTCTCTCTCTCTCTCTCTCTCTCTCTCTCTCTCTCTCTCAAATAACTCAATCAAATAAAAAAAAATTAAGAAAAAAAAACCAGACTTTGTGTGGGTGTGTATTGCCATATGTGTGGTGTATATATGACATATGCATGGTATGCAGATGCGCATGTCCCGTGTGCATGCATGTGGAGGCCAGGGGAAGAGGTCAGGTGACCTTCTCCAGTTCTATCTCCCAGAGAGAGCCTCTCACTGAACGTGAAGTTCCCCATTTTTTAAGTTAACCTGGCCGACCAGAAAGCCCTAGGGATTCTCCTATCTCCAACTCCCTCAGAGCTGGGATCACAGGCGCTCAAGGCTGTCCATGCCCGGCTTTATCGTTGGGTGCGGGAGACGAAACAACACTTTAGGCTCATGCAGCAAGCACTCTTACCTGCTGAGCCGTGTCCTCGGCCTCAGACCTCTTCTTTAGAAGTCAACACGGGTCTGTGGTAATGTCACGAAATCAGCGAATGGGTAAGTATTGCGGGAGACTGTGGTGCACGCCATTCCGTGCTGGCTCCTGCCGGACCTGCTAAACAGATGCTTGTGAAATGAGAGACACTGCATCCCGGTGTGCAGCGCAGCGCTGAACAACTGTGTAGGGCGATTGTGAGCCTTGGGCTTCGAGGGAGAACTGGGGCATCCTCAACTTGCCCCTGGGAAACAACACAATCTCCCTGTTACGGGCAAACAGCATTCAAAAGGGGAGGACCAGCCATCGCCACCTGCCAGGGCCTCCCACATGCATGCACGGCCTTGCCGCTCCATGGCGACCTCTGAGTGGTCCCCTGACACACAGAGGCCATGGAAAACCTTCCCACGCCAAGAATGGGGCTGGGTCACGAGGGGTCTGATTCCTTTTATTAATTCATCCCCTCCGGCCGACATCTCATTTTCTCACCGGCGGCCTGTGGAGCCTGGCTTTTTGCCCTCCTATCTCACTCTCTGCTTCCCTCCCTGCCAGACTAGAATAACAAGATTACAGCAGCTGTCCGGGGCTACCAGTCTTTGGGGAAAAAAAAAAAAAAATGAACCTGTCCTGCTGCTTCCCCCTTTGAACAATCCTGTTTCGCGCTGGGACCCACCCATCATCTCAAAGCTGCCACAGAAAAGTCCCTTCCCTGCAGCGCCTGCGCCCACCCACCTCCCACGGGCATCGCGGGCCATGTCTGAAATTCATAGACACAGCCCGTGTTCCCTTCCTGCATCTCCCCCCCCCAACCTCTCCACCCACACCCTGCATTATTTATTTATTTATTCATTCATTCAACATTTATTTACCGAGAACATTCTGGCTCGGGTATTGTGCTAGAAATCAAGAGTGCTGGCAATGTCACGTGACCCCCAACAAACCTATTTTGAGTACTGGCAGATGCCCAGGGCAGATGAGGCGATCTCACAGGTAGGAAGAAGGGGACACCCCGGGCGACCTGGGACGGAGATCAAGAGGGACGTAGAGAAAGGCATGTCTGCTTTCAGCTTAGAAAAATGTTGTTAAATGAGAGGTCACTGTGTCCTAGTGAGACAGAAAAAGGACTGTCCCCAACCCCCAACTGTGATTGGAACTGGTGGCAGACATATTGGAGTCACCATGAGGGACTGGGGACGGGGGAACCCCAGATTCCACTAGCCTTCTCCCTGCTTTTTAAAAACCAGCTCCCAAGGACTTGCTGCTGGTGGATTCCAATGTGTGTCTAGGATGGGCTGGGGAGGTGGCTTAGCAGTTAAAGGCTCTTGCTTGCAAAGCCTGCCACACTAAAGTTGCAGTTCCCAGTGCCCTGGAAAAGTCAGATGCACAGACACATGTGTCTGGAGTTCATTTGCAGTGGCAAGAGGCCCTGGTGTGCTCATACCCTGTCTCCCCTCTCTTTCTTTCAAGTAAAAGTTAAAAAAGAGGGCTGGAGAGATGGCTTAACAGTTAAGGCGTTTGCCTGCAAAGCCAAAGGACCCAGGCTTGACTCCCCAAGACCCATGTAAGCCAGATGCACAAGCGGCGCACACATCTGGAGATTGTTTGCAGTGGCTGGAGGCCCTGGTACGCCCATTCTCTTCCTCCCTCTCTCTCTGTGTCTCTCTCTCTCTTTCTTTCTCTCGCATAAAATTTTAAAAAAGAAAAGAAAAGAAAAGATTGTGCTTGCAGGCCAAGGAGATGGCTCATCGTTAAGGTGCTCAAACCCAGGTTTGATTCCCCAGTACCCACACAAAACCGGGGACACATGTATCTGTAGTTCATTTGCAACGGCTGGAGGCCTTGGCACACCCGTGCTCTGCCTCTCTTTCTCTCTCTCTCCCATTCTCTCTCTCTCTCTGCTTGCAAATAATAAATAAATAAAATAACAACAACAAAGATTGAGCTTGCAATTTGAGTCCTCGGAGGGCAGAGCCCTGGCTGGGGAGGAAGTGTCACTGGGGGGGGGGAGGGGGTCTTGTAGTAGAAGGTAGTTGGGAGTTCTGGCTGTCCGTGCTTGCTGGCAGTGGTTTTTCTGTCTCTAGCATGGATGCTGGAGTGAGTCAGCTTCTTCCTCTGTGATGGAACTTCCCCTGAGTTCTGTCGCCCTGAAATAAACCCTCTCCTCCTATAGGCTGTTTCTGGTCAGGTGTTTGTCCCAGCAAGAAAATAACTGCCACATTCTCCCCCCACCCTCCACCAAGCCGTATGGTGGGAAGTTCAATGACGCTTTCTGAGGCCAGCTCCCCAGCGCAGATCACGTGCGGATGGTTTATTTAGCCAGCCCAGAAGGAGCTGGGAAGCGGGACAACAAAGCACATTATTTTAGGTAAGGCTGGGCTTCAGCACGCCCCACGGGAGATCTGAACCCCATTACACCTCCACCTTTAGAAAACTTGGGATCCAGGATTTCAGCCCTGGGCAGCTTGCAGTGTGCAAACTCCCCGACACCCACCACCCACTCAGCAAATGTCAACCCCAAAAGGAGGCAACACTTTGGAGAGGCAGACAGAAAAACAAAGTGTGCAGAACCTTGAACCTGGACACGCAGAACTGTGAGGGGGGACTCAACGAGATCCCCACCAGGAGTCCACAGAATCTACTAAAAGTGTCTCAGCAGAATATAAAAGGAACAACAATGTCACCCAAGGTCCCCCAAGATCAGACCCTTGCCCTGGGGACTGTGGGTTCAGATGCTGTAGACACCATGTGGACCTAGTCCTGTGTCCTGAGGTATGACAGAAACAGACAAATCCAGCTGGACTTTTACTCTGACATCAGAAACTGACTTCAATAGAAACAGAAAGAAATGGAGAGATGCGTGGTTCAACCGTGATTGCTGGGAGAGTCCAGATACGAGAGAGAGAGGAGCTATTGCTCAGGCTGGCCTCAGGATGGGAGAAGCTCAGGGTGTTTTGCCCATGAATTGGCTTTTGAATTCTATGCAAAACACTTTCGCACCCGCTTGCTCCTGTGAACCTTGAAATAAGAACCTGAGGTGACACGATGTTCCCATTTTAAACACAAGGTAAACTGAGGCTGACCTGTACACTGAGGTGACATGATGTTCCCATTTTACACACGAGGTAAACCGAGGCTGGCTTGCACACGTGAAGTGAGGATATCAACTTGCTCCCGCCTCTCCCCAAAAAACCCAAGGAGTGGGGTGCTGGAAGGGCCAATGGCAGGGCACATGTCTATATGTCTACCTTCAAAGATTCACCCAGAAGTTGAGAGAGAGAGAGAGAGGTGAACTAAAGTTCCCATGAAGGGGCTGGAGGGACGGATGGCTTAGCGGTTAAAGCGATTGCCTGCAGAGCCAAAGGATCCCAATTCGATTCTCCAAGACCCACATAAGCCAGGTGCACAAGGGGGCACATGCGTCTGGATCTCGTTTGCAGTAGCTGGAGGCCCCAGCGTGCCCATTCTCTCTCTCTCTCTCTCTCTCTCTCTTCCTCTTTCTCTCTCTCAAATAAATAAATAAAATATACTAAAGTTCCCATGAAACATTCTATAACTATGTTAAACACCCTACAGGCTGGTTGGTTGATTAGAACTTCTGTGATTGTGGAGAGCTGGAATATTAGAGGCCCAGAGCCAAATTATCTTAGGCTAGCTCTAACCCCCTAGGTAGCCACTTACTGCCTACTTCTGTTAGAGCTCATGGAGCTAACATTTTGTGACTAACAGATAAAATCCTCTTTGGAATGTACAGACAGAGCCCTGGCTTCCTTCCACCAACTCTCAAATCTAAGAAAACCATCAGGTAGGTATCATCTCAAGTCTACAGCAGCAATTTCCCCAAGTTCCTGTGACTTGCTTCACTGATGTTTTCACCCATGTATTTGAAAAGCGTCTGGGGGGGGGGTGTAGAGATGGCTCCGTGGTTAAAGTACTTGCCTGCAAAGCCTAAGGACCCAAGTTTGATTCCTCAGGACCCACGTAAAGCCAGATGTGTAAGGAAGTACATGTGTCTGGAGTCTGCAGTAGCTAGAGGCCCTGGCAGGCCCATTCTCTTTCTCTCTTTCTTTTTCTCTCTCTCCCTCTTTCTCAAATAAATAAATATTTTTAAAAGTGTCTTGATTTGTGCTCATCTCTGTCCTATTACCATAAAGACTTCATGAAACAAATGTCACATTAGAATGTGGTATTTTGGTTCACCTACATTTCTATTTCTGCTTTTTTCTTCTCCCTTTGAGGTGAGAGCTATGTTAATTGTTGTTTTAACCACCGAGTCTTAGGCCATTTACTACACAGCAGTAGATAGCTAACACAGCAGGTCCGTGCACCAGGACCCGGGATGGTGGGAACGGGTTTTCATGTTACCTACAGCACGCATCAATACCGTGTCACAAGAAACGCACACGCACACACACACACACACACACACGAAAACTGGGCTCCAAAAAAATTGATGCTTTAGTGAAGATTTTCTGAAGCAGGGAAGAATGAAATGAGAATATATTTCACAGCAGAGAGCAAAACTCCTGAAGAATATTTCTCTCTCTTTCTCCCTCTTTCTTAGCCTACGTGGTATGTGCATGTGTATGTGTTTGTATGTGTGTAGGTGCACATGTATGTGGGGTGCATGTGAAGGCCAGAGATCAGCAGGCTAATATCAGGTGTCTTACTTGATTTCTCTTTACATTCCTTTTCTTAAAAATTAATATTGTTTGTTTATTTATTTGCAAGCAGAGAGAGATAGAGAGAGAAGACAGACATACAGAGAGAATGAGAATGGGTGCATCAGGGCCTCCAGCCACTGCAAACCAACTGCAGATGCATGCGCCACCTTGTGCATCTGGCTTACATTGGGTCCTGGGGCATTGAACCTGGGTCCTTAGGCTTCTCAGGCAAGTGCCTTAACAGCTAAGCCATTTCTCTAACCCACATTCCTTTTTACGAGACAAGATGTCTAGCAGAATCTAGAGCTTATCAATTCAGTTAGACCAGCTAGATATTAAGCCCCGGGAGTGCTCCTGTGTCCGCCTCCCCAGCCCTGGGATGACAGCTACAGACCACCACATCTGGCATTTTACGTGAGTGCTAGGTACCCAAACCAAGCCCTCGTGCTTGCAAAGAAAGCATTTTACCCACTGAGTCATCTCCCCAGGCCCTGGGGAATCTTCTTGGCCCACCTCTTCCTTCTAGAAAATGCTCTCCACACATGGGTGCCTTGTCCAAAACCCCGGCACACCTGCTTCTCCAGGTCTTTCTTCCATCCATCCAGCTATTCCTTGTTGGTGCCTCTTCTCCACCTGTGACCCTAGACCAGTAAAATGGTGGCGACTCGCCAAACAGCACAAATGCCCTCAGGAGGTGGGGACAGCTATGATCTGTTAATAAGTTGGTCCTTGTCGCAGCAGGAAAAGCAGAGTGGACAAATGGGCAAGGTCCTCCAGAGTCCAAAAGAGAGTGTGCATACAGCTGGGCATCATGGGAGCTTCACAAAGCAAGCACCGACACTGACGGGCAGAACTTCCGCAAGGACAAAGGCTCCGCGGGCTGCACACACATGAGACCATGCGAGGAAAAGCATCGTGCTTGGGGCACGACACCCCAGGGCTCATCAGGTCTGAGCAGGGTGTCGTGGAACTCACAGGACTTTGGTCACCCTGCCTGGCAGGTTCTGGGATTCTCAGAAGAGCCCGAGCTCACCCTGACCTTGGATCTCCCTCCCCTTGTTGGAAGATGATCGTTTGGTAATGTTCATCCTAGCAGCTTGCAGATAGCAAGGCCCTTGATAAGCAAGCCTGCCTTTCTGGGCTTCAGTTTACATATATTTTAGAATATATTTATTTAGTTATTTTGGAGAATGAGAGAGAGAAAGAGAGAGAATGAGAGGGTATGGACATGCCAGGGACTCCTGCCACTGCCAATGAGCTCCATATGCATTTGCCGCTTTGTGCATCTGGCTTTACATGGGCACTGGGGAATTGAACCCAGGCAGTCAGGCTTTACAAACAAATGCCTTTAACTGCTGTGCCATTGCTCCAGCTCCCACATTTTTATAGAATGGGAGGCTGTGTGTGTTCACGGCTGTCATCTTAGAAGCACCTGGGAATCTATGGATGTCAACCCTTCTGGACCCCTTTCCTGGCGATAGGAGTCTGGTCAGGGAGATAGCCTGGACCAGCAGTTCTCAAAGTGCAGTCCCAGGGGCTCTAACAGCCTTGGGGATCTGTGGCTAGTCTGGTCTGAATCCCTAAAATTGATGCTGAGCTTGAACCAAGAAGGCATAAATTTCCGGGCGTGGTGGCGCACGCCTTTAATCCCAGCACTTGGGAGACAGAGGTAGGAGGATCACCATGAGTTCAAGGTGCTGCCCCTAAGCCTGGGCTAGAATGAAACCCCACCTCACAAGCCAAAAAAAAAAAAAAAAAAAAAAAAGTAGAAACTTCATCTCCCGATGGTGGCTAGATGGGGGCTGTGTGAGGTGATCATGAATGGATAAGGCCAGCAGGGTGGAGATCTCATGAGCAGAGGGAGAAAAGGACCCGCAGAACACAGCCATGTGCTGCCCAGTGTCACCCAGTGATGCTGCAGCTAGGAGGCCATCATCAGATAGAGCTCCTGAACCTTAGAGCAGAGCAGCGGGTGAAAATAGACTTCATGGGGCTGGGGAGATGGCTCTGCAGTTAAGCCGTTTGCCTGCAAAGCCTAATGACTCAGGTTTGATCCCCCAATACCCACATAAAGCCAGATGCACAAAGTAGCGCATGCATCTGGAGTTCATTTGCAGCTGCCGGAGGCCCCAGTGCACCCATTCTCTTTGTCTGTCTCTCTGTTTCTCTTCTCTCTCTCTCTGTCTCTAGCTTGCAAGTAAATCAATTAAAAAAAAAAAAAACAGGGCTGGTGAGATGGCTTAGTGATTAAGGCATGTGCCTGCAAAGCCAAAGGATCCAGGTTCAATTCCCCAGGACCCACATAAACCAGGTGCACAAGGTGGCACATGCGTCTGGAGTTTGTTTGCAGTGGCTGAAGGCCCTGGTGTGCCCATTGTCTCTCTCTCTCAAATAACTCAATCAAATAAAAAAAATTAAGAAAAAAAACCAGACTTTGTGTGGGTGTGTGTTGCCATATGTGTGGTGTATATATGACATATGCATGGTATGCAGATGCGCATGTCCCATGTGCATGCGTGTGGAAGCCAGGGGAAGAGGTCAGGTGACCTTCTCTAGTTCTCTTCCACCCTCTTCCACCCTATCTCCCAGAGAGAGCCTCTCACTGAACGTGAAGTTCCCCATTTTTTCAGTTAGCCTGGCCGACCAGCAAGCCCTAGGGATTCTCCTATCTCCAACTCCCTCAGAGCTGGGATCACAGGCGCTCAAGGCTGTCCATGCCTGGCTTTATCGTTGGGTGCGGGAGACGAAACAACACTTTAGGCTCATGCAGCAAGCACTCTTACCTGCTGAGCCGTGTCCTCGGCCTCAGACCTCTTCTTTAGAAGTCAACACGGGTCTGTGGTAATGTCACGAAATCAGCGAATGGGTAAATATCGCGGGAGACTGTGGTGCACGCCATTCCGTGCTGGCTCCTGCCAGACCTGCTAAGCAGATGCTTGTGAAATGAGAGACACTGCATCCCGGTGTGCAGCGCAGCGCTGAACAACTGTGTAGGGCGATTGTGAGCCTTGGGCTTCGAGGGAGAACTGGGGCATCCTCAACTTGCCCCTGGGAAACAACACAATCTCCCTGTTACAGGCAAACAGCATTCAAAAGGGGAGGACCAGCCATCGCCACCTGCCAGGGCCTCCCACATGCATGCACGGCCTTGCCGCTCCATGGCGACCTCTGAGTGGTCCCCTGACACACAGAGGCCATGGAAAACCTTCCCACGCCAAGATTGGGGCTGGGTCACGAGGGGTCTGATTCCTTTTATTAATTCATCCCCTCCGGCCGACATCTCATTTTCTCACCGGCGGCCTGTGGAGCCTGGCTTTTTGCCCTCCTATCTCACTCTCTGCTTCCCTCCCTGCCAGACTAGAATAACAAGATTACAGCAGCTGTCCGGGGCTACCAGTCTTTGGGGAAAAAAAAAAAAAATGAACCTGTCCTGCTGCTTCCCCCTTTGAACAATCCTGTTTCGCGCTGGGACCCACCCATCATCTCAAAGCTGCCACAGAAAAGTCCCTTCCCTGCAGCGCCTGCGCCCACCCACCTCCCACGGGCATCGCGGGCCATGTCTGAAATTCATAGACACAGCCCGTGTTCCCTTCCTGCATCTCCCCCCCCCAACCTCTCCACCCACACCCTGCATTATTTATTTATTTATTCATTCATTCAACATTTATTTACCGAGAACATTCTGGCTCGGGGTATTGTGCTAGAAATCAAGAGTGCTGGCAATGTCACGTGACCCCCAACAAACCTATTTTGAGTACTGGCAGATGCCCAGGGCAGATGAGGCGATCTCACAGGTAGGAAGAAGGGGACACCCCGGGCGACCTGGGACGGAGATCAAGAGGGACGTAGAGAAAGGCATGTCTGCTTTCAGCTTAGAAAAATGTTGTTAAATGAGAGGTCACTGTGTCCTAGTGAGACAGAAAAAGGACTGTCCCCAACCCCCAACTGTGATTGGAACTGGTGGCAGACATATTGGAGTCACCATGAGGGACTGGGGACGGGGGAACCCCAGATTCCACTAGCCTTCTCCCTGCTTTTTAAAAACCAGCTCCCAAGGACTTGCTGCTGGTGGATTCCAATGTGTGTCTAGGGATGGGCTGGGGAGGTGGCTTAGCAGTTAAAGGCTCTTGCTTGCAAAGCCTGCCACACTAAAGTTGCAGTTCCCAGTGCCCTGGAAAAGTCAGATGCACAGACACATGTGTCTGGAGTTCATTTGCAGTGGCAAGAGGCCCTGGTGTGCTCATACCCTGTCTCCCCTCTCTTTCTTTCAAGTAAAAGTTAAAAAAGAGGGCTGGAGAGATGGCTTAACAGTTAAGGCGTTTGCCTGCAAAGCCAAAGGACCCAGGCTTGACTCCCCAAGACCCATGTAAGCCAGATGCACAAGCGGCGCACACATCTGGAGATTGTTTGCAGTGGCTGGAGGCCCTGGTACGCCCATTCTCTTCCTCCCTCTCTCTCTGTGTCTCTCTCTCTCTTTCTTTCTCTCTCTCTCTCTCTACCTGCCTATTACTATATCTCTTTCTCAAATAAAAAAAATTTTAAGTTAAAAAAGAAAAAGAACTCCATGGCTGGAGAGATGGTTTAGCGCTTAAGGTGCTTGCCTCCTATCCTAAGTACCCAGCTTTAATTACCCAGTGCCCACAGAAGCTGGAAGCACACGGTGGCGCATGTGTCTGGAGTTCATTTGCAATGGCTGGAGGTCCTGGTGTGCTCATTCTTTCTCTCCCTCTCTCAAATAAATAAATAAAATATATATAAGGAAAGCTTCCAATGTGTGTGGGTGGTGGTGGGTGGTGAGAAGACCTGGCTGCTGGAATCTGGCCTGGGATTAAGCCTTTCTCCCAGATCTGCCTTCGAAACACCAGGTGATGAAGCCTGGTTGGAGGTGATTAGGGGTGGGGGTTGGCCACGTATGGAGTTTTGTTCATTCTCTCTGGTAGCTCAGAATCCTGGTCACTTTCATGAGATTAATGGGCCACTGAGCCTCTCTGGATCACCTATTATGCTATTCAACACCCTGTGAAAGAACATCTATGTGACGAATCCCGCCAGAATGACAAACTGCCCTCTCGGAATTCTGAGCAGAGCCCGCCTTCTTTTCATGTCTTCAGATAAAGCCTGCTTGCCTCCTTCTATCTGCTACTGTGAACTCTGTGACCTAACTATCGACATCGTGGGAATTGTGCCCTGTAGTTTAAATGTAACTACGTGTTAAAAAAAAAAAAAAAAAGCATACAGGAAACAGAAAGGTCCCAGTGGAAATTTCCATTGATGTTGGCAGAACCCATTCTTCCCAGAAATACACTCTTGGATAAGATGATAATACGTATAGAGAGTTTGCCTAGAATCTTAAAGAGAGTATTGCTATGAGAAATCCAGGGACTCCAGTTTTTCTAGAATGTTCTGCAGGTTTGGAAGCTCTTCAAGATCAGGGGTCTGTGTTTGAGAGACGAAAGGCTTCAAGTTCACACTCATGCAGAATCAAGGGGGCTGGGGTGGGGATCATGGGTTTGAGAGGGTAACATGCAAAGGGGAAAACTGGAGGGGGTGCATGTGTCTGGAGGCTGGGTGTTGAGGGGCGCCCTCCTTGTGGGTTAGAGGTTACCTTTTGGCACATGCAGGTGTTGGGGGTTACTGGCTATGGATCTGAAAATCCAATGAACCTTCCCAGTCTGAGCTCTTGATAACAATGTACTTTCTTTTCTCTCTTTCCTTCTTTCTTTCTTTCTTTCTTTCTTTCTTTCTTTCTTTCTTTCTTTCTTTCTTTCTTTTTGCCTGGATGACTGGGTACAATGAGCATTCAGCTATGACTACAGATTCCAAGACCCTGACATGTCTATTTCTTGGAGCTCTGTCTCTGGTTCTTGTTAACAGTGTACTAAAAGGAGTAAATGACTGGAGACAACATATAGTCCCCAAACATATGTGTGTCACTAAATTAACTAGTGACTTCTGTTTTTGTTTTTTGCAAATAACACTTTTATAGAATAAAATTTAGAAAATACCATAAAAGTTAAGCTACTGAACAAAATGGTTAGTGACTATTATAGGGGGTACAAGAGAAGAAAGTAAGCAATTTGGGAAACTGCACCCTTTTTAACTTTATTTTTTTAGTTAATTAATTTATTTGCAAGGAGAGAGAGAGAGAGAGAGAATGGGCACACCAGAGAGAGGGAGAGAGAATGGGCACACCAGGGCTTCCTGCCACTGTAAAAAAAAAAAAAAAAAAAAAAAAAAAAAAAAAAACAACTCCAGATGCATGGGCCATTCTGTGCATCTGGCTTTATGTGGGCACTGGGGCATTGAACCTGGAGCATCAGGTTTTGCATGCAAATACCTTACCTGCTGAGCCATCTCTCCAGCCCAGCATTGATGTTTCTGCTTGTGGTTCTACTGACATGATGGATGGAGTGAGGGGTTTCACACCCTGGGCTGACCACACCCCCACTTGCTTTTGATGTCCCGGAATCCTCAAGGTCTTCCTGAAAAGCCCTTCACCTGAACTCAGAAAACACGCCATGCAGGTTCCAGCCTCAGGAATCCCTTCATGGGTTCCAGATCCTGGCTGAGCTTCCTGGTTTTGGAAATGTTTTGTAGACAGAAGTGTGTTTCCCAAAACTCAAGTCATTCAGGTGAAAGACAGGCTATTTTCCACAGACATTTCCAACTTTCAAATTGGCCTTTACAGTTGGCCCATGCTCCCCCCCCCCCGATGGAATTGAGGGATTGGGGGATTCCAGGAGCAGCAAAAATTCACTGAGCTAACTTCGGGTGAATCATCTCACTGGCTTGTTCATCTTGTCCAGACAGAAGAGAAGATTTCTGTCTAGCCCACAGCTCAGTTAAATATCTATTTGGGCTCAAGAGTGGCTTCGAATTGCATAGTGTGTGGATGGATGTCAGAGGCTGCGTCTTCAGTCATCTGTAGAAAGGCCGTTTCATCTTCTGTCCACTGAAGAGCATCCTGGCGGGCTGCTCTGTGATCGGCTGTAGGCTGCTGCTCAATTGCTGCCATTTCTGAGGCGGCTTTGGGGGACATGGGCAACTGCAGACAAATGTCTTCATTGCTTGAAGAATTTCTTGAAGAAGTTTCAGACTGAGGCTGGGGAGGCGGCTCAGCACTTCAAGGCACTTGATTGGAATGCCTGCTGGCCCGGTGCTCAGTTCTCCAGCCGCCCACGTAAAGCTGCGTGCAAAAGGTGGCTCAGGTATCTGGCATTCATTCCCAGTGGCAAGAGGTCCTGGCATGCCCATCCACACACACACACACACAAGTGCAAATAAATAAATAAAAATTAGAAAGAGAAGCTTGAGACCATCTTTCTTTTTCTTTCTATTCTTTAAAAAATTATTTATTTATTGGCAATCAGAGAGAGAGAGAGAGAGAGAGAGAATGGGCATGCCAGGGCCTCTAGCCACTGCAAAAGAACTCCAGTTGCATGTGCCCCTTGTGCATCTGGCTTACGTGGGTCCTGGGGAATCGAACCTGGGCCCTTTGGCTTTGTAGGCAAATGCCTTAACTGCTAAGCCATTTCTCCAGCCCTAATATTCTTTTTATTTTTATTTATTTGAGGGAGAGAGAGAGAGATAAGCAGGGATAGAGAAAATGTGCGTGCCAGGACCTCCAACCACTACATACAAACTCCAGATGCATGTGCCTCCTTGTGCATCTGGCTTACCTGGGTTCTGGGGAATCGAACCTAGGTCCTTTGATTTTGCAGGCAAGTGCCTTAACTGCTAAGCCATCTCTCCAGTCCCACTGAGACCATCTTTCTGAGGGCATGTACCATACCACTCCGTATCTCTAATCATCCACCTGGCTTGGCGGCTGTTGCCATATTGGACCAGCATCACCAAGGAGCACGTGGGTGCCCCATCCGTCAGCTTACTGCCCTTCTTTATGCATTGGAAATATCTCCACAGGATTCCTCACAGAAGGTGGAAACCATGAGGTATAAGAATTCTTTTTTAAAAATATTTTATTTATTTATTTTCAGAGAGAGAGAGAAGTGCCAGGGCCTCTAGCTCCTGCAAATGAACTCCAGATGCATGTGCCACTTTGTGCATCTGGCTTTATGTGGGCACTGGGGAATCGAACCCAGGTCGTTAGGTTTTGCAGGCAAATCCCTTAGCCGCTAAGCCACCTCTCCAGCCCCGAGGTAGGGGAATTCTCATTTGTGAATGAATCTCTTAACACCTGAGTGGGTTTTACTTGTCCCCACGCAAGTCCACATGGATGTCCATGCAAGTCTCAGATGTGCACTCCTTGAGGGTTATGTGGCTCTTGTTAATTTCAGCACCTCCAAGCCTTGTTCGCCCACCTGCACCGGAAGTACTCGCTCCTGTTTCACAAACTGAGGAGAGACGACTTGTCAGGAAGCGTTCCTTCCCTCCCAGGAATCGTTTGAAACACGGTGTTGCTCCAAGATGAATGCACACTTGCAGATGTTCGCCCAGATGTTCCACAGCGTTGCTCACGTCAAGGAGTTGTTCATTCATCAGCTCAGTTTTGACCTCTAGTTCCTGTCATCCCCCCCCCCCACCATAAACCTGCAGGCCTGTGAATCCAAACTTCAGGTCTTTGTCTAAATTATCAAAGGATTGAAAATGTGGACTCCGAGCAGGGGGAAATTGCGAGAATTATTTCAGGGAGAGACAAGAGGGAAAGCACAACAGGAGAGTACCCAAGCTCTCCCCTTTCCCAACCCGGCTGAAGGGACAGGGGACCAAGCAACTCGCCCAGGCATGCTTCTGGGAGAAAGAGTACTACAATGCGCGTCATCATCAGGCTCACGGGTGTGCAGGGAGAAAATGACTGGTTGGTGAGCCCAGGAGAAACCCTGACTGACTGGAGAAGGGGCTAACCCTGCGAGAAGGAGGAATAATAAAGGGAGCTGCTGCTACTGCTGAGGAGGGATCAGGAGAGCGTTGTTTCGGCCATCTTGGATGAGACGCAAGTTTCAGTCTGGCCACTGCAGGCCAGGTGGTGTCTGTCTGTGTTTCCGTGGGCTTGTTCCTAACCTGCATCTCCTGGGCCTGTCTGTGGCTTTCCACCTCTTCCAGCTCTCGACAAATCAAACACCTTTCCACTCTAGAACTTACATTCCTTCCTTTTCTTCTCTCTTTCTTTTCTTCCTCCGGCCCCCTTTCTTTCTTTCTTTCTTTGTTTCTTTCCTTTCTTTTCTTCTTTCTTTGTTTCTTCTTCCTGACTCCCTCCCTCCCTCCCTCCTTTCTTTTCTTCTTTTTCTCCTCTTTTTAAATTTTTTTTATTCATGTATTTATTTATTTATTTGAGAGCTACAGACACAGAGAGTAAGGAAGAAAAAGAGAGAGAGAGAATGGGCATGCCAGGGCCTCCAGCCACTGCAAATGGACTCCAGACGCATGTGCCTCCTTATGCATCTGGCTAACAAGGGTCCTGGGGAATTGAGCCTCCAACAGAGGTCCTTAGGCTTCACAGGCAAGCGCTTAACTGCTAAGCCATCTCTCCAGCCCTTGCTTTTTTCTTTTTCTTTTTCTTTTTTTTTTTTTTTCTTTTTGAAGTAGGGTTTCACTCTAGTCCAGGCTGACCTGGAATTCACTATGTAGTCTCAGGTGGCCTTGAACTCACTGAGATCCTCCTACCTCTGCCACCCGGAGTGCTGGAATTAAAGGCGTGCACCACTATGTCCAGATTCTTTCTTTCTTTGTTTGTTTCTTTCTTTGTTTCTTTCTTTCTTTGTTTCTTTGTTTCTTTCTTTCTTTCTTCCTTCTTTCCTTCCTTCCTTCCTTCCTTCCTTCCTTCCTTCCTTCCTTCTCTCTCTCTCTCTTTCTCTCTCTCTCTTTCTCTCTTCCACAGGCCTCACTGTAGCCCAGAACTAGCTGAAACTCATTCTTTAGGCTCAGGATGGACTTGAATTCATGGGAATCCTCCTATTTCAGCCTTCTGGTTGCTGAGACTAAAGGTGTGCACCATCATGCCCAGCCACACTATATATATATATATATATATGTATGTATGTATATACTTAAACCTGTGAGTTTGGCTTATGTCTATAATCTCAGCTCTCAGGTTGCTGAGGTAAGAGGATTGTGATCTCAGGCCAGCCTGGGCTGCAGTCATGGTTACTCTTCATTATCAACTTGATTATATTTATACGCACTTTGGAAACACACTTCTGGTGTTGACGAGGGTATTTCTAGAAAGGTATAACTGAGGAGGGAAGATCCACCCTGAGTGTGGATAGTGCCATTCCACTGACTGGGGTCCCGGGCTGACGAACAAGAAAGTGAGCTGAGCACAGGCATTCATCTCCCTGCCTCCTGACCGTGGAGGTGATGTGACCAGCCAGCCGCCTCTGCCTCTTGCCACCATTACCTTCCCTGTCATGATGGACTGTCCTCCAAACAGTGAGTCAAAATCAACCTTTCTTTCCATCCATTATTTTTTTCTTTAGGTATTTTGTCATAGCAACAAGAAGCACTGATACAGCTACGTAATAATCTACAGGCCAGACTCCATCACAGCACCCATAAGGTTGCATGCCCTTGATTTAGCTGCCTTTTTTTTTTTTTTTTTGCCTTCTTTAGCATTAAAAAAACACATTGTGGGGCTGGAGAGATGGTTTAACAGTTAAGGCACTTGCCTGCGAAACCTAAGGACCCATGTTTGACTTCCCCTGTCCCACATAAGCCAGACACACAAGGTGTCGCATGTGCAAGGTCGCACATGTGCACAAGGTGGCGCACGCATCTGGAGTTCGATTACAGTGGCTAGAGTCTCTGGTGTGCCAATTCTCCCCTCTCCTCACTCTCTCTTGCTCTCTCTCATTTAAAAAAAAAAAAAATAAAGGCTATCTGTGGGGGTTGGGCTTGCCTCAAGAAAAGAAAATTCATCGTGTACTAGTATTCGTGTTTCTCAGTGACAATCTTTGTTCTTTCCACCCTCCCCGTGACTTCTTCCTCTTCCAGTCTGCTCACACGCAGAGCTTGTGGCCTTTCCCCCTCCTGTGTGTCGTCCGGTGGAGATATTTCTAGTGAAAACAGCGTAAGCACTATTTGCACTAGTGTCCTAACTGTGAACCTGTAAAACTTTTCCTCAGGAGCAGAGCCATCAAAGGCATCACCAGAATGAAATGCTTGGTTTGTTGGGTGCCTTACTAAACTTACTATATATATATATATATGTAATTTTTTTGCAAGCAGAGAGATACAGACACAGAGAGACAGAGACAGAGAGAGTGTGTGTGTGTGTATGGGCAGGCCAGATCCTCTAGACACTGCAAACAAACTCTAGATGCATGCCCTACTTTGTGCATCTGGCTTTACGTGGGTCCTGGGGAATCAAACCTGGGTCATTAGGCTTTGCAGGCAAGCGTTCTAACCGCTGAGCCATCTCTCCAGCCCCTAACCCTGCTTCTTGTTTGGGCAAGTGTCCCATGCCAACATGCTTCCTAGGGACAATGACACACCAGGATCATTGAACTCGACTTCCGTTTGTTGAGTGGCACAAACACGTCCTCTGTGTTCAAGAGCAGGATGTGACGCTGGTGGTTACGTGTGCCCTTCATTCTTTAAGTCCTTGTGATTATAACCTCCTTTTCAATCGTGTTTCGTTCACACAACTGCACGTTCTGTGCAGGGGAACCCAAATTCCTGACCCACAACTTGATCTGGAGCCATACCAGAACGGCACCGCCGCTCCGCTGTGCAGAGAAGGGCCACTCGCAAGGCTCACACCGGAGCGCGAGCGCGTGAAGACGCCTCCAGGAGGAGGGTCGTGTACTTCTTCCTTCAGTTTTGTTCTGTCTTTGTTGTGTGTGTGTGTGTGAGTGCAGGGGTGTGTGTGTGTGTGTGCACCCGCGCTCGTGTGCACAGGCACGCCATGGTTCACACAGGGAGGTCAGAGGACAACTTTGAGGTTGGTCCTCGCCTATCCAACTCATTTGAGGCAGGGTTTCTTCCTCTTGATTGTCATTTTTGTTTTCTGTGCTTTTTGTTTGTTTGTTTTTTGTTTTTTGTTTTGTTTTTCGAGGTAGGGTCTCTCTCTAGCCCAGGCTGACCTGGAATTCACTATGGAGTCTCAGGGTGGCCTCCAACTCACGGTGATCCTCCTACCTCTGCCTCCCTCCCAAGCGCTGGGATTAAAGGCGTGTGCCACCACGCCCGGCCACAAATAAACATTTTAATGCACCACTGTTACAAATTTGTCTTTCTTTCTGTTCTATGCACTGAACAGCTCTTTTTTTTTTTTTTTTTTTTTTTTTTTTTTTTGGCTTTTCGAGGTAGGGTCTATCTCTCTAGCCCAAGCTGACCTAGAATGCACTAAGTCATCTCAGTGTGGCCTGGAACTCACGGAGATCCTCCTACCTCTGCCTCCCAAGTGCTAGGATTAAATGTGTGCGCCACCATGCCTGACTTGTCCAGCATTCTTTTTTTGTTTGATTGTTTGTTTGAGGTAGGGTGTTGCTCTAGCCCAGGCTGACCTGGAATTCACTGTGTAGTCTTAGGGTGGCCTCAAACTCACAGTGCTCTTCCTACCTCTGCCTCCCGAGTGCTGGGATTGAAGGCGTGCGCCACCTGCCAGGCTGGATTCTCATTTCGCTGCTCACCACGAGCCTTCTGAAATTCTCCTGTAGGCGGTACGGAAAGAAGTCAGTGCTGTTCAGAACCCTGACCAGGCTTGAATGGGCAGCCGCTGAAGTGGACTTTAGGAGGAATTTATTCATTGTCCCCAGCCACTCTGCAGTGGGACTCTCTCAGAGGGCCAACAATGGAAGTTCAGGGACAAGGAAATTCCTAACCTTCGTAGCCTTTTAAGGGAAGGGACCTCTACCTAGAAATAAGGCCTATGGGTGGACCTGACTTGGGTTGTTAGTATTAGGGGCTAGGAGAAGACACTGCATAGACTCCACAGTCATACATCAGACTTGCATCTGGTCCTGCTGTCCAATCCGGGCTTTCTCTGCTGGACCTGGGACTGGAAGGAAGGGAGGGGCCAGTGGGAGTAGATACCTGTCTCTGTGGGCTTAGCATCTTTCCTCTCAAAGGAACAGCAGCCAACTACCCATGTCTAGTAAGAAGTGTTGAAAGTCCCCGTCTCCACTTAAAATTCCAAGAAGATAACCAATCAATATATGTAAAACATATCACTGGCTTGCGACGGCAGTTCTCACATCCCTTCCAGTTCATCCTGGGGCAGCCTGGTGAGTGACCCAGTGTGGAACACATGGAGTCCGCTCCCCCAACTGAGACATAACCTCAGCTTCCCCCCCCCCCCAGTGTCTGCTTGCATGGTACCCCGGGCTCCCCAACCCTGGATGCACAGATGAGTAAAGACAGCACCTGACAGGCTGTCTGCCCCGGCTCTCCTCTTACAGCCCAGCACCTAATTGGCTAGGGCCATTTCAACATCTTTACAGAAAATGGAGTTTTTCTTTCCTTGATGTTGTGATTTGACTGGGAGTTAGCCAAAACATCAGTAGAATCCTAAATGTCTACTTAAAAAAAAAAAATCAAGCCTTCATCTGGGCCTGGCATGAGCGCCCCCCCGCCCGCGCCCGTCCCCCTGCACTGTCTTTGTGGGAGCAAGATAAAATGCTCTCATGCGCGTCCTCCTGCCTGCGAACGTGGCCTGGTTAAACATCCCTGGTAATGGCTTCACCGTGCAAGGGTTTTATCTCTTCCCAGAAATGGTTCCTGCCTTGAAACAGCATCGTTAGGGAAGAACCATAGTGCAGAACACAGGCTTGAGAAAGAGTGAGGAGGAGGAGTATCTGGGGGTGGGGGGCGTGCAGCCAGGGGGGTGCCAGGTGCCAGGGAATGACCTCTTCCATCCTCACCAAAGACGGAGTGTGTCAGGAGGTCTACTTTTCATACCTGCAAATGTGTGCGTGTTTGTGAGTGTGTGTGAGCGTGTGGCCAAAGGACCACTTTGGATGTCCTCTTAAGGGACACTGCCCACGTCCTTTGAGACAGGGAGGGTCTGTCATTGCTCAGAAGCTCCTTAACCAGACTTGACTAACTGGCCAGGGAGCCCCAGGGAGGCGAGCTGGAATACAGGTGCACACCACCACACCCAGCGTTTTACACGAGGGCTGCGGTGTCTACTCGGGGATGGACCCATGACTGTGCCATGACTTTCCTTAGAAAGACCCATCCCCCAACCCTATTATGAGGGCATGGATGAAAGGAACCGGGAGGAAGGACGTGACAGGGTAGCAAGGAGAGGAGGGGTTGTTAGGTTAGGGGAAAATGAGCTTACCCCACTCTTTTCTAAACTCAAGAGGCAGATAGGTTACTGCTCTGTACAAAGGAGTGGTTGGGCACATGTGTCTAGGCTTATAGAAAGAGAGGTGTGAGGGTTGTGATTAATCACACCCACCACTTAAATTGGACCCTTCAATATGACTGATGCTGACTGGGGCAGACAGGGAAACTAGGGAGGGACTGCTCTGATGGTGAGCCTCATCTCTCTCAGATTGGAGCTCCCTGAGGACAGGCCGTGTCTCCCTCAGACTGAGACTCCCTGAGGACAGGCCGTGTCTCCCTCAGACTGAGACTCCCTGAGGACAGGCCGTGTCTCCCTCAGACTGGGGCTCCCTGAGGACAGGCCGTGTCTCCCTCAGACTGGGGCTCCCTGAGAACAGGCTGTGTCTTCCTCAGAATGGGGCTCCCTGAGGACAGGCCATGTCTCCTCAGACTGGGGCTCCCTGAGGACAGGCCGTGTCTCCTCAGACTGGGGCGCCCTGAGGACAGGCCATGTCTCCTCAGACTGGGGCTCCCTGAGGACAGGCCATGTCTCCTCAGACTGGGGCTCCCTGAAGATACTCCGTGTCTCCCTCAGACTGGGGCTCCCTGAGGACAGGCCATGTCTCCTCAGATTTGAGCAGAGTAGTCTTCCAGATTTGAGAGACTGAGAGTCTGAAGAGATTCAGCCCAAGTTTATTTAATTTATTTATTTATTAGAGAGAAAGGGAATGGCAAACAAAGTCCAGATGCATGTGCCACCTTGTGCATCTGGTTTATGTGTGTCTGGGTCCTTAGGCTTCACAGGCCAGTGCCTTTAACTGCTAAACCATCTCTCCCGCTCCACTTCATTTTTATAGCTGATACTTCATTCCATCCCCATAGCTTAAGAAGGAAGGTATATGAGAGTCCTCGTGGCTCAAATATGGTCTAGATAGACCTCTTAGCTCTCCAGAAAGGAAATCTATTAAGTTATCTTTCTCATTGCTATGACCAAATATTTTACAAGAAGCAGCTTACGTGAGGAAAGGTTTATTTCAGCTTGGTTTCAGGTTACAGTGCGTCACGGTGTGGAAGGCATGGCAGTGGAAGTGGGAAGCCGGCTGATCAGGTTGCGTCCATGGTCAGGAAGCAGAGAGCAAACCGTAAGTGGGGTCAGGATATGAAACCTCGCGGTCTGTCCCACAGTCATCTGCTTCCTCCAGCAACATTCACTTCCTACAAGGTTTCACAAACACGGCTCCCATCTGGAAACCAAATGTTTGGACTACATGCCCCTGTGAGGGACATTTGACATTCAAACCACAATAGCTAAGAATAGCCCTGATGTAGGAATATGGGTCTCTGCTTTTGTGTTGGGAGCACTAGGGCATGATGTGGTAGTTTGAATGTATCCTTCCCCCACCCCCAACTGCCAATAGACTCAGGTATTGTGGTGGTTTGATTCGGGTGTTCCCCATAAACTTATGTGTTCTGAATGCTAAGTCTCCAGCTGGTAGCAATTTGGGAAATGGAGCCTCCTGGATGTGATGTATTGTTGGGGGGCAGACTTATGGGGTGTTATAGCCAGCTTTCCCTTGCCAGTATTTGGCGTGCTTTCTGGCTTCTGCTATCCGTCTGATGTTGGCCAGGAGGTGATGTCTACCCTCTGCTCACGCCATGTGGTCCCCTGCCATTGTGGAGCTTCCCCTCGAGCCAATAAAGCAAAATAAACCCTTTCCTCCCACAAGCTGCTATTGGTTGTTTTCTGATAGCAAGGAGGAGCTTACTGCAACAGGTGTTTTATCGAGGCTTGTCTCCAGCTGCCCGGCTGGAGGAGGTGTCACTGGGGGGCAGATCCTGGAGTCCAGCCCTAAAGTAGCACCGGGGGTGGGTCTGATTTCTAGCTCAAAGAGATGCGGAGGATTTTGAGTTCTCACCGGTTCCCTGCCTCTTGCTTCCCGTGTGTGCTTGCCTGTGGTGTGGGCTGTTTGGCAGTGTCTCTCTGCTTGGAGTTATGACAGGGAGTCATCTTCTTCCACCATTTGATGGAATTCCCCCCCCCCACCCCAGATTTGCAAGCTGAAACAAACCCTTCCTCCCATAAACTGTGTCTGGTTTGGATGTTCATCCCAGCAATGTGGCGGTGTCTATAACACGTGTGCAGAAGGGGCTGGAGGGATGCCCACTCTATGCACATGGTGGGAATATCTGATTCCCTTTCAGTGTGTGACAGCCTTGCCCAGGAGGAAGCTACTGGCCCCAGCATTACTGGTGTCCCTGTCTTGAGGAACAGTGATTCTAGATTAATGCCCCAAGAACAGGTAAGGAACTGAATCCCAGATAACAGGAGGAGTTCAGTCTCGCTAGCGATCAAAGCTGGGGAAAGATGAGAGCTGCTTCCTCATCAGGAGAGCCCAGGCCAGAGCTGGAGAGTCACCTCAGGGGTCAGGCCAGTGGCCAGTGGCTTCCCCTCACAAATGCATAGGCCTGTTACTGCTTCCACAGTTAGGGACCAGCACCACCAGGCCCCATCTGGAGCTCAGTTGCCTATAATCAGGTTCTGGGCTCTGCATCCCTAAAGCAGCTCCCACAGTGAGAGAGAGAGTGTCGATAATTATCTCTGTAGCCTATAATTAATCACTGTGATTAATCTGGCACACTGGGTCAAATAATGCAGGGCTAATTGGCAGCCACACCTTTCCTCCTTTGATGGAGACAATCCTGCAGTGAGCTCAAGGTGGGGAGGGGTGGAGCCTTCACAGGACTGCTTTGTTTTTGATGCAATTTGTGTAACAATTGGGAAGTGAAGCTGATCTAGGATGGGTAGAGCCTTCTAGGGTAGGGCCAAGGAACAACCGTAGGAGTCCTGGGCCCTGGTCCAGGTGTCGAGATAGCTTTATTTAACCTTTGAGGCACCCTGATCTAAACAGCACCTCTGCGTTCATTCTGGTGCCTGCAATCTATTTTCACTTGGGGTGAAGGGGGGGCTGTGTCCTTTCTCTTCCTGCCTCTGGGGATTGGTTTATCTCCACTGGAGGACCCTGACTTTATCCATCTCTCTCGGGCTCCAGATGGAGCTCTAAGAGGTCTGGGGCGGGGAATAGCAGACTGCAGAGAGAAACACACCTTTTGCCCTGGACACATTTAGGCTTTGTGAAGAGTCCTGAAAATTAGACTGACCGAAGACCAAAGACTGACGAGAGAAAAGTGGATGTTTATCAATGTGCCCACTGTGCACTCACAGGGAACGAGAAATAAGCGGGGAGGACTTGGGTTTCCAGAGAATTTCAGAAAACAGCAATCCTTGTGTAGACAAAGGAAATGAACTTAGGGCCTAAAGGGCTATAAACTATGAATAGGCAAATACATAGGGAGAGTTCACGGGAATTGAAGAGTCTGTGCTAACGGATCAGGAGTCTAGGTCTAGGAGCTGGAGAGAGGGCTAAGGTGGAAAAGCACGTGCCAGCCAAGCGTGAAGACCTGAGTTTAGACCCCCAACACCCACGAAAACACGGGGCATGGCGGCATATGCCTAAACATGCCCAGCTCTTGGGAGGTAGAGACAGGAAGGTTGCTAGGGCTTGCTGTGATCTCACTGAATGGGTGAGCTCCGAGGTCAGTGAGAAACCCTGACTCAAAAAGGTCAGGTGGGGCCGGGCGTGGTGGTACACACCTTTCATCCCAGCACTCAGGAAGCAGAGGCAGGTAAATCGCTGTGAGTTCAAGGCCACCCTGAGACTACATAGTGAATTCCAGGTCAGCCTGGGCTAGAGTGAGACTCTACCTTGAAAAAACAAAACAAACAAACAAACAAAAAGTAAGGTGAGGCTGAAGAGATGGCTTAGTGGTTAAAACTCTTGCCTGAAAAGCCAAAAGACCCAGGTTTGATTCCCCAAGACCCACGTAAGCCAGATGTACAAGGTAGCACATGTGTCTGGAGTTTGTTTGCAGTGGCTGAAGGCCCTGGCACACCTAGTCTCTCTCTCTGCTTCTCTCTCTCTTTCAAATAAATAAATAAATTATATTAAATAATGTGGAGGGCTGGAAAGATGACTCAGCAGTTAAGGCACTTGCCTTGAAAAGCCTAATGACGTAGGTTCGATTCCCAAGTATCCATGTAAAGCCAGATGCACAAAGTGGCACATGCATCTGGAGTTTGTTTGCAGTGTCTTTCTCTTCTCTGCCTCTCTCTGCTTGCTAATAAATAAATAAAAAATATATATTTAAATATTTTATTTGTCTAGTTAGTTGAGAGAGAGAGAATGTGAGGCAGAGAGAGAGAGAGAGTGAGAATAGGCATGCCAGGGCCTCCAGTTACTGCAAATGAATTCCAGATGCATGCACCACCTTGTGCACCTGGCTTACATGGGTCCTGGGGAACTGATCCTGGGTTCTTAGGCTTTGCAGGCAAGTGCCTTAACTGCTAAGCCACCTCTCCAGCCCATAAACAAAATATTTTAAAAAATAAGGTGGAGAGCAATAGAGAAAGACATCACACCCTGACCTCAGGCCTCCCCATGCATACACACATGTACACTTGCACCTGCACACATATCGATGCATGATTCAAGGGTTCAGGATGGGTGCCCCCAGAATTTGTGGACCCCAAGTTTTGGGTTCTGTCCTACCTTTAATAAAGAATTAATAAAGATGGATTTAAGAAGGATGAATTATGAATTATGACATTTCTTTAGGGAGAAATCACAAATTGTGGGGTTTGCTTAAAGGAGGAATCAAAATTTATGGGATTTAGGAAACACACCCTTATGTGGAAACACTACATAGTTTCTGAGGTTCACTTAAGAGAAACTGAGGTTTTTGAGGAAAAACTAGAGTAGAGTCACTAGCACCTGGAGGATAGAACTTATGTGCATATGTAGGGAGACTTCGAAGAACACACGGTGACATCTGCCGTGGGCTTTCCTGTGGCGGGAAGGTCAGAGGGCAGGTGGTGATGCTCACGGAGAAATAAGAGGAAAAAAGTCTCAATGCTGAGCAGTGAAGAGCATTCCACTCAAGGTCACTCCGAGTTTAAGAAAACCACACAGGTTGCAGGCCGGGAGTTAGTGAGAACACCCACACGGCAGAGCCCAGGCCAGAAGAAAATCCTGTGTATAATCAAAAGGAGAAGTTACCCCGAACTATAAAGCAGAGGCAAGCAGAAAAGTTCTTCCAGACCAAGAAGCTGTATTATGTCCCTCCCACACCCACCCACACAACCAGGCTGGGTGAGAGGGGAGTGCTACTCACGTAATGCTAAGCAGAGACGAGAGGAAATACAGAGAGAGGCACGGGGGGGGAGGGGCGCACACACGCACGCACACACGCACACACACATGCACGCACACAAGCGCACACACACCCTGAGGGTCGCCAAGAGAGGGAGGGGCTGGAAGGCCCCTGGAAGGCCTTTATAGCATCAGATTCGGGTATGCAAGGGGAAGACTTGATTAGCTTGTAGATTTGGAGGGCGGACCGCAGGGGGCCATTTTATTTAGACAGCATGCTACAGTGCTGGCAGAAGGGGGCGCTGTCGATCAGCCTCAACTGGAGTTCCATTCCTGCCAAGGGCTCCATTCTTGTGCCAGCTGCAAGGTGGCAGTGCGGGGTGGCATTTCCTGGTTTTCTTTGGTCCTCACTCTCTAACTGAAACTGTCCTAAAAATAAAAGCTAGTCTGGAGGGATGGCTCAGCCGTTAAGGCATTTGCCTGCAAAGCCAAAGGACCCAGGTTTGATTCACTAGCACTCACGTAAGCCAGATGCACAAGGGGGCGCACGTGTCTGGAGTTGGTTTGCAGTGGCTGGAGGCCCTGGTGTGCCCATTCTCTCTCTCTCTCTCTCTCTCTCTCTCCGTCTTTCTCTGTCAAATACATAAATAAAAATAAAATATTAAAAAAAATACAAGCTAGCTTTCTCCTATCCTCCAACATGTGCACGCACACTCACTTGCACACACAGATGTGCACATGCACCTGCATACATATAAGCATGCATGCACTCATGCACACCGTGCATGCACACACACACACATGCACACGTGCGTGCACACACACACATAAATGCAAGTGTCTAAGTCTGGAGACTAAGGTGCGGCCCAACTAGCAAACTCCCCTGGGCCTTGTAAGTCCCGGCTTGGCACAGGAACTGCAGCCCCAGCCTGCTTCCTACCCAGGCAGCCGGCTACGTCCAGCCCTGGGCTGCCTCCCTGGGGCGCACTCAGCACCGGGCTCGTGTTCCTGAGGTCTGGATGCGATGTCTTTGCTGCTGCAGACCCCAGGACGCTACTCCATCTCTGCCTCCATCCAAGCACGACTGGTCCAAGAGGCTGGGCTGAGAGCCAGGGCAACCTGGCAAGAGCCATCCTTTAAACACCAGACATCCATCAACTGATGATCAAGTCCTAGAGAATGCAGCAAACTCATTTAAAAAGTCAACCACCCCGAATTTCTCCAGCCCTTTCCCTCACCCAGCCATGCCCAGACCCATGACCTTGAAGAGTCTCTTATCTTGCAGCAAATTATCGCCAAGAAAATCTACGGTCAATTAAACAAGCAAATGTCCCACTTGCACTTATAGCTCCTGCTCTTTTAAATAAGCTCTAGCCTGACCTATGGGAGATGACACTGGACTCTTGCCTGATCTTTTCATCAGACTAAACCCCCCCCCCCCCACCGCCGGCCCCCATGGCCCACACTCCGGGACTTGGTTATTAAAACAGCAAAGCCCAGATGAACTCTTAATGATGTGATAATAGCAATTACCTTGGAGAATTCCAGCCGGTGCATATCACCAGGGCATGTTCTCAGCAGCAAGCATCCTGACCAAAGCATCCCAATAGGTAATGTCCTGGTTTATCACTCAGAAGCTCAAACAAAGCAACGGGGGCTGGTGGCCAATGGAAGATGGCATTACACATAGAAAATGATCTGTGCTGTAGTCAGGGCAAATCCTAGAGAAAGACTCCAAGCACACACACACACACACACACACACACACACATACATATGCAATATATATAAATATATATATTTCAGTTATTTGTAATCAGAAAGGGACACACAGAGAGAAGAGGGTGTGCTTTATGTGGGTACTGGGAAGCTGAATCCCGGTCATTAGGCTTTGCAGGCAAGCACCTTAACCACTGAGCAATCTCTCCAGCCCCACCCTTTGATGTTCATCCCTCCTCTAGCCATCTCCCGCCAGTATAAAGCGATGCAGACACATCCCTCTCTATCTTTGGGGTCTCTACCCACAGATTTAGCCAACTATGGATCAAAAATATTTGAGATAAAATTGCAGCTCTACGAAACATGTGTAAGGTTTCTTTCTCTTGTCACTAGTTGTTCAAAACACAGTACAAATACGTATGTAAGTCAGACATTCTGTGAGGTGAGAGAAAGAACCTAGTGTTACGATTTGAATCTGAAGGATTCCCCCACAGTTTCCTGTTTTGGATGCTTAGTTCCCACTGAGGCAGTTTAAGGGTGATAGGACCCTCAAAGTAAATGGCTTCCACTTGCCTAGATGTGGGAGGAGTCCCTTGACCTGTAGGGGAAGCATCTAGATCACCCCGCTTTGCTACAGGTCAGAAATGTCCAAAGGGAGAATCTGGCCTCTGTCGTGTCTCACCAAAGAGCGTGAAATAAGTGAAGCCTCAGCTATCTCTTCCTTGAACCTGACCTCATACTCCTGAGGTCAGGACTGGACCAGCTGCCCATCGGGGAGGCTCGCAGAAAAGAGCCCAACCTGAGTCTCAAGGTGGGATTCCCCACTTCCTGAAACTTCCTCTTACCTCCTCCCTTCCTTCTCTTAAGTTCTAGCTGTGATCTAAGGAAACGTCCAGACTTGACTGGTCTGTGCATTTCAATCCTTTGAATTCATGAGATAAGAATCTGGAGGCTACTGACCTAGTGGAAGTTTCTCGTGACCATGGACTTTTCGGGCACCCCCAGCTCCTGGGTGATTGACCCACCTAGGAGCCAAGAAAGGCTCCGTCACTCTCAAAAGACACCCCCCAAATTCTCATATCACCATTTGATGGTGTTCTTTTTGCAGTTTGAAGACATGTTGGGTGGTGAGGTCTATCTGGAGGAAGCTGGGCACTTGGGGGGGGGGGTGTTGACCCTTGGGAATATATTATCCTGGGCTGATTTCTGTTGCCTTGTGGTTTCTGGCCTTCCAAGTAGGGAACACCTCTTCTCTGTCACGTGCCTCCATGGGACCAGGCAACTGTCGACTGAACCTTCTGAAACCATTGGTCTTGTAAAGCATTTCGTCACAGCTATGCAAAAGTAACTAATGCCGAAGGCATGTTCTCTACCATATATATATATATATATATATATATATATATATATATATATATATATATATTTCTTTGTTTTTTGAGGTATGGTCTCACTGTAGTCCAGGGTGGCCTCAAACTCATGGCGATCCTCCTACCTTTGCTTCTAGAGTGCTTGGATTAAAGGCATGCGCCACCATGCCCAGCTTAAAAAAATATTTTTATTGAACATTTTGAAAGAGAATGAAACATGTGTGTCACTTGGTGCATCTGGCTTTATGTGGGTGCTGGGGAGACGAACCTGGACTGGCAGGCTTTGCAAGCAAGTGCCTTTAACCATTAACCCATGGGCCCAGCCAGAGACATGATTTTAGAAAGAGGTGAGGATGTGTCCTTACTTCCCTGGGGGACAGGGGGACTACCCTATGACTAGGATGTCCAATGACTGTGTCCCAGTATCAAGAAAGCACTTCCCAAGCCAGGCGTGGTGGCGCACGCCTTTAATCCCAGCCCTTGGGAGGCAGAGGTAGGAGAATGGCCGTGAGTTCGAGGCCATCCTCAGATTACATAGTGAGTTCTAGGTCAGCCTGAGCTAGAGTGAGACCCTACCTGGAAAAACCAAAAAGAAAGAAAGAAAGCACTTCCCGAACCTGCACCGGTTTTGCTAAGCCTTAGCTGATCTTGCGGGGGTCCTGGGCTTGTCCCCGGACACAGCCAGAAGAATCCTGAGACGCCATGAAGCCGTTTTGTGTGGAGGAGAGAGATGCCTTTCCTTCCTTAATGGCAGGGGTAGCTTCTGTGTCACAACACACAATCGGGGCGCCTCAGCTCACTCACCTCGTGGCCAGGCACCTGTGTGCCACACGCAGAAGCCAGCTTCTGGGTTTCTGGAGAGAGGAACCCAGAAGAGGGGGCTGTGGGTTGGGCTCCCCAGACTCCAGCACAAGCAAGGCCCATAGCAACCATCACCAGGCATGATGGGCAGAGATCAGTCAGGAAGACTAATCAGCACGCGGATTCCCCAGCCTGCCTTCTCCTGCCTTCCCTAGCCTGCAGAGGAGCCCACTTTGGGAGTCCCCGGCTCCCCAGGGCAGTGTCTGAGAACCTGTTTGGATTTGTAAGCTCTCTAAAATAAATGTATTAATTTATAAGTCAATGACATTAAGCCATGAAAGGCAAAAAAGTTTTTTAAAAAGATTTATTTTTATTTATTTATTAGAGACAGAGAGTGAGAGAGAAAGAAAGAGAGGAGGGGAGGCGGATGAGCACACCAGGGCCTCTGGCCACTGCAAATGAACTCCAGATGCATGCACCACCATGTGCATCTGGCTTACGTGGGACCTGGAGGATCGAACCTGGGTCCTTAGGCTTCGCAGGCAAGCACCTTAACTGCTAAGCCATCTCTCCAGCCCCAAAGAGGTTTTTTTTTTTTTAAATAACAATAAACTATAGAGAAATAGACATTATAATATTTTTTCCCTGCCATCCAAATTCTGCTTTGAACTCCCAAGGGGACATGAGCCACACTTTGGGAACTGGGGAAAGAGCATTATCAAAAAGGGCACTGGTTAGATCAGAAATACCTCAGTACCTCTTCTCAGACAAGCCCTGGGCCCTCAAGATCAGGGCCAAACCTCGGTGCTTCCCTTCTCTCCCCACCACCCCCATAGCCCCCAATTTCTTTGTCTTGACAGACCAGGGGACTAGGATGGGTGCAGCTGGATGGGTGCCTCCTCCTACCTTTTGGGTGCAGGACCTCCAGGTGATTCGTCTCTTGCTATGTGGTCAAGCCTCTTCACAAACAATGCCTGGGCTCAGTGAAAGCGCTGTGAATCAGGCCCCTGTTGATTTAGCAGCATCTGGCATTGCTGGTGACATGCTTCCTCACCTGTGAAATGAGAGGGCTGCACCGAGTGATGGCTGGACCCCGTCCAGCTCCGACAAGCCAGGCTTCCGTAAGCCTTGGCAGCACACAGGAGTGTGGGAGTGGGTGGCAGAGCTGGGACATGACTGGAGAGCTCGGGAAGCTGATTGGAGAGAGTTAGCCTCCTGCCAGATCTTTCTACCGCTGGGTCAGAGCAGGGTTCCAGGCCCCTTAGACATACCCCAAAAGATCAGTATGAATTCTACCCTAAATCCTTCCAATGAGGTCAACAGCTAAAGTGATGTGAGGTTTAGAGCCTTGTTTCCTTTCTTTCTTTCTTTCTTTCTTTCTTTTCTTTTTGAGTGTGTATGCATGTGTATGTGTGTGTGGTATACATGCACGTGTGTATCATGAATGGCTGTGGGTGCATATTGTGTGAAAGTGTGTGTGTATGCGCATATGCATGTGTGCGTGTGGAATTCAGAGGCCCATGTTAGGTGTCTTCCTCAACCACTCTCCATCTTCTCCTTTTTAAAAATAGTTTTATTTATTTGCAAGCAGAAAGAGGGAGAGGGAGAGAGAGAGAGAAAGAGATAAAGAGAGAATGGGCACACCAGGGCCTCTAGCCACTGCGAATGAACTATAGATGCATGCGCCCCCTTGTGTATCTGGATTACGTGGGTCCTGGGGAATTGAACTTGGGTCTTTAGGTTTTACAGACAAGTGCCTTAACTGCTGAGCCATCTCTCCAACCCCACCTTCTCTTTTGAGACAGGGTCTCTCACTAAACCTGGAGCACACCAATTCAGCTAGAATACCACCTAGCCAGTGAACTCCAGGAATCGTCCTATCTCTAGGTACTGCCAAGATTTACGGAAGTCTGGCTTGTCAGAGGTGGAAGGGGACCAGCCTTCACGCAGTGGCTAGCATTTTATGTGGTAACTGGGGTATGAACACGGGTCCTCATGTTTGGGCTGCAAACACTTTACCCACTGAGCTGTCTTCCCAGCCCCCAGAACCTTTCTTCTTAACCTCGCTGCTTTTCTCAAAGAGAGAGTACTGGTCTGGAGCGACCCTGAGGGACCCTCCCTAGGTGCAGTATGAAGTACTTCCTTTTATTTAAAAAAGAGAGAGAGAGAGTCATGTATAATTTTGCTTATTCAGTGGGGCATGGAAGGATGGAAGGATAGAGTGCTTTAATGTCCATCTCAGAGGTAGGGGTGTGTGTGTGTGTGTGTGTGTGTGTGTGTGTATGCGCGTGCACGCACACACGCATGCTTCCTGTGGGTCACTTCCTGTCTGCCCATCAGGGTTACGAAAGGAAGTAGAAGGCAGTCTTCCTGTAAGTTGAGGAGGGTTTGTGGAGAGAATATCCAGGCATGGGGCCTAAGGAAACCATGGGTATGAGACCCAGGGACCAGCAGCAACAGAAGGGCCGCAGGAAGGAGTGGTTGTTTTCCTTAAATCAATAAGGTGCTACGGGAAAGGCCGCCAAATAAGACACGGGCGCCTTCAGAACAAGGGCAGGAGAGGAAGGAAGTGAGGAGAGAACCAGAGAGGGATGCTTGCAGCTCCCCTCAGGCCTAGTCTCCCAGAATCCAGAGCACAAGGGACTGTCTGGGGCATAGCCATGACAGCTCTCAGGCAGAGGATTCGGAACCCCAGGATACAGAGAGAAGGTTCTGGCAAACTTCATTTCTTAGCATAGATTGCAGTCACAAACAGCATTTGTCCATGAGGGGCCTTCGTGGCCCTTGAAGCCAGTGTGGGCTTGAGTCAGCCAGACTAGGTTGGAGTCCTGGTTCTACCTCAGGTAAGCTGTGTGACCAGAGACTAACCCAAATGAGCCTTAGCTAGGACACAGGTAGGAAGAGGTGATAATGCTGGAGGCCTCTGTAGGCTTATCCTGGGATTAGAGATAATAATTAGCAGGTGGGTGTGCTCTGTAGGGACACATTAATCCGAGTCACAAGAAGAATTACTTGATAAGAGCCTGGAGAGATGGCTTAGCAGTTAAGGAGCTTGCTTGTGAAGTCTAAGGACCCATGTTAGACTCTCCAGATCCCACATAAGCCAGATGCATAAAGGCGAGGCAAGCGCAAGGTCGCACGTGCCCACTAGATGGTGCAAGCATCTAGAGTTCGATTTCAGTGGCTGAGGCCCTGGCACGCCAATTCTCTCTCTCATTCTCTCTAAGATTAAAAAAAAAAAAAAGTAATACCTAAAATTAAAAAAAAAAAAACAAAGAATCACTTGATGAGAACAGGTGGCATTTTTCAGCACTGGGACTGAGATCATCTCGGCCAGTGTCGGTTCCCTGGGTCCTCATGCTTGTGCTATACACACTTGACCCACTGACCCATCTTCCCATCCCACAGAGCCTCTTTCCTTAACCTCAGCCTCTTTCCTCAAAGAAATCGGTCTGGTCTGGAGGACCATCTGGGGGACATTTTCCTTTCCACTCTCTCCATCCAGGCTTGGGTTATCTTGTTCCTTCTGTGGGCAATTATGGATGTAATGATTTCTAAATTATGGGCTATTTATCACTACCGGAGAAAGCTCAGGCTGGTAGTCAATGGAACTTAATCAGGAAGTTAAGTGGACAGGCGGAGCAGAAGCTGAAGGGAGGTGCCGTTTCCAAAGCCCCAGGAGCCCTGGGGAGGCCAAGGTCGGGCGGTGCCTGCCTTCCTGACAGTCTGCAGGCTGCCACAGCTTCCGCTCCGGCTTGGAGGGAAGTCGGTCCTGCAGCTCCCTCTACATCTGCTGCTGCGGCCTTGCCTGAAGCTGGTTCACTGCCCTGCTTTAACCTTGACACCCTGGGCCATTCCCATCAAGGATCTTGGACTGAGTTCAAGCAAGTAGTGACTTTAGTTCCCCTATATTGGAGCATTCCAAAATCGTCAGGGGACCCTGAATCCACGCAGTACCAAACCGTGTTAGAAATGTTCAACCTTGTGCTCGCTTTGGCAGCACATATACTAAAACTGGAACGATACAGAGATTGGCATGGCCCCTGTGTAAGGATGACAGGCAAATTCGTGAAGCGGTCCATATTTAAAAAAAAAAGAAAAAAGAAATGTTCAACCTTTTCTCATGGCAACTTGAGGTTGTCATCGATAATGTTTACACTCAAATACTGGTCAGTCAGGTTACAACAGGTGCCCGTCAGGGTTAAAAGAGGAAGTAGGTGGCACTCTTCCTTCTACTTCTAAGGTTCCGGTAAGACCTTACATACACACACACACACACCCCTCCTAATGTTTAAAGCAAGTTTACAATTTCGTGTTGTGCCACACTCATTTAGCCTGAAGTCAGTGGGTTGGTCATGCCTGTGAGTATCCTGGTATTTTTCCTGTATTCCCTCTGTCATGATGTCACATCGTGTCAAAGTTGATCTGCCATTTCATGTCTTATGCTTTGGTAACTCCTTCGCATTGTTTTGTTTGCACTTTGGGGATACTTATGTAAAACAAGGGTTAGCTGAATGCAAACGCTGAGATACCGTGCCCATCACTGCGATAACCAAGTGTGTGGGCTGTGTGAAGTGACTGACTGGCAGGTAGTGAGGGAGTTCAAAGGCAACAGGCCCACCAGAGTGATTGCCATTCTCTTGGCTGTCAAAAGTGTCCTTGGGCCTATACAAGAGAATCTGGGTTTTTCTCTTATCTCCAGAGAAGGCGCATAAGTGTCTCTGTTCTTATCTCTTCCTTTCCTGGGAGAGAAAGGAATGTAAAAGGGACAGACCCCTTCCTGATGTCTGACGCCACCGGGACACTTAGTATCAGGAGTGAACTGACGAGCCCGGCTGTCTGTCTACAGTGTTCACATGAATGTCCCCAAACCCGGTCTCCGGGTGAGCTTTCCCCATCTGTTTTTTGGAAGCCTGCCGCTGCTCAACCAGGCAAGAGCCTTGCATTTTATTCTTACCCTCTAGCTCGCTCGCTCGCTCTCTCTCTTTCTTCTAAGCCGTAACAGAATCTTTCTAAATCTTACTCTCTGGTGTGTGGATTTCATTAGTTGAAATTCATAAAGACTAGAATCCGAAAGGCCACTGACTCTGAGAGTTTTGTGTGACCATTGATCTCCCGGGGCCTCTCGCTTCTAAGTTATTGCTCACTCAAGAGCCCAGATAAGGCTCTGCTGCTCTCGAAGACACTCCAAAGTTCCTCTCTCAGTATTATATCCTGGACTATGGAACAATGCATGTACTATGCTGGATCAGACAACTGCTTTTCTCTCTCTACTCAGAACTTCATACAATTGAAAGTTATGAATTGTTTTTTTTTTCTGGAATTTTCCATTTAATATTTGCAGATCATGTTTCATCATGGAAACTAAACTGTGGGTGAGGAAGACTGGGAACTGCTGTATTTTTATTTATTTACTTATTTGAGAGCAAGAGAGAGAAAGGATATGCCAGGGCCTCTTGATGGTGCAAACGTATTGCAGATGCGTGTGCCACTTTGTGCATCTGGCTTTACGTATGTACTGGGGAATGGAACCAGAGTGGTCAAGCTTTGGAAGAAAGTGCTGAGCCATCTCTCCAACCCACTGTGTTTTACCTTTTAACCGATACTAAAATTTCCTTTCTCCTGATAAATCTCGCCAGACTGCATAGGTTTTCATTAACGGACGCTCTCTTACTGGGACCTTAGTCTTCTCACATGAGGGAGCCCAGCTAACCGGTCCTCCAGGGATGCTGTGAAGTACCTGGGCAGGATGCTGGAGGGGTAAGGGGCATGGACATGGCTGGCCCTGGGTCTGTCTTACTTTGTAAGGGCTCCGGCCTCCCCCCACTTATAACTGCTTCTGTAGACAGGTTGTCCTGATATGTGTGGGCTCTCAATCTGTGATTAGAATCTGTGGGTACCCCTGGAGGCTGCCCGCAGTTCTGCTGAAAGACACAGATAATTATGCCTGGTGCAGGGCCGGGAGAAGCCCGCTGGGTTGGAGCCTTCAGCCCTGGGCTCATTTGCATGAGAATCAGGCCCTGTAGCCTCACACGCGGGCATGCTGGGCAGAGGCTGGTCTTGGGGCTTGGGAACCAGATGAAAGGGCTCGGGGAAGCCTGCCAGGAGCTAGGCTCTGGAAGGGTTGACAATGGGGTGGGGGGGGCTCAGAGGTCGTCCTCCGCGAGACGCAGGGCTGCGGCACTGTGCCCACTGGGAGGGCTTTCCAGAGCTGAATTTCCCAGGCTGGGCTGTCTTCCAAGCCTTGCTGCTCTCCAGCAAGACATTTAGCCTTTCTGTGCCTTGCTGACTGGCATTAAAAATGGAGCTAGAGGGTGTGATGAAGCTGTCATCTCCTCCTTCATCTTCGTTATCTTCATGGCCATCCGTACCTTCTGCATCTGTGTGTGTGTGTGTGCGCAGCAGTACAAATGGGAAGGTCAGAGGGCAGCCTCGGCTGTTGGTCCTCTCCCTACACTTTGTTTGAGATAAGGCCCTCCACCTTTTTTTTTGGTTTTTCAAGGTAGGGTCTCACTCTAGCTCAGGCTGACCTGGAATTCACTATGGAGTCTCAGGGTGGCCTCGAACTCACAGTGATCCTCCTACTCCTGCCTCCCGAGTGCTGGGATTAAAGGCATGCACCACCACGGCCAGCCCCCTTTTCTTTCTCTTGGCACTTGGAAGGTCAGACGAGCTGGCCTGTGAGCTTTGGAATTCTGACTCAGTCTCCCGATGTTGGGAATTACAGACAAGCAAGTGCTGGGCATCTGAACCCTCGGTGGGCAGACCTGCAGAGCAGCAAGCGCCTTTCACCACTGAGCCATGTCCCTAGTCTTAGCTGCGTCTTTATCCGGCGTCACGGGGAGATGGTAGCCCCGTGACAGGAGCCCCGCTCTGAGGGGACTGGGAATGAATATTCATTCGTCATTATCATTTCCCCAGATGTGTCACAACAGATAGGATATGAGAAAAGTTATAAACATCCTCACATGTCACCAAAATAAACAGAATAAAGCCCATGAGAGATCTGGGTGGCAGCGAACCAGGAACAAGTCAGTGTCCAGAATGTCTTCGGCATGAGTCTTGTGGGGTTTCCAGAAGTGGATATGATTCTGTCTCAGAGCTCCCCAAATTTGTGACTTAATTCACTGACACACATCAGTCAGTTGTAGAATGGGCAAACCTCACAGACAGAAGGTTGGAGAAGAAAGAAAGCAGAAATAAGAGTGTCTGCTAGGGCTGGCAAGACATCTTGGTGTTTAAAGGCACTTGCTTTCAAAGCCTGCCTGCCAGGGTTCGGTTCCCCAGCACCCAAGCAAAGCCAGATGCACAAAGTGGCACATGCATCTGGAGTTTGTTTGCAGTGGCAAGAGACCCTGGTGTGCCCGTTTTTATTTGTTTGATTTTCAAGGACACACAGAGAGAGAGAGAGAGAGAGAAGTGTAAAGCTATTGCCGAGTCCTCTACCGTCATGAGTGTCCTCATGCACGCTGATGGTCAGTGACTGGAGGAGGAGGGAAGAAGCGGGCATGCCACCACACTGTCACCACTCGCCCTGTTGGCATTCTGAAATTGGTTTTGTCTCCTCTCTAATTCCCGTTGCACTTAGAGGCCAAACAGCGCTTAATTGCTCTCTGTTGCGAGGTCTCAAATGCTCTGTCAGTCCGGCATGGCTGCACAATTGTTTGGCACGATTGGGGAATGGAGAGATCTTCTGTGCTCCCCACAGGAGGACAGACTGAGTGGAAGAGGCTGGGGGGGAGGTGATGTGAGACAAGGTGCGTCGGGGGGGGCACCTGACAGGACCCCACCTGTTCTTACTCTGAGTTCTTTCTTCTTTTGTGCGATTTATTATTAGTAGTATTTTATGTTTTTAGAGAAAGTGCTCAAGCAAGAGAGAGAACTGGCTTGCTAGGGCCTCAGTCACTGCAATCGAACTGCAGACGCTTGCGCCACCTAGTGGGCATGTGCGACCTTGTGCCTGCCTCATCTTTGAGCATCTAGCTTATGTGGGATCTCGAGAGTCGAACATGGGTCCTTAGGCTTCACAGGCAAGTGCCTTAACTGCTAAGCCATCTTTCCAGCCCCCTTTTGTGTGTGTGTTTTTAAATGTATTTGCCAGGATTGATGGTGCGTACTCTGTCATCCCAACCCTTTGGAGGTTGAAGCAGGAAGATGAGGAGTTCAAGGTGAATTTCTCGTACATGGTGAGGTTGAGGCCAACTAAGCTACGTAAGAACCTGTCTCCAAAGAACAAGCAAGCAGGAGAAGCAGAGACAGGAGGCTCCCTGAGGCTCAGTGGCCAGCCAGTCTAGCCTACTGGGCAAGTTCCAGGTCAGTGGAAGAGCCTGTCTCTGGAGGGTGCCTGGGAACAACACCTGAGGTTGTCCTCTGACCTCCCCGTGCACACACACGTATGCACACTCAAACACACACCCCTTGCCCAAAGACAGGCCATTTTGGGAAGACGTCATCAGCCCCCTGGAATTGCAGATGGGATTCTGGGGAGTCGTCACCCTCTCTTGATGCCAGGAGCTCTTTACATGTCACTGAAATTGTTGGGGACATATCTTTCCAGCCCCGTGGGAGGACCATGTCTCCCCTGCTTGTGTTACACTGAGTCAACATTCAATGAATAATGAATTATAATAATCATGACTGGAAGAGATGCATGCCCTAGCGTCAACTAGGTCCAAAACAGAAAGAGAAAATGCATTGTAAATTTACACCCTGGGACCAGTGAGTGAGTAACACAGACGCCTCCCTGGAGACCTGAACGTTAGCTCATTTAAATTAATAAATCCCACTCTCCTCGGTGCCTGAGGAGCAGGCTTATTTATGTCTCAGAATCGGACAGAATATCCAAGCGGAGGAACATAACAATTAGCGACGCTTCCTCACACGGGGAGCTTGCGAACTCTTATTTTGGCTGAGAATGCGAGAGGGGAAAAAATTGAATTCAACCTGATAAATTGATTGCCTCTAAAATGACAGGTGGCCAAATAACCAAATTGGCTAGATTTTTCACTTTTCAATCTCTGTTCTTTTTGCCTTTTCAGAGCATAGGCCTATAAAAACCCTGACAGAGACTGCTCTTTCTGGAAAAAGTCCCGGCACAGCTTGTGGCTAGGAAGGGCAGGGCCCTGTATGAAGATCCTTAGCACTCAGGGCTGACATTTGAAATAAAGAAATAAATTTATTAATGAGAGAGAGAGAGAGAGAGTGAAAGAGGCAAACAGAAAGAGAGAGTGAGCACGCCAGGGCCTCCTGCCACTGCTAACACACTCCAGATGCGTGCTCCACTCTGTACATCTGGCTTGATGTAGGTACTGGGGAATTGAACCTGGGCTGACAGGATTTGCAAGCAAGTGCCTTTAATGGCTGAGCTATCTCTCCAATCACAGGGTGACATTTTAAATACTTAGCAAGATGGAAGACCATGGTCCTGAACCTCTAGGGTGGCCAGGGGGCTTGGGGGAGATTTGGAAAGAGAACAAAGCAGAGCATTGGAGACTCTAGGCAGTATGTCCTAATCAGGATGAAAATAGAAATTCCACCTTACTGATTGAGCAAGTACAAAGGGTCCCCCCAGCAGAGTGTGTGTGTGTGTGTGTGTGTGTGTGTGTGTGTGTCTGTAATATATATGCATGATCATAGGTGTGTGGGCACACATGTGTTCCTATGCATATATGGAGGTCAATGTTAGGCATTTTCCTCGGTCACTCTCTTCCTTCCTCCTTTTATAAAAAGACAGATATGGGGCTGGAAAGATGGCTCAGCAGTTAAGGCGCAAAGCCTAAGGATATGGGTTTGATTCCCCAGTACCCATATAAAGTCAGATGCACTAGGGGACTCCTTTGCCTGGAATTTGTTTGCAATGGTGAGAGGCCCTGGCACACCCATTCTTTATCTTTCTCTCTCTAAAGATTCTTATTTATTTATTGGAGAGAAAGAGAGCCAATGAGAGAGAGAGAGAGAGAGAGAGAGAGAGGCAGATAGAGAGAGAGAGAATGGGCACCCCAGGGCCTGCAGCCACCGCAAACGAACTCCAGATACATGTGCCACCTTGTGCATCTGGCTTATGTGGATCCTGGGGAATTGAACCTGAGTCCTTAGGGTTCACAGGGAAGCACCTTGTTGTAGTCAGGTTCACATTGCTTGCAGACATTATCTGCCCAAGAGCAGCTTGTAGGAAAGAAGGGTTTATTTTGGCTTACTGGCTGAAGGGGAAGCTCCACGATGGCAGGGAAGACAATGGCATGAGCAGAGGGTGGACATCACCTCCTGGCCAACATCAGGCGGACAACAGCAACAGAAGAGTGTGCCAAACGCTGGCATGGGGAAACTGGCCATAATTCTCAAAAACCTGCCCCAAACAATACACTGCCTCCAGGAGGCGCTAATTCCCTAATCACCTTCAGCTGGGAACCTAGCATTCAGAACACCTAAGTTTATGGGGGATACCTGAATCGAACCACCACACACCTCAACTACTAAGCCATCTCTCCAGCCCCCCTCTTTATCATAAATAAATAAATAAGTAAATAAATGAACATTTTTTTAAAGACAGTTCTGGTACTGGTCCTTGAGCTCATAAACTTAGCTAGACTAGACTAGATGACCAGTTTGCTATGAGAGTCCACCTGTCTGTCTCAGCCCTGGGATTACAGGTTGCACGGGCCTTCTTACACAGGGATGGGGGATTTGAACTCAGGGCCTCATGCTTCCATGCCAAGCACTTTACCCACTGAGCCATGCCCCCAGCCTCTCTGCCACACTTGGAGCAGCTGTGGCGTGGTCAAGGTCCTGGCCTCTGACATGGGGATCATATCTGACCTCTCCAGTCTTACCCACCCAGATTATTCCTAATCAACTTGCTGTGTCCACACCAGCTCACCTGGCTAGGGTGCCCTGCACATCTCATACAGACTTCACAAAACTGTCCTCACCTGAGATGCCAGCCCCCAAGTCCCCGAGGCCCCAGCACACCCATACTCCTGACCCCTACAGAGTCAGAGTATCACGAGACCCTCTGAGGGTCACTGCTCCACCAGAATGCAAGGATATAATCGCTTCCCTTTGCTTAGGTAAGATAAAGGGTGCGAGTCAGGGGTGTGTGAGGAGGACACACACATGTCCTCAGGACACGTCACCCTCCTGGTGATGGCCCGTGGTTGGTTGCCTATTTCCAGCTATCGAAGTGTGTCTGATTCCAACACCTTCAGCGTGTTTGTTTCTTTTTTTGGCATGCGTATGTGTGTGATATGCATGTTCACATGCATGTGGGCACATGCGCATCGCTCATGTCAACTTGAAGGCCAGAGGCTGATGTCAAGTGTCTTCCTCAATGGCTCTCCGCATTATTTGTTGAGATAAGGTCTCTCACTGAACCAGCAGCTCACCAATTCGCCCAGACGAGCTTGACGGGGAGCCCTAGGGATCAGAACCCACCTGCCGCTGGTTCACCAGTGCTGGGATGACAAGTGCCTGCCACCATGCCCGGCTTTGATGGGAGGGCTGGGCGATACAAACCCGGGTCCTCCTACCTGTATGGCAAATGCTCTGCCAGCTAAGCCGTCTCCCCAGCCCTCTGTGTGCGGGAGCTTGTGGAAGCCATGGGACAACCTCACGTGCCGTTCCTCAAAAGCCCTGTCCATCTCCTTTGAGACAAGTTCTCTCCTCGGCCTGGAGCTCGTCAACAAAGCTAGAACGACTGGCCAGCATGACCCAGGGGTCCCCCTGTCTCAGCACTGGAATGACAAGTGCGAGCCCACCATGGACCAATATTTTTATGTGGGTGCTGGGGATTGAACCCGGGAGCTCATGCTCACGAGATAAGCGCTTTAGCAGCAGAGCTCTCGGCTCAGCCTCGCACGTGGACTATGGTTTTTCTTGGGATGTCTTTCCCTGGGCTCAGCTGATGGAAACCTGAAGCATGTGATCACACTCCATCACGTGCCGGGGGTGGGGAGGCCGTGGAGTTGAAGAAACACCAGCCCAGCACAGGGAAAGTGTGCTCAGCACAGGTCTGTGGAGAGAATGGATGACCCCGGTGGGGCAAATTGTCTCCATCCAGTCTAGAGAAACAGGTTCTCGGTGACATTTTCTCAAATAGGATGTGTCTCCATACTGGACATTCGTCACTCCCCAGCCAGGGAAGAATTCCTCTTCCTGCCTTCCAGCTCCAGTTTGAGGGCCGTGGGCTTGTGGTGATGAACCTAACCTGGGCTGTGTATGCAGGAGAGGCTGGCAGCCTTGTGCTCGCCTGCCCCCTGAGGAGCAGGGGCTCAGAGAAACGGGAACCAGGTCTTTGTTTCTCTGCTTCCCTTAGAGACCCTCAGTCAGCAACATCATGTTGTGTTATTGCAAAGAAGTAGATGGAGCAGGAGAGGAAACATCTATCTCCAGAACATTCTTGAATGGCTGCAGGATGGATCAAGGCAAGGCCTGGGAAGGACTTCCTGAAGGGCAGGAGAGCAGGCTGCAGGGAAAAGGAGAAGGACCCACAGGGATTATGAAATCCTCTCACTCAAGGCTCAGCATCTGGGTGGGTCCCACCTGGTGACAGAGGGACTGACCCGAGGTCATCAGGATCCAGGGGACCAGATGGAGGAGTATCTGTCTTTCAGAGAGGGATCGGGGGCCTGTGAGTCCACCTCTCCCTCAGGGACTCTGAGCTCGGGAACTAACATTGTGAATGATGTTATGCTTTGGGTTTTGTTTGCTTTGGTTTGGTTTTTGCATCAAGGTCTCACGAAGCCCAGGACTGGCATTGAACTCACTGTGTCACCAAGGATGACCATTAACTCCTGATCCCCCTGCACTGCTGAGATTCCAAGCATGCACCGCCACCCCTGGATTACGCAGTGCTGTGGTCGGAACCCAGGGCTCTGGGCATGGTAGACAAGTGAGCCCCAGCCCTGGACTGGGTAGTTCTTTTCTTTTAATATTTTATTTTTATTTATTTATTTATTTATTTATTTATTTGACAAAGAGAGAATGGGTGCGTCAGGACCTCCAACCACTGCAAACGAACTCCAGATGCGTGTGCCCCCTTGTGCATCTGGTTAACGTGGGTCCTGGAGAATTGAACCTGGGTCCTTTGGCTTTGCAGGCAAACACCTTAACCATTAAGCTGTCTCTCCAGCCACCTCCCCCCTGGGTTTTTTGAGACAAGCCCAACAGACTGGCCTTTTTAAAAAACAAATATTTTTTTTGAGAGAGACAGAGACAGGGAGAAAGAGGCAGAGAGAGAGAATGGGCATGCCAGGGCCTTGCAGCCAATGCGAATGAACTCCAAATGTGTGCGCCCCTTATGCTCATATGCGACGTTGCATGCTTGTGTCCGTTTCGCATCTGGCTATGCGTAGGACCTGGAGATTAGAGCAAGTGTTCTTAGGCTTCGCAGGCAAGCGCCTTAACAACTAAGCTATCTCTCCAGGCTTGACCTTTTCTTTTTTCATGTGAGAGAGCAAGAGATTGAGAGAGAGAGAGAGTGAATTAGCACATGGGGGCCTCCAACCACTGCGATTGAACTCTAGATGCATGCACCCCATTGTGCGCATGTGCGACTACACACTTGCATCACTTTGTGCGTCTGGCTTACGTGGAACCTGGAGAGTCAAACATGAGTCCTTAGGCTTTGCAGGCAGGTGCCTTAACTGCTGAGTCGTCTCTCCAGCCCTGGGCTGGGTACTTCTTAGTGACGGGAGCCCTCCTGGCGAGTACGGGATAGTCAGCAGCATTCTAGCGATATTGCTATTGTCACTACTATGTGTTCCGTAGCATGCAGGGACAACGAAAAATGTCTACGGACCTTGACAAATGCCACTGGGGTGGGGGAGGATGTTGTCACAACGTCTCGTGTTGAGAATCACAAATGTACCTGCACCATGAGGCCAGGAGGACACAGGAGCCTTTCTTGTGCATAGGTCTGAGGATTCTACCAAATTGGGCAAACAGTGCCCCACAGCACATAGGACGACAAAACAATGAGGGCAGACCTGTCCCTCGAGGTAGGGTTTGTGGCCACCATCGGAACAGCTGACCCCGACTCCCCCACTCTACAGTGCCTGGCTCCCCAGCCAACTTCAGGGTCCTAAGAGACTAAGCTGAGGATTGCAAATTTTATCAAGACAGGCAGTCAGTGGGATAAAAACACCACACGGGGGGGGGGGGGGCCTGGAGAGATGGCTTAGCAGTTAAGGCGCTTGCCTGCGAAGCCAAAGGACCCAGGTTCAATTCCCCAGGACCCACGTAAGCCAGATGCACAAGGGACACATGCATCTGGAGTTTGTTTGCAGTGGCTAGAAGCCCTGGCATGCCCATTCTCTCTCTGTCTGTCCCTCTTCTCTCTCTCTCTTTCTGCTTGCAAATAAAATAAAATAAAAAAACCCCACCACGCTGAAGGTCCTGCCCCATGTGAGTCCCATGTGTGTCAGGTCAGATTGTCACAGGAGCCCAAATCCAGGGCCACAGTGAAGAGAGGGTGATACCAGGAGCTCCCTACACTAAGTTACTTATTTTTATGTTTGTTTAAAAATTATTATTATTTTGTTTGTTTGTTTTTCGAGGTAGGGTCTCACTTTAGCCCAGGCTGATCTGGAATTCACTGTGTATTCTCAGGGTCGCCTCGAACTCACGGCATTCCTCCTACCTCTGCGTCACGAGTGCTGGGATTAAAGATGTGTGCCACTACACCCTAAAATTATTTTTATGTATTAATTTGCAAGGAGAGAGAGAGAGAGAGAGAGAGAGAGAGGACAGAAAGAGAATGGATGCACCAGAGCCTCTAGACACTGCAAATGAACTCCAGACACATGAGCCACATTGTGCATCTGGCTGTGTGGGTACTGGGGTACTGAACCTTAACAGCTGAGCCATCTCTCCAGCCCTGAGTTACTTTTAAAATCATAGCTGTACATATGGAAGTTTGAATGTATACCCCCCATAGCCTCTGATATATATTTTTTTATTTTTATTTTTTGCTTATTTTTATTTATTTATTTGAGAGCAACAGACAGAGAAAAAGGCAGATAGATAGAGAATGGGCACGCCAGGGCCTCCAGCCATTGCAAACGAACTCCAGACACGTGCGCCCCCTTGTGCATCTAGCTAATGTGGGTCCTGGGGAATTGAGCCTCTAACTGGGGTCCTTAGGCTTCACAGGCAAGTGCTTAACCACTAAGCCATCTCTCCAGCTCACCTCTGGTATATTTGTTTTTATTAAGGTTAAACTTCCTGCTTCAGTCTCCAGCAGCCTGTTGGGGCGGGGATGGGGGAGGTGTCACTGGTAGCGGGTCTGAATTCCAGCCCAAAGGCATGGAGGGCAGCCTGAGCTCTGGCTGGGTTCCTGTTTGCTGCTCTTTGGTGCGTGTGGGCTCATGGTGGCGTCTCTCTGTGCTTGGATTCCTGAATGGAAGCCAGCTTCTTCCACAACGGATGGAACTTCCCTGCACTTGTGAGCCTGAAATAAGTCTTTTCCTCCCATAAAACTCTGTTTGGTTGGACACTCACCCCAGCAGCGTGGGACTGTCTACGACAAAGCACACACACGTGTTCGTGTGCGTGACCACGTGTGTCTGTGCGCGTATGTGTGCGCATGCACATTTGTACATGCGTGCGCGCGTGTATGTGTGTGTGCAGGTCAGAGAACGGCCTCGATGTCATCCTCAGCAGTGGCAGCCACCTTCCTCGACACCGTCTCTGTCCGGGAGCTCAGCAACCAAGCTAGGCTGGCCGGCCAGGGAGCCCCGAGGATTCTCCTGTCTGCACCTCCAGAGCGCTGGGGTTACGGGCTTGTGCCACTGCCCCTGGCATCTTTTACATGGGTTCCGGGGATCCCACTAAGATTGCTTGCAAGGCAAGCGCTTTGCTGATGAACCATCTCCCCAGCCCCACAGGCTGAGTTCCTCTACTACATTAAGGGTGGGCAGGCATACTGTGGTCACTGCCCTCCGACAAAAACTGACCCCACAGGGGTTACTGATCCTCCCACAAGACCTGCACTGTTCTGAACCTATCAACTTTTTTTGTTTGTTTGTTTTTCGAGGTAGGGTCTCACTCTGGTCCAGGCTGACCTGGAATTCACTATGGAGTCTCAGGCTGGCCTCGAACTCACGGCGATCCTCCTACCTCTGCTTCCCGAGTGCTGGGATTAAAACCACCATGCCCGGCTCCATCGACATTTTGACTGAGGAGGACAAAAGGAATGAGACAATAAAACAGAGGAAGGACTACCTTGAAAGAGGAAGGTCCTCAGTGGGACGGAGGGTTGGGGGGAGGAGACAAAAGAGATCAAATGGAGACTGGAGAGATGGCTTAGTGGTTAGGCCACTTGCCTGCAAAACCTAATGGTTTGTATTTGGTTGCCCAGTACCCACATAAAGCCAGATGCACAAAATGGCACATGTGTCTGGAGTTCGTTTGCAGTGGCTGAAGACCCTGGTGTACCTGATCTCTCTGTCTGTCTCTCTTCTCTCTCTCTCTCTCTGCTTGCAAATAGATACATAAATAAATAATGGGAACATGACCAAATTATAGTGTGTTCATATATTAAAGTTTGTCAACAGAATCTTTTTGTTGTTGTTGCTATGTTTTTGATGTAGGGTCTCACTCTAGCTCAGGCTGACACGGAATTCACTATGTAGTCTCAGGGTGGCCTCGAACTCATGGCGATCCTCCTACCTCTGCCTCCTAAGTGCTGGGATTAAAGTCATGCACCACCACACCGGGCTTTCAACAGAATACTCTGTTAATATGATTTGCTTGGGCTGGAGAGATGGCTTTGCAGTTAAGGCACATGCCTACGAAGCCTAAGGACCTAGGTTTGGTTTTCCATGTCCCACGTAAGCCAGACGCACATGGTATTGCATGTGTCTGGAGTTCATTTGCAGTGGCTGGAGGCCCTGTGGCACCCATTTTTTTTCTCTCTTTCTGTTTCTCTCTTTCCCTTTCTCTCTGTCTGTAATAAATACAAATAAATCTAACAAAAATATGACTTGCTTACTGAGTCTTTGGCTGGCCTTGGAAATGTCACACTCGAGCAATTGTGTTGCTTCCCTCACCTGAACATCCAGGTTTGATGCAGGATGGCAGGCCCAGGGGTGCAGGGCACATTAGAAGGAGCAACCAAGATTTTGCCCGAAAGACCCTGGACACTTGGTGTTGCATAATTCCCCAGCAGGGAGACTGAGCCGTGTGATTACCTGAAGATCCCCTGCCGGAGCCTCAGAGTCCCAATCCTCAGCAAACTGATTGTTGTCGACGCCACAAAGGCATTCCTTCCCACGCTCACAGGTCATTCTAGAACAGCCATGGGGGGGTCGGTGACAGCCTGGAAGGTGCTCACACTCATAATCCCTGGGAGCTTAATGCCACCGTGATAAGGGGCGGACAAAGCACCCACCCGGGGACGGCATGTAGGTGGTCATTCATGCAATGGGATCCAAGAGCACAGAACCCAGAGACCGAATGTGAGATGCGCTCTCCACCCCAGGGGATCTTGTCAACCACAGGTCAGTTTCTCCGTGGGTGCTAACAAGCCTGCCAGTTTGTCACGGCGATGAGATGTGATCCGGGGGATTTACTTAGCTCATTTCCTTCAGTCACTCAAGAAACACTCCAGGGACTTACTTTTACCCTCTTCCTGATGCCTGGCCTAAATTGGGTCGGGTGGAAAGAATTAATGAAACGATATCCATATAGCTAGAGGACTTCGCTGATTTAAAGCAGGGGATGGATTTTGGTGTGTGGGGAAATTATATATATATATATTCTTTTTAGATGGGAAGGTTCAGAGAAGAAATAGGAAAAAAAAAAATCCTATGATCTGAACAGTGATCTGACTTCCCAGATGACAGATGGTTGTGACACTGAGGCTCAGCGAGGGCCAGTGACTTGTTCAACACGCCAGGCTCACATTACTCGTGAAGGCCTGCAGGCAGAGGAGAAAGCCAGGTGGGGGGAAGCCAGGTGGCTGCCTACCTGTCCAGGCGCATAGAGGCATGTACCGCTCCCTTCATTAAAAATTTAAAGGCTGAAGCCAGGCGTGGTGGCGCACGCCTTTAATCCCAGCACTCGGGAGGCAGAGGTAGGAGGATCGCCATGAGTTCGAGGCCACCCTGAGACTCCATAGTGAATTCCAGGTCAGCCTGGGCTAGAGCAAGACCCTACCTTGAAAAACCAAAAAAAAAATAAATAAAAATAAAAAAATAAAAAATAAATAAATAAATTTAAAGGCTGGAGAGATGGCTAAATGGTTAAGGTACTTGCCTACAAAGCCTAATGACCCAAGTTAGGTGCCCCAGTACCCATGCATCTGATGTTCGTTTGCGGTGCCTAGAGGCCCTGGTGCACCTATTCTCTCCTTCCCTCCCTCTCTCCCTGCAAATAAAATTAAAACAGAAAGAATTCAAGAGCTATCACTCAGTGAAGGGCTTGTCTCACAAACGTGAGGACCTTAGTTTGCATCCCTAGCGCCCCTCTAAAAGCTAAGCATGGCGGCACATACCTGTAATCCCATCCCCAGGGGAAAGTAGATGCAGAAGGAGCCCCTGAGACTCGCTGGCTAACGAATCTAGCCAAATTAGTGAGCACTACATTTCCTGCAAGATCCCGTCTCAAAACATGAGATGGAGACCAATCGAGGAAGACATCTGACCTGGACTTCTGGCTTCCACACAGACATGTGTACCCACCCAACACATGCATGTGAACACGAACCCTCCCCCCACCACACACGAAAGAAAGAGCCGGGAGGGGTGGGCACACTCATCACTTTAGCACTGGGAAGGAGGAAGCAAGATAGTTTGAGGCTAGTCTGGGTTATGTAGGGAGACCTTGTCTCAGAAAAATAAAATAAAGAAAGAAAGAAAAAAACAGAGAAAGAAATTAATTAAGCAGCAGTTAATCCCCTGCAGTGGCAGTAAGTGGTTCCAATAACGAATTTATTAATTATTTTTGGTGGGAGATGTGGTTTCTTGTGGCTGAGGCCAGATGCTCCCCACTCTGCGACAGAGGAGGTGAAGTTGCATTTAGACCCCTGGGACTCTGGGCCCTGCCCCTCCAACTCCCTGGGTGTGCCTTGCTTGCTACCCCTGTGTTTCTTTTATTATTGTTATTATTATTATTATTATTATTATTATTATTATTATTTTCCCCTGTGTTTCTTGTAGCTCAGCTACTTCTCTCTTACATGCTACCCTCTTCTGGAAAGAAAAAGAGCAAGCGGGGCTTAGGCTGAGTCCCCTGATGGTTGAGGAAGAAGGCGTTAGGCAATGCTTGGCCACTGGCTCCAGCCAAGTCTTTAAGCGCTTTCCGAGCAGAGCCCGCCCCAGAGCCAGGGAAGCAGGGCAGAGCCCCGCACAGGCCTTCTGCGGGACATAGTGGACAGCTTGCTGGCACGGTGGGGCTAGATGTGGTCACCTCTCCCCAGGAGTTCTTCCTGAAGTCCACGGGCTCTCTTGGGACCTCCTCTGTTAGCGAGTTCATCAAGCTTCCTAGGTTGCTTTTGTTTTGGGTGTTCAAGATAGGCAACCTCCGAACCCTGAATTCACGTGTGTTTTACCAAAGAATTGAAATAAAACAAGGTTGAGAAGGATGGTTATTAAATTATTACGTTTTTTTTTTGATGCAAACCCAACAGTTTGGCCTTTTTTTTTTTTATTGTGAGAGTTGAGAGAGTGAGAGAGAGAGAGAGAATAGGGTGCTCCAGGGCCTCCAGCTACTGTAATCGAACTCCAGGTGCGTGCTCCCCATCGTGTGTCTGTGTGGCCTTGTGCACTTGTATCACTGGCTTACGTGGGACCTGGAGGGTCAAACATGAGTCCTTAGGCTTCCCAGGCAAGCACCTTAACTGCTAAGCCATCTCTCCGGCCCTTACTACGGTGAGGGAGAGTCTGTGGACCAAGAAAGGGGGAATGGACACACCCGTGTGTCCCAAGAGCAAGAGCCTGAAAGGTGAAAAGGGGTTCAGAGAGGAAAGAGGAGAAAGTGCAGAGAGCTCGTACCATGTGGAGGACAGGAGGGGCAGAGAGCCCATGGGGGAGCAGGGCTCGGGAGTGCCCCCTGTTTTACTGGGCTGATATGGGGGTGTGTGAGGCTTATTGGGACAGGAACCTAGAAGTTCAGGAAAGTTGAACAGTGAACAAAAGAAGGCTTTGCCCACTTGGTACGAATCTATGTATACTCTTATTGTGGTGGGCTTTCCCCTCAGATGCCAGACGACCTGAGAGAGAGCTGAGTGGCCTGGGCTCAGGGGGCTTGGATCAGGAAGGGTTCAACACACCCGAGCAGGAGGTGAGAGGGCTGACCTGATGAGACTGGGCAGACGCTGCATTCTAGTTTTGCTGGAGTCTACGCGGGGCAACGTGACATAAGTAGCCACTGTGTTCCAAGCGGCAGACAGAAATCAATGGAAGATTTCTCTTATGAGCCTTTTTTTTTTTTCCTAACTATCTACCTAATAATCGTCTAAGTAGCTCCTTCTCATTTTCACTGTGTAGACATGGCCTACTTCCCTTTTAATATCCTCCTCCACGTGGAGAACACGTCTTTTAGCACTTGTTAGGACCCTGTGTCTGACACCGTGCCTGGCTAAGCACATTTGAGAAGTGTGGCTGTCCTTTCCCTCCCCTGGACCCCTGCAGCTATGCACTTTGCATCTGACTCACATTCTGGGAGCTTCGATTTAAGGAAGACAGCTGTATCTATGAAACAGGGCTGCACAGCCCAGTACACAGGGATGGGGTTGAGACAGGAACTGAAAATCAGAGCAGCCAGCCGAGAGAGAGAGAGAGAGAGAGAAGAGAGAGAGAGAGGCGCTTAGCAAGACTCAACCCCAGAGCACAGCGTTCCTTCTCACCAAACTGTGAAACTGTGGACAGGACACCATCAGCTATCTGAATCTCTGTGGGATTTGACCAGGGAATTTTGCAAGATTCATCTGGAAGCCCTGGCATCGACTTGATCTTGGCGTGGTGAAGGCTGGGTGCTGTTGGCCAAGTAGAAGTGTGCGTTCTCTTTAGTGCAGGTTTCCAATGCCACAGGAAGGGGCAGGGTGGGGAAGAGGCTCTGCAAGCGTGGCGGGGGGGGGTAAGAAGTCCTCTTCCAGGGTTGGGGAGATGGCTCAGTGGGTAAGAGCATTTTCTGGACAAGCGTGAGTACCTCCGTTTGATCCCCAGCACCCACGTCCAAAAGGATCTGTATGTCTATAAGCTCAGCAGTGAGAGAGGTGGAGACAGGGGACTCCCGGGGCTCACTGGTCAGCCATTCTAACGGAGGAAAAGGTGAACTCCAGTGAGAGAGCCTGTCGCAAGGAGACAAGGTGGAAGAGCTATGGAGGAGGACAGCAGATGTCCACCTCTGGCTTCCGTACCTGTGCCCATGGGGCACGGTGTCTCTATACACATGTATGTACACATCAAACACACACACACACAGAGGGAGAGAGAGGGAGAGGGAGAGAGGGAGAGAGGGGGAGAGAGGGAGAGAGGGGGAGAGGGAGAAATCCTCTTTCCTCCTCTTCCTCCTTCCTCTCTCCCCTCCCCTTGTTGCAGGAGCAGAGGCCCAGTCTGGATCTCTATTCTTTCTACAGTCATGTTGTGGCCTGGGTTCTAAAACACTATCCATCATCCCTGTTGTCTTCTGGAGTCTCTCTCTTCCACAGCTCGCCACTCTCTTCCCTTCCTCATGGGAAAATGCGGAGAGATACCCGTGAGGGCCCGAGCTTCAACGACCTGCCAGTGCTCGCCTGGAATGTCTTCTTTGAGAAGCTCCATGTTTTCAATTACGTCCTAACACACCTCCAGGGAGCCCAGCCAAGCGGGAGGATTAGTAGAATAATGAGTTTAAATTATTTAGTTTTTTTTTTCTCCCCTGTCTTTATTCTGTGGCAATATTGAATTTAATCCAGGTCCAGATGTAGGGAATGATACATAACAGGTGATGGCTAATAACTGATCTCATTTTCAAATTAATATGCAAATTCCCCTGGAGCTGGGGAATGAAAGAAGGGAACTGGGGACAGCAGGTAAGAGGGTTGTGAGCAGAAGGAACCGAAAGAGAGAGGGGCACCTGCATCCCCCTCTCCCCTGGAGCAGAATTGGGATTTTTTCACACCAGGAGAGACAGGAAGGAGATCTGACTGATGAGAAATCCTGTCAGATGAGCAGAGGCCCCCGGAGGGCTGAAGTTTCCCTCTGCAGTGATGCTACAAGATCTCCAGACAGGAGCACAGGAGAGGAAGCCACACCCACTTACAGGAACTGAGGAAGGAACCGAGGCCTAAGGCTCCACAAGGTATTGGTAGAAAGGGTCTGCCTTCAAAGCAGACCGCAAGGCCCCCATGCCAGGGGGAAGTTGGGAGCTTTATCCTCTCTGTGGGGAGTGGAGGTTTTCTTCTACTCCATCCGTGTGTGTGTGTGTGTGTGTGTGTGTGTGCGCACGCGCACACGTGCACAAGGAAGTCAGAAGTCAACGTAGGGTATCTCCTTTAATCACTCTCACACTACATTATTTGGGCACAGCATCTGTTAGTGAACCTAGAGCCCACTGAGATAGCTGGACCAGCCAACTTGCCTTGGGGATACCCTGTCTGCCTCCTCAGAGCTGAGAGATGACAGGTAGATGCCACCATGCCTGGTTTTATCTGGGGGCTGGGGATCAGAACTCAGGTCCTCATGTTTGTGTGGCAAAGCACTTACCCCTGAGCAATCTCCTCACTTCTCTAACAACTGAAGTCACTTCACTGAAGTCATCAGTGAAGGCGTGAATGTGGGCTGTCTGGTGGCTTTTTACTGGATCCATGTGACAAGAAAGGCCAGGTGTGGTGGCATGCACCTTTAATCCCAGCACTCGGGAGGCAGAGGTAGGAGGATATCTGTGAGTTCAAGGCCACCCTGAGACTCCATAGTGAATTCCAGGTCAGCCTGGGCTAGAGCGAGACCCTACTTCGAAAAAAAACACAAGAGTGAAACCACGTGACAAGAAAGGTTAAGTGAGCCTCAGGGCCAGGCCAAGACCTGTACAGCAGGGAGATTTCTTCGGAAGGTAGGTCTTGGGACCCTCCAGCTGTGTGGCTTTGGCTCACTCTTCCAGCCCACTTGACTTCCTTCTGCTGGGAGCCAGCTTGGATTCCCAGAGCCTGGTTTGAAAAGGTTCGCTGGGAAAATGAATAATCCCCTGCCCCAAAGAGGAGGTATTGGCATGGAAGTTGCCTGTAGTAGACAGCTTCAGTGGCTGGGATGAACCTCCAAACCAGACACAGTTTATGGTGGGAGGACGGGATTTATTTGAAGCTTCTAGAACCAGGGGAAGTTTCCTAAGGGCAGAACAAGTTGGCCCCTCTTTCACAGAACCAAACAGAGAGAAAAAAACAAACCCACAAGCCATCACCAGCAGCAGGAGCGCTGGAAGCAAGAAAGCACACTTTGGGAACACTGAGCCATCCCCCACGCCCTTTTTCGGGCTCCCAATTTCTGATTTCACCCTGGCCCTCAGATCCCCAAGTCTGCCAACAGCACTCAGCTCAGGGCTCAACCTGGGGAGGGCTTGGCACATGACACCCCAGTGTCTAAAATGAGGAAGATGATCAAGTGACCCTGTTGATTTGGCCAAGAGTTGCATCATTTGGAATCCATTAAGGGTTATCATATAAAGCCAGGTGTGGTGGCACACGCCTTTAATTCCAGCACTTGGGAGGCAGGGGTTGGAGGATCACTGTGAGTCCAAGGGCAACCTGGAATTACAGAGCAAGTTCCAGGTCAGCCTTGGCTAGAGTTAGACCCTACCTCACAAGAGAGAAAGAGAGAGAGAGAGAGAGAGATCATATACAACGGGCCCTTACAAGTTAAAAGCTCTTCCGCTGACCTTGCCTCTAGCTCTAGGAGCAGAGGGTCCCTTTGACTCAGGATTTTTCACAGTAAGGAAAACAGAGAACACCAAAGATGAGGTGGTTTTGGGCCTCCAGGGCTTGGGTTGTTCCCTCCCAGTGTTTTCCCTTCCAAATTAATGAGTTTTCTGAAGTGTAAAAACAGAGCGCAGAGCATCTGCACCAAGGACAGGGGACAGGAGAGGGAGAAGAGAGGAAGGAGGAAGGGCAGGCCTCCCAGCAAGCCTAAGCCTCACACTTGCATAGGACCTCCCAGGTGTCCAGAGTCACTGCACCCGCAGGAGTCTTTCTGGCAACACCCCCGTAGCAGGAGGACGCTCCTCATTGCTACACCCATTGCCCAGCTGGGCAAAGAAGGCTCAGAGAGCTGGAAGGGGCTTGTCCATTGGCCGGGAGTGAAAGAGAGACAGACAGCGTGGGAAGACCCAATCTGGGCACTGCGCGGGGTACAGACAGTGGGGCGCTGGGTACAGGCCGTGAGGAGAGCAGCAGGCATGGTTCCTGGCTGAGAGCGGAAAGCCATTTAGCAGCAGAAGCAGCAGCTGAGGCGGCAGGAGAAGGGCTGCAGGGAGGAGGACAGAGCGAAGACGCAGAGACGAGCCCGGCAAAGAGCGGGTGGGCACAGGGAGGGTGGGTTCCGCTCCACTGGGGCAGGTTCACCCACCACGCTAGCCTGGGACAGAGGTGCGCGGGCAGGGCCAGGCAAACTGTGCCCTGTGGTGATACACAGCCACACCTTCATCAGCCCTGTCTGCATCTAGCTGGTCCTGGAAGTGAGCTGGGGCAGCTGAGAACTTCTAGAACTTTTTCCACAAAACCCATTGTGTGTGTGTGTGTGTGTGTGTGTGTGTGTGTGTGTACGCACATGCAGGTGCATATGCATGTGAAGGCCAGAAGATCACCTCTAGGTGGCAACTTAAGTAAAACTGCCCACCTTTTTGGAGACAGGGTCTCTCACAGGTGAGAAATGTGTCTAGTAGTCTAGACTGGCTGGCCAGTGAACCCCAGAGGGCCTCCCCACCATTGGGATTACGGTGATGTGCTACCATGCCTGGTATTTTTACGTGAGTTCTGGGGATGGAACTTGGGTCCTTATGCTTATAAGGCAAACACTTTAACAACTGAGCCACTCCCCAGCCTATCAAAGATTTCCCACTGCAAAATAAGGGACTATTTACCTTTCTTTTTCCTTTCTCTCTCTCTCTCTCTCTTTCTTTGACAGGGAGCAGGCAGGAGAGATTGGGCACAACAGGACCTCTAGCCACTGCAAACAAACTCCAGACACATGTGCCACCATGTGCAGCTGGCTTACATGGTTACTGGGGAATTGAACCTGGGTCCTTAGGTTTCGCTGGCAAGTGCCTTAACCACTAAGCCATCTCTCCAGCCCAACTGTCACTTTTCAATGTCGCAGTGATGCAAGAAAAACATGTACTTGACCCTATGTTGTAGTCAGGTTCGCGTTGCTGGTAGAAATCACCCAACCAAGAGCAACTCGTGGGAAACAAGAAGTTTATTTTGGCTTACAGGCTCAAGGGGGAAGCGCCATGATGGCAGGGAAAACGATGACATGAGCAGAGGGTGGACATCACCTCCTGGCCCACTTAAGGTGGACAATAGCAACAGGAGAGTGTGCCAAGCACTAGTGAGTGGGGACCTGGTTACAACACCCATGAGCTCACCCCCAACAATACACTGCCTCCAAGAGGTGTTAATTCCTAAATCTCCATCAGATGGGAACCTAGCATTCCGAACACCTAAGATTATGGAGGACACCTGAATCAAACCACCACACCCTGGCATGCAACACAGACAGACAGACAGACACACACACACACACACACACACACACACACCACTGAACAGAAATGAGTTCTCAAAACAGAACTCTCGCTAAGACACATGTCCACATTCCCTTTTCTCTTCCCTTCGTTTTCCCTTCATTCTACTTCACAGAAAAGGGCTGATCACACTCTCTGTGGTCTCACAGCTCCCTAATGGGTCTCACTCTGCAGATGAAGAAACATGCAACCACATGATTCATATCCCAACTCTCTGCTGCCCTTCTCTCTCTGTGTTGTTGCTGCTCACACAGACTCTGTTCACGCGCGCTGCACGTGACAACCTGGACACAGTCTGTGGCACCTTCTGAAGCAGAGAAAAGTAGTCCATCATTGTTATTTAGTTTATTAATTTGAGAGAGAGAGGCACACCAGGGCCTCAAGCCACTGTAAACAAATGCCAGACGCATGTACAAACATATGCATCTGGCTTACCTGGGTTCTAGTGAATTGGACATGGATCCTTAGGCTTCCCAGGAAAGTGCCTTAACCGCTAAGCCCTCTATCCATCCCTAGTCCATCACTTTTCCAACACTGCGATGTCATGGATGTTCACCTGGGAAACAGCCCTTTCCCTGACATGGCGATTGGCTATTATTGCAAAACACCTGAACCAGGACAGTGAGGATGGTCAGTAAATTCTCCCCCTTCATATGTATGTGCACACCACTTCTCCATTTTCTCTTCACTACAACCCCGTGAGGTCAATCTCCTTAGTCCCACGTTACAGAGGAAAATAATGAGCTCAGGATCAACAATCATCTAAGGTCACATGACAGCAGAGTCAGCATTTAAGCTTCTATTGGCTTGGGAACATTATTATATTAGTAGCTCAGCAACAAGGGTGGTACAGATAACCAAAATGTCAGTGCCTTATATTCAGTGTCTCTCCCCCCATCTGTCTCTGTTACCCCTCTCTCTTTTCTCTCCTCTCCTCTCCTGTCCTCCTCTCTATCTCTCTGTCTCTTTAATACACATGCACACACATGCACTATATAATAATGACATCAAACCTGCAGCTGGTCATGACATCGGTATAAAGCATATTGAGTCCATATGGGTCTCCATATGCTTATCTGAGAGGGAAAGAGAAAGTTCTAGAAAGGGCTTTTACCCATGCCAGCAACTCCCTCAGATGCAGAAGGGATAGTTCTGGGCACCGACTCGGTGTGCTCACCCTTTATTCCACCCTGTCTTTAAAACATTCTGCTGTACTACAAAGGCTGACAAACTACAGACAGCGTCCCTTCAGCTATTATTCTGTATGTGAATTAAATTCCCCATTAAATGTTTTTGCCCAAGACTCAAGAGAGCGTAATGAGACAGACCACACTGCAGTGGCTCTGGGAGGCTGTGGAGAGATGCAGCTTTTATTTTTCCCTGAAGCGAACTCCCACCTCCACTCTCCAGCGTCCTGGGTGCCGAAAGGTGGTTGTGGTGGACACGAAGGCGGGAAGTCGTATTCTGCACTCACTCACCAGCACTAGGAGTAATTCCAGACAGGCAAGTATAAGGCGTAGGGCTCAGCTTCAGGGCCGGTTCCCCAGATCCGCATTCCTGTCTCCTACCCTTACTCATGGTGATGTCTGTGATCTTGAACTCAAAAGCTTCAAGGGTGGCCTTGGAGGAGCAGCTCAACTGCTAACTCTAGAACACCAGTTCCTTAGTGTTCTAAGAGCCTTGTCTGACCCAGGATGAAGCCTTTTTTCCTTTCTTTGTTTCTTTCCTTCCTTTCTTCCTTTTTTTTTTTTTTTTTTTTGGTTTTTTGAGGTAGGGTCTCACTCTGGCCCAGGATGACCTGGAATTCACTATGTAGTCTCAGGGTGGCCTCAAACTCACAGCGATCTTCCTACCTCTGCCTCCTGAGTGCTGGGATTAAAGGCGTTAGCCACCATGCCTGGCTAGGATGAAGCCTTTCTGTCCCCTCAACAGATAAATAGGTGCTTGATGTCATGATTTCGATCCCTTCCATGGGCCTGACCTGAAGTGAGCATGCCAGTGACCTTGGCCCTTTGCAGTGCTGCTCCAGACCCACCTTCCAAGTGCCCAGGGCTGAGCTGGGCTGCTGTTCTCACTCCCAGTATCCCTGCTGTCCTGAGTGGCCACTGTGGCATGTGGCTGCTATTGGTTACGGTACTTGCTTTTGTTGCACATTTTTTTTGTTTGTTTGTTGCAAAGTGTAGAAGTCAGATTTTTAAAAATGTGGGGACAAGATAGTAAGAAGAGGTATGCTCTACTGAGTGAGGCAATTCCTTCATCCTCATGTGTAGCAGGGACTTGGCTGGGGTAGTGCATGCCCACCTGCAAAAAAAAAAAAAAAAAATTTTTTTGAAAGAGTGAACATCATTAGTCACTAGGGAAATGCAAACAGAATCTACAGTGACATAGCACTTCACACCTACTAGGATTTCAGCGAGAAAAGCAGAGGTCGTAGAGGGGAGGATGTGAACAGATTTGAATGCTTATCCATTGTCGCTGGGAATAGTGCAGCCACTGGGGGAAACGGTTCTGAAGATACTTGGAAAGTTTAAGAGAGAACTGCCCTGTGGCCCAGCAACTCAGGCATGGATCGAGGGCTCTGCGGAAGCCAGGACAGCGCCCATACATAGCAACAATCAAGAAGAAAGAGAGAGAGGGGGGGGAGAGAGAGAGAGAGAGAGAGGGCCCTAAAAGGTAGAAGAACAGGCATCTTCTCTATTGTCCAAGGCAGAGCTCTGTCCACCGCTTTGGTGCTGAAAACCACGCCGTGAGCCACGCTCAACTTCTAAGGCCAGCTCTCATCTCCAACAGTCTGGAAGCTCCTTCCCCCGCGCTCCCGCCATCAGAGAGATCTTCGCTTGTTCTCAGAGCTCAAGAAGCTGATTGACATCTTCCAAGTCTGATGACAGCTGAAGACAGACTGATAAGGCTCTGTCACAGTGCATGGGGACCAAATGTTCAACACATGAGCCTTCGGGAGATTTTCCAGATCAAAGGTATAATAACTGAGAGGATGAACTGTCTTCTGGGCATGGGATGCTCAGGCACCCTGCGTCCGTGTAATCCAGACACGCCTCTTTCCTGCTCTTGAGTTCCGGTCTCCCTGCTGGAAATGGCAAGAGGTAAGTGCACATCATTCCACTGTCCCCTCTTCTCACACCACAGGTGCCTTATCAGCATTTATTTTAGGGGGTGTCCACTCAGGTCACAATTTTCCCGAGGCCGAGTCACCTCCATTTTTACAGTTTGGGGGAACATGAGTGTTTGTCTCCTCCATGCCTCTTGATTAGTATTGACTAACTGCCCATAAGCACTTTGCAGAGAGCCTGGCTCTGCCCCCTGCCAGCTGCTGCCACCAAGAGGAAAGGCAGGTGCATGGGAACAGAGGTTAACCTTCCTCGCCTTTTCCCACCTGCTTCTTGAGATTTTGTCAGTGTGTGTGAGGTGAGTTTGGCGGATGTTGGTAGTAGACAAGGCTAGTTCACTAGGGCATATCTTTGTCCACGATTGCATGGAATAACATCAAAGAATAGTTAAAAATAAAAGAGAGATTTGTAGTTAAAGAGAAGCGAGTTTAAGTCGCAACGTTGCTGGTTTTGAACTGTAGTGTACACACGTGTGTGTAAGTGTGTGTGCGTGTAGCAGCCATAAGACAACCTCAAGCATTGTTCCTCGGACTCCATCTACAGTTAAAAAATATTTTATTTATTTATTTGAGAGAGAGAGAGAAACAGAGAGGTAGAAAGCAAGATAATGGGTGTACTAGGGCCTCAAGCCACTGCAAATGAACTCCAGATGCATGTGCTGCCTTGTATATCTAACATTACATGGGTACTGGAGAATCGAACTTGGGTCCTTAGGCTTTGCAGGCAAGCACCTTAACCATTTAGCTGTCTCTCCAGCCCACGGTTTCTCACTCGCTTGAAGCTCATCAATTAGGCTGGACAGGCTGGCCGGTGAACCCCATGGATTGGCCTGACTTTGCCTCCCCAGTGCTGAAATTATAGGCACACACCACTATGTCTGTTGTTTTTACATGGGTTCTGGGGATTTAATTCATGTCTTTATGCTTGCAAGGGAAACATTTTATTGACTGATTTCTTTCCCCGCCCCTCAGCTTTGTATTTTTTAACATTATGAAGTATGACTTCAATTTTCTTACTTTCACAGTGGGGAAATCCTGGCATGCAGGGGTTAATCGTTCAGATTAGTACCTGGTGAAGAACAGTAACTGTGAGTGACCCATCACCTAAGAGCAGGGCCGGTCCAGTCACTGTGAGTGACCCATCACCTAAGAGCAGGGCCGGTCGTACTCAAGATTCTTTTGGTTGCAAGCAATGGAAACTGATTACATTAAATATCAAAGGAACCTTGGCTGTTCTGTTGATTTTTTTGTGAACTACCTCAGAACCCTTCAGCAAAACAACCAACCTGCAAGAGAGGCAGGGAGGAGGCCCAACCAGGCATCCAAACAGCCAGAGCAGGCTTGCTTTCAAGAAATGACTCTTGGGTTAGGAGATAAATTAGTGTTGAAACGTGCTTGCTTGCAAAGCTTGACAGCTGGGTTGGAGTCCCCAGTACCCACATAAAGCCAGATGTACAAGGTGGCACATGCATCTGGAATTCATCTGCAGTGGCTGGAGGCCCTGGGGTGCCCATTCTCTCCTCCCCTGTCTCTCTTTCTTGCTCACTCTCTGCTCACACACACACAAAAAAGTAAAATAAAATAAGACAATGTTTTGTTTAAATATATTTAAATTTTATTTATTTATTTGAGAGAGAAAGGCAGAGAAGAGAATGGGTGTGCCAGGGCCTCCAGCCATTGCAAATGAACTCCAGATATATGCGCCCCCTTGTGCATCTGGCTTACGTGGGTCCTGGAGAGTCGAACCAGGATCCTTTGGCTTTGCAGGCAAACACCTTAACCGCTAAGCCATCTCTCCAGCCCTATGATAACCTTTTTAAAAAGTCAGCTTCGATGATTCCTGGGTGAGGGGAGGGGCAAGACATAGTGCCAGGATCACTGCCCAGTTCTGAGCATAAGAGCCTTTACCAGCAACTGAGGAGTGCTGAGGGCCAAACTGTCATCTCAGTTAATGACATTACAGGGATGTCTTTATTTTTGTGCATGTGCACACACACACGTGTGTGTGTGTGTGTGTGTGTGTGTGTGTGTGTGGTATGGTGTTGGTGTATGTAAATATGTATGTGGACGCATGTGCCCATGCGCACTCAAGGCCAGAGGAGAACGTTGGCTGTGCTTCTGTCTGGTTTTTTTTTTCTTTTGTTTTGTTTTCCAAGGTAGGGTCTCACTCTAGCTCAGGCTGACCTGGAATTCACTATGTAGTCTCAGGGTGGCCTCGAACTCTCTGTGATCCTCCTACCTCTGCCTTCCGAGTGCTGGGATTAAAGGCATGCGCCATAATACCTGGCTTTGCGCTTCTCTGTCTGTCATTCACCCAGGCATTTCCATGAGATGGAGACTCTCTCAACCAGAGCTGCTCTTCTGGCCAGCAAGCCGTAGTCATTCTCAATCTCTGTCCTCTGCCGAACTGGGGCTACACACGTGCATAGTCATCCTCAGCTTGGCATATGGATACTCAGGAATCCAACTCAGGTAGTCTTGTGTCCTCAAATGGCAAACACTCTTACCCACAGAGCCACGTGCCTGGCCCAGGGATGTATTTAATGATATCCGGGTGTTGTAGTCAGGTTCACATTGCTGGCAGAAATCTCCCGACTAAGAGCAGCTTCAGGAATAAAAAAATAAAATAAAATAAAATAAAAATAAAAAAAGGTTTACTTTGGCTTGCAGACTCGAAGGGAAGCTCCATTATGGCAGGGGAAAATGATGGCATGAACAGAGGGTGGACATCACCCCTGGCCAACATCAGGTGGACCATAGCAACAGAAGAGTGTGCCCCACACTGGCAAGGGTAAACTGGCTATAATGCCCATAAGCCTGCCTCCAACAATACACTCCCTCCAGTAAGCATTAATTCCCAAATCTCCATCAGCTGGGCACCTAGCATTCAGAACAGCTAAGTTTATGGGGGACACCTGAATCAAACCACCACACCAGGTATGGGCACAACCTTTGCTTCTGAAAGGACCCCCAGGCCCTGGAGATGCAGACAGCATGACTCTCCGCCAGTGCGAGTCAGCTTCAGACTAGCTGGAGTGGTGCTTTTCTCCTGCAACATGGATGACTGACCAACGGGACCGTCCCCTCCTTATCACCGGTGATGATAGTTACCAGTTACGAGCACAGCTGGGAACAGATGTTTTTTGTTTGTTTGTTTTTCAAGGTAGGGTCTCACTTTAGCCCAGGCTGACCTGGAATTCACTATGTAGTCTCAGGGTAGCCTCGAACTCATGGCGATCCTCCTGCCTCTGCCTCCCGAGTGCTGGGATTAAAGGCGTGTGCCACCACACCTGGCCACACTCACTCACCTAGTCCCCTAAGCCACCACTGTGCACAGTGCTCATGGACAGTTTGAATCCCAGACGCTCTTGCGATATGCTGTAGACGCTTCCTGTTTCACCGGGAGTCCGAATCCTGCTGGTACATTGCACAACGCCCTGGAATTCCAAGCCTGAACACTAAATAGTACCTTGAAGATGACCTGGTCCACTGGTTCCTAATCCTGATTGTACACAAGAGTCACACAGAATCCAATAATGATGCTCAAATACCACCCTACACCTGCAATTCTAATTGGTTGGGCCCGAGAATCGGCGTGTTCTGCCCGGGAATCAACAGGTTGTTCTCATATGACGTTGGCCTTGGAAACATTTTTTAAAATATTTATTTGAGAGAGAGAATATGGGCACACCAGGGTTCTGTGGTCACTGCAAATGTACTCCAGATGCATGCACCACCTTGTGCATCTGGTTTATGTGGGTATTGGAGCATCCAATCCGGGTTCTTGGGCCTTGCAGGCAACTGCCTTAACCTCTCAGCCAGCTCTCCATCCCTGGAAACATTTTTTTTTTAAATCTGATTTTTTTTTCATTTGAAATAAGTTTTATATTAACAAGTCAGGTCTAAGTTTATAGATTTTAGCTTCCCTCCCCCCCCTTCACTATTTTTCTCATATTTCAAAATCAACTCTGTTCAATGATAAGGTCAAGTGTCACTGTTATAAGGGTTAGGTTCAGCATATAAATATTATGGATGTCATTTTGCCACTATTTTCCCCTAAGATTATGAAGTTCTTTCTATCTCAGATTTCTTTTAAAAATATTTTGTTTGGACTGGAGAAATGGCTTAGTGGCTAAGGCATTTGCCTGTGAAGCCAAAGGACTCAGGTTCCATTCCCCAGGACCGATGTAAGCCAGATGCACGTGGGGCACATGCATCTGGAGTTCATTTGCAGCGGCTGGAGGTCCTGGCATTCTCTCTGTGTCTTTCTTCTATCTCTATCTATCTCTGCTTGAAAATAAATAAATTAAATTAAAATATATTTTATTTATTTATTTATTTGCAAGGAGAGGAGGAAGGGAGATAGAGGGAATGGGTGTTCCAGGACCTCTAGCCAGGGCAAATGAACTCCAGATGCATGTGCCACTTTGTGCATCTGGCTTTATGTGGGTACTGGAGAATCAAATATCGGTCATTAGGCTTTGCAGGCAAGCACCTTAACCACTTAGCAGTCTCTCCAGCCCCTCAGATCTTCTTTAATCTTTAAAAATGTTTTATTATACTGGGTTACACAAGGCCATTTTCATGAATGTATACAATGTACTTGGAGCATCTTCCCCCATGTCCTACTACTCTTCTCTTTCTTTCCCTCTCCCCTCTGTGAGGGCCCTTTGTCCTCCTAGACAGTTTCACTTGTACTTTCTCATTTTACACACATGATTTTATGGGCTTATATACAATCTAGGTCCCACAAATGAAGTCAAACTGTGATATTTGTCTCTCTGAGTCTGGCTTAATTCACTTAACATGATTATCTCCCCTTGTGTCTATTTTATTGCAGACAACATAGTTTTATTTTTCTTTGTGGCTAAAAAAATCCCATTACACACACACACACACACACACACACACACACCATATATATATATTTTTTTCTTTATCCATTCTTATATGGACAGACCCCTAGGTTGGCTCTATAGTTTAGCTATTTTAAGAAGTGCTGTGGTAATCATTGACATGCAGGCTTAGAAGTATTGGTTTGGCCCAAGCTCTATTTCATATACAGGAACACTGAAGTGTCCTGAAGAAAATGAGGACACAGGCTGAAGGCCCTTGGACTATCTAGTTGCCAAACTGGGATTTGAACCCTAGTGTGGCCTCATACCCAGTTCTCTTCCTGCCTGGATATCTGATTGTTCTTGTCTTATGAAGAGTTGGCAGTGTTCAAGAAGGAGATACTCGACTGGGCAAACGGCAGGAGGGGAGCCTCAAGCTGAGGAGGACCAAGTCTTGCATACACGATCCATAGGCTCTGAGAATAGGCAGAAAAAGGCTCTCCCAGTGATGCCCATATTAACAACTGTCACACTTCACAACCATGGAAGTTCATGATGTGAGTGTGATAAGGTGGGCAAACATTTTGTCAGTTGTCATTGTGTAAAGAAAAGGCCTGGCACTCAATAATCAAAAACCAAAAGCTGTGGTCAAGAGACTCCGCTCAACAACACAGCTTGTCCTGAGTCTTCATCTAAGAGAGCCATGGTGTCTTTGCTTGCGTAGCTGGGTTAGTGCCCATCATCAGGCTAGAGATGCATACATCAGAAGTAAAAAGTAAAAGAAAAATAAAATATCTTAGACCAGATTAATACCAGAAAGTATGATCATAATTGTAAGACATGATGGTTTGGCTCATCATTAATCCCAGCACTTGGGAGGCAGAGGTAGGAGGTTGCTGTGAGTTCAAGGCCATCCTAAGATCACATAGTGAATTCCCCAGGCTAGTCTGGGATAGAGCAAGACCATACCTCAAAAAAAAAAAAAAAAAAAAGAACAAAATAATTTTATGGGATACAATGATTAGGGTCAATCTGTCCCCACTGAGCAGACTAGCAGTGTTGTAAGAAGTTGTGGAATGTGGAGTTGGGGCTTATTCTGGGATGATAGTGGTCTTAGAGATGGGAGTCAGCCTTGGAAGTGTGTTTTTAGAAAAGACTTCACAAAAGCAAGTTGGCTGTACATCGGCTAACCCTCAAAGGTTAACTTTGATTGGTTGTTTTTAGAAGTGTGTTCAATGAAGCAGGTTATTATTGATGGATTAGAAGTAGGTGAGGTGTCATTGATTGATCAAGCAGGTTTAAAAGGGGTGCTATAAAACAAGCCATCTTCTGGACATGCACAGTCTTGATTTTTTACTCCTAGTGGATGGCTCAAAACAAGCAGTTAATGGATTTGTTTCCACATGTAAGACCAGACCCTTGGGTGTGTGAATGGGTCCAAAGAGATCTGAAGTGAGATACATTATTGAAAGTTCTCAGAAGACTCCGGACGAGGAGAAAATTCTGGAGTTTTCCAGGAGAATATCACTCACAAAATATTAGACATAGGAGGACTTGTTAAAACTCCTGGAGATCAATGGAAGGGTCGTAAAAATTCTGAAGGAAAATTATTTTCAACATAGAATTTTATTCCCAGCCCAACTATTACCTGTAAGAAAGGGTAAAATGAGACACCTTCGAGTACAGAATCTCAAAAAGAGATTCTTATGTTACTTGCATTGTCTCTTAATAACATTCTTCAAAGGTATGTTCTACCAAAATATGAGAATAGACCAAAAGGAAGAAAAATCTCTGTGAATAAAGTCCAGATGTATGTTACTCACAATAGGCTGAAGACATGCAATGAGGTCACACAGCAGCCTACTTTCTTTCTTACCTATGGGTGGAATTTCCTGATGTGCTTAAGTGCTACAAGTGTATGTTAACTCAGTTCCAGCTTCTAGCCCGTGGCCAAAGGCTCTGTTCACAGCCCTGTTTACTTTGAAAGTCTTGATCCAATAGGAACCATGTTGATTTTTTCTTTTTCTCTCACACAGCTTCTACTTTTGAGACTGGTACTTAGTTTGGGGATGCATGCATAGTCAGTGAAAAATAAAATCTATGATTAAAATAAAATTATATGATGATTATTATCTCTTGGGTGAGGGTTAAGCAACTGGGAAGTTATGCATAGGGTCTCATACTGAGGTATCTGCAGGGTATTGACTTCAGGAAACTCCTTGGACATCAAAATCTATAGAGGCTCAAGTTCCTTATATACATGGTATGGTATTTTTCTATAACCCACATATATTCTTCCTGACTCTAAAATCATCTCTAGATTTATTATAATACTTAAGACAACAATAGTGCATTGTTCCAAGAATAATAACAAGGAAAGAAGTTCCTACATATTTAATACTGATGCAATTTTTTCCCCAAATATTGTTGATCTGCCTTCAGTTAAATCCACAGAGGCAAACCTGCAGATACAGAGGCTGACCGTACTGGTATTTCCTGACATAAAATAAACTCATAATGATTCCTTCAGCTGTAACTATAGCCATGTTTTTTATACTCTTCTGTATGTAGGATACATTTCTCAATTTAAAAACTCCGAATCATCCAACATAAATAAACCCACCGTGATGCTTAGCATGCTCCTTTCTGAAGGTGCATCGTTTTCAATTCTGAAAAAAAAAATAGCTCAGTGAACATTCCAACTGGACGAGACGAATAGTTCCACTCTTATCTCCCTGCCACAGCAGATGAAATTGTTTATTAAAATGAACAGATTGATTTGTGGCTGTCTTGAAACCTAAACAGGGCGAGATGATTTTAAATCTTGTTGGTTACTTCAGCACGTATTAATGGCTGAACTAGTATCCATTTACACACAGACACTCTCTCTCCTATCCTCTCTCTCTTCTCTCTCCTCCTTCGCTCCTCCCCTCATCCTCAGCATGCACAAGCACACCAGTAATTGTTTTGTTAGAGAAATTGGCAGAATCTCTTTAATCATGAGTTGGTACACAGATGCTGTCTTTTGGTGGCCGACAGTAATCGGAAAGGGAAGAAGAGAAGGGTAGGTTCAGTTCGAGTGTGTGCTTGTCTGAGAGGTAAGAGAACGCACCCCAGGGATGGGGACACCCCACTCGCTAGTAGAATCGGAGTCGAAAGATGCCCGCTTCCCACCAAGCCTGTGGGCAAACTCTCCATATAGAAAGGACTTAATAAGATGATGAGAAAACCAGTAGCTGTCATTCCAAAGTTCTGTCACCTTAGAGAATATAGTACAAGTCCATTGAGAGTATTATGAGGGGGGGGCTGGAGAGATGGCTTAGTGGTTAAAGCACTTGTCTGCAAATCGTAAGGACCCAGGTTTGATTTCCCAGTACCCATGTAAGCCAGATACACAAAGTAGCACATGCATCTGGAGTTCGTTTGCAGTGGCTTGAGGCCCTGGTGCACCCAATCCCCCCCCTATCTGTATCTACCTCTTTCTCCTTATCTTTCCCAAATAAATAATTAGCTATACATAGGTATATATATATATATATGCATATGAGTGAATAAAATATTCTTTAAATACTGTGAGGGAAAAGTAGCCCATGTCTTGCACACATTGAGAAGTGTGCTAGGCATAAAAGGGGGAAGCTGTCTTAGGAGTCAGTCAAAGAGACCTCCCTACGTTGAACTCAGAGGCTAGGCAAGACTAAGCATAACTGTTTCTCAGCTGCCTCCTGAAACTAAACCGAGGGCCTCAAACATGCTAGGCCAGTTACTCTACCACTAAGCTCCAGCCTCAGCCCCATACCCTCAGAACTTTGTTCAAGGCTCTTCTTTATCCATACAGTTTAGCCAAGATGGCACAGTAGACCATCACCACGGTGCCCTCCTCAAGTGCCAGACATCCATTTGTAAACACATTAGAACATAGATAATGCTCCCCATTGAACCAAGTGATTTTCTTTAAAAATTTTATCTCACTGGGCCTGATGCTTGCCCCAATATCCTGCTGCTAATAAAAGCAAGAAACGATTAATGGAATAGTTCTTAAATGTCTAATAAGCCATGCTATGTTATCTTCTACAAGTGTATTGGGTAATTATGATTTTTCACACAGGGAATGAGGGGCTTGGGGAACACACATCTGTTCAACTGTACCTAAATTTCCAAATGCAAACAGTAGATATGGTAACCCTACCATGATCCCACTCTGCCCTTCCTAGGGCAACAGTGACAATGTTTCATTTTCTTCATCTCCAGGTTATGTGGATGCCCTTACCATTGAATCACATCTTCCCTTCAATATTTCATAACTTTTATGCTAAATAAATTACTACTAATATAGCTTATCTCATGTGACAGGAGGATGCAAATGAAAATGGGTAAATAAAATATAATATATATTCATATCAAAGTACAAGAGAAATACTCATCATTGTCCCATCTTCCTGTCTGTAATGTTTGATGTGGTTATTCCTGATGTTTATAGCTTATTACCTCCTTCCTCTACTCATTTCATAGTCCTTCTGCCCTCCTCCTCTCATAGTTTTAGAAAACTATTTATTTATTTATTTACATTGGCAAGCAGAGAGAGTTATAGAGAAGAGAGGCAGACAGAGAGAACAGATGCACCAGGGCCTCCAGCCATTGCAAAGGGACTCCAAACACAAGGGCCACCTTGTGCATCTGGCTTTACATGGGTCCTGGGGAAAGAAACCTGGATTCTTAGTCTTTGCAGGCAAGTGCCTTAACCACTGAGCCATCTCTCCAGGCCCTCTCGTGGATTTTTGCCTGGTGAGGTAGCCCAAACCATTAACCCTCCAGGGAGCCATGGGAAGGAACGGGTCACTGATTGTCTCACTGTTCCATCTACTCACCTGATCTGGTCATTTTAGAAGGCCATCGGAGACTGCCTGAATTCCATATGATGGTCTCTGGTCATCGACATAACAGGATTTAGAATAATAATGGGGAAAAAATATCTCCGGGCATGTCTGTGAGGGACTTTTTTTTTCTACATGACATTTATTGGAGACTTACTCTAAACGTAGGCAGTGCCATTCCATGAGTTGGATGTCTTGAATTGTATAACAAAGGTGCACTGGAGAGATGGCTCAGTGTTTAAGGCACTTGCCTGAGGAGCCTAACGCCTTGGGTTCAATACCCCAGTACCCACATAAAGCCAGATGCGCAAAGTGGCACATGCATCTAGAGTTCATGTGCAGTGGCTAGAGGTCCTAACATGCCTGTCTCTCTCTCCCTCTCTTTCTCTCTCTCTCTCCTTGCAAATAAATACTTTTTCTAAAGGAGAGATCTGGGGCTGGAGAAGTTGCTTAGTGGTTAAGGTGCTTGCCTACAAAGCCAAAGGACCCAGGTTCAATTCCCTAGGAGCCATGTAAGCCAGATGCACAAGGGGGCACATACATCTGGAGTTCATTTGCAGTAGCTAGAAGCTCTGGCATGCCCATTTTCCTCTGTCTTTCTCTTTCTCTCCCTCTCTCTCCTCCTGCCTATTTATCTCTCTCTAAAATGAATAAAGAAAAAAACTTAGAAAAAGGAGACAGCTGGCTGAGCATCAGCATTCATAGCTCTCTGCATCCTCACTGTCAATGGCAAGTAACCAGCTGCCTCAAGTCCCTGTGGCCATGCCTTCCCCATGGCAATACACTACGATCTCAAGCTGTAAGCCCAAAGAAATCCTTCCTTCCTTCATTTTCCCCTTGTCAGGTATTTGGCCACACAACAAGGAGAAAGTAACTGATACAAACTCCTACCCACCTTGAGTGTCCAATTCCGCCTTAGTCAGCATCAAGCCCGGACCCCCCACACCCACCCCGGGGCTAATCTCATTCCTTGCTTGTTGATTAATGAGTATGAAGATCTCAGGTGCTGTAGAACCACCGTCGGGTTTTACTGTCCAACACAAATGATTTCTATGGGCCGGCTGCTGTAGCTGCTGCCCGCGGAGGTAACCATGCCAACCTTGTCACATTAAAACTTTTAAAAATATTTTATTTATTTATTTATTCATTGGCAGAGAAAGAGGGAGGGAGAGGGGGGAGAGAATGGGCATGCCAGGGCCTCCAGCCACTGCAAATAAACTCCAGATGGGTGCGCCCCCTTGTGCATCCGGCTAACATGGGTCCTGGGGAATTGAACCAGGGTCCTTTGGCTTTGCAGGCAAACGCCTTAACTCCTAAGCCATCCCTCCATCCCTACCTTGTCATGTCTGTGAAGTGCCTGTCACTGTTTCCTGCCACCTCCAGGTCCATTACATCCATCCCAGATGCAGAGAGCCCATTGTGAAGGCTGGTATTCCCACGGCTCTTCCTGGTTTCTACGGTGTTATAGCTATAGAGTGTCCCATCAATTCTGGGTTCCCTGTGATGCATTGCTCACAGTCCTTGGTGAGAGGAGAGTCCTCTGGGATTTATTTGGGGATGCAGAAATATTCTTCTATTGCCATCGCTAAGGCCTTTTAAAACTATTATATTTATTTGAGAGAGAAAGAGTGAGAAAGAAGTAGGGGGAGGTAGAGAAAGAGAGAGAAGAGAATGGGCATGCCAGGGCCTCCAGCCACTGCAAACAAACCTTAGACGTATATGCCACCTTGTGCATCTGGCTCGTATACCCACTGGGGAGTTGAACCCGGGTCCTTAAGTTTCACAGGCAGACGGCTTAACTGCTAAGCCATCTCTCCAGCTCTTTAAGGATTTTTTCATAGCTTTCCGTCTGCTGCAAAGGGAAAGCTGGATTTTCCTCCTCACGGAGCATAGGCCATCGTGGAACTCAGGTGTTGGTCAGTGAACCAAGCAGATACTTAGAGACACTGAAGCTAATACGAAAATCCAGAATGTCTGTCTGCTTAGCGAGCCCGTGCCAGTAAGTTCTTCCATTCTGATCCAACACCCTTGGGTTCTAGTCCAACCTGTATACTGTAGATTTCTCTGTAAATTGGGGGAAATGCATGCATTTCTTTGTGTGTGGGGGGTGTGCATATCAAAGTCCTCTGCTATCTCTGTGCTTTGCTTCCTTGGGAAAGAGTCTCTCACTGAACCCGGAGCTGCTCTTTTTGCTTTTTAATATTTTTTTATTTTTATTTGTTTGACAGAGAGAAAGAGAAAGAGGGAAAGAGGGAGAGAGATTGAGAGAGAGAAGAGAATGGGCTTGCCAGGGCCTCTAGCCACTGCAAACGAACTCCAGACATGTGTGCGCCCTTGTACATCTGGCTAACGTGGGTCCTGGGGAATAGAACCTGGGTCCTTTGGCTTTGCAGGCAAATGCCTTAACCGCTAAGCCATCCCTGCAGCCCCAGAGCTGCTGTTTTTAATCACACAGGCTGGCCAGTGAACCTAAGCAACGCTCCAGTCTTCGCTCCCCCGCAGCACTGGGGTCACGGGTGTGCATGGCCGTAGTGGAATCAAATTCGACTTGATCAGACCCTCTCATGCCCTCATGCTGGTGTGGCAACTGCTCTTCCTCACTGAGTCGTCCACAGGTTCCCTGCAGCCCCTTTGGGGCACATTACGACCCCGACAGCTGATAGGTTATACCTAAACAGGGAAAGGAAAGCAAGGGGAGGGAGGGTTGGGAGTTGTCTGTCGTGCAGGGCATTCTCCTTGGAGGAAGCCTTGACGATTTCCTCAGGCCAAGGGAGACTGATTTCCTCAGCCGGGGAAGGGCAGTGACTCTTCTCTTGACAAAGGAAGATTGGCACAACCATGGGGCCCAAGGTCTCCAACCTCCTCGGGATCTCTGTATGTCTCCATTAAATGTTTTATAGAGCTTCTTCTCAAGCAGAGCCCCGAGTTTAATCTAAGAACTGGAGAGGCCGGGGATTCAACTTACATTATGAATCAACCTCCTTAGGCTTAGCTTCAGAAATTTCAGCGGCTACAGATAATAAGGTTTTTGGACAGTTAGAGATATTTTTTGAGTCTGCTTAGCAGAAGACGACCTGGGAATTTCAAACTAACTCCAAGTCCATCATTTTCCTTCTCTATATCCTACAGCAAAGTTGGGACCAACAAAATAACCCCACTCTGGTCCTTATTATCATTAACTATTCTGTGGTCACCATAAGGCTTGATTAGACCAGTGACCTACAAGCTTTCCTCACTGTCTACAGTGATGGCGACAGTAGTCATTTGTTGGGTCACAGTGACTATGAAATGTTGGGTCCTCTTTCCTGCTGGAAACATGACCATTAATGACTTTATTTATTTATTTATTGACAGAGGGGATGGGCACACCAGGGCCTCCGGCCATCGCAAACAAATTCCAAATGCATGCACCACCTTGTGCATCTGGCTTACATGGGTTCTGGGGAATTGAAACTTGGTCCTTATGTTTCACAGACAAGTGCTTTAACAGCTAAGCCACCTCTCCAGCCCCCATTAATGAGTTTAAATCTAGTCAGCTCAGAAGAGCAATTACAGTTAACCCAGAACCAAGTCAGAGGACCCAAATTCATGGCTGTAATTTCCTGGATCATTCCCGAAGGTATGTCATACAACATGTGTATGGTGGTTTGAACGCGCTTTCCAAAAGCCATGTTGCAATGCAATTGCCATTGTGACTGTTTGGGGGAGTGTCTAGGTCATGAAGTCTCTGCCCTCCTAAGTACACTAGTAATATTATGATAAAGAGAGCATATTATCGTGGGAGACAGTGACAAAACAGTAAGTTGAACCCCCTTTCTATAACATACATTCACGCTTTCTCCATGGGTGCCTTTGGCTTCAGAATCATGTACCAAGAAAGACCCATCCCAGAAATGTTGGCCCTCCAAAACTATCAGCAAAAGAACCTTTATTTATTTTTGTAGTTTTTTTTTTTCCAGTGTCAGATATTCTTTAGAAGAAACAGGATTGGGCTAGAGAGATGGTTCAGTGGTTAAGGCTCTTGCCTGCAAAGCCTAAGGACGCAGGTTCAATTCCCCAGTACCCACGTAAAGCTAGATGCACAAACTGGCACATGTGTCCAGAGTTTGTTTTCAACAGCTAGAGGCCCTGGCACACCCATTCATTCTCTGTCTCTCTGTCTCTCTCTCTCTCTCTCTCTTTCTGCTTGCAAATAAATAAAGATTTTAAAAGAAACAGGATTAAGACCATGATGTTTAGTTGAGGGACTTGATGTGTGGGAGATGGAAAAGTCCAAGCTCTGACTTTGTGAAATTTTTATTTATCTATTTGAGAAAGAAAAAGAGAGAGAGAGGGAGAAAGAGGTAGATAGAGAGGAAATGGGAATGCCAGGGCCTCCAGCTGCTGCAAACGAACTCCAGATGTGTGTACCACCTTGTGTATCTGGCTTCATGTGGGCCCCAAGGAATTGAACTGGGTCTTTTGGCCTTGCAGGCAAATGCCTCTACAGCTAAGCAATCTCTACAGCCCTAATGCTTTTTTTTTTTAATTTTTTTTTATTTGAGAGAGAAAAAGAAGGAGAGAGGGGGAAGAGAGAGAGAGAGAATGGGCATGCCAGGGCCTCCAGCCACTGCAAATGAATGCCACATGCATGCGCCACCTCATGCATCAGGCTTACATGGGTCCTGAGAAATCAAACCTGTGTCCTTTGGCTTTGCAAGCAAGCGCTTTAACCACTAAGCCATCTCTCCAGCCCCTGATGGTTTTTGTTGTATTGTATTGTAGCATTTTATGTTGAGTCCACTCCTGAGCCCAAAGTTACCAGGCAAGGATTGGGTAGGAAAACTCTTGCAAAGTGGGGGAGGGGGGGCGTGGGGACAGCAGAGCTAGTTGGGCCCCAGAGAGGAGCAAACTGAAACCTGTTGACTATCACTCTTGCCCTAGTCTCTTGCCTTTAATGTCTTGCAGGAGATTCTGGCCATCTCAGGGCCACACATATTCTGCACATACCTGGCCCAGGATTTGGGACAGTTGAGGGAAGATTTCACAGGAGCCGGAGATGCTGCTGACCCCTGATAAGACCTGGACCAGTAAAGCTAAGCAAACCAGCAAAGCAGATTTGAACAAAGAAGAGTGTGTGAGCTCCCACGCAGCCTTCATTTTGAGCTTTGGGGGTTCTGGGGTTTGGGGTTGGGAGCATGGTAATTGCCTCCCTCTCTTAAGACCTTTCAAATCTCCCACCCACCCCTTATGGCTCTAACCAATAACTTCCCCAGAGAGAGGGGGGGAATTTTGGGAAATGTAGTTCCTCTTAACCAGTTCACACATGTTGTACCCACCACAGTATTACAGGTAGCTAGAAATGAATGTTCCACCAGAGAGATGAGAAACAATATGGTGTTCTGGGCACCAGTCAGTATAAATCTACCTCAAAGGATCCTTTAAGGGAACCCAGTAACCCATATTGGGACTGTGAGCAAAACTCCCACAGGGCAGGAGTCCTAAGCCACTGCTTCAGCTGAACTTCCACTTTCTCACTGGCCCAGGCCTTATGGCGAGCATGGCCTTCGCCCATCACATACGTCAAGCTCATGGCCCGGCCTTATTTCGCCTCCAGCATCGACTTCCGGCACGTCCAGTTACTGTAGGACCATGGACTCCCCAGGTTTTTATTGTTTCTTAATGTTTATTTTATTTATTTCTTTGAGAGAGAGAGAGAGAAAGAAAGAAGCAGATAGGGAAAAAATGGCACACCGCGACTTCTAGCCACTACAAACGAACTCCAGATGCATGCACCAGCTTGTGCATCTGGCTTACATGGTGTTGCAGTCAGGTTCGCGTTGCTGGTAGAAATCACCCAACCAAGAGCAGCTTGTGGGAAAAAGAGGCTTACAGGCTCGAGGGGGGAAGCTCCATGATGGCAGGGAAAACAATGGCATGAGCAGAGGGTGGACATCACCCCCTGACCCATGTAAGGTGGACAACAGCAACAAGAGACTGTGCCAAACACTGGCAAGGGGAAACTGGTTATTACACCCACAAGCCCGCCCCCAACAACACACTGCCTCCAGGAGGCCTTAATTCCCAAATCTCCATCAGCTGGGAACTTGGCATTCAGAACACCTGAGTTCATGGGGGACACCTGAATCAAATCACCACACTGGGGAATCAAACCCAGGGCCTTAGGCTTCACAGGCAAGCACCTTAATCGCTAAGCCATCTCAACAGCCCCGGGTGTTTTTTGTTTGTTTGTTTGTTTGTTTGTTTGTTTGTTTGTTTGTTTTTTGTTTTTGACAACCCCAACTTAGAAGGGGACAGAAAACAAGTCAAGTCAGTCACGTCTCTGAATATTCACAATGGTAGGGCCGAATGGTGAGTTAGCTGGCCTCTTTTTTCCCTCCTTTGGGGAAGGCACGTTTATTTTGACTTGCACTTCATGCAGGTGGAGTGCATTGTGGTGGGGAAAGTATGGCAGGGTAAGAAGGCAGTGTCCTGTCATCATATCAGCAAGAGGACGGAGAGAGTGAGAGGGAGAGACAGAGAGAGAAAGAGAGAGAGAGAAACTTCTAGCAAGGTTGCAACCTAATAAAGATTCCAGGACTTTGCCAAACACTGCCACCAACTGGGGATAAAATATTCAAACACATGGGTCTGTAGGGGGCATTTCCCACTGGATACATATAGTTGTTGTTTTGTTTTGTTTTGGATTTTTCTTTTCTTTTTTTACTAAGCAGAAACTTCGCATGGACACATCGTGTGTTGGCACCATCATTTTCCCCCTCACCACCCCCATTCCAGTGAGGGCTCGGCTGGCTTCTTACTGCTTTCAGATTTCTTTCTATCTACAGGAGTCTGCCTGTGTCAGTTAGAATGAATCAAAAGGCTTCCAAGCTACTGGGGGTGGGGAGGGAGCCTGTAAGAAACCCCCCTTTGTGAGATAAGGGTACGAAAATTCTATAGCAGTTGGAGACTTGACTTGAAAATAGCCCATCCCCACCTCCCTCAAACTGTTTGTTTGATTTTGCTCATTAAATGTGCATAATTATACCTTAAAGTTGTTTTCATTCGCGTTTCTTTAATTGATAGTGTGGTTGCCTTTTCTCTGAGCTGTTCACCATCCAAATTTCCCTGCCTTAGCATCTGCCCATCTCCCTTAATCACTTGTCGTAAGGCATCTTGGGCATCACCCTTATATATTTTTAGCAAGCCTTTATATATTTTATGCAGTAAATACTTTTGATTATGTTCATCAAATATATATATATATGTATTTTTTTCTTTTCTGCTGCCTTCTGATGTTTACTTTATCACTTTGTATTGTGCAAAAGTCCTTGGTCTTTTGGACTTCAACACATCCATCTTGTTTCTGATGATAGCCTCCATTTTTAATATTCATAAATTTATTCCTCTCAGAACTGAGATAAATATTCTGTTCTATTTTCTTGCAGATAACTTTTTTTAATTGGCTTTTGATATTTATCTTTGACCCAGTGGAGTCTGGAGAGAGCAGTATTAAAGAGCCCTGCCTCTGGGCTGGAGAGATGGCCTAGCGGTTAAGGTGCTTGCATGTGAAGCCTAATGGCCAGGGTCCAATTCTCCAGTATCCACCTAAAGCCAGATGCACAAAGTGGTGCATGCATCTGCAGTTCGTTTGTAGTGGCTGGAGGTCTTGCCATGCCCATTCTCATTCTCTCTCTGCAAATAAATAATTTTTTTTAAAAAAAGAGCCCTGCCTCTGGTGTCAAAAAAGCTATGAGTGGTCCGGCATGGTGGCACATGCCTTAAATCCCAGCACTCGGGAGGCAGAGGTAGGAGGATTGCCATGAGTTCAAGACCACCCTGAGACTCCATAGTGAATTCCAGGTCAGAATGGGCTGGAGTGAAACCCTACCTCAAAAAACCAAAAACCAAACCAACAAACGAAAAAAGCTGAGTGAAAAAAGAAGTTATGAGTTTAAATTCTATTTTTTTCTTATTTCCTATGTGCCCTTGGAAAGAAATTATTCATCTTCTCCAAAATTATTTTCTCAGATTATCCCATCACCCTAACTTTTCTTTCTTAAGTGCTTTTAACATTATATATATATATATATATATATATATATATATATATATATATATTCCACAATAAAATGCCCAACACGTAAATACATGCCTCATTATCTTTTTATTTATTTAGTTTAGTTGCAATCAGAGAAAGAGAGATACAGAGACAGAGAGAAAGAGAATGGGCATGCCAGGGCCTCTAGTCACTGCAACCGACCTCCAGACGCGTGTGCTACTTTGTGCATCTGGCTTTATGTGGGTCCTGGGGAATCGAACCCAGGTCGTTAGGCTTTGTAGGCGAGCTTCTTAACCTCTGAGCCATCTGTCCAGGCCCTCATCATCTTTCCTAAGTCGCGTCTTCATCAGCATCTATTGTTCTAGTTGGATCCCGCTCCAAGGTGGGGGAAGCAGCTATGTCTGGAATAGCATCAACTCTCACACTTACATCATCCTAGTGCAGTGTGGGCATTTCCCGGCTCCGGTCATACCCAAGAGGGGGCTGTTTGGAGGCTGATCAAAGACGACAGCTGCCGGTGAACGTGGGGATTTCTAGGCAGGATGGGGGATCGCAGCATGAGTCCCTGAGCAGAGACGGAGAGAACCAAACATGGGAACCTGCAGTGCGGAGAGTATGGCTGAGCCAAGAAAATGTGAGCGCGGGTGAAAAACGCAAAGTGGACACCCACCGCCAATGTGGGTGGGAGGGGCTTGCTGATGAAGTCCCCCCCCACCACCACCAAAGGCCTGGTTCCCACGCAACAGTGCTCAGAGCTGGGGATTTAGGGAAGTGATCGAATCTCGAGGGCTCAGACCCCACGCGTGCATTCTCAATTTGACAGCGTGACTGAGAGGCGGTGGCAGTGTCCGGAGGTGGGGTGTCACTGGAGGAAGCCGGGCTGGAGGCAGGACTGACGGTCACGGGTTTCAGTTTCCTCTGCTCTGCTCCACTTTGCGAGAGTCTCTCCTGCCCAGTGCTTGCCCAGAGACTTTGGGCTCAGGAGGAGGCACCAGCAAAAACAAAACAGAACTCTCCATCTTCCGTGCAATGTCAAATCCTTCGACTAAACCTCGCTGTCTTCATGGTTTCCTTCTTGGTCTAAAAGAATGCACGAGACAAGGAAAATCATCAACAATGAAAGTTCTTTTGTCTGATGGTTCTGGAGGCTGGGAGGTCCCAGTCTCTGGTGAGGGTCTTCTTGCGACACGACTGAAGGCAAACCATGGAGAGAAAAGTAAGTACGTGTGACAGACCTCAGGGCTCAACTCATGCTTTTCTCACCAGTTCCCGTGACATTTACTCTAAGAAGAATACATGTCGGGCTGGAGAAATGGCTTAGCAGTTAAAGTGCTTGCCTGCGAAACCTAAGGATCCGGGTTTGATTCCCCAGTACCCACATAAGTCAGATGCACAAGGGGGCGCATGCTTCTGGAGTTCATTTGCAGTGGCTAGAGGCTCCAGTGTGCCCATTCTTTCCCTCTCTCTCTCTCTCTCTCTCTCTCTCTCGCTCGCTCGCTTTCTTTCTCTGCCTCTTTCTGTCGCTCTCAAATAAGTAATAAAAATTAAATTATCTTAAAAAAAGAATATATTGAGCTATAGAGATGGCTTAGCAATTAAAGTGCTTGTCTGCAAAGCCTAAGGACCCTACTTCGATTCCCCAGGACTCACGTAAGCCAGATGCACAAGGGGGAGCATGCATCTGGAGTTCATTTGCAGTGGCTGGAGGCCCTGGTGAGTCCATTCTCTCTCTCTCTCTCTCTTTCTTCTCTCTTAAATAAGTAAATAAAAATAAAATATATTTTAAAAAAGAATATATCATACCCCCACCCTGTCTCTATATCTTGCTGTAACTCCTGTCTGCTATGAGAACAAACAGCCACTTTCTTCCCATTTTCTTCTCATCTCCCCCACTGTGATGTTCTTTCTTGCCACACAGATGCCCACAAGCAACAGAGCCGAGTAGCCATGGATGGAGACGTCTGAAAACAGGAACCAAAGTAGATCAATTTTTTTTTTATGTGAATCTGATTTCTCAGCTCTGAGTGTCAAAACCCAACCAACCAAACAACAACAACAACAACAAAAAACCCAGAGGACTAAGTCCACCATTCCAGATTCCTGGGCAGGTAGCTCTGTGGGAGCATGCATGGCCAGCACCTGCAAAGCCCTGGGGTCCATCAAATGAAAAGGTGACACTTTTACAGTGACCCTGGCATGCTCAGGAGACAGGGACATGGCACTGCCAGGGCTGAAGAAAGCCAAAGCAATACAAGTCTTTCCGTACATGGCTACATTTGACGTCCCTGGGCACCAGGCAGCTCTCTCTCTCCCCCACCTGTTAATGTCTTCTTTCCGCCATCAAATATTCCTAATGTTATTTGAATAAATCTCTTATGGTGTATGTTTCTATTAAAAAAATTTTATTACCATAAATGGGCTCTTTGTTTTTTTTTCTTTCATTTTATTTTCAGTGTGCTACTGGTATATAACAACACGATTGATTTTTGAGACTGCGTATTATTCCCTATAAGTCCAGAGAATTCATTTATTACCTCTAACAATTTTTTGGTTGATTTCTTTTGATTTTCTAGGTCACCAGTAAAACGGAATATTTGTATTCTTTTCCTTCGTCTATTCGTCTTTTATTGTCTTCCCTCTCCAGCGGTTATTATAAGCACTCGTGGTACTATATTAAATGGATATTGTGACGAGAGGCTGTTTGTTTCATTCCTGTTTTGTTTTTGCTGTTAAGGAAATGACTCTAATGTTTTCCCCACACACATCATGTGCCTTGCACCAGAAATGCAACATACAAAGTTGGAAATGAGATGAATAATCATTTTTAAATGATTAATTTCAGTAACGGAATCAATCCATCTAATTATAAAGAATTGTACACAAAATGGGATTTTTTTTGAGACCGGCAAAGTCATTTTTGATACATATTAACATAATGACACTATTTTTCTGCCAATATGATGAATGGTGTGGAGGCTTTTAACTTACGTGTGGTAGCCTTGAAGTCCACGGTTAAGCCTCAGACTCCTTAGTTTGGGATTAGTAAAGGATTCTTGTAAGGTGCTTACTTTATTTCCTGGATTTTTGTTGTTGTTGTTTTATTTTTGTTTTGTTTTTCCTTGCGATAGGGTCTCACTCTAGTCCAGGCTGACCTGGAATTCACTATGCAGTTTCAGGCTGGCCTTGAACTCACAGAGATTCTCCTACCTCTGCCTCCCAAATGCTGAGATTAAAGACATGCACCACCATGCCTGGCCCCTTTCCAGTTTTATTTGAGATTTTTCCGAAGTGAGTTATTTTAGTTTCTCTTTGTGGTTGGTATTTATCGGATCTGAGAATTTTCTTCCATTTCTCTCAAAAATATAAGCTAGAGCATAATCTTTTTAAAAAAATTTATTTATCTTTATTTATTTATTTGAGAGCAACAGACACAGAAAGAGGGGCAGAGAGAGAGAAAGAGAGAATGGGTGTTCCAGGGCCCTCAGCCCCTGCAAATGAACTCCAGATGCATGCACCACCTTGTGCATCTGGCTTACGTGGGTCCTGGGGAATTAAACCTCAAACCATGGTCCTTAGACTTCACAGGCAAGCGCTTAACTGCTAAGCCATCTCTCCATCCCTAGAGTATAATCTTGAGAGCTCTGTGAGACTCACTCTCCTTAATTTCTTGGAAGTTAAGAAGTACATTCTGGAAATCCATGAAGAGCAGGTTCCTTGTGATAAATCTTTGATTTTAGGACTTACTGTTTATTATTTGGTTATTAGTTCAGTCATACCCTTTCTTTTCATACTAGTTCTTAAAATTCAAAAACATACACAAGAGAAATATGTATTTCCAGTTAGATAGCAACTTTATTACCATGTAACTGAATACTTCTAAAAATTATAATAATTTTTTTCTCATTGACTGACGTTATTAGTGATCTCATCGGATTTAGAGACTCTTTCTTTATTTTTTTTAACCCCCAGAGCCAAATAAAATGTTGTGTTAGGTTAGTATTTGTTTAATTAACTATTTTAACATTGTTACTATAACAAAATACTTTATAAAGGAAATTGGTTTATGGGACTGGAGACATAGCTTAGCAAAGCCAAAGGACCCAGGTTCGATTCCCCAGGACCCATATAAGCCAGATGCATAAGGTCACACATGCATCTGGAGTTCGTTTGCAATGGCTGAAGGCCCTGGTGCACCTATTCTCTCTCTATCTGTCTCTCTTCTCTCTCTCTCTCTCAAATAAATAAACAAAATAAAAAAATTAAAAAGAAAACAGGTTTACTTTAGCTCACAGTTCTGGTTGAAGATCCGAGGGCTACCCCTGGTGATGGGTTTCTTGCAGGCAGAATCCTGTGGTAATATAGTGCAGCACCCAGCCAGAGGCTGCATTCCTTCTCCATTCTTTTCTTCTTAGAAATCTACCAGGATCCAATCAAAGATACAGTGGAGGAGCCCATCCTAACTCCCTTCAGTAACCACCTCCCAATCTCGCCATAGTCACAGTAAGTCTGTGTTGTAGTCAGCTCCATATTGCTGGGATGAACATCCAAACCAGACCCAGATTATAGAAGGAACTGTGTATTTCAGCTTATCGATCCAAGGGGAAGTTCCATCAAAGGCAGAAGAAGCTGGTGCCCATTCATAAATCCAGGCAGAGAGAAACAACCAAACAACCAGCCCCACAAGCAAGCATAGCTCAGCATCGAGAAAGCACGAATCTGCAGCAGCAGGAACCCCAGAGCTCACCCTGCTCTGCATGCCTTAGGCTGGAATTCAGATCTGCCTCCAGTGACAGCCCCCACCCCCATAGGAGTCTACCTGCTTGGGGCAGAAGCTGCAAACTCAATTTTAATAACACCTGAGTCTATGGGGGGCATACATTCAAACTACCATAGTTTCTTTTTTTAAAAAATATTTTATTTATTTTTATTTATTTGCAAGTAGGGGGAGAGAGAGATAATGGGTGCACCAGGGCCTCTAGCTGCTGCAAATGAACTCCAGATGCATGCACCACTTTGTACATCTGGATTTTACGTGGGTACTAGGGAATTGAACCTGGGTCATTAGGCTTTGCACTCAAGCACCTTAACCACTGGGCAATCTCTCCAGTCCAAAATACCACAGTTTCTAACCTTAGCACCTCCCAATAGTCATCCCAATGAGATTATCTCAACACATAAGTCCCTTCAGTGGACATATTCAAGCCCTAGCATAGGTTGAACTCATTGTCAATACTAAGTAAAAGTATATAGAATAAACCAAATGAAGGATGAGCCCTGGTATGGGGACACATGACTGTCATTCCAGCACTCAGAAGACAAAGGCAGTCTGGGGTCTGGGCTACATAGCAAATCCTAAACCAGCTAGGGATTAAAACAAACAAAACAAAACAACAGAAAACAAAGAAATGAGCTCCTTTCTGCATGGCATATAAATTTAGCTTGTCTCTCCCTCTATTTCAATCCCATCTATACTCACCTTTATTTCTTAGGAGTCTAACAACTCTACAAGATAATATATGCTTCATGATTTATGTCTTGCCTAGTCCAAGAAGGTAGGCTCTAATATATTAAAGGGTATAAAAACATCACTGTGTTTAAAGATAATAAAAGAACTTGAAGTGTGGGAAAATAGATGAGTTAAGCACCGATAAGCATTAGATATTGGCAATAAAATAGTATGATCACTACATCTTCTAATCCTCCATAATGTGTTTAATTTCCTCACAGTGTTATTTCACATGACTGCGGGTGATATTATCAAAGATCTGCTTGTCCTCTAGAATCTCAGGGACCCTCTGCTCCTTCGTACCTTATGAACTTTTCTGGATTTTTTTGCTTTTCCAAGATAGGGTCTCGCTGTAGCCAAGGCTGACCTGGAATTTGCTCTATAGTCTCAGGCTAGCCTCAAACTCATAATGATCCTCCTACCTCCGCCTCCCAAGTGCTGGGATTAAAAGCATGCGTCACCACATCCAGCTTCCTTATGAACTTCTGGATCTTCCTGCTTCCTGTCAAAGCCTTCCTACCTGGCAATGCTCTTTGGGCTGAGCCTAGTCAAGTAGGGATCAAGAGCTGTATTTCTCTATGACTCTAGTAATTTCTTCAGGAGTAAGGTTCTTGTCTCACAGTCTGAAAAGAAAGCTTCGATCCATCTCCATTCTTCCAACTTTTAAATATTTTATCTTTATTTTATTTATTTATTTGGGAGGGGGAGAGAGAAAGAATGGGCATGCCGGGGCCTCTAGCCACTGCAAACGAACCCCACATGCATGCACCCCCCTTGTGCATCTGGCTTACATGGGTCCTGGGGAATCAAACCGAGGTCTCTTGGCTTTGCAGGCAAACTCCTTAACTGCTAAACCATCTCTCCAGCCCTCTTCCAACTTTTAATATGAGTTTTTTTTTTTCTTTTCTGTTTGGCCACTTTAAGAAAGTCCTGTCTTGAGCCAGGCACAGATGATACACATCTGTACCCGCGGTCCTTAGGGTGCTGGATCAGTTACGTTCTTGTGGCTCGGACAAAATATCTGACAAAATTCAGTTTAAGGGAGGGAAAATGTTATTTTGGTTTATAGTCCCAGGTTACAGTCCATCATGGCTGGGAAGACGTGGTGGCAGGAGCCTGAAGCCACTGCTCACATCCAGTCCACAGTGAGGAAGCAGAGAGAGATGAGTGCCACAGGCTTAGAGTGTTATAGCCAGCTTCCCCTTGCCCAGTGATTGGCACACTCTCCTGCTGCTGTTGTCCACCTGATGTTGGTCAGGAGGTGATGTCCACCCTCTGCTCATGCCACTGTTTCCCCTGCCACCACGGAGCTTCCCCTCGAGTCTGTAAGCCAGAATAAACCCTGTCCTCCTCCCACAAGCTGCTTTTGGTCGGGTGCTTTGTGCCAGCAAGGAGAAGGTAACAGAGACAATTCAGTTCACAAAATTACCTGGATTGGGGCTGGCGAGATGGCCCAGAGGGTAAAGGGGCTTGCTGCACAAGTCTGCCAACCGCAGTTCACATCCTGGTACTCATGCGCTCAGTGATCCCAACGTGCCTGGGGCATCAGGAGGATGTGAGACAGACTCAGACAGTCCTGAAGCTTATAGGCCAGCTGCTGTAGCCTTCCCAGCAACAAGTAACAGTGAGAGATGCCAAACAAGGGGGAAGGAGAAAACCAAGGCCCAGCCCTCCACAAGCACTCCGTGGCATGTGTGTGTCCCATGCGTGCGAGCACACACACACACACACACGTCATACACAGACACACACACACACGTCATACACAGACACAGACATATTCATACGGAAGGCCTCAGGGAATGGCTCAGTAGTTGAAGGTGCTTGCTCCCAAAGCCTTCTGGCCTGCTTTTGATCCTCTAACACAGACATGAAGCCAGACAGGAAACATGGCAAACACCTAGCATTCACTTGCAATAGCAGATGCTATTGCACAGACACATTTTATTTATTTATTTCAGGGGGTGGACAGAGAATGGGCATGTCAGGGCCTCCAGCTACTGCAAACAAACTCCAGATGCACGCACCACCTTGTGCATCTGGCTTTACGTGGGTCCTGGGGAATCAAACGTGGGTCCTTTGGCTTTGCAGGCAAGCACCTTAACCGCTAAGCCATCTCTCCAGCTCTTAACACTTTTGTTTTGCAAATGGACTGTCCCTCAAATGTGTTAAGTGCTTGTTTTACATGATGAAGATTATTGGAAGGGTGTGGAAACATGAAGAGGTAGATTCTGAGGAGAGCTCTTGTTGTCAGTGAGTCGTGGAAGGAGATTGCGGAGCTCATCGCTCTCTCTCTCTCTCTCTCTCTCTCTCTCTCTCTCTCCCCTCCCTCTCCCCGTGCACAAGAGCCATGAGAGAAATGGCTCTGTTTTTTCACACTGCCACACACTGTCTCCCGCCCTGTGCTGCCTTACCACAAGCCTTCCCAGTCATGAACTAAAACCTTTGAATGAAATTTGTAGTTACTTGGGTTTCAAGGTGATTTTCAAAACCAAATATTTTCAGATTTAAGTCTACAACATCCTATCCACAAATCTAGCCAATTTTAAATAAAAATCACTTTCCACAGGACTAAGGCTCCAGCTAATCAAATTGAACACATTCCATTCACTCTGAACAAGTGGTATAATTTCTACACGTAGCTAAGTTTACTAAATATTTAAACAATCTATAGCTTTAACATATTTTGTCTATAATAAGGCCTTCATGTAAATAACTCTTTAGCCTAACAAGAGGACCTTTATCAATGCCTAAGCAACTGTGCTTAATTGATTTATTTATGAATGTGAGGTTAATACTGATAGTTATTAAAGTTAGCCAAATGATTTTATAATGCTTGAGTTTAAAATCACTAACATAAATTCAATCATGACTTTTAAATTGGTTAGTTTAACAAATTAGTTTTTAAAAGTATGGGGGACCAGTGACCTATGACTGAAAACAAAGAAAAAAATCAGTCACTGTGTGAGGACTTTGCTTCCTGAATCAAAAAATAATTTGATACTCACATGTCAGGGGAGAGAGAGGTCATATTGTGCAGAAAAAAAAAATTACACAAAGATTTTATAGTATTTACGAAACCATGAGAAATGGGAACATTGACTGAACATTTGATATTATTGGGGAAATTTGTGTGAAAATTTTATGACTATATTCCACTCTAATGGGGGGGGGGAGGTTGGGAGAGGAGATGGGTCTTTCTGCATCTCCTAGTGTAGCCTGGAACTTACTGTGTAGCCCTGACTGGCCTGGGCCTCGAGATCCTCCTGCCTCAGCCTCCCAAGTACTGGGATCACAGGTGTGCACCACCACGTCCTGCTGGGTTGGCAGTTGTTGAAGCTGGGTAATGCGTTCATGGGCTCATTAAGCCATGCCATAAATTGTTGTGTGGGTTACAAATTCTGCATAATGAACACATCTCAATGAGTTAAATGGGACTATTATGGCCAACTCGTGAGACTGTTTCAGATAGCATGTTTTCAATAAGGACTCATTAAGCAACAGATTCACAGATTGTCCCTGTGTTTGCAAAATGTATTCTTTAATTGAGACAAAGATATTAATACCAGAGGTGGTTTTTGTTTTTTTTTTTTTTTATTCCTCCTCATCATCTCTCCTAAAAGTATTCAAGGTGGACAAGCGCCCAGTCAGCAGAGGATCTCATGGGAACCAGCTGCTGGGGGTGCCCCCGGCGGGTCTAACCAGAGGCAGGGCGGAGGACCTCTGCACAAACTCAGTGCCCGGCCACCACTGCAAGACCGACGTTCTTCCTCCGAGCGCGCCGCTGGCCCCCTCAGTCTGGGGGGGGCATTGAACATCTGCACTCCCCACAAGGTCCAGAGCATGCTGGTGTTTGTTGCTGGCTCAGGGACCATGCTTTAAACATCACGGCGGCAAAGCAAGTTGAAGTGCTTCCTCCAGGGCATCCGAGCCTCCAGGCCAGGAATTCAAGTCCGTTACGACAGAATGATCTCGTGTCAGCTGAAGGAGATCAATGCCGTGACCAGTGGACACCAGCTCCTGGACGCTTGTCCCTCGTCATGGGTGCTGTCGCCAGGGTGGAGGTGGCTCTCACGGCCATTTACGGCTTTAGAGTCTTTTTTGAAAAAAAATATATTTTATTAATTAATTATTTATTAATTTATTTATTTATGTGTGTGTGTGTGAGAGAGAGAGAGGGATTGAATGGGCATGCCAGGGCCTCTAGCCACTGCAAATGAACTTCAGACCAGTATCAAACCTGGTACTGGTCCTTGGGTTTCACAAGCAAGCGCCTTAACCACTAAGCCGTGTCTCCAGCCCCGGTCTTATAGTCTTTATTTTCTGTGTGCCCTTACACATAACAGTAGGGAAAGATGTATCCCTTTCTTTCTCTACTAGCTTCCTCCACTGCCTGCTTAGTGTTTCTATATTTTAAAATATTTTTATCTATTTATTTGCAAGTAGAGAGAGATGAGAGAGGGAGACAGACACACACACACTCACAAACACACACACACACACACACACACACACACACACAGAATGGGTGCGCCAGGGCCTCCAGTCACTACAAACAAACTCCAGACACATGCGCCACACCTTGTGCATCTGACTTTACTGGATACTAGGGAATCGAACCTGGGTAGTTAGGCTTTGTAGGCAAGCACCTTAACCGCTAAGCCATCGCTCCGGTTTCCATCTCAACTATTAAAGCTTTTGAATGCAAGCCTTTAGGGTCCTCAATTTCCTCAGCACCTTGCCTGGTACTGTAGCTCTCGCCGTTAATTCCCAGGGTTGGAGCATCCTCCTCCCGAGGCAACAGGGAGGGCTTTGTAGAAGAAATGGCTGTGAGCTGAGGCTCGGAGAGTGCGCTGCAAGATGCAAACACATTTGCATGCTGGTGTATATTGATTTTTTTTTTTCTAAAAGGGCTGGAGGCAGGCTAGCTATATGTATGAGACTTAAAAAGTTTAATGTATAGGAAAAAAAAAACCAGAATGCAGATTAAAGAAATAGGAACCATAAGGCAAATTCATGAAAGAGGTTCATGTTGGGTCACTTATATTTATTTGCCAGAGACTGGCCATGAACTTGACTGTTGACTTTTTCCCACCGACTGCTAGAAAGCGAGGCTCAATTCATCACTTGATTCCTGGAGCCTGTAAGATAAAAGGGATCCAGCTGCTAGAATGAAACACAGCCGGAACGGGCTCAGGAAACAGAGAAATCTCTCCCGTGGAGCCTCAGAAAGAGAGAAGGGTCGATGTGCCAAACAAAAACCTGGGTCTCTCAGGGTGAGGAGATCTTATTTGTCTGAGAAATGATTCCTCTGGGTGGAGTCTGAAGAAATCAGGCTGAGAGACAAGCCTTGGTGTCTCTCTGCCTTTTCCCCAGACGAGCGGGGCCTAGCAAGGCCAGCCGCCAGCCAGACCTATTTTATGGACAGATATATATCTTGTCCAAGAAGCAATAGATATGTTCCTAGAAACAGAAAATGACAATGGTAAACAGCAGGGAGGGAACAAGCAATGGAAACCAGGCGAGAAAGAAGGAGAGACGTCTTGGGCATGCTCAGCGATGAAGAATCTTAAAGACAGAGCCCGGGTGCATCTAAGCAGGCTTGGCCCATGGGCCCCATGTGTCCCAAGATAGCTATGAACATAACCCATGGCACAGCATTGCCACATCAAGCAGTTGGCCATCATTAGCTGTAGCAGAAGGAGGACCCGGTAGGAAGGTAAGCCAGTGCCAGGCCTTGGCTTGGGCTGCTTGGTTGGAGGGCTAGTTGAAGGAGTAGGGATGAAGTGGAAGGAGTTGTTTTGGGGGCTGAGCATTGGTGACAAGTTTCTGAGTTCACATTAAGGTAAGACCATGTAGGGTGATGTCCCCGAAAGTATCCAGGTCTGTGTTTTATTGCATTGGCTTGGTTTTAACCCGTTGTTGGTGCCTCCCCCTTCCACAACCATATCTTCTTGGTTGACCCTAGAGGTGACTTACAAATGGTACCATGGACACCCCTAGCTTCCCACATCTCGGGCACTTGTATGAAGGGGTGGGAGTCTTTCTTCTCGCTGGAGTCAGGCAGTCACAGAATGAAAGGAGTTCACGTCACAGCTGCCCCTCTCAACCAGCAATGGCCAAGAGTCAACTCCTGTGGAGGGGAGGTGCTGATAAGGCTCTGCTTGCTCCCTGAGCCCGGCCACCAGAGTTCAGATCCCTAGCAGCCATGCAAAGCCAGGTGCCAACGTGGTGCATGCACCTATAACCCCAACAAGCCTGTGGCAATGGCAGTGGGAATGGAGCCAAGAGAACCCAGGACTTTGTGGGTCCAGCCAGTCTAGTCTTCCCAACAGCAAGAACGCCAAATAGATCTTGTCTCAAACAAGGTCAAAAGAGAGGACCAATAACCCAAGGTTATTCTCTGACCTCCACACATGTGCCATGTATGTGTGCTCCATATAGACACATCGTCATACACATACACACATAAATTAAATATATATATATATATATCTTGGGCTGGAGAGATGGCTTACCTGTTAGGGCATTTGGCCTGCGAAGCCTAAGAACTGTTCAAGTCCTCCAGATACAGCCAGATGTAACAGTGACGCAAGCATGCAATGCCTCGCATGCCCACAAGGGGAGCACACATCTGGAGTTCGGTTACAGTGGCTGAAAGGTCCTGACGTGCCCATTCTCATTCTCTCTCTCTCTCTCTCTCTCTCAAAAAGAATTATTTCTTGGGAGAAAGGCAGAGTGAGAGGCTGAGTTGATGCTCCCATTCCAATCATCCTTCTAGAACAGAAATCCCAAAATGTGTGTGTATGCAGGTTTTTATGGTGTGGGTGCACAGGTGTATGTGGAGACCAGAGATCAATGTTGGGGGTCTTCCTCAATTACTCTCCACATTATTATTATTATTATTATTATTATTATTATTATTATTATTTGGAAATAGGGTCTCTTACTAAAGCCAGAGCTCACCAATTTAACGAGACAAGCTAATCAGTGAGACGTAGGGATCCTCCTCTCTACCTCTCCAGTGCCGGGAATACAGTGTGCACCTGGCTTTGACATGGGTTCTGGTGCTCCACAGTCAGATCCTTTCGCCTGAACACTAAGCAATTTAGCCATTGAGCAATTTACCCAGCCCCTAGAAATGCTCTCTTTTGAGATACAATTTTTTTTAAAAAAAACTTTATCTGCTATTTCACTGTATAAAGTGACAGGCTTTGTAATGACATTTTCATTCAATTATATCATATTTCTTGATCACAGTCATCCCCATGACCTTCTCCCATCCCCGAGAATCGCTTCCCACACGTCCTTTCCCTGCCTCAGCCCTGTGTGGTCTGAAATGGCAGCTCTCCTCAGGCAACAAAGTAATAGGTTTTCCCTGTCGTCATTCCATTTCAATTTCCTGTCTGGCCACAAGCCATACGGATCCATCCTTAATAAGGTCCACGGCAGTAGATCCTGCCTTCGGCTTGGGTTGTGGGGCTGTGGCAGTATGGGAATATATAAAAAAGAAATGAAGTTCTTTTTTTTTTTTTAATTTTCTCTTTTGGATGTGGGCACATGAACTGCCCCACCTCCTGGTCCCTAACCCAATGGCTCAGTCTGGGGAAAAAAAAGAAATGTGCCTTTGACAGAAAGTAAATCTCCAGGAGTTGGAGACTGAGGGTTCAGGAAGGCACAGGGAAGGAAGAGGGATTTGGAGAGTCAATCTGTCAAGGTTTCAGTCAACCAGCCCCGCGCCCCATCAGTCCCATGCACACTGAGAAATCATGGTCCCTCTAGTGACCTCTTGCTCAGCTCGCTCATTTCACACAGCCTGAGAGCACCTCCTCACAGTGTTCCCACACACCCTCCTTTCTTTTTCAAAAGTGCAAGCCAAGAGAGATAGAGAGAAGAGACACAGAGAGAAATGGGTACACCTGGGCCTCCAGCCACTGCAAATGAACTCCAGATGCATGCGCCACTTCGTGCATCTGGCTTTACGTAGGTACTGGGGAATTGAACTCGGGTAGTTAAGCTTTATGGGCAAGCACCTTAACCACTGAGCAGTCTTTCCAGCCCACAGTCCTTCTTGTCATTGTCCCCCACACCACCTGTGAGTCGTCGACCTCTCTTAGGGCCCAGCCAGGGTCCAGGCACACTGTCTCTAACAAGCTAGCAGGACTGGGGAAGAGGACTGCTAGGAGGGAGGAGATGGGGCCCCTAGTCCTGATCTTCAGATGCTGACCCCAGGCCAGAGCAAGGAAGTAGGAAGGGATCTAGAATTTTCCTCATGCCCAGTACAGTCACAAGAGCCATAAATATCTTGTACATATCAGGTCATTTCATCTTCTCTGTTTTTATGTTCATATTTTTTTTTTCAAGGAGAAAACCGAATTGAGAGGAATTGCCGCCGGCCACCCAGCCGATAAACGTTGGCACAGAATCAAAACTATCTGAGTCCAAAGCCTGTGGTCCTCTTATTTTACCAGTTGAGTGGAGGGTTGTAGCATCCAAATGAAAATATCCGTGGAGCTATTTCTCCCACCGATGGACCCAAGGGTCTGGGAAAGCAAGACAGAGGAGGGAGTGGTGCGTCTCATGAGCATGCGCAGAGGCAGTCCTGAAAAGCGCTCTTTCTTTCCCGTGCTGCTAAGCTCTGCTGCCTCAGGGAGAGATGTCCCATCAATAGCCGTAACAATGGAGCCAGGAGAAACAAGGGGTTACGTGCCACATGCCTCCCTTGGGAGGTCCTCATAGGCACGTGCAGTGGGAACCATACCCCCCCACACACATCCCTGTTGCATCAATACCAAGCCAGGGTTGCATGTAGCAGGGATCTCTTCACACGTCTGAATGACTTTAAAGTTCAACGCGACTCAAGTCTCAAGTCTGGTGCTCCACAGTCAGATCCTTTCACCTGAACACTAAGCAATTTAGCCATTGAGCAATTTCCATTGAGACTTGGCGGGGGTGGATCAATGGGTAAAGTCCTCGCCACACAAGCATGAGGACCTGAGTTCAAATCCCCCAGAGGTGCACGTGCACCTGCGCACACCTTACCTTCCGCATCCTCATTTTCGCCAGAGTCTCTCACTGCTTCTTTTGCCAGTCTAGCTGGCCCGTGTGCTTCTGGAGGATTCTCCTGTCTTCAACTCCCTGCTCACAGTAGTATGCTGGAGTGGCAGACACCTCCGACAGCATCCAGCTGTACATGGTCGCTGGGGATCCGAGCCCAGCCTTCACCCTGGGGCAGCCAGCGCCTTATCTACTGAGCCATTTCCCCAGCCCCGATCGTGCCCTCTCGCTCAGAGAAGTGCTTCAAAATACTAAGTCTAGTGTGTTCCCTCTCTCAAAATCCATTCCTCTCCCCAACAATGAAAAAAAATACATAATTAAAAAAAAAAACCCACCTGTCTAGCAGTCACAAGGGTCTTTCTCCAGGGGCCAGCTCTCCTGAGTCCTGTGAGGATTTTTCAAACACTGTGTGGAGATGATAAACAACTACAAAGATAAACAGACATACTCCAGCCTCAAGGCACCTGCATACAGGACAGGGAGGGAAGAAGGAAGGCTCTGAATGACACAAAGTTTCCCCATGCATTTTTATTTATTTATTGGAGAGAGAGAGAGAGAGAATGGGTGTGCCAGGGCCTCTAGCCACTGCACACAGTAAACTCCACACAAGTGCTGCACCACCATGTGCATCTGGCTTACATGGGTTCTGAGGAGTCGAAGCTGGGTCCTTAGGCTTTTCAGGCAAGCGCCTTAACCGCTAAGGCCATCGCTCTGGCCCAAAGGTTGTTCATTCTTAACCTGGAACTTCAGAATGACAGAGGTGCCCTGCTGGGCTCCACAGCATCTAGACTGACTCAGTAGCCCTGGACCAACTCCAGCCTCCCGGTGCTTCCGTTCCCCAACTGCTCTCACTTGATCTCAAGCCTGGGGTCCTCCTCTACCCTACTTCTGCCCAGAGAAATGGGGTAGGTACCAAGCAGTGGCAGGATGCCAGCTGTCTAATGCAATGATCAGTTTATATTCTACGCTGGGTACAGAGTTGATATCCCAGGGCCACAGGACTTTAACCATCAGGCGATGGGTCTCCCTCTACTGCCTCAGGACCCCCTTCACGCCTGCTGTCAGGGAGCTCCAGCCACAGACATTTCCAGGCAGCCCATAGACAGACACTGTCCTGCTCTTAGTACCAAATGCCTGACCAGTGCCATGGTGACGCCCAAGTGCCATGTCACATGAAGGGGTCACAATCCATCTCCCATGCCCTCCTTCACTACTCAGCCAACTGGACACTGGACACCTGATCTTTAGCCTTGACATATTATTTTTTTTTCACTACTTGAGCATGATAAATAGATTTCAGAATTAGACATGCTTGGCAATGTCCTGCCGGCTTACATTGCAAACCGACTATGCAAAATGGTCAGTCTGTAAGCTGAACATCTGTGAACCACTTAGGCTGACAGGCATTAGGCCTTGGCCTGGGTCCCCTCTGTCAGCCTCGTGTGGCTTCCAACAACCTTTGACTCCATAGACTGGAAGCACCCAGGAATCCCTTCCTCAGAGCATCAGGACTAGCCTCAGAGTGACTGTTTGCACTTAACTCCCTTTACAGGATCAGCATTTATACAGGTTGGGTCTTATCTCTCATGCTGTGCCTCCCTTGGGACAGGCCGTGTCTCCCTCAGACTGAGACTCCCTGAGGACAGGCCGTGTCTCCCTCAGACTGGGGCTCCCTGAGGACAGGCCGTGTCTCCCTCAGACTGGGGCTCCCTGAGGACAGGCCGTGTCTCCCTCAGACAGGGGCTCCCTGAGGACAGGCTGTGTCTCCTCAGACTGGAACTCCCTGAGGACAGGCCATGTCTCCCTCAGACTGGGGCTCCCTGAGGACAGGCTGTGTCTCCTCAGACTGGGGCTCCCTGAGGACAGGCCGTGTCTCCTCAGACTGGGGCTCCCTGAGGACAGGCCGTGTCTCCTCAGGCTGGGGCTCCCTGAGGACAGGCCATGTCTCCCTCAGACTGGGACTCCCTGAGGACAGACCACATCTTCCTCAGACTGGGACTCCTTGAAGTTAAGACACAATGCTGGTTGTTAAGATTTTTCAGGAAGGCCAGATTCACAGGGTCCTTGTTGAGCACAAAGTCCAGCTGAGAAAACAGCCTCGTACCCACACAAGTGTGCTGAGCATGATGAACACAGACATGGGTCCTGTGTGGCGTACGATGTGGGGCCTGAAGACACATTGTGACCGTGACAGTTGTTTGGCCCATCTGTCTCTAGCAAATGGACCGAAAGTTCTCCATAGGTATTGGGTCATAGGTTTTCTACACCTGAAAATTCACCTTGCGTTCTGTATCTGGTACCACCTACCCCATGTGTACATGAATGTCCTCCAATTCCAGGCCATTCCATCTCTAGAGATATGCTTTTCAAACAAGTTGGCCATAATCTATTTAGCTGACACAGGTCCAGGGAACCCACGGCTCTCCTACAAAGTGCCGGAAGTATCTTACAGTTTGCTTTCCATCTTACTGCTCTGCAATAAAGGCTTTCTTCCAAAGCTCTCCAGCTCTAGGTCCCTAGGTGTGCTCTGCAAAGTGGAACATGTGGCCTCAGAGCGCAAACCATCCTTAGCCAAGAGGGCTCTGTGACGTACAAGTGGTGGTGAGGACGTACGCGGAGGAGATGGCTCTCAAGTGTGACTTAACTCTGTATTTGTGTCAGGAAGACCTCTGGCCCCAGCCTTCATCTCACCTGTATCTGAACCAGAACATTCTCTCCTGTTCCCGTGTAGCCAGAAGTTATATGTCATGTGGATCTTTTTTAAGTTTTTTAAAACTTTATATTTATTTATTTATTTGAGAGAGAGAGAAAGACAGAGAGATGGAAAGAGAGAATGGGTGCGCCAGGGCCTCCAGCCACTGCAAATGAACTCCAGACACATGTGCCCCCTTGTGCATCTGGCTTACGTGGGTCCTGGGGAATTGAACCTAGGTCCTTTGGCTTTGCAGGCAAAATGCCTTAACCACTAAGCTATCTCTCCAGCCCATGTGGATCTATTTTTAAAATATTTTATTTGTTTATTTGCAAGTAGAGAGAGACATAGAAAGAGAGAGAGAGAGAGAGAGAGAGAGAATGGTTACACCAAGGCCTCTAGCCACTGCAAGCGAACTCCAGACACATGTGCCACCATGTGCATCTGGTTTTACGTGAGTACTGGAGAGTTGAACCTGGGGCTTTAGGCTTTGCAGGCAAGCACCTTAACTGCTGAGATATCTCTCCAGTTCCTCCTGCAGATCTTTGCCTAACGCCCATAATCCCTCACTTGGTACCTTACCTGAGAAGGCTCACTTACTGTTCCCATAGACAAATATCCTTCAAGTGGCTTCTTCTTAGACACCATCTTGCTCCCTCGCTTATGGTCTAAGTGAGGCCCTGGAAAAACCCCTTCCTGCACATCACACCCATTCATCACGTGTCTCAACTTCTCTTAGCAAGTTCAAAAACCAAGGTCCCTGGTTCATAACAGAAGGGAAAGCCAAGCGGGGAGCTTCACAGAGGGGCTGTCTGCGACGCACAGGCCGGGGTCAGACTAGTGCTGGCAATAGCAGAACTTGTCCTAAGAACAATTCTGATCTTTTTTTTTCATCCTGACTGATGTCCATGCCTCACCGTCTCCCTCTTCCCACAGCGGTGTGCACTCACTTGTGTGGCCAATACCTTTTCTTGGGCCCCACACAGCCAGGCACAGGACATGGAAACAAATTAAGCCCTAACTACCCTGGAGCTAGTCTGAACCCACAAAGTAGAAACCTTGATTGAACTTGACTAGTAAGCTCAGAACTCACTGGTTCTTGTTATCCATAATTTTTTCTTTATTGACAGAGAGAAAGAGGTAGAGAGAGAGAGAGAGAGAGAGAGAGGGAGAGAGAGACAGAAAATGGGTGCATCAGGGCCTCCAGCCACTGCAAATGTACTCCAGACGCATGCTCCACCTTGTACATCTGGCTTATGTGGGTCCTGAGAATTGAACTGAGGTCCTTTGGCTTTGCAGGCAAGTGCCATAACTGCTAAGCCATCTCACCAACCCTTGTTGGCCATAATCTTATTACTCAGTAGCTAGTGGCAAGGCTTGGGCGCAGTAGTTTGCAAAGTCTTTAAAAGTCTGGAGGGACTGGGGAGATAGCTCAGTGGGTAAAGTGTTTGCCTTGAAAGATTAAGACCCACGTTAGATCCCCAGAACCCAGGTAAAAATTCCAGGTGTGCCTGAAATTCCAGCACTGGGGAGCCAGAGACAGGTGGATCCCTAGTGCTTTTCTGGCCAGCTACTCGAGCTTAATTGGTAAACTGCAGTGAAGCAGTTACCTTCGTGTTGCTGGGACAAAACATCTTACCAGAAGCAGCTATGCGGGGGTGGGGGGGGGGGGAAGGCTTATTTCACTTGCAGTTTAGAAGGGATGTTTCATCATGGCAGAGAAAGAACGACATGAGCCGACGGCTGGGTGCCACATCTTGTCCCATCCATAGGGACGAAGTAGTATGAGTGAGTTCATGATGAACACCTTGTGGGGCTTGACTAACAGGCCTCAAGTTCTACACCTAGTGACACACCTCCTCCATCAAGGGTCCACCTCCCAAAGCCTCTCCTAACTGAGAATGAAGTAGGAGGCTTCATCTCACACACATACACACACATGAGGTTACGGGGGACATTTTCTATTCAAACCACCATATGCAGGCCAGTGAGAGGTCCTGTCTCAGAAAGAGGTGGACAAGGTTCTTGAGAACGCCCAAGGTTGTCCTCTGGCCTGTGTATACACGTGCTTGCATACCACCCCCCACACACACACATACACGTGCACGCAAATAAAAGAAGACAGGTAGAAATCTGGAGATCTGGGAATTCTCATTTCACGGATGAAGAAATGAAGTTTCACGAGATTAAGCGAGTAAACAAAGTCTGGCACCTAGCAAGTTGCGCACGCAGGATTTGAATGCCTGCCCATTCCGTTCCCGAGCCCTTGGTTCATTCCCCACTTCGCAGCCCTGAACTATTAGTGGTGGGACTTGTACAACAAGATGAGAGTAGGGATTTCCAAGCGACCCCAAGTGCGTAACCCTTATCTCCGCCATCTCCTCTTGTCCCTATACCGACAGACACCAGAGGGCTGACTTATTGGAGAGGAAACAACAGACAGTGTAACGGGCAGGAAATGCCCGGAAGGAATTCTACATAATCCCAGGTAATGCAAGTCTTACCACCCCTCCACGCTCTCCTAACTGTCCTTCCTGTCAGATTTCTCTGTACTCTGATGCCCACGAGTTCTCACAGGTTGGTACTCCAGAGAGCAGCCCGCAGGAGTGCGCGTATGTCTGGCTTTACAACGGTGCTGTCATTCCGTCCCCTTGTGGGCAAATAAAAATAAGATGTAGTTCCTAAAACCAGATCTACTTCACATTTCATTTTACTTGAGAAAATGGAAAATGCTGAAGAGACGCTTGGAGGTCAACTTCCTCTGACTCTTTTTTTTTTTTTTTTTTTGAACAGAGCCTAAAGTACCTAAACTGAACAAATCTTCATGCTACTACTGACTATGCAAATCAATCATATTTCTTCCCAAGCCTGGCTCAGAGCACCCTGGAACCCATGCCAACCAGCATCTGTTCACTCTTCTGTTTCCCCCTCCACACACCCAAGTCAAAGACCCCAATACACAAATGGCTGTGACTTACTAAATCCTAGTACCTTGGCATGGCCCCAAGATACGTCTTTCTAATCACATCTCTTAGCCTTGAGCAAGACACAGCGATAAAAAGGGAAGGGAGGCCATTCGTGTATACTGTGCCGAGGTGGAATTTTTCTCAGGTTTCCTCACAATCATCTTTTACGAGCTATAGTAAAGACCACATGTTCAGACAGTCTCTCTCCCTAAGCCCCAAACATTATCATATGTAACACCTGGGGTTTGCGTAATAGAGCCCCAAACAGCATCACTCACTTATGCAAAGATTTTTCCAGATGTATCCATTTCCCTTCCCATTAGCTTATTTGGAAGGTATCTTCCCTTTCACCAACCCTGCGCTACCCTCCCCCCCCCCCGCAATCCTTTTCCCTCCATCTGCAGGTAACATTCACGTCTAAAAAGAATTTTTTTTTTCAGTCATATGGATGTCCTTTTTGGATTTGCTTGGCAACTCCTGAACGATATTTCATCTCAGTCTCTCATACTGAAGCAGGGACTATCCAGGCTCAGATCGGGGATCTGCTTTCAGCCCTTTTTTTTTTTTTTGCCTCCGTCTCCTGCATTTGTTTAGCCACAGGGCCTGTTTACTATGTACAAAATGGTTTTTACATCTCTCTTTAGTTCCTACAGCTGCCGCCCCACTCAGAGACTCAGACTTGTAAATTCGCAAGTTCGGCTGGCTGCTTCATCCGGCTCCCTACAAATCTCCTGCTTCGATCTGTCTTGCACATTACAGCCTTGTAAATCTTGTCTGTCCGCACGCACACTCTCCCTCCTGCCGAACACCGCTGGGGGCTGCCCGTCGTCTGTTGGCAAGGGTGGACAGTCCACAGGGAGGCCTGGGGGGGGGGGGCACATGTAGCCTACGGGCTATGTTGGTAAATAAAGTTTTATTGGAACACCACCACACCCACTTATGTATACAATGAAGCTGTTTTCCAGGGAGTTACAATGACAGACCTCAAAGCCTCAATTGACCATCTGGTCCTTCATAGGTGAAATTTGCTGAGGCCCTCACCCATGGACTAAGGTCTGTGTGCCCTGACCTCAGCACACAGGCTGCATGGCCCACTCTCTGTTGGCCCAGTGCCTGTGCATGTTGACCCCAGACCCGCCTGGCTTACGAGGATGTCTCCTTCATCTGTCCCCATCACCATCCTCAAGACTTACAGCAACATGCACCGTTTTCTCTCCTTGGAGTTCTCTGACACCTACGCCCTCAGCCTATGCCCACCCATCACCCAACATTCAGTTCCATGGCCGACCTGTGATGTACGGGCTGGGGAGATAGTTCAGTAGATGTGGTACTTTGAATGCCACACCCCCCCCCATAGACTCAGGTGTTTTTCAATGAAAACTTGGATTTGGGGCTGGAGAGATGGCTTAGTGGTTAGGGAGCTTGCCTATGAAGCTTAAGGACCCAGGATCAGTTCCCCAGGCCCCACGTAAGCCAGACGCACAAAGTGGTGCGTGCATCTGGAGTTTGCAGTGGCCCTGGCACTCCCATTCTCTCTCTCTCTCTCTCTCAAATAAATAAATTAATTAATTAAAAAAAAAACTTGGATTTCCAACCACCTGGCTGGAAGAGATGTCACTGGGGGGTGGATCCTGGGGTCCAGTCCAAAGGCGTTACGGGGGGCGGATCTGATTTCCATCCTGAAGGTATGCAGAGGGCTTGAGCTCTGCCTGGGATTCTCTGCTGTTGATTGGCTGCTTGCTTTTGGTGGCGCTGGTGGTGGTTTTTTCTCTCTCTACTTGGACCTGTGAGAGGGGGGCCAGCCTCCTTTACCATTACGGAACTTCCCCTGGATCTGTAAGCCTGAAATAAATCTCTTCCTCCCATGAGCTGGGTCTGATTTGGAACTTCACCCCAGCAGCACGGGGCTGACTATGACAGCAGATACGGGTACTTGCCGTGCTAGCATGAGGGCCTGAGTTTGATTCCCACATGCACTCAAAAAGCTAGGCTTAGGGCTGGAGAGATGGCTTAACAGTTAAGACACTTGCCTGCAAAGCATAAGGATCTGTGTTTGATTCCCCAGTACCCATGTAAAGCCAGATGCACAAGATGGCACATGCATCTGGAGTTCATTTACAGTGGGTAGAGGCCCTGGCATGTCCATTCTCACCATACGCCCGGCTCACAGAAAATAAAATATTTTTGATATTTTCCCACTATTATTCCTCTGCATGTAAGTATTAAATTAGTACATCCTTGTATTATATTGTTTTGGAATATTTGATCTGAAAAGTTGCTGTCTTAGTTGCTGACTTGTGTGTGTTTTAATCATTAAATGAATTTTGGCTTGGCATTAGGACAGAATTTCCAGCTTCTGAAATGGCTCTGAACACACCTCCACCGTTTTGTACTGTGTGCTTATGTGAAGGGCTGTTGTCAGTTCTCAGCACTGATGATTATAACATTGGGACTCTGAAAACTGTTGAAGATGACGCACATCCTCCATCACCCCACAATGTAAAATACTCAGCCAAGATTTCATTTTTTTATGTAAAAACAAATAAGTGTATCCATCTCATTAGAATGCAAATCTGCTTTTGTCTGTATTAAGTGGATGAAATTACATGTATACTAAAAATTGTTTAAAATGAATTTCTTAGATGTTTCATTTGTGTACCTATTTTATCCCTCTAATATACCCGGGGCACAAAAATTTCTCAGGTAAAAAGGGGTTGTGAGTGGAAAACTTTAAGAGTTTAAAATTAAATTAAAATGAAAACAATAATTCTGGTTTAAGCTGTCTATTTGAGATTTACTTGGTTTTATGGGTATTTCTTGATGGAGATATACCTGTCAAACTTCCACGTTTTCCTCTTAGTAATCTTTCTGTTACAGAGGACTCAGTATAGAAGGGAAAATGTCTTCCTTCCTCCACAGTTCCTACTGAGTGCATATTGAATGGATGAATGAATGGATGAATGAATGAATGAATGAATGAGGAAAGCAACTTTAACTTTATCTTGTTCCTTCTACTCCCCTTCTATACTGGAATCAGCTAAGCTGCCCATAGGTAGACGAATGAATAATGGAAATGTGGTACACACACGTGATGCAGTTCCATTCAGCAGTATGGAAAAATGAACTTGCAAAATTTGCAGGGGAAAAAGAAACACGTATGGATCTGGAAAGAATCATATGAAATGAAGTGACTCAAACTCAGAAAGACCAAAACCTCATGGTCGCTCTGATATTCGGGCCTTAGCTTGTAATGTCTATAAATAAGTATACAGACAGGCACAGATGTGGACGAAGCCTGCGCAGGTAGAACTCTAACCAAAGGCAAATGCAGAGGGGTGGATACAAAGGAGGGCATGAGAGGGGATTGGGATGGAGGGAGTTCCGGGGTATGATGAGGCACAGGAATCAACAAAAACAAATTGTATTTGAAAATGCCAGAGTGGACTTCTGGTCAAGATGGCATCCCTCCTAACCACACTTCAGCCCCGAGGGTAGTATCAGGCAAGATCTGTGGGGCTCCAGTATGAGTAAGGCTTAGCAGACATCCAGGAGGCGGGCACAGAGAGGCACACTTGGGAAACTGCTAATTCCCATGCTTTCGGGTATCCCACTAGACCCTCAGCCCCCACAACCATCTGCCCCAGCTGCATTCCCCTGATCAGGTTGTCTGCTGCGCTACTGGCAGGCTCTGCTGACTGGAGATCATGTGCTTTCCCTCTGTCCCTGCCCACCCCCCACCATTGTGTCTGTTGGGGACCCAGTGCCTTGACCCTCTCCAGGAGGTCCCCTACTGACCTCTGATCTGCCTTGCCCCTCTACTGGAGGCCCCACTGTCCATAGCCACATGCCTTTCCCCTCTCCCAGAGGCCCCCAGCAGCTGTGCCCATGAATCTTGCTCCTCTCCCAGAGGACCCCACTGATCACTGCCTGTTGATAGCTGGCAGCAGCCCACATGCCTTGTCCCACTCCCAGATGTCCCCCATAGCATCTAGCAGTGGACCCTTGCTGCTTTCCAGTCTCCCAGAGGTCCCGACCCACTGCCTCTTGCCTACCTCTGGCTCTGTCTGGCTCCTGAAGGCTGCTCTGACTGAGCCTACCTGTGTTCTACCCCCTGTCTTACACCCTTGGTAGGCTGGCCTAGATGCTGCCTCCACTCCTCCAACACCCTGTGCTGCCTCCAGGTGCCCTGGTGTGCACTCCTTGGCCAGTTCTGCCATCTTTCCCACACTAGCCAACTCCCTGATCTGACCTGTGCTGTGAAACCCAGCAACCCCACCATCTCTCCAACACCATATGCTGCTTCCAGTGGATACTTGGGGCATCACATCAACCCAAGAAGGGGAACACATGAAATCCAGATAGTTGCCTGCCTGGGGGAACCAGTGAGTCCTCTATAACCTGCCCAATTAGGTTCAATAGGAGAGCAAGGGCTAGTGATATGGCCCCAGAGCCACAGGAAGACCCAGCTGAGACCAGGTCAAATGAATCCCAGACCCCAAATCCCATCTGTGGTATTAAGCACCAGCCCAGAGTAGCTGGCACGTGTATACCCTTCACAACCTGAAGAGCCCAAAATACAAAGCCATCATTAGCTGATTCTATTCAAACATGAAATAGAATGCTCACTGAAGACACTGCAAGGGAAAACTCTTGCTTCCTCCTTAATTAAATAAGATTGCCACACTGTGATGGGCAGACCGCAACACAAAAGAAGCAACACAAAATATCAAATGGAGGGAGCTCCAACAAGGTTGCCAGTCCCACAAAGAAAGTCTCCATTGAAAGCATAGAGGAGACAACAGGAATAGAATCCCAAAATGAAGCCACAACCTATGTGACCCTCACCAAGAAAATGGCAGGACTGGTAGCAAATCAACAAAAAGCCAACAATAACGTAAATGAAATCCAAACAGCCGTCTTCAGTAGGCTTGACCTAATAGACAAAACCCAGAGAGCCCTCAAAAGAGAGTTAAGTGAACTGAAGGTGAGCTAAAAAGTAGAGGATCTCAATAATCAGCTGGTTAAGCTTAATGACGACATACATAAATGCAAGAATGAATTCTAAGAAGCATTAAGAAAATCAAAACATGACCTGAAATTGGAACTCAACAAAGGGATATATACTATAAAGAAAAAGGTAACAGAAGATACAAACCAAATTGAATTAGACAAAAACCTCTGTAGAAACCCTCAAGAACAGACTTAATCATGTGGAGGGCAGAACCTCAGAGCTAGAAGACAAAACAGAAGAAACCATTCAGGAGTCCAAACTTTAATAAGGTCAAAAATTCTTATGAACAAAACATGAGGGAACTGTGGGATATTCTAAAATGTCCTAACATTTGGATCATGGGTATACCAGAAAGGAATGAAATTCAGACCCAAGGCATGGAGAACTTATTCAACAAAATTATCAAGGAAAACTTTCCTGACCTCTCAAAAGAGAGTTCCATCAAGATACAAGAAGCTGACAGATCTTCAAACACACTGGAACAAAGAACAAAACTCTCCAAGGCACATCATCATTAAAACTCTTAACAACAAAAACAGAGAGTGTTAAAAGCAACAAGAGAGAAACAAAACATTACATACAAAGGCAACACCATCAGAATTACCTCAGATTTCTCAGTGGAAACCCTGAAAGCCAGAAGGGTTTGGAATGGATCACTTTAAAGTCTAAAAACTATGACTTCCCACCCAATCTACTGTAACCATCAAAAGTATCCCTCATGCCAGGCATTCAAAGGACAAATATACAGAGAAAGAAATCAGTGAGGCTGTCCCATTTTTAAATAGCAACAAAAATTTAAATACCTTGGAATAACGCTAAACAAGGATGTGAAATACCTATACAATGAAAACATATAACCACTCAAGAAAGAAATTGAGGAGGACTTGAGAAGATGGAAAGACCTCCCATACTCCTGGATAGGTAGGATTAATATGAAAATAGGAAGCCCTACCAAAAGCACTATAAAGATTTAGTACAATACCAATAAAAATTCCAGCATCATTCTTCACAAAGATAGAAAAAAAAATCATCTCAAAATTCATATGGAATAGCAGCAGGCCTCAGATATCCAAACATATCTTCAGCAAAAGAAACACCACTGGAGATAATACCATACCAATCTCAGGCTATATTACAAAGCCATAGTAACAAAACCAGAATTGAAGACCCAGATTTTAGGTCAAGTAACTACAGCTACTTGATCATCAACAAAGGCGCTTATAATGTATACTGGAGAAAAGACAGCCTCTTCAACAAATGATGTTGGGCAAATTGGATAACTAAATGCATAAAAATGAAACTAGACTCACACATCTCACCATACACAAAAATCAAGTTAAAGACCTCAATATAAGACCCGACACTATTGTCCTACTAGAAGAAAAAAATAGGAGGAACTCTTCATGATATAGGAGTGGGGGAAAACTTCCTGAACAAAACCCCAGTAGCCCAGGAACTTAAACAATCACCCAACCAATGGGATCTCATGAAGCTAAAAAGCTTTTGCACAGATAAACATGCCATAATCAGAGCCAGTATATTATCCACTGTATGGGAGAAAACGTTGCCAGCTATACCACTGATGGAAGTCTAATATCTAGAGTCTACAATGAACTCAAAAAACAATAATAAATAATAATAAAATTAAATTAAAATTAAAATAATAAAAACAATAAAAAATCAAATATCGCACTTAAAAAATGGGGCAGATAACTAAATAGGGAGTTCTCAGAGGAATAAATACAAATGGCAAACACACACTTAAGAACATGTTCAACATCCTTAAGCATCAGGGAAATGGAAAGTAAAACAACTGAGATTCCACCTTACCCCAGTAAGGATGGCAGTCATTAAAAAAAACAAATAAATGTTGGTGAAGATGTGAGAAAAAGGAACACTCATTCACTGTTAGTGGGACTGTAAGTTTGTACAACCCCTATGGAAGTCAATATGGAGATTCCTGAAAAGGATGAACACAGAGCTGCCAGCAGAGCCAGTTATTCCCTCACCGGGCATTTACCCTAAATGCTCCATGCTCCACTTCAGAGATATTTGCTCAATCACATTTATAACTGCTCAATTCGTAATGGCTAATAACTGAAATCAACCCAGGTGCCCATCTTTGGATGAATAGATAATGAAATGGAATTCACAGTAGTAAGAAAAAAAAAATGACGCAATGAAATTTGTAGGAAAGTGGAGGGGCTTAGAACAGATCATCCTCAGTGAACTCACACAATCACAGAAAGACAATTGCCACATGGTTTTGTTCATCTGTGGTTCCTATCCTGGATCAGCTCAAGTTGCTGACATACCTGATAGGCAACTTGAGGCCCAGACAGATAGGGATGGAAAGACTTGAAGGAAGGAGAAATAGAAGGTGTGTGTGGGGGGGGGGGGACACAAAACTAAACCCCAAATGAACTGATACCATAGAACCCTTTATCCCCCAAAATAGACTAAAAGATTGAGCCCTCAACAGGAGCATAGGGGGAGCACATGAAAAGCAGGGCCCTGGAGAGAATGGGATGAAGCCTAATCTTAATTTTTTTTTTTTTTATCTCTGGTCTGTAACTCCCACCAACAGAATGGAGTTGCTACCCACAATGAGCTTCTGACCAGAGAGAGACTTACTAGGTGCCCAAAACAAGACAGGCTTCTGTTCAAAGCACTTGATTATCCACCTAAGGTAAAAGATGAGACCCTATTGCTGAAGACACCATATGCTGTTGGCACAGAACAAGGTGTGACCTGGCTAGAATCCAGAAGAGAGCCAGTCCCCAGACAGTTAGCTTGTCTAATGCTAGGAAAGCGCTACATGAGCTACTGGGGGAAGGTTGCCAGCAATGGTGTGAGCAACCAGGGGTCTAAGCTGCTCAGAAGCAACCAGCCTGCTGAGATGCACACACAAGTGCAATAGTGGCACACAACCCTGTGGGTAACCAATAGCTTTCTGATTGGCTAAGAGATCCACTCAGTGGAAAGAAACCCATATCTGAAAGTGGGAACCAGATCAAAATCTTATGGAGACAGAGATGATGCTCTCCAGTGTCAATCTCCCACTAGTCTTTGGCTAAAAGAGGGGCTACATCCATCAAATTTTACCTAAATTAATAAGGCTTATCCCCGTTAATCTGTGCTGACTTCACTGTATGTTGGAGAATCTGTTTGGTTGTTTATTTTTTTTCTTTCAGAAGGTTGTGAGACCCGAGGAGAGAAACTACCCTTCGCACTTCAGTCAAGCTCCAGCTGAAACCACAGAGGAATTGCGGAGACCAGCAAGAGTGCTGCTTCCATGGTGAGCCTGACAATCAGCCCCAGGGTGAAGGAGACAGACACTGAGGACACTCAACACCTACCGAGGCAGAGATCCAGAGGCTCCTAAGGGCTCATCTCTGAAGTACACTTAAAACACACCCAACAGATGGGCTGGAGGTTCTGGCTTACTGTTAAGGCATTTGCCTGCAAAGCCAAAGGCCCCAGGTTCAATTCCTCAGGGCCCACATTAGCCAGATGCACAAGGGGAGCGCACGTGTCTGGAGTTCATCTGCAGTGGCTGGAGGCCCTAGCGCGCCCATTCTCTCTCTCTCTCTCTCTTTCCCTCTTTCTCTGTTAAATAAACAAAAATAAAATATTTTTTAAAAACACCCAACACATCTCAGGGAACTCTGCGGAATAGGGGAGAAGAAAGATTGTAAGAGCCACAGGTTGGGACATCGTGCCCAGAGGCACTGCCTTCCCCCCAAAACTGACTGATACTCCCACAACAGCTGTTTGTTTATTCCACAAACCCATGGGGAAAACCTGCAGCCTCACTAGGAGGGCGCCCAGCATAAAGGGGGCAAGAACAAGGGAAAGGATGGTACAAATGTATCATAATGTATCCATACTAAGTATGTTCATAATTAGTAAATAAAGAACAAGTGGGGGAAAAGAAAATGCCCGAGTGAAAGATACCTAAATCTCTGAATGCCAACTAAAAATCTCTTAAATGACAACAAGAATAAATGAATGCATACATACATATGTACATACATACACACACACATACATACATACATACATACATACATACGTAGAGAGAAGGGGCATAGAGCCCACAGAAAAGGCCAGGACTAGAGATGTTTGAAGTTGGACAGGTAGAGGTCAATAGTTCATTCATAAACAGGACTCGCTGCCTGCCTGGGTTTATAGCCATGGCTTCAACATGCATTTAGAATGTGGACATGTTTGGTTCATTTGCCTGTAGCTGTCAACAGATAAGCTTCCCCTATCTTTCCCACCCTCCATCTTCCTGCCAAGATAACCTAAGAAAACACCTACCTACCCTCAACTTGAGACACCCCCCCATAGATACACAATTCATTCATTCAACAAGTGTTGATGTTGAACATTCATTTAAAAAAGAAATACATCTTCCCCCTCAAAAGAAAAAAAAAAACCTATCTTCACAGGGCTCGCTCTCTCAGGGAGACAGATAATAAAAGGCAAATATAGATAGAAAGTGATTGGTGCTTGGAGACTGATAGAATTGGAAACAAGGAGGAACTTTAAGGATAAAAAAGGCTGGGGAGATGGCTCAGTGGTTAAAGGCATTTGCTTGCAAAACCTGATGGCCTGGGGTTCAATATCATAGTACCCATGTAAAGCCAGATGCACAAAGCGGAGTTCGTTTGCAGTGGCTGGAGGCCCTGGTGCACCCACTGTCTCCCTCTCTCTCTCTTGAATAAATAAGTAAATAAAATATTTTTAAAAAAAGAAAGGAGGAGGGCCCAGTCCTGTGGGGAGCAGAGACAGGACTGTGAGAGCTCACTAGTCAGCCAACCTGACAGAAGACTTCGGCTCCAGGTTCAGGGAGAGACTCCGTCTCAAGGGAACTGTGACAGTTGTGTTTACATCCTGGGACAAAACACTGGACCAGAAGCAGCTCATGGGAGGAATGGGTCTATTTCAGGCTTACAGGGTTCAGGGGCCGTTTTGTCATGCAGAGCAGGCAGCTCGGATATCACATGTTCACACAAAACTGGGGAGGAGTCATCTGAGTGAACCAGCCCTCAACACCCAGCAGGGCCACTCTCAGCAACACACCTCCTCCAGCGAGGCTCTACCCTCCAAGGGCTCCGCCTTCCGGGGACGAAGTAGGAAGTTCAATCATGAACACGTGAGCCTGTTTGGGACATTTTACATTCAAACCACCACAGGAAGGAACAGAAGATTGATAGAGGAGGGTACCCGACATTCTCCTCTGGCCTTTGCATATGTGCACACTGAGTACACGCATCTGGACACACATATATGCGCTACTACATGTACATACACCGTGCACATTACTACACACACAGGCCAAACAGAAAGAATACTGAAATTCACAAATATCTGAAAAATTGGTCATAGCTCCTAGACAACATTTAAGTAATTGAACCCTCAGCTGACACACTTTATTTGCATTTCTAAGGAAAAAAATCCCATTTGCATTGCTGCCAGCATTTTTTTTTTTAAAGGAAGACTAGAGTTGTAAAATATCTCAATGACAGTGTAAGTACAGATCCCAACTGAGTCGGTGAACCCAGCAGGCTTAGCTAGCATGGACCCATAGCAGTCTTTTTTTTTTTTTTTTTTTGGAAATCGTTCACACAATTTCCGAATAGAGATATACCACTAGTAGCTGAACCTCAGGGAACAGAATGCCCAGGTCAGTTCCTGGCTCATCACAGGCACTTGGTATTGGGAAATTCCCTTCTCTATTGTCAGAGCTAATCAAATGCCAGGAAGAGATAGTCGTTGAGGTGAAGGCTGTGAAGCGGGCTGCATAACAAGGGCTCCAGAGTTTGAAGGTGATCATTTCCATATCCAGTGAGGACAGTCTTCCTGGTAGAAGGATCGTCTCACTTCCAATCCTCTATCATGCTCCGGCAGCACCCACCCCAGAGGAAATCACAAGACCACAATCTCCACCACACGTTTCTCTGTCATCTTCCAGCTTATGTATGGTATCTCATTGCTCCCTCAAACGGAATGAAGTGGACTTCCCAGCGTTGCAACGATATCCATTTTACAGAGGAAGCAAAGGACTCGGAGAGCTTAATTAACTTGACTTAAGCCACAGCATGTAATTGGTTCAGATGATATTTCATCAAGTCCCCTGTTTCAGAAGGCTTAGGAAGATTTATCTGTGAGACTCCACCTCTCTCTCCCTCCTCAAGGTCTGAATTTCTCCTTCTCCTCCTTCTCTCTCTCCCTTCTCCTCCTCCTCATCCTTCTCCTCCTTCTTCTGTATGTCTCTAAAGCAAACTCAGCTTCTCTTGAACACACTGGCTAAAGTAAATAATGAGTTTCATATTCCAGGTTATTAATCTCTTACATGAGCCTGTGAAATAGCTGTCTTTATCATGTAAATTTCATAGTTCTCACTGTATACAATTCGACGAGCGTCCCACCAATGTCAGGGCACTCTGAGGTTCAGTGGTCACGGAGTACATGAGGGACAGTATCGAGGGACAACTCCATGGAAAGGCTGTTTGCTGGGTGCTAGAAGAACGTGGCTTCTCCCACAGGCAGAACCCCAAATCCATCCAGGCAAAGCACTTGCCTGTACTGATTGCAGCTCTAGCCCCCACCCCTTTCTGATTTCTCCCATCCCAGATTCTCAGGGTTTTCCTCCTCAGGGACCCTGTCTTAGTTATTTTCTCATTGCTGTCACCAAATGCTTGCCCAGAAGCAACTTAAGGAATGAAAAGTTTATTCCGACTTGCAGAGGATACTTTCCACCATGGCTGGGAAGAATTGGTAGCAGGAGGCCAGCTTCTAACGTTGCATCCACAGCCAGGAAGCAGTAGGCAAACAGGAAGTGGGGCTGGCTATAAAACCCCAAGGCTAACCCTCACCCCCAAGTGACCTGCTTCCTCCAGCAAGGTTTTACCTCCTCAAGGCTCCACAACCTTTCCAAAGAGTGTCACCAGCTGGGGACCAAGTATTCAACCACATGAGCCTGTAAGGGACTGTGGAGGCTTGAATGTATGGCCCCATAGACTTGAGCATTTTTAAAAATCTTTTTTATTTTATTTATTTGAGAAAGAGAGAAAGAGGGAGAGAGAGAGAGAATGGACATGCCAGAGCATTCAGTTGTTGTAAATGAACTCCAGATACATGTGCCACCTTGTGCATCTGGCTTATGTGGGTCCTGGGGAACTGAACCTGGGTCCTTTGGCTTTGCAGGCAAGCGCCTTAACCACTAAGTCATCTCTCCAGCCCGAACATTGTTTTTAAACTTAAGATTGAGCTTGCAACTTGAGTCTTCAGTGGCAGAGCTGGAAGGAGGCGTGTATGTTTCTGGGGGCAGATTTAAAGTCTTTCCCCAGCTGTGTTCAGAGCACTTTGAGCTCTGGCTGTTTGAGTTTGTTGGTGTCTTTCTTCTATGATCTATGGATGCTGAACCAGCTTCTTCTGCCATAGGTGGTGCGTCCCCTGGATTCTATAAGCCTGAACTAAACCCCTGTCCTCCCATGGCTGTTTCTGGTTGGATGTTTGTCCAGCAACGTGAAGGTAATTGCAACAGGCACATTTTGCATTCAAACCACAACAGGCCCCTAGCTGTGACCTTTCCTCTCCTCATCAAAGAACTTCTTAGACTTAGACTGGCTCCTGAGGAGAACCTCCAAACACGTTTGTCTTCCAGCCTTCAGTCACAGTATCCCAGTGCACGAGCCGGATCATGTCCCCTTGCTGCTCAGCAAAACACCACTTTTGGAGCATATAGATTGAGTTTTCCGGAGCAGACTATGCAAGGCAAGTTAGTGTTTAGGATGAGTGTTTTGGAGTGCTTTTGTGATCAACATTGTTGGGGAAGGAAGGAAGTATGAACAGATGGAGGAAGACATTGAGCTGTGGTGCAGAGGTGACGGATGACAGCCTCCAGGACAATGAACCATAGGGATGTCCCTGTGAAATATTTTTTTAATATTTTATTTTTATTTATTTGAAAGAGAGAAAAAAATGGGTGTGCTAGGGCCTCCAGCCACTGTAAACGTACTCCAGACACATGTACCACCTTGTGTATCTATCTGGCTTATATGGGTCCTGGGGAATCAAACTTGGGTCCTTTGGCTTTGCAGGCAAGCATCTTAACTGCTAAGCCATTTCTCCAGCCCCTAATATACCTTTTCTAATTCACAGTCCCATTCAAGGTCCCACAGTACAACTGCGGGCATGTTTCCTTAAGCACCAGTCACTTGCAATAGTAGTTTGTTGGAATCCTCCCCCATCTTTTTTAGTAATTTTTCTTTGGCAGGGGAGGAGAGGAAGAGAGGGAGAGAAAGAATTGTCATGCTGGGGCCTTCAGCCACTGCAATCAAACTCCAGACACATGTGTGACCTTGAGTGCTTGCGTCACCTTGTGCATCTGGTTTATGTGGCGTCTGGAGAGTCGAACATGGCTCCTTAGGCTTCGCAAGCAAGCACCTTAACCTCTAAGCCATTCTGCAGCCCCCATACTTTTGATTTTCCTTTTGCCTGTTTGTTTTCCGAGGTAGGGTCTTGCTCTAGTCCAGGCTGCCCTAGAATTCACTATGTAGTCTCAGGCTGGTCTCAAATTCACAGCGATCCTCCTACCTCTGCCTCCCAAGCGCTGAGATTAAAGGTGTGCGCCACCACGCCCACCTTTAGGCTTTGTCCCACACTTCTATGGTCCCCCAGCCACCTCGACCTCCACCATCACAGATACCAAGAGCTTCCCAGTCCTGACCCTTTCCTTCGCATCACTGTCAGGGTGACTTCACGCCACAGACAGGACCAGTGCGGCTATTGTCTCATTCCGACTCTGACTTTGTGTCTCCGTGTCCATTAAACGTTTTCGTAGTCCTATTCCAAAAGCTCTAGGAACAATATTAGTTCAACGTATTAAGGGGAAAGTAATTAAATATTTGTTCTGGGGTAATTGTATATAAATTGCACGACAATTGAGCTGGTGATGTAATTAGTGAATCTTAATTGGAGACTCTTCGGCAATCAATGTTTAATTTACTAACAACTGTTTTGGCGCACGTGAAAATCAAACGCTAGCCATTGGCTATCCACACCTGTGACTTCAAGACCCGCCCACTTTCTCGCTGACTGCTGTAGTAGACTTCCCTACAACCGGCGGCCTTGTGCTCACCAGCGAGTGCTGAATCCTCTGAGGAAATCAGTTTTATTATCTCCACAAATGAGAGTGTTGGGAAGAATAGGGGTGGCTAATGTGTATTGAGTCACTCCTGTGACTTGGACACTGTTCTAAGCATAAGTAGGTAACTCATCACGTGTGGGTAGTTCATTCAGTCCTAACAATCCTATAATTAGGTCTGTTTTATTATTCTCATTTTATAAAAGAAAAACACCCGGGGCTAGAGAAATGGCTTAGCAGTTAAGGTATTTGGCTGAAAAGCCAAAGGATCCCAATTCGATTTTCCAGGACCCACATAAGCCAGATGCACAAGGGGGTGCATGCATCTGGAGTTCGTTTGCAGTGGCTGGTGGCCCTGGCACACCCATTCTCTCTCTCTGCCTCTTTCTCTCTCAAATAAATAAATAAATAAATAAAAATTTTACAAGTTTAAAAGAAAAAGAAAAACATCTGAAGTAGAGGGGAAAAGGAAATGGGGATTGGATGCAGAACCCACCCTGTCTTGTCAGTAGGTAAGACCCATCTCTTACTCATTTCCTCATTATAATTTCCAGCCCCAATCCTTTATTTAGATATTCAAATCTTTCCATCAGTGACATGCCTCTAGTACAGAAGAACACTTTAGGTAGTTAGTTGAGTTCTTTTCAATTTGCACCAACACCAGTAGTGAATGACTCCCCTCACCGTCTTTCCTGGACGTACCAGTCAGCATGGCATAGATTATGACGAGGGCAACAAACAGTCCTAAAAAGTAAAACGGCTTGCAACAGAAGTTCGATGCCTAGTGTGAGCACTTACATGGGTCGTAGGCGGCTCTTATGTCCTGTTTTCTGGACGTCCAACCATCCGCTTGAGCCTCTGCTCCAAGCTGTATTCACTCTAGGGCCCAGACTCAGAGAGAAGGTCATCCACAGCAGGCTCAGGACAAAGGGAGAGGTGGTTCTCAAGGCTTTGCCCTACAAGCAGTGTAAGAGAGTCTGGAACACACTTGATGACTTGAAGCAAGGGTGTAGCTACCTCAGAATCCAACAGAGTGGAGACCCCTACCCCTTCTGCAAGATGGGGACACCACAAACCACAGCCCAGCCTGTTCTTAGGGTTGGAGGGATTTCATTTCCTCACAGCGGATGCACTCAACCCATGTTCCAAACAATACCAAAACCCATCTCATACCTCTTCACTTGGCACCCTGGCCTCTGCCCTGAGGCGAGATGTCATCACTTTGATAGTGAACTTGTGCAGCTCTGCTCTGGGGCATAACCTTTCTTCCTTCTTATTGTAATCCTGGCTGAGAAGACACAGGAGATAGACCATTACAACTCACTGAACTCCAGAGGAGAAAGCCAGATGTTTTCTTTTTTTTTTTAATATAATGCTGAGCACCTCCCTACATGTCCTTCCTCCCTCACTTCCATCCCTTTTCTCCTCCTACCTACTCAAGTTCTCTGTCTGCCACCCCCAGATCTCTGACTTCACCCCAGATCTCTGTCTCCACCCCAGATCTCTGTCTCCACCCCCAGATCTCTGTCTCCACCCCAAGATCTCTGACTCCATCCCCCAGATCTCTGACTCTACCCCCAAGATCTTTGTCTCCATCCCTCAGATCTCTGTCTCCACCCCCATACCTCTGGCTCTATCCCCCAGATCTGGGCTCCATCCATCAGATCTCTGGCTCTATACCTGCACTTTTTTCCATCCTATAACAGTTCCATTGATTCTTTTTGTTTTATTCTGTTATGTTTTGGCATATGTATGTGTGAATGCATGGGCACATGTGTGCAGATACAATGTGTGTGTGTGTGTGTGTGTGTGTGTGTGTGTGTGTGTGTGTGTGTAGATCAACATTGGGTGTCTTTCTTCCTTAGTCCCTCTCCACCTTCTTCTTTGAGACAGGGTCTCTCACTAAACCTAGTGTTTATGTTTTCAGCTAGATTAGCTAGTAACCAAACTCCAGGGATTCACTCTTTCTACCTCCCCAGGGCTGGGATACAGGTGCATGCCATCATGCCTGGCATTTTGGCATGGGTGCTGGGGATCTGAACTGACGTCCTCGCGTTTGTGGGGTACAGGCTTAGCCCACGGAACCATCTCCCCAGCTCACACTGGCCGCTTTCCACCCCTTTCAGGGGCAGACTCTGGACTCCTGGCGGTTTGAAGAGAAGCACCTGTCTCATATGCTGACGCCCGTCTTGATGATGGCGATGACTTGCAGTACAGGCTCCATCCACAGCGACCGCATCACCTCCCCTCCCCTCCCACTAGCCAGGATGAGCGTGAGGAGTAACACAGGAAGAGGAGAAAAGGGGTCAGAGACCCCTGCTGCCGGTTTCCAGTTTCCCCTTCAACCTTCACTCCTCCTGACCTCCCAGTTTTCTTGTATTTATCCTTCCTTCCTTCCTTCTTTCTTTTTTGGCCTTTTTCAAGGTATGGTTTTACTCAAGCCCAGGCTGACCTGGAACTCACTCTGTAGCTCCTGGCTGTCCTCAAACTCACAGTGATCCTCCTACCTCAGCCTCCACAGTGCTGGGATTAAAGGTGTGCACCACCACACCCCTCATAATCCCTCTTTCAACCTCAGTTTATGAACCATTCTCCCAGCTCCCCCTTGTTGCCTTCCCTTTATCTGCCCTTCAACCATCTCCACCTTTTCCTTCCTCTCTTTCCTCCCCATCTTTATTGAGGATGGTTCTGGGAGACATAGTGGTGGGGGATAAAGGGCCTCAGCTCTTGCCCTGGCTCAGTCTCTAAGTTTGAGAGAGTGACACTGAGAAGAAAGTCACCAGGGGCAACTGTGAAAAACAATCTCGCTTGCCTACTGCTATATCCAACCATGAGCCTAGCACCTGGGAGGTGCTCAGTCATCGTTTCCTGAATAAACAAATCTGTCTGAGCGGATGATGTTCTCTCAAACTCTCCAAGGACCCTCAGCTCCGAGGCTCTGCAATTCTATGTGATCCCATGCAATCGCCGCTCCTAGGCTGTCTCTTGGGACCGATGGGGCAGAGATATGAACCTCGGATTGCAGTCAGTGTGCAAGTGATTTTATCCCTAATTGACACACTAAATGTAGATAAATCACTAGGAGCAGATGGCATTTGCCTGAGAGTCACGGGGGAACTCAAGGGTGAAATTGGGGGATTGTTGGCCAAAACGTGTAAGTGCTCATTACAAAGGGATTAATGGTATGAGGGAGCTGGAGAGGGTGACTGCCCCCCCACACACACACAGCCCTGGGGCATTCTTGACCAGAGAGACTGGCTGGGGAAACCAGGGCAGCTGACCAACTTTAGAATAAAGAGGAGAGGAGTGCTCCCGGCAAGTCATTATCCCACAGGAAGGCTTCTTGGTTGCACAGGGGAAATCCCTGTGGCCTGGGTGTTCTAGCATCATGCCTGGGGATCTATGTGAATTTTTATCCACCTATCAATCTAGCCCACTAAATTCATGAAGAAATGCAAATCATAGTGATTTATTCAAGGTCAGCTGTCTTTGACGAAATTCTCATTTAAGATGGAAAATTGGGACTGCAGAGATGGCTTAGCGGTTAAGATGGAAAATGATATGGGACAAGTAATAATTTATAATCTCAAAGATACTTTTGTAAAGCCTTCTCATGTGTGTGTGTGTTCAAAGTACTGAGAAGAAGGGACAGTTGAGTGCCCAGCACCAAGTGTGACATGTTTATCACACTCACAAAGACTTACAGAACATTGCAGAAGAGATGGAAAGGAGGTAAGAGGTTGAGGATGAGGATGAGGGCTTCAGGAAGTGGCCATTCATGCCTTCATGACCTCACAGCAGCTGTGGTTACCTGAACAATATTGGGACCACCAACATGTCATCTGGATGATGGAGGAAGGTAAAGAGAAAAGAAAAAGACATCGAGGGCTGGAGGGATTGTTCAGTGGTTAAAGCACTTGCTTGCAAAGCCTAAGGATCTGGGTTCGATACCCCAGTACTCCTGTAAAACCAGATACACAAAGTAATACATCTGGAGTTCATTTGCAGTGGCTCAAGGCCTGGCACACCGATTTTCTCTCTCTTTCTTTCTTCTCTCTCTCCCTCCCTCTCTCTGTCTCTAATAAATAAATAGATAAAATAAATCATCAAAATACATAATGAGCCGGGCACAGTGGTGCACACCTTTAATCCCAGCACTGGGGAGGTAGAGGTAGGAGGATCACTGGGAATTTGAGGCCAGCCTGAGACTCCATAGTGAATTCCAGGTCAGCCTGGGATACCTTGAAAAACAAAACAAAAAAGAAATTAAAATTAAATAAAACAAAACAAAAAAAGAGTGGGAAGGGACACAAGGGGGCGGTGGGGTAGCTGAATGTGACAAAATGCACTATCTACATGCATCAGAGTGTCCTAGTGACAGCCGCTGTCGTGTGTGACTAACAACTGCTGCATACCCCCAGTGTGGGTCTCCTTTCTCTTTTAGTCAATCTTCAGTTTTCATGTGGTTTTTGTTTTTTTATTTTTCCTTTCTGTGACCCAAATCGTTGCATAAGGCTTGCTTGCATGAGCATGGGTAAGGTATTACTTACTGGAATATGACCAATTTACTAATGGCTACAACAATGAAGAAAGTTCCTGTCAACCCCTCCCTCTCCACCCGCCAGCAGCCGTGAACTGCCGGTAGAGCCACGATGGATGGAATGCTGACAGGCCCAATCTTGTGGAGGTCTTGTTCAGGTAATCTCAGATGCTGTGAGTTCAAGAATGTGTTGGCCATGTCATACTTACAAGTCACCTGGTCTTTGTTTTACTTTTTTTTTTTTTTTTTTCCAAGGTAGCACCTCACTCTAGCCCAGGCTGACCTGGAATTCACTATGTAGCCTCAGGGTGGCCTTGAACTCACAGCGATCCTCCAACCTCTGCCTCCGGAGTGCTGGGATTAAAGGCGTGCGCCACCACACCCGGCTCTTACATTTTATTTTTGAGGCAACGTCTCACTAAATTGCTCAGGCTGGCCTTGAACTCACCCTGTAGCTCACAGAAGCCATGAGCTTGCGATCTTCCTGCCTCAGCTTCCCAAGCAGCTGGGATTATAAATCTGTACCACCACACCTGGATTTCTTGAAATGTTATCTCTATAACAATGTGAAATCAGTAGAAAAAAAAATTATTAGTTGTCATTTGAAAAATGAAACCATGAAGACAAATAACTTGCCCAGATCACAGACAATAGATAGTCTGCGAAGCAAACTGCTGGCTTCCTAATTCCCAACTACTATTGTCTTTTCAATGAAATACCAAAGAGGGGGATATTCACTGATCCTTTTAGGAAACATTTTCATAAATCATAAAAATGTGAATGGATCTGTGACCTTGTGTCACAATAACAGCTTAGGAAAAATTGCCTCAAGAAAAGGAACAATGGGGTATTGTTATGACAACAAAAGCATGTTGCTTATGTCACACGTGGGAGACAGCTAGAAGTAGCCCGCTATTGATTCGGGTGTCTGGGTGTCTTTGAGAGTGACAGAGCCTGTTTTGGTTCTCAGAAGTTAGGGTACCAGACGATCAGAGTCACACAAAACTTCTACTCAGTCATTGGCCTCTGGGTTCTTATGAATTCAGTGAATGAAATCCACAGACTGTCGAAGGTGAGGTTTAGAAAGATTGTATCACAGACCTTAAGAGAAGAAAAGAAGGCAGAGTTCCTACTGTAAAGCGAGGCGGGGGAGAGTGGTCCTGGAATTGGGAAAATCCACCTGGTATCTTTGACTGGAGTCTTTGATGGAAATTTACTGGATGGGGACTGAGGCAGACATAATAGTCCTTGTGATCAAGCACTTTGCCAGGCTTCTAAGAAATGGGGTTCTTGGGGCTGGAGGGATGGCTTTGTGGTTAAGGCACTTGCCTGCAAAGCCAAAAGACCCAGGTTCGATTCCCCAGGACCCACGTAAGCCAGATGCCCAAGGGGGCGCATGTGTCTGGAGCTCATTTACAGTGGCTTAAAGCCCTGGTGTACCCATTCTCTCTCTTTCTAATAAATAAATAAAAATAAAAAAATATTTAAGAAAAGAAGTGGGGTACTTTCTTAGGGGAGAAGAGATAAGGAAAGACTAGACCCTTCCTCTAACATTTTTGGTTGCTATACAGATGGAATCTGTAAAGACTTCTTTAGAGAAAAAGAACAGATCATCTCTCATAGGCTCTGGGACATTTCTCTCCTTCCAGGCATTTTAGCTTACTTTTGGGCCCCTGTTAAGCCCAGACGGCCTCGCTCTGTTTCCATGCTACCGTACAGTTAGGGGACCAACACGGGAAGTCTGGGCTCATGGGGCTCAGGGCCACCTGTTTCCCAGGCCACATTCTGTAGGTGACAGTTGAAGGCACTGCATAGAAATACGTGGAGCTTCTTGAGGCGTAGGCTTGGAGCTGAGATACCTTCTCTTCTGCTGCATTCTCCAGGGTAAAGCCGATCTCACTGTCAACCCCAGAAAAGTCAAGGGGAGGAGCAGTTTACTCTGCCATGGAAGCAGGTCACCATGGTGTTAGGTGACGAAGGGTGAAGACTTGGGTCGTCACCACCTCACAGAGGTCAAGTGCAGCAGCATCTCCAATGTTTGCAAATCCTTTTAAGACATCAGTGAGAGTTAAGTGCTAAGCCGACAGTTGTGTTCTACACGAGAAAGTCCCTTCCACTCTCTGCCCTGCCATCCCTAGGATGCAGAAGTTTCTGGATCTAAACCTGTATTCGTTATATCACTTGTTCCTGTGACCAAATACCACACAAGAGACAGTTTAAGGAAGGAATGGGTTTACAGTCTGTCATGGTGGAGAAGGCACAGTAGCAGGAATAGGGAGATGGCTGGTCACATCGTATCTATAGATCAGGAAGCAGAGAGATGAACAGGAAGTGGGACCAACCTATCGAACCTGAAGGTCCACCCAGGTGACCACCTCCTACAGCAAGGCTCCACCTCGTTAAAGGCACCACAACCTTCTCAGATAGTGCCACCTGTTGGGGACCAGGTGTTCAAACACATGAGCCTATGGGGTTCATTTCATATTAAAACCACAAAAAAATACTCATGCAAAAATACTCAAATCTCCATAATCATAATTTCCATTTGGAACAGCCCAAGTAGAAAGAAAATAACTGTCTGGCTGCAGCCCTCTCAATTTCACAGGAATGTAATTGACTGAGACTGGACAGACCTCATATACATCTAGAATCCTAGCTGCAAGAGAGTCTGTGAAAAAGCATTCTAAGCTTTCTAATCACTTCAGCCTATTAGCTAACGTGTGAAGTATTAGTAGGAGCGAGCCCTTCTTTGTTAAATAAAAAACGGAGGGGACACTTACAAAAGGAAGGAGATGTGTTTGCAAAGGACAGGGCGATAAGAGTATCATAGGTTTAGAGAATCAGGACCCCCTTGGCTAGCCTGTGCTATAATCAGTACACGGGCAACCGTGCCCCTCCGCCTGCCCCCTTCTCTCCTCACCTTCCTTGTTTGTTGTTGACCCTGACATTAGAACTTGGTACACTGGAAAGTGGAGGAGAATGGAGGTGTAGATGTATGGGGACCAGGTCGCCTATGATTTGTGTTCTTGGAGCTATGGCAAGAGCAGAGAGGACAAGGGAGTTGGAGAACAATGAGCTTTACAAAGTTGAGGGGCTTCTCTCTGGGGGGTTCTGAGTTTCCTGCCTAAGGGGTGCTGACTTGGTTCCCAGAGCCAGTTATGAGTTCTCTCCCACTGAGCAGGCCTCATGTCCGATTGGAGGGCAGTTGTTTTCCCACAAAGGCTGTGTGCCACCGTTGCAAAGTGTGTACTTCTTGTCCGGCTGGTGTATTGTATAGCTTGCGGGGTCTCCTGCCCGTTGTTCTCTGGACAAGTTGAGTGGGTATCCTCGTCAAAATGTCTCTCAAAATTACATGCGTATCCCCATTAATCAAAGCTGCTCTCTCACCCTTGGTTGGAGAATCTGTTTTATTTTACAGATGGCAGAGAATACTGGGGGCGCAAGGGGGGATCCAAGATCCATCAATTTGTCAAGGAAAGCCAGCCAAGTTGCTTGCCATAAGATGTGCCACCTCCACCACATTTACCAGGATCCAGAAGAAACCGCAGAGGGAGAAGTGACACCAGTATTGCTCCCAACACTAGTCTGACAACCATCTTCAGGGAACCAACAGCAAACACAGAGGTGAAACAAAATACATTGCAAGAGAAACACAGTCCACAGAGGACTCAACACTGAAAACAAACTACTCACACATCTGCCAAGGCTCAGGGCTTTTTATGGAAGAGGGGGTAGAAGGAGCCATAGCGTGGATAGAAAAGTACTGAGGCACAGCCCGCCCCCCAGACTGACAGAGGCCCTAGTTACCCTACCATGAATACCAAGGACCCTACTGAGGAGGGCCCGCAGGGAAGTTGGGACTGGGGTTGAGTGGATTCAAGACTATAACCTACATAATTATATATATTGGAGAGAGACAGAGAGAGACCATGCTCTTCCTTAATTCACCCACATCGGGCTCTCTTGCACCTCAGAGAGGAGCAAATGAGTGCAGAGATGCATGCGTTATTAAGTGTAATTACATTGTTACTTATAGGTTCAATTAAATACTTCGGACATTTTTATAATGCAATTTGAGATGGGATGCGTGCAGAAATGGCATTAACCTTTAATCATAGTTCTTCCCCCTTCGAAATTCAGTAATGACCCTATCAATTAGTAATGCAATGAATAAATAGGAGGAGAAGCCATTAGGTGTTGAGCCCCCCCCCCCCACTTCTGGGTCCTCTCCCTAGATTTACATGTGGCCTTTTGACTGCGCTCCTCAGAGAGAACACAGGCTCAGGGCACGGGTGCAGGCACGTGATGGGTATGTGGGAGGAGGCTGTGGCTTCTTCCCTCCACGGGGGCTCTGGGGAGAACCCTGGGCAATGTGAGCTTTGAGGAAACTGGCATCTTCATGTGTCATCTTAGACCATTTGCTTGTCCCATTTGGGTACTGAAGGACAACCCTTTGGAGATTGTATGGGGCTATATTCATTTTTTAAATATTTATTTGTTTGCAAGCAGAGAGAGAAGAGAGACACAGGCAGAATGGGCACACCAGGGGCTCCAGCAGCCGCTGCAAATGAATTCCAGATGCACGTGCTCCCCCCCCCCTTTGTGCATCTGGCTTTACTTGAGTACTGGACAATTGAGCCCAGATTGTAAGGCTTTGCAGGCAAACTCCTTAACTGCTAAGCCATCTCTCCAGCCCATATTCATTATTTTTTATCACTGTGATCAAACACCTGACAAGAAGCCATTTACAAGAAGGATTTATTTTGGCTCATGGTCTGAGGGATGCAGTACATCCATCCTGGCTGGGAAGATGGCAAAAGGAGAGCCAGGCTGCCTGCTCACATCCTGACAGATCAGCAAGCAAAAAGAGACTAGGGCTAGATAAACGGCTGGGCTATAACCCCCAAGACAGCTACGCAGAAACTCACTTCCTCCAACTAAGCCAACCTCCCGAAATGGTGCCACCAGATAGAGACCAAGTGTTCAAATATATGAGTCTGTGGAGGGGGGCATTTAAAAATATGTTTTTTTTTTTTTTTTGAGGAAAGCCCAACAGATTGGGAAAGAGAGAGAAAGAGAGAGAATTGGTGTGCCAGGGCATCCAGCCACTGCAATTAAACTCCAGACACACGCGCCCCCTTGTGTGCATGTGTGGCATTGCATGCTTGTGTCACTGTGTCTGGCTTAGGTCGGACCTGGAGAGTTGAACATGAATCCTTAGGTTTTGCAGGCAAGCACCTTAACTGCTAAGCCACCTCTCCAGTTTTAACTTAACCCTAGCAGTGGGGACACTAAGTGATCTACATATGCCATTCTCAACAGCACCTCAGCCTTGCTGAAATCAACTCAGTCCTCACTGCCTGTTCCTTGTTCTCCGTTTCCCTGCCAGGTCTAAGACCACACCCTGTGCTCTCTCGCAAAATTGAGCAGCCATACCTTCTCCCATGTGGTTTATGGGGCTCCCCCGACACACCTGTCAGGAATTGTAGATAATGTTTAAGGAATAAAAGATTGCTCCCTTCAGGGGACCCCTGCTAAATTCAGCTCCCCTTCCTCACTATATTGAGAGAAAAAGGATCTAGGGGAAGCTCAGAGGAGGGGCATCCAACTAGGCTTGGCAGGTGTTATCACAAAGGGCTTCCTGGAGGATGTGATAGCCAGGCTGTCATGTAGGATAAGTGATGTCAGCTAGGCTTGTGCTCTAAGCACATGGCATTTTCTAGGGGTTGACATAGCCCCATCATGGTTCCTCCATCTTTAGTTCAATGCAGAACTCCATTCAGCACCATGCATCGCATAGCTCACTTGTATTCATGGAGACCATCCCGGGTTCCGCTGGCTCAACTGCCCACCCCAGCTCCAGGGTCCATGTTGACTTCAGCTCCATGCTCTGCAAATAGCCTTGGTTCCTGAAGTCTCTGGTCAGGAGCATGTAGTGACCTTCTGTGATTCCTGCCAGGGTTCTCTTCATCAGCTTCTCCTATACCCAGCTGCTTCCTCATGTGCCAACCTCCTCTAGCCTCCGCTCTGAGCTCCAGCTCTCACTTGGGTCCACCACGTAGGGCAGCTGTCTCTGCCCAGCGTGAAGTCACAGGACCATACTACGGCACTTCAACATGCACAGACCTGCTGCTGAGTCTACCCATCCAACTACTGCTACACCTATGCCAGGAGTCCTCAGACTGACTCATCCAGTGGGTCATATGCCACCCTTGCCTTCTGCAGATCTGATCAGACTTTTAGAATCTTTCTGGTTTCAGTTAAAATACAAGTCTAAGGGGCTGGAGGGGACGGCTCAGTAGAAGAAGCATTTGCCATGAAAACATGAGTACCTGACTTTGGAGCTCTGGAACCCGAGTAAAAAGCCAAACACCGTGGCAGGTGTCTGCAGTTCCAATGCACCTATGACAGGAGGGGAGCCAGAGACAGGAGGAATCTTCTAGGAGCTTGCAAGCCAGCTCCCCTGGAAAGCAAAACCATGAATAAGATCCCACCTCAAGCAAGGTGTACGATCTCCTTAGGGTTCACACATACATAGATACTTAACTGTTATTATTCGTTATTAAGGATAAGTATACATGAGGTGTTCTAAGACCTAAAGAAAGCTCTGGCATCCCAGGCAGGGCAGTGATTCTCGTGGGATGATGTGATTAAGGGGTGATACTAAAAGAGGGTGTTTTAGGATATTGTTCTGTTGCTATGAACAAACAAACAATCACATACAGTCTGGATGAGCTATGCAGAAGAGAGGTTTATTTGAGGTCAGAGTTCTGGTCTTGGGTTAAGGGACTGACCACACGTGATAGTCTGCTTGCTGTCAGTGTCCTTGGGTGACACAGGGCCTTGTGCTGGGAGGGACAAGGAGTAAGGCGAGAGACCTGATCCGAGCAAGTTTGATATCAGGCATCATCTCGAGAAATGCCTGAAACAATTTATTCATTAATTGCATGAGTGGGTAAATCCACTCCTGAGGGGGGAGAGCTCTAATTACGTCTTAAAGGCCCCACCTCTTAAATACCTCCTAATGCGGATCAGCTTCCAGCGTGAGATTTGTCAGGGGTGGGCACGCCACCTCCAAACCGCAGCTGATGGGAAGGACTTTGAAAGGAGCCCCAGGGGAAGCTCAGCCTGAAGGATCGCTGTAGCTCCTGGAGTCGATGGTGATGGCGGAAGAGAGTCTTTCTTGTTCATGGCTACTTGACACGGGAAGTGATCCCAGACTGCAGGAGCCAGGGACCAGGAGATGGAATCACAGAGGGGAGCTTTATTACCTCTCATTTTATTTACTTATTTTAATTTCATTTATTTATTTATTTGAGAGAAGGAGAAGTAGAGAGAGGGAGAAAGGCAGATAGAAAGAGAGAATAGGCTCACCAGGGCCTCTAGTCACTGCAAACGAACTGCTAGACGCATGCACCACCATGTGCAGCTGGCTTACGTGGGTCCTGGGGAATCGAACCTGGGTCCTTTGGCTTTGCAGGCAAACACCTTAACTGCTAAGCTATCCCTCCAAGCCCACCTTTTATTTTTTAATTGCTTTGACAAAAAAAAAAAAAAAAAAGGATGCAGCCCATCACAGTGGGGACAGGGCATCGTGGTGGCAGGACTGAGAGGCAGCTGGTCACGTTACATCCACTGTCAGGAAGCAGAGAGCAAACAGGAAATGAGGCCAGGCTATCAAGCCTCAAGGACAGCGCCCTAGTGATCCGCTTTGTCTAGCAAGTCTCCACCTTCAAAAAGTCCCATAACTTTCCCCCAAAATATTGTCACCAGCTGGGACCAAGCGTTCAAATGTACGAGCCTCTGGGGGACATTGCACATCAAACTACAACAGGTGGGGGTTGGGGAAACGGCTCCGTGGTTGAAAGCACTTGCTTGCAAAGTCTGCCAGCCCTGGGTTCAATTCCTAAGGCACCGCATAAGATAGACAAAAAGAAAAATAAATAAAGAAGAATTGCAGGAGTGTCCGGTGTTCGTTTGCAGTGGCAGGAGGCCCCGGCGTGTGCATGCGCACGCACACACACAAGTAACTGAACAGATAATTGAAAAATAAACTACAACAGAAGGAACAGCTAAGCCTGCTGTGCAGCCAGCCCTGCTGCTCAGCCAGCCCTGCTGCAGGTACCCTTGTGGGCTTATTCAGTGCATCTCAGACCTGTGCGGTTAATGACAAGAAAGGGCAGCCTTAACTCCTACCCCTAGGGGACAAAGGTGCCCACTGCCCTTAAGCTGGCGGCTGGGCCTGTGCGAGTATTGTGGGGTCCTGCAGCCGTGCCTCGGCTGCCAATCAGGAAAGCTTGGGAGCAGATGCTGAAGGGCCCGACGCAGGCTCGGGCGAGGCGCTGACAGATGGCATCTACCTGGAGCTGCTTATGGCCTCCACTGAGCGGGTCACACCGCCGGGCGTGGGGGCACACGCCTTTGATGCCAGCACTCTAGAGGCAGAGCTAGGCGGATCGCCGTGAGTCTGAGGCCAGCCTGAGGCTGCATAGTGGATTCCAGGTCAGCCTGCGCTAGGGTGAGATCCTATCTCAAATAAATAAATAAATAAATAAAACAAAATGGGCCCCACGCAACAGCTGGAGTAAGAGGGACCAGAAGAGTAGGGCGTGGGCGTCTGATTCCAGAAGGGATTCTGTTGAGATGAAGGCACTTTAAGTGTCTATAGACCCAGGTGGTCATTCAGCTTGCACGGGGGGGGGGGGAGTAAAACATGGAGAGAAGACAGGAAAGGGGGGGCTGTGGCACGCGTCGCCTCTCCAATGAGAAGACTGTGGGGTGCTGCAGTGATGGGAAGGGAAGGGAAGGGAACGATCCTGGCAGGGGAGATATGGGACCGCTCCATTCATGGGCACATGTCCTGCAATCAGTTTAGGGGGCAAAGGAGGCAGGGCTGGCATCAAAAGCCGAGAGCAGGCACCAGGAAGAGCGTGGACGTGCAGGGTTTCCTGTTAGGACAGTGGTGTGTGATGTGGTCCTCTGGGGGAAAACAACCATTGTCATCTTTATCGGAAACAGCTGTGACCACTCCGCACAGAGGAGACTGGGCCTGTTTACATCTTCCCAAATGGGTGGTGAGACCCTCGCCCTCGCGTGAGAGCTCAGGCGCCCCCCTGTGGCAGCTGTATGCAATGACACATGAAGTCTCATGGTCTAGGGCAGGGGAGAGGAGCGGAAGATCAAAGAGAGGGGCGGCGAGGGAAGTCAGCATCCATCCTAGGATGAGTCTCCTTCTATTTTTTCTTAAATATTTTATTTATTTATTTGTGCACAGACAGGCAGAGAGAAGAGAGAGAGAGAGAATGGGTGTACTAGGGCTTGGAGCTGCTGCAAATCGACTCCAGATGCATGCACCACTTTGCGCATCTGGCTTTACTTGGGTATTAGGGAATCAGACCCTGGTTGTTAGGCTTTGCAGGCAAATGTCTTAATCGCTAAGCCATCTCTCCAGCCCTCCCTCTTCTGTTTTTGTGTCTCCTTTTGTTGTCCTCAAAACTTGTCAAAGTGCTGAGAGATATCTGGGTCACGCCCTCCAGGGGAACAGTGCAGAAGAGGTGGGGAGACGTCCTCTTACCAGGGGTTTCCTTTTGCGTCCTTCAGACCCTTCGCTGTGCCCAAAGTCTCATCTCTGGTTCTCACTGGGCTTGCCAATGGGGGAGGGCGTGTGCAGATAGCAGGGAGAAGGAGAGTGAGGAGGGGCAGGACGCTGCACCCCTAGCCCAGACAGACGGGTTGGGTTGTATCCCTTGTTGCCTTAACCTTAGGTCACAGCTTGGGGTGGATTGCAGCTTTGTTAAAGTGTTCCCTTTGATGACCTCTCAACCAACTCCTGCCACCATCTGAGTATGCCATCTGTGTCCTGCCAAGGTGCTGGGTGATGGAGACAGTGGCAGGAATGAAGGTGATAACTGTGGGGCGGAGAGACCTAGACACAATCCAGAGCAGCTCAGGAGCCTGAGTGTGTTGATTGATCCTTTGGCTTTAACGATCCTTTAAAAAAATTAAATAAGAGATCTTGTTTGTTGTTTATTTGTTTTAATCAATGTCCAGACCTTTTTTTTTTTTTAAGAGTAATTATGATGTTTAATTTGAGGTAAAAACGCCTATCCAGCATGTCACCCAGAGAAGTTAAAGACTGCAGGCATCTCCAACATGTCTCCTAGAGACCTTTTCACCCACTGCTCTGTTTAGCTGCTAGCCTCTTGTCTCTCTCTTCAGCAATGGTGAGGCGGATTCCTTCTCCTCTGGGAAGAGAAATCCATGCTTTGTTGCCTTTGCCAATAACGAAGATGTTGGAAAGCCGGGTAGCGAAGCTGTTGCCATTGGCATCATTCACATGAACCACATCAGAAGAGCCAGGATGTCTTTCTCTGTTAGTGATCACACCAATTCTCCCCAAGTTAGCACCTCCAGTCACCATACAAAGGTTACTGGTGTCAAACTTGATGAAGTCAGTTATCTTGTCAGATTCCAAATCAATCTGAATGGTGTCATTCACTTTAATGAGAGGATCAGGGTAGCGAATGGTACGAGCATCATGGGTCACCAGATGAGGGATTCCTTTTGTGCCCACAAAGATTTTTCTCACTTTGCACAACTTATACTTGGCCTCCTCAGGAGTAATACGATGAACAGCAAAGCGACCCTTAGTATCATAGATCAGACGGAAATTCTCTCCAGTCTTGTCAATGCTGATGACATCCATAAACCCGGCTGGGTAGGTTATGTCAGTCCTGACTTTGCCGTCAATCTTAATGAAGCGCTGCATGCAAATTTTCTTTACTTCATCTCCGGTTAGGGCATACTTAAGTCTGTTCCTTAAGAAAATTATCAGAGGCAGACATTCTCTCAGTTTGTGGGGATCAGTGGATGGACGAGGAGCAAATACGCCAGTCAATTTATCCAGCATCCAATGTTTTGGAGCTGCTTCTCTCTTCAGGTGCTTCTTGGGACCACGAGTCATGGCTGCGCTGGGAACGGAAAGAGTAATGTCCGACCTTTTCTCGTAGTTGTGACAAAATATCTGAAGAAAAGCCACATACGGGTTTATTTTGGCTCGTGAACTGAGGGGGTACAGGCCGCCATGGCGGGGAAGGCACAGCGGCAGGAACTCGAAACAGCAGGTCACAAAAATATCCATAGCCACGGACTGGAGGGATGGCTTAGTGGTTAAGGCACATGCCTGCAAAGCCTAAGAACCTGGGTTCGATTCTCCAGGTCCCACGTTAGCCAGATGCACAAGGGGGCGCATGCGTCTGGAGTTCGTTTGCAGTGGCTGGAGGCCCTGGTGCACCCATTCTCTCTCTCTCTCTGTCTCAAATAAATAAATAAAAATTTAAAAAATATATATCCAAGCCGAGCGTGGTGGTGCATGCCTTTAATCCCAGCACTCGGGAGGCAGAGGTAGGAGGATCGCCATGAGTTCAAGACCACCCTGAGACTACATAGTGAATTCCAGGTCAGCCTGAGCTAGAGCGAGACCCTACCTCAAAAAACAATACATACATATATATATATATATATATATATATATATATATATATATATATACTCCATAGCCAGGAAGCACAGATGAATGCTGATGCCCAGCTCGATTCCTACTTTTAAAAAATATTTATTTATTTATTTGCAAGGAAAGAGAGAGAGAGAGAGAATGAATATGTGTGCACCAGGACCTCTGGCCACTGCAGTCGAACTCCAGATGCATGCACCACTTTGTGCACCTCGCTTTACGTGGGTCCTGGGGAATTGAACTTGGGCTGCTAGACACTGCAGGCAAGCGCCTTAAGGGCAGAGCCATCTCTCCAGCCCTCACTTCCTGCTTTTTATTCATTCTAGGACCCCAGTCCATAGAATAGTACTGCCCACATAAAGGGTGTGTCTTTCCTTAAGTGAAAACTTTCTAGAAATGTCCTCAAATATGCCCACAACGAACATTAACAACCGTGAGGTACAGAAGACTGGGGGGTGGGAGAACTCCCGGAAAGGTAAGAGAAGAGAGATAAGCACAGGCTGAGGGCATCTTCAGACTGACAGGAAGTGCCTGGCCCTGGGAGCGGGGGGAAGCAGCGGGGGAGCCAGGAGGCAAGGGGAAGAACTGCCATAGGGGACCCAGACCGTAGCTCAGCCACTAGGCCAGGAACAGAAGAAGTCCGTGCCTGGCAGAAATGGCCCAGCCAGGGGCTGGAGAGATGGCTTAGCAGTTAAGCGCTTGCCTGTGAAGCCTAAGGACCCCGGTTCGAGGCTCAATTCCCCAGGACTCACGTTAGCCAGATGCACAAGGGGGCATACGTGTCTGGAGTTTGTTTGCAGTGGCTGGAGGCCCTGGCACGCCCATTCTCTCTCTCTCTCTGTCTATCTGCCTCTTTCTCTCTCTGTCTGTCACTCTCAAATAAATAAATAAAAATAAACAAAAAAAATTTTTATTAAAAAAATAGAAATGGCCCAGCTAGCAACCCTACCAGCGTGTTATTGGCTGGGAGCAGCCTGTGCAGGCAAGTGGCCAGTGTGAACGCTCCACGGACCCTAAAGGGCAGCTAAGGCCACTGCTGTTCTTCAGCCAGACTAGTGCTCCGGGGTCCCGAGACAACGGCAGGCTGACAGGGATACAGTGAGCCCCACGGGGGGGAACGGGTGCACCTTTGCACACCTGCAGGGACCAGGTAAGGGAAGGCCTCTAAAAGTTTGTGTTTTGTACTTAAATTTAAATTCCTGTCATCACTGATGGAAGATGAATAGACTCCTCCCCAAGCACCAAGCCCAACTTACAATGTCTCTGGTCATGGACTTGGGGGTCAGCCATGGAGAGCAGACCTTGTCTCCCCTCCCCACAGAGGGTCAGCTGGGTCCCTTTTCTTGGTGACGATGGGAATTAGATAAACCTAGGTACGGGCTTCTGTTCTTTCTGCTGCTGACTAGCTTTGAGCTCTCTCTCTCTCTCTTTTTTTTTTTTTTAGTTTGTTGAGGTAGGGTCTCACTCTAGCCCAGGCTAACCGGAATTCACTATGGAGTCTCAGGGTGGCCTCGAACTCACGGTGATCCTCCTACCTCTGCCTCCCGAGTGCTGGGATTAAAGGCGTGCACCACCACACCCAGTTTACAGTTTAGCTCTGAGCTCTTAAATAAAGCTAACAGTGTGAGAAACTCGGATTCTTCAACATTGCAATTAACTTCCTAGGATGTGCAGACCATATAGTCCAGTCTCAATAGTGCTACAAACCTTTTACACTCACCTTCATTGACAAATTAGGAAACAGACTCAGAGAGGCTTAGTGAATTGCCAAAAGTCACGTGGCTCAGAAAGATGGGTTCAGGAATGAAAGCCTGGTGTGTTGGATAAAAAAACTCAGACTTGGGCTGGAGAGATGGCTTAGCGGTTAAGCGCTTGCCTGTGAAGCCTAAGGACCCCAGTTTGAGGCTTGATTCCCCAGGACCCACGTTAGCCAGATGCACAAGGGGGCGTACAGATCTAGAGTTCATTTGCAGTGGCTGGAGGCCCTGGCGCACCCATTCTCTCTCTCTCTCTGCCTCTTTCTCTGTCGCTCCCCCAAAAATAAATTAAAATGAACAACAACAACAACAAAAAAAAAAATACTCAGACTTCCTGCTTCTTTGTAGTCTCCTGACAGATTCACAAAAGAAATGTCAGAATCTGGGCTCAAGAGATGGCTTAACAGTTAAGGTCCTTGTCTATAAGGCCTAAGGACCCAGGTTCGATTCCGCAGTACCCACATAAAGCCAGATGCACATAGTAGTGCAGGTATCTGAAGTATTTGACCCTGGCATGCTCATTCTCTCCCATCTGCTTCTGTCCCTCATCTGTCTCTGCTTGCAAATAAATATTTTTTTTCTAAATTTTTTTTTAAATTAATTTACTTACAGAGAGATTCTTCAACAGATAGAGAGGCAAATAGAGAGTGAGAATGTGTATGCCAGGACCTCCAGCCACTGCAAACAAGCTCTAGACCCATGCACCACCTTGTGCATCTGGCTTGTGTGGGTACTGGGGAATTGAACTTGGGTCCTTAGGCTTCTCAGTCAAGCACCTTAACCACTAAGCCATCTCTTCAGCCAACAAATAATTTAAAAAAGAAATCCCAGAATCCAAGAGGCTGGACCACTCAATAGATATCCAATCTCACTCTACTGACTATTTTATTTACTTATTTATTTATTGCTTATTTTTCGAGGTAGGGTCTTGCTGACCTGGAATTCACTCTGTGATCTCAGGCTGCCTTCGAACTCATGTCAATCCTCCTACCTCTGCCTCCTGAGCGCTGGGATTAAAGGTGTGCACCACCACGCGCCGCTGATCTTACTCTTTAAAAGAAAAGCCTTGTGTGAATGAGTGATGTGTGCACGAGGGTGGGTTCAGGCATGTCGCAGGGCGTGTGTGGAGGTCAGAGGATAACTGTGGGTGTTGATCTTTGAGTCAGGGTGTCTCTGTTGCTTAGCACGGTCCTCACCATGCCAGCTGCCTCATGACAACTGTCCTCTCTCCTCCCATCTTGACGTAAGCGTGCTGGCCCCTCAGACATGCGCTGCCCACACCTGGCTTTTACAAAAGCACTGGGGACCTGAACGCTGGTCATCAACTCCTAGCCAGCAAGTGCTTTATCCACTGAGCTATTTCCCTAGTCCTCTAATCACACTCTTGCTTATTTATTGACTTACTGTCTGTCTGTCTGTCTGTCTTTGAAAATGCTCCTCACACTACAGGACCCACGGAATGCTACTGACCTCTCATTCTTTCTCTTCTTTTTTATTTCTTTGATCTATTCATTTGAGAGAGAGAGAGAGAGAGAGAGAGAGAGAAAGAGAGAGGATAAGAATGGGCATGCCAGGGCCTCCAGCCACTGGATGGGTTAGTTGGTCCGTGAACTCCAGACACATGCACCACCTTGTGCATCTGGCCTACGTGGGTACTGGGGAATCAGACCTGCATCCTTAGGCTTCGCAGGCAAGTGCCTTAACCACTAAGCCAACTCTCCAGCCCTCATTCTCTTTCTTCCATCCCTCTCCTTTCCCCTGTCTCCTGCAGTTTCTTTTCTAGCTACCTTTTCACAAACATCTCCACTTCTTTGCTGCTCATCCTGCTGGTCTTCTTCCTCCTCGCTCTTCCCCTGCAGCCTCCCATGCTGGGCCATGCTCTTCAGACATCTCATTAAAGTAATTGTTGACCTGAATTCTGATTCTGTGCATCTATAATTATGCTCCGCAGGAGACCCTGGAGGATTCAAAACAGACTCTTAATCTATTTCACATGAATCACAAACAACTCCCAAGAAAGCAGTTTAATAGCCACGATTAACCCAACACTGCTCGGCCATCCATGTGAGATGTCAACCTGGCGCTGCCCGCCTCCCAGCCAGCCCAGTCAGAGCCCTCGGAAGTCCTCTCCCAAATGAGTAAGGCTTTAGGGTATAATTCCATTTTCCCAGTTAATTAAATGGATGAGGAGATAGCTGGTGAAATTCGTGAGACAAGTCCCTTGTCCTTTATGACCGTCTCCTGGGTAGGAGGCACCCGCCAGGCTTCATAACCTTGGTTTGCCCCTCAGCCCAGGGGGAGAGGTCAGCTCTGTTGGGCAGCACAGGTCACGCTCGCTGGAGGATGCCTCATGTGTTTGTGGCAAGGCCAGAGGACCTCTCTGCGTGCTCCCTTGCCCTGCTCTCCACTCTCCCTCTATAACATGCCTTCTACCGCTACTGCAGGAAAGCCACGGGGTCAGCGTGGATGGATGGGGTCACTCTTCCCTGAGCAAACCACGAAGGTCGGGAGGAGCTGCCCGACTTTCCTCAGGGTCCACCTGCCTTCTTGTTTGGGAATACCACCTGTAGTCGTTACCTTCCCCTTCTCCTCCTTCTCTCCCCTTCCTCCTTCTCCTCCTCCTCCTTCTCCCCCTTCTCGTCTTCTTTTTCCTCCTCCCTCCCCTTCCCTCCTCCTCCTTCCTTCTCCTCCTCTTTCTCCTTTCTCCTCCTCCTTCTTCCCTTCCTCTTTCTCTTCCATCATTCTCCTCCTCCTTCCCCTTCTTCTCTTCTTCCTCCCTTCTCCTTTTCCTTCTCTCCTCCTCTCTTCTCCTTTTCCTTCTCTTCCTCCTCCTCCTTCCATCTCCTCCTCCTCCTTTTTAAAGAAGCAAAGTTTATTTTGACTTACAATTCCAGGGGCTAAGGGCCACCACGGCAGCAGAAGCATGAAGCAGAGCTGGTCGCATTGGGTCCACAATCAGGAAGCAGAGAGAGAGAGAAATGAGTCACCATTACCTTTTTGTTGATGGAACCAAAAAAAAAAAAAAAAAAAAAAAAAAAAAACAGAAACAGCCTATGGGGGAAAGGGTTTCTATCAGCTTTCAGTGTCGAAGGGCAGTTTCACACAGTGGGGACAGCATGGCAAACACAGACGATGGCAGGTGTCCCATCTTGTCACATGGGAGGAGGCAGCACGAGTGAGCCAGCTCCGAACACCCAGCGGAGCTGCAGTAATAAACGTCAAGACCGTTGCCAAGTGGCACGCCTCCTCCAGCAAGGCTTTGCCCCCCCAAAGGCCTCACCAGCTGGGGATGAAGTTTAAAGCCTAATCACAAAGACATGAGACTACGGGGTCCTGCAACACCCACACTACCACACTAGGAAGAACTGTTCTCCAACAGTGGTGTGCCTCAGGAGCTGAATGGCTTTACGTGTGCTGGGATTGAGGGCGGCAAAGTCCTCCACACTGAAAGCAGTAATCAACAGGTGACAGCTCTTATCAAAAGCAGCTGGGGCAACTCACAAGATAAGATATGGGAGAGCTCATTAGACACCCCCCCCTATCTGAGATCCCGGGCACCACACCCCCCACCCCATGGCAGCTGTATACAATAACTCAAAAGATCAAGGCACAATGAGCATCATGAAGTGTCCCTTTTAGGCTTCCATACTCTGAAAGTAGCCTTCACCCTGAGGCTGAGGGAGGGTTATCCATCCCCAGGAGTTCTGAAGCAGCTCCAGGGAAGTTGTCATCCAGGGTGGAATGAGATTTCTTGGTGGTGTGACTGCTCTGCGTTCCCCATGCTCTATATGCAAGCCCTCACAAGAGACCGAGGGAGGAGCATCCGCGGGGTAACCCCAATGTAGTGAGCCCCACTGAAGTGCTGCTTTGGGACCTCATGCTCTGTAAGAAAGCCCTCACCCCCAGGGTGAGGGAGGAGCATCCTCGGGGGTAATCCCGATATAGTGAGTCCCACTGAAGTGAAGCTCTGTGAGGAGGAAGAGAAGGAGGAGGAGGAGGAAGAGAAGGCAAAGGAGGAGAAGAAGGGGGGAACAAGGAGGAAGGAGAAGGGAGACCTGTGGACAGGGGACAAGAAGCAGTGGCCATCCACGATGGGAGGAGACTTCTCCATGGAGCAGCTGCTCTGGAGTCCCCATGTTCTGTCACTTTCATCCTGTGGCTAAAAGGGGAGCATTGATACTTGGAGTCCCATCAAAGTGGCTGCCTTAGGGGTTCCACGTTCCTGTAAATAACCCCTCACCCTGCGCTGTAAGTGATCCCCCAATAAACACATTGGTTCAATAATCTGGTTACTTGTGTAGTTGTACTTTTTTCTGCCATCTGAGCCCCATCTGGGGTGAAAATGTGTCTTTGCATCTCCCCAGGGGAAGAGTTTCCTGCAATACCATCTCTGCTGAATTGTGTGCTTTCCAAGCTAACACAAAAGAGGCTGGAATGATATCACATGGATCTGAGAGGTGACATTGTAAAGACAACTGCCCAAGAAACCAAAAGAGCTCATACATGTTCCTATCAGACAGGATGTGACCCTTTATCACGCTGATAAAATGGAAGCTTTCCTACTCTTATCAAAATCCCTCTAGTGTGGAGTGCTCAGCACTGCAATATCTTATCACACCTTCCAAGGCTCAGCGTCCATTGTGGAAGAGGTGGCGGAAAGAATGTAAGAGCCAAAGGAAGGGTAGGACTCCTTACAACGTGCTCCAAATGGCCTGGATGCCCATGACCTCACAGTGCCTGACACTACCTACACAAGACCATCATAATTGGAGGAAAAGCTCATGACATCAAAATAAAAGAGAGACTGATTGAGAGGGGGAGGGGATATGAAGGAGAGTGGAGTTTCAAGGGGAAAGTGGAGGGAGGGAAGGAATTACCATGGGATACTGTTTACAATCATGGAAGTTGTCAATTAAAAAAAAAAATGTCCCTCTAGTGTGCACAAACAGGAAGTCTGACCCAGGAGACCACGTCTTTGGGGACCCTGGCTCTTCCAGCTCATCTCCCTCTCGATCCAGCAAGCTTCCCAACCAATGCTGTTCTCTCGGAGCAGCTGCCACAGAGTTCTGTGCCAACAGGAGCAGCTGGGCTGTGGCAAAGGCCAAACGGGCACAGAGCTGGGGCCTGGCAGCGTCTCCAGGCAAACCTGACACCCCGCGTCTCTCTTGCAGCTGAAGAGAATTAAAAATCAATGTGTTGAATTGGGGCAGCAGGTGGCAGTTATGGCGTTGGCCTTGAGGATCAATATCTTCCCCCATGGCTGCTTATTCAGTCACGGCTTCCTCGTGGACCACCCAGGGGGACAGGGTCCAAGGAGAAGCTGAGGGAAATGCAGTTGCTCACATAGGGTCGTAGTTAAGTGGTTCCTGGAAGTTCCCAGGTCTGAGGTGCCACACCTCTTTCTGTTTCACTGGAGAAGAGGAAGTAGCTTGGGGAGCCTGCAGGACATCTGTGATGACTGTGACTATTTGTCATATAGATGGACCGTTGCTGCCATCTGAGCTTTCCTTAAAAACAATCAGAGGTTCTCTCTCTCTCGCGCGCGCGTGCAACTCCATAGGCACAGCATATGGCTCTGAAAGCATCTTGATTTAAATGGCAATGACTGATGCCCCTCCCCCCAAAGAGCCAACTGCCCCTTTGTGCAGACACTTTGCAATGTGGTGGCAAAAGCAAACACAGGCACTAAGAGCTCCTAGTGAGCCTAGGAGGGACCCTTAGGGGCCTCCGTGTGGCTCGCTGAAGAAGGTTAGCTCTGGAGGTGACTCGGCCTGCTGGACTGGGAAGCCTGAGTGTGAAACTGTGAAAATCAGCAGAGAACCTGCCTACCCAAGCCAGTTCTGAGCCTGGTGAGAAAAAGTTCCTAAGCCTTGGGCTGGAGAGATGGCTTAGTGGTTAAGGCGCTTGCCTGCAGAGCCTGAGGACCCATGGTGGACTCTCCAGATCCCACGTAAACCAGATGCACAAGGGTGAGGCAAGTGCAAGGTTGCACATGACCACTAGGTGGCGAAAGCATCTGGAGTTGGATTGTAGTGGCTGAGGTCCGGGCGCGCCAATTCTCTCTCCTCTCTCTGTCTGTCTCTCTTTTTTTTTAAATTTTTTTTAATTTTAATTTTATTTTTTTTTAATTTTTTTTGTTTATTTTTTATTTATTTGAGAGTGACAGAGAGAGAGAAAGAGAGGCAGAGAGAGAGAGAGAATGGGCGCACCAGGGCTTCCAGCCATTGCAAGCGAACTCCAGACGCGTGCGCCCCCTTGTGCATCTGGCTAACGTGGGTCCTGGGGAGTCGAGCCTCGAACCGGGGTCCTTAGGCTTCACAGGCAAGCGCTTAACCACTAAGCCATCTCTCCAGCCCTGTCTCTCTCTTAAAAAAAAAAAAATCTTAAGCCTTATGTGTTTCCAGGACATTGGAATCTGTTCCAAATGCAGGTGGCTGTGCTTGGCACAAAGCACCTGACCAAAGGCAGTTTGTGGGAGGAAAGGGTCAATTTTGGCTTACAGACTTCACGGGAAGCTCCATGATGGCAGAAGAAACAGTGGGATGAGCTGAGGGTGGACATCACCTGCTAGCCAACATCAGGTGGACAACAGTAGCAGCAGAGTGTGTCCAACACTGGCAAGGGGAAGCTGGTTATAACACCCACAAAACTGCCCCAACAACGCACATTTCCTCCAGCAAGGCTCCAATTCCCAAATCGCTATCGGCCAGAAACCTGGCATTCAGAACACACGAGTTTATGGGGAACACCTAACTCAAACCACCACAGTGATGAACGCCTCCAGCCCCTGCAAATGAACTCCAGACACATGCGCCACCTTGTGCATCTGGCTTACATGGGTCCTGGGGAATCAAACTTGAGTCCGTAGGCTTCGCAGGAAAGCAACTTAATCAAAAAGCCGTCTCTCCACTCCTCAGTAATTGTTTTATTTTTAGTTTTTTTTAATTTTCATTTATTTTGTGAGGAGAGACAGAGAGTGAGTGTGTGTACAGGCATGGCAGGGTGTCCACCCAGTGCAAATGAACTCCCAGACGCATGTGCCCCTTTGTGCATCTGGCTTTACTTGGGTACTGGAGAATAGAAACCGGGTCATTAGGCTTTGCAGGCAAGTGCCTTAACTACTGACCCATCTCTCCAGGTCCCTGAGTGGGCTGTTTTAAGTGTCATATGTTGGCACATGGATGGAAAACGTCAAGTTTTCCAAGGTTCAAAGTATGGAGGGATGATACAGGGATCTCACAAGGTCAAAGCTGGGCTCCTCTGGGACAAAGTTAGATGCTAACGCCGGACAACACAGGGCATCTTGTAGATGCCGGAAGCTGTGTGCTGGCTTCTTAGCAGCCATGGGTTTTGTTTGTTGCAGCCTGGAACTGGTCTCGTGGTTTTGTGGTGAGTGAGAGCTGTAACTGGGTAGGAAGACACTCATCATGTAGAGACCCGGCTCTAGAACTCTGCTTCCTAACAGTCTGGGGCCAGAAACAAAAGGGGAAGAGAAGACGGCAATCAGCAGTGGTTGAAAGGGAGGACCCACCAGCACTATCTGAAGTCTTATTGGCTGAAATGCAGACCCCCCCGACCCCCCCCACAACAAGTATCTGCACCCTTATTGGCTGAGTCTGAAAGGGTTAGAAACTGCTTGCATGGAAACCTATTTCAGATGAGTGACACCAGGCTCCGTGCCAAGTGACAAGCCTAAAGTTCCCCTCATCAGGAATTCTCTCCCTGAAAAGCCTTCAGCCTGCTCAGCTGGGGACCAGATGAAAATGTGGTGGAGACGGAAGACCAGTCCTGCCTGCCTGTCAGCTGCAGCTGATAAGAGGCTGGTATTTTATTTTCCCTTTGGGCTTCCTTTTTCTAAAAAAAAATATATATATTATATTTTTATTTATTTATCTATTTGAAAGAGAGAGAGAGAGAATGGATGTACCAGGGCTTCCAGCCTCTGCAAGTGAACTCCAGACACATGTGCCACCTCGTGCGTCTGGCTTATGTGGGTCCTAGGGAATAGAACCTGGGTCCTTTGGCTCTGCAGGCAAGTGCCTTAACCTTTAAGACCTCTCTCCATCCCTCCTCTGGGTTTTCCATAAATGATTTACACATGGAGGTGGATGGATCCAGAACAAGGCAGAACCACAGATTCTGGCTTTCCTCCCAGGAGGCTGCTCACGTGGATCCTGGCTCCCGGCATCTCCCTGACAGACCCTCAGCAGAGAAGGTTGTAATGGGACCTCCAGCCAAAACCCTGCGGTCGTGGGCTTATGGAAGACATTTTCATACACAAGGCCACGGGCTAATGAACTCAGGGCTGCACAGAGTTTTAGCCTCTGCCGCTTGTTTCTGGCGTGAGAGATGGGTGAGCTGCCCAGGATCTCGAGTTATTAAGATGGGCAAACAAAGGTATCTCAGGGGCATGAGGCTTTAATGGTGATCAGAAGAAACAAACTACAGGTCAGCCTGTAAGTAGCAAACTGACAGCGTCCCCTGCCTGGGTCACCTGCCCTGTGTTCCAGGTGTGGCCTTCCGGGAACGCTATTCACCTGCCCAGACCCTGAACTTAAGCCGCTGTTGTTCCCAGACAGTGTCTCCTTTCAGATGGGCACCAGTAGCCCCTTATTCTTAACTGGGCAAGTTGTCAGATTTATCCCAGTGGGCGAGTGGTGATGGAAAAGGGGTTTCATGTAGCTGGGTCTCTGAAGGTCAAGGTGTCTGGCAGGAAGAAGGGGAGGAGAGGATCCTCCCCATGCTCTGGGATACTCTAGGTATAGGTGCTCCCGCTCCTCTGCCCAAAGCTAATTGTCACAGAACACAAACACACACAGACACAGACACAGACACACACCACATTACATACACACAGCAGGAAAATAAAAAAAATAATAATAATAGAAAGACACCCCCCCCCCAGTGTAATACAGGGAAAGAAATGGTCTCTCTTTCCCACCTTTCCTTTAAGTTCTTCCCACCAGAAATCTGAGGAGGGAAAACCCTGCTGATCCATCGGGTTTTAGTTCAGTCAGGGTAGTCTTTCTCAGTGTCTACTTTCTACCCAGTCCTCAAGGATGCCCCAGAATGACCTTCCTGGCAGCTCTTTGGACAGGGTGTATTGATGCTTGCTGTGAATTACTCTTCCAGAGAGAGAAGGCATTAATCACTCATCACAAAACTTCCTGAGCTGACTTCTTCCAGGTCCGCACAATCCCGTGCACATGAAGCTTGACAGTTAACCTCTTCTCTGGAGGAAAGCTGGTCAGTGGACGATAAAACTATGACCAGGTAATTTCTGCTATCACACCCTGCAAATATTAGAATCCCAGAGAAACTTTAAATCCTGCAGATCTGCCCACATCGGTTGGTTCTAAAATCGTGCATGTTTTTCATCCCAGAACTCTGCAGTGGAGCATTGAGGTCAGAGCTTCTTCCTACCCTTTTCCAGAAAGGAGTCCTTTGAATTAGGGGTGCTGCACATTCCCTGCCTATCCTAACCCAAGACTCATCAAGGTGACAGGCAGAAGAGAGAGCTCAGACTTTGGCACTGGACGAAACATCTCCCATCATGCCCTGCAGGGCTTGGGGAACAGGGTGGAAAGAATATGAGTGTTGCTCCCAGTCCTGGCCAAAGGACGCTTCTCTATGGAGCTGAAGATACTGAAGAGACTCAAAATTCAAGGCTAAAAATAAGAGGCCTTTGAGATCCAACACTAGACAAGTCTATCATACCCTCCAAGTCTCAGGAAACATCACAAAAGAGGCAGCAGAAAGAATGTAAGAGCCAGGACTGGAGAGATGGCTTAGCTGTTAAGGAGCTTGCCTGAGAAGCCTAAGGACCCATGTTCTACCCTCCAGATACCACATAAGCCAGATGCACAAAGGTGAGGCAAGTGCAAGCTCAGCACATGCCCACTAGGTGGCACAAGCGTCTGTAGTTTGATTTCAGTGGCTGAGGCCCTGGTGTGTCAATTCAATTCTCTCTCTGTCTCACTGTCTCTTAAAAAAAAAAAAGAATGTCAGAGCCACAGAGTGGGAAGATGTACTTTGGGGCATTGTTCTCCGGACATGATCTGACTGGAATATTCGTGACCTCACAGTGGTTGTTGTTACCCCAACAAGACCTGCACAATTCTGAGCCCATCAGCATATGAGCACAGAAGACAAAATGAATGAGACATCAAAACAGAATTGATGACTTGGAAAGAGGAAGGGTCTCAGAGGGACAGGAGTGTGGGAGGGGGACACAAATGAGGGTAATATAATGGAAATGCAATAAAGTTATGTAGTATGTCCATGTATTAAACTGATCAATAAAATCTTATAAATAAATACTTGGTTTCATATGTCCACTGGCCTTCTTTGTGGCTATTGAATTTTTTTTTTCCTTTAGGAAAGCTTTTTTTTTTTTTTTTTTGCTTCAATCAATAGAATAAAACATGGGACATTTCTAGGTTTCTATTCCTTTTGTTTCAAAGGGGATCAACATTTTAGTGCATTGATGACATTTATCATTTGCCAACTTTATGATTTGTCAAGTAATTTTTTTGCAGATGCAAACATTTATGATTAGAACTGATTCTCAAAAAAATACAACTCCATATCTACTTATGAACATATTTACCTGACTCACACTGGTGTGAGATGCTCGTAGCTCATTGGGTTGGGACTGAAAGGATTCTCTATACAGTCTGAATTCCCCTAAGCACAGCCGTCCTCATGTATGGGGGATTTCTATGAATGAAACAAGGAGACAGGGAAGAAACGAAAGTTGTTTCCAATATCCCTGCTGCAGGGGTTTGATCGTGCACGCTTGGCCCTGTATCAGGGGCTCCGTTCTGCAGTCCTGCGCGAACTTTATTTTATATCACTGACCTTGAATCGGGGCTTCATCCTGCTGTGTCCTTGGCTTTGTATCAGGGCCTTAATTCTAAAACCCGCAGATGCATTCAAATACCTCCAGGAATTTTCTTTGTTTCTTTCTTTCTTTCCTTTTGGTTTTTCGAGGTAGGGTCTCACACTAGCCCAGGCTGACCTGGAATTCACTATGTAGTCTCAGGGTGGCCTCGAGCTCATGGCCATCCTCCTACCTCCACCTCGGAAGTACTGGGATCAAAGGCATGAGCCACCATGCCCAGCTTAGGAATTTTCTTAAACTTCTTTTCCCATCAGTTATTTTCTTTTCTTTTCTTTTTTTTTTTTAACCCTGTAAGCTCCTGCCCCTACCTGTAGGGGCTCGTCTTTGGAGATGACATTGAATGTAAGAGGAAATTCATCCTAAGCAAAGTGGCCGTTGCCTGCCCAGGGTGACTCGTTGATGGCACTCGAACTGTCCGTAGCAGTTCCTCGTTGTTGCTGGGACAACTGCCTGACTGGGAGCAGCTTATGGAAGGACGGGGTTTTTCTGACTTACAGTTTGAAGGGGGCATTTCTGTCACGGCGAGGAATGCACGGCAGGAGCAGACAGCCAGCGTCACATCAACATGGGGGACGTAGAAAAGCCAAAGGGCACCAGCGATGCCAAAGTAGAACACCTTGAGGCCCATTCCCAGCGACACACTCCTCTCACAGGGCTTCATACGTCAAGGCTCGCAAACCTCTACCAACTGGGGATCAAATATTCAAACCCATGATCCTGTGGGGGGGGGGGAGACACTTTACATTCAAACCAACATACTGTCTGTCCAGAGTATGAAGGAAGCAGAAGTTTGAATAGGTGTGTTGAGACTCGAGCCATAGAATCTGTAGGGGACACACTTAATCTGTTTGCACATGACATCGGGTGGGTGGAGAACGGGGCCTTCAGATGATGACCTCTTAATTAAAAGCCACATAAGGGGGCTGGAGAGATGGCTTAGTGGTTAAAGCACTTGCCTGCAAAGCCAAAGGATCCAGGCTTGACTCCCCAGGACCCACGTAAGCCAGATGCACAAGGTTGCTCATGCATCTGGAGTTTGTTTGCAGCAGCTAGAGGCCCTGCCACACCCATTCTCTCTTTCTCTCTGTCAAATGAATAAATAAATAAATAAATTTTTAAAAGCCACATAAGGGATTTCTTAAAACTGTGCACAGTGTTTTATTTCTCACACAGGTTAATTCTATAACACATAGATTAGTCATTAAAAATACTAATATAAATCACACAGTGCCCTCTTAAAATAATATTCCTCTTCTCTGTTGCCAAAACATCTTTCCGGTGGTGACTGATACTGCATTATTGTAGCACACACAATGATGTCAAGTCTCAGTGTGACACAGAATTCAAAGCCAAGCCAAAGATAAACGCAAGTTGAAGTTATTTACTTTATGCTCTTGAGAGAATAGAACCCTTAAATTGGTGATTGTGACAGTTAATCTTGTTGATGTGGTGGGATTGAGGATCACCTTGGAAACAAACCTCTGGGCATAGGAGTGAAGGTGCTTCAACAGAGCTGGGAAGAGCCACCCTTAAATGTGGGTGGCACCAATCCTAGGGCTGGGAGCTTGGACTGAAAAAAGGGGGAGCAGGTGGAAGCAAGCGGAACACCAGCATTCATCTCTCTCTACCTCCTGACCACAGATGCAATGTGACCAGCCCCTCCGCGCTGCGGCCACCATGCCTTCCCCACCCACCACTGTGGACTGTGACCTGGAAATGTCGGCTGGAATCAACCCCTGCTCTTTACATTGCTTGTGTTAGGTCTTTGCTCATGGCAACGAGCAAACAAATGCAGTGACTTTTAGTTTAAGTGATTCCTAACAGCATGGGAAGTATTCTCCTCTAACAGAAAGACACTGCCTGCTTAATAAGGACTGCTTAACCAAATGCCATCAAAACACAGAGGTGGCTGTACCCTGGTCACTGGACTAAAATGAGGTTAATCTCACTTGGGAGTCGGGGTGCGAGGGAGCCGTCGTCATCTCTGCTGCCTCATTCAGGGAATGCCCACAAGTGAAGGTGTGCTGAAATCTATAACTAAAGAGCTGGGCTTCTTTTCACTTCTATTAGCCCCACTACTAGGCTTCTCAGGAATTCCAGGAATTGGGCTGGAGAGATGGCTTAGTGGTTAAACACTTGCCTGTGAAGCTTAAGGACCTCGGTTCAAGGCTCCATTCCCCAGGACCCATGTTAGCTAGATGCACAAGGGGGTGCAGGCATCTAGAGTTCATTTGCAGTGGCTGGAGGCCCTGGAGTGCCCATTCTCTCTCTCTCCCTCTCTCTCTCTATTTGCCTCTTTCTCTGTCTGTCTGTTGCTCTCAAATAAATAAATAAAAATAAACAAAAAAAATGAAAGAAATTCCAGGGATCCACACCTGTATCCCAAGGAGCATTGTCAGGTGGTAGGATCTCTGGTTTTTTTTTTATGCATATAAGTACAACATAATCTTGTAATACTGTGTCTTTCAAAGGAGAAATCACTACAGTGTGAAGAGAAATAGCTAAGTGTGACAGAGTCAAGACAACTTGAAATGGGGACGTTGCCTTTTCATTTTAGAAATGCTAAATTCTCTTGAAAGAGTACTAAAAATATGGTGCTTTAAATGTGCATAACCACAAAAACATTACAGAAAAACAGTCTTAAGTCTTACTGCCATTAGCATAACAGACTCCATTGCTTCTATTGAATGGATTTTGCCAACACATGCCTACTTCCTTCCTAGCTTTAGAGACAATTTCCCGTAAAGAATACTAGGTGTTACAAGTTATAGCTTACAAAGAAATTAAGGCTATATTCATTTAGATTGAATAGTGGCACCTCTTGAAGTCTCCAAGGCTGGCAGGATAAGGCTCTACTAGGGAACTTCCTTTCCTACAGCCACAAATCCCCTTCTATGCTCAGCCCCTGGGTCCCAGTAACCCTTATTCCCCGTGCCCCTCCAACATTCACTTTTTCTTATAATATTTATTTATTTAAAAGAGAAAGAACAGGCATACCAGGGCCTCCAGCCACTGAAAACATACTCTAGAAACATGCACCACCTATGCATCTGGCTTAGGTGGGTCCTGGGGAAATCAAACCTGGGTCCTTAGGTTTTGCAAGCAAACGCCTTAACCACTTAACCATCTCTCCAGTACTGACATCCCCTTTTCCCACCCCTAAAAAGTGCAGTTCATAGGAGCCCTCCCAGTTTGTGGAGTTTAAAAAATATTTTATTTTTATTTATGTCTTTAAGAGAGAAAGAGAATGATGTACCAGGACCTCTAGTCACTGAAAACGAACTCCAGATGCGTGTGCCACCATGCGCATCTGGCTTTATGTGGTGTGGTAGTTTGAATAGATGGCCCCCAATATATTCGGTGTTTTATCAGTTTGTAGTTTGGATCTGCAAGCCACCTGGCTGGAGGCAGTGTGGTGGTGGGTTTGAGATTTCAATCTAAAGATATGCAAAGTGTGCCTAGCTGGAGTTCCTGAAGTGTGCTGTGCTGTGTGGCTTTTGGCTTGTGCCTCTCTCACTGTGTTTGGCCCTGTGAAGGCAGGCCAGCTTCTTCTGCCATTATGGGACTTCCCCTGGATCTGTAGGAGTCAATAAATCCCTTCCTACATAACTGTGTCTGGTCTGGAAGTTCATCTCAGTGAACCTGAAGCTGTCTGCTACATGTGGGTTCCGGGGACTTGAATCTGGGTTCTTAAACTTTGTAGGCAAGTGCCTTAACCACTAAGCCATCTCTCCACCCCCCTAGTTTGTGGTTTTAATGGGTGTGTCAGCACACATGCTTTTGGGGAAGTCCTTTTTGACCACAAGAGGTGATGATCTTGAATTATGGTTCTTACAGTAAAAAAAAAAAAAAAAGCTTACTAGGTCAAAAAGTGTTTGGAATACTTGAGATTTTATTGTTTTAAAAATGTAGATGCAGGATGGAGCGATGGCTTAGCAGTTAAGCACTTGCCTGTGAAGCCTAAGGACCCCGGTTCGAGGCTTGATTCCCCAGGACCCACATTAGCCAGATGCACAAGGGGGGCGCACGCGTCTGGAGTTCGTTTGTAGTCGCTGGAAGCCCTGGCGCACCCATTCTCTCTCTTTCTCTCTATCTGCCTCTTCCTCTCTCTGTCATTCTCAAATAAATAAATAAAAAACTGAACAAAAAAAATATTTAAAAAAATGTAGATGCTCTGGGATACCATGGGGAGAACATCTGTTCCCCCAAGCTGAGGGTGAGAAAAGGGTCAGCAATGCAGGCTGTGGCCCACAGTTTGACTGTGCTTGTGGCCCACAGAGTCCTGGCTTAGGCTCTTGCAGGGGAACTTCACCACTGCAACAGGGAATGCTCTGGAAGTATGCGATCCTGGGCACACAACCTGCTTACAGTGATTCAGCTCGGAAAAGAACTGCAGCCCAAGATCTCTCACCAGAGGGAAGGTCTTCAGCCCTCAAGGTCAGTGAATGGCAGGGTAAATACTTACCATGTGGCATATGTCTGTCACGTGATGACGGCACAATGTTCTTGAGTTTTCAGCCAGCTGCGCCCGGACCGTTCCAGAGACAAACAGAAGCATCTGTGTGGGGAAACTGGGTCCTTCAATCCTGCACACATCAAAATGCAGTTTGTGTCATGAATCCAAGTCCGTTAGTGGCAATGAGAACAGAAGTCAGGATGGTTGTAGGCAGAACACAGCCTCAGATCTGATTCTCTGTTGGATCTAAAGGCTTGAGGACCAGGTGACTGATCCAGACACATCCAAGCTGACCACTGATATATGTGGACTTGACCTATGTGAACTTGACCTAGTGCTGCTACTATAGTAACCCTATAGCAGGCCTTAAACTACTGGCTAGTCTGTTCTATGCTCTCACTGATAAACATGATCACTTTACCCTGTGTTGTGGTCTCATATTTTGGAACATCTCTGTATTTAAATGACTGCTATTCATAAAGGATGCTTTACTATCAAAGGAGTATTTAATAGATTCAATAGCTGCAGGAAAATGATGTTTAGCCACCCCAAAAGATAGTTTTGGTATTGACCTCATTCCCTAACCTCCCTGAGTGTAAGACAGGGTGCTTTGGACATACGTTCTTCCATATTTGCTTGGGAAACCATCTGCGACTCACCAGATTCTAGACACCAAAAGAACAGTGACAGCATTCAGAGTGCTTTAGGATTTGGCTGAGGTCCCACCTGGACAGGTGTAGCCAGCGGACTCCCAGTCTAAGGTAATGGCAAACTCACCAGGGCGTCTGGGAGTCTCTGGTGGAAATGTTTGCACTCCTTGGGTAAAGGGCTCGGTTAAGCAAAATGAGATGTGCCATGGATTTTATGCTTCGTGAAGGGTGCCTAAAGGTCATCTCTGCTTAGAGTCCATCTCACACTTTCAAATCCCGGTGCTAGAAATGATCAAGTTGTTTAAGCAGGTTGTGGTTGCCTAAAGAGTCTTTTGATTCCCCTTGATCTCTCCCAAGGGAGTGGGGTTGGAAACGTAGACAAAACTGTGATGAAGTGTGGACGGCAGTGACAACAGGACGGCCCTGCCGAGCAAGCTCAGCAGCATCTCTCAGACCTACGACATGCTGTGACGGTGACCGTGGAGCAAGATGGAACCAGCAAACTACGGACACTTGTCTCCCTAGAATCGAGGCCACTGAACCCACTTCTTGTGTGATGTAGTTAATCCTGGCTGGCCGACAGTGCTGACATTTAAATTGAATGACATCCACAGACCTGAACGTGTGGGGCAAGAGTTGTCTCCCCGCAGGTCGGAGATGAGCTCAGGAGAGATTTGCTGGCTGTTGGGTACTCAGATGGACTCCATGGCTAGGCGAGGATGCCAAGTACTCTCCCGTCTCTTGGTCGGGACCCCTTGAGAGTGGCCACATCTGCTTCTTTTGGGCTTCAGCCGTGTCTTTCACTGCTCCATCTTATTGGACCTGTACTGGCCAAGTATCTGTGTAACCAAGTGGGGCCTAGTCCCTTCTATGAGTTGGGGATATTCATCTGTAACGACAGTTAACATCCAGAGAATCCCCAGATCAGGATCTTGGGCAAGGTCTTGCCTTTAACTTATCAAAATGTTCTGCAAAAAGGTTCTGTGTGACCAGGCTTCTATCTAGCTCTTGTCTACCTGAAGGTGATTCTGTATACAGTAGTTCCCAGGTGAACTTGGGAAGGTGACTTGGAATAATATGGAGTATGGACATCCTGAGTGTGAGAACTCCCAGGGAAAGATGTAATGTTGCTGATGGTGGCGCACGCCTTTAATCCCAGCACTTGGGAAGCAGAGGTAGGAAGATCGCTGTGAGTTTAGGGCCAGCCTGAGACTACATAGTGAATTCCAGGTCAGCCTGAGCTAGTTTGAGCCACTACCTCGAAAACCCACGAAGTTAAAAAAAATAAATAAGTAAATAAAAGTAGTGTTTAGGACTGGAGAAATGGATAAGTGGTTAAGGACATTTGTTTACAAGGCCTGACAGCCTGGGTTTGATTCTTCAGTAGCCACATAAAGACAGTTGCACAGAGAGGTACGTGCATCTGGAGTTTGGTTGTAGTGGAATGCCTTTCTCTCTCTCTCTCTCTCTTTTCTTGCAAATAAAAATCCAGAAGCACAAGGAGGCACATGCATCTGGAATTCATTTGCAGTGGCTAGAGGCCCTGGCATGCCCATTCTCTCTCTCCCTCTCTTTCCCTCTCCTTCTTTCTCTCTCTCAAATAAATAAATAAAATATTATATATATATATATATATATATATATATATATATATATATATAACATAAATAAGTCCTAGTCAACCATGTTGGGGCTGGAGAGATGGCTCAGTGGATAACACATGCTTGTTGCACAAGCATAAGGACCAAAGTTCACTTCCCCAGCACCCATGTAAGTGCAGGATGGGCATGGTGTCCCTCCTGTAACCCTGGAACTCCAAAGGTGGAGACAGGGGATCTCTGGAGCAAAGTGGTTAGCTAGACGGGCTGAATTGACAAGCTCCAGGTTCCAGTGAGAGAGCCTGTCCCAGTAAATAAAGAAGGAAGCAAGAGAGGAAGGCTCTGTTGTCAACCTCTGGCCTCCACTCTCACTGTCACACACATGTGCTGACACACATGAATGTATCACACACACGCACACGCACACGCACACACACACACACATGAAAAAGAATAGCAGTGGGCTGCGGAGATGGCTCAGTGGTTAAGACTCCTGCCTGCAAAGCCTAACAACCTGGGTTTGGTTCCCCAGTACCCATGTAAAGCCAGATGCACAAAGTGGCCCATGCGTGTGGAGTTTGTTTGCAGTGACACTCTGCCCTGAAGTGCCTATTCTCTTTCACTCCCTCCCTCCCTCTCTCTCTCTCATCTCTCTTTCTCTGCTTGCAAATAAGTAAATGAAAATATTTTCTTAAAAAATACAGCAATGTAACTTTCAGTTTGTGAAAAGTACTTGAAGTTTTAGATTTAAGCCTGGGTAGAAGGATGTGTGAGAAAGCAAAGGAGGAATGTCTTTGTGAGCTTGTAAGAAAAATAGGGTGACCTGCTCAGGAATCTCAATTTTTCTGGGAACAAGGCACTCACTCTTTAGAGTCCTAGGCAAACTGAGATGAGCTGACATCCCCACAGAAGGGCAACTATAGACTGGGCATGTCTCTGAAGGCAGAGGGACTTCTCAGACAACTCGAGACGTATTAGTGAGCTTTTAGTAGTGTTCAGCAGACATGTGGTTTAAATGGACAAATGTGGTTCTGTCAGCTAGGAGTTACCATTTGCATCCTCAGACGCAAAGCAAGCACTGTAACTACTCCTCAGTAGCAGGGTGTTATTGAGAATCTGCAGGTACTGAGTCATACCTGCGCTGACATTGGTTCTCGATGTACTGGGAATCTTATGAGTAAATATTGGTATTGATATTAAGGAATCCCCACAAATGACCAGAGCCAGGACTGGGTTTCGTAGACCTAAGGCAAGATAAGGAAAACTTTGAAAATGAGAGCTTTAAAAACATTAACTCTACTCCCTTCAAAAATTCCAATGAAGGAGCCGGGCATGGTGGTGCACGCCTTTAATCCCAGCACTCGGGAGGCAGAGGTAGGAGGATCACAGTGAGTTCGAGGCCACCCTGAGATTACAGAGTAAATTTCAGGTCAGCCTGAGCTAGAGGGAGACCCTACCTCGAAAAAACAAAAAATAAATAATAATAATAATAGTAATAATAATTCCAATGAAGGGCTGGGGAGATGGCTCAGTGGTTAAGGCACTTGCCTGCAAAGGCTGACGACCAGGGTTTGATTCCCAAGCACCCATGTAAAGCCAGCTGCATGCATCTGGAGTTCATTTGCAGTGGCTGGAGGCCCTGGCATGCCCATTCTCTTTCTCTCTCTCTCTCCTCTCTGTGCAAATAAATAAATATTTTAAAAATGTTAAAAATCCCATGAAGAAATAAAACCCCTCAATTTGAAAGGCTAGAGATAACACTATAATGGCAACATGAAAGGAAAAAGTGTGAACAGGTCTATCGTAGTGACCTTCTCATTGCTGGAATGAAGCATCTGACCAAAAGCTGCTGGTGGGAGGTTTATTTATTTATTATTATTACGATTTTTTTTGGTTTACATTTTCAAAGGGAAGCTCCATGATGGCAGGGAAAGTATGGCATGAGCAGAGACGGGACATCACCTCCATAGCAACATCAGGGGGACAGCGGCAGCAGGAGGGCAAGCTGAGTTCTGGCACGAGGAAGCTGTCTACAGCACCCCAAAGCCCCGCCACCAACAACACAGCACCTCCAGCAAGGCTCCACCTGCCAAAGTACCATCACCTGGGAACCAAGTATTCAAAACGCAAAGCGTCACACAGGCAGACGTCTGGTCAACTGACTTATTGCAACGCTGCGAAATCTCCCATGGCTCACCTTGACTGGTTGAAAATTGAAAGGGCGTGGATGGAAATCTGTCAGTCAAGAGATGGCGTCACAGTGAAATGGCAGAGGGTCCTCGGCAGAACGCTGACAATCCCTGTGGCATTCAGGAATGGTAAGAATCCAGTTAACCTTTCCTCATTTGCGTATCACTGAGCGCTTCCTTTAGCTGCTGGGAACCCCCTGTAGATGCTGGTCAGCCCAATCCTGTGAAAGCATAGGCACTACGAAGGTAACCTGAAAGGATTGAACTCGAAGTTGAGACCTGCATGGTAAGCGATAAAAGGTCTGTCCTTCAGCTGTTTGGATGAGGAGTTGGTACGGGTCTCTGTCAAGAGCACACTCTACCAGAAACATACATACAACCGTATCTTCACACAATGTCAGGATCCATTGAATAATAAATTCACCAAGCTATGTCAGCTTCATGGGCTGTGGTTTGCCAAGCAATTCCCATTACCCTTGAAAGCTGGCCAATGCGGGTTCGTTCGTTCGTTCTTTCTTTCTTTCTTTCTTTCTTTCTTTTCAAAATTTTTTTTATTAACAACTTCCATGATTATAAAAAATATCCCATGGTAATACCCTCCCCTCCCCCACCATTTTCCCCTTTGGAACTCCATTCTCCATCATATCCCCTCCCCATGTCAATCAGTCTGTCTTTTATGTTGATGTCATGATCTTTTCCTCCTATTATGATGGTCTTGTGTAGGTAGTGTCAGGCACTGTGAGGTCATGGATATCCAGGCCATTTTGTGTCTGGAGGAGCACGTTGTAAGGAGTCCTACCCTTCCTCTGGCTCTTACATTCTTTCCGCCGCCTCTTCCAACGCATGTTCTTTTATTCCAAATACTCTTGGAAATCCACAGAGCATTCATGCCCATTTGAGCAGGGATTAGCATCTGGGGATGGATTTAAAATTTCGGGGCTGAGGAGTGGCTCAGCAGGTAACAGCACTTTCTCTTCCAGTAGTGGGACCCAAGTGTATTCCCCAGCACACATGTGGAAAGCCAAGCACGGCCAGCATGCCTGTGACCCTAGAACGGAGGGGGTAGAGACCAAAGGGTGGGTGGGTGGAGCTGGAAGCCAGTAGATAATGTACCACCTTATTCTATCCAGTTCTGGCCTGTATTTCATAAGGCTTCTCTGGCATGTCTTCTGGAGGGGCCACCAGTTTCTAGTAGCACATAGAAACCTTTTTTAGAAAAATTTTAATTTATTCATTTGCAAGCAGAGAGGAAAGAGTGAGAGCGTAAGAAAGAGAATGGGAACACCAGGGCCTCCTGCCACTGCAGAAGAACTCCATGTTCTTTGTTGTGCATCTGGCTTTATGTGGGTACCAGGGGTTTAAATCTAGGCCATCAGGCTTTGCAAGCCAGTGCCTTTAACCACTGAGCCATCTCTGCAGCCTCCTACACAGAAATCTTAACTCAGGAATTGCAGACAGCCCACTGCCCCACCCCTCATCTTTCTGTGGGATCATGTTATCAAGTAAGACACGGGCATATATATGTATGCGTATCTATAGATATACACATACATATATATGTATGCATATAAATAAGCAGAAACATTATATATATATATATATATATATATATATATATATATATATATATATATATTCTGTAGAATAAGAGGCTGAGACTTCATAAAGTAGTTATCTCTCATTATATGCCCCAAATAAACATATCCTTGTAAAATAAAGGACAAAATAAATGTTAAAATGGCCAGCAACAGGTCTGGAGAGATGTCTCAGCAGTTAAGGCTCTTGCCTGCAAAGGCTAAAGACCCAGATTTGATTTCCCAGTACCCACATAAGTCAGATGCATAAAGTGGTACATGCCTCTGGAGTTCAGGTTTTGTGGCAGGAAGCCCTAGCATGCCCATATTCTCTCTTTCTCTCTCTTTGCCTTTCCTTCTCCCTCAGTTCTTCCTCTCTCTTTCTGCAGAGAAATAAAACATTTCAAAAGCTGACAACAGTCTCTGACACACTCTTTACAGAGATAAGACACTCAGAAATTCGGGGTGAGAGATGGAAAATTGGTTCACTGCTGCTCATATGGCTGGATGTGTCCTTCCACGTTGGATGTATAAGGTGGACACAAGGGATGAACTGGAGGTCAGCATCCATGTGGATGTCAGCCACTAGTCATCGACCTAGGTTTAAACACAAGAGCAGATGCACTTCTAATATGTCATCTCACCCAAGTTTATTTATCTCAAAAAACAACCCAAAAGGGCTGGAGAGATGGCTCAACGGTTAAGCGCTTGCCTGTGAAGCCTGAGACTCAGGTTCAAGGCTCTATTCCCCAGGACCCACGTTAGCCAGATGCACAAGGGAGTGCCCATAGTGGCTGGAGTTTGTTTGCAGTGGCTGGAGGCCCATGCACGCCCATTCCCTCTCTGTACCTGCCTCTTTTTCTCTGCGTCTATTGCTCTCAAATAAATAAATAAAAATAAACAAAAAATATTAAAAAAAATAACAACCCAAAAGGCTGGGGAGGTGGCTCAGCCACGAAAGGCACTGCTTGCAAAACCTTCCAGCCCAGGTTCCATTCCCCAGCATCCAAACAAAGCCAGACACAAAGTGCTGCACGTGTCTGGAGTTCATTTGCAGTGGCAGGAAGCCCTAGAGTACCCACTCTCTCTCTAAAATAAATAAACTAAAACATTAAAAAAAAAAAAAAAACAAGTAAGTAAGAGATTTACTCTGGCCAGGAACTCACTACGAGCCCAGGCTGGCCTCAGACTCATAGCATGCCTCCTGCCTCAGCCTCGGAGAGCTGGGTTACGGGCTGGAGCCAGCATATGTAGCTTGACCTGATTCTCAGGCTGATAAGGAGGCAGAGGTGTCGGGATATCTTATTTGCTGACTCTGTCCATGAACTTGAATACATCACCCACTTACCTTTGTGGGTCCAGAGCATCTGGTAGGGTTTCTAACTATTCTGCTGAAAGCAATGGAGGAAGTCAGATCTCACTAGTGACTGTCCGGCTGCTAACTGCGGGCTGGTGTTGATGAAGGCAGGGCGAGACTGCTCACTTCGTGATGGAAATGACATGAAAAGGCCAAGCCTAAGTGTCTTCAGAGGACACGCTGTCATCTCTACGCCCTTTGAACCAAGTATTATGTTTCCAGAGATCCATTTGAAGGCAAACAAACACAAGAAATTCTCGTGTGAAGACAGCCCGCCGTTAATAGCACCCCTGTCTGCAGCTCACAAAGCAAAACCTAATGTGACAAGGATCGTGTGGCTAAGCCATTGTGGTCGCCTCTCAGGAGGAAATGTCACAGCGCTCAACATGAAGGGCTTGGTGGAAAACCAGGTCAGAAAACCATACTCCACATGCTCTGCTTGCTTGTTCACAGGGTGTAACTTCCAGCCAAACAGACCCAGAAAGCTGACCGTGACTTCCAACATTTCAAAAACTAGCTGTGAAAATTTGTGGGCTTTACTGAATTTTGTCTCTGACGTTGCTGTGACACTATTCTAAGACGAATGGCCCCGTCTCATCCTTGCGTCTGGCATATGGTAAGAAGTAATGTTTAACTTTAAAAATACGATCGCAGGGAGAGTGGGAAGATTGCAAGGGAGGAGATGACGATCAATTTTCACCTCAAGACAAAATTCGGCAGCAGGGACCACAGGTCTTCCCAGTCTGAGTTCCTTTCTGCTATCTGCAGTTTTACTGGGCTGGGCGACTTTCCTGTCAGGATTATGTGCTGATACGATGCCACAGGATTGAACTGACACACCCTTATTGTTCTGTTGCTGCTGTCATTCTCAAAATATGGAGCTTTAAGGAGCAGTCTGTTCCAAACAGTGTGTTTCAGACAGATTTGCCTCTATTACCCAGTATTAGCCTTACCAACACATGATAGCAACCAGTCATTACTGCCCGTGTACTTCCTTTTCCTGCCGGTCTATCACATATCTAGAAACCTCTCCCCTGCCTGCTGGGAGAGACATGTCCGACACAGGCAGGGCCCCGGGGTTAAAGCAAGCCTAAGCTGTCTGGCTGTCTGACACAAAGGCCCCAGGCTACGAGGGGGGGCGGGGGCAGGTTGCAGCAGCCTGAACCACCGATCATATCTTGGGGACCAGCTCCTCCCCCCATTTTGGCGGTCACAGTGAGCCAGGCTCTTCCCCCCCATTCTCAGAGGTTTCAGTAAGCCTGGGCCCATGGACAAAATCTCAGACCCCAAGATTGGCAGTAAGTAGGGCCATTCCCTCTACAAGCCTGGGATGCCTGGACATTCAGATAAGACTTAGATTTTGCCCACAGCCCTGTGACCTTTGGCCAGTCGCCTAGGAAACTCTTTATATGGTGTGAGCCAGCAGGCTTCACATAGCCCATCACCCTGAGACCCTCTTCCCGCTCTCAACTGCTTATAAACCCATTTCCCTACTGAATAAACGGAACTGCTCTCTGAAGTCGTCTCCCGGGTGTGTACAACCTGTTGCACTCACGGCCACTCAAGACCCTGCTCTCCACGGTTGCCTGGACGCATTCTGGGAACCGTAACCCCGAGGATCCAGGGACCCACAGAGACGTTCTTCCTGTCCCAGGAGCCACAGCTTCAAGTCCAACAGGATTGAAAGGTATATGAGAAAATATTTATTCATCAGATGAGTCCAGGATGGTAATGGAAATACTCCTTTTACTCTATGCCTCCTAAGCTCACGTATTCTAGCTGGAGGGGGGCAGGACACTGTAATGGCTATTGAATTAAAGTGTATACTTCATCCAGAAGGACTGTGTCCCAAGGTCACAAGACTGAATCCAAAGATGGTCCCTTGATTCTTACCCTTAAGGAGGCCACTTGAACATCTATCAGGCTTACAGGTTTTTTCAGTCTGGTAAGACCAATAGCTCCCATAGTAATACACCCACTGACCCGTCACAGTAGAACAAACTGTAAGTTCTTTGCATGTATTGTGTGTGTGTGTGTGTGTGTGTGTTCACGTGGGTAAGGGCAGGCATGCATGCCACAGTGCAAGTGAGGGTCTGTTCCATGTTCCTGGGATGAACAATCAGACCAGGCACAATTTATGGGAGGGGGGATTTGTTTCAGCCTACAGATCCATGGGGAATTTCCATCAATGGAAAACAAAGCTGGCTCCCTTTCACAGATCCAAGTGGAGAGACCAGCACCACACAGCCAGCACCACAAACAAGAGCAAAACCGATACCAGGCAGCAGGGATGCCCTGGCAGAGCTCAGACGGCTCTTGATGCCTTTGGCCTGGAATTCAGATCTGCCCCCAGGGACACCTTAGGACCTGCCCCTCAGTGACAGTTTGTCCAGCCAGGGAGCTGGAGGCGAGCTTTAATAAAACACCTGAGTCTACTAGGGGGACATACATTCATACTACCGCAGGGTCAGAGGACCACTTTGGGGGTTTGCTTTCACCTTCCCCCTTGTTCGAGGCAGCCTCATGTCATACTGTCCAGCATTGTGTTCATCAGGCTAGCGGACCCGCAAGCTTCCAGTCAATTCTCCTCATGCCCCTCCCCCGCCATCTGGCTCTAGATGTACTGTGATTACAGATGCGAGTGCTAGTGTCTGGATTTATGTGGGATCTAGGGATTCAAACTCACGTACTCATGCCTGTGTGGCAAGTACATTAACCACTGAGTCTTTTCCTCAGCCCCTGAATATTGAACTTTACCATGCAAGTACCTTTTTTTTTCTTTTCTTTCTTTCTTTTCTTTTTTTTTTTTCAAGGTAGAGTCTCACTTTACCCCAGCCTGACCTGAAATTCACTATGGAGTCTCAGGGTGGCCTCAAACTCACAGCAATCCTCCTACCTCTGCCTCCCTAGTGCTGGGATTAAAGGTGTGTGCCACCACGCCCGGCCTCTTCTAGTTTCTATGGCAATGATTTCTTTTCTGTTAATGTGATGGTCTACTGAGTTTTAAAATGTTACACTAACTTAGCATTCCTAGAATAAATTCTGTATGGGTGTTATACATATTTGCATTTGTTAGGTTTGATTTTCTAGAAGTTAAGAATTTTTGCAACATTTAGGCTTATGAGGCACATTGGCCTATAGTTTCATTTTTTTTTTAATCTTCTATAGCTAATAATATCAGGGTTAGTCTAACTTCAAAACAAGTTTGAAAATCTTTCTGACTTTATGTACGATCATTTAAGTGTCTGACATATAATGAATTCTGTAAATCTAGGAAGTGTGATACTTCGGTTTCTATGAGACACCAAAATTGAGTTAAACATGGAATAAACCTATTAGGGGGAAACATCTGTGTGGGCAGGGTTGCCAAAGAATCCAAGAGAGTTATCAGACCACAGCTCATCTCTGTGAGAAAGACAGAAAGAAGGAATGAGTGTGGAGCAGAAGTACGCTGGCCTGAGTAAGGTCTGAAGAAAGTTCTCAAGCCACAGACGCTTGTTTGGAGTCCCACGTCTCCAGGAAGCTGAGCTGATTGTCATTCCTGGTTTCACTAGACATTAGCTGAAAGCAGCCACAAGGAATGTGGCCTTGGGACAGATCAGGAGGAGACTCTGAGCAGACTTCCTGTGGCTGTGCACTAGTCACCCGATGCTAATTCTCCTGTCCATCCCATCCCACCCCCTGTTCTGCTGTACCACATTGCACTACACTGTACCACACTACAGTGTACTCACATCATACTTCACCACGTGATACCACACCGCACCACACCACTCTATACCACACCTCAGCACACCATGCTCTGCTATACCAAAAGTGTGCACTATACCGTCCTAATACTCTTGTCTGGGCTACAACTTAGGATTTGATTTGAGGGCCAGCGTGACTGAGTAACACATACGACTTCTAGCCGAGCTCTTCGGGGTCCCCCGCCACTTAGCGAGAGCAGGTACCTGGACGCTGTGACAACGAGCGCGGCGTTGTCCTCTAAGCACTCAGGCAGAGCTGTTTCTGTGTCGGGGGAACACCACGTCTTCAGGCTCTCAGGAGAAGGGATGGTCCCCATGATCAGATCTGTGTGTGTGCGCACGCACACACGCATGCATGCGCGCACACGCACGTGCTCCTACAGCATCCAGAAGAAGAATAGCAAAAGTGGTGACGGTGGTGGCCTAAGATACTGATGGAACCTTAATGGTCAGCCAGGAGTCTCAGGCAAAGCTGTGAGTGAGCCTGAGTATCTCACAATGGTGGCCGTTTGCTGGAGCTCATTTAACAGAAAAAGCATGCAGTGTTTGGATTTCAAAACCAATCTGTTGGGCTAGAGACATGGCTTAGCAACTAAACACATTTGCCTGCAAAGCCGGAGGACCTTGGTTTGATTCCCCAGGACCCACATCAGCTGGATGCACAACGCATGCATCTGGAGTTCCTTTGCAGTGGCTGCAGGCCCTGGTGCACCAATTCTCTCTGTTTCTCTCTCAAATAAGTAAATAAATAAATAGAACCTATCATTTCTGACCCTGAGGCCCACAAGCCATAGAGAGCTGATGCCTGTCTTCAGCTGAGATGATTGCTATGATACATGTGGGTTCTATGTGAAAGCCCCAAACAGCAGTGAGAGGTGTGACAGCCTCGCTGCTATGTGCCCCTCCCTTTCTGGCTGGCTGTATGCTCTTCATTTATCTTGATGGCGGCAGCATCACAGAGAAAAGCTGCTCTCTCGCTATTCTCTGGCTGACCCTACTGCGAGGCTATGGTACTTCTGGCATAGGCTACCCAAAACCTCTTGCCAGTACCGCTTACTGACAATGTTGGACCCTGAACACAGTGAAGTCCTTGCCATAATTCTACTCTACACCAAGAGTTGTCTGGGCTTGTAGCCCACCTCGAAAGATAAGCACACTCCCCATAGCAATTGCTGATCAGAACCAAGGACTTGACTTAGGCATTCCTCTTCAGACATTGGTCCACACTGATCTTGTAAGAGATGACACGTCACTACGAAGGGTGGCAGATGTCAAAACCAATGCTAAGGCTTCTTTCTACATCTGGTCAGTGCTTGGATGACATTAGTGGGATGGTCACATGGTGTGTCTTCTGAGCTATCCTGCTTGGTCGTGTGGTAGAAGGTGACTGAGGGAACATTTGTAGAATGTTTCGTCTGTGCATTACTGGGATCAATATGTCACTCAACCTCTCCAAGACCATGAAGCTAAACTGTGACTCTTGTAGCTCAGACCCAGTGGACTGCACAGTACCCTTTTGACAATAATGCCCGTTTCATCTGGTGTCTTCCCAGTGGAAATGGTGTAGTCCCAAGGTGGGTGCAGTGGCTTTTCTTAAAGTGGTCCTAGTTCAGATCTATGCAGCTTCATAGATCTGCTAGTTTGGAACACTTGGGTCCTCGGAGCATTTGGCAGTAGTGGAACTAAAGTTTGTTTCAGCCCCTTGAGAAATTTGGTACAGAACTGTTTTCATCTAAGTAACTGTGACTTGATTCCAGGGATCAACAGGGATAACTTGACCTTAAAAGGAGAGTTAAATCATGTATCAGAAACTTCCCAGACAAAGGGATGGGAAATGGAACTGAGAGATACAGTGTAAGACATGAGCCCAGCTTGCGTCCATGGCCTGGGTCTGGTAGATGCCTGTTGTATGGCTCATAATGCACTGATCTGTTGAATGCCTTGCTTTGGTATCTACAAAGCTTCCAGAGGTGGGCCGGGTGTGGTGGCGCACACCTTTAATCCCAGCACTCAGGAGGCAGAGGTAGGAGGATCGCCGTGAGTTCGAGGCCACCCTGAGACTACATAGTGAATTCCAGGTCAGCCTGGGCCACAGTGAGACCCTACCTTGAAAAACACAAACAAAAAAAAAAGCGCTTCCAGAGGTGGGCAACGGTTTTGAAGGTATACTATTGTAGTTACCTTCCCGTTACTGGGACAAAACCACTGACCAGAAGAAGCTTATAGAAGGCAAAAGTTTATTTCCAGGCTTACAGTTTCCAGAGGAAGCGTCATAATGGTGAAAGAAGTTGGCTCGCTTCAGACATCCTCAACAGAGTAAGAAAGAGAACAGCCAGAGTTCCAGATGGCTCAAAACACACTTTAAGACTGGACTTAGGACACCACCCCCCCCAGTAACATACCTCCTCCAGCAGAGCTCCACCAGCTGAGGGCTAAGTAGACAACTTAATCACAAACACCTGAGGCTATGGGGACATTTTTTTTTAACCTTCAAACCATCACACCTACCACAGTCCATGTGTGATCTGCCTCCAGTCTTACCCAACAAGGAAAAGTTGTTTCCAATGATACCCCCCAAAACCTAATTCATATTTTAATCCCTGCAGTAATACATCTTTACTCTCAGTGTTTGCATTCAGCCTTGAAAGCCTGAGTAGCGTTCTCTCCACGCTTGCCCAAATTTCATCAACAGGAGTGCTTGAATAGTTCTCTGCCTTTCTATTTTAGCACCAAGTGAAAATTTCTTCAAGTATTTGAACACAGATCCCATGCTGGGCACTGTCCACTGTGTTGATTGCACCCTTGAATGTGGAAACTCAGGAGCCTGATTAGAGTTGGTTTTGAAAGCTAAAGAGGTGTGTAGGTGTGGAAATATACAATGAAAAAAAAAAAAAAGCCTTCAAGCTACAAATGGGATCTGATATGTATTACATGAAGAGAAAGGAGGAAGGAATATAGAAATTGCTCCAACCACAGTGCTGTGTCCTTTCAACTAATTCTTCAGGAGAAGGATCTCTCCCTCACTAAGGGCTAAACCATAGATGCTTTGCTGGTCTACTGGGCACTGGCAGTGATATTGACCTTGGTTCACCTCAAGCACTGCAGTGGCTTCCAGGCTTGTGGTAGCTGGATGGCTACAACGATCAGAGTATGACAGTTAATCTGCAGTTGTCAGCTTGGATTTAGAACCACTATGAAAACCAATCTCTGGTCACATCTGTGAGGGGGTTTTCTAGATCATATTAGTGAAGGTAGGAGGAGCCATCCTAACTGTGGGCGGCACCATTCCTTCCCTGGGTTGGGTTTCCGGACTGGATGCCACAGAGAAGACCAGCTCTGCATGCAGTGTGCACTGCTCTCTGCTCCTTCCTGCTGACGTGAGGATGGGAACCTGCCTCCCTGCTCCTGCGGCGCTTTCCGCACCGTGGAAGACTCACCCTCCGGAATTGCAGGCCTTTCCTTCCTCAAGCTGCATCTGGTCAGGTATTTAAAAAATATTTTATTTATGTATTTATTTGAGAGAGAGAAGAGGCAGATACACACACACACACACAGAGCGAGGGAGAGAGAGAGACAGAGAAAGACAATGGGCAGGCCAGGGCATCCAGCCACTGCAAACAAACTGCCGATGCATGTCCCACCTAGTGCATCTAGCTTTAGGTGGGTACTAGGGGATTGAACCTTGGTCCTTTGGCTTTTCAGGGCAAGCACCTTAACTGCTAAGCCATCTTTCCATCCCCTGGTCAGGTATTTTTTTTTCTCTCAGTCGTGAGAAAGTGACTGATGTCCTGGGACTCTCTCAAAGAGATCGGGATTTTATCTTCTGCTTCTATGGCTCTTGGGTCACACTTTGCCCCTTGTGGACCTGGTTTTCCAGGCATCCTTCAGGGCTTGGACCCCTAGGTTCCCAGTGCACTGCTCATACAGAAGGAAAGCTTAGAGGAAAATGAAGAAGATGATCTCTATCTCCCATTACTGCCTTCTCCTCAGGGCCATCACTAGTGATCATCCCCTTGCTCCTTGTTGCTATATTCCAATTTCTCTTCACCCTCATCCATCAGCTACTTTTCTTCATAGTTTGCCTAGTGGCATGACTGCCACTCTCATTCTTGGCTCTTTTTTTTTTTTTTTCAAATCCTACAACCTCAGAAATATATAAATATATATAATGATAAATAATATATATACATATATTTTTTTCTTTTTTACCTAGCTGGGGTTTTTCTATCAGGAGTCTAATATAAGCATGACCCTAGTTTTTTAAAAATATATCTAATTTACTTATTTATTTGAGAGAAAGAGGGAGAGGAGAGAGAGAGAGAGACCTACTTGCCTGCTGCAGATGATGTGGCCTTGTTCTTGAAGTTCAGGGCAGTGTGTTATGATGTCTCATGAGAGCTTCAAAGACTCTATGCTGAACCTTTGTCTACTATGGATGATTCTTGAGCTTATGATTCATTTTATTTAATTCCAGATAACATTTAACCCAAATGTGTGTGTGTCAGCATAATTTTCATGGCAGCAATTTTAAGGCAACAAACCTATAAGCCTTAACTCGAAAGTTAGAAGCAAGATAAGCACACATCACTTCTGTCTTTTGAAATTGTCATAGATTGGAATCCAACATTTATAAGACGGAAAAAGTTAGAGGCACAACAATAGCACTCTTAATAATATACAAAGATATTTAGGAGCAACAACCTACTGTATATTTTAAAACATAAAGAAATGTTTACATGTTTGAAGTAAATGTTTACCCTGATTTCAACTTTACACAGTATATGCGTGCGTCAAAACATAGCACCTCATTATCGCTTACATTTTTTGTTACATCAACTAAAATTGAATCTAAAAAGACATTTGTGAACAAATTAAACACTCAAAATGCAGTGGTCTGAATATATAAGGACGCAGTTATGATGGCACTAATTATTCATGAGAGCAAAATATGAAACTAGGAATATTCAGGGGAAAATTATAAGACATGAGCCTTAGGCATATGTTTGAGAAAAAAAAATTCTTAATTCAAAACAAAGCACTGTAATACTGGTGCATGAACTGAATCCAGAGCAGGTAGTGTCAGGTTACTGTACTTATCTGTGTCAATATCATTCAGTATTTCTTTCTTTTTTTTTTTTTCTTGGCTTTTTAAGGTAGGGTCTTACTCTAGCCCAGGCTGACCTGGAATTCACTATGAAGTCTCAGGGTAGGCTTGAACTCACAGTGATCCTCCTACCTTTGCCTCCCAAGTGCTAGGATTAAAGGCGTGAGCCACCACACTTGGCTCATTAAATATATTTTATTTATTTATTTGAAAGGGAGAAAGAGAATGGGCGTGCCAGGGCCTCTAGCCACTGCAAGCGAACTCCAGACGCATGCTCCCCCTTGTGCATCTGGCTTACATGGCTCCTAGAGAGTCGAACCAGGGTCCTTTGGCTTTGCAGGCAAGTGCCTTAACCACTAAGCCATCTCTCCAGCCCTGATAGTCGTTCAGTATTTCTATCTTGGATACTGAAGATTAGGTTCACTCACTGGAGGGGCAAGAAGGCTCTGGAGCTTTTACCTGGCATCAATCCGGACACTACCTGGAAAGGAGCATCCAACCCCGTAACACACTCATTCTTTAAGACAGGTTACATGTTTTGGTTTGTAACTTTACATTGCTTTGAAGTCTTGGGGATGGGACCCAGGGCCTTAGGTACACTAAGAAAATATTCTACCAGGGAGCTGTAACCCTAGGCCTACTTCTAATTTTGATTTCCACTGTTTGGAACTGAGATATCCTCTTAAAAGCAAAGAGTTACCTATACTTACAGAAATCTTGCTTTTATATGCCTGCCCAGGTCCAGGTATGGGAGTGGTCAGCTGCTCAGCTCAGGGATGATGAGGGAAATGATTCTAGAAGTCTGTCGACTTTCTCTCTTACCTTTCATGCTATATTCAGTGTAAGAGTCCTGAGGGATGCTTCCATGGAGAACAGGCAGGCACACAGTCAACAAATAAAAACATTTACTTCAGAAATATTTAGTTGATGGGCTGGAGAGATGGCTTAGTAGTTAAGGTGCTTGCCTGTGAAGACTAAGGACCCAGGTTTGACTCCCCAGTACCCACAGAAGCCAGATGCACAGGGTGGCACATGCATCTAGAGTTCATTTTCAGCGGCTGGAGGCCCTGACATGGTTATTCTCTCTCTCAAAGTAAATAAGTAAATAATTTTAAGAAAGCAATATTTAGTAGAGTGTGCTTCTGTTAACCTAATCACCTCTGTTGCAGTCAGGTTCGCATTGCTGGCAGAAATCACCCAACCAAGAGCAATGTACAGTCATGACAGCCACCTACAGTGACCCATGTGTTCTGTGAGGTAGGTGAATGGCTCAAGTCTTTTGAACGTATTGTAACAGAGCCTGAAAGTGAGTATAGCCCAAGGGTAGATCTCTATGTGAACAATCTCACATGAATTAAAACTGCTCTGATCCTCATGATTGGAAGGAGAATAAAACTCAGTCATCCCGTCGTTAACCATGGACCACATCTGAGGTCTTATTCATCTGTCTGGATGAAGATGGGTCTTGTTGCAGTAGCGGCAACAGCAGCCACTCACGGCCTGAGTTGAGAACGGGTTGCATCTCAACTTATCCCTCCAGGTCCTATGCAGGCCACAAAGGGGAGCTAAATGGAGGCTGTTAGGGACAGAAGCCTGTGGATTCCTAATCCGATCAAGTTGACGACAGAATTTAAGTGTCACAGCTTTCTGATGATGCAGCTGCCTATGAGTCACACATATTCCTCCTATAGGTAGCTTTACAGTGAACTTACAGGGTCACCAAGTTAGGCTTGTGTCCCAGTTACCCTTTTGTTCCTGGGACAAACACCTGACCAGAAGCCGCTGACCCAGTAGAAGGTTTTATATCCACACACAGTTTCGAGGGGAAGTCTCCTCCTGGTAGGGAAAGGGTGGCTGGGGCTCTCGACCAGATGAGTGTCACATCCCCGCAGCAGCAGGGAGGAAGGAGTCTGAGAGCTGGGCTTAGAGCTGGGCTGTGTCACCTCAAAGCCAACATCCCGGCAACACAGCTCCCCCCAACAAGGTTCCACCTCACAAAGGCTCAACAGCTTTCCCAAATTGCCTCCAAATGGGGCCCAAGTATTCAAAACACGTGAACCCACGGGGACATTTAAATCAACCCACAACAACTTGGGTAGAATCATGTCTTTCACCTGTTGTTGGTGTCCTATGTGGAGTAAATATAGGCATTTTTTTACGTCTCCCTAGGAACAGTCACAATACACACACACACACACACACACACACACACACACACACACACACCAGGCAGTGTTAGACCTCTATTTAGTTGAAGAGGTGCTCCTAAACCACACCTTTCCACTTGACATCTCCAACTGTTCCTCTGGGGACTATGTTTTGTTTTGTTTTGTTTTTTTGAGGTAGGGTCTCATTCTGGGTCAGGCTGACCTGGAATTCACTATGTAGTCTTAGGGTGGCCTCGAACCCACGACGATCCTCCTACCTCTGCCTCCCGAGTGCTGGGATTAAAGGTGTGCACCTCCACAACCGGCTGGGGACTTATGTTTTAAACACACTTAAGAACATGAGACTTGTTAGGGTTAACAGCTATGAGAGACAGAAAAGGAAGGAACACAGGCAAGGAAAGTTTCCACAAATGTGTAAAGAAAGAAGGGCTGGATGGAGGGATGAGTAGGGGCATTGCTGGGCTGCAGTTCATGTCTAGAGAAGCCTCTGCAGCCCCAGGAACTCTGCCTGAGAAGGTCTGCGGAAGATTTCTCAGAACCTCCCCAGTCCTCACACCTGCAGCTCAGTGATGAATTCATTCTTAAGTGGCTAAGCCCCAAAGCTCTGGGCAGGCAGAAGTCTAGGCAGGCCCGGGTCCCCAGGAATGGGATCTTGAAGTGTGCAGTGGTTTGAAAGGGAAATGTCTCCCATAGCTTCGTGTGTTTGTGATTAAGCCTCACACTTAATCCCCAGCCAAGTAAGCCTCTGGGAGGCAGGAGCCCTGCTGGAGGAGGTGTGTCGCTGGGGGCCTCCCATGAGCCGGTGTTCACTGAGCTCACTGTTTGTGCTCCATCCCTGCTGAAGCGTGATGACGTGAGCCTAGTTCCTGCTTGTGCTGTGCTTCCTACGCCAGGGTGGGATTTCTTCTTGACACTGTGAATTAGACCTGAACACTTTCTTTCCATGGACTGTTTTTGGTCAGGTGTTTATCCCAGCAATGGAAAAAAAAAAAAAAAAAAAAAAAAAAAAAAAAGCTGCCACAGAGTCCTATAGAAGATATGAGAAATTCCAGGAATTTTTGACTGGTGAAGAAAATAGATGACTTGGCAGGAATGGTAGAGGCAGTGATAAGATGGTCAGAATTTTTAAAAAAATATTTTTATTATTTATCTATTAGAGAGAGGCAGATGGAGAGAGAATGGGCTTACCAGGGCCTCTAGCCACTGCAAACAAACTGCAAATGCATGCACCTCCTTGTGTATCTGGCTTACGTGGGTACTGGGGAATCGAACCTTGGTCCTTTGGCTTTGCTGTCAAGCACCTTAACCACTAAACCATTTCTCTAGCCCAGAATTTTTTTTTTTTTTTGAGATGACATTTACATTGGCTCTTTAAAAAAAAAATTAAAAAAGGTTTCAGCATGCAAAGGTTCCAGAAAGGATGATTTGAGATAGAGGGCACAGCAAATAAGTGGAGACACACTCCTGATGGCATCTTTGAAGACCAGAAGTGAAGTGACATGACCAGCGGTAAATGCCTGAAGCAGACGGGAGCGGTAACACACAGAGCCTTGGGAGGGAGGATTTTTATGTTATAGCTGAAACTTTCGCTGGGGAAAGTTTTAAGCAATAAAGAAACATGAATATTCCCTTTTTTTATAATCACTGTGCCTTCATTACCATTCCCTATAATCTGCTCGCAGAGCAGCTGATGTGTACAGCTGGGAGTAAGATGGGGCACTAGAAATAGAGTAGGTTCAGAATATTTTAGACATAAAATGAAGAGGCCATGCGAGGAAGTTCAGATAATGAAGATTCATGACGTTAGACCTGATGAGTAGTTTCTTCACTACCCAAATAGCATGGAGGAAAACTAAGGCTTTAGGCAAATCGTAGCTTTTGCTATTTTATTTGTAATCTTCGTGTGTGGGTGTCCATGTGTGTGCACTGCTCCTGTGTGTGAGCACAGGTACGCACATGTCATAGCGCACATATGAAGGCCAGAGGATGGCTTTCAGATGGATCATTTCTTCCTTGTTGTTTCTGGTAGGGGCTCTCTCTCCTTGTAAATAAATAAATAAAATTAAAATAAAATAAGCTGAGTCAACAGCTATCATCTTTATAAGATGGTATCAGAGGTAATTTGAGGAGGAGGAGTTAAGACCAATATGAAGCTTCCTATTGGATTAAATGAATAAAATGTCACAAATCCCCAAGCACGTCTTGCATCTGGCTTTACATGGGTATAGGGGAATTGAACCTGGGCCTTCAGGCTTTGTAAGCAAGTGCCTTTTTAACCACTAAGCCATCTCCTCAACACTTGAAGCATACTTTGGGATGTGAGGGCATTTGCAGAGAACTGATGGGCAGAAAGCCCATCCTGAGTGGGAGTGTCACTAACCTATGGGGGCTCTGAGTTCAGATTTAACTTTTAAAAAAATGCAAGAAAGTCAGAGTGTGGTTGTCCACTTTGGTGTTTCTGGAAGGGTGATGCTTGAATGTGTGATCTGAGCCATTAATGGAAACCCCAGGATACTGGGGATTCAAGGAATATGGATTGACTGCTGAGAAAAATGAGCACCTCAAAAAAGAAGGCATGTAGGCTGCAAATGGAAGACCTCTAGGAGAAAGGCTTCCCAGGGTCCTTGGAGCTCCCATGATGCCACATGTCACAGATGCCAGACATGAAGCTGTGGGATTTAGTATTTGTCCTGCTGGATTTTGGTCTTGCTTTGAACCTACCCCTATTCCCTATATCCCCCTCTCTTCCCATTTTAATGGAAATGTTTACTGTATGTCATGGGATTTTGAAAGAACATACTTTGCATTGCTCCATAGAGGCTCACACCTCTGATTTGCCTTCGGTCTCAGAGGAGTTTTTGAACTTGGACCTCTGAAAAATGTTGGAACTTGTTAAGACCATGGGACTCATGGGGTGGGACTGGGTGCATTTGGCAATATGAGGTGGACATGAACCTTTGGTGGGGGGTGGAGTACCAGAGATGGAATATTATAGTTGAAGGAGATGTTTGGGTGTCAAGAGGTGGGCTTGGGATGGTTAATCTTTGTTGCCAACTTTACTGGGTTAAGAGTCACCTAGGGGGCTGGAGAAATGGCTTAGTGATAAAGGCACTTGCCTGCAAAGCCAAAGGACTAAGGTTTGCTTCTCCAGGACACACATAGGCCAGATGCATGAGATGGCGCATGTGTCTGTAGTTTGTTCAGAGTGGCTAAAGGCTCTGGCATGCCCATTCTCTCTCTATTTGCCTCTTCTTATCTCTCTCAAATAAATGAATAAAGATACAAAAGGAATCACCTAGGAGGGCTGGGGTGGTGGCTGAGAGGTTAAAGGTACTTGCTTGCAACTTCTTTGGCCCCAGATTGAATTCCCCAGTACCCATGTAAATCCATAGACACAGTTATTCTGTCTCGCAATCTCTCTCTGTCTCTCGTCTCTCCCTCTCTTCCTCTCTCTCTATATATCTCTGTGCACCACTAAATAAATAATTTTTAAAAAGAAGCACCTGGGATATTTTGACATACCATAGTTTGTGTCTATGAAAGCATTTTTAGAGTTTTATACACCATCTGTGTGAGTGCACCATCCTATAGACGGAGAGCTTAGATGGACAAAAAGGGGGAAAAAAAGAAAACCAGAGGGGGTAGGCATTCCCATTCCTCTGCTTCATGGTTCTGCTATGATATGAGCTAGAATGCCTCACCATACCTTTGCCATCGTGACAAACTGAACCCTCCGAAACCAATAGACAACTTCAAGGAGACGTGATTGACAGTGGCTGAGTCAGGGAATTTGATTGTGGCACTGGAGCGATGAGTAATAGTCCTCCTTGGAGGGACCATGCTGGGCATCGTGAAGAATGCAGCAGCACTTGGCCCAGGGAACCATAAACAGGCCAGAGAGGCTGGAAGTTCCGTGGCACGTGAGACACATGCAGTGTTTCTCTCCTGCTCTGCCTTCCCTGTGAAAGCAGCAGGTCATGTTGAAGATGCGCCTCCCCAAGCACCCCTGTCTACTGGTGTGCAAGCGGCGTGACTGGGTGTGGCTCGGAGGTTGTAGTAGAAGACATGAAGCTATGTCCTTATGTCCTTTGAGGTTGGAAGGATCAGTGTCTCACACACTCCCATCTCTGGCCTATAACGACCTTGACAGGGAATCCTGGAATCACTGGCTGCCAGAACTCACTGCTCTCCTGTGCACTACTGCATGCGTTACCTGCAGAGCAAAACTGAGCTACTGGTAGCCATGTACAGAGACTTTAATTACTGTGTGCATACGTATGGGACAGAATTAAGAGTTTCATGCCTACAGAGACTGACTACTATATACACTGGCATGGGGCCAAAGTGAATCAACATTGGTGTGCATACAGAGCCCCTGTGTTAAGGGTGAGGGCTCAGACACTGATAATCAGTGTGACAGGGAAGGTACTGTCTTTCTTCAAGAATATCTTTGACTTCTTTGCTGTCTGAATGCTAAGTATCTGCTTATCAGGGGGGAAATTCTTGTTGTGTGCTACGTCCAATTAATAGTTGGACGTTACTTTGCTCATAGTCTGCTTGTAGATATATTACTTGCTGTTTATGACTAGTGACACATTTATTCCAGTGCCTAGACATGACCTATGCCCTAAGCATTAACCCACGCCAGCTGAAAGAGACAGCAATTTAACAACTTATTCTTGAAATAAATTATCAGCTGCATCATCTGGGTCCACTCAGGGAAGCAGAGCCTGAGAGAAGCAGAGATTCTGCAAGTGCATAAGACATCTATATTCACAGCAGGAGCTAATCCTACCTTCAGGCTGACAGAACCAAGGAGAGAAGTAGTGTTACCACAGTCCCATCACAGAGGGCACCCAGAGGGTGAAAGAACCATTTGGGGGAGACTAGACAAGCCTGAGATTTACAGAGGATGCAGGGCATGAAACAGCCTCTGTAGCAATACCTGCTTACCTAGGGAGAAAGGCACGGTGTCCCGATGACTCCCTTGCACAAACTCCCACTTCCCATCAGGGCCCTCGCGCTGGACTAATCCAACCTGGGACCTGGTGGGGAGATCCTAGAAAATGGAGTTTATTGAGTCACCCTGTCACCACACTACATGGTCCTAACGTGCAGCTGAGCCTCACCAGACAGAAAACGGTTCGCACAGCATCCTGGCCACTGCTGTTAACAGTCTCCTATCAGGGATGCCCTCTTGTGTCTATGAAGTGAGCTTACCGTATCTCCCTCGGGCTCCTGCATTTGTGGGGGAAAAAATGCACTTATCACCTGTTATTTATTTATTTATCGCATATTGAAGCTTAGCACGGGGCTCAGTGGGTAACGTGTTTGACACACAAACGCCAGCACCCCGGTTTGGATCTCCAGACCCTGCGCAGAGCAGGTGCTGTGGTGGGTTTCTGTAATCCCAGTGTGCCTGCGGCCAGAAGGGAGGAGGACACGGGAGGGTTTCCTGTGAGCGCTCAGCCGGAGAGCCAGGCAAGCGCCCGCGTGGAAAAGGGGACACCCTGCCTAAAACAAGGTGGAAGGCGAGGACCAGCACACCAACTTGTCCTCTGACCTCCACACATGTGAACACACACACGCACACATCATGTACACACACATCACGTACACACACCAAAAAAAGCCACCTAAGTTTGTGTCACACGACAGTAAAATAAAGTGGGTTAAGTTGGTGTTGGAAGCACAAGGAATACAGTATTAGACAGGAGGGAGCTTCATTTATTTATTTATGAGAGAGAGTCAGAGAAAGGAAGAGAGAGAGCAAGAGAGAGGGAGAGAGAGAGAGATAGAGAGAGAGAGGGAATTGGTATGCCAGGGCCTTCAGACACTGCAAACAAACTCCAGACTCATGTGCCACCTTATGCATCTGGCTTACGTGGGTCCCAGAGAATTGAACCTGGGTCCTTTGGCTTTGCAGGCCAGCTCCTGAACCACTAAGCCATCTCTTCAGCCCAGAATCTTTCTTAAACACAGTCTGACATTAAAGAGAAATAGAATGGATCTCTGACTTCTCATTACTCAACTTACAGGAGCCGATCCAACACGATATGATGAAATCTAGGTGGCCTTAGCTGCCTGTGCGGTGAGCTGACTTGGAATGTGGCATTAAAAGCCAGAAGCAAACACTCTTGCATGATTCAGTCACCAACCTATGACCCTGGGATGGTATTCTCTGAAGGGTACTTCATACAACCACGTCAATAAAGGACACAATGTGAAAATGCTTCAAGGTAGACTTGCCGTAGCTATTCCCTGAATATAACTGTGGGCGTTAGACACTAGTAATGCCTCCCTGATGAGCTCTGCCAGGGATTTCTTTCCAAGATAACCGCACCCCTGGTTGCTGCCTCCTTCGGCTATCAACCCAGGAGCAAATACAAGCAAACACAGAAGGCAGGAATAATGAAAAGAATGATGAAATATATATAATACTATTTTCAAACCAAGGTAGACATTAGCATTCAGAAATGAAAAACTTGGGAAGCAGGTATAATATATAAGTTGATAGAAAACAACAGTGAGTAGAAGGATGAATACAACTGAAAAAAACCATTGTGAATTGAGAGATCAGTTTGAGTTTTCACAGATGAAGGAGATAGAAAATGGATATGGAGAGTGGAATGTAGGCATGTACACAATTGGCTTGAAGCAGTTGAAACAGAGATAAACCTCTGGGGGGGTGGAGAGATGGCTCAGAGGTTAAGCACTTGCCTGCAGTACCTAAGGACCAGGGTCCAACTCCCCTGTACCCATGTACAGTCATATGCACAAGGTGGCACATACATCTGGAGTTTGTCTGCAACAGCTACGGGCCCTAACATACCCATTACCTCTCTATCTGCCTCTCTCTGTCACTCACTCTCAAATAAATAAATAAATGAATAAATAAATAATAAAATATTTTTAAAAGAAATAAACTTGTAAGAATGGTAAATAATTTCACTTTGAAGGGTTCATAGCATTTAAAAATTCTCAGCTGGATGGGATGAAATTGAAGCTTCTTTGTATATGAGAGAGAGAGAGAGAGAGAGAGAGAATTGGTGCGCCAGGGCCTCAGCCACTGCAATTGAACCCCAGACGCTTGTGCAACCTGTGTGCACGTGTGACCTTATGCTTGCTTCACCTTGTGCATCTGGCTTACGTAGGATATGGAGAGTTGAACGTGTGCTCTTGGGCTTCACAGGCAAGCTCCTTAACTGCTAAGCCATCTCTCCAGCCCTGAAACTTCTTTTAATGAAAGCTTTTGATGGATGGTCTACAGACCAAGAATCAGAATCTCACCACTGGAGGAAAGGATTGGATGAGATAAAGGGGCAATTTTATATATTGAACTTGTTTTCTGTTTTTAAAACATATTTTAAATTTATTTGCAAGGAGAAAGAGAGAGAGAGAAGGAGAGAGGAAAAGAACATGGTTGCACCAGGGCCCCTTGCCACTGCAAACAAACTCTAGAAGCAAGTAGCATTTTGCACATCTGAATTTAACATGGGTATGGGGAAATCAAATTCAGGTACAAACCTTTAACCACTGAGCAATCTCTCCCAGGCTCTGTTGTCAGTTCTTAAAAATATTTTATTTATATATTTATTTAAGAGAGAGAAAGATAGAGAGAGAGAGAAAGAAAGAGGCAGACAGAGAAAGAGAGAGAGAGAGAGAGAGAGAGGGAGAGAATTGGTGTGCCAGGGCTTCTAGCCATTGCAAAGCAACGCAGATGCATGCACCACCTTGGACATCTAGCTTTCGTGGGCTCTTGGGGAACCAAACCTGGGTCCTTAGGCTTTTCAGGCAAGCACCTTAACCACTTATCCGCCTCACCTGCCTGTTTTTTTCTTTCTTTTTCTTTTCTTTTATTTATTTATATATTTCTTAAACTTTTTTATTTTTTTATTAATTAGTTTTGTATGCAGCAAATACAGTCAGTTTGGTACCATTATTAGGCTCATCCTGTGACCTACCCCCTCCCCTTGGCCCCTCCTTGTTGAGGTATACGGGTCATGCATTGTGGAGTTAGCCCACAGTCATGGGTAAGATAAATGTCTCTGCAAATCATGACCCAACATGTGGCTCTGACATTCTTTCCGTCCCCCTCTTCCGCAAAATTTCCCTGAGCCATGTTGGGTTCATTTTTGGTCTGCTTCAGTGATGAACACCAGCCTGTTTTCCGTTTTTAATACACATGCATGCAGTGGTATAATGTGCCAAGTACCTATTATTCAGATTTAGCAACTCACTTTTTCCAATCTAATTTATTTCCCCCATGTTATTTTTGCTGGAATCGTTTAAAAGACCAGGCATCATTCTTTTTTACTCACAGATGCTGGTTTTAACCAAAAGACCACATCAGTCATGTAGTTAATAAAACCAGTTTCTTAATACCTCACAATTCTGTCAAACTTAACAACTCCCTTCAATATGCTTCATCTGGCCTATGCAAATCAGATGCCAATACAAACCCACTGTTGCATTTGGTTGTTGACTTGACCCAAGTTCCCCAGGAAATAGAGCTGGGGCCAAGCGTTACTTGGTAACGCTTAGTTTAGATAGCGAGCGCATCAGTAAGTTTTCCACTGCCTACCTGAGCTCACAGCTGATTGCATCTGCTCCTTCATTGGCTGCCGTGTTTCTGTCTCCTGTACTTACTACAGAGCACCCTGATCAAGAAGGTGACATAGACAATCTACACTTTCTCTTATATTACCTGTCACTCTCAGGCTGCTCTGTGTAGAGTGCTGAGTTTAGTGAATGAACCAGGCATGTGATAGGAACCTGTTCACCTAAGGATTTCTGATTTATAGGGTCGATGTTAAAAATGAACCCTCCTCTCTGTCCACACCTTTCACAATGTCACTGTGGAGGAAAAGTGACTGAGAGATTGAGTGTCCACACTTCTTAAATCCGAGCTGGCTTTGTCACCGGTTCTGGACAATAGAATATGGCACAAAAGAAACTGCTTCAAGTCTGATCCCCTATGGTCCTTGGGTTTCCTTTCCCGCTTTATTTCCATTGTCCCAAGAACAAGCCTGGCCTAGAATGAGTCTACTGGCACATAGACCACAGGATGAACATCTTGTCCTAATTGGGGTCATTCTGAACTAGCCTTTGGTGAGCTGACCCCCAAGTGTGTGAACCTGGCCAGGGACGGCAGGGTGACCACGGACAGTGGCAGTGTGGTGTCCCAAGGTAAGCACGCTGCTGGCGGGCAGTTGGTGGGGAGCCAGACAGACCCCTTCAAAATACTCTTACCTGGCATGCCATCCAACGTACCTGATCATTTTCTGCCCCCTCCTTGAACACAATAAGGTGGGGAAAGTACACGTGTGGGGATGGCCACTTCTGCAAAAACGTGTGAAACCAGAGCCATCAAAACCACAGGCAAAGTTCTAGAACTTTCTAGCGTCCCAAGTGCTCTGGCTGGTCCTGATTCCCAGCCTTTCTAACGAGGCAGGAATGGCAACTCAAACAGCCAACGCACAATCAGAAGACGAGTGCCCGTGCCCTCCCAGTATGGTGGTACACACCTGTAATCACAGACCTTGAGAGGCTGAGGTAAGACGATTGCTGCAAGTTTGAGGCCAGCCTGGGCTACATAGCAAGAGTCTGCTCATCCAGCAAAACAAGGTACGTGGCCAAGTTCTGGAGAAGTGTACTGTTGTGTAGCTGCAGGGCAGGACAAACTTCTTCAGTCTTCGGTATGAATACCTGCCGATATTAATAAGAGGATTCCTAGCAGACAGTGGGAGCTATATGCACCTCACTGTTACTGAAAGGGACGTAGCATCATACCAGGCTGTCACTCTGCCACCTGTGGTGACATTCATGTGAAATGTCCTCCAGAGCCTCATGTGCTTGTGGTTAAATGTCATACTCAACCCACAGCTGGTGAAGACATGCTGGAGGAGGTGTGCCTCTGGGGAGCTAACCATGAGGTTTATTTTTCAACCTTACTGGGGGTTCCCTCACTGCCATCTCCAAGCTGATGTGTCAAGATGTGATGCCCAGCCTGTGCTCTGTCGTACTTCCTCCGCCATGACCAGAGTTCCCCTTGAGACTCTCAGTCAAAATAAATCCTCTCTTTCCATATGCTGCTTTTGGGCAGGTGTTGTCCCAGCAACAAGAATCCAACAGTCACGTGCTCTCAGAAACCATGACAGTCTGAGAAACACCATGGGAAGGAACCTGATTCTATTATTTTTATTTTTATTTTTATTCATTTATTTGAGAGAGAGAGAGAGAGAATGGGCACACCAGGGCCTTCAGCCACTGCAAACAAACTCCAGACGCATGTGCCGACTTTGTGCATCTGGCTTACGTGGGTCCTGGGGAAATCGAACCTGGATCCTTTGGCTTTGCAGGCAAGCGCCTTAACCGCTAAGCCATCTCTGCAGCCCAGGAGTGTGATTTTTAAACCACAGTGTTTAACCAGAATCTCCAGAGCACGGGTAGACACTGCAGCTGGTCCTTTGCTGTCATGGTGAGCCTCCATGATGTCCGACAGGAATGCTATGTACAGGATGTGGAACAAATCTGACATTCCCGAGACATAACAAGCGTATCTGACACAGCACGTGTAACCTGATCCGTGTTGCTCACTTACGGCTGTAACAAGCCAGTCCCACCTTGGTCACATGACCTATATGTCAGAGCCCCTAATTACCAGTCAGATTTTTTTTTTTTTTTTTTTTTTGGTGAGATACAAATGGCATTTCAGAATTCAATGCCCTTGGATTGAGGCAGTGGCTTCCTCAGAAGTCCTGATTGTCAACTTGATGGGACCTGGAACTACCTGTGAGAGTTTTTTTGGCAGGGGGCGGTTTTGAGGTAGGGTCTCACTGCAGTCCAGGCTGACCTGGAATTCACTCTGTAGTCTCAGGGTGGCCTCGAACTCTTGGTGATCCTCCTACCTCTGCCTCCCGAGGGCTGGGACTAAAGGAGTGCGCCCCCAGGCCCGGCTGGATTATCTCAGTTAGACACATTGAGGTGGGAAGATCTGTGTTAACTGTGGGCAGCACCATTCCGTGAGCTTGAGTGACTGGCGGAGCCCCAGCGTCCACCACTCGGCTTCCTCCCCGTGGATGTGATGTGACCAGCGGCTCAAGCTCCTCCACCTGCCTTTGTTCCCCACCGTGGCAGACTGCGACTTCAACCTGTACGGCGAGACAAACCCTTCTGCCCTCAAACTGGTTTGTGTCAGTTGACCATCCCCACGCAAATACTGGTCACTTGCTTCTATACAATGAAGTTGTAAGTGAAATGTACAAGAATTCTTGACCGTATTTTCCTGTCTCTGCCCAAATGCTTGGAGGCTACTAAAGGAGCAAGTGGGGGGTTAAGATTGAAATAGGAGGGGGCTCAGAAATATAAGCTTTTTTTTTTATTTTGGTTTTTGTGAGGTAGGGTCTCGCTGTAGTCCAGAGCTGACCTGGAATTCACTCTGTAGTCTCAGGGTGGCCTCGAACTCATGGAGACCCTCCTACCTCTGCCTCCTGAGTGCTGGGATTAAAGGTGTGCACCACCATGCCTGGCAACTGAAGAATTTTCCATACACTTTTTCTGATTGTGAGCATAGCAACCTGGTACTGCATATGCTTTGGTGATGCCAGGGTCTGGAAAAGAAGTTGATCACTGGTAAAGTTTAGCCAAAGTGTTTTCCAAATTCTGTCTTCCTTGTCTAAAGGAAGTTATAGCAAGTAGTATGTTTTTTTTTTTCTTAATTTTATTTATTTATTTATTGCTGTGTGTGTGTGTGTGTGTGTGTGTGTGTGTGGTATTATGGAGGGTAGGTGGTGTACATGTATGGTGTGCACATGTGTGCAGATGTGTGTGCTCCATGTGCACACATGCAGAGGCCAGAGGAGATCAATGAATGTCTTCCTTTATCGTTCTTGCACACTGTGTCCTTAAATCAGTCTCTCACAGAACCTGGAGCTGCCGTTTTTGAACTAGATTAGCTGACTAGTGAATTCAAGTGATTCTCCAGTCTCTACAGCTCCCGTCAGGACTGGGGTTACAGGTGTGCGTGCGTGCGTGTGCGTGTGTGTGTGTGTCCATGCCTGGCTTTCTACACGGGTGTTGGAAATCCCACTCAGGACCTTGTGTTCACGCAGTGTTGTGGTCAGCTTCACGTTGTTGGGACGAGCACAGCTTAGGGGAGGAAGGGGTTGATTTTACGCTTAAAGATCCAGGGAGAGAGCCGGGCGTGGTGGCGCACGCCTTTAATCCCAGCACTCGGGAGGCAGAGGTAGGAGGATCGCAGTGAGTTCAAGGCCACCCTGAGACTACATAGTGAATTCCAGGTCAGCCTGGGCTAGAGCGAGACCCTACCTCGAAAAACCAAAAAAAAAAAAAAAAAAAAAAAAAAAAAGATCCAGGGAGAAGTTCCATCAGTGGTGGAGCAAGCCTCTTCCATACATCCAAGCAGAGACAAACCACCACCGCCAGCAAACACCAAAAGCAGCAGCAGGGAATGGGCAGCAAGCAGCAGTGATACCCCTCCCCCATCCAGGGCTCAGACTGTGCTGCATACCTTTGAACTGTAAATCAGATCTGCACCCTCCCCCAATACATCTTAAGTCTGGACACCAGGATCCGCCTCCAGCGACACCTCCTCTGGCCAGGCTGCAGGAGACAAGCTTCCATAAAACACCTGATTCTATGGGGGATGTGCATCCAAACTACCACACACAGAAAACGGTTTTAGCCAGTGACCCATCTTCCAGCTCCCAAGTAGCATGTTTTATTGCAAGAAGTAATGGTTCTATCTTACAGCAGGTCCAGTTTAGCACCCAACTCAGCTTTTCACAGTATATCCTTAATCTTTCATAATCTGAGAGTCTCTCCAACACCCTTATAGATATTGCTGCCATTCTGACTCGAAACTTCTTTTAGTACCATTTGAAAATAAAATGCTATTCAAAACCTCAAGGAAATGAACGCTGAATATAAAGACCCACTGCAATGGTATGGATTAATCTCAAAATATATGTCTGTTGAAAACTATTCGAATGAACAAGTCCTATTCTGATGCCATTGCTGTAGTGAATTCAACTTTGCAATCAAAACAGTCAGTAAACTAGAAGCCACGTCTGTCAGCTAAATTAATTCCCAGTGTCAGAGCCATTGCAAATCAGTGGACAACACGAGGACTCTTGGTATGTAATCGCTGCCGCTGAGTGATTGGAGAGTAGTTCGGCTTCTCATTTTTGTATTATGTGGTAGAATATAGAACATTGTATCACATGGTGTAAATTGACCCGAGGAACTTCAACGAGAGCATTTATTATGCTTCGGGAGATGCAGGCAGTTTGTCTTCTGAACTTTATCAAAGACAATCCGAGATACAGACTGTTGATGTTAATGTGTGTATAGTAGAGGCAGGAGACATACAGAGCAAACCGTGGTGAGGCATGGTATGCCAGGCCAGGATTAATTTGAATCTATTCACAACCTCCGTGGCTTATCACGAGTGCTTTACTCATGGAGAGATGATGATTGGGTGACTCGACTCCCAGTAGTGACTTCCTGTAATTGAGATGGATGGAACATGAATTCTAGCATGGAGGGTCTTCCACAGCCATGACAAAGTCACATAGTCCGGAAGGGCACTATGGGTAGGCCCAGAAGTACTGCATGTTGGTACCACTCACGATGATGGACCCCTAAGCTTGTAACCTGTAGGGACGAACATACCTGAGTGATGTCATATGATGCGTTTTTAGTCTCCTCACTGCCATCTTAAAAAAAGGACTTGTCTAATCACAAGTCACAATAGCAATACTTTATGGACCTAAACAGAAGTACTTAAAAGGTAATTTGGTGGACATTATATACCCATGGGGGCATGCAATAGTAGTAGACCCCCCCCCCCACACACACACACAAGGCTTATGACTTCCCCAACCATAGGCTTTTGATTAGGTTTCCAGTAGTAGGCATGAATTCCCTCCAGCAGAACAGGCCTCAAGAATAATCCAAGAGCAGTTGGTTTCTTCTGTAACAGACATGCTACCATAGCACCAGTTGGCCCAATTATCCTGACTGACCATCACTAGACTGTGATCCTGACACAACTCAGGTCACGCAGTCTATAAAGGCTTTTCTGTGGAGCAGTTGTTTACCATTGGGTAACACTTGAACTAAAAAACGCTAAACACAAGGCTGGAAATAAGACTGTATTAGTTACCTTTCTCATTGCTGGTACAAAGGGGCTTGCCTGCAAAGCCTAAGGACCCAAGTTTGACTCTCCAGGTCTGTAAGCCAGACACAAGGTGATGCAAGTGCACAAGGTCGCATATGTGCACTGGGTGGTGCATGCTTCTGGAGTTGGACTACAAATGCCAGAGGCCCTGGCATGCCAATTCTCTCTCTCTCTCTTTTGCTCTCTCTTGCTCTCTCTTGCTCTCTCTTTCTCTCACTCTCTTGCTCTCTCTTTCTCTCACTCTCTTGCTCTCTCTTTCTTTCTCTCTTGCTCTCTCTCTCACTCTCTCTTCTCTCTCTCTTGCTCTCTCTCTCTTTCTTGCTCTCTCTTTCTCTCTCTCTTGCTCTCTCTCTCTCTCTCTCTTGCTCTCTCTCTCTCTCTCTTGCTCTCTCTCTCTTTCTCTCTTGCTCTCTCTTCCTCTCTCTCACTCTCTCTCTCTCTCACACACACACACTCTCACTCTCTCTCACTTCCACTCTCAGTCTCTTCCGTGAACATAAGAGGCCAGTCTGTTGGGCTTGCCTCAGAGACAAAAGAAAAGCAAAACAAGGACAGGCACGGGAAGCTGGCCACAGTGGTGCAGGCCTTTACCTCAGCACTTGGAAGAAGGGTAGGAGGGTCTGCAATGAGTTCTAGACTAGTGAGACTACATAGTGAATTCCAGGCCAGCTTGGGCTAGAGTGAGACCCTACCTTGAAACCCTCTCAGAAAAAAAAAAAAGAGGGGATTGTAATCAAAATACATTAATACATGTTCAAAACTGTCAATAACAATTAAAAATAGGGCTGGAGAGATTGTTCAGTGGTTAAGGCACTTGCCTGTCAACAACCTGTGCTCGATGCCCCTGTACCCACATAAAGCCAGATGCGCAAAGTGGTGCATGCATCTGGAGTTTGTTTGCAGTGGCTGGAAGCCCTGGCACACATACACTCTCTCTCTTCTTGGAAATAAATAAATAAAATATTTTAAAATTTTATCTAAAAGTAAAAATAAGGACATAGCATTTTAAAAGAATTGAATGGGAAAACAAATCGGTAGACGTGAAACTGGATCAAAATGCCCTGGAATTAGAGAGGGGTTGCAGGCAGATGCGGTGGTGCAGGCCTACAATCCCAGCGTTTAGAAGCTGAGGCAGGAGGATCTTGAGGTCAAGCCCAGCCTGAGTGCCAAAACAAGACCCTGCTTTAAAAGACAGGGGTGGGGAGGACACGATTTCACAACCTTGTGAATATACTGAAAAACATTGAATTTTATAGTGTAAAAGGCTGAATATTATGATATGTGGATTGTCACTCAACAAAGCCATAACAAGTGTGTGACCACATATTCCCGTAAGGCACAATAGGCAAGTGAAGAGAGAGCTCTCCGGGTGCGTGAGAGCAGATACGAGGACGGTTCGTGGCCTCGTCACACGTCGCGAGTACCGGCCTGAGCTGGTAGGATGCTTCTGGAAGCCGTTCCTGCAGTATCGACCATCAGCAGACTCTGTCACTAGGCTCAGGAAATTCCAGCCTTTGACTCTAGAAATGCAACATATGAGAGAAAGCTATTTAAGATATATACGTACATAGCTTGGAAAAATGCTTGGATGCTAAATTTTTAACCATGTTTTTATTGAACAAACCATAGTACGGCCCTGGGAAAAATGTTATCCAATCTGTGTAACTACAGAAAAAGGCTTGGTTGAAAAACCACAGCATAGAGATAGATATGCCAATTATAACCAAATGTATACAATTAGCATAAAATATAAATGCTGATTGATTGTAATCAGTGGCAGTGCACAACTTCTAGTTTCATTTTATAGTGATGAGAATAAGCCAGGGTTTTAGGATAATCTTGTTATATTACTGATATCACAACTCACTTTGCTACTATCGGGCTGACTGTTCTGTTATCTTTAAATTGTACCTGAAATATTTATTAAAAGGTCCTGGAGGAAGCTGTCTTATGCATGGGTTCTTTTCTTACACTTCTCTAAGACATTCTAAAAACAATAAAATAAAATAAAGTGCTTGCTTTAAAAATAATCAGCCAGATATGGTATCACATGCCTTTATTCCCAGCACTCAGGAGGCTGAAGTAGGAGGATCATCATGAGTTCAAGGCTGCCAGGGGCTACAGAGTGAGTTCCAGGTCAGCCTGGGCTAGAGTGAGACTCTGCCTCAAAAAATAAATAAATAAATAAATAAATAAATAAATAAATAAATAAAAATAAATAAATAAAATAAAATGATCAGTTTGTCGAGTCATGGTGTTCTCACATGTTAGAACACAAAGTAGCCTTGCAAAAGTAGGTTCAGGACTGGAGAGATGGCTTAGAGGTTAAGGCACTTGCCTGTAAAATCTAAGGACCCAGGTTTGATTCCCCAGTACCCAGGTAAGGCAGATGCCAAAGGTGACTCATGCATCTGGAATTTGTGTGCAGCCGCTATGGGTCCTGACATGCCCGTTCTCTCTCTTGTCTGCCTCTCTCTCTCAAATAAATAAATTAGAAATAAAAGAAAGAAAGGGAGGGAGGGAAGGAAGGAAGGGAAGAAGGAAGGAAGGAAGGTTTTCAGGTTACAGTATGGATCTACACTGTGGCGGCAGGAACACCACCAAAGCCCCAGGCAGAGGAACTACCCAGAGGCACTCGCTTTTCAGCACCTTCCCTGTGCATGCGTGGTGGGGCGGGCAGTATGACACGGAAGCTCCGATTGCAGGAGATCCTGTGAGAGAGCTTTCATGACCGACATGGAGAGGTCTTGGCTTGCATTTCCTGAAGCAGGCATTCCGGGAGCGTGTGGTAAGCTTTGCCTTCTAGAAAGATGGATTTGTTCAAAAGCACCCCAGTGAGAAGTCAAAGTAGGTAGCAAATCGTGACCCACTCGGCCTTTAAGTGAGATTGTCCTACGCCCAAGCCTTCTCTGTCTACCAGGAACCCAGCCACTCGTGTGGCCTTCTGTAAAGAGAGGCTTACACGTACTGACGACTCTGCTGGTGGGATTCAGTGGCTGAAAGACCCTCTAGGGACAGGACTATTGGAAAGCTTGACTTCTCGCCACGTGATTCTCCCCACACCCCAAACCTTCCTTCTCTGAGCCCCGTATGTAACCAGTTGTGTATTTTGTACAATGGCATCTCCTCTCAAGATTATTCTGGGAGGTCATTGTCCTGAAGTAAATAATGAACTCATCTTCAAGGCCTTCCACTTTAAGTGGGAAGATTATATCTCCAACCGCCAAACTCTTAAATCCTTTTCTCCTGAAGGTGACATGGTGGCAGGGTGTCCTACCCTTGAGAGTTTTATGCTTTCCGGAAAAGGAGGTTGGCTAGGAGACAGATCGTCCATTGGAAGACAGACCTGACTTTTCAAGCTTGCTGGAATAAATCAATGCCCTGGAAACTTGATTATTATTGTCTTACCTCTGAGTCTATTTATTCTCAAACTAGTTTTGTTTTGTTTTTCCACAGACTTTCACTCTGGGGCTTTGTGTGAATTTTGCCACCATCTCATTTTGGATTCAATAAGTGGATGGAAGAAAAGACCCACCGATAGGTGTGTCTCAAAGTTCTTCAATTAAGATGTGTCTCGGGGCTGGAGAGATGGCTCAGCCGATGGGGCGCTTGCTTGAAAAGACTGACAGTTTGGATTCAATTTCCCAGAACTCACATAAAGCCAGATGCACAGAATGGCATGTACTTTGGAAAGTTTTTTGCAGTGGTAAGAGGCATGCCCATTCCCTCTTTATCTCTCTCTCTCTCTCTCTCTCTCTCTCTGTTTCTTTCTCTCTCTCTCTCTTCCTGCTTGCAAATGAATAAACAAAAATACATTTTAAAAAATATGTGTCTCGGGTCTTTTTTATATTTTATTATTACTTATTTTATTTATGTGACAGAGAAAGAGGGAGAGAGAGAGAATGGGCACACCAGGGCCTCCAGCCACTATTGCATCTGGCTAACGTGGGTCCTGGGGAATTGAACCAATTGAAACTGGGTCCTTTGGCTTTCCAGGCAAATGCCTTAACTGCTAAGCCATCCCTCCAGCCCTCTCTGGGTCTTTTATTCACATCCATGAAACCAGCAATTTCCTGTTTGGGGACTGTCTGGTCAACACCTCTTAGGATGGAATCAAAGAGGTATTCGTTCCAGGTACCATATAGGTCAACTTGGGGGAGCATTTTGAGTTGATCTCAGAACTCCTGATATCATCCCTGATTCCACTGGCATGCTGAAGCTCAAGTCACTGGAATGAATATGCATGAATAATAAATAATAATAAATCCTGAACCAGCAGGGCAAGGCCATTTCTGAGGACCTAACTGAGTCTGGGGGGGTTAAGATGCAAAGATCTTCCAAAGTGAGACGGATCCAAAATCCAGCTCAGACTTCCACTTCCTGTCATAGATATGCTCTGGCTTCCAAAGATATAACGTGCAGGCTGACCTGGATGGTACACAGAAATAGATCCACTTCTCCCCAGCCCTTTGCCTCAGCCAGGATTCTGCAGGAAAATGAAAACCGCAAAGATGATGCCTGGGCCACAAGGTTGTCACGAGGGAACAATATCTAGTCCCTCACAGCAAAATGTTGTCAGAGATAAAGTACTAAGGGAATCAAGAGCAACCCATGCCCAGGGTGGACTCATGCCCACCCTCTACCCAGTGAGGTGGGAGGCTGCAAACACCCCCCGTTCCTTCTGCCCATCCTGGCCGAGCCCCGTGGCTCCTGTGGATTAAATGCTGGTGTCAACTAAGACACCACAGATCACTATGACTCCTGTTCTGCTCACAGGACTTCGCTTGTCTGTTTCCTGTCAAATCCCTATCACTTTTCTGAAGCACAGTCTTGCCTGAGTTGTCGCCTGACTCAAAGATCCTTAAAGCTGGTCTGGAGAGATGGCTTAGCAGTTAAGGCACTTGCTTGTGAAGCCTAAGGACTCATGCTCAACGCTCCAGGTCCCATGTAAGCCAGACACACAAGGTGATGCAAGCACACAAGTTACCACATGCAACTAGGTGGCACATGTGTCTGGAGTTTGACTACAGTGACTGGAGGCCCTGGCATGCCAATTCTCTCTGTCTCTTTCTCCCATTAAAAAAAGAAAAGAAAAGGCCAGTCTGTTGAGCTTGCCTCCCAAAAAAAAAAAAAAAAATAGAACCCCCCCCACACACCAGGCAGCCAGAGGTTCTGTATGAGGGGTCACAGACACTTGGGTTGCCAAATCTTCCTCTTTGGAAACCAACTACTCTTCATTCCACTTACTGATGGACATTAAAAAAAATTAGAGGGCTGAAGAGATGGATGGCTCAGTGGTTGAAGGTGCCTGCTTACAAAGCATGACAGCCTAGGCTCAATTTTCCAGTACCCATGCAAATCCAGATGCACAAAGTGACACATGCATCTCAACTTCTTTTGCAGGGGCAAGAGAGACCCTGGTAGGCCCATCCCTCTCTCCCGCACCCTCTATGCCTACAAATTTATTGATAAATATGTTAAGAAATGTGCTAAATGCCATGTAGTTACCTAATTTAGTTTACAGCCATGATGTGGGGAGAACAGACTATTAATCTATCTATCTGCCTGTCATCTGTCTATCTATCATCTATCTATCCATCCATCTATCCATCTCCTTCTCATACCTCTTCCTGCCTTAGAGAGCAAAGATATACTAGCTAGCCTGGCCTCCAGACCTGCACTGGTCCAGTCCCACACGACCAGTTTCTATTGTAGGATAGAAGGCTGCTGCACACACCCAGCCTCAAGACAGATTTCATGGGTGTGTTGTTGAGCTCTAATTAGCATCTCCATGCAATCTGACACCTCAAAGAACCCTTGACACTCAGAGACCACCTCTTTCTGTAGACACTGAGAAATCTTTCTTAGAGCATCCAGAACCTGGCCTCTAATTCTGTTGTTGAGGCTTGACAAAATGCCCGCATAGCCTGCTTATCCAACTTGAGTGCCCTGTTAATATAACCCGAGTTTGTAAGACAGCCAGAACCTATCTTAATATTTCCTCATTCTGAGTCCTATTTGCAATAGACACTTACGAGGACCCTGAAGATTATCTACACAATTCTGCACTCATAGGGATGGGTGTAGGAACAGTGTAGGCTGTCCCTCACATCCAAGTGTTACATTTCTACTTTAGAGAAAGGGTTAGGAAAGGGAGGCCAAAGTAATTCCATTCAAGACGTTTTCCCCATGGAGCCACTGTTACATTCTGTCTACCATCAACCCTGTATTAAAGTTGAAATTCATTACATTTCTTTAGGAGATAGGATGATGGCTCTGTCTGGCTCCTTCAAGCTTGAATGAGGGAGATTTGAAATTTAGGGAATGGAAAGTTGTAACATGATAAAATATGTTTGACTCCTTTGTAAAGGGAAAAGATATGGCCAAATACATTCACCTGGCTAATAGTTTGATGTTCTGTTTGTGTGCTTTTTGAACACATGATCCTTTTAAATCCAAGCTAAGTTTCTGTTATGAAGGGTGTTAAATGCTAATTCTCAATATCCTTCAAGCAGGATCTAATCCCAGATGATATCTGAGAAAATACAGGTGGCGCCTGAGGAAACCCGAGTGATTTGAGCATGATACTCAATTCAATGCCTGTCTGGCTTGTGCCTCCAATCGTCAGAGAGTGAGGAGATTGGATGTGGGGTGCACCAGTGAATACTAATGACCTTGCCTCCAGTGAGGCTTGGGAAGTCAAATCATGACCTGAGCTTTGCCTGGAAAGACATGTGTCACAAGAAAAAACAGACACGCTAAGAAGGGAAAATAACTTCATAATCACCCTGCTTAGCTATCTTATCCTATTTGAATAAATTCTTTCTAATATTTTATTTATTTATTTGCAAGCAGAGAAATAGGGGGGATAATGGGTACCCCACAGCCTCCAGCCACTGCAAACAAACTCCAGATGCATGTGCCATTTGGTGCATCTGGCTTTATGTGGCTACTGGAGAATCAACCCCTGGTCATTAGGCTTTACAAGCAATTGACTTAACCACTTGGCAATCCATCGAGTCCCCTATTTGAATAAATTTCTTAAGATCTCCTTTGAGTGTGTAAGTCTAGGCAGGATCTGAAGTGGGGTCAGAAGTGTGTTCCTCTGGTAGGGTTACTTTTTTCTGGGGTGATGAGTCAGAGCTTTGTTCATGTGAGCTTTAATGAATTTTGGGCTTTACTAGTATATCATATCATATGTGCCCTTCCACTTCTTAGACAGCTATACATCAGCTTTTCCAGATATTATCTCCTGATGAAAGACGTGAGAAGCCTATGGCTGGGGAGGTCCTGAAAAGGAGAACTATTACTGTTGTTTGCTAAATGGACATACTATGTGCCCATAAATTGCCCCCTAAATATTGATAGCTATGTCCATAGATTAGTAATGTTCTCACCTTTAGTTAGAAAAGCTTCCTTGTGAAGATGGTGGTAAGGGACTCAAGAATAATCAAAACGCTGGAATTAGTGACTCACAGTGATCAACACAAAATGAGACATCTTTATCACCCCCTCTAAGGCTCAGGGAACAATGTGGAAAATAAAGTGGGCAGAATGTGCAATTCAGAGGATGGGGAGGAGTGCTGTGGAATGCTGTTGTCCAAGCATGACATAGATGTTGCATTCATGACCTCGTAGGGACCATCATAGCCTGCACAAGATCCACACATTTCTTGACTGGGCCTGTCAATATTCCATCATGGGTGAAGGAGGAGGGTATGAGGTCTTCATCCCTTCTTGAGGAGTTATGGGCAGTGAATGATGTCTGAGGAAGTACAGGATATTTTCTGTGGTGGTATAGTCACTGATAGGACTCATGTGCTTAGGTAAATAATCTCATGCAGACAACCCTATTTAAACTCTGTGGGTCACACCCACACACAATGAAAACGAGACATCAAAATAGAAGAACTAGTTGAAAAGAAGACAGGGTTTCAGTGGAACAGGTTTGGACGTCCAGAGAAGGTAATATGAAGGAAACTATGAACAAAACATATTATGTCCGTGTATAAAAATTGTCAATATACAGAAATAATGATGATGATGATAATAATAAAAGAGGTGAAGCAAGTCTATCAAAATAATCAAACGTAAAGAGCAAATAAATGCAGGGTGGTTAACAATGGATACAGCTGCTATATTTACTGTTTGAAACTATGTATGGGAGACCCTTTCTAGCTTCTGTTTGGTGCTCCACCCTTTACATGAGAAAATGAAGCTAGGATTAAAGGGACTTAAGTCCATTGCAAAAGTTAATTTCTGTTATCAACAGGACTGGATTGGGAATCAAGTAAGGGGCTTGCTTCTTGGATAAATCTCTGAGGACATTTTCAAGAAGGGTTAACTGAGGTGGAGGAAGACTCGCTCTCTAAGAGTGGGCAGCCTTTCCAGTGACAGTATGTATAAAAAGGTTCCAGGGAAAAGCATTGCATTTTTGCAAGTTGTTCTTGCTACTTGCTGGTCAGTACCTCTGCCCTATGGCTGCCATCCTTTGTGGATGTCAGAACCCAGCTTCTTCAGCCTTCCAATATGGGCCAAAGATCAGTGCCTCTCCAGAAATCCTCCAAGTCTAGTGCTGTTGGACTGTGGGGGCATTTAGTCTCATGAACTAAACAGCAACTGGGTTCTCAGACTCCCCAGCCTGCAGGCAGCCATTGTTGGATAACCCAGCCCATATTATGTAAGCCAGTCCAACCCTTTTACAATATATATCCATTTTGTCAGTTCTGTTTCTTTAAAGAACACTGACTAATACACCCACTTTGAGGTACTGCTTTAAATCAGACCAGAATAGGCAAAATTTCATCCCATTGTAAGTGGGTCTCTTGACAAGACCTGACCAGTCTCTTTGCATTTGTCCCATGGATGATGGTACCCATGATTAATGCAATCCAGATTATTTGTAAAGTTTTATGCACTCTTTGAATGACTTCAGAAAGAAATGATTACCTGTTTTCAACTAACTCAAGCTTGGAAGATTATTTCTCAAACAGGAATTTAATCACCTCTGTGGTCTCAGTTTCAAAAGGCCTGCCTCTACTCAGCCTGAGAAAGTATTCAAAACTATGTAGGAAAACTTAAAAATCGTCTGCTGTTTTGATGCTTTATCCGAGTGACTTCTCAGTGTCAATCTTCAAAGGGACATATCTCCCTTATACTTTACCCTCTTGTGAGACCAGTTGTGTTTGCATGGGGGTGGGGGAGTGATGTCCAGCACATGAACGGTATCCTGTGTGAACCTTTCAGTGGCCTTTTGAAGGTGGCTCTTTCAAGTAAGTCCACTTTAAATCTGCCACCTCATCTCTGCCCTATGTCCCTTCGCGAGAGTGTTTTGAAATTTCATGCACCACAGTTTCACCCTGTAATCATTGAATTTCTGTGGTGATGTTAGAGTTCATAACTAGTTAAGCCCCCCCCCCCAGCCTCCTTCCTCACCCTTCTCTGTAATAAACACTTGAACTAACACAGATATAAGAGGGGAGTGTCAAAGCCCCCAGTGAGGCACTTCTCCCTAGCAGTCTATATATGGTTCTGTTGGCTTTCTGATTCAATGGAGCCCTATGGGAGCCAGCCCTTTTGTGCATCTCTCTCTCTCTCTCTCTCTCTGTGTGTGTGTGTGTGTATAAAATGTATGGTGTGGTGTGTGATATGATGCATGTCTAGTATATGCACATGTGTGTAGATACACTTGCCCTGTGCACATGTGTGCTGAGGTCCAAGGAGAAGGTTGGGCATCCTCTTGGCACCCAGCTGCCTGTCTCCCTAAGATGGAGTCTGTCACTCAAACCAGAGCTTCTCTTTTTCCTGTATTTGTTGTTGTTGTTGTTGTTATTTTTTGGTCAGCAAGCCCCAGCAATTATCCAATCTCTGCCCCCCCCCACACACAACTGGAGTAGGATTACAGACATGCATGGTCATGGCCCAGTTGTTTATATGGATGCTGGGGAATCAAGCTTGTGCAGTCTCAAGCCCTCAAGGGGGCTCTCAGGCTTGTACAGCAAATACCTTTAAGTGCTTACATGCTGAGCCATCTCCCCAGACCTGGGAGTCAGTCTTTTGATGCTCTGTGCAGTGCATAGTAGCCACAGGAGCTGAGAGAGAAATTACCTTAAGCAGAGCCAGTGTTCACACTGGATGTTCTAATTTTGTGATGTTAATAACTTTGTTTCCAAATAGTTCCATGCATATGGACGATCATAAAGACACGCTTATATGATTACCAGTATAGACTTTCTTTTTGGCAACTGTAAAGCTCTAGTGAGCTCAAGTAAATCAGACTTTTGTGACTGGGAGGACACGGGCTTCCATCACCTCGGCTAGTGTCATGACCGCGTGTCCAGCTCAGCATCAACCTTTCACAAAGCTGCTCCCACCGGTGTGCACTTCCCAGTCAGGAGCTGCCAGCGTTTGAGCTGACAAATCTCAGCTGCTGGGATAGATTGCATCAGGAGTTTCCTTTTAAAAAATAATTTTTATTTGTTCAAGAGAGAGACAGAATTTCTAAGCAGTTACATTCCAAACCAGATTTCACTACTGGGAACAAGGCAGCTGGATTTAGGGACGCAGTGGTGTGATGGTTTGGATGTAAATGTTTCCCACAGCTTTCATGTGTTTGAACCACTGGTCATTAGCTGGTGGTGTTATTTTGGGAGATTGTGGAATCTTCAAGAAAAGGGCCTGGCTAGGCAGGAGAAGGAGATGAACCTTGGGGATTTATAACCAAACCCCACTTCCTGTCTTTTCCTTGCTTCCTGGTCCATGTCCCACCAAGATGGGCGGCGTTGCGGTTACCTTTTCGTTGCTGGAACAAACCACCAGACCAAAAGTGACTGATGGGAGAAAAAGGTTTATTTTGGCTTACAGTCTCGAGGGGAAGCTTCACAATGGCAGCGGAAAGCATGGCATGAACAGAGGCTAGACATCACTTCTTGCCACAGCAGGTAGCAAACAGCAGCAAGAGAGTGAACTGAGCTCTAGAAAAGGGGAGCTGATTATAACACCTCCTAAGACCACCCGCATGAAAACACCTCCTCCATCAAGATTCCACCTCCCAAAGTATCTGGGGACCAAGCATTAAAAACACATGAGTTAATGGCAGACATCTGATTGTAAGCACCACAGGAGTAGATAAGGAGTCCTAGTCACCCACTCCAGCCATCCACTATCATGAATTATATCATCTAAAATTGTGAGCCAGTATCAACCCTCCCTCTGTTATGTAGGTTTTTCTTTTTAACCAGGTGGTGTATTACAGAAGGGAAAGAAGTAACTAATACAAGTAGTTTTCAAGATGTTCTGGCTTATCCTGATAAATTCTCTGATATTTCAGCATGCTGTCAGCCAGGAGTCTCCTTTTTGGTTGTAATAAAGCCAACACCTCGTGGGGTACAAATATCATAATGGACTGTCCCAGGCTAAAACTTCTCTAATATGATATCAAAAGGGACTGTAACCACTCGAAGTTATGGTAGCCATCTGTGGTGGTTTGAATTAGGTGTCACCTATATACTCATGTGTTCTGAATGCTTGGTTCCCAGCTGATGGCAATTTAGGGGGTGGAGCCTTGCTGGGGGAGGTATGTTGCTGGGGGTAAACACTGAGGTTTATTTAGCCCTTGGCTTCCAGTATTAATGGATTCATTCTCTCCCTGCTGTTTCCACCTGCCACAGCAAAGGTAATGTCCAGCCTCTGCTCATGCCACATTTCACCCTGCCATCATGGAGCTTCTCCTTGAGTTTATAAGCTGAAAATAAACCCTTACCTCTAACTAGCTGCTTTTGGCCAGGTGATTGTGCCAGCAACGGGAAGGTATCTGCAACATCTACCTTTAACTTCTTCCTTTAAACAGTTGGAATAGATAAACAGAGATGGAGGGGACTTTTCTGAACATCTGAATGAATACTCCTAAACTATGCCCTGCTTTCTCATGGTCATACCACTTAAAGGGCATTCAAAGGTTAGATGACTCCAAGGTGGGTTCTGATGGTAATTTTTCTTTTATAGTGTCAGTTGTTTACTGGCACTCAGGAGACTGTTATAAGGGCTATGAATCAAGCTCTTTTCAGACTTCTCCCCAGCTGGTAGCAATCTGAGAGTTGGAGCCTTGCTGGAGGAGGTGTGTTACTGGGGACAGACCTTGAGTTTATTTTTGTTTCTTTCTTTTTTTTTTTTTTTTGTATTTATGTGGTGTGTGTGTGAGAGAGAGAAAGAGAGAGAGAGAGAGAGAATTGGCACATCAGGGCCTCCAGCCACTGTAATCAATTTATAGATGCATGTGCCATCTTGTGCACATGTGTGACCATGCATGTTTACATCACCTTGTGTGTCTGGCTTACATGGAAGCTAAAGAGTTGAGCATGAATCCTTAGGCTTGGCATGCAAGCGCCTTAACCACTAAGTCATCTCTCTAGCCCAGACCTTGAGATTAATTAGCCCACAGTTTGTCCATGCTAGTTGGCTCACTCTCCTGCTGCTGTTGTCCACTTGATGTTGGCAAGGATGTGATGTCCAACCTGTCCTCTGCCATTGTTTCCCTGATATCTTGAAGCTTCCCCTCAAGACTCTGAGCCAAAATAAATAAACCCTTTCCTCCCATAAGATACTTCTGGTTGTGTGTTTGTCTTAGAAACACAAAAGTAACTACAATACTCATGCATGGTTACCTCCATGCAACATTACCTTTTTCATACATCTTATTTGCATATGAATGGTATCTGAGCAAAAAAAGATCTAGGGTTTGCTAGGCTACGTCCTCACATAAATAAGAAAATCAAGGTCAGAAGTCAAGGTCTAAGCAATTATCAGATTATATCAATGAGAAATCACTCATTGAGAAGAGGGCAGGTGACAGTGAAGGGCTGTGGAGAGGACAATCACAGGTGTCATACAAGCTGTGTACATGAATGTGCAAGAGTTTGGAACTTTCCTAGCCCTGAATACTGTAAGCACAGCTTAACAGGCTATTCTTGTGGGAGCTTGGAAGACAAGAATGGTGAGAGAAACAGAGGCAGTGGAGGCCCCGCTCATGAGGTTTCAGAGGGGAACAAAGACTCTATCAGGAACTGTAAGCTGACATAAACTCTTCCTTCCTTAAGGTGCTTCTTGTCAGATATTGAGTCACAGTGATGAGACAGTAATTAATACGCTGATGTATCATGACCCATGCTGTGTATATGATATATCAAGTAGATAAAAAGAAAGATCAGAATATTGAAGGCATGAATAAACAAAGACACATTTAGAAGGCATGACCTAAAGAACACATATGGGGCTGGAGAAATGGCTCAGTGGTCAGAGGCATTTTCTTACGAAGCCTAATGGCACATATTTCTGAATTCATTTCTAGTGGCAAGAGTATGTCCATTCTCCTCTCTCTCTCTCTCTCTCTCTCTCTCTCAAATGATTAAAAATATTTTTTAATTGACACATAGAGGTTACTGATTCCAATATATTAAAGTGGCCAGTCCCAAACACACATTGGAATGCTTGTAAATTGAGAAGATACCACATTACAAAGTTTCAACAAACTTCTAGGCATTGCATCATCTTTCCTTGATCTATTTTTTTTCCCCTCACATAAATCAGGGCCTGAAGAAACTTGAATGTGGGAGGCTTATTTTGGAAGTGATCCCAGAATAGGCATGTGAGTAGGAGGAGAGATAAGAAAAAAAAATCACTAATAGGAACATTATTTAGCTGGTTTCTGAAATGGGCATCTGGGTCTGGATCCCCTGGACACCTGTGAGGAGTCCTGGAGCATGGGTCAGGTGACCTTTGTTGAGAATGGACAACTGGGGCATGCCTTTTCCATATCCTATCCCATAATATCTGAAGGCTAGCTTCCAAAGATTGTTAAGCCCCAGTCTTCTGATGACCCTGCATGTAAGATGAATGAGCTCCTGGACTCTAGAGAAAGTCTTTTGGGGAATAAAACAGAAGTGATAAGCCCTCAAGGTAAGATGTCCAGGGCCTGAGCTGTCCTCCACAGCTGCTATGAAATTGGATGCATCCGAGGGAAGGAGTCCAGGCACCAAAATGATCTGCTATACATAACTACCACCTTCTCCGACCAAAATATGATTTAGTGACCTTCTATATCTAGCTTGGCACCCGCATGTTTGAAACACTGAAATGCTTCATGTAAGATCAGATCACCATGTAAGTAACTGAGAAGATCCTAGAAATGAAAATCAATACATGCTATCAATCAAACTCGAGACACAAAAGGTAGAATGTAAGGGGAAATTTAGGCCATTTTGTAGCATTTTCTGTTAGCAACATCAAAGTTGTTTTATGTCTACCTCTTTGGATTTTATGTGTCTATGATATAAAATATATAAAACAGCCAGGTGTGGTGGCACACGCCTTTAATCCCAGCACTCAAGAGGTAGAGGTAGGAGGATCGCTGTGAGTTTGAGGCCACCCTGAGACTACATAGTTAATTCTAGGTCAGCCAGAGCCATAGTGAGACCCTACTTCGAAAAAAAAAAAAAAACTATACATACATATATATATATATATATATATATATATATATATATATATATATAACCTAGTGACATAAAGTGATATTATAGGGAGAGTTAGCGAAACTAAACATTATTCTGACAGGAAAAAAAAAGTGAATGTGTTGGGCTCTCTTGTTGCTGGCCAAGTCTCACCCCATGTGGGAACACAAGCTGGTCTCAACATCCAATGTCTTATGTCTGTCTAAGGACTCTACCAAAGCCAGGGAGACACTCTTTTGTTTTAGCAAAGGTGAGGCTGAATGATACGTCTTTGGAATAGATGTCAACCAGTGACTGACTGAAATCCATAGGTGTTTATCCCAGTTGGTCCTTAAATGGGATAACTTTGCAATTTTCCATGAGGTGAAGACCAGTCACTCTCATCTACATGTGGCTTAATACCATACCCCATGTTGCCTTGTTTCTCTTCCCTGTATCACGTCCCCACTGCATTCTTGAATTTAGAAAATAACCCATTTGCATTCAGGTTCCTAGTGTCTAGTCTAATTTTAGGGAAGTCAGATTAAAATAATCATTCTAGGGCTGGAGAGATGGCTTGGTGGTTAACACACTTGCTTGTGAAGCCTAAGGACCCAGGTTTGATTCTCTAGGTCCCATGTAAGCCAAATGCACATGGTGGAACATGCATCTGGAATTCATTTGCCACATAGTTTGGGGATACATACCACACATGTCACCTTATTAATGCAGTCCATCTCTTCGTCTTTGATCAGTGTTATACCTACTAGAAGGAGGACCTAAGCCGGATGTGGTGGCGCATGCCTTTAATCCCAGCACTCTGGAGGCAGAGGTAGGAGGATTGCTGTGAGTTCGAGGCCACCCTACCTCAAAAAAACAAAGCCAAACAAAAGTGTGAGAATGCCAGGCATGGTGGTGTGCACCTATTATCACATTACCAGCAAGGCAGAGCTAGGGTTAGCTAGTCTAGCCAAAGTAATGAGGTGTAGGTGCAGCGAGAGACCCTATCTCAAGGAGTGAAGTGGAGAATTACTGAGAAAGACACCACAGAGACGTGTGCACAGACATATATGTATGTGCCATGCTCATGTACCATACACATATTAGCACGTATTGAAACATGCACCCACATCACACATGCACACACATACATGCACACACACACAGACACACACATACATACATACACAGAGACATACATACACACACACATACACACACACACACACAGAAAGGTAAGATTGTTTTTGAGTGTGTGAAATTATTCTGAGATGTATCTAGAAATACAGCCTCTAGGTCAGGTGGTTGCTTTCCTTCATCTCTTGTCCTACCTGATTTCTTGAAGTAGGGAAAATATATGGGGGCTTTATGGTAAGCTGATTATTACACATTGAACTTCAAACCCTGTTAAAGAAGTGCACATTTTCCAAGCATCCATGAAAAGGCAAATAAAAATCGATTCTATACCAGGCCAGGAGGTTGTTTAATTTCTAAAACCAGAAATCACATTTCCAAGAGAAAATATAGCCTCTTCAATTTCAAGTAAATTCCTGTAGTCTTCTAATTTAAGATGATCTGCTTCATAATTACTGGGTCAAAGAATAAACCAAATACCCTGAGGTAAATGCATAGCATTAAGTATCTGTCTTTAAAAAAGAAAAAATAAAACAAATGTTTTTGAAAAGCATTACAAAACATTCAAGCGTAATTATAGGTCTAGTTCAATTCCATAAACTATCTTTCCTGTTTAAAATTACTAAAGGAGAAGAAAGGAGAAGGAGCATAAATTAATCCATTAAGTTACAAACTGATGAATATAAGAGGGCTGGTTCTTTTGGGAACCGGGATGGATGAAGAAAAGATTTTGCCTGGGAAAAATCCTCCCCCCCCCTCCCCAGAGAGACACGAACACACATCTTCTCCACCATATACGGCACAGGTGACAGACCAAAGGATGATTGCACCAAAGCTACTTGTGGTGAGCCAGTGAGTTTGTTGGGGTGACTTACAGAGCACGGGTGAGGGTTACTTACATTAGTGTGGGTGGCTTACAGAGCACGGGTGAGGCTGCTTACATGAGCGTGGGTGGGTGCATCTCCACAAAGCCCCTTCCCACCCTGGATGGCCACCCCGTGGAGGCTGTGCCTTGGAGCCCCATTGTGCTGGGATTGACCCCCACTGGTGCTCTTCCCCCAGCCTTGGGGTGAGGGCCAGCTTATAGACCATGGAGACCCCCAAAGCAGTTGCACCACTGAGAAGTCCCATTCCATCCTGGGTGGTGATCTCACTGAAGCTGCATCATGGATTCCCTCTCTTACTTAACCTTCTGCCTCCTATACAATCTAGCTTTTCCCCAAGATCATGTGCAGCTGGGGACAGGAACAATTGCTGTACCTTCAGGTGAGGGTCTTGTGACTCTCCCTTCCTCCATCCACTAGGGAACTGTCAACAGCTCCATCACCATCAGTCCAGACCTTGCACTACTGTACTGCTCTGTCCCAAAGTTGCCATACCTACTCGGCCAAAGCATGCTTTACCTCAAGATGGCTTCATGTTATGCCCCGAGTTAAAAATGCCATTGAACAGGCTGCTATTATCCATGTTTATTTAATAATTTGTGGTTGACATGGAACAGAGGTGTGTGGGTGTCACAACACCCAACCAGACACAGTTCAGGGGAGGAAGGGGTTTACTTCAGCTGACAGGTCCCAGGGAAGTTCCCTCAATGGCAGAAGAAGCTGCTTGCTTCCATCCATCCAGAGAGAGGCTGAAGCAAGCCCAACATCAAGAGGAGCAAACACACCAGCCAGCGTTCAAAGCTCTTCTCTCCACTCCTTGGGGCTGGACTCCCATCCATCCGCCCCCAGTGACACGCCCCCTCAGCAGGCTGCTGGAGATGAGCAGGAAAGCGCACCTTAATCAAAACATACCTGAGGGGCTGGAGGGATGGCTTGGCGGTTAAGGCGATTGCCTGCAAAGCCAAAGGACCCAGGTTCGATTTCCCCCAGACCCACCTAAGCCAGATACACAAGTGGCACATGCATCCGGAGGTCATTTGCAGTGACTAGAGGCTCTGGTGTTCCATTCTGTCTATCTCTCTATATCTCAAGTAAATAAAATTAAAAAGTTAAAAAATACCTGAGGAGCTGGAGAGATGACTCAGCAGTTCAGGTACTTGCTTTCATAACCTAACAACCACAGTTTGGTTCCCCAGAACTCATGTAAAGTCAGTTATATAAAAGGGGTGCATACATCTGAAATTTGTTTGCAGCAGCTAGAGGCCCTGGTGTGCCCATCCCCCCTTTCGTGTGTGTGTGTGTGTGTGTGTGTGTGTATGCCCCCCTCTCTCTCTCCGCCCTTGCAAATGAATAGATAAAAATATTTTTAAAAACACCTGAGCCTATGGGGGACATTATACATATACATTCACATTCACATTCACAACCACAATGAGCTAAGTAGAACTTATGCCAGGAGACTTGGTCACATATCTTACTTATTTTTTATTTTATTTTATTTAAGTTTTAGTTTTTCAAAGTAGAGTCTCACTCTAGCCCAGGCTGACCTGGAATTCACTATGTAGTCTCAGGGTGGCCTTGAACTCATGGTAAGGTCACATGTCTTAGAATAAACAACTTCTCTCCCTTCAAAAGTTCATATCTAATGAGTTAAGGGGGAATATATGGCTTGACTATATAGACAAAATTCATGTTCCTTCCCATGGATAATTTTAGGAACTGGTTAGGTTCAGTTGCACAACCCTCTTAACATCATGGGATCACTTAATTGGTAGCAGGTCCCTCGCATCTTTCAGTATGGACCACAGAAAGTTATCACTGGTCTTTCTGCAGGGTGATGGAGGTAGGAGGCGTCCATGGATAGTTTAGTCTTGTGGAAAGGATCCAGTCATCTCACCTAAAAGGTTGGGTTTGTGTCCCAGGAGTCGTATTCGGAGCCCTGGCTCAAGTCAAACACGTGTCCAGACTTTATCCTACACATGGCTGGCTACGTTGTGATTTGTAAACCTTTCCTCTAAGCAAAACACGGGCATGTATGGTAAATGGAAATCTAACCTTGAACTTGAAATATGATTTTAGCTAAAAAAAATGTTTTTTCTCTCTAAGATTAACATGATTTTCTCATTTGATTTGACAGAACAATCTGATGATAGAGAAAAACGGCAATTGTGGTGTTGTATGGCAAGTTTCTGGGAACTGAAACATTCCTTCTGTGGTAGTCAGTTGCACATGGCTGGGATGAACATTCAAACCAGACACAGTTTATGAGAGGAAGGGATTGATTTCAAGCTCACAGATCCAGGCGAAGTTTCCTCAAATGGTGGAAGAAGTTGACCTCCACTCGTACCTCCAAGCAGAGACACACCACCAAGCAGCCAGCACCACAGAAAGCTCAGCGAGAGCTCAAAACCTCCCCACATACCTTTAGGCTGGAGTTCAGATCCGCCCCTGGTGATGCCCCCTCCCCCCCCCACCCCCAAGCAGGAGTCTGACCAATGAAACTGTCTGCAAGTGGGGCAGTGGGCACTGGAGACGCAGCTTCCTGGAGCTGGGCATGCTTGGGTGGACTTTTCCATGAACCAGCTGCCTTTGAGTCATCCATGCTCTGAAAGTAACCCCAATAAACTCATTGGCTCACCAGGCTGGGCTCCGGTATGATCGTGACTTTGATCTGTTTTCTGTGCCCTATCTGGGGTGACTAGATGTCTGTCAGTGTCTCCCCAAGTAAAGTTAATACAAAAAAAAAAAAAAAAGTCCTGGAATGCTTTGCTAACAAAGTCAGATGCTTTCTAATTTTGACCAGAGAGCCCCAGTGATTCTCTGGTCTCTGATCCCCACAGGTACTGGCATTACAGGGGTAATTAGCCATGCCAGGCTCTGTACACGGATGGGTGCTCGGTACAGGAGTCAGCTTCATGCTGCTGGGATGAACTTCCAAACCAGACACAGCTCATGGGAGGAAGGGATTTATTTCAGGCTTCCAGACCCAGGGGGCTTTCCACTGATGGCTGAAGAAGCCGGCGCCCTTTCATAAGTGCAGGCAGACAGAAAAGGCCACCAGCAGCCAGCCAGTACCACAAAAGAAGAGAAAAAAAAGTCCAAGAGTGAAACAGGCGGGACCAGAGCAGAGCTCAAGGGCTCTGCGTATCTTTGGACTAGAAACCAGATCCCAGCGCCCCTCCCCCCCCCCACTCAATGATAACTCCTCAAGCTAGGCAGCTGGAAACAAGCTTTTTAATAAAACCACCTGAGTCTACTGGGGGGCATTCAAGCTACCACACTAGGCCATAGAATGCCAGGTGAATCTGGCTCTTTCAGGCTCTCTTGCCTGCGTGGCAAGCACCCCACCCTTATTCATGGAGTCCTTTCCCCCGCCCCAAGTGTTTTAAACTCTGGGGGATTTCTGGTATCAAGTTCTAGAAATTTCCTTTCACTCTTAGCTCGACAAAATTTATTCATCTGTGACTGAAAACTTTCGAATGTTTCCCTAAGATCTGAGATAATGTGGAGTTTTGCTTTTACCATATTAATGCAGTGAGTTATCGATCCCCTTCCCTCATAGTGATCGATTCCTGCATTTCTGAGACAAATCTTACTTGGTCCCTGTATTTTATCCCTTTAATACATTGTTGCTTGATTTTTTTCCCAATAGTTTTAGACTTCTTGAATCTATGTTAACTAATGATGTTGATGTAGCTTGCTTTTCTTGTTCTATCAAACTGCTAGTTTTGTAAAACATAAAAAGGCAACCTTCATTTTCATTTGGGCATTTTCTCTAGTAAGGCATCCTTTTATTAGGTAGCTCAGGTATTCACAAAGAGTAATTAGATCTTATGAAGACAGAGTCAACAGGATGTAGGCATGGACTGAGACGGGAACAGAGTTCAGAGACCAGTGGACGCTGGGATGTAGGGCGCATGGTTCAAAGCACAAGGCAGCCCTGGGGAGAAGTGGGAAGCTACATAACTCGTCCGCATGTTGGATGTCAGCGTGTTACATCCCCTTCTTCTTTACCTCTAATAACTCCTATCTTGTACCCTCTAGTCACCCCTGCTATTCAGCCACTCACTGACCAAAATCAGGTCAGGGTCAGCTGGAGCAGGCGCTTGGGCAAGGCAGCGTTACAAGGAGGAGGGTCAGTTCTGAAGAGGAGGAGGGCAGCTGTGCAAAGCGGGGGGAAGCCAGACCTTCGGGTTAGTTCCCAGGTCTTTGTTTCCTGGACCTGCCGTTGCGAGCACTCCTGCGAGTGTCTCCCGGGTCAGGCACGCCAGGTTCTTCCTGGTGCCCACCCAGGCATCTGCAGAGCACACAGACGCGATGGCTGCCGTCTCCCAGACAGATGTGAGCTTCACCTTTCTGCCAGCTGTGCATGAAGCCTCTCATGTCTCCTCACCACCCCCTCTCTGCCTGGAGAGGCAGACGGAAGATCGTGAGCTCCGCACTGATGGCCTCGCCTGCTTTCTCCACCCAGAAGTGGGCGCGAATGGACTTCATCACCCAGGCGCCCCTGGTCCCCTGATTCCGATCCACCCCACTCCCATTGGGGAGCGCTGTGAAGGGATTTAAGATCTGGCAGTGGTAGCTGTTCCTCCCCTGTCCATTGGAGCAGAGAGAGAGAGAGAGAGAGAGAGAGCCATTCGCACATTCTCAGTCTTTTTGCTTACATTACTATGTTGTGTGTGTTCAAGCTCCATCCCTTCACCTTCGATGTTGATGGCCTTCACTTGTACTGGTCGTCTGTTTGTGTGAAAATCTGTTCACAATTTGTCTAGTGGGTACTTTTTGATTACAATACTTGAAAGAAAACATAAAAGCCAACATGCTCATATATCTTTTTTTTAAGTATTTATTTATTTGCAAGGGGGAAAACAGAGAGAAAGAAAGAGAAATAAAGAAAGAGAGGGAGGGAATGGGCACACCAGGGCCTCTTGCCACTGCAAATGAACTCCAGATGCATGTGTCACTTTGTGTATCTGGCTTTATATGGGTACTGGGGAATCGACCCTGAGCCAGCAGGCTTTACAAGAAAGCATCCTTAACCACTGAGCCATTTCTGCAGCCCCTATCTATCTTTCCTTTATTTTTATTTACTTATTTGACAGGGAGAGAGAATGGGTGCACCAGGGCCTCTAGCCACTGCAAAAGAACTCCACAAACATGCACCACAGTGTGCATCTGGCTTATTTGTGATCTGGGAAATTGAGCCTGGGTCCTTAGGTTTCATAGACAAGTACCTTAATGGTTAAGCCATCTCTCCAGCCCTATATCTAAGTCTTTAACATGGACATGATATACATTTTGTGCATGCTCAGGAAGAGTTCTGTACTGAAGTCTGTTTCCACATGAATAGTAACTAGTGCTAGGCCTTTTTGACACTCATCTCTGTCCCCATTCTCCTCTGCTGAGAGCTGTCTTATTTCAGACTTACTCAATTAGAGTGATTCTGGATTCTTCTGTTCTGTTGGTCCCTACTGCTGATTTTTTTTTTTAATGTCTACCTGATAAAACTGGCTTTGCATTTTTGCATAATTTTAAACCTAACTTGTCGGGCAGGAGAGATGGCTTAGTGGTTAAGGCACTTGCCTGTGAAACCTAAGGACCCATGTTCAACTCTCCAGGCCTCACGTAAGTTAGATACAAGGTGATTCAAGCCCTCAAGGTTGTACATGTGCACTAGGTGGCACACGTGTCTGAAGTTCAACTGCAGTGGCTGGAGGCCCTGACGCACCAATTCTCTCTCTCTCTCTCTCTCTCTCTCTCTCTCTCTCTCTCTTTCTCTGTCTCACTCTTACTCCCACTCTTACTTTCTTGCATTAAAAAAAGGCCAATCTGTTGGGCTTGCCTCAAAAAAAAAAAAAAATAACTGACTTGTCAAGTGAGTATGAGAAAGAAAACTTTTGGAATCTGGGACTGTGCTGAATCATTAGGACCATGTATTTTGACATCCTGCTTGTGTTCATAGAAGTTATAGAATCTGTGACTTTTATTTTTGAAAGCTCTTGGCCTTTTCTAGCTTTCATATTTTAGCACTGCAGACAGTCTTTGACTTATGGCATGTTTCTGTATGTTTCTGTTTGTGTCACTGAGTGAAGACTTCCCCTCTGCCTGGTCCTCTCAGGGGAAGGAATTCAGCTGAGAGGTAGATAAGCAGCCGTTTATTTAGCAAAGCAAAACAAAGCACAAGAGACTGGAGAACACGTGCAGTACATCAGAATGCATGGCCCTAACAACTCTGCACAGCCCCGCAGCCTGACCTGAAGCAGGGCAGGAGAGGTGCGGTAGGCTCAGCCTTTTGGAGTTTTAAGTCACTTTTATGAATATTTATGAGGCGGGTTGCATATTCATCAGGAAGGATGACCCTTTGACCGGACAACTGGATTTCTCTTTTAGGGGTATTTCTTCCACCGATCTTAAAACAAAACAAAACCCTGACAATGTAAACATTATAATGAAGCCAGGGTCTTTCAAGGACCCATGACGGTTGGGAAAATTTGCCACCACCTTAGCGTCTGATGGAGTGGGAAAGAGCTAGCTGGCGTGTTCTGACCACCAGGAGACACAGCTGTAGTGTCCCTGGTTCTCTCCTATCTAACTCTCTGCCTGCTCTGTTGCAGTTTAATTGTTTTTATAAATTTATTTGATAGTAGGGTGTGTGTGTGTGTGAGACAGAGAGAGAGAGACAGAGAGAGAGAGAGAGAGAGAGAGAGAGAGAGAGAGAGAGAATCACTGAGTAGACTGTGTACTTCACATTTCGATCTTGCCCCAGGTTACTGGTGTGTGGTGCGATATAACTATATAAGTCATGATGATGCTGGCCAGCCTGAGGCAGCTGATGGCATCTCTAAATTGATTCTCTGTGTTATCTCTTTCCTAAAGCTTGTTCTATTTGGTCTCAGTTTCTGAGCACCAGTGAAGACGGTTATAAACACATTTATGCTTGGAAGTGGAGATGGGCTTCCAGTCAGCTCACGCTGGGGAGTGGCTCGCCCATCCTTGGTTTTGTTAACAACATCGCCTTGGTTGGTTTTAATCTCTCCCACATACCCAACTTTTACTTAGTACTTATGCCACCAGAGGTCTTCTCCCCCAGCTTGCTAGCCATCCTCAATTTTCAGGTGTCCTCTGGGCCCATCTCCCCACAACTTTGCCGTCTCCAGAATTACTCTTCCGTGTTTCTCACCAGGGCTTGGCTCAGCAGGGATTAAGTGTGATTAAACATTACAATAAACAAGACTGGAGATTTATAACATGCCCTCAAAGGCTCAGCGAACATTGTGGAAGAGGAGGTAGGCAGAATGTTAGAGCCGTAGGGTGGGAAGAGATGCTCTGGGTCATTGCCAGAGACTGGCTGGTACATTCGTGACCCACAGTGATTACTGATAAACTCCACTGAGGAGACGCCTCAGTGGAATGGGGCAGGCAAAGGTGGACACAAGTATAGCCTGATGGGAATATGACCAAGTTGCAATGTGTTCGTACGTTAAGGTTATCAATTTTAAAAACTCAGTTAGTGGCAATACGCTCAATGGTTAACACACTTGCTTTCAAAGCCCGGCTCCCTGGGTAAAACCAATGCGTAACGTGGCGCATACATCTGGAGTTCGTCTGCAGTGGCAGAAGCCCTGGGGTGCCCATTCTGTTTCTCTCCTCCTATTCTTCCTCCTCTTCTGCTCTAGTAAATAAATACTTTAAAAAAGAACGAAGTTAAGTCGGGTGTGGTGGCGCATGCCTTTAATCCCAGCACTTGGAGGCAGAGGTAGGAGGATCACCATGAGTTCGAGGCCACCCTGAGACTCCATAGTGAATTCCAGGTCAGTCTGAGCTACAGTGAGACCCTACCTCAGAAAACCGAAAAAAACAAAACAAAACAAAAAGAACCAAGTTAAGCACTGTGAAGAACATTGATTTCATGTTAATTCCACAATGTATGCAATTCTCGATTTTTTTTTCTTTAAGTAGTTTGAACTATGGGAAGCCTGACTCGCCACTGTTCTAGGAGACGATTGTCAGATCCATTCTCATGCCTTGTGTCAAATCAAGTGGGGAGCTGTCAGTCACGCAGCCCTTGGATAAACAACTGGAATGTCTGCTTAAAATTTTCTGCTGCTGCGCCAGGCGTGGTGGCGCATGCCTTTAATCCCAGCACTCAGGAAGCAGAAGTAGGAAGATCTTTGTGAGTTCAAGGCCACCCTGAGACAATATAATGAATTCCAGGTCAGCCTGGGCAAGAGTGAAATCTTACCTTGACCCCCTTTTTTTGGTTTTTCCTACCTCTGACTCCCAAGTGCTGGGATTAAAGGCATGTGCCACTACGCCTGTCTAAAAATAAATAAATAAATAAATAAATTCCGCTGCTACTCAGAGGTACACTTCACTCCAACTGTAAGGACCACTGCAACCTGAAGCCATCACTGCTTCTCTAGAAGTCTTGTTCCAGTCATGACCATTCCAAACAACCTCCAAGGCAAGCTTTGGTGATGCTACATGACCCTGTTCCCCCTGCCCCCTGCAGTACATTTGACTCAGGTCACAGGAGAAGCACTTAGCAGAAGGCTTGTGTATGGCCCTGATACAAGGCCTGTGGGTGCCTACATTGAAAACCGCGCTGTGATTGGTGCACTGAGGCCACCATATTTGCATATCCTGCTCCCTCCTGGCTATATAACTAGGCTGTTCAGCTCATCTTTCAAGTTAGCTAGGATACACTTTCATGCAGTGGCCCATACTGTTGCAACATTAGGGAACATAAAAGGCTTTTCCCCAAGCTAGAGAGATGGCTTAGCAGTCAAGGTGCTTACCCACAAAGCCTAAGGACCCATGTTCAACTCTCCAGATCCCACGTAAGCCAGATGCACAAAAGTGAGGCAAGTGCAATGTTGCGCATGCCCATTAGGTGGCGCAAGTGTCTGGAGTTCAATTTCAGTGGCTGAGGCCCTGGGCACCAATTCTTTCTCTCTCTCCATCTCTCTCTACAATAATAATAATAATAAAAATCTTCTCAGATTCCCAATTCCCAGCTGCCTGGCTGGAAGAAGTATCACTGTGGGTGGATGCTAGGGTCCAGCCCTAAGGTGTGTTTAGGGGCGGATCTTGAATCCAGGCCTAAATGTATGCAGAGTGCTGGAGCTCTGCCTGGGGGTCCTGGAGTGTGCTTGCTTGTGGTGCTGGTGGTGGCATTTCTCTCTGCATGGACTGGTGAAATGGGGCCGGCTTCTTCCACCATTATGGAACTCCCCCTGGATCTGGAAGTGTCAATAAATTCTTTCCTCCTATCAACTGTGCCAGGTTTGGAAGTTCATCCCTACATCATGAAGCAGACTATAACAAGCACCCAGAGACCTGAGTCCTTGGCATCTAGAGCAACCTGTAAGTCTCATGTGTTCTATTTTTCCCCTGTCTCTCCTTCATCTCCGCCATCCCCCAAGCTCTTGGGTCTTACTCAGAGCCGGAGCATCATGGAAAATATGTCAACCAGGGAGGTTATATTTTATAGAGGGAAGTGTGCTGTCAGGAGAGGGAAACTACTGCAAAAGTTAAAAAGGTATGGCCTGTAGAGAGGGCTCAGTGGTTAAAGGCACTTTTGCTTGCAAAGCCTGATAACCTGGGTTCGATTCCCCAGTACCCATGTAAAGCCAGACACACAAGGTGGCACATGTGTCTGGAATCTGGAGTTCATTTGCAGTGGCGACAGGCCCTGGTGTGCCCATACTCACTCTCTTTCTCTGTCAAATAAATAAATAAACATTTTTTAAAAAACAGACACTTGAGCATTGATAGGGGTCTTTGCTGGTCCATGCATTCTCCCCAAAGGGCACCCTGGAGTCAAAATAAGGCACATGAGGGTGTGCCCCAGCACCAGATGAAGTCTCGGTAAGGCTTTCATTTGACTCCATCTCTTCTGAAGGAAGAGGGTTTTAGGGAAAATTCCGATGTCAAAACACCTGCCATATGTTCTTCGAACCACAGTCCTGGCAGCAAGCTTCTTGCCACACAGTTAACTTTTAGCAAACAGTCGCTGGTTTAATAGGGTCAGATGATGAACACATGTGTTCTATTTTTCCCCTGTCTCTCCTTCATCTCCGCCATCCCCCAAGCTCTTGGGTCTTACTCAGAGCCGGAGCATCATGGAAAAATATTACAACCAGGGAGGTTATATTTTATAGAGGGAAGTGTGCTGTCAGGAGAGGGAAACTACTGCAAAAGTTAAAAAGGTATGGCCTGTAGAGAGGGCTCAGTGGTTAAAGGCACTTTTGCTTGCAAAGCCTGATGACCTGGGTTCGATTCCCCAGTACCCATGTAAAGCCAGACACACAAGGTGGCACATGTGTCTGGAATCTGGAGTTCATTTGCAGTGGCGACAGGCCCTGGTGTGCCCATACTCACTCTCTTTCTCTGTCAAATAAATAAATAAACATTTTTTAAAAAACAGACACTTGAGCATTGATAGGGGTCTTTGCTGGTCCATGCATTCTCCCCAAAGGGCACCCTGGAGTCAAAATAAGGCACATGAGGGTGTGCCCCAGCACCAGATGAAGTCTCGGTAAGGCTTTCATTTGACTCCATCTCTTCTGAAGGAAGAGGGTTTTAGGGAAAATTCCGATGTCAAAACACCTGCCATATGTTCTTCGAACCACAGTCCTGGCAGCAAGCTTCTTGCCACACAGTTAACTTTTAGCAAACAGTCGCTGGTTTAATAGGGTCAGATGATGAACACATGTGTTCTATTTTTCCCCTGTCTCTCCTTCATCTCCGCCATCCCCCAAGCTCTTGGGTCTTACTCAGAGCCGGAGCATCATGGAAAAATATTACAACCAGGGAGGTTATATTTTATAGAGGGAAGTGTGCTGTCAGGAGAGGGAAACTACTGCAAAAGTTCAAATAAATAATAAAAATGAACAAAAAAATTTAAAAAAAAAAAATTAAATATAATCATGAACAAGAGCCATGTGTATATATTACTATTTCAACAGAGCATGTTGGTTTAACATTCTCAAACTGAATGGCATAGAATACTCACCACACTGGTAGTATGAAACCTTATTCTTCACTGAACATGAAAATATTTTAACCATGTGAATAAAATGAGTAAAGTGCTTCGTTTTATAAAGTTTATTTTCAAAGGTGATGTGGCAATTTATAAAGACCTTCTAAATTTAAATTGTTTCAATTCTTAATTTTAACAAACATTTGATTAATTAATTAATTTGAGAGAGACAGAGAGAAAGAGGCAGACGGAAAGAGAGTGAGTATGGGCACACCAGGGCTTCCTGTCACTTCAAATGCACTCCAGATGCATGCGCCACTTTGTGCACCTGGCTTTATGTGGGTACCTGGGGAAATCAAACCTAGGTTGTTAGGTTTTACAAGCAGGTGCATTAACCGCTAAGCCATCTCTCTAGCCCCATTTCTCAATTTTTAATATGCTGACTCAAGATACTTTAAGTTCCAGAAAAAAAAAATAATTCACCACTCAAAACATGTTACCACATCTACCATCCAAGATTGTCAAGGTTGGCCAATGTGGAACACTTCACATGTTAAAAACATCACCATCTTTAAGTATGATATTTTGTTTTTCCTTTCTGATGAAATCCTAATGAAAAATAGTCATGCCATGGGCGTCTGTTAGTTCTAATAAAGTATCATGAGGTGTCTACAGTGGGTAAAACACTTTCATAAAACTTGGCCCAGCAGTGGCTTCGTTTAGTGCAATGCGCGCTGTTTCAATGCCCCCCCCCCCCCAGCTCATTCTCTGTGAATGCTTAATGGCTGAATTGTACGTCTGAGATAGCTGGAAACTTACCCTGATATCAACAGTGGTTCCACCTACATTTTCCATGGCGGGGTCATTTTATGTCTGAATATTGCTCACAAAAGCAATTTGAGGTGTATATCATTTTTTTTGAAATGGAATCTGGCAGATGCCACAATCTGAGATATGTTGAAGACATTTACACTTTCATCCACCTGTACCCCAGCCTTCCACACCATGTAATTTGTTCTAAACCTCATTTCTTCAGCTCGTCAGCGTTTTCCCTGTATCTGCCAAGAGTATCTAGTGATAAAGAAGGACATTTGATTGGGTCTTTTGTTTCCAATGTATTTCATTCCAGCAATTCATATCATGGAAGGAAAAGCAAGTGTTTCCCCAGTGGTAAATTGATTTTTATCTCTCACTCCTAAACATTTATGGCTAAGTTTAGTGAAATCTTTCAGAGTGTTGGAGTAAAACTCACATAATTCTACAGAGCACTGGCAGAACTGTAGACATTTATGTCTCGTAAGCTTGGTGTAAACTTATCAGAATTAGCATGACTTCAAAATTATGAGTAACATAGCAAGCCACACCGATGCTGGGGGAAGAAAATAGCTGTTGATAATGGTGAATTTTACCTTGATAGGCTTGATGATTTCAATTAATCTTTTGGCAGATTTGTTGGGAGAACTGATTGGTTTTACAACAGCCACATTATGAAGTAAAATTATGCTAGAAATAGAAATACACATTTCAATTCTCTTGTTGCTTCCTAGTTTCTACAATCTGTAAGCCTCCTTCTTCCCACCTCTTAAGTCTCAGGTTGGAGAACTTCCTCTCCATATCTCATGACTCTGTTTGGAGAAACTCGCTCCTCAGGGCTCCCTGGCCATCTGGTGCACAGCATGTGGGTCTGGACACTCTTTATCAAAAGTTATTAGCGTTCATGTCTTTGCCTAGCTTCATGGATTTTTCTGGGCCCAGCTGAGGGTTCTCCATCTTCCTTGAAAGTCTCCTGGCATCAGGCATTTGTTCTTAGAATCGGTTTTGAGGAAGTTGTTGATACAAAGGAAACAGAAATTTGAAAGTAAGCTCTTTCCTGTTTTAGCTAGACGAGGGACACAACCCTACTGTAATAGGCTGAGGGACGAGAACCACTGGAAATAAGGGCAAAAGGGGCGGAGGAGGGAAACAAATAGAATACGTCATAGAGGACAGGGGAGAAGCCTGCGGTTTCAGAGTACAGGGAAGAGACTGACTCTTCCTCAAAAGGAACAATATCACAGCAAGTAAAGAAGCTTAGGGGTGAGGTTGAAAACCAGCTCCTAAATAACTCTAGGGATTAGTAGTGTGTGGGGGGAACAGAACTGGACTAAATGCTCATGGCCATTATGTGTGGTTAAAATAGAAATCTATATGGGTATACATAATTAACAAAAAATAGGAAAAAATTAAATTAAATTAAAATTAAAAGCTCAACAAATTTCCACGGAACTTCACATCCTTGTTTTGACCTTTCCACTATCCAGATCACAATATTCGCCAAGTCTACACTGTAAAATTACATTGTGAAACACTAATGTGTAATCAGACACATCATCTATTGTACCTCTGGCCTACTGCTTGACACTAGACAATGCAATCAAATATTTAATGATGGACAGAATGAGAGTAACTATTAAAATATTTGATAAACGAGGTACACGGATCACATACTGAGTTCAACAGCGATTAGGTTTCTTGAGTAAGAGTAAGGTCTGAGGTGTCAGTATACACTAGTTCTTGGGAAAGAATGTGTCGCTCACAGCAGGCCCATGAAGGTACTCGGGTCCCTTGGTGCCAGATGGAGTACTGGTGTTGGTCTCCAGAGCTGCTTGAGGACTCGCAGGTTGTGGCCCTGTGGTACACCTGGTGTGCCACTACAGCATCTGGCACGCAGCCCAGTCACATCTGCTCTTCCCTCAAAGGCGGCAGACAACAAAAGCCCGTCAACACTTAAGCATTCAATATGTCTGTCAAGCCCTTGTGTCGTTTGAAGTCTAGCAGTCAAGGTCAGAAACCCACCCATGCGACTTGATAAAACATGATAAGAGAGAGTGTTTGCTTCAAGTTCCCACATGGGCTCTGATAAGAGGTCATAATTTTGAGGAGAGAAGGAATGTATTCCAAACTGTTAGAGAAAGCATCCTATCACTCACATAGCACAAAAGGCTCTGAAATCGCCTCCAAGCTACCTGACTGCCTGGGAAGCAAGGCAGGGCTTTGTGCTGTGAGGGGGATAGTGCGGGGCTGTGGGGAGAGAGGCTGTAGGGGCTGCTGTCTGCGGCGAGCGAGTTAAACGACACGAGCTTCCTTTGCGTGTGAGATGCTCATCTTGTCCCTCTAAGAAGTGACTGGCTTGTGGAAGTAAAGGCAATCATTAGAATAGCCAAGGTTTCCTACAACCAGAGACCAGCAGGGTAAGGATCTGGGTCCTGTCTATACCTGAAGACACATGCCCTGCTGTCCCAACACAAGATGGTAACGAGGAAGGCATCTCCAGCATCCGATGAGAAGTCGCAAATATTTTCTGGGTACCTTTAACATACAAACTTTCAGAGCTGAAAAATGCTCAAATGTCTACCACGTGAAATATATATATATATTTTTTTTTTAAAGCATCATAAACTATCTTTAAAATATTTCCTGGTTATATTTTATAAAACCTCATCGGTTCGTTGACATATAGCTTCAACATTAGCGTCATCGTCACAAGCCGAGTCACTTAGGTTTTCCCAGGACTCATGAGAGAAGCGGATAAAATAACAGAAGATTCAACCTCCATCCACAAGGACTACTTACCTGAAGTAACTGTCAGCCTTTATCCTCCTCCCCTATCGATCTGCTGTTTGTACTGCTTACAGCGAGACTCTATTAAAATGAGCTCCACAGGTCTTATTGACACAGTAGGAGCTTGTAAAAATCTCATCCTGAGAACATATGGCAAACCTCCAGAGATAATTTTTTTTTCCCTTTCTTTCTTTCCTTTTTTTTTTTTTTCTAACCTGGAATTCACTATGTAGTCTCAGGGTGGCCTTGAACTCACGGCAACCTTCCTACCTCTGCCTCCCGAGTGCTGGGATTAAAGGCACGTGCCACCATGCCCGGCTTCCAGAGATAATTACTGAGCTGCTATTACTATGAGTAAGAAGCCGATCACTTCCCTTCCCCCATGCGGTCAGATGACTTCCCAGAAGAAGACGCTTGAGGGCTGGAGGAATGGCTTGGCAGTTAAGGCGTTTGCCTACAAATCCAAAGGACCCTGGTTCAATTCCCCAGGACGCATGTTAGTCAGATGCACAAGGGGGTGCACACGTCTGGAGTTCGTTTGCAGTGGCTGGAGGCCCTGGGGCTCCCATTCTCTCTCTCCCTCTCTCTCTCTCTTTCTCTGTCAAATAAATAAATAAACATTTTTTAAAAAGAAGACACTTGAGCATTGATAGGGGTCTTTGCTGGTCCATGCATTCTCCCCAAAGGGCACCCTGGAGTCAAAATAAGGCACATGAGGGTGTGCCCCAGCACCAGATGAAGTCTCGGTAAGGCTTTCATTTGACTCCATCTCTTCTGAAGGAAGAGGGTTTTAGGGAAAATTCCGATGTCAAAACACCTGCCATATGTTCTTCCAAACCCACAGTCCTGGCAGCAAGCTTCTTGCCACACAGTTAACTTTTAGCAAACAGTCGCTGGTTTAATAGGGTCAGATGATGAACACATGTGTTCTATTTTTCCCCTGTCTCTCCTTCATCTCCGCCATCCCCCAAGCTCTTGGGTCTTACTCAGAGCCGGAGCATCATGGAAAAATATGACAACCAGGGAGGTTATATTTTTATAGAGGGAAGTGTGCTGTCAGGAGAGGGAAACTACTGCAAAAGTTAAAAAGGTATGGCCTGTAGAGAGGGCTCAGTGGTTAAAGGCACTTTTGCTTGCAAAGCCTGATGACCTGGGTTCGATTCCCCAGTACCCATGTAAAGCCAGACACACAAGGTGGCACATGTGTCTGGAATCTGGAGTTCATTTGCAGTGGCGACAGGCCCTGGTGTGCCCATACTCACTCTCTTTCTCTGTCTGCCTCTTTCTTTGTCTCTCTCAAATAAGTAAATGAAAATTTATATCAACAATTACAAACGTACCCAGGCGTGGTGGTGCACGCCTTTAATCCCAGCACTTGGGAGGCAGTGGCAGGAGGATCGCCATGAGTTCGAGGCCACCCTGAGACTACGTAATGAATTCCAGGTCAGCCTGGGCTAGAGCGAGCAGGGCGCCTGTGATGAGAAAGGGGTGTTGAAATGGGCAGATCCCAGAGCTTGTGTGCCAACCAGCCTGGTGGTCACAGCAGGGCACAAGGAGAGAGTCGCTGCCTCAAATAAAGTGGAAGGCACGGGCCAGCACTCGAGGGCTGGTCTTCTGACCTCCACCTCCACATCATGGCTGTGCACACCCACGTCCACACCCGTGAGCGCACGCAAACACTGGGAAGCTTGAGGACTTAAGTCAAACTGAGCCGCCTCCTTGGAGAGGACGATGCGTCACTGAGCGAAAGGCGTCAGTTTACTCTGATTTTATTCAGTTTTAAGAAAGGACAGTACTTACAGTGACAATTGCCCAACTTTCTTCCTTTGAAAAGATCCTGAAGGGCTTAAGTTATATTGTAAAAATATGTTGCAAGTATATATTGTTACCGGAGCCATGTTCGCCTACTCACTGCTCAAAACAGCCGACGGCCCAAGGACAAATTGTTGGGGCAAGGGGAAAAAAAAAATGATTTGAAAAGGCAGCAAACCGAAGAAGATGGAATGCTATCTGCCGCAAAGGCCATCTTTGCTCAACCAACATTTTAAGAACCTTTTATCCTTAGGTAAGGGGGAAGAAAAGAGGATTAGGTTAGGAAAGGATGAATGGCTAGAGACTTCTAGATGTCACTCCAGTGGTCTGAAGCAAGATGTTTTGAAACTGTTGTTGGTGCCTATAAATCTTAAATGTCACTTTGTGTGTGTGTGTGTGTGTATGCAGTATTGTGATATGGTGTGATGATGTGCGTGTGGCGTGTGCACATGTGTGTGCAGATGTGTGCCACGTGCATCCACGGAAAATGCCAGGGGTCTTCCTCCATTGGCCTTCCACTTGTTTTCTTGAGACAGTCCCTCACTGAATATGGAGCTTCCATTTTCAGTCACACTGACTGACCAGTGAGCCCCAGTGATTCTCCAGTCTCCACAGCACTGAAGTTACAGGTGTGTGTGTGTGTGTGCGTGTGTGTGTGCATGACCAGACTTTTACGCAGGAGGTGGGATCGAACTCAGGCCAGGCTAGGTGCTCTAGGGCCATTATGCTGCGGAGCACAAGCTCTGGCCCACTGAGACGTCTTTCCAGCTCCTCTTACTGACTCTCGGTGTCTTTAGCCTTAGAGGAGAGAGATTAAGCAAATTTAGGAGTAACCCATCAGTGTTATCAGTTTCAGATACACGTAAAGATTTAAATGACTAAATGCGCATGCGTACAGTTGAGCAGAAAGCAGACCCGGAGGTGGAGGTATAAGTTGCTCAGTGATGTGACTTCCAAAATTAATTTGTGAGGTCAGATAAAAGCAGATAAAGTGAGAGGGGTATTTACTTACATTTTTCCCTTAGTTGTTGTGGTGGTTTAATTCAGGTGTCCCCCCCATAAACTCGGGTGTTCTGAATGCTAGATCCCCAGTTGATGGAGATTTGGGAATTTAATGCCTCCTGGAGGCAGTGTATTGTTGGGGGCAGGCTTATGGGTATTATAGCCAGTTTACCCATGCCAGTGTTTGGCACACTCTCCTGTTGCTATCGTCCACCTTATGTTGGCCAGGGGGTGATGTCCACCCTCTGCTCATGCCATCATTTCCCCTGCCATCATGGAGCTTCCCCCTTGAGCCTGTAAGCCAAAATAAACCTCTTTTTCCCACAAGCTGCTCTTGGTTGGGTGATTTCTACCAGCAACAGTTATAATATTGTGAAGTCTATTTGGTCATTACTAGTTACTTTTCTCACTGCTGTGACAAAATGCCTGACTTAATTTGAGGGTGGAAGGATTTATTTTAGCTCACACTGCAGGGGTACAGTCCATCCCAGTAGTGAAGGCACGGGAGCCAAAGCTGAGGCCACTGGTCACGCCGTGTCCACCACCAGGAAGCGGAGGGGACGCATGCTGGTGCTGGGCCAGCTCTCTCCTTTTTATCCAGCCTGGGACCTCAGTGCACGTGAGGTGACAACCACACTCAGAGATCTTCCCTTCTCCGCTAAACCTTTCCAAGAAACACTGTCCTTGACAAGGGGTGTGTTTCCATGGTGATTCTAAATTCAGTGGCATTGACACAGAAGATTAACCATCTCTGTTTGTTTTCTACCTAAAATCCTTTGGATCTCTGGAATAACAAGTGTCTCTTTTTGGTTTTTCAACACAGGGTCTTAGTCTAGCCCAAAATGACCTGGAATTTACCACTCAGGGTGGCCTGGAACTCACAGTGATCCTCCTACCTCTGCCTCCACGGTGCTGGGATTAAAGGCGTGCCACTGTGGCCTGCTTGACAAGTGTCTTTTCTATGCCAATGAGAGCAGTGGCAGCCCTTACATAGCTTACATAGCTTCAGGAATTAGAAACAAGGAGTAAAAGGAGATTGAGATTTTCCGCTCCATCTCAAGCCTCCAAGAGCGAGAGATTACAGGTTAAGTAGATCATCATGACCAGTGATGTCATCAATCACTCTTATATATCAAAGCCTTCATAGAAACTCAAAAGGGGGCTGGAGAGATGGCTTAGCAGTTAAGCACTTGCCTGTGCAGCCAGAAGGGCCCCGGTTCAAGGCTCGATTCCCCAGGACCCACGTAAGCCAGATGCACAAGGTAGCGCACACATCTGGAGTTCGTTTACAGTGGCTGGAGGCCCTGGTGCACCCATTCTCTCTATATATATCTCTCTATGTCACTCTCAAACAAATTAATAAAAATAAACAAAAATGTATTAAAAACTCAAAAGGACTGGCTTGGGTAGCTTCCACGTGTAGATATGAATATTGAATGGTGCAGCCAGAGAGGACGAGGTGATGGGAAGGGGCACGGGGCTCTTAGAGAAAATTCTTTCTATCTTTCACCATTGAATATTATTAACATAAAATAACAAGTTTGCTCTAAAGGGGAAAAATAGCATATTGTGAGGCAAATATGATTAACCATGGCACAAGAACATGGGTTCAAGTGACCTTGAATGATAGATCCCAGAGAGAATGGTTGAGTGAGCATTTATAACCCAAGAACAGAAAAGGTCATGGATCAGCATTCAAAATGGTCACATCAGTGGGGATGTTAGGCAGACAGAAAACAGCAAAGTGGGGTATCTTCAGGTTTCAGATGTTGTAATATTCTAAGCTTTAGGACTGGTGGAAGTTCGTTATCTAAGCTGAGAAATGCACTTTGATGGGCCTGGAGAGATGGCTCATAAGTTGAAGGCCTGCAGAGCCTAACAACCAGACTTCAATTCCCCAGGACCCAAGTAAAGCCAGACGCACAAAGGGGTGCATGCGTCTGGAATCTGTTTTCAGTGGCTGGAGGCCCTGGACCCCCATTCTCTTTGTCTCTCTCTTCTATCTCTCTCTCTCTGCTTGAAAAAAAAAAATATATATATATATATTTAAGATTTTTTAATTTTTATTTATTTACTTATTAGAGACAGAGAGAGTGAGAGAAAGTGAGAATGGGCATTCCAGGGCCTCTAGCCAATGCAAACAAACTGCAGACGCATGTGCCACCATGTGCATCTGACTTATGTGGAATCTGGAGAATCAAGCCAGGATCCTTAGGCTTCACAGGCATGTATCTTAACTGCTAAGCCATCTCTCCAGCCCAAAAAAATATTTTAAAAAAATGTGTTCTATCCAGATGTGGTGGCTCATGCCCTGTAATCCCAGCACTCAGGAGGTAGACATAGGAGGATTGCTGTGAGTCTGAGGCCTGCCTGGGAATACAGAGTGAGTGCCAGGTCAGCCTGGGCTTGAGCGAGACCCTACTTTGGAAACAAAACAAAACAACTAATACATTCTGAGAAATTTACCTAGAAGTCATAAGATTATGTGGTCAGTCACAAAGGTCAAAAGCAAGTAGTTCTTTTTCTTTTTCTTTTTTTTTTTTTTTAAATTTATTCATTCATTTATTTATTTGTTTGAGAGCAACAGACAGAGAGAGAAACAGGCAGATAAGAGAGAGAGAATGGGCGCGCCAGGGCTTCCGGCCACTGCAAATGAACTCCAGACGCGTGCGCCCCCTTGTGCATCTGGCTAACGTGGGTCCTGGGGAATCAAGCCTCGAACCGGGGTCCTTAGGCTTCACAGGCAAGTGCTTAACCACAAAGCCTTCTCTCCAGCCCAAGTAGTTCTTTTTCTAAAGAGGCTAACATAGACTAGGACGATTTGGGCTCTAGGCGTGCAGCCTACCATGTCCCCGTAATCATGACATTCCGCTCAGCTGAGGTTAGCCCCAGCGTTCGTTACAGGCTTGTCCTGAACACGGGCTTCTCCATATGTTAGCTGTGGGCTTTTCCTGTCGGCAACAGTAAAACTTCACTGCCGGTGTGACTGGACTGAGAAGTGTCTGGGAGATCAGGGAAGCACATCCAGGTATATGAAGCGGTATATAGCACCCAGGGCACAAGATAGCATAAAAGGCATTCCAAAGAGTTTGGGAAGTCCCGCACGTGTGGGCTTTGCCCTTGGAAGCCCACCCGGCCTCTCTCTTGGCTTGGCTCTTGTGGGCTGCATTCTTTCTCTTGGTAGAGTTTCCACGTTCCTGGCATGGCCCGTCCCGGGGTTCCCCACTCAGACTTCGGTTTCATTTCCCCAGCTCCTGCACTACCCTCACGGGGACCACACACAGGGATCCCAATCCTGTCGCACGTCGCCCGGCCTCCCAGGCTGGCCTTTGAAAGCTGGGTGGAAGTCCCTGACACCCCACCGGTCTCACATGCTGCACGCCTGAGATGTCACCAGCACACGGGGGAAGCCAAGTCCACCAGCTCGGTCACCGGACTCACGTGCGCCGTGACCGCAGTAGCCTCCAAGCGACTGCCCAGCTGAGCATGGTGACATAACTGCTCAGGCGTCCCTGTGCCAGCAGTGTGTTCTGATGCCATCGAGCAAAGTCCTGTGAGAGAGTATATATACTCACATCCTTCAGCCTGTGCTAGGTGGAGTTTGGGCAGTTTCTTTTTCTGACACATTTTATGTACTGACTTATTATTCTTCCATTCATTCATTTACTCGCAAGGAGAGAGAGAGAGAGAGAGAATGGGAACACCAGGGCCTCCACCCACTGCCAATGACCTTGAGGCTCATGCACCACTTTGTGCACCTGGCTTTGCATGGGTACTGGAGAATCGAACCCAGGCCATTATACTTTACAAGCAAGTGCCTTTAACCACTGAGCAATCTCTCCAGCCCTGGGAATTTTCTGAGATGCCTTTAAGGCATCCTTTTCTTTTTTTTGAGGCAGGGGTTCCCTATGTAACCCAGATGAGCCTTGACGTCTAGAACCTCCTGTTTAAGCCTCCTGAGTTCTGCCATCATGGGCCTGTGCCACTAACCCCCCCCACCCCCCCACACACACATGTTCTGAAATGTCTTGGTAGAATGTTTAGTGCAACCATCTGGTCCTGGACTTTTCGTGGTTGGGAGTTTTTGATGACCGATCCAATCCCTCCATAGATCTGTTCAGATTTTCTATTTTTATTTCATAATTTGATTTTCGTTTCATTTCTAGAGATTTATCCATTCTATCTAGGTTATTTAATTTGGGGCCATATAATTGTTCCTAGGCTCCTTCTAACTATAATCTCTTTTTATGTTGTTTCTATAAAAATGTCATACTGCCTCCTTTTTCATTTCTTAGTCTAGTTAAAAGTTTGTCAATTTTTCTCTTCAAGGAACCAACTTTTGGTCTCATCCCTGCCTCATTTATCTCTGCACTAATCTTTTCTAAAAAATTTTTTTTATTTATTTGATAGAGAGAGAGGAGGAGAAGGAGAGACAGGAAAACGTAGACAGAGAGAGAGAGTGAGTACAGGCACTCCAGAGCCTCCTAACACTGCAAACAAACTCCAGACGCATGCAGCACTTTGTGCATCTGGTTTTACGTGGGTCCCGGGGACTCGAACCCAGGCCATCAGGCTTTGCAAGCAAGCAGCTTTAATGGCTGAGTCATCTCTCCAGCCCGTCTGCTCCAACCTCTGTTTTCTTCCTTCTGCCAGCTTGAGGCTTTATTCCCACTGTCTCTGGTTTCTCCAAGTGTGCCTTGAGATGTTAATTTGTGTTTACAGATGCGCATCTCCTCCTCCACATCACTTTCACCACATCCAATACATCCTGGCGTATTGTTCTCGGCTATCTCGAGATTTCCTAGTTTTCTTTGGGGTTTTTTATCCAGTTCATTAACAATGTGCCCTGTGAATCCCGTTATCCTTCTGCTGCTGGTCCCCAGCCTCATTTCATTATGATCAGAAAACATACTTCGGATAATGTTAATCCTTTTAAACTTATTAAGACTTGTTTTGTGGCCTGACATATGGTCTCTCCTCACATGTCCCATCCGCACTTGATTCTCTCCCTGTTGCTGAGTGCCCGGCCTTGTTTAGAGCAACTGGTCTCTTTCGTTATTCACGTCCTGTTGTTTCCTTACTGAGCCTCTCTGTCTAAGCCCACTATTAGAAGCAGGCTATTGACTTTTCCTATTGTTATTGTAGCGATATCTATTTACTTAATTCTCTCAGTGTTTGCGGCAGACGTGGGAGCGTTAAGGTTCGGGGAGTGTTGTGGTTTGAATATAAAACGCATCCTGCACAGGCCCATGTGTTTGAACCCCCACATCCCAGTGGAGCCCTGACGAGGCGGAGCCTCACGGGAGGAAGTGGCCACTGGGGATGAACCTTCTGCTTCCTGACTGAGGGGGCAGCGTGAACCGCCCTGGGGAGGCGCTCCATGGCACACGCTTCTCACCATGACGGGCCGACTGCAGCCCTGAAACCGTGAGCCCAAATCCTCCTTTCCTCTCCCGAGGTGACTTTTCAGATATCATGTTTATTTATTCTATATCCATTCCTTTATTTATTTGAGAGGGAGAGAGAGAATGGGTATGCCAGGGCCTCCAGCCATTGCAAGCGAACTCCCAGGTTGGAGTAAGCCCGGGTCCTTAGGCTTCACAGGTAAGTGCCTTAACCCCCTAAACCATCTCTCCAGTCCCTAAGTTGATTCACTTGTTTGGTTGGTTTTTCAAGGTAGGGTCTCATTCTAGCTCAGGCTATGCTGGAATTCACTATGTAGTCTCAGGGTGGCCTCGAACTCACAGCGATCCTCCTACTTCTGCCTCCTGAGTGCTGGGATTAAAGGCGTGCGCCACCACGCCTGGCTCCCCTAAATTGATTTTTATCACAGCAATGAGAAAGGTAACTGTAATTATAAGTATATGTGCATTTGCTTTTGAATGTCAGCATGTCCCCCTAAGAATCTCACTTCTGCTCCTTGTTGGTGGGGTGACAGTATATTGCACTCATGCCCATAACTTCCAGCCTCGGGCACTCCTGGTTGGCAGCCTCCGGTGTGTCTTGTGCTATGTCACTCAGCCTCCACTCTGACTTTCCCACTTCCCAGCCCTTCTTGTCCGTGATCCTGGTCAAGGGAGATAACCCGAGCTTTGTTTCCCACAAGGGAGCCAGGACTTTATGAACAAGCTCCACTCTCTTCTTAAGTTTCCAAAGGAGGAGTGAGGACAGGGACGGCTTATCTGCGGATGTGGTAAGACGAGAGTGAACAAAATACTAGGTAGGATCCTGTTCTGCTGGGTGGCTTTTTTTTTTTTTTCCATTAAGCGCTGTCTTGGTGGCTACATTTTCTTGGCTTCCGGGAGTCTCACAAAGCTACTTTTAATCAAGCTATCACCTATCTGTTACCTACTTACCTATCATCTATCTACCTATCTATTCAGTATTTTCATGGGGAAACGACAAACTGATAGTTCCTATTCTGCCATTTCATTATTTTTCTAAAAAAATATTTTATTTGTATATTTATTTGAGAGAAAGTGTGTGTGTGTGAGAGAGAGAAAGAGGCAGATAAAGAGAGAATGGGTGCGTCGGGGCCTCTAGCCACTGCGAATGAACTCCGGATGCTCGCGCTGCCTTGTGCTTCTGACTTCATGTGGGCACTGGGGAACGGAACGTGAGTCCTTCGGCTTTGCAGGCAAGCGCCTGAACCGCTCAGCCACCTCCCCAGCCTCTGCCATCTCATCCTGTCACTCCCTCGGGTCTTTCTTGCTCTGTCTCTACATCTTTCCTAGTTCTGTGATTTTTTTTTTTTTCTTTCCTTCTATAGAGGGCTGCTCTCGGAATTTGGAACAAACCAAAATAAAGCCTTTCCTCCCATCAGCTGCTTCTGGGCAGGTGTTGTGTCCCAGCAGCAAGAAGGTCATTGCGACATTGCCTCAGAAACTGAAAGTGAAGAGCAACTGAGGCAGACAGCCAGCGTCGACCTCTGACCCCGCCTGTGTGCACATACATGTGCGTAGGCACCAGCACTTACGCGTGTGCCCACGCAACATGAACACGCATGCGCACTATACACACAACCCTTCCTACAGAAAACAACAATGACGGCGGACTGGGGAGATAACCCAGTCGTTAAAGGCGCTTGCTTGTGAAGCTTCCCGTGCCCATGTAAAGCCAGATGCACAAAGCGATGCATGCATCTAGAGCTCGTTTGCAGCAGGAAGAGGCCCCAGACCATCCAAACTCACTCTCTCTCTCTCCCTCCCTCCCTCCCTCTTTTCCTCTCTCTCTCTCCCTCTCTGTCTTTCCATGTAATCAATAATTTTTAAAGACAATGGGTTGAGTCCAAACTCCAAGCTCCTTTCGCGTATCCTCAGCACTTTCTTCTCTCCTCCCTCTAAAACAGCCGGACTTGGAGGCTTGGGGTGGTCAGAGGCCCTGGGATATGGGTCTGGTGATTACTGGCCTGTAAATGCATTGAGACACTTAGAGAAACACTGGCCGTTAAGTGAGGGTTAGCAGAACTGTGATGGCATTCTTGCCCTTCCCCAGAGGGTTTCTTGCCCTTTCTGGTCACCTGAACGGAGCCTGCGCAATTTGCAGTTCCATTCTCCTTGAAGAGGAGCTGGGTTATGCCTGGCTGTCACCCCTGGCCCGAGCACTTCTGACTGGGCTCCCCTCACCTGCCACCTGGCCCCTGTGGGCGCCTGCTTTTGTGGAAGCATGTCAGGAACAGACAAGCCAGGTTCACGCAGCCACCTGGCTCACAGGCGAGGGAGTGGGCTGTCCTGGGCTTAGGAGCAGCTGTTAGCCCCCCACCCCCACCCCGGGGGTTTCTGTAGTGACACCCTGACTTCCTGGGGGGAGAGGGAGAGCACTTACTCAAGGCTGCTCAGTGTGGCAGGATTCGATCCCTGTCCCAGCTGCTGACACCTCTCTTCGCTGTCACTTGTCTCTTTGAGACCCAGACTGGACAGATGAAGACTAAACTGCCTACTACTCCTCCTGCCCAGCTGCAGGGTGGGCGGGCAATTGGAAGTATGCCTGGTGATGGCATCTGTCCACATGCCCATGCGGCAGAGGTGAAGTCCAGCCTCTGCTCAAGCCATGCTTTCCCTATGCCTTCATGGAGCTTCCCCTCCAGACTGTAAGCCAAAATAAATCCTCTGTCCCTGTCAGCTGCTTTTGGTCAGGCTGCTTTGTTCCAGCAACGAGAAGCCACGGGAACTGTGACATATTTTCTTCAATGAGAGGTCACCCTGCCCAGCACATACTTCGTTTAAGGAAAAGTCCTTTCTCTGCTCTCTGCTTCACACCAGAACTCAGTGGATATTTTTATACCAGTCATAACAAAAGGGGCCAGATGTCAAGAACCTTATGTCATTTGTTTACCCTGTATGTATTCTGTGGTTCATTTCTAGGCAAACCTCCGGAAGGCAGAGCAGCACCACTGACAAGAGGACCCCTGCCCTCTGGTTCCAGTAGCTGGCTCTGGCCAAGGTACGTGGTGCCCCTTGAAGCCCCTTTGGATTCAAGATATCAACACTGCTCAGGTACCAGAGCCTGGGGACAGCTATCTTTGCCAAACATCTGATGGTGATGCCAATTCTACTGATTTTTGCTCTTAGTAAAAAAAGAGAGAGAGAGAGAGAGGAATTGGGACTGGAGAGATGGATCAGCAGTTGAGGCATTTTCCTTGCAATACCTAATATATAACATGGGTATTTTTAACCCCAATGTCTATAAAGAGGATTATAAATAGTGTAGGTAGACTGTCCAGCACGTGGTCTACCAGTGAAGTGATGTCACACCACATTTGAGGGCTGGCCTAAGGAGGAGGAAGGACAGTTGTTCTTCACAGACCCTTCTAGAAATTTGAGAGACAAGACTGGAATGATGGCACATGACTTTAATCCCAGTACTCGGGAGCAGGCTGAGGTAGGAGGATCACTGTGAGTTCAAGGACAGCCTGAGACTACATTGTGAATTCCAGTATTCCAGGTCAGCCTTGGCTAAAGTGAGACCTTCCTCTGAAAAACAAAACAAAAACCAAAACCAAAAAAAAGGAGGAAAAGTAATAGAAGTGGGAGACAGATAAGCTTGGTATTGGGTATGAATGGGAGAAGAGATCCCCTGGGACTTGGCTGGACTGTGCTTTAACAGACTTGTGAAACAGCTGGGGTTGGTCTGATGTGGTTATTTTGTAGAATGTTTTATTCTTATTTATTTATTTGACAGAGCAAGAGGAGAGAAGAAAGAATGGGTGTGCCAGGGCCTCCAGCCACCACAAACAAACTCAAGACACATGTGCCCCCTTGTGCATATATATGGTTTATGTAGGTCCTGGGGAATCAAACCTGGGTCCTTTGCCTTTTCAGGCAAGTACCTTAACCGCTAAGCCATCTCTCCAGCCCTGGAGGTCATTTTAAATCCTGCATTCCAGTCTTGTTTTGCAGACTTGCTAGGTTTTGATCAGACCCTGTTCTGACCAAATATATATATATATATATATATATATATATATATATATATATATCTGAAAACAATTTTGTTTCCAAGTCTTTCTCCTTCAAACCTTGACTCCTCTCAGCCTAATCACAGACTTTCATTAGAATAAGTAAAGTAGATAATAGGTATGATAGATGTTCCAACCTCCTTCTTTAAATCTAAGGGAAAAGCCCAAATTACATTCCAGCGAATTTGTTTCAAATTGAGAATCTATGCATCACCATGCCCACCCTAGACATGTTCTTGAACCTGTACAAATTAAATCATGTTAAATGCACCAGGAGAGAACGTAACTGTTTAACTCACATCAGAAGAGGCCTCGCGTTAGAGGATTCGTGATAAGAAGACTGGATTTGTATACATCATGTTGAAAGTGTCTGGTGGAAAAGCATATTCCAATTACTTATAGAATGAGAGTTGTTGTGGTGGGGACGGATTGCTGGTATCGTTGGCCAAGAGTGGAGAGGGTGACAAGATCGCAGGAATTTCTGCAGACCCTGATTTTGCCGTAGAAGGCCTTGCCTGTTTTCGGAGGCCTGACCTTGGGGCTTTTTCTGGTTGTGTATTCCTGACTCGATATTAGCAGGGGCAGAATCCTGGATAACTTCATTTCCCTCGGATTTTCTAGGCCTTGGAGCTGACTTTCAATACCAGTATCAGGCTGAGAGATGGCTTAGCAGTTAAGGCGTTTGCCTGAGAAACCTAAGGACCCATGTTTGACTCTCCAGATCCCACGTAAGCCAGATTCACAAGGGGGCTCATGTGTCTGGAATTCGTTTGCAGTGGCTGGAGACCCCGTACCCGCTTCTCTCTCTCTCCCTCTCTCTCTCTCTCAAATAAAAATAAATTCAACATCAGTATCTCCATCTCTGTGACACAGCTTTTTTTGACATTGCAGGCCCATGGATAGGACATCCATAACCCTGGACAGTTCCCATTCACAGTGCTTGCAAGAGCATAAAAACAGCCCATCCACACCCCTTACCCTCACCTCTTTTCCTCCCTGTTGGGGTGACATAATTCTGAGGTACTGATTTTGTACCACTTTTCAGGGCCTCCCTTGTCTTGTGGTGGGGAATCTTTATTGTCCACTTGACTGGATTTGGAATCGCCTCGGGACACACGCTTGTAGGGTGTGTCTGCGAGGATGTTACCGCAGAGGTTTAACTCAGACCTCCTGTGAACGTGGGTGGCATCTTCTCATAGGCTGACTGAATAAAACAGAAAATGGACAAACTGAACACCTGCATCCATCTCTCTCTCTCTCTTCTTCCTGACTGTGGACACAATGTAGTCAACCCCTTCACATTCCTGCCACCCATGTCTTCGCCACTACGGTGGAATTTACCCTCAAAGTGAGCCAAAATAAACCCCCTCTTAAGTTGCTTTGTGTCGCGTTTTAGTCACAGCGAAAAATAACGAATATGTTTTCCTTCCCTGTGACCCAACCAGTTCCTCTGCACTCGCAATTAAACTGCTTGTGCTGAATCATTTTTGACAGAACGTAAACGAGGACCTCGGGTTTATCAGCAACTCACCAGCTGCCCATGAGATTGTCTGGGACCCAACAGAGAAGCTTACAAGCCACTTCAACAGGATGCAGGAGTTTCTGGAAATTTAGGATTGCTCGGGATGATTCCAGTTTGTTCTCCCAGAAGGCTGAGTATCAGGCCTCTCTCTACGTCCTCATGTATGCCGGCACCTTCTGCCTCCATTTCCCAACGAGTCACAGACAACCTGTCACCCTATGTCATGGGAGTCACGGGGATTTGGGCGTGGAGAAGGAAGCTGTCAAGAGTCCACGTGATAATGTGGAGAAAGCACACCTCCCGGAGGCAGGATAGAGATTGGTACAGGGAAGGAAACAAGGTAGGAAATTTTTGTGTTCTTGCCCTAAAGAAAGACTCACCTATTAGTTCCAGAAAGGTAGAAGAAGGATTATTCTAGAGTGTTGAGTCTTGAGCCTGTGAGCCCTCTGTAGTCCCATTGAGGGGGCTGCTGCCTGGTGTCCACCTCTGCTCCCTTCGAGAGAGTTGTCTGGGGCAGGGTGGCACTTTGAATAGATGCCCCCCCAATATATCCAGTGTTTTATCAGTTTGTAGTTTGCATCTGTAGCCGCCTGGCTGGAGGGCGGTGTAATTGGGCAGATCTTAAGGTGTGGTGGTGGGTTTCAGATTTCAATCTAAAGATATGCAAAATGTGCCTAGCTGGAGTTCCTGAAGTGTGCTGTGGCTTTTGGCTTTTAGGCTTGTGCTTCTCTCTCTCTGCTTGGACCTGTGAACACAGGCCAGCTTCTTCTGCCATTATGGAACTTCCCCTGGACCTGTAAGCTTCAATAAATATCACTTCCTCCATCACTGTGCCCGGTGTGGACATTCATCTCAGCGAACCTGAAGCTGTCTGCTAGTCAGGAAGAAAGCCAAGGAGAGGGCTCGGTGGGTGCATCCTGAGGACCTGAATTCGGTTCCCTACCACTCACATAAAAGCTGGGCATGGTACATGTGCAACGCTGGGGATGGAAACAGGAAGATCTCTGGGGCTTTCTGGCTAGCTAGTCTAGCCCAGTCGGTGAGTTCTAGGTTCAGTACCAGACCCTGTCTCACAAAAAAGGTAGGGCTGGAGAGACGGCTCAGCGGTTAAGGCACTTGCCTACAAAGCCTAACAACCCAGGTTCAAATGCCCAGTACCCACATAAAGCCAGATGCACAAAGTGGCACATGCAGCTGGAGGCCCTGCCACACCTATTTTCTCTGCTTGCAAATAAATAAATAAAAATAATAAAGTAGAAAGTGCCCACCCCAATGTCAGCCTATGGCCTCCACATTCACATGTATGCCTGTATACCTACACAGAAAAGCACATCACACCCATGCACACACCCCCCCCCACATATACACAATTTTAAAAAGACATCTGTAGAAAGCCCCGTCTCTTATCTGTGGGATTCTTGGTGGGGGAGGGGCATTTCCCTGGTTCCTTTGTTGGAAGATCAACAACAGCTACTCCTATTTTTAATGTATGATTTTCTTTTTCTGTTTTTGTTTTTCAAGGTAGGGTCTCACTCTAGCCCAGGCTGACCTGGAATTCACTATGGAGTCTCAAGGTGGCCTTGAACTCACGGCGATCCTCCTACCTCTGCCTCCCAAGTGCTGGGATTAAAGGTGTGCGTCACCACGCCCGGCTTTACCGTATGATTTTCATGGGCAGACAAGCAATGCTTATTGGGAGGAGTTGAGGGAAACTGAGGCAGCAGCTTGTTGGCATGGAGGTTCTTATTGAACGGTCTTATGTCCACCGAGCTCTTCGTGAAGAAGGTGCTTGTGGTGGTTTGAATAGAATAGATGGCCCCCAATATATTCTGTTGTTTATTTGTTTGTAGTTTGCATCTCTAGCCATCTGGCTGGAGGCAATGCCATTGTGTGGATCTTAAGGTATGGTGGTGGGTTTGAGATTTCAATCTAAAGATATGCAAATTGTGCCTAGCTGGAGTTCCTGAAGTGTGCTGTGGCTTTTGGCTTTAGGCTTGTGCTGCTCTCTCTCTCTGCTTGGGCCTGTGAAAGCAGGCAAGTTTCTTCTGCTTTTATGGAACTTCCCCTGGATCTGTAAGCTTCAATAAATCCCTTCCTCCATAACTGTGCCTGGTCTGGAAGTTCATCTCAGCGAACCTGAAGCTGTCTAATACAGAACTTGGTACCAGGAGTGGGCTGAGATGTACCTGGCCATGTGCATGTTGATCTTTTGGAACCTTTGTTTTGGAGGAATAGGCATGGATTTGGTGCTTGCAACCGAAGATGTCTTCTGGAGCGGTAAGCCAAGTTTTATGGACTATTCTGATGAGAGTCTGAGAATGCTAAGTGCAGACAATATTGAACTTCGAGGCTTGGCTTATGAGCTTTCCAAGGGGAAGGAAAGACTGCAGAGGACTTTGTTAGAACTGGGTTACTGGCATAAGGGCTGGCTGCGTCCTGCTGCCCAGGCCCAGAGTGTTTGATCAAGGTTAAATTTGTAATGGACTGATGTGCTTGGCTAGAGATATTGGACTGAGAGATTTAAGATTTTAAGCTGGAAAACCTCAAGCAAGTTAAAATTACAGGCACTGAGACTGGTTTTAGGTTACTGAACCTGCTATTGTCAAACACATTAGCAATCTTAAGGAAGATGGTCCCACTGCTTTACATTAAAACAATGGAAAGGATGCCTGAGGAAAGACTATCATAGAAATGCAAACACTTTTGGAAAGAGTTGACTAGAGAAGGAACCTGCTTTTCAAGGCTATGATTTGTTTCGTCCCTGAATTAAGAATATGGCTGTGTCCTGCACACCTGGTATTGGTTTCAGAAGCATGAAAAATGCATGGAGTGGCTGTGAATTGCACATGCTTCCAGGAGCCACTGCTGAGATGCAGCATGAGGTAGGGCCTGATGCCCTGATAGGCTGAAAGAGCCTTTGGAAAATGTGAAGAGTGGTCATGAATTGCACATGGTTCCAGGAGCTGCTGCTGAGATGTGGCATGAGGCAGGGCATAATGCCCTGATAGGCTGAAGAGCCTTTGGAAAATGGACCATGGTTTGCATGAAGACCTGAAGATGTTTTGTATATACCAGGACTATGTAAGGGCTACCATCGAGCGCATTGTTGGCCTGGGATGGAAGTGTTCCCCTGCTACTCTGCCCAGCTGGAGGGGCGGAATTGGAAAGTCTGGAGACTGTTAGTCTCTGGGTATATTGAACTTGAACTGCAGAAGTTTGATGTTTGTTTGATGGTGGTTGAGTTTGCATTGTTTTAGTCTCTCCTTGCTGTGCCTTATACCAGTTGAAAATGTTTACTCTGTGCCTTTATATGTTAGAAGTGTTTAACTTGTTTGATTTTACAGGTCTTCATATCTTAAATTGGTCAAGACTGTGGGGACCTTTGAAATTGAGCTGAGTACAATTTATAATGTGTGATGGTTATAAATCTATTGGGGGCCAGGGGCAGAATGTGGTGGTTTGAATAGAATAGATGGCCCCCAATATATTCTGTTGTTTATTTGTTTGTAGTTTGCATCTCTAGCCATCTGGCTGGAGGCAATGCCATTGTGTGGATCTTAAGGTATGGTGGTGGGTTTGAGATTTCAATCTAAAGATATGCAAATTGTGCCTAGCTGGAGTTCCTGAAGTGTGCTGTGGCTTTTGGCTTTAGGCTTGTGCTGCTCTCTCTCTCTGCTTGGGCCTGTGAAAGCAGGCAAGTTTCTTCTGCTTTTATGGAACTTCCCCTGGATCTGTAAGCTTCAATAAATCCCTTCCTCCATAACTGTGCCTGGTCTGGAAGTTCATCTCAGCGAACCTGAAGCTGTCTAATACAGTGCCCATCTCTTGAGTCTGCTTTCTTCTAATAATTCTGTCCGTCGTTATCACTGCCCACAAGTGGGTGACTAAGCCTCTTCCTTCCAACCCACTGGGCACATCAGCTACTCCTGTCTCCACCGCAGTGACAGAGATGGCAAAGGCATGATTTCCTCTGGGTGGGGATGAATTTGAAGTTCAGGTATAAAAGCCCAAGATGGTCACTGTCACCCTGATGGGACCAGATATGCCTCTGTTTTCATATGACGCTTATAGTCTCCCTATTTCCTTTAATCCTTCTGCCTTCCATAGATGTCCTGTTGGTTCTTGGGAGCATTTAGTTTCTGTTTTGAGAAGAAAATGGTTGTTTGCCCGGTCAATGTAACAGGGCAATCTTGCAAAGGTGCTTCCTGTCCACTGTGCATAACCATTGGTTATGACACGTGGTTTAGCGGTTCTGAGATGTGACAGAGGAACCCACAATCTTTCATAAGGGAAATGGATTATTTAAGAAATATTTGCATTTATTTATTTACAAGAAGAGCAAAAGAGAGAGAGAGAGAGAGAGAGTTTATAGGCACTCCAGAGCCTCTTATTGCCCCAGACGAACTCCAGACACATGCATTAATTTGTGCATCTCACTTTATGGGGGTACTGGAGAATCAAACCCAGGTTGCCAGGCTTTGCAAGCAAGTTCCTTTAAGCCCTGAGCCATCTCTCTGGCCCAGAAAATGGAATTTTTAAATTTGCAAATGGTGTCTAGCCTTTTACAGGTAAATAGTGAGTACAAATGATTTGCTACCAGTGTGGTGTGTTTTAATTTGATGGCGCCACTGTTGCATCCATCAGTCCTGTTAGCTTCGTCGCAGTGGTTACAGAACCAGTGGTCCACCTTTCTTGCTGTGAGGTGGCAGAGTCTCCTAGTAGAAGGTGGCACTTCCTGTAGCACTGTGGAGAACAGGGGCAAGATGAAAGGAGAATTGGAGATGCTTGGTACAGAGATGGAGAACTGGAGATGTGTGGTACAGAGATGGAGAACTGGAGATGTGTGGCATATGGAGATGCGTGGTATGGAGATGGAGAACTGGAGAAGTGTGGTATGAAGATGGAGAAATAGAGATGCGTGGTACGAAGACGGAGAACTGGAGATGTGTGGTACGGAGAGTTGAAGGCACTAAGGTTGTAATAGGGTTCCTTCCAGTAAGTCCTCTCATGAATTCTGTATCTAAGCCCTCCTCAATTTAAATAGCTTCAGCTCAAACATCATCTTTGGAAATAAAGGCCAAGAAGGACGCCAGGGGACACCTCACAGGACCCAGGAGTAACCTGTGCAGGGGGACAAAGGAGCCCACTATTTGTCCCCAGGAAGATACACAGTCGAGTCCACGGTCCCAAAGCGAGCCTCCAGCATCTAGAGCTTCAAAGGGCCCGCTTGAGCAAACAGGCGAGCTTTTGATAAAGGGGGACACAGAAAACTGGTCCAGGTGGCCAGCATCCACATAAGACTGTAAGGTGCTTCGAGGAAGGTGGGACGATGTCATCCATCTTTGTTCTCCAGTGACATGCAGGATGTTTTGATCAATGCGACATGTGCCTGTTGTCAGGAAATGCATGTTTGACCGAGGAAAGGAGCCCTTGAGTGTTGTCTGGGCTGCTGAAGGTGAGCCTGAGCCCAGAAAGCTGGACCCTGTAAATGTCAGGGTCCTTGGAGGGAGAAATAATTACAGTCCTGACATTTGGACACGAGGCAGAGCTCATGAAAGCACCTGGACCCGGGGAACTGTTTTGGAAGCTTCCAAATGGAGTAGGCGGCGCATGGTGTTCTGGGGCAGGCGGTAGGGAGTCTCTTGTGCTTTCGTCATCCTGCTCCTTCCCCACCATCCCCCCCCCCCCGCAGCCCCTCACCATAGGTATCCTCCACATTCCTTTCTCTGGCTTTCATCCATCCACACCTCCCTCGTGACAGAAGAGCGGGCTGAATTCGAGGAAATGACACACTGGAAGAAGGAGGTGAGGTCTAGCACAGGGCAAGGGTGTTTTGACGCACACTTGAACCTCTCACAACCATCCACGCTGGTGGTCTCTTCCAAAGGATGCTCTGATCCACATGCTTTCTAAAGAATATTTTATTTATCTATTCATTTATTTGAGGGGGGGCAGAGACAGACAGAGAGAGAGAGAGAGAATGGCCACGGCAAAGCCAACAGTCACTGCAAACAAACTCTAGACGCACGCACTCCTTTTTGCATCTGGCTTACGTGGGTGCTGGGGAATCGAACCTGGGTCCTTAGGCTTTGCAAGCAAGTGCCTTAACTGCTAAGCCATCTCTCCAGCCCTCCACTTTATTTTTAACTTTTTTGTTTATTTTTATTTATTTATTTGAAAGTGACAGAGAAAGAGGGAGAGAGAGAGAGGGAAAGAGAGAGAAAGAGAGAGAGAATGGGTGCGCCAGGGCCTCCAGGCACTGCAAACGAACTGCAGACATGTGTGCCCCTTGTGCATCTGGCTAACATGGGTCCTGGGGAATTGAGCCTTGAACCAGGGTCCTTAGGCTTCACAGGCAAGTTCTTAACCGCTAAGCCACCTCTCCAGCCCTCTCCACATGGTTTTGACAGTGGTGATTCCATCAAGATGGCGGCCGCACTCCCAGTTGCTCTCAGCCCTAATCCTTCTCTCAGCAACCTGAGGAGATCCTTTTCAGTTACTTCCGCCCTGGCGGAAAACCCAGGATTCGTGGCTTTGGCACAGAAAAGAATTTCAGGAAGAGCTGGTTGGTTGGTGAAACAAAGTTGGAGACTTTATTTAAAAAGTAGAAAGAGGGCTGGAGAGATGGCTCAGCAGTTGAGGTGTTTGCCTGCAATGCCTAGTGATCTGGGGTTTGATTCTCCAGGACCCACGTAGAACCAGATGCACAAAGTGGTGCATGCATCTGGAGTCCATTTGCAGTGGGTAGAGGCCCTGGCATGCCCATTCCCTCTCTCTGTCTCCCTCCTTGCAAATAAACAATTTATTTCTTAAATATATCTCATTTATTTATTTATTTGAAAGAAAGAGGCAGAGGCAGAAGGAGAGAGAGAGAGAAAGAGAATGGGCACCCCAGGGCCTCTAGCCACCGCAAACGAACTCCAGACGCATGTACCCCCTTGTGCATCTGGCTTACGTGGGTCCTGGGAATCAAACCGGGGTCCTTATCCCTCGCAGGCAAACACCTTAACCACTAAGCCATTTCCCCAGCCCACAAAATATTTATTTTAAGTAGACAGAAAGATGCTCCAGGACAGAGAGAAGGGCACAGCTGGTAGAACGGTTGTGAACTTCTCCAGAGTCAGTGCGGTTGAGGGAAAGTGTGGCACCCTTAAGGGTGTGGGCTCCTCGAGGGACAGTCATGGCTCAGGTGTCTTTAGCATTAGCCATATGTATCATTTGGTGGCTCTCAGTTTACATGCATAAACATTTCTTAGAAACTGCCTCTCCCTTCTCTCTGATATTGTTCAGAGTGTAACTCGTGGCAAAGTTAAAAGTTCAAGAATTGTGCTGGAGAGATGGCTCAGCGGTTGGGTTACTTGCCTGTAAAGCCCTTCCTTACTTATCTGTCTGACCCCTGTGGCTAGCACCTAAGACTCAGCCCTCAGCAGCGAATGAAATCTTGCAGCAGGAGGAACTCCCTGGGAGTTACAGCTGATCGCCAGCGGCTCAGCCCACTTTACGTAAGTGACCTTCCTTTCCTCCCGCGTCCTCCCCACTCCCCCGGCTCAGGCTCCGTGTGTCCAAGGGCTGGCTCCTAGAGTCTTCCAGTTTGGCTGATCTTTGAGGAACAGTTGCATATGGCGATGACTGAGTCCACCAAAATACCAGTCTATTAAAAGCAACGGTTCATCAAAGTCCACAATGTTAATTTGCTGGGAAAGGGTCCCATTGGATTAGACTTTTAATTGGTATGAAATGCAGCCCAGAAAACAGGGGTCTTGGGAAAATTTCATTCTGCAGCCTGGCAGTAATTAAGCGACCTCCTCCAGAGTGACTGCCCCCTGGGGTACCAGAGTTGTTAAATTACCTGGCAGGGGGAAATTCTATTATACAGAAGCCCAACACTAGTTCTATCCTCTGCTCCTCTCCCTAGTTCTCTGAAGAAGTTATAAATGAGCCCTCTCTCACCCAAAGCTCCCGGGAACTCTGAGACCCTACAGAACCCCGTGTACAGGAACAAACGTATCCCGTGTGACTTATTTTCAGGGGCAAAAAAAATGTAAGAATCTGTCCCGGTCTGTCAAGGCTGATAAAACAGAATAGCTAAGCCTGGGTGGCTTAAACAATGAAAAGTCTGAACGTCACGGTTCCAAGACTGAGAAGCTTGAGATACATGGGCTGGTGGGTTTGACGTCTAGAGACATTCCCTGTCCTGGTCTAGACATGAACCTGATATTTGGATCTTCCCTTAGTGGCAGGGATTGGGATTTCTTTTTGGTTTTTTAAGGCAAGCCCAACAGACTGGCCTTTTTTTTTTTTTTTTAAATGAGAGAGAGTGTGAGAGTGAGAATGGGCACACCAGGGCCTCCAGCCACTGCAATCAAACTCCAGACACGTACGCCACCTTGTGAATATGTGCCACCTTGTGCATGTGTCACCTGGTCTGTCTGGCTTACGTGGGATCTGGGGAGTCGAACATGTGTCCTTAGGCTTCACAGGCAAGCGCCTTCACTGCTAAACAATCTCTCCAGCCTGAGAATGTTCTTAATCAAAGCACAAAGCCTGTCGTTGAAGGCTCAATCCACATCGTGTAATCTTCTCCCAGAGTCTTTTCCCCTAACACCTTCACATGGATGAAAACATTCAAACCCTAGCTTTCCACTCTTGGTCTATTTTCACATTCATTCTATCCCTAGACTATCAGACTTGGTGTCTGAACAGAACCTTTTTTTTTTTTTTTTTTTTTTTCTCATCTCATGGATGGTACCTTCTTAGCAAACAGACAAGTAGCTCTGGGGAGGAAGAGATGCTCTGTGGAAACACAAACACTATTCATGAAGTTCCAAACTTGTCATCCCTTCCCACAGACCCTCACCCCCAACATCATCACCTTGGTAGCTAGGTTTCCACAAACAAATGAGGGAGGACACAAGTGCTTGGACCATTGAAGAGTTGTTTAGACCATTCTACACTTAAACGATTTTCCAAGATCTTTTTTGCCACGATTGTAGGACAGAGTCACAAGTTGTTACATATTTTATTGTTGCTATTACATCATTTGGATAAGGCAAATGACATGAAATCAACAATAGAAGGCAATGTGTTGTTTTCCTTACAACAGAACACTACATCATACTAATACAACACAAATTAATATAGACTATAAAAGGTTGGATTGCTGGTGTAATAGACAATAGAAGTGAATTTTAGACACATGACTTTTGGGAAAAGATGTCGGATACAAAAAAGAAACAATGGGCTGGAGAGATGGCTCAGTGGTTAAAGTGGTTTTTTATGAAGTCTAAGAACCGGGGTTCAATTCCCTGGGACCCACATAAGCCAGATGCACAAGGTAACATGCATCTGGAGTTCAATTGCAGTGGCTGGAGGCCCTAGCACACCCATTCTCTCTCTCTCTCTCTCTCTCAAATAAATAAATAAAATATTTATTTAAAAAAAAGAAACAATGACCCCATATATTTGAAGGTCAAGGGAAGGCTTAACTAATCTGTGCTGACTGAAATCAGTAGAGTCTGCCTCTCAGGCTCACAGAAGTCAATGATGGAAAACAGCACAGGGCCTTGGCTTAGGTTATGGAACTAGCTTACATACTGAGTGTCTGGGTGGTAGTTAAACAGGTGTACACCCGAGTCAAAATTCTTTAGCTATACTGGAGATATATATGCATTTCTCTCCACATAAACTTATACTCCCAGAAAGGAGAATTAAGCTTGGAGGGGGGAAAGTGCACGTTTTCTATTTAACTTAGCTAATTTCACTGTGAAAATCTGTCTTGTGCCATTAGGCATGTATAGAGAAACAGCCACTGAGGTGCTTATGATAGAAATGCAATTCCAGCCCTCAGCAGTGATTAAATTATAGTAGCTCTATATGGCAAAACGCTCTATGGCCATGAAGAAATGATAAAATGTACTTTGACGTGGGAAAAATATAGAGTGCGACAAATTAAAAGCGGGCTGCAATTCCGTTTTTGCAAACACTGAATGTAACAGTGGCTTTGGGGGGGGGGGTCTGTGGCTTAATTATCGCAACTCCTGTGCTTTCAGAGTTCTACGACATATAGAATGGCGTATGTTTCTGTAAACAGCCTGGCCAACGTAAACGACTGGTTGGATGGCTATGCGTTTTATTAGATTTAGGGCAGCTTCCTTCCTAATGGCCATGCCTACTGTGTCAATATGCTATGCTTTCTCCATAACTTCCTCATCCACTCTGCTCAGCCCAGTCCACTTCCTTCTTCTAGAAGTTTAGGGGCTTTCAGCTTGTTGATACATACCACTGTTTGGTCTGAAAGAGCTCCCCTGCTTTCTTTCTAATATTTATTTTTATTTATTTATTTATTAGAGAGAGAGAATGAGCATGCCAGGGCCTCCAGCCACTGCAAACACACTCCAAATGCATGTGCCACCTTGTGCATCTGCCTTATGTGGATCCTGGGGAATTGAACCTGGGTCCTTTAGCTTTGCAGGCAAACGTCTTAACTGCTAAGCCATCCCTCCAGCCCCCTGCTTTATTTTTAATATTTTATTTATTTATTTATTTACTTATTTGAGAGAGAGAGACAGAGAGAGAGAGAGAGAGAGAGAATGAGCACGCCAGGGCCTCCAGCCACTGCAAATGAACTCCAGACGCGTGCGCCACCTCATGCATCTGGCTTACGTGGGACCAAGGGAATCAAACCTGGAACCTTAGGCTTCGCAGGCAAGTGCCTTAACCGCTAAGCCATCTCTCCAGCCCTATCCCCTGCTTTCTTTATTCTACCCTTGACGATGGAGCCTCTGATTACTAATCCTCATCTGCCCATGGGAGTCCAAGCCCACGGTCCCACCCTTGTGCCTGGGCTCCCAGTGAGGGAATTGTACATGGGGTGACTTTTGAACCTCTGATTTGGGTCATGTTTGCAAGAGTTCTACCTGGCTCTAGAATTTTCTTTAGGTACCTATGCCTCACTCACGTCCTAAGTGTTAAGATCCTGAGAGTACCAGATCAAGGCATCTGTGTGCTTATCCTCCGATTTTGTCCAAAGGAATGGCACACTAATCCGGGTGGTGTCCCTGAAGGACAGGCATAGCCAATCCTTGGCACCTGTGAGTACAGCTGTGTTGGGAAACAGGGTCTTTGCAGGTGTGATGAAGACAGGGGTTCTTAGGATTGGAGAGATGGCTTAGTGGCTAAGGCACTTGCTTGCAAAGCCAAAGAACCCAAGTTCAATTCCCCAGGACCCATGTAAGCCAGACGCACAAGATGGCGCATGCATCTAGAGTTCATTTGCAGAGACTGAAGACCCTGGCACACTCATTCTCTGTCTCTCTCTCTCTCTCTCTCTCTCTCCTGCCTCTCTCTTTCTCTCAAATGAATAAATTAATAAATAAATGAGTAAAACATCATCTGACCCCACGGAACAAACATAGAAAGAGTTTATAAACTGTGAAAGGCTAAGGAATATAGCGAATGGTTTCCCCGATGTATGTGAGCAGCCCAAACTGTAGGACGCTGTTTTTCCTACAGTCCAGGCCCTTCCTGTTCTGCATCCTGTCCCTGCTTCCCCTTCTCCCACCCTCGCTGCTCCCCACAGACCTGACAGCATCTCCGAGAAGGAATTCACGCCTCCAGAAACATGAAGCTCTGCGGAGGGGAAAGAACGTCGTCCCCAGATATACGAGGAACTTGCTCTCCCGAGAAGCGTCTTTCCCTGTAATTGCTTCTGCACCCGCGGCTCCGGCAAATGAAGTTTAAATATTTAACAAGGATGCTGGCACCATTGGGACGCTGGGATGGTCGTGGCTTCTCGATGACGTGGCTTCAGGGGTCCAGAATAGCCTGAGACTTAAGTCAGAGCAGGTCCTGCCACATGCGTGTGACAGGCCAACCGGCATGTTGTCTTGGCTGTGGACAAGCACCTGGTCACAAAAAGCAGAGGGGCGCAGAGGTTAGACAGAGCCTGGCTCCGCACTCCCTGGTTTGATAGAGGAGCTGAGCCACGGTATGGAATGTAGGCCAAAGGCTACTGTAGCCACCAAGCATCAGAGCCACTGGGCTCTGGGTGGGTAACACCTCAGCTGGTTTTTCCATCCCTATTCTAATTTTCTCGGATAGGCCATGTCTAATCACAGAACTCCTCACACGTTATTTTTCATAAGAAGTATTATATATAAAATTTACAAGTACAGTTTGTTTTTATAGTCAGCTTCACATTGCTGGGGTAAGCATCCAAACCAGACACAGTTTCTGGGAGGCAGGGAGTTTATTTCAGGCTTACAAAACCCAGGGGAAACTCCGTCAATGGTGGAAGCTGCTTATGTCCATAGATCCGAGCAGAGAGGAACAACTATGGTGAATAAGACATCAACACCAGCACACCAAACCGCCAGAGCTCAGCCTGCTCCACACATACCTAGGAGGTCTGGATTAAAGACGCCCCCCCACCCCAAACACACCTCAGGGCCGGCCTTCAGCATCCGCCTCCAGTGATGCATCCCTTGTAGCAGGGATCTGCCTGCTAGGGGCTCAAGTAGGAAGGCAAACTTTAATAAAACACCTGAGTCTATCACATTCAGACTGCCACATAGTTAATTACCAAAATACCACAATGTACATGTCTAAGTGCTTTATAAATATATAAGTAGGTTGGTAACTATAAAGTGAACTATTATAACCATTTCACAACTACCTTGTAAGTTATAAGCTATAAAGTGACAGTTCATAAATTTTGCTTTAAATCTGGGCTGGAGAGACGGCTTAGCAGTTAGGGCGCTTGCCTGCAAAGCCAAAGGACCTCGTTTCAATTCCCCAGGACCCCCATAAACCAGATGTACAAGGTAGTGCATGCATCTGGAGTTTGTTTGCAGAGTGGCCTGGCGCGCCCATGCTCTCTCTTTCTCTCCCTCTCTCTCTCACTCTGTCTCTTTCCCTCTCTCAAATAAATAAAAATAAAATATTAATTTTTTAAAATCTGTTATACTTTTTATTTTTTATTGTGTGTGAATGCAGGTGTGTGTGTGTGTGTGTGTGTGTGTGTGTGTGCGGTACACGCGCATGCGTGCACCATGATGCGTGTGTAGAGGTCAGAGGAGAGTCTCAAGTGTCCTGCTTCATCTTCCATGATCAGAATGGTTAACGCCCACTCTTGGGAGGGGGTTGGTCAGAAAGGAGAGACTTCTAGAATGTGTCACAGAGGATAAGTGAATGGGTTTGGAAGAAGCAGCATGACTTAAAGGGGCAGGTCTAGGAGCAAGGACCGTGTCTGTGGGTGTGTCACGGTGTTTGGACACCTAGCCCATTTTGGAAAGGGACAAACTTGTGACAGAGACGCCCCACTCAGGGACATGCCCAAGTCCGCTCTTCATCTCCTCCCTTCCACTTCCATCTGATGCAGGATAGATGTCATAGTGGCGCTGGGGAAGTCATTGTCTCATCACCCAAACCACGCAGCGAATGCCCCACCTCCAGGAGGCTGGGGAAGATGGCTCAGCGGTTAAAGGTGCTTGCTTTTGAAGTCTGACATCCTGGGTTCAATTCCCAAGCCACCCCCATAAAACAAGTGTCTGGCATTTGAAACGACAAGAGATCTTGGCACATCTATATATAAACACATGCAAATAAGTAATTTTTATGTATATGCAATCCATCTGATATTTTCAGGCAATCACTCTCTTAGAAAATTGCTACAGGCCCATGTTGACAATGATTTTGTTAACTGCATACACTCTTCCTCCAGCTTTATTGGAGTACACTTGAGAAATAAAAATTGCATGTATTCAAGCTATAGAACATGAGGTCTGAATATATACTGCAAAATGATTACCATAATCAAATTAATTAATATATCCTTTACCAATTACCACTTAAGCTTTCTTAGTTTTAAAAATATTTTTATTGATTTATTTATTTGAGAGAGAGAAAGAATAGGCATGCCAGGGCCTCTAGCCACTGCAAACAAACTCCAAACACATATACCACCTAGTGCATCTGGCTATACCCGGATAATTAGGCTTTGCAGGCAAGTGCCTTAACGGCTGAGCCATCTCTCCAGCCTAAGATCACTGGTCAATCAGGTGTGGTGGTACACACCTGTGATCCCAGGCCTTGGGTGGGGGTGGGGGGCGGAGCTGAGGCTGGGGAATTAAGAGATGAAGATAAGCCTGGATTCTGGCTCAAATAAATAAAAAAAGAGAGAATGAATTCTCCTAGAAGATTCCTAAGTGCACACAATATATTATTAACTGTGGTCTGTGTCACCCCGCTGCATATTTTATCTCTGGGGGTTATTCAACCCACAGAGCTGAGCTTCTGTGATTTTTTTTTTAACCTATCTCTTCTTATTTCCCATAGGCTATCTCCTAAAAGCCACCATCCTCTCCTCATCTTTTAGGAGGCTGACATCTATGGATTCCACATAGGTGAGGCCACGCAGCACGTCCCCGAGGCTGGCTAGTTCATAATGCCCCAGGGTTCGTCCTCTGTCACCAGTGGCAGGACTCCCGTCTGTTTTGAGGCTGAATAACTGAATAGTAATACATTATGTATGTCGTCAACGTTCGCTGTTTCAAACATACCCACCCACAGATAGAGACCTAAGCTTGTCGCGTGGCTTGGTAATTGTGAATGCTGCAAGGGAAATGGAGGTGCGTGTCTCTTCGGGAGACGGGTTTAATTTCCTCTGGGCATCTACCAGACGTGGGACTGATGGATCCTATGGTAATTCTCACTTTAATTTTTGGAGATGTTTTGCAGTTTCCACAACGGCTGTACTGATTTGCATTCCCACCAACCGGGTAGAAAGCTTCTCTCTTTCCTCCATATCCCGGATGACACTTAAAATATTTTGTCTGGTTGATGACAGTTCTCCAAGCTGGTGTGATACGATGATATGATCATGGTTTTGACTGACATTTCCCTGGAGGTCAATATGCGTGCCTTTCTTATACTGGTTGGATATCTGTTTGTTGTCTTTTGTGGGGGAAAAAATGTCTCTTCAGGCCTTTATCCCAATTTTAATGAGGTTATTTTAAAAGCTGGATTGTGAGGACCTTATAATTATTTTGGTTGCTGTGGTGGCTAATCTTCATTATCAATTAGACTGGATTAGGAAACATCTAGGGCTTTGATGCAGCACACCCTTGGGTCTTCCCAGGAGGACTTTCCAGAGAGGGTTCTCGACGTCATCTGTAGCAGGGGCTGTGTGACTTCCCAATGCTGACAAAACGCCTGACACACTGCAGGACGGAGCTGCTTTGCTCACGGTTTGAGAACAGACAGTCCCTCGTGGCTGGGAAGGTATGGCTGAGGGCTGGGAGCGTGAGTTGTCTGGTGGTCACGTCACGTGCACAGAGTGCAGAGAGGCGAACGTGGGTGCCATCTTGCTTCCTCCTTTTGCCTTTCTTATTCAACCCAAGAGTCCGGCCCATGGAGTGGTGCCTCCCATAGTCAGGGTTAGTCATCCCACCTAGCTAAACCTTTCTGGAGACTCCCTCAAAGACGCATCCAGAGGTGCGATTCCAAATGCAGTCAAGCTGACAATGAAGTTAGACCCACTACGATAGTATTGGCCCCAAACGGCAGCCAGGCTAGGTGAGGGCCGATCTGTAAGACCGTGGCTGCTTCTGCTCTGGAGTCTGCTGCTGGGATTCGCGCTTGTCTTCTCCAGGTTGCTTTCTGCCTGTCTTGCATCTCACAGGGCTCTTGCACCCTCCTATCTGGATCCAAAAGCTCCCACGGATCTGCAGACTACTAAAAGGACACTGTCTGCGTAGGCGGATGTACGATGGGGCCCTGCTGTCCTTCCAGTGCATTGAGGCACTCACAGTTTGGGATAAACCACTTATATAAGGGGTGATTATGGGAGAAGACGTAAGAGAAATAAGTTAACGATCAAAATGCCTTGGGTTTTAGCTATTTTAGATAATAAGTGTTAAAAGGAAAAAAATTCTCTTAATAAGGTAAACTGAAGAGTGTGCATATTAAAACACAGGTGGGGGTAGAGTGAAAGGAGGTCATGCTAAAGCTCTTATGTTATAAAAGTATGGATATTACCCTAAAAGAAGAATTTAAAAGACGGTGTGGGGAAAAGGAATAACCATAGTTGGAATAGTCAGAATAAATATCAATTATAATAAACATAAAGATTCAAAACTCACCAGCTAGGGTAAATGTTGGCTGGCAGAATTTTTTTAAAATGACAAAACTCCAACCTAAAATAGAAGCACTTAAAAGACAATGGTAATGCCGGGCGTGGTGGCGCACCACTTTAATCTCAGCACTCGGGAGGCAAAGGTAGGAGGATCACTGTGAGTTCAAGGCCACCCTGAAATACAGAGCGAATTCCAGGTCAGCCTGGACCAGAGTGAAACCCTACCTCAAAAAAACAAAACAAAACAAAAAAGATAATGATAATGTCTTCAAGGAATTAGAGCAGGCAAAATTAAGTCAAAAGCAAATGGGTATGTGTGTATAGGTCAAATAAGACAAGCTTTAAGGCTGCATAGTACCTATGTTGTCTTAAGTTTATCTATGCATAATAATTTTACTCCTACTGTATACACACACATATTAAAGTACATACACTGCTAACTTAGTTTCATATATGGAAGCAATTAGCAGAGCTAGTGAAATACCCTGTTAGATTTCCACACATATCTCTGGATTGACGTAAACGAGCCCAAAACTCAGTCACTAAGACTGACTTGATATATATGTGTATGTATCTAATTATTACTAAACCAGTTTTTAAAATTTTTATTTATTTATTTGCAAGCAGAAAGAGATAGAAGGGGGGGTGGGTGAAAAGGGTGTGTCAGGGCCTCCAAACACTGCAAACGAGCTCCAGATACATGTGCCACTTTGCGCATCTGGCTTTACCTGGGCACTAGGGAATCGAACCTGCATTGTTAGGAATTACAGGCAAGCCCCTTAACCACTGGCTTCTTTATACTGCTGTTGTTTTTATACTGCTGTTTTAAAGTGCATACCTCTCTTTTTCATATTTTATTTATTTGAGAGCAAGAGAGAGAGGCGGGGGGGGGGGAGAGAGAGAAAGGGAGAGAGAATGGGTGCACCAGGGACTCCAGCCACTGTGAAGGAACTCCAGATGAATGGGGAATCAAACTTGGGCTGTTAGACTTTGCAGGCGAGAGCCTTAACCACTGAGCCATCTCTCCAGCCCCTTAAGCTATTTTTTTCAACCACACGTGGAACTCTTCAAAAATGAATATGCACTGGGGCATACCCAAAGGGCAGTAGGAAATTTGAAGACTAGGTTCTATAAAAATCATGGTTTCTGGCCATGAATAATAAAGTCGAGGTTGATTAAAAACCTCCCCTGCACAATTAAAGTTTCAAAGGTCCTATTTCAAAGCTCACAAATTAAGAAGTTTCAGTAGAAGAGTTAAAATAAAGTAGCCATGAGAACATCGCCAGTGGAGTGACGTTAATAGCTTTGAATACCTTTGTAAACAAGAACCGTGGTCAAAGGTAATGAGTCTGGAGTTCAAATTCACAAGAGTGAAAACCCAAAAGACGTAAAAATTCATAAACCAGTACAAGTAGGACGCCGTGCGTTTCAGAGGTGAGTGTGGTCGTGGCAGCTTCTCCTTTGTGGTCTGTTTTCTGTTAAGATTTTAAACAACAAAAATGAAGACTTCTCCCCCCCACACACACAAAAAAATACTTAAAAGCAAAAATCAGTGAAATAAATGTTCCAGTAAGAAAACCAGTAACATCAAAGTAGGACTGTTGGACTTACATAACACGGCAGATTCCTGTGAGGTAAGTAAGAGAAGGAAGCAAGTGATAATGCACACAAGGACCCAGCTACAGGTGAGTAGAGATGCAAAAGACAGGCCGGACATCCTGTCGCACGCCTTTGATTCCAGCACCTGGGATGGCGAGGTAGGAGGATCGCTACCACCCTGAGACTACATAGGGAATTCCAGGCCGGCCTGGGCTACAGCGAGACCCTGCCTCTAAATAAATAAACAAGATTCAAAAGATAATGTGAAACTGGGCTCGGTGGTATATGCCTGTGATCTCAAAACGTGTCTTTGAGAGAAGCGTCTCACTCTGAAGTGAACAGAGGTTTGTACTGTCCACTATCGTAAAGACAGGATGTTGCTTCAGGGCAAATGTTGGGCAGATTTACTTGTAGCACATTTTAGAAGGTTCCAGGCTTTTGAACTGTGATGCTGACCCACTTGGCTGCTCTGTGTCGTTGCACCCCGGGGTTCGAGGGCCAAGGGAGCAGATCAGACGGGAACACGGAGGGGACGATGATTCCTGCTCTGCCACGAGTAACAAAACTTCGTCAGTCACCCGCACGCCTCCGTCGTCTACTACCTGTGTCCAAAGAACCAGGGCAGACCAGCATTCTTTTCCAAGCTGGGCAAAAAAAAAAAAAAAAAAATCTCAGACCCTATGCAGTTCTTGGCAAATTATCACCTCAAAATGTATACGATAAAGCAGTAATCTACTACGACTACATGGAATAAAATTCCTAACTGGGGGGGAACTAAAAAGAACTGACTTTTAAATCAGAAATGAAGCTGGAATTTTTTTTCTGTAACTAATATATTCAGTGTTGTATTGAAGATCCTAGCTAGGGCAATAAAACAAGAAAGATGCAGGCATAAGGATCAGAAGGAGAAAATAAAACTGTCATTATTTGTGTCACAGAAAATCAAAGTAATCCACAGTCATGTTATTAGTAATAATACGCATTAAGGAAACTAGACACAAGAACAGTTTATACAAATAGCTCCTTGAAATTGGTTGTCTATACCTACACTAGCAACAAACAGGAAAATGTAATTAAAATGACACAGTTTATAACACTATCACAGAATATAAAAGATTTAAGAATAAGCCCTATCAAAAAAAAAAGTATAAGACCTCTATAGGGAATATCCATCTTAAGAAATATTTTAAAAGACCTAAATAAATGGAAAAAATCATAGCATGTTTATTGATGGAAGGCTTACTTCTGTGAATTTTATAGAACTCACTAATGTTATAAATTTTATACAGAATATGAAATGGCTGGGCATGTCCTCCAGCAGAATAAGTACAGGGGGATCATTTCTGTATCAGATGTAATTACTATGGCTCTCTGTTAATTTAAACTAGGTGGTATTAATAGGTAGAAAACTGATGAGTAAAGACGTCCAAAATCATATGATAGCCAACTATTCTGTTAAAGGTAAAAAATTTTTTAAACAAATATAGCTGGAAATTTTTCACTTCTATGAAATAAAATTTGATCACTGTCCCATGTCATAGCCAATAACTTCATATGAGTAAAGAATTGACCCATGTTTTCCACTGAGACTTTGGAAGAGTAATGTTTAAATGTTGGAGTTGAGAACATTTTCCACACACAAAAATATTGCCTATCGAAGAATATTTCTAAACTTGACTGTTAAAAACTTTCGTTTATTTATAAAAAGAACAGGGCTGGAGAGATAGCTTAGCAGTTAAGGTGCTTGCCTGTGAAGCCTAAGGACCCATGTTCGATCTCTCTCCAGATCCCACGTAAGCCAGATGCACAAAGGTGAGGCAAGTGCAAGGTCGCCCATGCCCACTAGGTGGCGCAAGAGTCTGCAGTTTGATTTCAGTGGCTGAGGCCCTGGCAAGCCAATTCTCTCTCTCTCTCTGAAATATAATAAAATAAAATTTAGGGGCTGGAACAGTTAAGGTGCTTATCTGTGAAGTCTAAGGACCCAAGTTCAAGTTGGCACATGACTCTGGAGTTCATTTGCAGTGGGTGGAGGCTCTGCTGCACCCATTCTCTCTCTCTCTAACAAATAAATCAAAACAAAATGTTTAAAACTTAAAATTTGGAAAGCAAGTTTGAAAATGGATTTTAGGAGATAATCCAAATATATCTGCATCCCTTATTATGGTCAAATGTGTTCCTCGGTCCCTGTGGTTAGATGAGGTTCAGACCTCTATTTTGGGCCAATGACTTGTAAATGGAAGCAATATGTGACTCTGATATGCTGACCATGGGATCTCCAGAGCTCTTTCCTCCCAGCACAGCCACTGTCAATATCTGAGTTGTTGACTACTTTGTGAGCTTGGTCCTTGAGTGACTGGAGTACCACTGTCTTCTCCTCCAACTGCAGAGGACACGTAGCATGAGTGAGACATGTACCTTTGTCGTCTTAGGCTGCTGGGATTTGAAGGGCTGTTTGTTACTGCAGCTTTTCAGAATCTCTCCTGACTGATGCGTACATTATACAAAACACAGTCAGACTGCTCTAGCACAGGTGTTTACAGCGTTCCCGCAAGGAGGGTCTAAAAACATAAAAATTTACTCAGTAGGAAGCTATTTAGCACTGAGTGAGATAACGACAACGACTTACCGTGTGTGAGGCTTATTAATGTAAATAAAGTAGAAAAGCAAACCTAAAAGATATGTAGTAAAGAATTATATTAGGTGATTTTACACATACATATTGTTCAATGCCATATGTATTTTTATGAAAGTAGAAACTCCAGTGCGAGCACTCCTTTAAGAATACACATGGTAATAATGAAAGTATACATGTAAAGGAGGGACTCAGGAAGATGGCTAGTTGAAGCAGAAGAGCTGGGGTCGGGGCAGGGTAAAACTACCTTGATGTGGATTATGGTCAAAATCTTAATGTTGGGAATGGAGGAGGAAGAGTATAAGAACTTTTATTGAAAATGCCCTAAATTGTGGTTTATTCATGGGTTGATAATGCTTTTTTATTTTATTTATTTATTTGGGAGTTGCATACAGCTGGTTACTGCAAATGAACTCCAGACACATGTACCACTTTGTGCCTCTACCTTTACACAGATATTGTTGAATGAAACCCCTGCCAACAGGCTTTGCAAGCAAGCACCTTTCACCACTGAGCCATCTCCCCAATCCCACTGATGACAATTTATTTAATATATTTGAGAGAGAAAGAGGCAAAGAGAGAGAGAGAATGAGAATGGGTGCATGAGGGCCTCTAGCCACTAGAAATGAACTTCAGATGCATGTGCCACCTTGTGCATCTGGCTTTATGTGGGTACTTGGGAATCAAACCTGGGTCCTTTGGGTTTGCCAGCAATCGCCCTAACCACTAAGCAATCACTCCAGCCCATGAATACTTTTTTGTTTTGTTTTTCTTTGAGTTTGGGTCTCACTCTAACCCAGGCTGACCTGGAATTGCCTATGTAGTCTCATGCTGGACTCAAACTCATGGCAATCCTCCTACCTCTGTCTTCCAAGTACTGGGATTAAAGGTATGCACCACCATGCCTGGCCCCATGAATGCTTTTTGAAACAAGATTTTAGTTAAGTCATAATTTAGTACTATGTTCCTAAGATTGAAAGGAAAATGCATGACCACTGTGTGACATGGTCCTCTAAGGTAACTTTTGCCATCTGTTGCAGTCAGGTTTGTATTGCTGGTAGAAATCACATGACCAAGAGCAGCTTTTGGGGAAAAGTGTTTATTTTGGCTTACAGACTTGAGGGGCAGGGAAAATGATAGCATGTGCAAAACATCACCCCATGGCCAACATAAGGTGGACAATAGCAACAGGACAGTGTGTCAAACACTGGCAAGGGGAAACTGACTATAACACCCATAAGCCCACCCCCAACAATACACTGCCTCCAGGAGGCGTTAATTCCCAAATCTCTATCAGCTGGGAACCTAGCATTCACAACATCTAGGTTTATGGGAGACACCTGAATCAAACCACCACATTCCGCCCCTGGTCCCATAAACTGATAACCATACATGATGTAAAATGCAATGCATTCTGCCAACTTTAAAAGTCCTCATAGTTTTTATCAATTCCAATGATGTTCATACATCCCCATAGTCTAAGATCTTTTAACTGAGCCATAATACCAAAAAATCCCCCTACAACTGTTGGGCTCTGAAAGGCCCAGGTGTGAGGCCTAGTGGAACTTCCTGAGCCTAGCTAAAGTTTGGTGATCTGCCTCTGGCCAGACGTGACTCAGCAAGACACCTAATGGCTTCTTGCCTGCTACTTCCGCATGGGATTTAGAATTATCATTTCAATAGTCACAGTTTACTATTGGCCCTTACCTTTCCCCACCATCCTAAAATCCCCACCCTCATCCCCAACATTATATAGGCAACTGCTCATAGCAATAAATCGAGTTCCTGATTCGACAAGACTCCCGACTCAGTGTGATTTTTCTCCGGTGGCCAGGAGAGGTCTGAGTCGTTGGACGCTCATCTCCTCCTCAACCCCTTGGGAGGAACCAGCAGGCCCGGTCCTTCCCTCGGCACTACCTGCCCCTGCCGGCGGAGCCCGGCATCTGGTGCCCAACGTGGGGCTCTCGGAGCCCGGCATACAACCCATAATGGCACAGAATTAAACAATCACACTGCAAAGGATGGCATTGGGCATAGCAAAGAAACATTCAACCAATACAAGATTTAAACCAAGCAGGACAAACACCAAACTGTAGTTTCAAGTCCAACAACTCTAGTCAGTGACAAATATCCAAGTCTGATAATTCCAGCCACCAACAAGTCTCTGGCATTCCAATTCCACCCCTCCAGCTAGGCTACTCACAGTCTTGGAAAACTTCATCATTGCCTGGAGAGATGGCTTAGCGGTTAAGCGCTTGCCTGTGAAGCCTAAGGACCCCGGTTCAAGGCTCAATTCCCCAGGACCCACGTTAGCCAGATGTACAAGGGGGCGCACACATCTGGAGTTCTGTTTGCAGTGGCTGGAAGCCCTGGAGCGCCCATTCTCTCTCTCTCTCTCTCTCTCTCTCTATCTGCCTCTTTCTCTCTGTCTGTCACTCTCAAATAAATAAATAAAAATGAACAAAAAAAAATAAAAAAAAAAAAAACTTCATCAGGGCTGGCAGCTTTCCTTAGCAGCCATCCTGTGGTCCCGGCATCTCCACTGGGTCTCCACTGCAACCCACAGTTCATCCTCATGGCTCCATTGGGTCTCCATGCAGGCATCCAGCAAACCTGCTTCACACTGCCCATGGCCAGTTCCAAAACACAAGACTGTGTTGCAAACACAATGACCCTCTCTTTCCTGTATTTCTTATATTCCACAATATTATTATTATGGAATATTATATTCCACCAGGTAGGGTGTCAATTTGTTAATCTGGGGGAATAAAGCCGACTTTGAAGAACAGAACACTCCCTGAACATCCAGGCCCCTTCAAAAGAGTCTACATTATTCCTATTGCTCAGTGCTGGTCAGCTGGCCCAATCTCAACAGTTGTAATCTTTCATATAGTTGCAGGTGAACTGGCAGCAATTTAAGCCCAAAGACTTCATTTTTTTTCTGTTCCATATCCCTCTGCACACACCAGTCCATTTCTATGCAATGCAACCTTGCACAACTTCTCAGGACGCGGCCATGACAGCAAGCCTCTCACAAAAACTGCTTGTAGCCCAGTCCAGGAAAAGCTCTTTCTCACCCTCACAAGTCAAACCTCACAGTCCTTAGTTCTTACTGCGTTCGTGTCTTTTGTTGTTGTTGTTGTTTTGTTTTGTTTTGTTTTTGTTTCTCCAAGGTAGGGTCTTGCTCTAGCTCAGGCTGACCTGGAATTCACTATGTAGTCTCAGGGTGGCCTCGAACTCACGGTGATCCTCCTACCTCTGCCTCCCGAGTGCTGGGATTAAAGGTGTGCACCACCACGCCCGGCTACATTCAGATCTTTCAACTCTGATCAGAATAGTCTATCAAGCTGTACTTACAGCACTGCAAGATGTGTCTTAGGCCAAGGTTTCAAATCCTTTCGCATTCCTCTTGAAAATCAGCTCCAAAAGGCCAAAGCCACACAGTCAGGTGTCTAGCAGCAATCCCACTCCTCAGTACCAACATTACTGTTGCAGTCAGCTTCACATTGCTGGCAGAAATCACCAGACTAAGAGCAGTTTGGGGGAAAAAGGGTTTATTTTGACTTACAGACTCCAGGAGAAGCTCCATGATGGCAGCAGAAAAAGATGGCATGAGCAGAGGGTGGACCTCACCACCTGGCCAACATCAGGTGGACATAGAGTCCAACAACAGGAGAGTGTGCCAAACACTGGCAAGGGGACACTGGCTATAACACCCATAAGCCTGACCCCAACAATACACTGCTCCAGGAGGCGTTAGTTCCCAAATCTCCATCAGCTGGGAACCTAGCATTCAGAACACCTGTTTATGGGGGACACCTGAATCAAATCACCACCCCATCTCTATCAGAAGCAGCTGAGACCTCTTGTGATCAACTCCAGACTGAGCCTGTTAACATCCCCCATAGGAGAGGGATGAGGAAAGGCTCTCAGACCCTTGCAGTGTCCACCGTTGTTTATCACCACTGATGACTTCTGTCTCTCCCTCACGGAGGAGGTTTTCCACTCAGCTCCAGCCTGACTTCTCAGTGGCCTTGCAGTCCAAGCATGTGGGTGGAGTCTTCAACAATTTACTTTTGTGCCTTTTTGTTTGAGGAATGTCCATATTATTCTTCCTATGGATGCACCCAGTTACACTGCCACCACCAGTATAAAACTCCCTTTTCTCTACGCCCTCACCAGTATTTGTAATTTGGGGATGAAGGGGACTGGCGGCCATCCTTACTAGGGCAAGGTGGTGCTGGGATTCTAATCAGCCTAGAAGTTCATGCATCACTCTCTTTTATCCCTGAGGTCCTTGGTCGTTTACCATGGTCAAGGCTGAGCAGGAGATCATTCCTGCATAAAACAATGAATGGAGAGATGCCTTAGGGGTTAAGGTGCTTGCCTGTGAAGCGTAAGGAGCCAGGTTCAGTTCCCCAGAACCCACGTAAGCCAGATGCACAAGGTGAGGCATGGGTCTGGAGTTCGTTTGCAGCGGCAGGGCAGCCTGGTGTGCCCATTCTCTTTCTCTCTGTCTATACCTCTCTCTCTCTCAAATAAATAAATAAATAAATAAAACATTTAAAGAAAATAATGAAGGAATGTTGACCATCTTACTCCATTGCTCCCATGCCTCTGTTGGGCACTGGTCCAGGGACCAGGATTGGTTTTTGACACAAGAAAGCTCTTGAAGACAGGGATCTCAGTCTACTGAGACGTATTGGTCAATAAATAAGTTCTGTAAATGCTGAAAGTGGGGTGGGGGGCGATTTCTAATCCAGGCTCTGATGAGAGCATAGGTGATGATTCTCAGCCTCAGATCTATGCTGTAGGATCTTCCCAGGGAAATAGTCGGATGATGGGAACCGGAGCTGAATAAGAGGGAGAGGGGTGTTTGCAGGCTGCATTACGCCTCACATCCACCAAGTGAAGGTTTTGAGCAACTCTGGGATTCTGTCTTGATAGATCCAAAGGGGAGAGTGACACTGTGAAAACAATCAGGTCAGGCAGGACCTTGGGGGAGAGTGGACTTTGGTCTGAAGCAGTCAGTCACATTGGGGTGTGGAAGGATATCAGACTTGTGTTTTGGAACCGGGGCTGTGTGGGGGAGATCACTTAGAGAGTGTGTCAGCATTGGCCGCACGCAACACGTGGCACCATCAGAGTTCGATTGAAAGAAGATTAATGAGGGGCTATTTGCCGAGGCACAGGCAAATCAAAGAAGGGGTGCAGCAGGGACTGGCAGCTGCAGGACTTCACCCCATCCCGCCCATGGGGGTCAAGGGCAGGGAGCTGTAGCTGTTGAGATACACAGTTACCGCGAACCCAAGCCCAGGGGTGTGGCACCCCACCCTGGGTCCTTCTGCCCTGCGCTTCCCACTGACCCTACCAGCAGACACGCGTGGGAGGCGGGCCGCGGTATCTGTGAAGGTGAGCCTCCTGGCACAGAGAAGGGTGTCGAGGGTGAATGAAGAAAACTTGCCCAGGAGGCTCATCGTGGAGTCAATGTTTGTGCCCATAAACCATTCATGTGCTGAAAGAGCAGACCTCCAAGGAGGGCACCTTTGGACGTAGTTAGCTTTAGGTGAGGTCATGAAGTGGGGTCCTAGGATGGAATCCGTATCCTCATAAGAAAAAGACAAGAGAGATGAGATGCTTGTGCGATCTTTCTCTTCCAACGCCCCCATTCCTTTGTATCCCTTGCAATGCACTTCTAAGCCTCTAGAATTGTAAGACATAAATGTCTGTTGGTTCAAACCTGCAGTCTATGGAACCATATTATGATAGCCAGCAAAGGACGGTGGCTTCAACCAAAGCGTAACAACCCAGACTTTGTAAAATTTTATTTACTTATTTGAGAAAGAGGTAGATTAGAGAGAAAGACAGAGAATGGGTGCACCGGGGCCTCTAGACACTGCAAATGATCTCCAGACACATGTACCAGCTTGTGCATCTGGTTTTATGTGAGTACTAGGAAATTGAACCTGGTTTTTTTTTTTTTGTTTTTTTTTTTTGCTTTGCTGGCAAGTCCCTTAACCACCAAGCCATCTTCCCAGCCCTAGCATAGACTTTTATCGTGGAGTTTCTTTTTTTTTTGGTTTTGTTTTGTTTTGTTTTGATTATGTATTTGTAAGGAGAGAGAGAAAAAAAGAGAGAGAGAGAAAGCGCCAGGGCCTCCTGCCACTTCAAACAAACTCCAGACACATGTGCCACTTTGTGCACTGGCTTTTTGCGGGTACTGGGAAGTTGAACCCAGCCCACCAGGTTTTATAAGCAAGCACCTTTAACCACTGAGCCATCTCTCCAGCTCCCCAGACTTATTTTTTTTTTGTTTTTATTTATTTATTTGAGAGTGACAGACAGAGAGAGGAAGAGGCAGATAGAGGGAGAAAATGGGCACACCAGGGCTTCCAGCCACTGCAAACGAACTCCAGACATGTGCGCCCCCTTGTGCATCTGGCTAACGTGGGTCCTGGGGAATTGAGTCTTGAACCAGGGTCCTTAGGCTTCACAGGCAAGCCCTTAACCGCTAAGCCATCTCTCCAGCCCCAGACTTATTTTTTAATGAGAACGGCTAGAGAGATGCTCAACAAAGTACTTGCTGTTTGAGCATGAAGAGTAAGTTCAGATCTTCAGAACCCATATAAAAAGCTGTAATCCAGGCTGGAGAGATGGCTTAGTGGTTAAGGCATTTGCTTCTGAAGCCTAAGGATCCAGGTTTGGTTCCCCAGTACACATATAAGCCAGATGCACAAGGTGGCACATGCATCTGGAGTTTATTTGCAGTGGCTGAAGACCCTAGTGAGCCCATTCTCTCTCTCTCTCTCTCTCAAATAAAAAAAAAAAATTTTTAAAGAACATATTTTTTAAAAGAGCTGTAATCGGGCTGGAGGATGGCTTAGCAGTTAAGTCGTTTGTCTACAAAGCCAAAGGACCCAAAGGTTCGATTCCCCAGGACCCACATAAGCCAGATGTACAAGGGGGTGCACACATCTGGAGTTCATTTTCAGTGGCTGGAGGTCCTGGCATGTGCCCATTATCTCTTTCTCTCTCTCTCCCTCTCTCTCTCTCTCCCTCTTTCTCTGTCAAATAAATAAAAATAAATTTAAAAAAAGAGCTGTAATCCCAGCCCTGGGTGCTAAGACATAAGGATTCTTGGGGTTTGCTGTGATGTCCTCTATATTTGCCCTTCAATCTGTCCTGTGATTGGGGCTGTCATTTGTTTGCTGAGTTAGGACTCGAGAGCTGGCTATGGACCGTCCACGCATGCTATTGTGCTGAGGTCACGCGGGCTTCTGGGTGACCTGCTAGAGGTTCACTCTTCAACCAGTAGGTATGTGTTCATGTCCTGACCATCAGATGTGTGTTGGAACATCAGGGGTACAGATGGCAGCCAGTCAGGAAGTTACCTTTTCATCCAAAAAGGAGTCTCTTCCCCCCAATAGTTGTGCTACAAATCTCACAGGTCTGTGATACTGAGTCATGCGGAACTGCAAGCTGATGAAAGCGATGATCGCGGACGACCTGGGCGTGTCATTATTTGTAGGTGTGAGTCCTGCCTAGTATCTACCTTTTCTGCAACAGGAGGCTCTGACACAGCGCTGGATGGGGAACAGAGCAGGTGGGTCACACGAAGCATCAGTAAAATAATACAGACCACACTCGGGAGAAAGATTTCACAAGTGGTACATCGATTTCCTGGGTTATGAGGGATTCACCACACCAGGCCTGTGCCAATCATCTCTGTCTCAAGATGTGTTTGCAAACCAAGCTCAATATAATAGCCGAGCGTCTGTTTAATTCACGTCTATTTGTTCCCCAAAATTAGTGATTCGGCATATCGTAAGATATTTGCAATTTGTAAAAGCACTCGTGTCTCTACAGAAGTCTAAAGTTCAAGAGCTCCTTTGAGAATTGCTGACAATTACAGGTGTTTAGTTCGGATATCTGAGTGCCAAAAACCATCTCTGTAACCGAAGATAATGCTGTCTCTATCCAGCAAGCATCACATTTGCATATGCAGAAGTAGCTCAGCTAGCAGCATGGGGATTAGTTACAAAATGCCAGCAATCCCAACGTCTTTGTTTAGGCATCTGTTTGTAAGGAACCCAAACTAAGATGTGAGCACATCTAGTTTACTTTGGACCTGATCCCAGGAAAACACTGGCCGGGGAATGTGGAAGCGAGGCAAGTAGCAGGGCCGGCCTGGTGGTCTCTTGACGCTGAATCCTGCCGTGGGATTCTGAAAACTGTGAATATGTTAGCAGTCACCCCATGCACGAGGCAGGGACCATCTCTCGTGAGTTGTCTGGGCGAGTACGGTGCACGTGTCGGTGTGACCATGTGGAGAAGTCAGGCAAAGCAGAACAACTTGGGATGGAAGTCAAGTCCACACACACTGACACGAAGGAGGCTGAAGAGCTGGGCAGGGCACCAACAGTAACTTGTACCCAGCCAGACAGCGTCAGCGGTTCTTACTGCCATCCCGTCAGTTTAGAGGACCTGGGGTGGATGTCTTAGCTGACCGAGGTGGGAATGAAGTAACAATAACAGCTGGTTAGTGTACATTGACTCAGGGCAGTAGAAGATCAGGAGCCCGTTGGCCCTGCAGCTGTGAAGTCCACGGACAAGGCAATGAGAGAATGTTGGCCGAGGGAGTCTACGAACCGTCCCACTTCCATCCAAATGTGGGACCCCAGGGCCACACGGAAGGGACAGGAGCATGAGCTGCCAACACTCTGGTCTGCCAGCTGGGCTTCCGTGGGCCTGCTGGAGCAGTTCAGATTGGGGTCTCTTTCTGGATATAGGAAAGTTCTTGTGTTTGGAGAGACTACTGCTTACCTTAGCCTGCTGCCTTCCAGATACTTCCCAAGCAAACCTCAATCTGTAGGGTTTGCAAAGATCTTGACCCCCTCCTGTGTTTCATTGTCTACCAGTTCCCAAGGCTGGATTTTCTTTTCTTTCTTTTTTTTTTTTTTTTTCTTTTTTTTAGAAAGAGAGAGAGAATTGGCACACCAAGGAATCAGGCATTGCAATTGAACTCCAGACGCTTGCGCCATCTAGTGGGCATGTACGACCTTGCGCCTGCCTCACCTTGTGTGTCTGCTTACGTGGGATTTGGAGAGTTGAATTAGAATTCACAGGCAAGCGCCTCAACTGCTGAGGCATCTCTCTGGCCCCCAAGGCTGGATTTTCACTGAAAGAAGCTGATCCTTACGCCATAGGTAAGTGAGTCCAGTCTGAAAGTGACTGCAGAGAATTAGCAAAGGGTCCCAGGATGTGATTCTGAGGACCCTACCAAGCTCAAGAGGAGCCTGGGGGCTGGAGAGATGGCTTAGCGGTTAAGCGCTTGCCCGTGAAGCCTAAGGACCCCAATTCGAGGCTCAATTCCCCAGGACCCACATTAGCCAGATGCACAAGGGAGCGCACGCATCTGGAGTTCGTTTACAGAGGCTGGAAGCTCTGGTGCACCCATTCTCTCTCTCTCTCTACCTCCTTCTCTCTGTCACTCTCAAATAAACAAATAAACAAACAAAAAAAAAAAAAAAGAGGAGCCTGGTTAAGACTGCTGGGCATCAGCCTTTGCCTACTGAATCTCTTCATCTGAGGGCAGGATCACTTTTAAGAAGCAACCCAGGTGTGATGGTTTGGATGTAAATATGTATCCCCCATAGCATCAAGGATATTTTTTAAAATTTAATTTATTTCAGAGAGTGAGAGAGAAAGAGGCAGAGACAGAGAGAGAATGGTCATGCTAGGGCTTCCAGCCATGGCAAACGAACTCCAGATGCATATGCCACCTTGTGCATCTGGCTTACGTGGGTCCTGGAGATTCAAACCTGGGTCCTTTGGCTTTGCAGGCAAACACCTTAACTGCTAAGCTATCCCTCCAGCCCAATGTCAGGGATTTTTTTTTTTTTTTTCTGATCAAGCTTTGAGCTTGCAACTTGAGTCTCCAGAGGGTGGAATTCTGCCAGAGAGGGTCCTGCAGCCCAGCCCTACCAGGAGTATAGAGAAAGCAGTCTGAGCTGCGGGTGTCTGAGCTTGCGGCTGCCGATTTCTCTCTGCTGCGCACGCTGGAGTGAGCCAGCTTCTCCCAGCATGCCGGAGCTTACCCTGAATCCCGCAAGCCGGAAATAAGCCCATCAGCTGCTTTTGGGTCAGGCATTTGTCCCAGCAGCCAGAAAGTAACTAGACCACCAGACCACTCTGATACAACCAGAGCTGTGACTCTCAAACTTCGCTACACACCATCACTCACCTGGCGAAGTGGTTTGACCGAAGTGTGCCCCATTGGCTCATGTGTTTTGGATAATTGGATCCCAGCTGGCGGCACTTTGGGAAAGTTGTGGGGCCTTTGGGAGGCAGAGGAGGCCCGTTGCTGGGAGCAGGTTCCAAGACCACTCAGACTGCTTCCTTCCTACTTGACGCTCAGCTATCCAATCTGGCCACACTGTCCCCACCATGGTGAAAGGTCCCCTTGAAGCGGAAAGCTGAAATCAACCCCTTTCCTTCCATCAGCTGCTTCCGGTTAGGTGTTTAATCTCAGCAACTAGGAGGCACCTGCGAATACCTTGGGAGCTTCTAAAACTCTGCGTGTGGGGACCAAGTCCAAGGCTGATTTCACGCAAACCCAGGCGTTAGATCTGGGAGGTGGGATTCTTTAAGGTTTCCCCAGGTGAGCACCTGATCTGTGGTAACAGATGAAACTGTCAGATAGGTTGACCTTGGAAGCTGGGTTGTTTTATTTTCTTTCTTTTTCTTTTTTTTTTTTTTTTTTTTTGAGGCAAAATCTCACTCTAGCCCAGGCTGACCTGGCATTCATTCTGTACTTCTAGGCTGGCCTTGAACTCACAGAGATCCTCCTACCTCTGCCTCCTGAATGCTAAGATTAAAGGTGTGCACCACCACACCAAGCTTTCTTTTTCTTTGAAGAGTTTTTTTTTTTTTTTTTTTTTTAAATGGGGCCACATGTCTTTAATCCCAGCACTCGTAAGGCAAAGGTAGGAGGGTCACTGTGAGTTCGAGGCCACCCTGAGACTACACAGTGAGTTACAGGTCAGCCTAGGATAGAGTGAGACCCTACCTCGAAAACCAAGTAAAAGAAAGAAAGACAGAAAATGGATTCTTTTTGCTCTTAGCCTTAGAAGTTGTCTAAAACTCTCATTTTATCAGCAAGCAAACTAAGCCTAAAAGGTAAAAAAAAATCAGTGACTAAATAGTTAACTGAATTTCTGTTTTTGTTTCACTCAGTACAGTGACCATGCACGGCAGCTTGGATTTCACAAGTCATTGTTGCAACAAGAAATCACGTGTGTGTGACCTAAATGTTTCAAGCACCCTCTTGGCCTGATGTAAAGCTTTTCGTAAGACACGACTCTGTATTTTTGTCTTAATTTCTAAGCATTTCAATATTTTCATGCCCCACCTGGCCTCCACATAAACAGTAAAAGCAAGAATTTTCGACAACACTGTAAAATGTATATAACCAACAAGTAAAAAATTAAGAAATCCTTCAAAGTACATATTTTAAAAGGCTTTTCCCGGAGCCCAGGAAACAGTATAGAGGAATCGGCAGGTTAAACAGGAGTGTCGCTTTTTCGCCACTGGCCTAAAAGCCTGCTCCAGGGAGATGGTGGCAGACACCAAGGAGACTCAAACCTTATCAAAGCAGAAAATCAGAGACTGTTGAGAGCTCAGTAATAAAAGAGACTTATAACATGTCGCCCGAGGCTCAAGGAACATTGCAGAAGAGTGTTGGGAAAGAATGGAAGACCACGGGGTGGGAAAGTGTATCCTGAGATATTATCCTCTCCCCACCCCCACAGAGACCGACTGGCACATTCATAACCCCACAGGGAACACTGAAACCCCCACTGAGGAGAGCCCTCGGCGGAATGAGGACGGGGAGAGGGTCATAAGAAGATAGCCTGATGGTATATCACCACTTTGCAATATGTTCATATATTTAAATTTCTCAATAACAAAGCTTTTAATATGTAAAAGAAACACATACAAAACCGTTTATAAAATATATTTTATTTATTTTTGAGAGAGAAAGAGGCAGAGAGAAAGAGAGAGAGAGAGAATGGGCGCACCAGGGCCTCCAGCCACTGCAAACAAACTGCAGACGCGTGCGTCCCCTTGTGCATCTGGCTTTCGTGGGTCCTGGGGAATTGAAGCAGTCAAAACCAAGTTCAAAATCAAATGCAATGAAGCTGAGCTGTTTCTGGCAGTGTCTGCCTGTGTTGCATCACACAACTTCACTGTAGCCCTGGATGTTTGTTTGTTTGTTTGTTGGTTGGTTGGTTTTGGTTTTGGTTTGGTTTTTTGAGGTAAGGTCTCACTCTAGCTCAGGCTGACCTGGAATTCACTATGGAGTCTCAGGGTGGCCTTGTACTCACGGCGATCCTCCTACCTCTGCCTCTCGAGTGCTGGGATTAAAGGTGTGCACCACCACGCCTGGCTCAGCCCTGGTTTTTAACACACAATGTGCACCCTTCACACCACGCATGCCATCCCTCCATGCCATACGATGCCAACCAGTTCTTCCTCAAACACTGCAGCTCAGAGCTGAGACCACTGTACATCACGAACTGCTGTGTTTTTACTGTGCATGCAAAGTGTTATGCTCTTTTGAAACACAATGTTTTTTAAAAAAAACAATATTTTATTTATCTCTTTGTTTGAGAGAGAGAAAGAGAAACAAGAGGCAGATAAAGAGAGAGAAAGGGCACACCAGGGCCTCTAGCCACTGCAAACAAACTCCAGACACATGTACCACCTTGTATATCTGACTTACATGAGTGTTGAGGAATTGAGCCTGGGTCCTTAGGCTTTGCAGGCAAGTCCCTTAACTGCTAAGCCATCTCTTCAGGCCTACAAGCACAATATTTTCATTATAAGAAACAATGACTTTAATACTTTATTTTTTATTTTATTTTAGTTTTATTTATTTGAGAGAGATAGAGGAAGATAGAGAGAGAGAGAATGGGCACACCAGGACCTACGGCCACTGCAATTGAACTCCAGATGCGTGTGCCCCCTTGTGCATCTGGCTAACATGGGTCCTGGGGAATTGAACCTGGATCCTCTGGCTTTATAGGCAAGTGCCTTAACCACTAAGCAATCCCTCCAGCCCACCTTTAATACTTTCTTACCATGGTTCTTCAGCATGTGCACATCAGCATGGTATATCTCGAGGTTGTATTGGGTGTGAATGTTTTACCTTAAAAATTGCTATTTGAGTTGCTGACTTGAGTTTCATTTAAAAAAAAATCAGTAAATGGGGCTGGAGAGATGACTCAGCTGTTAAAGATGGCTTGTTTGCAAAGCCTGATGGCCCAGGTTCGATTCCCCAGTACACACATAAAGCCAGATGCACAAAGTGGCACATGTGTCTGGAGTATATTTATAATGGCAGGAGGTCCTAGAGTACCCATACTCATTCTCTCTTTCTCTGTTTTCCTCTTTCTCTCTGTCTTTTAAATAGATAGATTCTTGTTTTTTTTTTTAAATCAGTAAATGTATTTTGACTTTGGATTAAAATGGAATTTCCTACAGTTTCTGAAATGGCCCTAAACATACTCCCGCCATTCTGTTCTATGTATTTATGTAAAGTGCCATTCTCAGCATTAGTGATTATAAAATCAAAATATCAATCAGCTGTGAAAAACATTGAGGGTGCTGTACTTTCTCAGTGTCAAATATTCAGCCAAAATTTAATTCTTCACGTAAAGAGAGACACATTCGTCTTATAAGCATGGCCGTTTGCTTTTGTCCTCAATAAGGGAGTCAAATTGTGTGCATAGCAAAGAATTGCTGTAGAACAAATTAGCAGTGAGTACTTGATTTGTATATCTACTTTATGTACCTTACGTACATAGGATTACATAAAATTTTCCCAAGCACAAAAGAGACACGGGCTGGAGAGAGAGTTCAGCACTTAAGGCACTTGCCTATGAAGACTAAGGACCAAGGTTTGATTCTCCGGTGCCCATGTAAGCCAGATGCAGATGGTGGCGCATGCATCTGGAGTTGGTTTGCAATGGCTGAAAGTGCGCTCTCTCTCCCTCTCTGTCTCTCTCAAATAAATAAATAATTTTCTTTTTAAAAAGGAGTCATGTATGGAAATAAGAAACTCTGGTCTAACCAAATGTGTCAAGAAACCATAACTAGGTTTTCAGTGTTGCTAACAAAGTTGTGAACATAAATTTTTTTAAATATAAAGAATAAAAACGATTGTTTTTTTTTGGGGGGGGGGGGTTTCGAGGTAGGGTTTCACTCTAGCCCAGGCTGACCTGGAATTCACTATGGAGTCTCAGGGTGGCCTCGAACTCACGGTGATCCTCCTACCTCTGCCTCCCAAGTGCTGGGATTAAAGGCGTGTGCCACCACGCCCGGCTAAAAACGATTGTTTAAGGGAAGAATCATAGGTGTGATGGTTTGGATGTAAATATGTATCCCCCATAGCATCAAGGATATTTTTTAAAATTTAATTTATTTCAGAGAGTGAGAGAGAAAGAGGCAGAGACAGAGAGAGAATGGTCATGCCAGGGCTTCCAGCCATGGCAAACGAACTCCAGATGCATATGCCACCTTGTGCATCTGGCTTACGTGGGTCCTGGAGATTCAAACCTGGGTCCTTTGGCTTTGCAGGCAAACACCTTAACTGCTAAGCTATCCCTCCAGCCCAATGTCAGGGATTTTTTTTCTTTTTCTGATCAAGCTTTGAGCTTGCAACTTGAGTCTCCAGAGGGTGGAATTCTGCCAGAGAGGGTCCTGCAGCCCAGCCCTACCAGGAGTATAGAGAAAGCAGTCTGAGCTGCGGGTGTCTGAGCTTGCAGCTGTCCATTTCTCTCTGCTGCGCACGCTGGAGTGAGCCAGCTTCTCCCAGCATGCCGGAGCTTACCCTGAATCCCGCAAGCCGGAAATAGCCCATCAGCTGCTTCCGGGTCAGGCATTTGTCCCAGCAGCCAGAAAGTAACTAGACCACCAGACCACTCTGATACAACCAGAGCTGTGACTCTCAAACTTCGCTACACACCATCACTCACCTGGCGAAGTGGTTTGACCGAAGTGTGCCCCATTGGCTCATGTGTTTTGGATAATTGGATCCCAGCTGGCGGCACTTTGGGAAAGTTGTGGGGCCTTTGGGAGGCAGAGGAGGCGCGTTGCTGGGAGCAGGTTCCAAGACCACTCAGACTGCTTCCTTCCTACTTGACGCTCAGCTATCCAATCTGGCCATACTGTCCCCACCATGGTGAAAGGTCCCCTTGAAGCGGAAAGCTGAAATCAACCCCTTTCCTTCCATCAGCTGCTTCCGGTTAGGTGTTTAATCTCAGCAACTAGGAGGCACCTGCGAATACCTTGGGAGCTTCTAAAACTCTGCGTGTGGGGACCAAGTCCAAGGCTGATTTCACGCAAACCCAGGCGTTAGATCTGGGAGGTGGGATTCTTTAAGGTTTCCCCAGGTGAGCACCTGATCTGTGGTAACAGATGAAACTGTCAGATAGGTTGACCTTGGAAGCTGGGTTGTTTTATTTTCTTTCTTTTTCTTTTTTTTTTTTTTTTTTTTGAGGCAAAATCTCACTCTAGCCCAGGCTGACCTGGCATTCATTCTGTACTTCTAGGCTGGCCTTGAACTCACAGAGATCCTCCTACCTCTGCCTCCTGAATGCTAAGATTAAAGGTGTGCACCACCACACCAAGCTTTCTTTTTCTTTGAAGAGTTTTTTTTTTTTTTTTTTTTTTTAAATGGGGCCACATGTCTTTAATCCCAGCACTCGTAAGGCAAAGGTAGGAGGGTCACTGTGAGTTCGAGGCCACCCTGAGACTACACAGTGAGTTACAGGTCAGCCTAGGATAGAGTGAGACCCTACCTCGAAAACCAAGTAAAAGAAAGAAAGACAGAAAATGGATTCTTTTTGCTCTTAGCCTTAGAAGTTGTCTAAAACTCTCATTTTATCAGCAAGCAAACTAAGCCTAAAAGGTAAAAAAAAATCAGTGACTAAATAGTTAACTGAATTTCTGTTTTTGTTTCACTCAGTACAGTGACCATGCACGGCAGCTTGGATTTCACAAGTCATTGTTGCAACAAGAAATCACATGTGTGTGACCTAAATGTTTCAAGCACCCTTTTGGCCTGATGTAAAGCTTTTCGTAAGACACGACTCTGTATTTTTGTCTTAATTTCTAAGCATTTCAATATTTTCATGCCCCACCTGGCCTCCACATAAACAGTAAAAGCAAGAATTTTCGACAACACTGTAAAATGTATATAACCAACAAGTAAAAAATTAAGAAATCCTTCAAAGTACATATTTTAAAAGGCTTTTCCCGGAGCCCAGGAAACAGTATAGAGGAATCGGCAGGTTAAACAGGAGTGTCGCTTTTTCGCCACTAGCCTAAAAGCCTGCTCCAGGGAGATGGTGGCAGACACCAAGGAGACTCAAACCTTATCAAAGCAGAAAATCAGAGACTGTTGAGAGCTCAGTAATAAAAGAGACTTATAACATGTCGCCCGAGGCTCAAGGAACATTGCAGAAGAGTGTTGGGAAAGAATGGAAGACCACGGGGTGGGAAAGTGTATCCTGAGATATTATCCTCTCCCCACCCCCACAGAGACCGACTGGCACATTCATAACCCCACAGGGAACACTGAAACCCCCACTGAGGAGAGCCCTCGGCGGAATGAGGACGGGGGAGAGGGTCATAAGAAGATAGCCTGATGGTATATCACCACTTTGCAATATGTTCATATATTTTAAATTTCTCAATAACAAAGCTTTTAATATGTAAAAGAAACACATACAAAACCGTTTATAAAATATATTTTATTTATTTTTGAGAGAGAAAGAGGCAGAGAGAAAGAGAGAGAGAGAGAATGGGCGCACCAGGGCCTCCAGCCACTGCAAACAAACTGCAGACGCGTGCGTCCCCTTGTGCATCTGGCTTTCGTGGGTCCTGGGGAATTGAAGCAGTCAAAACCAAGTTCAAAATCAAATGCAATGAAGCTGAGCTGTTTCTGGCAGTGTCTGCCTGTGTTGCATCACACAACTTCACTGTAGCCCTGGATGTTTGTTTGTTTGTTTGTTTTGGTTTTGGTTTTGGTTTTTTGAGGTAAGGTCTCACTCTAGCCCAGGCTGACCTGGAATTCACTATGGAGTCTCAGGGTGGCCTTGTATTCACGGCGATCCTCCTACCTCTGCCTCCCGAGTGCTGGGATTAAAGGTGTGCACCACCACGCCTGGCTCAGCCCTGATTTTTAACACACAATGTGCACCCTTCACACCACGCATGCCATCCCTCCATGCCATACGATGCCAACCAGTTCTTCCTCAAACACTGCAGCTCAGAGCTAGACCACTGTACATCACGAACTGCTGTGTTTTTACTGTGCATGCGAAGTGTTATGCTCTTTTGAAACACAATGTTTTTAAAAAAGAACAATATTTTATTTATTTCTTTGTTTGAGAGAGAGAAAGAGAAACAAGAGGCAGATAAAGAGAGAGAAAGGGCACACCAGGGCCTCTAGCCACTGCAAACAAACTCCAGACACATGTACCACCTTGTATATCTGACTTACATGAGTGTTGAGGAATTGAGCCTGGGTCCTTAGGCTTTGCAGGCAAATCCCTTAACTGCTAAGCCATCTCTTCAGGCCTACAAGCACAATATTTTCATTATAAGAAACAATGACTTTAATACTTTATTTTTTATTTTATTTTAGTTTTATTTATTTGAGAGAGATAGAGGAAGATAGAGAGAGAGAGAATGGGCACACCAGGACCTACGGCCACTGCAATTGAACTCCAGATGCGTGTGCCCCCTTGTGCATCTGGCTAACGTGGGTCCTGGGGAATTGAACCTGGATTCTTTGGCTTTGTAGGCAAGTGCCTTAACCACTAAGCAATCCCTCCAGCCCACCTTTAATACTTTCTTACCATGGTTCTTCAGCATGTGCACATCAGCATGGTATATCTCGGGGTTGTATTGGGTGTGAATGTTTTACCTTAAAAATTGCTATTTGAGTTGCTGACTTGAGTTTCATTTAAAAAAAAATCAGTAAATGGGGCTGGAGAGATGACTCAGGTGGCTTGTTTGCAAAGCCTGATGGCCCAGGTTCGATTCCCCAGTACACACATAAAGCCAGATGCACAAAGTGGCACATGTGTCTGGAGTATATTTATAATGGCAGGAGGTCCTAGAGTACCCATACTCATTCTCTCTTTCTCTGTTTTCCTCTTTCTCTCTGTCTTTTAAATAGATAGATTCTTGTTTTTTTTTTTTTAAATCAGTAAATGTATTTTGACTTTGGATTAAAATGGAATTTCCTACAGTTTCTGAAATGGCCCTAAACATACTCCCGCCATTCTGTTCTATGTATTTATGTAAAGTGCCATTCTCAGCATTAGTGATTATAAAATCAAAATATCAATCAGCTGTGAAAAACATTGAGGGTGCTGTACATTCTCAGTGTCAAATATTCAGCCAAAATTTAATTCTTCACGTAAAGAGAGACACATTCGTCTTATAAGCATGGCCGTTTGCTTTTGTCCTCAATAAGGGAGTCAAATTGTGTGCATAGCAAAGAATTGCTGTAGAACAAATTAGCAGTGAGTACTTGATTTGTATATCTACTTTATGTACCTTACGTACATAGGATTACATAAAATTTTCCCAAGCACAAAAGAGACACGGGCTGGAGAGAGAGTTCAGCACTTAAGGCACTTGCCTATGAAGACTAAGGACCAAGGTTTGATTCTCCGGTGCCCATGTAAGCCAGATGCAGATGGTGGCGCATGCATCTGGAGTTGGTTTGCAATGGCTGAAAGTGCGCTCTCTTTCTCTTTGTCTCTCTCTCTCCTCCCTCTCTCTCTCTCTCTCTCTCAAATAAGTAAATAATTTTCTTTTTAAAAAGGAGTCATGTATGGAAATAAGAAACTCCAGTCTAACCAAATGTGTCAAGAAACCATAACTAGGTTTTCAGTGTTGCTAACAGAGTTGTGAACATAAATGTTTTAAATATAAAGAATAAAAACGATTGTTTAAGAGAAGAATCATAGGTTTTATATTGGGGATCGTTTGCCAAATTATAAGTAATTCACATTGAAACCAAAGCCCATGTGGTTTGATTTCCCTTTTTTTTTTCTTTTTTTTCCTGTAGTGGAGAATCGCTGGTTTCATGCGTTCCACGTTTTCATTTTCCTTCATGCTCCAAACGCTGCAGTGAAACAGAAGTGTTGAAAGCAGTAGTCCGTGGGCTTTCCACGCCACAGGGCTGCCTCGGGCACAGGAGAGCCTGGGCCGGGACACTGCAGCAATTCCTAAGCAAGCATTCTGTGAAAGCGGTCAGTCGCGCCTGAAAGGAAATATCTTTTCCAGAAACATCTTCTGCTTCTGGCCCCTTTGTTCCACCGTGCAGCAAGAGCAACACAGAACACAAGGTGGCCTCTCAACTGTGGCCTCGATCTGCTGCTGGTAAGATCCAAGAGCTGTGTTCTGCACCGTTGCCGGGGTCTCCCGTCCTCTGCTCTCTTCGCCATCTTCCTGCTCTGATCTCCTGGCTGATGGAGCCTGAGTCAATGACGCTTCCGTTAGGGATGCAGACGCTGATGCAGGAACTTCAGTCGGGGAAGCAGCTGTCCTGTTCCTACTGATACGCCTGTGTGTCCCTCTCTGTGAAGGTGTCGTGTAGCAACTTCCCCCAGCTGCTTAACAAGATCCAAACTGTAACATGGGCTTGTTGAGCTCATGAAGGCTCGGAAAATGAAAGAAGGCTCAGGATCTAAAAGCCTCACAAGTGTTGGGAGGTTCCTGAAGCTTACAAGATTCACAAAGCCCCGCCCCCAAGCTTACATAAGGAGTAAGAACTGCCTGGGAGAAGAGACTGCCCAACCAGGAGAGCTGCCTGTAAATTGTGTGGTGAGCTCATGAGCTCAGAGATGTGGCTTCCACAAGTCATCACCTATGCTGGGATGGGCTTTTTGGAGACACGCTGCCTTTGAGCCATCCCTGCTCCCAGCAAACCCTCATCCATACTCGTTTTTGTTTTTTTTTAATTGTATTTTAGAGAGAGAAGAGAGAACTGGCCTGCCAGAGCCTCAGCCACTGCAATTGAACTCCAGACGCTTGCGCCACCTAGTGGTCATGCGCAACCTTGCGCTTGCCTCACCTTTGTGTGCCTGGTTTACGTGGGATCTGGAGAGTCAAACATGGGTCCTTAGGCTTTTCAGGCAAGCGCCTTAACCACTGAGCCATCTCTCCAGCCTCCCCCTCCCCCATCCATACTTTTATAAGTAACCCCAATCAACTCGCTGGCTCTCCAAGTCGGACTCCAGTGCAGTCATTTCTGTGGCATGTCCGTCTGCACCCCAATTGGGCTGGATCATCTTCTGGCTTGTTCACATCTTCCCCAGGAAATGTGAACGTGACAGAGAAGCCAGGCATTCTGGGTTGTTCATCCTAGCCATACCCAAGTCCTGGCAGGAAGGGAAGGAAGCTCCTTCCTCAACTCACAACTACACCTGAATAGGCACATTTGGAAGCAAGACCACAAGACTCTGCCTATACCATGAGCAAGTCCCAGCTCAGCCAACAAAAAGATATGAAATACTTCTTTCATAATTGTCATTGTCTTGGCAAATTTTCTGTTGGTAATCACATAATAGTACATGTGATGTAATGACAAGAGAAGAGGTTGACTTGGGCTCACCATTCTGGCCCGAGTTGGGGTAGTGGGGGACATTGATATCTCAATGGTCTCCCTGCCAACAGAGGCCTAAAGTGGCATAGAATGTCACCTACCAGGAGGCAGGGAGCGTGCCAGAGACCTAGTCAAATTGGCTTTTACAGCAGACCTACTGTCCAGATAACCCATTAATCCATTAATTGCATGAATGGATTAATCCATGTGTGAAGGCTCTAATCACCTCTTCAAGGTCCCACCTCCTAATATCTCATAATGAGGATTAAGTTTCAACGTGAGTCTCAGGTAGAACAAGCTATATTCAAACCGTAGCGGCTACAGGATAGAATACTGAAAAACGTAGCAGGCGACAGTCACAGGCACTAGCTCACATATCTGCTCACACATTGGTCCTTTCTACTTTCAGGAGCCTGGGAGTGACTTCGTTCAGGTGAGGCTGAGGAGCTGACAGGCGAGCTGTCAAACATCCAGGGCTGGAGGACCAGCAGCAAGGTCTTTCACATGCAGGCTTTGTTGCCTCCCAGACTGTTGAAATGAAGATGGATTTGGTTTAATCCCCCCCATAGGCCTTGCCTTGGGGGTTCCCTGACTGCTTATACACAAAGCAATCAGCTTCCCCAGGGTGGGGGTGGGGGAGACACGTGACCTGAGAGGGAACAAACCCTCAGGATGGGGCAGCTGCTGTGTGGCAAGCTACTGGTCACACAGACCAATCTTGCTACAAAGAACTAGAGGATCCCACAAGAATGTTAAGGTCACTGGGTGGGGATCACTGAGAGCCATCTTGGAAGTTGGTCCTTATGCCATTCTGACCATCTGTCCAGCCCCTGTGCTGGAAGGAGGTATTCTAACTCTACCTACCAAGAAGTCATTGCTTTTCGCTGGGCTCCTGAGGTTCTCTGAGGAACAGTGTAAGAGATGACTGATGGGGTGGAGTCCCCTGGAAATACCCTCTAATGCTGTGAACTTATAATCATGGCAGGCCGCAGGAGTACGTTCAGAGAATTTGGGAGTCAAGCACTGTATTAGCAGGTTGAGGTCTCCAGTGAAGAGCCCATCCAGGACCTTAAAATGAACTGAGTTCGGATCTTTTCTTGGCCTGCATAAAATTGTCTTTCCTAAGGTCAGGGGACACTCACTCTGGGACATTAGATTGTGAAAGTGGCTGCACATGTAATAAGTCTTTGTAGGCTAACCTTATTGCGCAGGGAGTGAGCAGAGCGCTTGCCCGGGTCAGTGTGCAAGTACAATTCAAAACAAGTCCTTTAATCTCTGGTGGTCTAATGGCTCTTTTCTGTCACAACTCCTTCATCTCAAAAAAAAAAAAAAAAAAAACCTAAATAAATAAAATAAGAAGAAGAAGAAAGAAATTCAGTCTCAACTGCTGCCCCACAATTTTTGGCTTCCCCAGTGGGACCTTGGTTTTGACACTGAGAAAACCAGCAAAGGAGGGAGCTAGGGAGATGGCTCAGAGGGCAAAAGCACTTGCTGCACAAATAGGGGCAGGTGAGTCTGATCCCCAGCACTCACTTTAAAACCCAGACATGGGGCTGGAGGGATTGCTCAGCGGTTAAGGTGCTTGCCTGCAAAACCTAACAGCCTGGGTTCGATTCCCCAATACCCACACAAAGCCAGATGCACAAAGTGATGCATGAATCTGGAGTTCATTTGCAGTGGCTAGGGGCCCTGACGTGCCCATTCTCCTCTTTCTCTCTCTCCTCTCTGCTTTCAAATAGATGAATAAAATTGTTTAAAAAAAAACAGGTATGGTTATGGCAAGCAGGACCTCTGGGTTCAGTCTGTCTCAAGAAAATGAGACAGCACAGAATAGAGGTCACAACATCTTGTTTTGCACTAATACAAGTGGGACACATGTATCTGCACACGTGCGTACACACACGCACCGCCACCACCACCACAAAAAGAAGTGAGTAAATAAAACAGATTCTAGCGCTCTTTGGTGGAGTGAAATCAGTCAAGGGATGAAGGTATGGGGAGTCCGACAGCTAAGGAAAGACTATATTTCAGAGCCTGTGAAGAGATCCCAATGTATGTTGTTGGATTTTTTTTTTTTTTTTTGAGAAATAGTCAAGTCAAGAGAAGGGGTGAGGCCAGGGCCTCCTGCCACTGTAAATGAACTCCAGATGCACGCACCACTTTTTGAAGCTGGTTTTACATGGGTGCTGGGGAATTGAACCCAGGCCATCAGGCTTGTAAGTTGCAAGCAAGTTCCTTTAGCAACTGAGCCATCTCTCCAGCCCCTGTTGTTGAACTTTTGAAGCATGAATGGGGGCTGTCTGAGTTCTATGAACTGCTCTAAAAAATTAATCGAGCCAAGGGCTGGAGAGATGGCTGAATGGTTAAGCACTTGCCTGTGAAGCCTAAGGACACAGCTTCGAGGTTTGATTCCCCAGGACCCACGTAAGCCAGATGCACAAGGGGGCACATGCATCTGGAGTTTGTTTGCCAGTGGCTGGAGGAGCCTGGGTTGCCCATTCTCCCTCTCTCTCTCTCTCTTTCTTTGTCTGTCTGTCATTCTCAAATAAATAAATAAAAATAAAAACAAAAACTTAATCAAGCCAGAAGAGGGAGTTGTGTGAGCCTCTGGACTCGGGGAGGCACCTTGCTCATGTTTGTTCACTCCTAATTTTTTTCTTTCTTTCTTTACTTTTTTCTTTCCTTCTCTCTTTCTTTCTTTATTTATTTGCAAGCAGAGAGAGACCGAGAAGAGAGACAGACCCAGAGAAAGAATGTGCATGCTGAGGCATCTAACCTCTGCAAATGAACTCCAGACGCATGTACCATTTTGTACATCTGCCTTACATGAGTACCGGGGATTCAAACCTGGGTTGTCAGGCTTTGCAGGCAAGTGCCTAAACCACTGAGCCATCTCTCCAACCCTGTTCAATTAAAAATGAATAAATAAAATGAACACTACAGACGGACAACCAGATGAGAAATATACCTGTGAACACTACAAAGCTTTCACACCCACTCCCGGAGCTCCACCATTCCACCTGTGGGCGGGCTTCCAGACACAGAGACGTCCCTATGTAGTCCTGCGTGATCACACCATGGGTGGATCAACTTTGGATCAACTTCATCTTCAGTCTCTAGCCACCCGCAGAGATTGGAAGAAGGTGGGCCAACATCCACAGCCCGTCTAATCATGCTTCAGTTTCTCCCCTGGCTGGGAGAAGGGACCTTGGGAGCCGTAGGGATGTATGTGGCATGTGTGTGTGCATGCCAGGAACACAGGAGCAATAAAGACGTCGGGAATATGCGATGAAGACGAAGTAGATATCACAAGGCGAGTTTACAGTTCACAGGGGGCTTCTGAGAGCGGCTTAGGAGAGAAACAATTGGTAAATAAACGTCCGTGAGTCCATTGACCTTCTACTCTGCTGAAATATATATTTTTTTCCAGCTAGGATAGGCTAGATTATATTAATGGACACCCTCTGAGTCTTGGTGACTCAAAGGTATATTTTCTGTTCATATGTCATTCCCGTAATAGGTTGACTTGGGTATGCTGCTTATTGTAGTCACTCAAGGGGCTAGGCTAGCAAGACCGTCACCAGTTTAAACTTGACAGGTGATAATTCCAGAAAGATCGTTCTAGAGAGTCTATGCCAGAATTAAGTGCCCAGTCCTAAACAGAAATAGATCACTTCTAATCATTCCCACTCCTAAGACATTGGCTGGACAGGTTACATGAACCCTGCCCCGACCCCTCCCCCCACCCAGCCACTAAGGAACCGGGAATATTGCACTTTTTCTGTGCACGGAGAGAAGACGGTGACGTGCAGCGTTATGGGCAGTCACCACTGTCATCCCAGTGAACAGAAATGCAGACTTCCCCTTCTCTTTGGCTTTCTCCTGCACCTTAATTTCCCCGGATGCCACTTCATCCACGTTAGTGTCCAGCTGGCTGGCCCGGTGTGAGTCTTGAGACTCTATCATTCTCGTTCGGGAAATGTGACTATTGTTAACTAGAGAGCGTGAGTCTAGGCTCAGGGTCATGACCTTGGCAGGCTCTGGTTTTCTTTTGTTTTTGGAAGGATGCCCCCAGCAGGAGAGAAGAGATGGGATTCGAGTCAGTGCCACCTATGCGGGGGCTGAAACGATGCAGACATCCAGACGCTGCCATTGCAGAGAGACTCACTATTCATGCCGCCCAGTGCCAGGTGTTTGGTGAGTGAGATGTCAAAAAGTCCAGGTTGGGCTGGGACTTGGCTGCAAACCCTAATGACCAGGGTGATTCGAATGCCCCCAATACCCACATAAAGCTAGATGCCATGATGGCACACGCCTTTAATCCCAGCACTCGGGAGGCAGAGGTAGGAGGATCGCTGTGAGTTCGAAGCCACCCTGAGACTCCATAGTGAATTCCATGTCACCCTGGACTACAGTGAAACCCAACCTTCAAAAACAAAACAAAAACAAACAAACAAAAAAAAAACGGTGCATACATCTGGGGTTCATTTGCGATGGTACTGTGTCCTGGCGTGCCCATTCTCTGTCTGCATGTGCTTGCAAATAAATAAGTTAAGATCACAGCAGGAAAGGGGGATGCAACTCAAACTTCTCACAGAAAAGGGGACTTTGGGGTTGGAGAGATGGCTTAGCAGTTAAGGCACAGGCCTGCCAAGCCTAAGGACCCAGGTTCAATTCTTGAGGTCCCATGTAAGCCAGATGCACAAGGTGGCACATGCATCTGGAGTTGGTTTGCAGTGGCTGGAGGCCCTGGTGTGCCCATTCTCTCTCTCTCTCTCTCTCTCTCTCTCTCTCTCTCTCTCTCTCTCTCTCTCTCCCACCTCTCTCTCTCCCACCTCTCTCTCTCTGTCTCTAACTAATAAAAATAAAATTAAATCTTAAATTAAAAGAAAAGGGAACTTGGTGAAAGGGATTTTAGAGACGTGGACAGAATTAAGAGGACAGACAGGGTTTCTGAGACAACCAAGGCGCCAGCAATAATCTGACAACACCCTTAAATAATATGAAAAAAATAGGAAAGGAAATAGTGTTAACTTAACCCATGAGAGTTAGACTGGGTGGTTGAATTGGACCTAGAGGCTATGTTCTAATACACAGATACAGCCAGAAAAAGAAGAAGAAAAGGTGGTCCAAAGTAGATAGGGTGCTGGAAGACACATTCGAGACTCTCCTCCACCTGCCAATCCCTCAGCAGGAGCTCTCATTGGCTGACCCTGATGAGAAGTCAACCAGCAAAGGATGCCAGGCACCAGCCTCCTAGACAGACACTGAGAGGTTGGGCACTGCAGACGGGAGTGTTTGGGAAGTGAGCAGACCCAACATGGCTGAGATTAAAGCCAAGCAAACCACAGTGGCTTCTAGCTTTTAATTTCACTGGGATTTTAATATTCCCCAAGAAAATAGAGATTTTGAGAGGTTTGTTCCCCCCCACACACGCCACCCCTGTGGCAACAAAGAAAGGGAGGGAAGGATACTGAACCGTAAATGCCTTTGAAGGAATTTATATAGGGGGAGGATCGATGTGTTCTCGTCTGGGTGGCAGTATGGTAGGCACTGGCTGTGTCCCCCTCGGATGCTGTCTTCCATTCTAGTGAGGCAGGAGTGTTTCCATAAGGCTAGCGATGACTGTGAACTCGGGCTAAGCGGCGTTGCTCTGCATCCATTTCAGAAGCTCCCAAAGTCAACTGCAGAAGGTCCCATTTGTAAATTCATATAAAAAGCCATGGCAAGTGTAGAAGGTAGCTTTGGGGTTTCCCTTAACAACTACTGGTCAATGATGGCAGCTCCCTTCCTCCGACGTCGCCATGAACTTGAGTACAGAGCATACACTTCGGATCCCTGGGCTAGCAGAGCACAACGTGGATACGTGTAGAGGAGAAAACATCCACCAATAAGCCCACACCTTCCTCACTGTCCTCAGCATCAGGAAGAACTTGTCACCTAGCTGGGGTGCTGGATGGATTGGGTCTCCTCCGTTAGGGTAAAGCAGCCTGTCAGGGTCTCCTGATGTAGGGTCTCAGTTCTGTCACTTCGATGAGGGGCTCAGAAAGCTTCACATCTTTGTGATGTGAGTGCCGTCAACAAATCCCTCTTCCCTGCAATTGAGGCCTCTCTCTCTCTCTCTCTCTCTCTTTCTCTGTCTTAATCTCTGGTGGTTCCAGCCCTGTGACTTTTGAGTTTAAGGTAGCAGGTAGCAAGTCCAGCCTGGGCCTCCAACCCAAGCTTGGTCTTCATTCAGAACCTTTGGTTGAAGGCGAGGTGTCATTGGCCTTCTGGTAAGAAAGAGGTGCTTTGATTCAATACTGTTTTACTTGTGTGTAAAGATGTCCTTCAGGTACCTATGGGAGCAAGGGAATGGACTGACATTGTTGTGGGCCCAGTACCTTCTATCCACATACCAGGTACGATTTTCTTTTGGTAAGAATGCTTTTCTCTTGATTGAGTCTCCTGTGAACCCCATTCCTTCAGTTACAATGGGAGATTATCAACTATGGACCACAGGGCAGGCACATGACCCAAGACAGACCAATCAGAGCATCAGTAATGACTTGCAAAAGATGAGCTCCAGGTCACTGGAGGGCCATTGTTATTCCTTCTTGTTTAACCGAATCCTGTTGGAAGGTGCATTTTCACTTCTGGTCATCAAGCTGTTAAGAGATAAGCATGAATAACTCAGAGATACATATCTCTCACCACAGGGAGGGAAAAAGGAAATCTTCCATTACAGACAGACATCTCACCTGGCAGAGCAGCAGGAAAAATCCACGAGAATGTCCCAGAAAGATCCTATGATCGCTGCTCATCCAAAGCTCCTCGGCTCTATCCACACCCTTCCTGAAGCCAGTGACATTTCCCTTGTTTTGTCTTGGATAGCTTTAATTGGATTTCTGTCTCGGTGAGGGAGTGCTGACTGATTTAGTAGATGATTAGGAATGGACCTGTGGGGAGTTCTGAGTCCTGGGGCACCTTCCCCTTAAATCGCTAGCTGTGGATCAGGCGGAGTAACATCAGGAAGTCAACAGTGATCAAATCTCCCTAAATGGGTCAGGGGATGTTTTCCAAGGAAGCGATGCCTTAAAGTCATGGGTGTTCAGAATACAAAAATTACCAAAAAAGTACCATGGTAGAGTTCGAGGAGTTTGAAGTATCATTGAAATTCATAAAAAGTAAAGAAATTCTGCGCAAGAGGACAGATGTATGTTATCATCCAAGACTTCTGACCTCTCTATCTATGAGTCAAAACAGTGGTCCTCCCCCAGGCTGGTGTCTCTTTGTTTTTCAGTGGTAGGTGGAAGATTAGATGGTACAAAATAGCTTCAAAAGTTCAGGAAGCTGATTCTGTGCTCATAGTACTGTCCCCAAAGGCGTGGGGCAAGGCTTGCCACTGGCCATCTTGGACCCATGGTTCCCAGACTTTCTCATCTGTGAAATACGTGTTTGCTCAACCCAGTGGAAGGGTCCTAAGAAGTCATGGACTAACCAACATCGCCATCTAGTGGTCATCTTGGGAACTCACCCCCCCCCTCACTTCACTATCCACCTAGGAGGTCCAGGGACAAACACCAGGTTCCCCTCCGCCAGTGATTCTCTTACAAAGGCAGGCTCTTTGCCCCTGGTCTTCCCATGGCTGTGCCCGTGAACACAATTCCCTAGGTGGAAATGGGGCTCTATAACCCGCAAGCTATGCCAGCCTCTTCGGTTCCTCATCAAACAGTGGACATCTGTGACTCCTGGGCTCCATCCATCCACTTGGGATAAACGTACACGGCAATCGTGGTATTTTCCTGTATCTCTTGCTGTATATATATCATGACCTTCAGCCTCCTCATGTAACCCAGCTAGTAGTTTTGGCACTCATCGATACTGGTTGACAGCATTAATCATGCGAGTTGACAACTCCAGTCCAGATTGTAAGGTCTACTATTGATATTAAAAGTAGAAAACTGGCAAATCCTGAAGGACTGGTCTGCCTTGCATTTTCTGCTAAAAAATAAAATCTATAACTGCCCCCCTTCTTGCTTCCACACCTTTCCTTCGTTTAACCCCAAGTAGTTTCTCTTTTCTTTCAGGTATCTTTCTCTCTGTTGCAATATCTTAATTCAAACTACCTCTTTCATTAAAAAAAAAAAAAAAACAACTAAATGCTAATTTTAGCTAAGAGAGCTGACATGGCCTTTTGCAGTTAATTCATGAGGATCGCAGTTTCCCTGGCTTGATGAGCCAAGTCCATGTGAGGTACTAGGGCCACTGCTATGTACGTGAAAAGGACCAGTCACCTGATGTCATCCAACATCTGGGCTGCTGGCGCCATTGTCAAAGGCATTGGCTACTCAAAAGTTGGTCTTCTGGGGGCTTTGGGTGTGTATGTCCCTCATTATAGCAGTGGCCATCAGCAGCATTATTAATTAACTAATTAATTTTTTGTTTGTTTGTTTTTGTTTTTCGAGGTAGGGTCTCACTGTAGCGCAGGCTGACCTGGAATTCACTATATAGTCTCAGGGTGGCCACAAACTCACGGTGATCCTCCTACCGCTGCCTCCAGAGTGGTGGGATTAAAGACATGTACCACCACGCCCCACTCTCGGTGACCCAACAACAGCATTTGTATATACCCAACAGGTGTGAAGATATAAGAGAACCTAGGTTTCTACTCCATCGTCCAAAGGCTGCAAAGCTACTCTATGGCGAAAATCACCTCTAATTCCAATATTATGCATTTATTTCTATACCTAAACCTCTATTCCCCTTTCTTCTCAAGCCTAGGATCAGAAGTAAATCCTCCAGAGTCCCACCCAAGCCAGATGCGATTGAACCCCCTCCAGCCCCACCCATGTGTAAGAGCTGGTAGGAGAGCTAGAGAGCTCTAGGCTGACTTGTCTGTCTCTTGTCTTGGTAAAAGGGCAGATCACAGTGGATTCTTGGATCTGGATCCTTGACACTATCACAGATGGATTTCTTGAAGGAAATCCCTTAGCCATCATTCCACTTAGATGTTATGTTTCCCCATCCTGAAACCCAAATGGGAGGAGGAGGGTGTGAGCAGAGACATGGATGGGCAGAAGATAGAAAGGAAAGGAGAACAAGTAGGACATATGTCCGGGGCTTTATTTAAAGTGAATGAAAGTGTCCAATTTTCAGGTCATCTGAGGGTCCCTTAACATGACTTCCTGCTTTCTTCCTATCATGTGGAGTGAAATTAGCTGTTCTGGTTTCTCCATTCAACAATTCTTGTCTAAATTTTATTGATTGATTGATTGATTGATTGATTGATTGATTTGAGAGAGAGAGAGAAATTGAGAGAGAGTAAGAGAGAGAGAATGGGTGTGCCAGGGCCTCTAGCCACTGCAAACAAACTCCAGACGTATGTGCCACCTTGTGTATCTGGCTTTACATGGGTCCTGGGGAACCAAACCTGGGTCCTTAGGCTTCACATGCAAGCACTTTAACCACCGAGCCATCTCTCCAGGCCTGGTTCTCTCCATTCAATTTCACCCGCAGTGAAACAGAATGGAGAGGCATTCTTGTTTCATTTTCCGTCTATGGTTGGTCGTTCATTTGCAAGGGTTACTGTTATCTGTATAAGTCCCAAGGATTATGAATTTTCTTTCCTGTTAATCCGCCTCGCTTTCCTAAGGATTTGGATCTTTGTTCTCCACCCATCCCCTGGGAGAAGTCACCAAGATGGAGGAGCTGGAGGGGTTCTACATGAGCAGGAGCTCAACTTGCCTAAAAGACAACAGCAGTTTAGCTCCATGAAGTGGAATCCTGGCTTTCCGCTCTCCTTTCTGCGTCACTGCCCCTGTGTTGAGCAACGCGCAGGCCTATTTAACAAGCTCTTATCTCGTGCCCATGACAGGCTGCAGGCAAGAAACCCACACCTTGTCAGAGAGCGCCATGGTTATGGGAACACCTAGAATATTAATTACCCAAGACACAAAATGTGAGACCCCAGGATCAGTGAAGGAAGGAGTTATTCAGTACTTAAAAAAAGAAAGACATTATTTAATTTTCTCCTGTTTGTGGGTGTGCGTGGTGTGTGCCCCACACGTTTGCCCACGGCAGGGGATGTTCGCCCATGGTGGCCAGAGCATAACATTAGGTGCGCAGCTCCATCACGTTTCCTCCAAGCCCAGGTCTTGATTTGAGAGCTTCCTGGGGCTATCTGGTCTCTGCTCCCCCGTGGGACTGGAGTTGTGGGTGCTCGCGGTCTCATCCAGCTGTTTACGTGGGATCTGGAGATTCGAACTGGCACTCTCAGGTCCCTGCAGGTCCTCAGGCTTACACAGGAAGTGCACTTATCCACGGAGCCATCTCTGCAGCCCATGAAGACGACCTCTACTGGGACACATTATCCAGGTTCACAAAGGACTTTAGTGCACACCTAAGCACGCAGCCTCCCCTGGTGGTAATGCAAAGTCACATGCACACCTGCCCCCTGGTTCTCTTCAGCCTCCTCCCTCTCCCTCCTCAGGGAAGTCCTATTCTGGTTCTATAGGCTTCTCTGAGCATCTCAAATTCCTGCCCCTAATGACCGCAAAAAGTAGCAGTAAAATCCCCTTTCCAGAACGTAGTTCTCAGACGTTCACATTGGGAAGCAGGAGCTTTGGGTTCTTTTTATAGAAATTCCAGAAGAGAGTGGAGAAGCAGGGGGTTTCAAGGAGAAAGAAAATAATGAAATAATAGCCAAGCATGTGTCTTCAGAATGAAAGAGCCCATCAAATATTAAGCAGGAAGAATTTCTAAAGTGACACACACCCAGATACATACGAGTGACATTTTTAGTGTCGACAGGATAAAGAGAAGATTTCTAAAGCTTTCAGAGACTTTTTTTTTTTTAGTGTATTTTTTTTTCTACAAAGGAACAAGATTCAAAAAGACACAGGGCCTCGTCAGCAATTCTGAAAGCTAAATGCCAAGGGAGCTATGCCGCAGAGATCCTAGGGAGATGCTGGGGGGCGGGAGCGGGGTAGATTGTAGGTGCAAAATATCACGTCAGATGATGGGGAAAAATCAAAATGCTATGCCAGCCCAGACCTTGTAAGCAACATTCTAAATGAGATTACATATATTGCCAGAGATGGCAAGCATGCTATTTAAGGATCACGAGGAATCGAGCGCTGAAGAGCTGCATGACACAGTTCCAGCCCAGCCGTCTCTTCCTTGGAGTCCAAAGTGGCCCCTCTGTAGAAACATCTCTGGCTCGCTGCGCTACAGATACCTGTGGTTTTCTGTATAATGTTTGTCTTTCTCTGTCTTTCACTTGGTGCACCAATCTCTAAGTTTACTTTTCCAGCAAAATTGGATGTTAGTGAAGTGTTGGTCAATGTATCTGAAAGAAGCTCTGGCATAGAATTGGAAAAACAAGAAAATGGGTCAGAAATAATTGTTTTCCTTAAGGCCTTAAAGGAAGTCAGGCATGGAGTACAGTACACTGAGGAGGAAACAATGAACCTCCTGGAACAACGTAAAAATTGTTCTATGACTAATTTTTCTGAACAGTGGCAATTGCAGCAAACTATGATTCTTTACCAAGAATCCTTACAGGAAAAACAACCGAGGTCAGAAAGAGTTCAACTGGGGGGACCAAAGTCTAAGTATTGGAGAGACATGAAAAGGAAAATTCAAAATAAATGGTTGGGGCATAAATGGGTTTAGTGGACCAGTGATTAATGGTGGGAACCCCCATTTTGTGGTTGTTTTGTCTCTTACCTTTAACATAGTAATTGAAAGTAGGAGCTCAGGAAATTGCAAGTGCTTGACCACACATACATGGGGAAAGTGTGAAAACAGTTAATCATTATAGGGGCCTGACGACTGTACTTAAGGTAAATAGTTATGGGATTGTTTGATGTAAAGAAATAGCAAAAAGTTTCTATGAATTCTGTGGAACTGTACCCTTCTTGAAGTTTGTTCTTGCATGACATGATCAGAAAATAAAAGACTGAGGTTAAGAGCTGTGGCAGCAGAGAAGCAGAAGAGAGAGAGAGAAAGAGAGAGAGAGATGAGAGAGAGAGATGGAGAACCTCAGCTGCCTTCAGCATTAGCCTGTCAGCTTGCACCAGAACTTGACTTTGAGTCATTATTGCGCTGCTCCCTTTCACACCTCTCTTCAGGGACCCTCCTTCAAGCCAGGGCTGGACTCCAGCAATATATGAGAAATTCATTAGGGAAAGAGTGTAAGAGACAGGGCCCAGGGAGCTAGGCGAGCTCTAGATTGTGAGTAGGACCTCACTCCATGTAAACGGACCAGGGCGGCAAACAGGGTGAGGGGTGATGCTGGGCTGTAGGGCCACTTTAGCCGGGTGCCCAAAGGCGTGCAAGGAGACATCAAGTCCACGTGGAGTCACAGCTTAACTGCTCAGCCTCTGGCTGAGATCGTCGGTGCGAAGCCTTGGAGTGAACACAGCAAAGCACCACAAAAGCCGAAAGTCATTCACACTCCCTGCCAGTGTAGATGTGAGGGGCCCATGCCCATCACGGCCACAGATGAGCCCGGTGGGCAAGGATTCATGAAGTGGGCGACCCAAACCCTGGGTGTTAAACATCAAGGGTGAAGCCAGGCGTGGTGGCGCACGCCTTTCATCCCAGCACTCAGGAGGCAGAGGTAGGAGGATCACTGTGAGTTCGAGGCCACCCTGAGACTCCATAGTGAATTCCAGGTCAGCCTGGCTAGAGCGAGACCCTACCTCAGACCCCCCCCCCAAAAAGAAACAGAAAAAAAGGATAGGGGAATCCAGAAAAATAAGATTTCAGTATGCCCTAGAACTGGCAAAGGAAGCTGAAAAAATTAAGAAAGAAAGCCCATGTGAAGTTCAAAGCCAGAAACAGTTCCCTTTCAGAGACACAGACGGGAGAGCATGGGAGTTCCTTTCACTGAAGATCCAGCCACGTGACTTAGATTAAATAACAACTAAGCAATCTGAATCTTACAAATGAACTGTGTTTCCACTGATTAGTATCAATGTGGTTGTAGCAGTTGCTTTTTTAAAAGGTTGCTTTTGAGGGGAGGGGTGTTCGAGGTAGGGGCTCCGTCTGGCCCAGGCTGACCTGGAATTCACTATGGAGTCTCAGGGTGGCATCCAACTCACAGTGGTCCTCCTACCTCTGCCTCCCGAGTGCTGGGATTAAAGGTGTGCGCCACCACGCCCAGCTGGAAGTGTTTAAAAATATTTATTTATTTATTTATGAGAGAGAGAGATAGAGAGAGAGAGAGGGAGAGAGAGAGAGGGAGAGAGAGAGAGAGAGAGAGAGAGAGAGAGAATGGGCACTCCAGGGCCTCTAGCCACTACAAGCAAACTCCAGACACATGTGCCACCATGTGCTTCTGACTTACGTGGGGACTGGGGAATCAAACCTAGGTCCTTGGGCTTCACAGGCAAGTGCTTTAACCACTAAGCCATCTCTCCAGCCCAGCAGTTACCTTTCCATTGCTGAGACAGAACACCCAACCAGAAGCAGGTCATGAAAGGAAAGGGTTTGTTTCAGCTTTGGTTTCAGGGAGGATTTTCATCATGACAGGGAACACGTGGCGAGGATAGATGGCAGGGTGTCACATCTTGTCACATCAGCAAGGAGGAAGCAGCAGTGCTTGCCAGCACTAGCAAGTGGGTTTGTCTTATAAAAAATATGCCAAGCCCTGCCCCCCCCGCGACACACCTCCTCCAGCAAGGCTCCACCTCCTAAAGACTCCACCAGCTGGGGACTGAGTGCAAAGTAAAGGACAGAACAAAAGGGTTATGATCCTGGACAGGGGAGGGAGAGATGGCTCAGTGGTTAAGGTGCTCGCTGCCAAGCCTAACCACCCAGGTTTGATTCACCAGTCCCCGCATAAAGCCAGATGTACAAAGCACAGCATGTGTCTGCGGTTCATTTGTAGTGGCTCCATGTCTGTTCTCACTTTCTCTGTGCCTCTCTTCTTTCTGCCTCTCTCTGCTTGCAAATAAGTAAACAAAAGTTATAAAAGAAAAAAATTATAAAAGAAACTTCACAAAGTGAAAGAATAGTAAGTGAGATGGAGGAATGGAGTGGAAATAAGTGTGAGATTGATGCTTTCTCTCTCTTTTCATTCATAGGTATATATGTGGACTGGGGTTATAGAGCAGAGTGCTAGAGCTTTTGCCTAGCACGCATGAAGTCCTGGGTTCTATCCTCGGCTGGGTGTTGTGGCACATGCCTACAATCCCAGAACTTGGCAGGTAGATACTGGAGGATCAGAAATTCAAAGTCATCCTCAGCTTCAAAGCCAACTTGAGGTCAGCCCGGGCTACACGAGACCATGCCTCTTGGACAGGTCTGTGGTGGTGGGGGGGGGGTTCAGGAAGAATTACTGAGGGAGGAAGACCTTCCCCCAGAGTGGGTGGCCCTTCTAGTGGCAGCCTATGGATAAAGAGGTTCCTGGGGGTGGGGGGGGAGGGCAGTATATTTTGCCTGGAGGCCCGTGCTACTCACTGGTAAGTGCATCTACCCAGTTATAGCTCTCCATTGTTGACACTGAATCCAACTTCATCCGCCTCCCAATATGCTGAAGACCAGTCGCTCTACAGGAAGCCTCCAGGCCCTCAGAGCCAGATGGGGACTGTGGAGGCATCCACCTTGTGGACTGAGCAGCGACTGGGTTCTCAAGACTCTCCAGTCTGCCAACAGCCATTGTTGGGCTGCCCAGCTCGTGTTGTGTATGCCATTCTACGAAATGCCTCTTATAATGTAATTCATTCTGTCAGCTCTGTTCCTCTAGAGAACCCTGACTAATGTAGTGCAGGATTAACTTTTTGATCACTTTCACATGTGTTTCAAAAGAGACTCCAATTCCTTAAAACTGTCATTTAGAAAGAGTGTAGGAGTGGACCCTTCTGTTACTCAGATAGGAACTCGAGAACCCATTCATCATTCTTGGGAACATGACGGAAGCCATTCTGAACCCTGAGAGCGGGCATTCCCGCTGTGGCAGAAGTGGCAAGTGCTCTGGGTGGTGATGTCAGCTGGGCCGAGCGCCAGCAAGCTGAGCCCCTTTGTGCCACCGAAGTCAATGCTCGTGAACCACAACCCATGGCCCATGAGCTGTTTGTCTCAAAGGACTGACTCCTGCTGTCCCGCGCGAGCCCTTCCTGGACTCTCCGCAGTAGCAAGAGGGTCAGAGCGCAGCTCTTATCTGGTGCTGGTAGCAGGTTCCTTCTCACTAGTGAAGGTCAAAGCTCCGTGAAGGTCAAAGTTCCACCCAGACAAAAAGCCCTAAGTCCAGTGTTATTCCAGAATAAAAAAGAAAGAAAGAAAACTTCATCAAATAAAATTTCAAACATTTTGGTCCAGAGGATACTCGGAGCCATGGCCCAGTGACATGCAGCGGATGTTGCTGTGGGTCATGGGAAGGCAATGAGCAACGGAGAGGGCTTTGAGGGGTCCCCTTCCTCCACAGCGAGAGGTGGGGGCTGCTGTGCCCGGAGAGGGTGGCTTAGCCTGAGCCTGGAGGAAACCCCTTGTGAAGGGGTTGACTTCAGAGTCTCCGTTTGCTTCCCTTTCTGCACTGTAACTTTCTGTCACTCTGACACATTCAGTAAGGTACTTCACAGCCTAGATTTAACTATGAGAAGCTGTGGCAGGGGCCTTCGGAGATGGCTCAGTGGTTAAAGATACTTGATCCAGCCAGAAGCGTGCAAGGTAGAACAGGCGCATAAAAGATGGTGCATGCGTCTGGAGTTCCATTGCAGTGGGTGAACGACCTGGTGTGCCAATGCCCCCTCCCTTAATCTTTCTCTCTCATTAAAAAAAAATACAAAAAAACAGGATGCTTGCCATAAGCCTACTGAATGGAGTTTGGATTCCCCAGACTCAGTAGCACATGGAAAATCTGGTCCACACAGTGACAGACAACGCGTGAGGCCCTGTCTCAAAACAAGGTGGAAAGAGAGGAACAACACCAAAGTGGTCTTCTGACGTCCACAGGGGCATTGTGGCACACACATACTTCATACACGCACTGATAATTAATAGTAGTGATAATTAATAAGAAATAGTTGTGACAAGGAGGCAGAGCTCAGCCCACACTCCTGTGAGGAGAGACATGGTAGCCAGTAGAAGGAGACTGGGGGTACCAAGAAACGCCTGAAAAGATTTTGGAATTGCACCATGTGGACAGGGAAGCCTCTGGATTTCTGTTGAGTGGGTGTCTCGATTAAAATAGACTTCCTGTGGCTCTTGGAATTACTCTTTAAAAAGTTATTTATTTGTGTGTGTGTGTGTGTGTGTGTGTATACACACAGGTGCCAAGGTCTCCTGCTGCTGCAAATGAACGCCAGACACGAGTGCCATTTGGGGGTCTCTCTTTCTGCGTGTGCTAGAAAATTGAACCCAGGTCAGCAGGCTTTCCAAGCAAGCGTCTTTAACTGCTGAGCCATCTGCCCAGTCCCTTTTAAACCTTACTCTCTTAGGTGTTAAAGGGAAGACTGGTTGCTTAAATGTGGAGAAATCAGAGATACTGGATTTAAGACTCATTTTTATGCAATGAACTATCAATTTTTGCATGCTTAAGATACATTTCTTTAGCTGGGCATACCTGTAATCCCAGCACTTAAGAGTTGGATTAACTCTTAACTCCAGGAGGATCAGGAGTTCCAGGCCATCCTTAGCCACATATTAGTTCAAGGCTAACCTTAGCCACATTAGACAGTGTTTCAAATGAAAAGATATCTCTTTAATAGATTTTCTTGTTGCTTTTCTATTATGTAATGTGTCATAATGACACATTATATATATTTATATATATTATTTTATTTTATATATAATTTTTATATATAATAATAAATAATTTTTTATAATTTTATATATAATTTATATATATATTTCAACTACGCAGTATATATATATATATATATATATATATATATATACTGCATAGTTGAAAGTTTTACATTTATCTTTCCAAACCTTACCTCTTTTACCTATTAATTTTACTTTCCTTATCCCCTTGTCTAGGATTGCAGTTCAAGGTTAAATACTAATGGCCACATTGAGCTTTCTTTTCTGGCTTTAAAAGGATGTTGAGGGGCTGGAGAGATGGCTTAGTGGTTAAGGTGCTTGCCTGTAAAGCCTAAGGATCCAGGTTTGAATCCCCAGAACCCACACAAGCCAGATGCACAAGGTGGCTCATGTGTCTGGAGTTTGCTTGCAGTGTCTAGAGGCTCTGGAGCTCCCATTCTCTCTCTGACCTTTTCTCTCTCTCTCTCTCTCTGTCTCTCACAAGTAAATAAGATATAAAAGAATGTTGATTGCAAAAGAATATTTCACATGGAGTTTTAGAATATACATTGTACTGAATGAAGAAAGTTTCTTATATTGTTTGTTGGGTGAGAATTCCATTCATTGACCCACATCCATTGAGATGAGGTCATCCAGCTCTTTTCTTCCTATGAATACAGTTCTCTGTTCAGTTCCTCTTATCTTTACCAATTTCAGTCTTGATTACCATAACTACAAAGTAAGTCGTGGAATTGAGTAGATAGATTCCCCTCTCTTCATTCTTTTTGGGAAAAAAATGTTTTAGTGATTACAGTCATTTTACCTTTCTATATAAACTCTGGAACAGTCTTGCTGAGAGCTTCATGGGAATTGGGTTAAGCCTGAGAAATGCTACCATTTCTACTTACCTTTGGAGATTCTAACCCATGAACACAGCATCTCTCCCTTTATTTTTTTTTTTAATTTCTTTCAGGTGTTTTATAGTTTACAGCATGCAAATCTTGTCTGTTTTGTTAAACACTTTTTTTTAATTTTTTTGTTCATTTTTTATTTATTTGAGAGTGACAGAGACAGAAAGAGGCAGATAGAGAGAGAGAGAGAGAGAATGGGCGTGCCAGGGCTTCCAGCCACTGCAAACGAACTCCAGACGCATGTGCCCTCTTGTGCATCTGGCTAACGTGGGTCCTGGGGAATCGAGCCTTGAACCGGGGTCCTTAGGCTTCACAGGCAAGCGCTTAACCACTAAGCCATCTCTCCAGCCCTGTTAAACACTTTTTAAAGCAAATATAATTGGTACTGTACTTGAATTTTGTTTGCATGTGTTCAATGATATTATATAAAAATGCAATGGAACCTTGCATGCTTACCTTATATTCCATGAAAATACTAAACACATTTATTCTATGGGATCTTTGCTGGTTTATTCCTTGAGAATTTTTTTTTTCTATATAGATTATCATACCGTGAGCAAAGAGACAGAATTTTCTTTCTTGTGGAGAAAGAGGGTTGTGGAACAGTTGCTTTCACGTTGCTGAGATAATACGTCGGCCAGAGAAAGCTTACGGGAGAAAAGGGTATAATCTGGTTTACAATTGTGCAGGGAAGTCTAGTTAGTGGTGGGAAGGTACGGCAGGAGAAGAAGCCTGCGTCACATCACAGCACAAGACACAGAGGGAGACAGATCAGCAAGGGAGCCCGCAGGTGTGAGAACCTACGTTCAGAGCCCCAGAACCCACATGAATGCTAGGTGGGCATGGTTGTCTGCCCATAATCCCAGTGCGCAGAGGGCAGAGACATGGAATTCCCAGGGCTAACTGGCTACCTAGTATAGCCAAATCGGTGAACTCTGGTTCAAATGAGACCCTGTCTCAATAAGTAAGGGGGAGAGCAACCAAGATAGACATGTGACATCAACTTCTGGCCTCTGCACACACATGCACATGTGTGTTCCTCGCAAAACTAAATTTTAAAAATTATTATTATTATTATTTTTTTTTTTTTTTGGTTTTTCGAGGTAGGGTCTCACTCTAGCCCAGGCTGACCTGGAATTCACTATGGAGTCTCAGGGTGGCCTCGAACTCACGGCAATCCTCCTACCTCTGCCTCCCAAGTGCTGGGATTAAAGGCGTGCGCCACGATGGGGGGGGGCGGACTGGAAGGATGGCTCAGTGGTTAAAAGTGCTTCTTTGCAAAACCTGCTGGCCCTGGTTCAATTCTCTAGTACCCACGTAAAGCCAGACACACAATGTGACACGTGAGTCTGGAGCTTGTTTACAGTGGCAAAAGGTCCTGGCATGCCTATTGTTGCAGTCAGGTTCGCACTGCTGGTAGAAATCACCCAACCAAGAGCAGCTTGTGGGAAAAGGGGGTATATTTTGGCCTACAGGCTCAAGGGAAGGTCCATGATAGCAGGGGAAAACGATGGCATGAGCAGAGGGTGGACATCACCCCCTGGCCAACACAAGGTGGACAACAGGAACAGGAGAGTATGCCAAACATTGGCAAGAGGAAACTGGCTATAACACCCATAAGCCCACCCCAACAATACACTGCCTCCAGGAGGCATTAATTCCACAATCTCCATCAGCTGGGAACCTAGCATTCAGAACACCTGAGTTTATGGGGGACCCCTGAATCAAACCAGCACATCCTATATGCACACTCTCATAAATACAAGTACAGAAGATTTCTTTTTATGAAAAGAAGCAAAATTAAATCTACAAAACGAAACCAATATTTACTATTGAAATTTCATTGCTTGTAAGCGACCCCTAAATTTTTCTGAATTAATTGTGAATGAACTTGCCATTTAAAAAATAATAATAAAGTTTTTGTTTCTTTGAAGTAGGCTCTCACTTTAGCCCAGGCCGACCTGGAACTCACACTGTAGTTCCAGGCAAGCATCAAGCACTGCTTAGAAAAGGCTGTGACTAGACAAAGCTGAAAGAGGGTCTCCAGGCTCCAACTGGCAGGCAGTGTTCTGGTGTGACGGTCCTCAGACCTGGGGCGTGGTCTCTTCTTTCCAGAACCATAGGCATGTGAGGGGCCAAACTAAGCTGTATTAGTACACATAAATCATCTGCTCCTATCAAGTAATGATGCCAACAGCTGAAATAAGCTGAGGTGAGCCTGTTTTGCAGTACAGGAAGCTGCTATAGCCTGCTAACACTGCATTCCCCTCTCATGGTGGGCAAGGTGTGGATATACACCAGGAAGAACTGAGCCCAGTTATTCGATCGATCACAACCAATTGCTGATTCTATCTTCACTGTCCCCCATTTAATTACTTTTGGACTCTGTTCTCTTTCTAATTTCCTGAGTTGATGATTAACCCATAAATTTTCAGACGCTTTGAGCATATGACGTGTAGGTTTCTTTAAAGGTTCCGCCATCCTACACCTCATGAGGTTGGGTACATAGCTTTTCTTCAGTCTTCACATGAAGTATCACCTGCTGTCCCTTATGATATTGTCTTTGATCCCCACACTAGTTAACAATGTTGTTTTTTACATTTCTAAAGGTGTTAATATTAACTTTTTGTGATGCTTTCTAACTTAATTGGACTATAGTCAGAAGCATTATGTAAATATTGATTCAGCTTTTGTGGACAGTTGGTTTCTGGTTTAACATGCACCTAATTTCCACACATGTTCTGTGTTTGGATAAAGTTTGTATTTTAAATTTGGGAGTATAAGGTCTGACATAAGTTCACTAACTTACAGCTATACTAATATCTTCCAAGCATTGCTAAATTTTTATTTGATGTATAAAAAGTAAGGTTTTTTTTTAAAAAAAAACCTCTTCTGCTATAGATTAGACATCTACCTTGTGTTTTTTTTTTCTCCTTTCTTGCTTTCTATATCTGGAGACTGTTTTAGGTATTTAATATTTAGACATGCTATGCCATGTCTTTCGTATGAAATAGAGTAACTCTGAAAAAGATGCTTATAGCTGGCTTTGTTTTGGTTAGCATTTGCCTAATATCTTATTTTCCATTCCTTGATATGTAACCTTTGTGTCTTTCATGTTTGAAATAATCACTTATGAATAGCATACAGCTAATCTTATAAACATAATCCAATTAGGCAGTCTGATCTTTTCAATTATTTAGCCCCTAGGTATTAATTACAATTATTGAATATTTATATTTATTTCTGCAATCTTTCCTTGCGCCACAAAAATTTCATCAATTATAAGACACATATTTTAATATCTTTGAAATTAGACTGGTTCATATAATGCATGTTGCAATTAGCAGCATTTTTCTTTCTCAGTTGCATAAAAAATTTAGGGATACTCCACAACCAATGTCATCATAAGGTCTATGAAATGCAGTATTTACCCCCTTGGTCTTGTTGTTTCTCCCCCTACCCCCTTTTCCTGTTTTTTTTTTTTTTTTTTTTTTTTTTTTTTTTTTGAGGTAGGGTCTCACTCTAGCCCAGGAAAACTCAGGATAATCCTCCTACCTCTGCCTCCTGAGTGCTGGGATTAAAGGCATGTGCCACCACTCCCAACCTTCCCCTTATTAAAAAAAAAAATTATTTATTTATTTATAAGAGAGAGAGAATGGGCACACCAGGGCCTCCAGCCACTGCAAATGAACTCCAGATGTGTGTGCCACCATGTGCATGTGGCTTACATAAGTTCTGGGGAATCAAATCTAGGTCCTTAGGCTTCACAGACAAATGCCTTAAAGGCTAAGACATCTGTCCAGCCCACTCCCCCATTTATTTTCTGACTCGAGGCTTTCTACTTTTCTTTTTCTTCTGTACCTGTTTGGAAGCTCCTTGTGCTATCTGTGTCCCTGTAGTAATTGCTCTTCAAATGGTAGTGAGTCCGCTTGAGTTCCATTTTAAAGCTAATTACTATTGCTAGAGCCTCCCTCTTTGGGAAGTGATATCCAGAAACACAGATGAAAAGAGAGGAAAGCGGGAAGGCAAAGACAAGAGAGTGGAGAGAGGGAGCTCTCAGGGGCACAAGCCCTCCATGCCAGCAAGAAGAACGTGCCAGCCAACTTACGTCCCCTTAGTTCAAAGCTGTCCCTGGATCAAACTTCTGGGCTGTGCCTGCTTAAATTTGCATGATACCAGAGAAGAACGTGGGGCATGAAAGAGAGATGTGGTTGAGAGAACCTTCCTGGGAGAAAGCTGCCTCCCACTTGAGCGGGCAGAGAGGGTGTGTGGGGAGGAGCATCAAAAGTGTCTGCTACAATCAATACGCTCCATCTCTTTCTCAAGGCCAAAATCATGAATTTGTCATTCCAATCACCCTTACTTTATACACTTGTCGGTGTATATTTAATTTTCACTTTGTGTTTATTTATTTATTTTTATGCATGCACATGTAGGTGGGTTGTGGGGATTGCATGTGTGTGTGTGTTTCTATGTGGGGACCAGAGGCAGTCAGTGTCGAGTGTCTTCCTCAATGGCTCGCCAACTTCGTTTTTTGTGCATCTGGCTTACATGGATCTTGGAGAATCAAACCTGGGTCCTTAGGCTTCGCAGACAAGAGCCTTAACCACTAAGGCATCTCTCCAGCCCAACTTCATTTTTTGACACAGGTTCTCTTACTGCACATGCAGGTCGTTAGACTAGCCTGCCAGCAAGTGCTGGGGATTCTCCTGTCTCTGTCTCCCCAGTGCTGGGATTACAGGCATGTGCTACTTACTGCAGCCAGCTTTTACGTGGGTGCTGAGGACTTGAACTCAGATGCTTCTACTTATGCGGGGAACCTTATCTACTGAGCCATCTCCCCAGCTCCTACATGTTTCACTTGTTTAAAAAATATTTATTTGGGCCGGGCGTGGTGGCACACGCCTTTAATCCCAGCACTCGGGAGGCAGAGGTAGGAGGATCATCATGAATTCGAGGCCACCCTGAGACTACATAGTGAATTCCAGGTCAGCCTGAGCTAGAGTGAGACCCTACCTCGAAAAAAAATTTATTTATTTATTTATTTATTTATTTATTTGGGCTGGAGAAATGGCTTAGTGGTTAAGCACTTACTTGTGAAGCCTAAGGACCCCGATTCAAGGCTCAGTTCCCCAGGACCCACGTAAGCCAGATGCACAAGGTGGTGCATGCATCTGGAGTTTGTTTGCAGTGATGGAAGCCCTGGTGTGTCCATTCTCTTTCTCTCTCTCTCCCTCTTTCTCTCTCTGTCTGTCTGTTACTCTCAAATAAGTAAATAAAAATAAACAAAAAATAAAAAATATTTATTTATGAGACAGAGAAAAGGGCAGACAGAGAGAATGAGTGCAGGGTCTCCTGCCATTACAAACCAACTCCAGATGTATGTGTCACTTAGTGCACTTGGCCTTATGTAGACACGGGGGAATCAAACTCAGGCTACCTGCCTTTACAAGCAAATGCCGTTAGCCACTGAGCCATTTCTCCTGCCCATGTTTCACTGTTACTTTTATTTTGAGGCAAGCCCAACAGACTGGCCTTTTGTATGTGAGAGAGTGAGAGAGAGAATTGGCATGCCAGGGCCTCCAGCCACTGCAATCAAACTCCAGACACATGCACCCACTTGTGCACATGTGCAACCTTGTGCTCTTGTATCACGGTGCATCTGGCTTATGTGGGATCTGGAGAGTTGAATATGAGTCCTTAGGCTTCATAGGCAAACGCCTTAACCACCAAGCCATGTCTCCGGCCCCATGTTTCACTTTTAAACTATCAATGGTTATTCAGATTTCATTAATGTGTTTTTCATTCCTTGTTGGAGGTCCCTTTTCATTCTTCATGAGTTTAATTTCTTGTGTTTTTAAATACAACTCTTCCTCCCCATCTGAATTTTTTGGATTGGATAGTGAAGTTGGATATGAAAATTGAAAAGTGTTCTGTTTTGCAAATTTATCCTTCCTGAGCCTCAGAGAGCAAGTAGGAAGAGCTTTTGCAGAAGCAGATCTATGGAGGGAGTCATCTGTCACTTTGTTGTCCTAACAAGACACTCTTGATAGATTATCTTCATCTTTCTAAAATTGATTGTTTCTTCCCCACACCTAAACAATGTCTTAACTTACTATAAAATTATAGGGCCATTACTATTTTAGCTCAGCACTCAGTACATTGCTCGAATGTTATCAATGCAAAGTCTGCTACTGAGGCTGGGGAGGTAGTTTGGTTGATAATGTTCCTGCTTTGTGATCATGAAGACGTGAGTTCAACCCCCATTGCCCATGTAATCCCAGTGCAGGGCAGGTGGAGACAGGTAGATCTCTGGGCTCACTGGCCAGCCAGCCTAGCAAATAGGTGAACTCCTGGCCAGTTAGAGACCCTGTCTCAAAAGAACCCACCGGTGGTACCAAAGGAATAGCATCCTAGGTTGTCCTCTGGCTTCTACATACATACACATGCATGTGCACCTGTACACACATCCACAGGCATCTGCTGTCATCCTACTTCGGTAATCCAACACTTTTCTGGTTACTGTTCCCTTTCTTCTGTCTGTTGTTCACACACCAGTGTATCTACATGGGTGCCTGCTTTTATTTATCCCTCTCATGGATGATGTTCCTGCAAAGTTAACCAAAGAAAAGACAGAAGAGCCGGGCATACTCAGATTCTGCCAATACCTTATAAGGGAAAAACAATGAAAATAAAGTTCAGACAAGGCAGTGAAGTGAATGAATAAAGTCAGTGGAAAGCCACCAGGAGATAACAGAGTTCAGATAACTCAAGTAATCAAAGTAGAAAGGTCACACAAGGGCTGGAGAGATGGCTTAGCGGTTAAGGCGCTTGCCTCTGGAGCATAAGGACCCATGTTTGAGCTCTCTCCAGATCCCACGGAAGCCACACAAAGGTCAGGCATGGGCAAGGTCGCACATGCCCACTAGGTGGCGGAAGTGTCTGCAGCTCAATTGCAGCGGCTGAGGCCCTGACATACCAATCCTCTCTTCTTTCTCTTTCTCTTTCTCTGTCTCTCTCTAAAAACAAGTTTTTTTAATAAAAAAAATTTTTTAATTAATTAATTTAATTTAATTAGATTTTTAAAAAGCAATCAAGGTGATGGGTGACAGGGCTTGTGAAAGGGAGAAATAAAATCCACCGCAGGTCAGTAAGAACACGAATGAGAGGCACAGAGAAGCTGATGGCTCATGGGGCTCTCTGTGTAAGGGGGAGGCCACCTTGACGTGGCAGCCAGAGTTAAACCACACACTGGCTTCCAATGACCCTAAAGCCCCTTCCCTCAGGAAGCCTGCAGGATTCATCAGAAACCAGTCCTGTTGGTACCTCGATCTTGGACCGCTGGCCTCCAGAGCTATGTGGTAATACATTCCGGTTGGTTAAGATGCCTCATCCATGGTACTTGGCTATGGCATCCCACGCAGGCTAATGCGGCAAGTATATTCTGATTTTGTAGCTTTCAGTTACATGTAGTCGCTGGGAGTCTGCTAATCCTATTGTACCACAAAAGTCTCTATGGGACATTTAAAAAAAATTTTTTTTTAAGATCCCACAAAAACAGGAGGCACCAACCCCAGCTGAAGAGTGTGAACTTTGGGGAGGTCTCCTGTTATCTGGAGATTTTAACACTGGCCTTGGCATGTCAGTCTGGGTACAAGAAGGATCACTTTAGATGTGGGTAGTTCTGGCTCTGAGATCTCTGCCCCAAGTGTGTCTGATCCATAAGCATCTGCTGCAAGTAACAGCCGTATCCTCTCCGGGAACAGGAAACCTGGGTGGATGGGGTGTTTCTTTGTATTTTTTTAAATTTATATTTGCACGTGTGCGTGCATGTGTGGAGGTCAGAGGACAACCTCAAGGTGTCTGTGCCCTTCTCCTCCACCTCCTTTGAGACAAGGTCTCTTGCCACTGCAAATGAATGTCAGTCCAGCTGACCCGTACGCTGAGAGTCCTCCCGGCTCTGCCTCCCACTGCTGTGGTGTGTTAGGATCGCAGATGCACGAGCCACTCGGACTCTAGCTTCCCATGGTACTCACTCTGGAATCCCGGTGGGCAGGCTTTGTAAGGAAGCACCTAGACCGTCTTCCCAGCTGCCCTCGCCCCCCTGAGTTAAGTATTTCTTAGCTCTAGCATTACAAGAGTTATGAGCATATCAAATTCCTAGCATTAATTAGCCTCTGTTACGTTCAGGATAATCCCTGCATGTTAGGCATTTTAAAATGCTTGTGAAATATAATTGAGTTTGGCATATTAAAAGCAAATGACAAATTGACCTGTGATTCTAAATTAAATGTATGCTTCAATTTGAAGTTGAATGATATGAAGGGAAGTGAGTTAATGTATAATCAGTATTAAAATGGTTAAGGAACATGTGTTAAAGAGTTGTTCAGGCAGCATGAGAAGGCTCAGCTTCTTGGGTCATAAGTTTATTGAATTTAGAATTCTAACTTTGTAAAGAAAAACCAAATATATTAATTTTATAAATGTTTTTGAGAGTGTTTAAATGAAATTAGTCCATTCAATCAAACTTACTTAACATTAATCAAAATTAAATTCCCTTGAGTAACCAGTCCAATTTGTATTGAAGGTTTCTGTTGATAGTTGCTTTATACAAAGTGTACTGGGTTTAAAATAGCATAATAGAATTTACAAGATGAATTTAGTGGTTTAAGGAAAACTTCTGATTTATAATTTTAATAAATGAAATGTTCAAAAGCCATCCAAAAATCAATGAAAATGACTGTCTCTGTGCTCAAAAGCTGCCTTAGGGGTTGGGGAGATGGCCCGGTGGAGAAAATGTTGGACACACACACACACACACAAGAACCGGAGATCATATGCCCAACATCCATGTAAACATCACATGGGTGAGGTGGCCCGCGGTAATCCCGGTGCTTAGGAGACGGGCACAAACCAGCCAGCCGCAGGAGCAGAATCAGTGAGCGCCGGGTTCAGCCAGAGACCCATGAATAAAGTGCTATGGTGGGAAGAAGTCATAGATACAGCAGCTCACACGTGGACGCACACATGTGAACATGCAAGCAGGAACACCACAGATACATACGTATGCCAAAAAAAAAAAAAAAAAAAAAAAAAAAACAGAAAAGAAAAGGAAAAACAAGCTGCCTTTGACATCAAAAATCTGTCCTTAAAACTGAACCTGTCCCCCGGAAGCTCTCAGAGCGCTTTCAAACACTGCCGCAGCCATCTAGCTATTCCAGATTTGATCTGTGCATGGGAGAAACCACGCGCTGTTTGTCTTCCGAAGCCTGAGTTACCTCACTGAAGGGCATCTGGCCAGATTCCAGTTCCCAGCGATTGCGAATCGAGCAGCCACAAATGTGGCCAAGAAAGCATTTCTCTAATAGTAGACTGGACAGTCTTTAGGCTGTATACCAGGTGTGGTATATGGCAGATCCATCTTGGATTTGTTTATTTTTGTTTGGCTTTACTTTATTTATTTTTAAAATATATTATTTTTTTAAATTTTATTTTTATTTATTTATGAGAGAGAGAGAATGGACGTGCCAGGGCTTCTAACCACTGCAAACGAACTCCAGGTGCATGCACCATGTTGTGCTTACGTGGGTACTTGGGAATCGAACCAAGGTCCTTTGGCTTTGCAGGCAAGTGCCTTAACCACTAAGCCATCTCTCCAGCCCCTAAAATATATTATTTATTTATTTATTTATTTACATGCAGAGAGTGAACGAGAGAGAGAGAGAGACAGAAAGAAACAAAATGAGCACACCAGGGCCTCCTGCTGCTGCCAATGAACTCCAGATGCCACTTTGGGCATCTGGCTTTATGTGGGTACTAGAGAACTGAACCTGGGCTGTTAGGCTTTGCAGGCAAGTGCCTTAACCCTTGAGCCATCTCTCCACCCCACCCCTCAGTCTTAGATTTTTGAGACACTTCCATACTGATAACTCTCCCACCAATAGTGAATAAAGGTTCTGCTCTCCTGACCACGGCCATTAGCATTTGTTGTCATTTAATTTTTTGACGAAAGGCCATTCTGACTGGAGTGGATCCTGCAAGCTCCAAAATCAACCAGCCTTAGGATATGCCCACAGGTGCAGTAGGGGGGAACCACCTCTTCTCTGACTGGATCAGAGGCACACTCAGTGGGAGGGAATTCATGCCTGGTGCTGTGAACAGAGTTAAAAGCCCATGGCTAAGGTCAGAAGGTCATAGACCCTTAGAGGAAGCTCCACCATTCTGTGGCTAAATAAAGGTGTAATGCCAATCAAAAAGCCTTATAAATGTATCTGTTATCCCATTTCATTAATACTGCTCTCACTCTTCATTGTAGAGTCTGCTTTTTTTCTGGGGGAGACCCAAGACTGGTCAAAAATGACAAAAGAGGGCTAGAGAGATGGCTCAGTGTAAGGTACTTACCTGCAAAGCCTAAGGACCATGGTTCACTTCCCCAATGCCCATGTAAAGACAGATGCACACGGTGGCACATGCATCTGGAGTCTGTTTGTAGTGACTAGAAGCCCTGGCACACCCATTCTTTCTTTCTCTCTATCTCCACTAAGTAAATAAATATAAATAAATAAATAAACTAATTTTTTAAAGTGATAGGAGAAAGCCGGGTGCCTAGTGCTATATAAGTCATCTCTGTCACACCGCCCAGGGCCCAGAGGACCCTGCAGAGGAAGTGGCAGCTTGATAGCGAATGCTGCTCTCACTGCGAGCCTGAGAACCTTCTCCTCGGAGGTGGTGGCAGATAGTGAGGAGACTCAAACCTCATCAGAGAACATAAGAGTCCATGGAGAGCTCAGCACTGAAGATTCCCAATATGCCCTTTGAGGCTCGGGGAACATTGTGGAAGAGAGAGAAGAAAGAATGTAAGAGCTACAGTGTGGGAAGGTGTACTGCGAGGCACTGTTCTCCCAACAGGAGACAAATGGTGCATCCATGATGCCACAGTGCTTACCGATCCCCCCCCAACACACACAAGACCTGCACTGTTCTGAGCCATAACCGTGTTGACCTGGAGGATGAAGGAGGAGACATGCAAAGCACAGGAGGAATTTCCTTGACAGAGGAGGCTCCTCAGTGGGATGGGGATAGAAGAGAGGGTACCAAAGAGTGTCACGTGATTGATAGGAATACGACAGAATTATTACATGTGGTGATTTGAATATGACTGTATGGTCCCCCATAGCCTTGGGTTTCTTTGGGGTTTTTTTGGGGGGGAGGTGATTGAAGTAGGGCCTCAATCTAGCCCAGGTTGACCTGGAATTCACTATGTAGTCTCAGGGCGGCCTCAAACTCCCAGTGATCCTCCTACCTCTGCCTTCAGAGTTCTGAGATTAAAGGCGTGCGCCACCACGCCCGGCTTCAGGCATTTATTTTTCTTTCATTTTCTTTCTAAAACTAAAAAAATTAATGGGGTTGGAGAGATGGCTTAGCGATTAAGGCGCTTGCCTGTGAAGCCTAAGAACTCATGTTCAAATCTCCAGGTCCCACATAAGCCAGACACACAAGGCGACGCAAGCGCTCAAGGCTGCACATGTGTGCAAGATGGCACACGCGTCTGGAGTTCGATTTCAGCGGCTGGAGTTCCTGGAGCACCAATTCTCTCTCTCTCTCATAAAAAGATTCTTTTTAAATGAAAGAAATGATCCCTGAAAGCATAGTCTTGCTTCAGGTATTGTTAATTAAGGTCAAGCTTCCTGCTTAAGTCAGGAGGTGGCCCCGGGAGTGGATCCTGGGGTCTAGCCCTAAGCTGGGTTTGGGGGCAGATCTTAATTCCACCCAAAGACGCGGGGGGAGTTTGAGCTCTGGCTGTGCACGTTTGTGGTGCTGGCTGTTGGTGGTGTCCGTCTGCCTGCATCTGTGAAAAGGAGCCAGCTTCTTCCACCAACGATGGAACCACCCCTGGCTCTGTAAACCTGAAATAAATCCTGGTCCTCCCATAAACCGTGTCTGGCTGGATGTTTATTCCAGCAATGTGAAGCTGACTTCCACATTATATGTTTATATACTAAAGTTCTAGCCAAAGGAAGGGTAGGACTCCTTACAATGTGCTCCTCCAGACACAAGATGGTCTGGATATCCATGACCTCACAGTGCCTGACACTTCCTACACAAGACCATCATAATAGGAGGAAAAGATGATGACATCAAAACAAAAGAGAGACTGACTGAGAGAGGGAGCGGATATGATGGAGAGTGGAGTTTCAAAGGGGAATGTAGGGGGAGGGAAGGAATTACCGTGGGTTATTGTCTATAATTATGGAAGTTGTCAATAAAAATAATCAATTAAAAATAAAAAGAGAAAAATAAGTTTTTTTATAAAAATGAATTTAAAGACTCATCCTTTATCAATGTAATTACCAGTGATAACATCCCATCTTCCGATGGTCTCATGGGATGTAAATTGAACCATTTAATTCTTGCATGCCTCGCTTTCCTGTTCCTTGACCCAGAATTTAACAGACAGATACCTTTTTAAAGTTGTCTCTTTTGATTCTCAAGACTGTCATCATTTGGGGCGCATTCATCCATCCACTGGTTTTCTTTTTCTGAATTTAAGTACCTCTATTTCACATCAGACACAGGCCTTAATGAGTCTCTTTAAACTGCTGCAACTTCTGTCAAAATCCCTCCTCTCCCTCCCCCCAGACCCTCCATGGAGAGAGCAGGCAGCCAGTCGCTTTGACTGACGGACCTCTGCAGACGGCCGGAGGCCTGCAGCGGCAAGGCTTCCACTCTACGTGCCTCATCTGTCTCCACCAACTTGCTCCTCTCCTTCTGGCTGTGTGATCTGGTTTCCTGAGTGGCATCTGAGGATGAGCAATGCCCCCCCTAGAATGTTAGCTTAGACTTCTCCCTGCGGGGAAGAAACTTCAGCAGTGGGGACATGCGAAACAGGTGGGCGCTGAGGAGATACAGTCCCATCTCCTCCTCTCTAATCAGACGTGACGTTTCTTTGTGAGAAGTCTTCAAAAAAATAAAAATAAAAAATAAACAACTCTAAACAAATATGCCTGCTAGGTGAGCAGGTATGGTTTCTTTGTGGCTTCTTAAGAAATGATGACTGGTACAGTAATGAGACAAACCACGTTGCTTCCCGTCTTTCCTTGCCCCGTGACTCTGTTTGGATGTATTCAAGAGTTGCAAGCCTAGCGACATGAAGGTGAGAGGAAGAAAACATGAAAATCTCAACCCTTGCCTCAGGCTCTGCTTTCTATCAAACCTCAGCCGAGACCCCTTAAAACGTTTATTTGGAGGGAGGCTGGATGGATGGCTTAGCGTTTAAGGCATTTGCCTGCAAAGCCAAAGGACCCAGGTTTGATTCCCAGGACACACGTTAGCCAGATGCACAAGGGGGCGCACGCGTCTGGAGTTCATTGACAGTGGCTGGAGGCCCTGGTGTGTCCATTCTCTCTCTCTCCCTGTCTCTCTATCCCTCCCTCTTTCTCTCTGCCAAATAAATAAATAAAATAAAATAAATTTTTAAAAACTTTTATTTAGTTCTTTTAAAGAATTATAATCTTCTTTCATATTTTAATTTAAATAAATGTGTGTGTGTGTGTGTGTGTGTGTGTGTGTGTGTGTAAGGGGGTGTTTGCCTATGGAGGCCAGAGGACAGCCTCAGTTGTTAGTCCTCAGAAATGCTGTCCACCCTTTTGGAGACAGGGTCTATTATTGGCCTGGTTCTTGACATTTGAGTTAAACTGGCTAGCCAATGACCCCAGAGATACTCTGGCCTCTGCCTGCCTGGCCCTGGGACAACAAGAGCATAACACCTCATGGGCCATCTTATGTGGACTCTGGTCCTCGGGTCCTCATGCTTGCAAGTGAGCATCTTTAATCACTGAGCATTCTTCCCGGCCCAGGTCCTCAGACAACTACTTTATCTACTGAGATACATCCCCAGCCCCTCTCATGCTTTTAAAAGTTTGTTTTAGGGGTTGAAGAGATGGCTCAGTGGCTAAAGGCATTTGCTTACAAAGTTTGATGGCTTGGGTTCAAATCCCCAGCACCCACGTAAAGCCAGGCACACAAAGTGGTACATGCTTCTGGAGTTTACTGGCAGTAGCAAGGGGCCCTGGGGTGCTCAGTCTCACTCATTCATTCTCCCTCCTTCTCTCCCTCTCTACTTGAAAATAAATAATTTTTTAAAATATTCATTTTTATTATCAGCATAGCTCTCAGCCAGAGACTACAAAGATGCTTGTCTTAAATTGTTGAGACTCTAATATTTACATGGTGCCAACTCTTACATGTGATGAAATATTTCCTTCTATGTCTGTGGTAGTTTGAATAGATGGCCCCCAATATATTTAGTGTTTTGTTACTTTGTAGTTTGCATCCGCAGCCACCTGGCTGGAGGAGGTATCACTGGGCAAATCTTAAGGTGTGGTGGTGGGTTTGAGATTGCAATCTAAAGACAAGCAAAGTGTGCCTAGCTGGAGTTCCTGAAGTGTGCTGTGCTGTGTGGCTTTTTGGCTTGTACTTCTCTCTCTCTGGTTGGTCTTGTGAAGGCAGGCCAGCTTCTTCTGCCATTATGGAACTTCCCCTGGATCTGTAAGCTTCAATAAATATCCCTTCCTCCATAACTGCGCCTGGTCTGGACGTTCATCTCAGCGAACCTGAAGCTGTCTGCTACAATGTGCTATGATTTTCACACTGTGAGTTTATCTTTGTGGTTCCCGGTCGCCCTGGGGCTGCTGCGCATTGGTGTCCCGGGGCGTCCAGGCAACTGCAGAGCAGGGTCTTGAGTAGCTGCAAGTGCGACAGGAAGAAACACCCGAGAAGGCTGCTGGCTGATTCCTCATTAACATAGCGTCAGGGTGGTTGTGTGGGTCACGAAACCTAAGTCTTATCAGGACGTCCAGGTGCCCGAGGCGGAGGGAGGGAGCGGCCCCACTCCTGCCAGTCTGGAGGAGAGGTTATCTATGGGGTCTAGGCCTGCTGCAACCTCCTGTGGCCTGGGGCCCTTAGCCGTGCCTGTGCCTGACAACTCAGGCCTGCTTAACACCTCTAGTGGCCCGGGGCCCTCAACTGTGCCCACACATCTTCAGTGGGAACTATGTTAAAGGCAACGCCAGGAATCCTCAGCTGCAGTTCTGTCCCTCCAGAGACTTGTATTCCCTTTGTCACAGAAACTCCTTCTGTGGCTAAGAACTCCCAAGTTAAGCTGGTAATGAGCATCAGCCTCTGCCTGCAGAGAGAACGTGTACCTTGGGGCACCCTTTCTCTCTGTCTAGATACAAATGAGCTCTCCTAAATTTTCGTAGTGTGCCTCTTTGATGGGACGGTCTCAGCTTTAGTTCCGGCTGTGTTTTTTTTTTTCCCAAAAATGCTCTTTGATGGCTCGTCTTTCATGGAGGTGCCTGCACCAGACGCTAAGCCTCTAAGGGCACCTGCAGCAGATAACTCAGGACCACTGCTCTGGTTTTCAATTTCCCTTCTATTTTTGCCCCTAGGATTCACATTCTTATAAGCTCATTTATGCATTTTTGTAGACTATTTTCCATACTTAATCACACTTTAATGATGTTTTATGATGGAAAGGGCTTTCTCTTTAGATTAGATTATCTATTCTGCTATAATGCTAAAAATGTCAGAAGAAATGTCTTTAACAGTAGTGACGACTGAAATGGGGTGACTTATTGTAATGGGGCCCTAGCTTCTGCCTCACTCTTTTAGAACGGGATGATGGCTTCACAGTGGGGATTTGAAGGAGGGCCCTGCCACTGACGTAACTACCTCCATTTCGCTTCTGATTTCACGTTGCTTCTTTTTCCTCCTCCTGCGACTTCCTCCCCCACTGTGACTTGGATCTCAAGAACAGCAAGCCTGACGAAAGACCCTGTACAGGCAACGGGCCCAACAGAGACCTTCTTGACGCCAGCCTCTCTCTGTGTGGTTGGTCCTGAGACATAACAGCCCCAGGTAATGATCAACGAGACATGGCCAGACCAAGATGACCTGGGGCGATACCATGGAAATCCATACCCAACCCTTGTCTTTGTTTCTCTTTCCTGTGTGACAGAGACTTCTGAGAGCATGCTGAAGATGGGTCCAGGTCATGAAACCTCTGCTCTGGGTGACGTCATCCTGTCAAAACCTCGGCTCATCATTTTGATGGCTTTCTGGGCTGGATGGCCGAGTTTGGTTCTTTTTGTTGTTTGTTTTTAAACTGTTTTAAAAAACTTATTTCATTTTATTTACTTGAGAAAGGAAAAGGCAGATAGAGAGAGAGAGAGAGAGAGAGAGAGAGAGAGAGAGAATGGAGGCACCAGGGCCTCCAGCCACTACAAATGAACTTCAGACACATACACTACCTTGTGCATCTGACGTATGTGAGTGTTGAGGAATTCAACAATGGTCCTTAGGCTCCACAGGCAAGCGCCTTAACCACTAAGCCATCTCTCCAGCCCAAATCTGGTCCTTTGAGACTCCCTGAATTACAGACTTTTTTTTATTTGCTTAAGTCTAGTATCATTATAATTGTCCAAGTACTGTTATAAGCCTATTAAACAAATTAACCCATCTATCCTTTCAACAGCTGTGTGAGGTAGATGCTATCATTATCCCTACTGGAATAGCGTGCATCTCCTGATAGGCAGGTGGCGAGGTCAGAACAGATGTGCAAGGGGTTTCTTTAGGAGAGTGCCCATGACAAGGGGAATTTGGAAGGAGCTGGCAGAGGCTACAAGAGTCACTGGGTCATGACCCAAGCTTGTCTAACCCTGAAGGGGGGAGAAAGGGCAGTGTCTTACACTGCAGAGCTGTCTTAGGAAAATTGGGAGAAGCTACTAGAGAATGTTGGAGCCAAAGCTGGCTGACAAAGGTGTCCTGTGTCCCCAGAAGTAGGTGTGTCTTAACGTCCCTACCACATCAGTCATCGTTAGGGGGAGATATGGCCTGGCATAGATGTTGTGATAGACTCCAAAGTGCAGCAGCTGGGGTCCTGGGCCAAGGGTGCCCTCTGTGCCCCAAGGCTGCCCAGGTGCCTTCCTAAAGCTTCCATGCCCACTTTCTGCACGAGAGAACACACACAAGTTGACTGACTTACCCAAGGACACAGGCAGTGAGGTTCGTAGTGGGATCAGGATTCACACAGCGAATTTGTCTCCAGGACACAACTTTGTAACACTCTTACCACACTTAAAATATATATATATTTTAGGGCTGGAGAGAAGGATGAAGCCTAAGGATCCAGGGTTGATTCTCCAGTACCCATGTAAGCACATGCATCTGGAGTTCATTTGAGTGGCTAGAGGCCCTGGTGTGCCCATTCTCTCTCTCTCTCCCTCCCTCCCTCTGTCTCTAATAAATAAAAAAAATATTTTTTATTTATTTGAGAGAGAGAGAGAATGGATGGGAGTATCAGGGCCTTCTGCCGCTGCAAACAAGCCCCAGATGCATGCGCTACTCTGTATACCTGGCTTCCTGTGGGCACTGGGGAATCAAACCCAGGCTGTCAGGCTTTGCAAGGAAGTGTCGCTAACTGTTGAGCCATCATTCCAGCTCCCATACTTTTTAAAATGAGATTTTAGAGCCAGGTTGGATGGCACAATTCTGTACTCTGGGTTGTCAGGAAGCTGAGACAGGAGGATCAGACGCTCAAGGCCAGCCTAAGCAACGTAAGGAGACCCTTCATCAAAATCAAAGTCAAAATAATGAGGAAAAGATCCAGGGGTTATTACTCAGTCATACAGCACATATCCAGTATGTGTAAGGCCCTAGGGTCAATCTCATTATTACAAATAAAAACATTTCACCAGACATTTATTCTTCGTGCATTAAGAATGTTTAAACCATTGTGCATGTAATTTGTATTTTTGTCAGAATGCAAGCTATCTTCTTAATCGGATTCTACTAGTAACGACACGAAAGAAGAAAGAACAGTATAAAGAGCCTTTAACTTACAGACCTCCAAGGTCAGGTACTATGAATTTGACATTGACCTTTAAAATATGACTGCCACTAGGGACTTCAAAATTATTATGTACAATCTGTCTGCTTTGTCTGTTACAGGTTAATATTGCTTCTTGCCTGATGTGGTGGTATGGGCCTGTAATCTCTGTACTCAAGGAGCAGGCGCAGGAGAACTTAAGCGTTGGAGGGTAGCCTGGGCTACATAGTAAGACACTGTTTTAAGAGAGCTTGTTCGGAGGTTCCAGCAGGGGAGCGAAGCTACTCGTATATCCTTGACCGAAGACAAGCCCTCCTCTGTACGGAAGGTCTTCCTCTATTCGACCTAATAGAGGGACGCACATGGAGCGGTGAGGGAGGAAGGGGACACCCGCCTAGCCAGCCAGGTCAGCGGAATCAACCTCGGCCATCAATGGGGTGACAGATGTCACAGCCCGTTTGCCTTCACCTGCAACACTATCTTAAAACAAAACCAGTTTCTGCCCTTACAGGAGGTCTTCCTGTTTCCTTCTATGACAGAGCCACATGGCTGCTTACCCAGTACCAGGTCTTTCTTTTAAACTACTAATTGTCAGTCCCCCTAAAACAATAAGCTAGCTATATATCCCTCGCTTTACTTGGTCATGTGACTTTTTAAAATATATTTCATTCATTTACTTATTTGAGAGAGAGTGAGACAGATAGAGAAAGAGAGTGGGTGCTCCAGGGCCTCCAGCTACTGCATATGAACTACAGACTCACACGCCACCTTGTGCATCTGGCTTACGTGGGTCCTGGGGAATCGAACCTGGGTCTACAGGCTGCACAGGCAAGTGCCTTAACCACTAAGCCATCTCTCTAGTCCTTCTTTTTTGTTTCTCTGTGGTGCTTGGGACTGAACCCAGGGCCTCCTGCATGCTAGCTAGCAAGCACTCTACCACAGAGCCACAACCCCAGGTTCTGAAAAGGGCATCTGGAACAGAGCTCCTCCGTCAAGGCTTCCGCCCGTCCTGCTAGATTTCATCAATGTGAAGATGAGTGGGGTTTTTTTCTCACTTTAATGTCTCTGAAGTTGACAGACTTTTATAATGGCCATCACTCTTGTGGCATCCACGCCTCATTGCTGCCTTCCCTACACAGTCTTAGATATTAGCTGTCACTCAAATGTCCTCTAAGTGGTTTGTTGACTGCAGTGTTGAGCGCTTATCCGGCATGTCGTGAGAAATATGAGTCTGGCGGTTGTCTGTGGACCTTTGGGTGACATCTTCTGGTAAAGTCAATAAAGTGCCTGCACCAACACGAGCAGAATGAGGGTCAGAAGCTTGGCAGAAAACTCCATAGGGAATCGTGGAGCATTGTTTAGAAAAAAATGTTATCAAAGTGTTGGAGAAATGGTTCTGTGGCTAAAGGCACTTGCTAAAGAAGCCTCAAGGCCTGGGTTCCTTTCCCCAGGTCCCACATGGAGCCAGATGCACAAAGCAGCACATGCATTTGGAATGTGTTTGCAGTGGCAAGAGGTCCAAGCATGCCCGTTTCCTCTCTCTCATTCTCCATTTCTATCTGTGTGTGTGTGTGTGTGTGTGTGTGTGTCTGTCTGTCTCACTCTCTCTCTTTCTCCCCTTGCAAATAAACAGATAAAATTTTTTAAAATGTTACCAAAGCTTCCTGACAACGCAGATGTGTTAGGTAGATGGGGGGGGGGGGTAGAACTCTGATATCAATACTAATTTTTCCAGGGGACTTTGATTCTATGTAACCAAGTCTCTCTCTGTCTCTCTGTCTCTCTCTCTCTCTCTCTCTGGGGGTACCCATCTTCCAACCTCTCTCTATCCTCTCTCCCCTGCACATAATTGTGGTTTAAACTTGCATTTCCAATAGACTAATGATATTGGATGTCTTTTCGTCGGCTTATTGGCTTTTCCCATATCTTTGATGAAATGTCTGTTCAAATCCTTTTTTTAATTGGGTTGTTTATTGTTCTTATTGAATTAGAAGAATTCATTACACATTCTGGGCATCATGTTTGCAAATAGTACCTCAGTCCGTGGCTCATTTTTCTCCCATTTGCTTGACAGTGTCTTTCTAAGAACACAAAATAGAAATTTTGTGAATTCCAATTTGTCAAGTTGTTTCTTGTGTGACTTATGCTTTCTGTGTCTAATCTAAGAAATCTTTGCCAAAACCAAGGTCACTGGCTGGAGAGATTGCCTAGAAGTTAAGGCGCTTGCCTGCAAAGCCTAAAAACCTCAGTTCAATTCTCCAGGACCCACGTAACGCCAGATGCACAAGGTGACACATGTGTCTAGAGTTCGTTTGCAGTGGCTGGAGACGCTGGTGCACCCATTCTCTCTTTCTATCTGTCTCTTTACTCTCTTTCTCTCTCTCCCTCAAATAAATAAAATTATTATAATAATTTTTTAAAAGAATGGTCTGGTGCTGGGGAAATGGCTTAGCAGTTAAGGCGTTTGCCTGCAAAGCCTAAGGCCCCTGGTTCAATTCCCCAGGACACATGTAAGCCAGATGCACAAGGGGGCGCATGTGTCTGGAGTTCATTTGCAGTGGCTGGAAGCCCTGTCTTGCCCATTCTCTCTTTTTCTCTGCCTCTTCCTCTTTCTCTCAAATAAATAAATAAACAAATAAAATATTAAAAAAAAGAAAAAATGGTCAGGCTGGAGATGGCTTAGCAGTTAAGGCACTTGCCTGCAAAGACTAAGGACCTAGGTTTAACTCCCTAGTAACCACATAAGCCAGATGTGCAAGTTGGCACATGTGTCTGGAGTTCGTTTGTGGTGTCTGGAGGCCCTGGTACACCCATTCTCTCTCTTCCTCCCTCTCTCTCTCTCTCTCTCTCTCTAAATATATATATATATATATATATGTGTGTGTGTGTGTGTGTGTGTGTGTGTGTGTGTGTATGTATGTATGTATATGCCTCTTTCTCTCCTCGCTCTCCTAAATAAATAAATTTATTTAAAACTCAAGCTCACAGACTTTCTCCTGTGTTTTCCTATAGAGACTTTATGAAATACAGAGTTTTATAATTATGCAGGTAATCTGTTTTGATTTTATTTTGTGTGTGGTGTAAGGTATGTGTTCATGTCCAACTATTTCATTGCCATTTATTGCAAAGACTGTCCTTTCTCTATTGAATCCATTTATTGAAAATCAATGGGTTGTATCAGTATGGATCTATTTTTTCTTAACTCTCATTGATCTAGTTCTCCAGTCTTCTGCAGATCCATGCTCTCTTGATGGCTAGAGCTTTAAAGTAAATCTGGAAGTCAAGTCATGTAAGTCCTCAACCTTGTTTCTGTTGTGTTTTCCAAACCTCTTCTTATGGCTTGACTTTTCCTCATTCATTTTTAGATTCGCTTTTCTGCTTCAACAAAAAAAAAAAAAGGTTGCTAGGATTTGGGTATTTGGGGATTATGTTGAATTTATAGATCAATTTGGAAAGAATTGACATCTTGGCAGTGTTGAGTCTTATAATCTCTGAACACAATTTATCTCTTCATTTATTTAGGTCTTTGATTTCTCTCAACAAAGTTGCATTGTTTTGAGCATAAACCATCCACATTTTCTATTTTATTTAGCTCTAACCATTCATGGGCTTAAAGTGATATTATATATGACATTTCTTTGAAAATGTATCATTTTTCGTTGCTGGTACCTGGAAATAAAAGTGATTTTTTTTTGTAAATTCACTTTGTATCTTGCTACCAGGATAAAACCCAACAGTAGTTTTATCTTCTATTATTTTGGACTTTCTATATAAATAATCATGTCTTCTACAAATAGTTTCTTTCTTTCTAATTTGTATGCCTTTTATTTCTTTTTTTCTTGCTTTATTGTGCTGGCCAAACTCTCCAGTATAGCGTTGAATAGGAATAGTTATTTTTTTGTCATATGTAGAAAAGATGGACATATAGTAAATCTGTCTAACTATAAGACAGCTCAGTAAATATCCGTAAAGAAAATCAAAATAAAAAGAACATTTTTTGTCATCATTCAATCGGTAGCTGTTTTCTTTCTCGGTGACACCTAAAATAATGGTGTATTTTACCATTGATGGTTTCTAACAAAGACACCCTGTAATCCTTCCAAAAGCTCCACTGCTTGCGCGTGGATTAGCCGTGAGCACAGCCCTCAGAGTCACGCAGTGAAGAGGTCCTGGTAGCAGGTTACGCGTGCCCACAGATTCATAGTTTATACTATTACCACCTCCTTTCTGATTCTCAAGTACAGCCTCTCCATGTCAGCCTATCCTGGGTCTACTGTGTGGGATCCCTGAATGCTGAAAATGGTTGTTTAGCCAGTGACCTTTAACAGACATCGATCATGACATCTTTACACATGTGACCCAGAAAGAACTGAGATTTCACCTTATGTATGGGCTAACATGCCAACCCGGCACAGTTTCATGGAGACACGAAATGCCTGGGCAAGAGACAAGGAATTTCATTGCTTGTAGCACAATCTGCAATGTAAATACCATGTCTGTGTTGGTTCCCGTTGGCTATAAAGCGTCAGGAGGACCAGGCGCAGCTCCACATGCCTGCCAGTCCCCGCTTTTGGGGAGGCTGAAACAGGAGGATTACAGAGACAAAAATAAAGTCCCATGGCGAAGTGCAAGGCTGGCCCAGAGGAAAGCTGAGCATATGACAGTTTTGTGTCATACCTGAGAAACCCCAAACCTTAGGACCCCTAATCTTCAAAGGGGTTGTGAAGAAACCTCAAAGGGGTTGTGAGGAAACCTACCTAGCCTTCACCCCACAGAGAGACGTTATCTTAATTGGAATGCTGGACATCAAATTGTCCCCCTGCTACAAAGGGAGACCTCTCAAAGCCACTGCTAGTCACAGTATCTATGCAAAGTAGATAGAGTGTGGCCAGTACTGCTGCTCAGAAGATGAGACCCATGGACACCTCAGTGGTCAAGAGGGAATAGTGACGCTTGAGTAGAGTAGAATGTGAATCCTCCAGGGTCTCTCCATCTGGGGCACTCGGCCTCCTCTGTGCAGGTAGGTATGGTCATGTGACCAGTGAGCCACCGTGACGGAGATGGAAGCGACTTCATCATTTCTAGGCCTGGCCTGTAAGTGATAAATGAACCAATACATTTTTAGTGGCCTGAACATACAAGCTTACCAATTGTAGAAACTAGCGTTTTATATACTCCAACCAATACTGACTGAACCCCACCCCCAAACCTGAATATCTCTTCTTGGCTCTTCTCTTCTCTTGTGTTGTTGGTATCTATAAGAGGGTTCTAAAAAGAAAATAAAAGAAATGATGGCTAGGCAGATAGTTCCATTGGTAAAGTGCTTGCCTCATAGGTGTGAAGACCTGAATTCAATACCCAGTACCCAAGTGTGGTGGTTTGAATGTGAACGTGTCCCCCCCCCACCGCCCCACAGACTCAGGTGTTTTATTAAACTTGTAACTTGGGTCTCCAGTGGCCTGGCTGGAGGAGGTGTCCCTTGGGGCAGATCCTGGGGTCTAGCCCCGAAGGTGTGTTTTGGGGTGTGGCTCTGATTCCAGCTCAAAGATGAGCTCTGGCAAGTGTGTGTTTGCCAGTGTTGGAGCTTGTGGTGCTGGCTGGCTGATGTTTTCCTTCTGTTTAGATCTGTAAAAGGGAGCTAGCTTCTTCCACCACTGATGGAAGTGCCCCTGGATCTGTGTAAGCTTAAAATAAATCCCTTCCTTTTATTTTGATGTCATGATCTTTTCCTCCTATTATGATGGTCTAGTGTAGGTAGTGTCAGGCACTGTGAGGTCATGGATATCTCAGGCCATTTTGTGTCTGGAGGAGCACGTTGTAAGGAGTCCTACCCTTCCTTCGGATCTTACATTCTTTCCGCCACCTCTTCCGCATTAGACCCTGAGCCTTGGAAGGTGTGATAGAGATGTTACAGTACTGAGCACTCCGGTCACGTCTTTCCAGCACCATGATGCCTTTTGAGTCATCATAAGGGGAGGGAAAATGATGGAGAATGGAGTTTCAAAGGGGAAAGTGGGGGGGAGGGAGGGTATTACCATGGGATATTTTTTATAATCATGGAAGTTGTTAATAAAAATTTGAAATAAAAACAATAAATAAAACAAATAAATTCCTTCGTGCCATAAACTGTGTTGTTGGACGGTCATGCCAGCGACGTAAAGCTGTCTAAAACAAGCCTCGTATTATTGGATCCCCAGGTGGTGGAGCTTTTCAGAGGGAGAGCCTGTTATAGCCAGATCGCAGAGTCCCCAAAGCCCACCAAGAGAGTCACACACGTATGCAACAACAAGGAGCTTTACTTCGGGCTTAAGCTCAGGCTCCAGACTTCACCAAGGCAGTGGGTCCATCCAAGAGCCCAGAATGGCCTTTGGGAGGAGCTTTTATTGGGTTCAAACAAAGAAAAGGGGAATTTCTAACATGATTGGTTGACATTTAGCAAGGGTACATATGTTGGAAGCTGATTGGTTACATAGTTGCTGAGGGCCGTTAAGCAGCCACAAGAATGTATAACATTTACTTGGTCCTTTCTGATTGGCCCGTTTCAGGGTTATTTCCGGTACTGGGCAGTTTGTGGTTTTTCCAGTAACTGCAAAGTACTGTGTCAGTAATTGGGCAGGAAACTGAAACTTAGGCCTACTAATATCTCTAAAGCCTGTCATGGCGTTACTTTGGTTTGGGCTCTTCAGAGCCCTGTTGGAGGAAGTGTGTCACTTGCCATGGACCTACTGGGTGCTCATAGCTAGCTCATTCTTCCTGCCTCCTCTCGGCTGATGTGATGTCCTGCTATGTGCTCTGCCGTGCTTTCCCTACAGTGATGAAACTTCCCCTCAGGGCTGGAAAGATGGAGTAGTGGTTAAGGTGCTTGCCTGAGAAGCCTAGCGATCCAAGTTCGACTCCCCATTATCCACATAAACCAGATGCACATGGTGGCACATGTGTCTGGAGTTCATTTGCAGTGGCTAGAGGCCCTGGCATACCCATTCTCTCTCTCTCTCTCCAATAAATAAAATATTAAAAATTTAAAAAGAACTGCCAGCCAAAATAGACTCACTCCATATGTGGCTTTTGGTTGGATGTTTTGTCCCACAAACAAGATAATTGGTACCCTACAAAAAAAAAAAAATGCCAGGCCTGGTGATATGTGCCTATAATCCCAGCACTTGGGAGGCAGAGACAGGTGGAACCTTGGAACTACTAGCCTGCAAGTCTAGCATACTTGATGAGGTCCAGGCCAATGAGAGACCCTGACTCAAATAGAGATGCATGGACAACACCCCTGACCGCCGCATGTATATGCACACATGAATACCCAAACACATATGAACATGCATGCACACTACATACAAATACACACACATAACTAACTAAATAAATAAATAAGAACAATATTCATCAGTGTAGGTCTTGGCCACTGACCCCAAGTGAAGGAAGGGATAGAAGAGATGAACAAGAAAACATAATCTTGTATTTATTAGCATTGTGTATGGGCTTGTGTGTAGCTTTGGAAATATATATCTCGGGCCCTTGCACATGCTAGGAAAGTGCTCTGCCATTGAGCCACACCTCCAGTTCATGGGCTTTTTTTTTTTTTTTTAATACAAGATCTCACTACATAGCTCAAGCTGGCCTTGAACTCGTGAACCTTCTGCCTCTGTCTTCACAGTGCTGAGATTACAGGTGTGAACAATTATGCTGAGCTCATTAGCATCATTGAAACCGCCATTGTGTCTCCCAGAAATATCTATATGGGAGCGAGGCTTGGTCCACAGGTGTGGCTAGTCTTATTAGTATCCAAAGCTAAGTCAAAGGCACTTAGGGTCAAAGGTCAATTGGAAAACAGGCTATGTCCTCCTCCTGTTTGTACTTCATGGACTCAAATTCACTGGCCTCTCGTTTTTGTGATATTGCATGGAGACTTATCTCTGGTGGCTTTCTTTTTTGTAAAAGTTTTTTGTTCATTTTTTATTTATTTGAGAGTGACAGAGACAGAAAGAGGCAGATAGAGAGAGAGAGAGAGACAATGGGCACAACAGGGCTTCCAGCCACTGCAAATGAACTCCAGACGCGTGCGCCCCCTTGTGCATCTGGCTAACGTGGGTCCTGGAGAATCGAGCCTTGAACCGGGGTCCTTAGGCTTCACAGGCAAGCGCTTAACCACTAAGCTATCTCTCCAGCCCTCTCTGGTGGCTTTCATATTCCAAACACAGAGTCCATGTAGTAGAACCCATGTGACCTGCCAAGCCTGAGATATACTATGGGGTCCTTCACAAAAAGCCTGCCTGTCCCTGGTATAGGAACCAGTGCTATGAGTGGACATATGTGGACACTGAGGCTTTGGTGGTCAGAGTCCTTGGAATCCACTGTAGGCCACCCGATGCCATTCACTGAGTTCATTAACTCAGATCCCTCACTCTGGGACTGCCTATCCTTTCTGAGCGATGATTTGCCTATTTATAGAAATCCTACCACACACATCTTCTGAGCCCAGATGAAAAGGAAGTGCTTAGAACACATCTTTTCCTCCCGTCCTCCTAGCCTGTGATCTGTCCCAAGCACTGAGCCCCTGACTGAAAGAAAACTGCGACGTGGGTCTCAGAAGAATTGGTGGCTCAATTTCAAAAGCAAACGGATGTCCCGGAGCCCTCTGGCCACGAGAGCCCAGCTGGACCTCCAACTGGGGGCAGTATCTGGCCGTGAACACGTCAGGATATACAGCTGATGTTCAGGACTGGGGAGAGCTTGTAGACGTTGTCATCAAGGCCACAGCAAATTGTGACGCATGGCTTCATGTACAGAGTAGAACCCCAGGAGCATCGTGTCATTGCTGTGTGCACCCCAATCTTACAGGCTAGTTAGTACTGTAACCTCATCCTTTCTCGTTAGCTTTCCCTGCTTGCTGTGTCGCGTGTGTGCACCGAAGCCTCTCCGAGCCCACCTCCCAACCCCTGGGGACCTTGCCTGTGTTCATCTGAGCACTCAGGCTCCGAACCCGCCCCACTCGATCGAATCTATCAGCCCCTTTCCGAAGGCCCCGCTTGCCCCCTCCATCACATCAAGCACCCTTCACACCTGGCTGTCCCGTGGTTCTCCTTTCAGGGTGTGTACCTGGCAACCCCCTCCAATCCCAGCGTCAGCCTATTCGTGCGGGCCGTCCCGGGACTCTCGGGGGACAGGGCGTTTTGAACCACGACACCTTTCTCTCCTGCACACTCAGTCATTGTAGAGAAGCTTTCAAACGGTTTGCTCCTCACCCATGAACTGTGGTGGACAGTTCTCAGTTGACTTCCCAGCATGTACTCTTTACTCCCAACAGCACCTGGATTTTTTTTTTTCTCTCTCTCTCTCTCTCTCAACAAGTGGTCCCACTCCTTCCTCAGGGTCACTGTTTAGGTAGCTTTGACATCACTTCCATCTCTGCAGGTGGCACTGATGGGCATAAGTGAATCAGTTCATGTGTCTGGGGCATCAGTCTTTGGGGCATCCTGGATCATGCCGTTAGTTGGGTCAATGACGGAAGAGTCTGCTGTGACTTCTGGGAGATAAATGAGACCTGGGGGACGTTCCTCCATCTCAGTGGTGCAGTGGGCGCCATGTGTCTGTAACTGCTGCCGCCTGGGGCATAGGATGGGACAAGAAATCACACAGGTGCAGAGTACCAGTGATGTCCTGAGCCTCTGAAGCCAACCAAGCCCTAAGTCTGCCTTTGGGGCACCAAGACAGTCTGCCAGTAAACTTTCGTCTGTCGGCATATGCCAAGCTTGCAGGGTAACAGACACTCTCTTCCAAACTTTGATCTCTAGGTTCAATCCCCGCCCCATCCTCCACCCTCCCCCCGCCCACAGACTCGCACCTCTGAGTTCCAGGGGAACATGGGCCACCTTCTGCCAGGGATTCCATCAGTTTAGCGCCCTGATCTTCAAGATCTCTGAATCTGAGCCTGCTTCCCTCCTTCCCGCTTTCTAGACGTCGTCCTCTACTTTCTCAGAAATCTGCCTTCTCCTGTGTTCGCCCCTTTCATTCCATTTAGGATACTTCCCCACGTGAAAACAAACCACACCTGTTCTCAGCCTGTCGCAACCTTTCTCTGCCTCTCTTCTATCCTGCCCTGGCAGATTTCCTTAGGAGAAAAGGGCCTTTAGGCTAGGGGACTAGGAGAAGGCTTGATGGATAAAGAGCTTGCCACTCCGGCTTGAGGGCATGAATGGAGACCCCAGACTCCATCCCATGTAAGCCACAGGGCTTCTGTTACTCCACCATACTGACAGACAGATGGGAGATGGAAACAGAAGAACTTTCTGGAAGTACAGAAGCTCAAGAGGCTTCAGTAAAGAACAACAACCATGAGCTCGAGAGAGAGAGAGAGAGAGAAAGAGGGGTGAAGTGGAAAGGCAAGGAACAACACCTGAAAGTTGACCTCTGACCTCTGACCTTTATATGTGCTGTGGCATGCTTATGCCCATACTCATACATGAACACACATCAAATTTTTTTAAATGTCCCACCACAAAGACGGTCAGCTGAGGGCATGCTTGGGCTCTACCTAGGTTCCTATCTAATAAATGGTTGGACATAGGAAGAGGATTCTCAAAACATCCGCCTGGGTGGAAGGCACGAAGTGGCTAGCCCTGGTCTTCCTCGTCAGAGAAGCCAGTGGAGTGTGTGGGTCCTGTCAGCGAGTATGACAGCAAGAATGGAAGAGGGCTGAGGGGGAGCTCTGTGGGACATGGAACCCTAAATGGGGCCACACAGAGAGAAGCTGCTGTGAATGAAGCGGGGAAAGTCAGGGGAGAAGGTTGAGTCAGAAGCAAAGGGAAGAGCGTGCTCCAGGGAAGGAAAGGCTTTGGTCACTTACTACCAGCAGATGCGCTAGGATGGTGTGAAATCCTTGAATTGGGTAAAATTGGGAGTTTGCGTGACACGGCCAGAATCAAGGTAGGAAAGAAAACGGAAGGTGAGCAAGAAGACAGGTAAGTTTTGAAAATGTTCCTTTCCTCCAAATGTCTTAGTTTATTTTTTTAAATACTTTTATTTATTTATTTGCAAACAGAGAGAGAATGGGCACATCAAGGCCTCTAGCCAATGCAAACAAACTCTAGATGTATGTGACACCTTGTGCATCTGGCCTTACATGGGTATTAGGGAACTGAACTTGTGTCCTTAGGCTTCACAGGCAAACACCTTAACCACTAAGCAATCTCTCCAGCCCTTAGTTTATAGTTTATTTTTAAATATTTTTATTTATTTATTGGCAACCAGAGAGAGACAGAAAGAATGGGCATGCCGGGGAGCCTCTAGCAGCTATAAACAGACTCCAGATGTGGCATGTGCCACTTTGTGCATCTGGCTTTACATGAGTACTGGGGAATCGAACCCTGGTCATTACACTTTGCAGGCAAGCGCTTTAATCGCTGAGCCATCTCTCCAGCCCCAATGGTCTTAGTGTAGACTTCTCCAAAAGCACACCCCAGCGGAGGACTTAAACATAGCTGCTTTACTGGGAAAGGTGAGGTGGTTTGAATGGACAACGTCACCCACAGGCTCATGTATGTGGGTACCTGATCCCCTGCCTAGGATGTCACCCACAGGCTCATGTGTGTGGGTACCTGATCCCCTGCCTAGGAAGGTCGTGGAGCCTTTAGGAGATGGGACCAGGCTGTAGGAAGTGAGTACTGGGGAAAGAGGGGGCAGTGAGGTTTGGTATGCAAGTCCCACTTCCATTTATTATTTCACTTGCTGAGACAATGTGACCAGCCCTCCATGATCAGCTCCACCCTCTGGAACTATAAGCTGAAATCAACTCTTCACTCTGTACGTCGCTTCTGGTCAGGCGTTTGTTTACAGTATCAGAAAAGTAATTGAGGGCTGGAAAGATGGCTTAGCGGTTAAGCACTTGCCCGTGAAGCCTAAGGACCCTGGTTCCAGGCTCCATTCCCCAGGACCCATGTTAGCCAGATGCACAAAGGGGCGCACGCGTCTGGAGTTTGTTTGCAGTGGCTGGCGGCCCTGGCGTGCCCATTCTCTGTCTGCCTCTTTCTCTGTTTGTCTGTCTGTCACTCTCAAATAAATAAATAAAAATAAACAAAAACAATTTTTTTTAAAGTAATTGATACAAGTCAGGCGTGCTGGAGCACGCCTTTAATCCCAGCAGAGGTAGGAGGATCGCCTTGAGTTCGAGGCCACCCTGAGACTACATAGTGAATGCCAGGTCAGTCTGGACTAGAGCAAGACCTTACCTCTTTCTATCTGCCTCTTTCTCTCTCAAATAAATAAATAAAATATTTTTAAAAAGCCACGTGTGGTAATGCACGCCTTTAATCCCAGCACTCAGGAGGCAGAGGTAGGAGGATTGGCATGAGTTCGAGGCCACCCTGAGACTACGTAGTGAATTCCAGGTCAGCCTGGGGCTAGAGCGAGACCCTACCTCAAGCACTCCCCCCCTCAAAAATAAAAAATAAAAAAAGCAGAAAGTAATTGATACAGAGAAGATACTAGCAGGACAAAAGAAGGGAGATAGAAGAGGCGGGACAAGGTGGTTCACTCCTGAGGCTAGCTAAGCCTTTCTGGGCTGCCTGTGGACCAATGTGAACCAGGACTCAGAATGCCTCTGCAGGCCATCTACCCACCAACTCTGTGCCCTGTGGAGTGGGTTTTCTTTGTAGACGAGCTCCCCAGTGGACTTACCAAGCGAGTTCTGGCTGCATCTGCACACACACACACACACACACACACACACACACACACACACACACACAAAATCCCCTTGGGACGCAGGAGGGCGGAGTGCTGCCAATCTTGGCTGCCTTGAATGACGGAGGGCCCAGGGAGCTGGGTATGGTGCCATGCCAACTCCACCCCACCCATGTGCCACCCCCTCCTTTGACAAGTCGCATAAAGTCACGGAAAGCTCAGGGCCTTTTGAAAGGCCCCTCCAGACAGGCATGGGCAAGGCTGGAGACTCAGGGCGTGACAGAGTGGAGGAGAACAGGGCGCACCGGCGGGTCGGTCCTTGCAGAACGACGGTGATTGGACAAAGCTGACTGAGCTATGGATAAAGTCTTCGCTCTGCTTCGCTTCCACTTCCTGCTGTGAAAGCCAAGGTCAAGGGCAGGAGCCAGGAGAGGTGCGGGCAGTCCTTCCAGCCCTCCCTTTGATCCTTCCCCGGGGCGGGACACCATCAACTACCTTGCTTGCTCCTTTCTTCCTACTGGCTGAAACATGTCTGTTTTATATTAAAAATCGAAAGCAACATGCCCTTGGCTCTCCTTCCATGTGCACGGGGCTATCATGGCTCCTCTACATTCTAGACCATATGTCATATGCCTGGGTGAGTGGGCGGCTGGGGAGTTGTCCTAAAAGTAAAGGGAACCTTAGACTCAACCAGCAAATACCTGGCTACTGGACTGCCAATACAGACCTTTTTTAAGCTTTGTTTCTGGTGTGTGTGTGGTAGGCACATGTGTGAAGACGCATGCATCCCACGCAAACACATGTGGAGACCGGAGTAGAACACTGGTTACCTACCTATGTCACTCTTCCTCCCTGTTTCCTTGAGATGGAGTCTGGAGTCTCTCGATGAACCTGGAGCTGCTGCTGTCTTCACTGGACTGGCTGACCAGTGAGCCCCTGTGATTTTTGTGGTCTTTGTTCCCCTACGTGTTACAGGCATGTGTGGTCATGCCCAGCTTTTGAAAATCAAATTTAAAAATATTTTTAATTATGTATTTGCAAGGAAGAGAGGGAGAGAGAGAGAGAGAGAGAATGGGCATGCCAAGGGCTTCCAGCCACTGAAAACGAACTCCAGACACATGTGCCACCTTGTGCGTCTGGCTTTACATGGGTCCTGGGGAACAGAAGCAGGGTTGTTAGGTTTAGCAGACAAGTGCCTTAACCTCTGGGCCATCTTTCTAGTCTATTCCCAGCTTTGTAAATGGGAGCTGGGGATTAAACGCTGGTCCTCAGGTCTTCATGCTTGGATGGCAAGCACTCTCACCGCTAAGCCCCTCATCCTTGAGGTTTGCCGTGTGTTCATAGGATTCACACAAGTAATAAAATGCTTGAGCTAGTGAAGCAGGTTAACGTCTTGATCAGATCACATGGTCATCATGTTTATGACAAGAGCAACTACAATGATTACTTTTATTCCAAAAAGAAATGCTTACTTTTAGTTGAGCTGAGATGAGGGGAGACCCCTACTGCTCCATGGGCTCCCCACCTCCTCCTGCCCTCCACATGGCGGAAACTCTCTGCGCTTTCTTCTCTTTCCTCTCTAAAAGCATTTTAACATTTTAGGCCCATTTCACTTCCCACATGGGGGTTCTCGGGCCACACGTGGGTCTGTCCATTTTTCCCTCCCTTGGCTCATGGACCCTCCCTCTCCCTTGTATATTCCTGAATAAGATCTTTCTCAGTCTTGTTTTATCCAAATTCTTTGGTAAAAACAGTCACAAACTCAGGGCTTGGAAGCTTTCTTGAACCCCCCAAGTCCCCATCACAGTGAAATAGTCCCTAGGGAAGTGGACTAACTTCGTGGTTGGTCTTTGTATGACCCCTTTATATGATGAAGAGAGGGGCACAGTAACTCGTGAAGGTCTCCTGGTTTGCAGTGTGGTTGTTGGGGACTCTGCATACAGCCTGGGTCAGGTATCACTGTCCCGATGGAGCAGGATAAGTGTTACTCCCAGATGTTTTCTGCAGTCATGGCAACAAACCCCTAGAGTTCACATACATACATGGTCTGCTCCAGAAGGATGGAGAACAGACCATTCATGGAATTGGCTTTATCCATCCCAAGACACTTGATCTCATGATCGTTTCCACTGAGCACGCTGTCAGAAAGTGGAGGCTGAGCAGCCTTCTGAGAACCACAGCGGCATGGGGAAGACGGGGCTGGAGGTGTGGCTTTGTGCTAGACTGCCTGCCTTAGCGTTCATGAAGACATAGTTAGATCCCTTGTCCTGCACAAACAAAAAATAAATAAGGGCTGGAGAGATGGCTTAGCAGTCAAGATGCTTGTCTGTGAAGCCTAAGGAGGACCCATGTTCGACTCTCCAGGTCCCATGTAAGCCAGACACACAAAGTGACGCACACATATGGAGTTTGAGTGCAGTTGCTGGAGGCCCTGGAATACCAATTCTCTCTCTCTCTCTCTCTCTCTCTCTCTCTCTCTCACTCTTTCTCTCTCACATAAAAAGGCCAGTCTGGGCTGGAGAGATGGCTTAGCAGTTAAGGCATTTGCCTGAAAAGCCAAAGGACTCAGGTTCAATTCCCCAGGACCCACATAAGCCAGATGCACAAGGGGATGCATGTGTTTGGAGTTCGTTTGCAGTGGCTGGGGGCCCTGGCGGTTCTATTCTCTCTCTATCTGTCTCTCTGCTCTCTATCTCTCCCTGCTTGCAAATAAATAAATAAAAATTTAAAAGAAAGCCCAATCTGTTGGGCTTGCCTCAAAAAAAAAAAAACTAAAAATTAATCAATTAAAAGGAGAAGGCATGATAAGGAAGCTCTGTAGAGGAGAGCAAAGCTGCCCCCCATGCCAAAGGCAGTATCTGGCTTCTCTCTTAGGGTCAAGATTTACTAGCACAGGGTCTGTCCCCATATGCAGATCTCTAGGGCTGAAATTCTCTTGAACTTGAGGGCAAACGGAGCCAAGGGACATGGTCCTCCTCCTTGCAAGGTAACTAGAACTTGCGAGGGGGAAAAACAAAAACAAGCACTTCCTTTTGCTGAGAAAGCAAGTTTCTGTTAATTACCTTTGGCCTGATTCTGTATATTTCCTCCTCTATGAAATCCTTTATGTCTGATTCCAAAATCCAAAGTACTTCTGAAGTTGCAAAGTTTCATCTGGACAGGAAAATGCAGTCTTCAAGCCATGTGTAATCATTTTCCCATTTCGTATGAATATTTTATCCTAGAAAACTTGACAGCTGGAGACTTTCCCAGCCCCTGTCCTATATACTATATCCATATAGTTTTGAGGGTTTGTAGTTTTTTTGTTTTTTTAAATAGATATAACAGTTACCTTCTCATTCTTGCTGGGACAAAACACCCAACCAGAAACCTGGGTTACAGTTTTAAAAAATATCTCATTTACTTATTTGAGACAGAAAGAGGCATATAGATGATAGATAGATATAGATATACATATAGATATACATATAGATATACATATAGATATAGATGATATAGATAATGGCTGCATCAGGGTCTCCAGCCACTGTAAATGAACTTCAGACACATGTGCCTCCATGTGCTTCTGGCTTATGTGAATGCAGGGAAATCAAACCTGGGTTCTTAGGTTTCACATGGAAGTGCCTTAACCACTAAGCCATCTCTCTCCAGCCCCTGGGTTACAGTTTTGAGAGGAAGTTTCTTCATTGCAGGGAAAGCATGGCAGGAGTAGGAAGCTGGCTCACATCATCTCATGTCAGCAGGGAGGAAGCAGCAAGAGAGTGAAGCTAGCATTAACAAGGTGGGGGGACTCGATTATAAACTCCCAAGGACTGGGCTGGAGAGATGGCTTAGCGGTTAAGGCTCTTGCCTGCGAATCCAAAGGACCCAGGTTCGATTCCCCAGGACCCACTTAAGCCAGATGCACAAGGTGGCACATGCGTTTGGAGTTTGTTTGCAGTGGCTGGAGATGCCCATTCTCTCTCATGCCGTCTATCTCTTTCTCTCGTCTCTCTCAAATAAATAAAATTAAATAAATAATTTAAAAATAAATAAATTTGCAAGGACTACCCCAATACCATACCTTCTCCAGCAAGGCTCTACTTCCCTAAGGTTCCCACCAGTTGTAGCCCAAATAAGAGGCTTCATCACAGATGCTTGAAGCTACGGGAGATGTCACAGTCAGGTTCTCCTTGCTGGGGTAAACACCCAACCAGAAGCAACTTATGGAAGGCAGAGGTCCATTTCCCTTACAGTTTCCAGGGGAGGTTTCATCATGGTGGAAGAAGCTGGCTCACTCCATGGTACATCTATGGCAGAGACACCAAGACAGCAGCCAGCAAGCATGAGCTGTCAATGAACACACACATAGGGCTAGACTCAGGTGCCACCCCCAGCGGCACACCTCCTCCAGTGGGGCTCAGCCTGCTGGAGACTAAGTAGGAAGCTTAATTTAAAATGCCTGAGGCTGGGCTGGAGAGATGGCTTAGCAGTCAAGGCATTTGCCTGCAAAGCCTAAGGACTCATGTACCTATGTAAGCCAGATGCACAAGGTGGCACATGCATCTGAAGTTCATTTACAGTGGCTGGAGGCCATGGCCTGCCTGTTGTCTCTCTATATCTGCCTCTCTCTCTCTCTCTCTCTCTCTCTAAATAAATAATTTTTATTTAAAGCTGAGGCTATGGGACCATTTACATTCAAAGTACCATGTAGCCTAGGCTATCCTCAAACTCAATATGTAGATGAGGATAAGCTTAAACTTCCTTTCTTCCTGCATCTACTTCCCAGTATTGGGATCAGAGGTGTGTGACAGTTTATGGGGTGCTGAGATCAAACCCAGGGCTTCCCATATGCTAGATGAGCATTCTACTAATGGAGTGACATCCCCAACTCCTTGATACACACATACATTATATATACATATATACATGTCTATATTATATATAACATAAAATATAATATGTAAATGTAAGCATATATGAGATTTAGGATTTATGTTCTGATTCACTTCCACTCCACACTGTTCTTTAGAACAGCATAGGGAAAGTTAGGTTTTATGTGGAAATTAGTAGAAGAATTTACCCAGAAAATGGTCTTAATGTTGCCTCTGATGAGCTGGAAATTCCTTCTTCACTTAGCTTTTCAGGCATCCCGCTGTCCCCTTAACTGTTATGTGAACTAATGGAAGACCGCGGTGTAACACAGAGCTCAGGAAAGTGACGAGGGAGGCAAAGATGCCCTGGAAGAGAATTCTAGAAGGACTATCTGTCTACAAGGGCACAGGCAGGGTCAGCACACGAGCAGCAGCTAGATGTCCTGGGGCCAAATCGCAGCTTTTTCACTTGATAACCTGGGTGTCCTTAGGCCTATTAGCCTCCTGGTGGCTCGTCTTAGACTTCTCTTCTGCTATCTTTCTTTTCTCCTCTCCTCTCCTCTTGCCTCATCTTCTCTTCTGTTCCCGTTCCCTCTCCTTCCTTCCCTCCCTCTCTTTCTCAATTTCTTCCTTCCTTCCTTTGTCCCTCCTCTCTCTTTCTCTCTTTTCTTTCTGTTTCTCCTCTCTTTTTCTTTGTTCCCTCCCTTCCTTCTTTCCTTCTTCTCTTCCTTCTTCCCCTTCCTTTCTTTCTCTCGTTCCACCCTCCTTTCTTTCTTTCTTTCCTTCCTTCCTTCTCTCTCTCTCTCTCTCTCTCTCTTTCTCTACCTCTTTCTTTCTTTCTTTCTTTCTCTCTTCCTTCCTTTCTTCCTCTCCTATCACCCTGGGAAGTAGTTAAGGTAAGCAGCTTTCCCTTAAACCTATGGTGAAAGCATAGGCATTAAGTAATTGGCCCAAGGTTAGGCACTAGATATGCGGCAAGTAAAGACTGGCTGCCGATCTCCCAGTGCCAAGCCAGGGTTCCTCCCAGTTCATCGCTTAACCTTATCCCCAACTTCTCAGGGAGGGGAACTTGGCACGAGGTGTTCTCATCGTGGCCAATTCCCGTATGAACAGGAAGGGCTTTCTGGGATGTTTCCAGAAATGCCAGGCTTTGACGTCTCTTCTTTTCTATCTCCACCCTGATAATTACCCCGGCCAGATTGTTCCACCAGCACTAAACCTGATCTTGTACACAGAGGGATCAGGCTTGAGTAAGTGTATTTGGTTGCCTTGGGGAATGAAAGGGTGTTTTCCAGCTCAAAGGCAGAGCCAACTGTGTGTTGGTTTTGTGTGGCAGGCCTGGTCCTCCCCAAGGTGAGTTCTGGCTCTACAGAGCAGAGCAGCCACATGCACTGCCACCCCGTGCCTTCCCGGGCTTGGTGGCCAGGAAAGCAGAGTCAGGAAGGTCTGCACATGCTCACTTCTCCCTCTCCTACACTGCCCAAGACAGCGCCTTCCACTGGTGGGATCCAAGCAGAAGCCAAAGGCATGGGGATGCATGGAGTTGACATCTTAGGAGGAAAGCAGGATCAAGTCAGGTGGACAATAGAACTCAGGTAAAAGTGAGGGACATGGAGAATAGGGTACCTAGAATCTACCAATACAGGCGCTAAAGGATATCGCCCTGTCATGGTGGCAGACAGTGACCTCAAAGACATGGCGACTCACACTGTGTATTCACACACGTTGATCTTGCCGTGTAACAAGCCACCATGAAATCGAGTGGCTTACAGTTAACAGACATTTGTTTTTCCATACAGTGCCCGAGTATCTGTTGTAGTTCAGGAGAAGTTATATGGGTGATTCTGACTTCGGGCTCAGCAGGGGCTATGGTCACCTGCAGGTTTGACCAGGGCTGAAGCATTTCCTGGCTGTTGGCCGCAGACTTCAGCTCTTCACTGCTGTTGGCAGGTGTCATTATCCACGTGTGGGCATCTCCAAAGACGGGCTGAAAGCATGGCAAAGGTGGAGGAAGGAAGAGAGAGAGAAAGGAGGAGGAGGGAGGGAAGGGAGAGGAGAGAAGGAAAGGAGAAGGAGGAGGAGTACGAGGAGAATGAGGACTAAAAGAAACTACACTGTTCTCTTACACTGACCACCTGTCAGCAGCCAACAGCATCCATCGTCCATTAGAATTCTCACTTAACCTCCCCTTAAAGAGATGAGAACTAGCCTCTGCCTTTTGGTTCTTTTGTGGTAAGGGATTTTTGAAGATGTGTGGACCTTAGCTGGGCATGGTGGTATTCACCTAGCACTTGGAGGACCGCAAGTTCAAAGCCAGCCTAGGCTACATACATAGCCAGACCTCATCTTTCTTTCTTTCTGTCTTTTTCTCTCTCTCTTTTAATGCGGACCTTTTAGTTCTCCTGGGTGTATGGACCACCATACACCCAGGAGAACTTTAGAAGAAATGACTTTGGTGGTTTTACAATGGTGCTGCAGGAGTGGCCTGCAAAAGATCTAAAAGAGCCCTCTGATGATTCCCTAACAGCAGGGCCCCAGTGGCACCCGTCTCACGTGGCCATCTCTGTAGCTTCTCGGTCTTTCCAGGTCATCACTCCACCCACCCTGTCTCCCAGTGTTCTTAGCCACCTGTTCCTGAAAAACAGGTAAGGCAAATGGAGCCGAGGGATTTGTGGTAAATGAGTTTGTAATGAAGCCATGGATTGCTTCTAGGTGTTACCTAATTCTAAGAAACACTGTCCTGGAGCCAAGTGACCCCCAAGGAACCGAGCTCTTTCACCTCCACTCTGTGCCAAAGGGTGATGGAAGACCCTTGCTCCTGAATGTGATGCAAACAAATCAAGTACGTGTGAGCTTAATTCTTACGACAAAGATGCAGAGTGGTGTTTTACTGGCCATGGGCAAGAATCTTAAACTGAGAAGAGGAGGGGGAAAGGGGAGCGAGAAAGAGAGAGAGAGAGAGGGAGGGGGGGAGAGGTAAGAGAAAACGAGCAAGTAAAAGAAAGAGAAGGGAAGAGAAAGAGAGGAGATTAGGTGCTAACACGAGTCACCTGTTAAACCTGGCCAGCCTGGGACGGACCGATGAGTCTATGTCACTCCCTTAACTCCTTAGCAAAGCAACAAGTCCCCACCACCAGCAGAGGGACCGGGGGCAGGTATGCATGTATTCTATCCTATCTTTAGTCCTGTGGGGAAGAGGATGTGGACAGACGTACAACGTTCATGAGAAGTACTTGAGGCTCTCCAGAGACCAAAGGAACAGTTCTCAAACTTTTTGCTTCAGGGACCTTTTACACTCTTAACAACTAACAAAATCCTAAAGTGTTCTCACTTGTTTGTATCATGTCTACTTCATGCTTATCTTTAAAGTTTATTTTAGGGCTGGAGGGATGGCTTAGTGGTTAAGGCGCTTGCCAGCAAAGCCAAAGGACCCAGGTTCAGTTCCCCAGCACCCAGGTAAAGCTGGACTCACAAGGTGGCGCCTGTGTCTGGAGTTCGTTTGCAGTGGCTAGAGGCCCTGGCGCACCCATTCTCTCTCTTTCTCTCTCAAATAAATAAATAAAATATTTATTTTAATGGGCAAAATTATATATACACAACATGTGTATACTGAAATATGGACATTGTAGAATGGTTGAGAAAGTTATCAAATACACTAACATACAGATGTATATAGTGGCGAGACCACTTAAGATTTACTCTTAGAAGTTTTCAAAAAGATAATACATTGCTGGGGTTGGCACATACAGAACAAGACCCTTCCTCAAAAAAAAGAACCCCAAAACCAGTTGACTGTGGTGGTGGACACCTGTCATACCAGCACCTGGGAGATGGAGCAGGGGCATCAGTTCAAGGTCATCCTCAGCTACATGCTCAGTTTTAGGAAAGCCTGGGCTACGAAAGGCCCTATTTCATAGAACAAATCAACAAAATAAAAGAAAAACAACAGAAAACTATTACTAACTGTAGCTACAAGTTTGTACAATAAATATCTTGGAATATTTAATATTTACTTGCCATATGAATTTAATTTATAATCATGCTAGAAATTAAAGCTAGGAATTTCTCAAGTCACGAAAATAATGTCAACTATACTTATGACACATGAACATAATTTACTTTATGAAAAGGACTATTTTACAAAGCAAAAATCCTAAGAAGAAAAATGGCAGGATTTTATTTTCCCAGTGCTTTTACCCTAACGTGGCTTTAGTAGAAGTAGACAGCTTTAGTCTTCTCTGCCTTTGTATCTGGGGTCTTGTGGGATTGCCCACTGTGTGGGTTCTGGAAAGTTCTCCTGTGTAGTCCTAAGAGCAAAGCGGTGGAAAAGGCAATTGATGCCCTAGCATTGTTATAAAAATAGTGCTGGGGCTGGACGGATGGTTTAGTAACAGGTAACACGCTTGACTGGGAAGCCTAAGGACCCAGGTTCAAGTCCCTAGTACCCACATAAGCCAGAGGCACAAAGTGCTGCATGCATCTGGTATTTGTTTGCAGTGGTTGGTTGGAGGCCCTGGCATACCCTATTGTCTCTCTCTCTCTTTCTTTCTTTGTCCCTCTCTCAAATAAGTAAATAAATAACTAAGTAAACGTATTTTTTAAAGTAGTACTAATCTCGGTACTCGGCAATTTGAGAGGGACTGAGGTAAAGAGGTGTTGCAGACATCCCTGGATTTGCTGACGTACATGCTTCCTGGACATGGGCCCACGTCTGATGCAGACATGCAAGGCTGGCTCGGCTAGTTCAGCTTGCAACAGGAGTGGCAGGGACATGTAAATTGAGCTGTCCAGAAGAATGAGAAGCCTCGCTTGACACATGGAGATGCAACAAGAGAAGGTCTGTACCCTTGGCACCTGTATGCGCTTCCCTCACTGCCAGAGGTCTCAGTCTCTCTCCCCTTTGAAATTCCATGTGGTCACATGACTTGCCTCAGGCAGAGGCTCTCAGAGCTGCTTTGCTGTTTTGTCCTTCTTGATACGCATCAATATTCTATATACACACCAGGTTGGGTCTCTGAGTGACTAGAACCCTTAGAAACTAAATCCCCAGGGAATGCTTGGTAGACATTAGCACAAGTGAGATCAGCTATTAAGATGTTAGGATTGCTTATCAGTAGCAGCACAACCTACCCTTCCCTGACTGATACAGCCACTTAATTGCAAAGGGACACCAAGAATAGATTCTGGCCGTGGAAACAGATTTATTGGGAGCCTTTCATACTACTAACATAGAGTTAGTTAGGAATCAGCCCATAGGGGCTGGAGGGGTGATTCAGCGGATAAAGCACTTGCCTCTCGAGGATGAGGACCTGAGTTCAGATCCCCGGTACCCACATCCACATGAGTGCTTAGTGGGTGTGACTGGCCCACTTATAATCCCAGCACTTATAAGGTAAGAGACAGAAGGTTCCCAGGGCAAGGTGGCTAGCTAGACACGCTGAATCAGTGAGCTCTGGACTCAAGTGGGAAACCTCATTTCAGTAAATAAAAGGGAGAATGATAGGGCTGGGGAGATGGCTTAGTGGTTATAGCGCTTGCCTGTGAAGCCTAAGGACCCAGGTTGGACTCTCCAGAACCCACATAAGCCGGATGCACATGGTGATGCATGTGCACAAGATGGGACACGCATCTGGGTGGCTAGAGGCCCTGGAGTGCCAATTCGCTCTTCTCTCTCTCTCTATCACTCTCATAAACAAAAGAAAGAGGGGGAACATGATAGAGGAAGAGCATCCAATGTGTACTTCTGGCCTCTGTATGCATGTACACACACATGAACATGCATATAAACATGATGCACACCTATTGTATACAGGGTAAAAAAACAAACAAACAAAAAGAACCAATGTGTTGAATCTTTGCTCTATCTAAATTCTAAGCACTTGCTCCCAGGGTCAAAATCCTCAAGTCGCATGGCTTCTTCCCTGGATGGATGCAGACTCCTGAAGGCTTTTTCAGTCCTTGTGCCTGTGAATAACTGGCTCGTGTCCTGTCTTCCTCACTTCCAACTCACTTCCAGTTCTCCAAACATGTAGATGACACTTCAGCCTGCCTCAGTGGGTCCTCAGGCTTCTTGCAAATAGCCTTCTGACAAGACCTGCCCCACAAGATCAAAATGGATTCAGGCTGAATCTCCCCTGGTATAACTCTCAGTTCAGACACTACAACCAAAGTTCAGATAAAACAACCAAAAGTGAAAGTATGTCTGGTGACAAGGCTAAAACCATCTCAGCTTTTCTGATCGGCTTCCGTAAGGCCTCCTTAAGTGAACGTAGTTAAGGTGGAGTTTGGTGGTACAGGGACCATCCCAAACTTGATAGTCACTCCTTTTCTTTCCTCCTCTAGCAACATGTCAATTCTTCTAGACCATAAGCCATACTTCAAACTCTCTATTATACAACTGGCAGCCACTCTGTTCTGGTCATTGTTAGCTAATTCCATGGCCCTAAGAGTTGTGGGTTGTGAGCAGACATTCTCAGGGGGAAAAATAAAAACCCATGTTAAACATTCTACAAGGCCAATTGTCTGGTTAAAGTTTCTGTAATTAGTGTGTGGAGGGGTGTCTGGAGAGATGGCATAGTGGTAAAGGCACTTGCTTGCAAAACCTAAGGACCCAAGTTCAGTTCCCCAGAACCCACATAAGCCAGATGCACATGGTGGCACATGCATCTGGAGTTCCTTTATTTACTGTGGCTAGAGGCCCTGGTGCGCCTGTTCCCTCTATCTTGCCAGAGATAGAGATGACAGAAATAGAGAGGACGGGAAACAAATGAACTCCAGGTGCATGTGCCACCTTGTGCATCTGGCTTTACCTGGGTACTGGGGGAATCAAACCCAGGCAATCAGATTTTGTAAGCAAGCACCTTTAATCACTGAGCCATCTCTCCAGCCCCATTTATTCTTTTTTAAATGAGAAAATCAGTTTGTTAAAGCAGTTTGGGGACATGATAACTGGAGAAGTGTATCTTTCTATTGCTGTTGTTTCGAGGTAGGGTCTTGCTCTAGCCCAGGCTGACCTGGAATTCACTATGTAGTCTCAGGGTGGCCTCAAACTCACTGCAATCCAGAGTGCTGGGATTAAAGGCGTGCGCCACCACGCCCAGCTGGAGAAGGGTATCTTTTTTTTTTCTTTCTTTTTTTGTTTTTTCAAGGTAGGGCCTTGCTTGAGCTCAGGCTGACCTGGAATTCACTACGTAGTCTCAGGTTGGCCTCGAACTCTTGACGATCCTCCTACCTCTGCCTCCCGAGTGCTGGGATTAAAGGCGTGTGCCACCATGCCCGGCTAATGAGAAGTGTATCTTAACATACGGTCTGGAGTAGGGTGAAATAAGTGAAGTATTGTTGATCTTGTTTTTTATATAAAATTTTAATATTTCATGAGTGTTATTGTTGAGTTAATTTTTATTTTTTTGAAATATTTGATGTGTGAAAACACTACAGTAAAACCCATTGAACAATCAATTTAGAACAACAAACAGAAAAAAAAAAAAAAAGCAGTATCTTGACTACATTTTTCTTGGCACCCCTTTTAATTCAAGGGCATCCAGGGCAGGGCCTCATTCGCCTGGCCTTTCTCCAGCCCTGACTACAGAGTTAAAAGTTCTAGTCCCAGGAAGGCAAGAGAAGGAAAAAAAAAAAAATTCCTTCTGTGCTTAGACCAAGCATCCAGCCTCGGAAAAGGTCAGAGCGAGTGGACCACAACTCCCAGAACCCCGCGCGGCGCGCTGCCCTCGCTGATTGGCCGCCTGGGCGCCGCCCCCGCCCCGCCCTCGCCGGCTTGACCCTGGCGAGCTCCAGGCTAGCGTGCTCGGGAGATCGGGCTACCCGTGCAGAGCTCCGTGCGGGCCGGCTTCATGGCGGCGAGGCCGGTGACCCGGATGTTGCGGCAGCTCCTGAAGTCCAGCACCCGGGGCTGCAGCTCGGGAGCTCCGGTGACTCAGCTCCGCCCCGGGGGAGCCTCGCGACCCGCCTCGGAGGTGAGCCCACCCGGCCCTAACCCGGAGGGAGGCCCACGCGTGCTGCTCCTCCCTCCCCTTCCTCCCCCTACCCCACTAGAAACACCCTGGTCTGCCCAGATGGCCACTTCTGGGAGGGACCCCCGGTGTTCTGTAGGTGGGCTGCTTGGGTGGGAGGGACTTCTCTGAGTTTCCCTTGAAGCACTCCTGTCCCCAACCGCGCCACCTCCTTGCAAATCTCAGCCCTTGCAGGACATGGGGGTGGGAGGGGGGAGGGAGGGGTACCAGGGAGGAGGACTTTGGATCAAGTGAGGTATTTCACTAGTTACCCATCAGTCCTGCCTCCCACCCATCTCTTTGCCGGTTCCCTGCCCTCCCCCCTCCTCCCCGAGGGAGTGGAGGTGTCAGAGTGTGATTCCAACCAAAAACATCAGCTGAAAGCCATCCACCCATGGTCACTTGTCACTTTGTAGTCGCCAGGCTCTGTGACCTGTCCTTTATTTCATCTTTGTTTCCCTCGAGGGGGCTCGGCCTCATTTTAGGCTGGGACGGTGCAGGACCAGACCTCCCTCCGGCTTAGGACTAAGTTCCTGCTCCTCTTGAGAGCATTAGGTGGGATCCCTCTTGACAGCGCACCCTGCCAGCACTTCCTGTCAAAACAAGTTTGAAGTTCGCCCTTTCGCCCATGTGGTTAGGGAAACATTTGCAGGCAAAGACGTTTCTTTTCCTTTGGTCAGTTCTCTTTCCTAGACCCACATCGTTCTTTGCCTGTCTCCCAGGACCTGGGGCTTTGAATGACACAGGGTGACCCTTCCTTCTTGCTCAAGGTGAGGGTGGGCTTCTGCCAGGCTAGCCATCTCCACACCTCTGCCTCCACCGAGACCCTCAGAGAAGCAGGTCCATTGTTAACAGGGCTTTGCAGTGTCCTTGAACTCTGACAAAGTAAGGATGGCTGAAAGATCTTTAAAGAATAATTTACCTTGTGCCTTTCATGAGAGGATCTGCACTCAGTGACTTCCTGTGCGTTCACAGTCTCACAGTGAACCTAGTGAGTGAAGTATTCTCAGACCACGGCTGCGGAGTGTGTTAGTCAGGCTTCCCTAGAGGAACAGAACCCATACAATGAATTACATTAAAAGGGAATGTATTGGATTAGCTTAGGACAGTCCAACAGTAGCAGTCCTCAGGCTTGAGAGTCAAGGAACCCAGTAGCTGCTCAGTCTGCGTTGCTGGAGGCCTCAGCAGTCCCAGTCCGGCACTGAAGGCCTGGAGACTTCCTTGAGAGCCACTGTTGCTCAGTCCATGCTGGTCTTCAGTCCACTCTGGAAGGCTAAGGAAACTTGGTTCCAATGCCCAGGAAGGCTAGCCAAGCAGGACAGATGCTTGTACACGTGAAGACTGACCAGCAAGCAGCAACGGCAGCCAGGTGGGAGGAAGGGGCTCTTTTACCCAGAGCTTCCTTTCGTAAGCCCTGCTCCGGGAGGGTGGCCCGCTCTAGGGGAAGGGCTCACTGTGGAGGAAGGACTTCCTCCTCCAGTCAGTCCTTGCTGGAAGCAACCTCAGACACCCACCCAAGAGCAATGTCTGTGGATTCCTGATCAGATCAAGTTGACAACAGAACTTCACCATCCAGGGAGAGGACTTGACCCTGGACATATGTGCAGGCCACCTAAGGGTGCTTTGCTTTGCACAGCCAGGTGTAGAAGGGAGGGATTCAGGGCAGCATGCAGGCTTTGAATCAGCCTGACACCTTATTAGATGTGTGAACGTCAACAATTCCCTTCACTTCGTAGACCCTCGGTTTTGTGGCCTATGGGATGGGAATGACGGTGTCTCCGTTGTAGGGGGTAATGGAGTATAAGAGCTGGTGTCGTTTGGAGCCCCGTGCATGGAGTTGCTGAGCTGTTAATGTTTGAGGTGATTGCTGTTCCCTGCAACCAATGGAGCATGCACATGGACAGTTACCTCAGGTGCAAAGGGGACATGATGGTGTAGCAAGCTGCCGCTGGGATTGAGGCGGCTCAGGCATCTTCCAATTAGCCCAGACTAAGTGTACCCCTTTCTCCCTCTGGAGCTCCAAGCAGGCTTTGTTAGGGCAACAAGGGGCTGGTCTGAGACCAAGAGCCTCCTGCCTGTGGCCAGAGTGAAGGGACAGGGTGATGCTGAGCAAGGCAAAGACGCTCAGATGTTCAGGGTTCCAGAGAAGACCAAAGGGTGGCAAGCGGATCATGCAGGCAGTAAGTGGGTGGGGAGAAGACAGGATGGGGAGAGCTACAGGGGTCCTCTTCTGGACGACCAGTCTTTCCATCTCCTTGGCATCGCTGTCGCCGGGGGGTGAACTGTTTCTAGGCACACGGCTGTCACCTCAAAGGACATAAAAGTGTTTTTATACTGGAGCCAAATATAAGTGGTCATGGCCTGGGGAACACAGAGGTTCGGGTTACCCCGAATTTCATGATCCAACATATTAATAATTTCATGAAGGTTTTATAGTTACAGAACAAAACGTCATAAACCAAGGTGCTCTTCAAACGCACTGGTGGAGACGTCAGCTAGGCCGGTTATAGCAAGGCAGGAAATCTTCGCTGTAGACTTCAGATGTTATGACACTGTCAGGCTTTGGGGTGATGGCAGCTGGGGGTCTGTTAGTACATTCCAGAGTGGTTTCACCTGATCAACGGATAGTCACATGGATGTTGTGTCAGACACAGAGGTGGGCAATACAAGGCTACTAAGGGCATTAAAGGTAGCCCAGGGTAATTTGGCTACGATTCTGAAACATCCCATCTCTCAGTGATCACGGGAGCTCTGTCGGTTCCTTCAGCTTTGTTTCAAGTAGATGTAACCCACTTTTGGGAAGTTTACTTCACAGTGTGAAGACCCCACATTTAGGGTAGAAATGGAGGCGAGGGCATCTGAGCCACGTGTGCATGTGTGTACAACATCTGTATGCATATGAATGTGCAAGTGTGTACATCCATGTAGAAACCAGAGGTCAACATTGGATGCCTTCCTCTGTCGCTCTCCACCTTATTTATTTATTTATTTTTAGAGAGACAAAAGAGAGAGAATTGGCACACCAGGGCCTCAACCACTGCAATCGACCGCCAGATGCTTGCACCACCTAGTGGGCATGTGTGACCTTGTGCTTGCCTCACATTTGTGCGTCTGGCTTATGTGGGATCTGGAGTGTCAAACATGGGTCCTTAGGCTTTGCAGGCAAGCGCCTTAACCACTAAGCTGTCTCTCCAGTCTCTCCTTATTTTTTCACAGGGTCTCTCACTGAACCTAGAGCTAGCCATCTAATAAGCCCTAAGGACCCTTCTGTGTCCATCTCCCTAGCGCTGGGATTATAGACATCTCCCACTATGCCCAGAATTTTATGTGGGTGCTGGGCCTTGTAACTCAGGTCTTCATGCTTATGTGGCAAAACTTGACCTCTTTAGCCATCTCCCTAGCCCCAATGAAGATTAATTTTGAGAAATCCCAGGTATAAGCCATCCCAATAGAAGATATGTCAGGACCAGTGATGTGTAAGTTTGGAATTGGCTCTTCATCTCCCCGTGACTCTGCAAGGGCTGTCCAGCCTTTTCGCATTCGGATATACATTGTCATCTACAAATACGATGGGCACGTTTATAGCTTTTTTTTTTTCGGGTTTTTTTTTTTTTTTTTTTTTTTTTTTTTGAAGTAAGGTCTCGCTCTAGCCCAGGCTGACCTGGAATTCACTGTAGTCTCAGGGTGGTCTTGAACTCACAGCAGTCCTCCTACCTCTGCCTGCCAAGTGCTGGGATTTAAGGTGTGAGCCACCATGCCTGGCTAGCCTTTTTTGTTTGAGGCAAGCCCAACAGACTGGCCTTTTTTTTTTTAATGCGAGAGGGCAAGAGTGAGAGAGTGAGATAAAGAATCAGAGGGAGGATTGACGCACCAGGGCCTCCAGCCACTGCAATCAACCTCCAGACATGTGTGCACCCTTGCAACCTTGGGTGCTTTTATTACTTTGTCCAAGGCTTAGAATTTTTTTTTAATTTTTTTTGTTTATTTTTATTTGAAAGCGACAGACAGAGAGAGAGAAAGAGGCAGATAGAGAGAGAATGGGTGCGCCAGGGCTTCGAGCCACTGCAAACGAACTCCAGACGCGTGCGCCCCTTGTGCATCTGGCTAACGTGGGTCCTGGAGAATCGAGCCTTGAACCGGGGTCCTTAGGCTTCACAGGCAAGCGCTTAACCGCTAAGCCATCTCTCCAGCCCCCAAGGCTTGGAATTTAACAGAAAGTAAGAAGGCTGGTCACAGGTCACAGTCACCCGTGGTCCTCCATAAATATCTGTAACGGCTGAGGACGTGTAAGTAGGAGTTACAATAAGAAAATGGCAGCATCCGGAACATCTTCAGTGTCTTGGGTAGGAATATAGTCTCCACTTTACAGAAGAGGAAACTGGGGCTGGAGCGATGGCTTAGTGGTTAAGGTGCTTGCCTGTGAAGTCTAAGGACCCAAGTTCAATTCCTCAGAACCCACGTAAGCCAGATGCTCATGTTTTGTAGTGGCTAGAGACCCTGGTGCACCCATTCTCTTCCTTCCTCCCTTCCTCTCTCTTTCTCTTTCTCATAAAAATATTTTTTAAAAAAGAAGACGAGGAGGAGGAAACTGGATTCAGGCCGCTTGCTCGATGCTAAAACTGGGTTTGGAGTCAAGGTTTACGTGTCCCAACGCCTGTTCTCAGCCCTGGCAGCAGTGTCTACTGCCAGGTCACTGCCTTCCACGCTGGCTGTCGAGTGGGAAGCTGAGGTATCGGAAAGAGTTTCTCTGGGGCCGAGCTCTGTCCTCCAGCTTTCCTAGAAGTTGAAAGCGAGTCTGATGGTGTGCCAGGGTGGAGAACTTTGCACCAGGTGACACCATTTGGCAGCAAGCAGCCTGGAAGTGACTCAGTACAACTGAGCTTCACACGCACACTTCCCTGAGGAGCTAGGTGAGGCCTTTTGTTCACTGACACTGGTGCCTCAGCAGAATGCAGGGGGTGCTGAGTCAGGAAGGATGATTTCCCTCTGAGGGATCCACGTGGTACAGCCACAGGCCCTGGGACTGGGAGTCACTGGGAGCTTTCCACTAGTTTCGACATGTCCCAGCCCATGGGGAATGAGAGGCATCACCATCAGCCCCTGTCATTCCCTCTGAATTCTGGGAACCTGTGATGGGGGAGGACATTTTTCCCCCTCTCCAGGAGATCAAAAGGAAAGGGAAAGAAAGACAAACTGAAGTAGGAGGGCATGCATTGTTGGAGGAGAAAAGAGGGGCCATAAGGCTTGTTCTATCCAAGTCATGAGTCTGCATGGCCACCAAATTGTGTGTGTGTGTGTGTGTGTGTGTGTCTGTGTGTGAAAGAGAGAGAGAGAGGAAGAGACAGGTTTGCACAGCCAACATATATGTGTGTGTATGTGATGAGTTTGTACAGCCATTGTGTGTGTGTGTGTGTGAAGCGTGAAGTTTGCATGGCTATATATGTATGTGGGTTATATGCATTTGCATAGCCACCATATGTGTATGTGCGTGATGATTTGTGCATGGTCACTATGCTTGCACATGTGTGTGTGATGAGTTCACATCAGCAGGTGGGTGTTTGAGATGAATTTGCATGGCCAGCAAGTGTGTGTGTATGTGATGGGTTTGCATGGGCACTGTGTGTGTGTGTGTGTGTGTGTGTGTGTGTGTGTGTCCAGGAGGCCGAGTCATGGCACGAGTCTGGCCTCACACTCCCCCCGTTACTCCCCAGCCAGGCTGCCTGCACCTTTTTACTGAGTCATGCACCTCGGTCTTCTCAGCTGTTAATTCCTGGATTTGTTTTGGCTCCTCCCTCACATGGTCATGTAACATCAGAGTGAGGAGTGCCTCTTGGCGTGTGAACAGCTGGAGCCTGGGGTGCTTCATAGATGATTAGATTGCCAATATAGCTGATGAGGGAAAAGAAGGTATGATTAGGCCAGAAACTGGCACTCCTAGGTCCACACAATGGCTGCCTAATCCTTCAGCACTGGGTTGGGCCAATGAATATAATAGGAATGATAACAACTGAATAAAGAAGAATCTAGAGTTCTCACCCACCTTCCCCGCCTCCACCTTGCTGCCCAGCCAAAGGTCCTAAACACCCAGGTTGAGCTAGATGCTCTGGAGATGAAGTCTGGGTCACCTGCTTGCCTTGGAGGTAGGTGTCTGCACTTGAGTCTGTCCTTGAGAAGGACGGTCCCAGCTCTAGCAGACACCCAAACAGGACAGAGGCTGACGGGCAAGCTGTGGGAGGAGCAGTCCATCTCCGAGCCCCCTCTGTTGTTCTCCACGGGTGGGTCTCCTGGCATGTGGTCCCCAGCCCAGAGCAGGGTCCCACGCCTCCTCCCCGTCCCTGTCCTCACAGGAGCTGTCCCCAAGGCTCCGGTTCCTTCGGGACCACGCAGCCCCCTTCTCGGCCTTCCTGACTGACGGCTTTGGCCGACGACACAGCTACCTGCGCATCTCCCTCACAGAAAAGTGCAACCTGCGATGTAAGTCTCCCTTCTGGGCCCGCCTTGGCCTTGTGCTCTTCTGCCGAAGCGTGGAGAGTCTCCCCGTGTCCACAGACCCCCTCTCCCACCTTCCAGCCCTAACCGCTCCCCACGTCCACAGACCCCCTCTCCCACCTTCCAGCCCTAACCGTTCCCCGTGTCCACAGACCCCCTCTCCCACCTTCCAGACCTAACCGCTCCCCGTGTCCACAGACCCCCTCTCCCACCTTCCAGCCCTAACCCCTCCCCGTGTCCACAGACCCCCTCTCCCACCTTCCAGCCCTAACCGTTCCCCGTGTCCACAGACCCCCTCTCCCACCTTCCAGCCCTAACCGTTCCCCGTGTCCACAGACCCCCTCTCCCACCTTCCAGACCTAACCGCTCCCCGTGTCCACAGACCCCCTCTCCCACCTTCCAGCCCTAACCCCTCCCCGTGTCCACAGACCCCCTCTCCCACCTTCCAGACCTAACCACTCCCCATGTCCACAGACCCCCTCTCCCACCTTCCAGCCCTAACCCCTCCCCGTGTCCACAGACCCCCTCTCCCACCTTCCAGACCTAACCGCTCCCCATGTCCACAGACCCCCTCTCCCACCTTCCAGCCCTAACCGTTCCCCGTGTCCACAGACCCCCTCTCCCACCTTCCAGCCCTAACCCCTCCCCGTGTCCACAGACCCCCTCTCCCACCTTCCAGCCCTAACCGTTCCCCGTGTCCACAGACCCCCTCTCCCACCTTCCAGACCTAACCGTTCCCCGTGTCCACAGACCCCCTCTCCCACCTTCCAGCCCTAACCCCTCCCCGTGTCCACAGACCCCCTCTCCCACCTTCCAGACCTAACCGCTCCCCATGTCCACAGACCCCCTCTCCCACCTTCCAGCCCTAACCCCTCCCCGAGTCCACAGACCCCCTCTCCCACCTTCCAGCCCTAACCCCTCCCCGTGTCCACAGACCCCCTCTCCCACCTTCCAGCCCTAACCGTTCCCCGTGTCCACAGACCCCCTCTCCCACCTTCCAGCCCTAACCGTTCCCCGTGTCCACAGACCCCCTCTCCCACCTTCCAGACCTAACCGTTCCCCGTGTCCACAGACCCCCTCTCCCACCTTCCAGCCCTAACCGCTCCCCGTGTCCACAGACCCCCTCTCCCACCTTCCAGCCCTAACCGCTCCCCGTGTCCACAGACCCCCTCTCCCACCTTCCAGACCTAACCGCTCCCCGTGTCCACAGACCCCCTCTCCCACCTTCCAGCCCTAACCGTTCCCCGTGTCCACAGACCCCCTCTCCCACCTTCCAGACCTAACCCCTCCCCGAGTCCACAGACCCCCTCTCCCACCTTCCAGCCCTAACCCCTCCCCGTGTCCACAGACCCCCTCTCCCACCTTCCAGCCCTAACCGCTCCCCGTGTCCACAGACCCCCTCTCCCACCTTCCAGCCCTAACCCCTCCCCGAGTCCACAGACCCCCTCTCCCACCTTCCAGCCCTAACCCCTCCCCGTGTCCACAGACCCCCTCTCCCACCTTCCAGCCCTAACCGTTCCCCGTGTCCACAGACCCCCTCTCCCACCTTCCAGACCTAACCGCTCCCCGTGTCCACAGACCCCCTCTCCCACCTTCCAGCCCTAACCGTTCCCCGTGTCCACAGACCCCCTCTCCCACCTTCCAGCCCTAACCGCTCCCCGTGTCCACAGACCCCTCTCCCACCTTCCAGCCCTAACCGTTCCCCGAGTCCACAGACCCCCTCTCCCACCTTCCAGCCCTAACCGTTCCCCGTGTCCACAGACCCCCTCTCCCACCTTCCAGCCCTAACCCCTCCCCGTGTCCACAGACCCCCTCTCCCACCTTCCAGACCTAACCGCTCCCCGTGTCCACAGACCCCCTCTCCCACCTTCCAGCCCTAACCGTTCCCCGTGTCCACAGACCCCCTCTCCCACCTTCCAGACCTAACCACTCCCCATGTCCACAGACCCCCTCTCCCACCTTCCAGCCCTAACCGTTCCCCGTGTCCACAGACCCCCTCTCCCACCTTCCAGCCCTAACCGCTCCCCGTGTCCACAGACCCCTCTCCCACCTTCCAGCCCTAACCGTTCCCCGAGTCCACAGACCCCCTCTCCCACCTTCCAGCCCTAACCGTTCCCCGTGTCCACAGACCCCCTCTCCCACCTTCCAGCCCTAACCCCTCCCCGTGTCCACAGACCCCCTCTCCCACCTTCCAGCCCTAACCCCTCCCCGTGTCCACAGACCCCCTCTCCCACCTTCCAGCCCTAACCGCTCCCCGTGTCCACAGACCCCCTCTCCCACCTTCCAGCCCTAACCGTTCCCCGTGTCCACAGACCCCCTCTCCCACCTTCCAGACCTAACCGCTCCCCGTGTCCACAGACCCCCTCTCCCACCTTCCAGCCCTAACCGTTCCCCGTGTCCACAGACCCCCTCTCCCACCTTCCAGCCCTAACCGCTCCCCGTGTCCACAGACCCCCTCTCCCACCTTCCAGCCCTAACCGTTCCCCGTGCCCACAGACCCCCTCTCCCACCTTCCAGCCCTAACCGCTCCCCGTGTCCACAGACCCCCTCTCCCACCTTCCAGCCCTAACCCCTCCCACTTGGCTTGCCAGGCTCAGAAAGGACACAGGGTTCAAGGTTACTCCCGGGATTCTGCAAGCCAGGTCTCCTTTAGGATTAGATTTGAGAGCAGAATTGCAAAACGGTTTACAAATAAGATGGAGGGCTGGAAGAATGGCTTAGCGGTTAAGGTGCTTGCTTGCTAAGCCAAAGGACCCGGGTTCATTTCCCCAGGACCCACGTAAGCCAGATGCACAAGGAGAAACATGGCGTCTGGAGTTTGTTTGCAGCAGCTGGAGGCCCTGGTGCACCCATTCTCTCTCTATCTGCCTCTTTCTCTCTCCCTCTCTTTCTCTCTCTCAAATAAATAAAAACAAAGGAATAAGATTGAATCCTGGGCCTCTTCTGGGCTCCTGTATTAGTTACTTTTTCCTCAGTGTGACCAGTTACCTGACCGGGTAGGGTTTATTTCAGCTTACAGTTTCAGGCTGCAGTCTGTCATGGTGACAGCAGCAGGAAGCAGGGCTAGTCACACTCAGTCCAGAGCGAGGAGGCCGAGTGATGAATGCTGGTGCTCAGCCAGCTCTCGCCAAGGACCCCAGCCCTTGGGGCATGGTGCTGCCCACAGTTAATGTGGGTCTTCCCACCTCACTTAACCTAATCACGATCGTCCCTCCACAGGCTCCCCCAGAGACTCATTTCCTGGGTCCTGTCAGGTTGACAAGAAACACTACCATCACAACTATTTCCCTTCAGCTTCTAAAGTCCAGCACATGGTCACCGGTAGGGGAGTGGGCATAGAAAATGTGTGTGATATATACAGCAGGATCTGTGGCCAGCACTGTCAGCCATCTCAATGCCCCAGTCCCGTGGCCAAATCAGTCAGGGCCAGGCTGACACATAGCACCCATTGCTGAATCCTGGGGGTGCCCTGGGGGTCCAGTGCTAGAGTGACTTCCCCAGTGGTCCAACCCCTACCCTTCAGGATTTTTGTCTCCCGACTCCACTTCTTCCTGCCCTTTCTTACCTGCTCACCCGCCTGCTGGATTTTACACTAGGAAATTTTACCTCATGAGTCAGTAAACACGTGTGTGTGTGGTAAATGTTTAACCAAACAAGATACACTCCATGTGGAACCTCTGATGTTCTCACCTCTCATCCCAGGAGTCCAATTTTAGACACTAATTTGGCTTTGGCTCTCTAGCAGCTCTTACCCTGACATTTGATAAAGCTAAAGGAAGGGGTGGTAGGGAAAGACACCCCCCACCTCCACAGCTCATGTGCTTACCCCATTCTACCACTCACCCTGAGCAAGGAGCCCCTCGGTTTCCCAGCCTGTGAACTGGGCCTGATGAAAACCTGTGGGGGCGGGGAGACGGAGTTGAGGACATCCCTTGCTGCAAGAGAAGGGCCGTGTTGACCAGGCCCGGTCACTGCTTTTACCTCGTAGCATGCCCAGCAGAGGGGACTTTGCCATAGCATAACAGTGCCATCAGAAACTAGCCCAGGGCCCTGGCCTCTGTGGGCAGGCCTTGCCCTGCCACCCCTGGGTTGAGGAGGGCAGCATCTCTGGCATCGCCCTGCCCTGAGACAGGCTCTGTTCTTGTCTTATTTTGGCATCTTTGTCCCCTCGCCTCAGCTCCCAGATGGAGGGATGGCAAGGCCCGATTCGAGGGAGGGTGTCAACATCTCAGATGAGAGAAGCCCAAGTGAGGGCTTGTGCCCTCACATCTCTTGTGATCTTGAGCTCATGAGATCTCTTCATAATCTGAGTCCTCCAGTTATATTGTGGGGCTGGTTTGGAAATGATCTAGTGGGGAAGAATGCTTGCTGTGTCAGCATGAGGACCTGAGTTTGAATCCCCAGTGCCCACATCAAATGCCAAGCGTGGTAGTGTTTGTCTGCAATCCAAGAACTGTGGATGTGGAGACAGAGAATCCCTTGGCCTCACTGGCCGGCTGGTCTAGCTGAATCAGTGAGCTCTAGGCTCAGCGAGGGAGCCTGTCTCAAAGAGTAAGATGGACGCTAACTGAGTAAGATCCCAAGTGATAATCTCTGGTCTTCGCGTGAACCCACACACACATAGGTGCCCGCACATATAGAACATGCACACACAGTACATACACACATGGAAAAAATAAAACCCATAATCTGCTGTGGTTCAGGGCCACCGTTCGTCTGTTGGGGAGAAGGAATGTCCATGCCTGTCTCCCATGCTCGTTTCCTCCCTCCTCCTCCTCCCTTCCCTAAGGCCAGTATTGCATGCCGGAAGAGGGTGTCTCCCTGACCCCCAAGGCTGACCTGCTCACCACCGGAAGAGATCCTGACCCTGGCCCGGCTCTTTGTGAGGGAAGGCGTGGACAAGATCCGGCTCACAGGCGGAGAGCCGCTCATCCGGCCAGACGTGGTGGACATCGTGGGTGAGTTGGACCAATGTCACCGGCTCCTCCAGACCCCGCCCCCCCCGTGCCAGTGCTCGATTGACAGCTGTCACTCACGCGGACATGAAGGTTGCTATGTCCTGCAGCATCTCCTGAGACAGATGCCATTTATTATTCCCATGGTGATAAAAAGTGATGGGCAGGCTGGAGAGATGGCTTAGCAGTTAAGGCACTTGCCTACAAAGCCAAAGGACCCAGGTTCAGTTGCTCAGTACCCACGTGATGCCAGATGCACAGGTTGGCACATGCGTCTGGAGTTTGTTTACAGTGGCAGGAGGCCCTGGTGTGCCCATTCTCTCTCTCTCTATCTGCTTCTCTTTTTCTCTCTCTCAAATAAATAATTTTTTTTGAAGTGTTGGTGACAGAGAGGTTCCGCTTGCCCAAGGTCTCAAAGCTGCCTAGTGCCAGGTCACCGTGGCTTGATGTCACAGTGAGATCAAAGACCTGACCAGGCAGGTTCCTGCCATCTATGACCATCTCAGCCGTCACTCTGCCTCATCCCTCCTGTGCAGTCACATAGCCAGGCTTTTTATACTTTCTGTTCCCTTTGCCAGGGACCTCTGGGTCTCTGCTCAAATGTTGTCACCTCAGCAAGGCCTGCCCTGACTGTCTGCTGAAAGGGTATCTGTGTGTTCAATCCCATCACTCCCCAAAGGTTGGCAGCCCATGAGTCAAATCTGGGTCACCACCTGTTTTCTCTGTGACTCCCTGAGGAGAATATTAAAAGGGATAATGTTTTCTACCACATAAAATGTCTATAAAATCCAAAGTTAAGTGTGTGTTAATAAAGTTTTATTGGCACACCGCCACACCCACTCATCTACCTGGTGTCCAGTGGTCACTTTTGCAGAATTGAACCGTGGCCGTGAAGACTGTGTTACAAGACTGCTGGACGGAGAACACTGACCTGCGTTCTCTGTGACAGGCTCTGCTCCAACGCTCAGCCCTGGTTCGTCTGCGGATTTGATTCCTGACGCTTATGTCATTCTGGAATCGCTAATTGGTTCCACAATTTTGTTGTTGTCATTTTAGGGTTTGTTTTGGGTTACTGGGTACTAGGGATCGAAGCCCAGGGCTTTACGCCTGCTAGGCAGGTGAAAGTTCTACCACTGAACTATATCCTCAGCCTTATTTATTTATTTATTTAGAGACAAGGTCTCATTATCCCAGGCTGGCCTCAAACTCGCTAGGTAGCCAAAGATACATTGGCTACAAAGATACAGGAACTGTGATGTTCCTGCCTCCACCTCCCAAATCCCAGGGTCACAGGCATTCACCGCCATGCCTAGTTTATGTGGTGCCAACGACCAAACCCAGGACTGCTTCTTATGTGCTGGGCAAACGCCCTGCCAACCGAGCTACATCCTCCGACTCGACAGATGTCGCTTGTTTTTTTGGCTGTGCCAGGGATGGGACCCCGGACCTCATGTATGGTACGCCAGTGTTCTGCCACCGAGTCATACCTCAGGCTGTCTCAGCCCCTTTTTAATTTTTACTTTGAGATAAGGTCTTGCCAAGCCAGCCAGACTGGCCTTGAACTTTGGATCTTCTTGCCTTAGCAAGTAGGTGGGATTATAGACCTGCACTATTGAATGTTTGCTTTTTACTTCTCTATCTCTTCTATTAATTGGCATGAAACCTCTCAGGGTGCTGGAGCAGGTTTTATTCTGAATGATGCCACATACCCGCTGGGTAGTCACCGATACTGAATGAATGAATGAATGAATGAATGAAGAGTGGGCCACAGTATGGTCCCTGGTGTAAGACGTGCCTCTGTTGAATCTCAGCCATGCCTCTTACTAGCAGCATGCCCTTGGCACCTTTAGAAATTTGTCCTGAGCCTGGGACAGTGGTCAGAAAGACACGGACCTGGTTCATGGTCAAGGTCAAGTTCAGTGGTCTACTAGCTTTGTAACTTTAAGAAGTTTCCTTCGTGTCTCTCCCATTCTTTTTCTTCTCTTTTTTTTTTTTGACATATGTGAGCATGCATGTGTGGTATATGCACATGTGTGTAGAGGCACATGCCCCCACCCATAGGCATGTGGAGGTCGGAGGAGGCAAAGGGATTTCTTTCTCTCACTTACTTCCTTGGGACGGGGTCTGTCACTGAGCCTGGGGCTCCCCACATTTGGGCCACACTGGTGACCGACCAGCGTGCACAGTGACCCTCTTGTCTCCCCCCCTTGCAGCACTGGGGCTACAGGCCTGCACAGCCGTGCCCTGGTTTTTTTTTAGGTGAGTGCTGGGGTTCGAACACAGGTCCTGCTGACCCATCTCCCCTGTCTGAGTCCTTAGTGTCTTGAAGCCTCTTTCTCTATCTACTAAATGAGAATGACCGTTGAGCGTCAATGTGGGAACCTGTGTAAATCCCTCAGCAGTGCACCCAGCATGAGGTGAGCACTCAGTGTATCATCTTTTAGTTGTTTTCTTACATATTATTTATTTATTTATTTATTTGGCAGAGAAAAACAGAGAGAGAGAGAGAGAGAGAGAGGGAATGGGTGCGCCAGGGTTTCCGGCCACTGCAAACGAACTCCGGACATGTGCGCCCCATTGTGCATCTGGCTAACGTGGGTGCTGGGGAATCGAACCTGGGTCCTTTGGCTTTGCAGGCATACACCTTAAACGAAGCCATCCCTCCAGCCCCTTTTAGTTATTATTATTTTTTTTATCAGTGTGTATTCTAACAAGTCTGGCTCACAGAGGACTCAGAGAGTCCCTTTCCCCTCCATCCATTTGGACTAAGATTTTGCCTCGCAGTCTTCTCATCCTCTCCCAGAACATCCGTCTAACGCCCTGCGCTCACCTCTCCAGCCCAGCTCCGCCAGCTGGAAGGGCTGAGGACCATCGGCATCACCACCAACGGCATCAACCTCGCCCGGCTGCTGCCCCAGCTTCAGCGAGCTGGCCTCAGCGCCGTCAACATCAGCCTGGACACCCTGGTGCCAGCCAAGTTTGAGTTCATTGTCCGCAGGAAAGGTAACCATGGGCAGGGAGGGGTGTGGTCCTCCTGTGGCAGGGACGCTGGGGGCTACGCGGTGGCCTGTCACTTCCCCTGGGTGTCTGGGCTGGAGATAAGCCCCTGCATTGATTCTTCACTGTTCACCTTATGATTCTCCAAAGGTCCATTTGTCTGTTGGGGACTGTGGGTTCATGGGCATGAGCCAGGGTGACCTCCTCACCCTTCCGGTTTTCCCAGGATGAAGGGATTTGCAGAATAAAAGACTGTCAGTTTTAAAGCCCACGTGGTTGCTGGCAAACTGGCCCAAATTGGTCACCCGATATGAGCTGAGCCCTGAAGAAATGTGGGCCACCTGGGGTGGTGTAGTTACCTGGAGATGGCAGGGAAGGGGTGTGCACTAGTAAGTGAGGTCTACAGAGTGCCCTGTGGTCACCCCGTGCCCACCTGGACATAAGCCTCCTTCCCTCATGCCTGGCAGCAGACATTCTCATGCCTGCCTCCCGCATGGTGGTTTCAGGGACTGCCGAGGTGGACCAGCAGTCTCCTTAAGCCAGCTCCTGGCCACAAGCCTCTTATACCTTTTGATTTGGCGGGGGTGCAGATGATCCATTACAGAGGACTCTGGAAAGTCAGGGATGCTGGGCAGAGCCAGTTCCTCCCCCCAGAAGTCTCACCACCCCTCCACCCACTCAGTTGTCCTTTTCCCTCCCCTGCCTGGTGTGGGTTGCCTGTTGACGCTTTTTGGTTTTTCATTGTTGGGTCTCACTCTACTCACTCTAGCCCAGGCTGACCTAGAATTCACTATGGAGTCTCAGGGTGGCCTCGAACTCACGGCGACCCTCCTACCTCTCCCTCCCAAGTGCTGGGATTCAAGGCGTGCGCCACCACGCCCGACTTGGCTATCAGCACTCTTCCTTGTGCCTAGGAAGCTTGGCGGAGTCCCATCACCTTACAAAGGGCTTTTCCTCGTATGGAGGGGCATTGCCTAGCCCTACAGGCTGCTGCAGAGCAAAACTTCAGACCCCATGGGATGTCCTTGGCTGGTTTTGTGGCACTGGCCGAGGCACCATGAGGAGAGACAGAACTCACCTCACCGCGAGAGAACCTCCAGACCCTTGAGGCAGAGGTGTGCGGCGCGCAGGGCCAGGGGACCACCTTTGAGGACCTATGAGCATAGAACCCACAAGTGTTCAGACGTGGCACGTAGAACGGCTGCTTGTGGACCTAGCCCCCCTCCACGTAGTCCCCCGCTTCTTGCCTCCTTCCCTGTCAAGTGCTAAAGATAGCAGATCCCTAGGGGCCAGGTGTGGTGGCACACGCCTTTAATCCCAGCACTCGGGAGGCAGAGGTAGGAGGATCGCCATAAGTTCGAGGCCACCCTGAGACCACACAGTGAATTCCAGGTCAGCCTGAGCTAGAGTGAGACCCTACCTCAGAAACAAAAAAACAGAAGCAAGATCGCACACCCCGACATCGGGACATCATCCCCTGCACTGCGTTCGGAGGGGACAGCATCCCAGGGAGAACTCGGGGGATTTGGCTCGTCTAACTGCCCTTGTGGAAAACCACGCACTCCTGCCTCTTCCCTCCCTCGTGCGGCCACCCGGGAACTCTATAAAGACCCCATGGAAGCCATTACCAGACACCATCCCTCAGGGACCCAGGCTAGGGGCGGGAGGGGCCAGTGGGCAGCTCAGGTAATTGGGGCCCCCGGCTGTAAGGGGAGCACAAGGAGAAACCAGCCTGGGGCTTCACCCCGGGTGGAGGTGAGAGCAGCACTCAGTCCCCGGCCGCCATGCCTGGGCTGAGTGGATAGACGCTGGCTTGTCCAGGAGACACGCTGTCTGGGGAGAGGGCTGCCTTCTGTCAGGTGGGCTGTGAAGACCGCCACAGGGCCTGTTTTCCCTAGACCATGCGCAGGCCCAGCCAGGTCAGGGGTCGGCTCACTGTCCCATAGGCCGGATCCAGCCCAGTGCCTGTTGTTTCGTATTGCCTTTGAGCCAAGAATGACTTTTGTAGATGTAACATCTGTTATCAACGGATGCTTAGGGACACACACTTAAGTAAAACACTATCCCTGAAAGAAATTTTATTCCTTATAAATAGATCTGGGTTCTCAATCCTATCTTGTTTATACTTTGAATTTAGTCAAAAAAAGAAAAGAAGCCCCATTGCATAACCTGTAATGTTTACTGTCTGGCCTGCTACCTAAGACATTTGTCATCCTTCAGGCTAGGTGGTTTCCGGGTTCTGTTCATATGACTTTGCTGCTTCTCTGAGGAATGTGGGGATGGGGGGGTGCGTCTTGAATTCTTGGTTCTCTCTCCCTACCTGCAGGCTTCCACAAGGTCATGGAGGGCATCCACAAGGCCATCGAACTAGGCTACAGCCCTGTGAAGGTGAGGGCCTGCCACTGCCAATGACCACCGCCTGTGTCCCCCACCCTGAGGGGGAGGGGCATGGGACCGTGACATGTGGCCCGCTGACCACCCTCAGCCTGGCCAGGGCAGCGGGTGGACACCTCCCACCACCTCCTTGCCAGTGTCTTCCAGCCCCACCCCGTCCTTGACAGGAAGGGAAGGAAAGCAGTGACCCCGTAGCATGTCCTAACTGCAGGAGTGCTGGGTAGCAACAGACAAGGCCTGGGTCCCCAGGCAGGGGTTCCGCGGGTGCCACGCCCCCCCCCCCCCCACGAGAGAACGCGTGGGGACGCTGCTCACAGAGCCCTTGTCCTGGGTCAGGTGAACTGTGTCGTGATGCGAGGTCTGAATGAGGATGAGCTCCTGGACTTCGTGGCCTTGACCAAGGACCTCCCCCTGGACGTGCGGTTCATAGAGTACATGCCCTTTGACGGTCAGTGGCCTTGGGGACGTGGGGGGGGGTCGCGGCTGGGCCTGGGGGCTGAGTGAGGTGGTACTGCTGTCCCAGGGGTGATGGTAGGGGTGCTGGGGCATTCTCAGTCAAGTGTGAGTGCAATTTGGTCCATTAGGAGGGGCGGGGGTGGGGGCTCTTCAACTCTGCCACCCCCAACCAAACACAGGCAACAAGTGGAATTTCAAGAAGATGGTGAGCTACAAGGAGATGCTGGACACAATCCGGCAGCGGTGGCCAGAACTGGAGAAGCTGCCAGAGGAGGAGGCCAGTACTGCCAAGGTCAGAGCGCCGGAGGGCGCGCTCAGCGGTGGCCCTGCCTTGCCCAGACTGGCAGCCTGGGCATGAGTGGGAGGGCTGAGTCACGTCAGAGGCCGTGGCTCTACAGCTGGATGGGGACAGAGCTGTCCCATCCTTCCACGTGGCCTCCTCGGGACACGATGCCACAGGTGCCTGTGTCCTTAGCACGTTCCCTCCAGGGAAAGCCAGGCAAAGGCCGGGGACTGGAGTCCTGGGTGTGCCCTTCCTGTGGGCTCCTGGCCGGGCTGAAGAGTGGTGTTCTGACCTCAGGGCAGCATGGGCTCAGAGTGGCCCACCTTCATTCCCCCACTGCCCTTCTCCCTCAGGCCTTTCAGATCCCCGGCTGCCAGGGCCGGGTGAGCTTCATCACGTCCATGTCTGAGCACTTCTGCGGGACCTGCAACCGCCTGCGAATCACGGCCGACGGGAACCTCAAGGTGCGTGTCCCTCCTCCTCAAGGTGCGTGTCCCTTCTCCTCAAAGTGTGTGTCCCTTCTCCTCAAAGTGCGCGTCCCTTCTCCTCAAGGCGTGTGTCCCTTCTCCTCAAAGTGTGTCCCTTCTCCTCAAAGTGCGCGTCCCTTCTCCTCAAGGCGCGTGTCCCTTCTCCTCAAGGCGCGTGTCCCTTCTCCTCAAGGCGTATGTCCCTTCTCCTCAGCAGTCTGTTCCCCTCTCACCTCCCGTGGGAGCTCCCTGGTCACAGGGGAGAGCAGAGGGGCACAGGTGGGGGTCAGTGCGAGCACACCCGATTTGGATTTGGGAGGAACCTGAGAGCAACCGCGGGAGCTCATGTCCTCCGATGCAGCGCCATCTTCCTCCACAGCTGAAGTCGCCCTCGGGCCCTCCCTCCATTCAGGCGGTGCCTCTGACCCTGGTGGCCCCGGGTCCTGCCTGGGCTGTGAGCCTGGGCGGGAGGCCTGGGCGGCCTCTGGAAGGAGAGGCTCTCTGTGCAGGGCTGGAGGCCGCATTGGGAGGCAGCGGTGGTCCTTGTCCCCGCGCAGGTGTGCCTTTTCGGGAGCTCGGAGGTGTCGCTGCGGGATCACCTGCGGGCAGGGGCCTCGGAGGACGAGCTGCTGGACGTGATCGGGGCGGCCGTGGGCAGGAAGAAGCGGCAGCATGCCGGTGAGAGGCACGAGGCCCACAAGGGCCCAGGCAGCAGGCGGGGGGGGGCCGGGTTAGAAGGCGCCGCCTAGGAGGAGGCCGCCGGGTCCAGGCGTCATCCAGGCCACTCCTGTGGGCGCTTGGGATGTTGGGGGGGTGCTGATTTTCCTTGGACGAAATTAGCACTCCACTGGCTGCTCAGGGGCGGCTTGAAGTCCCGTTTTAAAGTGTTCAGCGCCACCGTCCTCGCCCCCTGTATCTGCACCCATTGTCTCTCGGAGGGAGGGCTAGGCCCTTGGGAATCGTCACATTGTTCTCTGGGCTCTGCCCTGGGCAGCCTCACCCCAGTGCACGTGGGGTCTTGTTGGACTTTTGTCAGGGAGTGCCAGCGGCTGAGCTACTGAGCGCATGCGTGCACACAGGGCCCTCGGCCCATGCCTGTTCAGCATTCAGTGAACTTGAACTCTCCCTCCCTCCGTCCCTGCTGTCCTCTCTGCCCCTCCCCCGTCTCCCAGGCATGCTCAATATCGCCCAGATGAAGAACCGGCCCATGATCCTGATCGGTGGGTGACCCATCTGTACGTAACCACGTGCCCTTGCCACTTGGGGGTCCTGTGGGGGTGGGGCCCCTTCCTGGAGGCATCCCCCGTCATAATCTGATGTTCCTTATTTCTTTTCTCTTCCTCTGTGTTTTCTTGCACCCCTGCGCCCCTGCTGTTTCTTCTTGCATGCATGTAATATGTGCTGTTTGCACGTGTGCACGTGTGTGGCAGACACACGTGCCCCATGCACACAGATGGCATCGTCTTCCTCGATTGCTGGGCCACCCTCTCCGCCTCGCTAGAGGGTGTCTCACTGAGCCTGGAGCTCACCGTCTTTTGGCTGGACTAGCTGACCAGCGAGCCCCAGTGATCCTCCGGCTCTTCCTCAGTCATCACTGGGGTCACACACGTGCATGGCCGTGCTAGACTTCTTACCCGGGTGTTGGGGCATAGATAGAGGTCGGGTCCTCAGGCCTGCATGGTAAGTGCTCTTAGCCCCTGAGCCCTTCTCCTGTCTTCTCTTCTCTGTCACACCTCCACCCCCATATGCACGCTGTAGAAAGGATCTTTCTCCCCGACCAGAGGTCTCAGGCAGAGTGTTCTGCCATCTCTTGATCTCTGAGTTAGCTCTTCCCTGATAATGGAGCTCCAGGTCAAAGTGGGACGCTTTACCGCTCAGCTGTTGACTCAGCCAGCAGGGACACAGCGATGGGGCGTCGCAGTGCGGAGCCCATCAGTCCCTGAGAGCTGTGTCACCAGCATCTGGGTCAGGCAGCTGTCCCACAGCTCTGCCCGTCGTTATTGGGAGGGGACAGACGAGCAGGCTGTGAACCGCCCAGCTCCTTCACTTCAGGGAACGTGGGGGCATTTGAGATGCTTCAAGAATCTATTTGCAAAGCCCTAGGTGGTGCTCCGCCTTGGGGAGGAGCTGGGAGGGCTTCCATTCCTCTGCTCAGTGCCCACAGTGGAGCAGGGCAGGCCACCCCCAGAAGTGAGCGCCCCCCCCCCGAACTGTATGGCTACAGAAGAGGAGGTGCTGAGCCACCCAGAGGGAAGGATTCTGTTCTGCAGAGCTCAGAGGCCAATCAGCTCAGTGGCCCAGAGCAAAGCGGTGTGTAGTGGACCCGAGACAGTCCCAGCACCACCACCGCGGTGCACCGGCTCCTCTCAGGGGAGTCACGGTGGGGGGAAGTACGCCATTAGGAAGGATCACCCCCCCCCCGCCCGGTCTCCAGCACTGTGGTCCTCCGGCTGGGTCTTAATCTGGACTTACGCACCTTCATGACAAGAAGTGGGGACTCCTCCGTAATGGCTTTCCTCCTCCAGAGGCACAGACAAGGGTGGGGTTCAGAGTATGATGTCAAGGTAGAAGTCAGGAGGTCATTTGCTTCCTAAAGAATTTCTTGACTGGATTGTGTAGAGTCCATGAGCCAAGGCTCACCTCTGTGACCTCCATGTGTATGTGAGCCACCTGTGGACCTCAGTATTTCAGAACCTGTCTGGTGACAGGGCGGGGCCGGGGGGATCTCCACCTCTTGTGATTTTTCAGAGGGGGCTGGTGTCGGTCCCTCGACCACTCTTGGACAGACAAGATCCTCGCCTTCCTGGACCTTGGAACCAGTATGTCACTTTATGTGACCCATTAATGTGCTTGAGGGGACTTGAGGGACATTTTAAAAAATATTTTATTATTTACTTATTTATTTAAGAGAGAGGGGGAGGGAGAAAGAAGCAGATAGGGAGAGAGAGAGAGAATGGGCACACCAGGGCCTCTAGCCACTGCAAAAAAAAAAAAAAAATAATAACACCTCCAGATGCATGCACCACCTTGTGCACCTGGTTTTAAGTGGGGATTGGCGAATCGAACCCAGGTCCTCAGGTTTTCCAGACAAGCGCCTTAACTGCTGAGCCATCTCTCCAGCCCCTTGGGCGGACATTATTTAAGTGGATGGAGTATTTGCTTAGCACCTCACGTATAAATGAATTGATTGCTACTGTTCCTTGTCCGTGAGAAACATGAGGATGACAGTGATTACGGCTAGTCGTGCACAGCGAGGCCTAACTAGTTTTAAGAGAGGTCATTTGATCCAGGTGAACCCTTGAGACCTTAGGTTCATTTGCAACAGAGTTCCACTGGGGGAGCCCAGGAGTGACACTGGACCACCATTGTCCACGGATCATGTACTTGAACTGCGCTCACATTCTGTCTCCGTCCCTTCCGGTTTCTTCTTGCTCTGCTTCTGCCCTTTTTGTTTGTTTTGTTTTGGTTTGAGGTAGAGTTTTCTCTAACCCAGGCTGACCTAAACTTCACTGTGTAATCTCAGGCTGGCCTTGAACTCATGGCGATCCTCCTACCTCTGCCTCCTTAGTGCTGGGATCAAAGATGTGCGCCACCACGCCCGGCTCTGCCCTTCGCTCTTTTACCCCGTGTGAAAGGGAACTCACAGTAGGACAGGGAGAGGGTTGTGGACAAGAGGTGGGAGTAGGGGGGAGGAATAAGGCCAAACTTTTGGGTTTAGTCTCTCTTTCCTTCTTGCCTTTCAGAGTTACTTCCGATAGCCCACAGTTCCCCACCATCCAGTCGGAGCATTCCCATCTGGGACCCCCTCCATGTTCTGAGCCTGAGACCCAGAGGGAGTTTCTCCGACCACAGGGCAACTTGGCGGAAAGAAGGCCGGGTCTCTCAGGCCTCTCGTCTGCCTCGACAGTGCTTGGGGTCTGGTTCCCCTCAAAGACTTTACAGCTCCCACACAGCCTCCGCCACCAACTCGAAGTGCCTTAACCCAGGGTCCCAGGCTTCTACTGGCCTCTCGGGACCCTGTTCAACCTCAGACCAACTAACTCATGTAGACTCAGAAGGACGAGCATCTATGGTAGATGTGGGCGGGAAGCCAGACACAGAGCGTGTAGCTGTGGCCTCTGCCGTGGTCCTCCTGGGGCCTGTGGCCTTCAAACTTGTCCAGCAGAACCAGCTAAAGAAAGGAGATGCTCTGGTGGTGGCCCAGTTGGCAGGAGTCCAGGCAGCCAAGCTAACCAGCCAGCTGATTCCTCTGTGCCACCACGTGGCCCTGAACCATGTCCAGATAGAGCTGGAGCTGGACAGCACCCGCCATGCTGTGGTGATCCGGGCGTCCTGCCGGGCCCGGGGCCCCACGGGAGTGGAGATGGAGGCACTGACCTCAGCTGCCGTCGCTGCCCTCACCGTGTATGACATGTGCAAGGCAGCCAGCAGGGACATCGTGGTGGGGGAAGTCAAGCTTATCAGCAAGACTGGGGGGCAGCGGGGGGACTTCCATCGAGCTTAGCGCTCCTGCCCCCATCACCCAGATATCCCAAGGGTATGTAATATGGACCAAGGGGAAGATGTCACATTCTTCTAATTCTAGTCACTAGGTGGAACACAGGGCCACCTTGGCCCTTCACTACTGATATTTATTATCACCTATGTGGCTTCCTCTACACAGAGGAGGCCACTGGCCTTGAAGCCTTCCAGGACTCTGATGCAATGGAAGGTTTACAAAGAGCAACAACACTAGATACCCCCCCCCCAAAAAAAATCATGTCATATCACTTAGGCTGTTTCAGACCACCAACTTCAGGCAGCCCTGCCCACAACTCTGCTTCTCATTTTGGGTTCTCTCTTCTCTTCCTCGGGGGGAGAATAAGGGCTTGTCAGACAGAGGACCCCACTTTGAGGAGGGGAACCACAAGCTTACATGAAGAATGTAACCCAGATTCATTCTCTTCAGCCCTCCCCTTTGTGAAGCCACACTCTCCCCCTGTCCCGGTCTTGTTCAAGAGCTATGTGTCCCCCTTTCGCCTGGACCCCCGTGCCTCTCAGATTTCTAGGCTTTCAAATGAATTGCTCTCTCCCATCACCACCCTTGCCTTGACCCCACTCCCTCAAATGGGGTGCACATGCACGGGCCACAGACCCTCCAGCCAACGCTTCCTCCCACTCATGGTCAGTCCTCCCGTTCATGGCCGGTCTACCCCAAAACTCCGCTCCAGCACACGCCAGGGAAAGAAGAGGGGGGAAGTCCACCTTCCCCCTCACAGTGCACAAATAAAGCCACAGTGCCCACTTGGGAGATGCAAGAATGTGGATTGTCTGTGGGGTGGGCCCCAAGCTGCTATAGTTTCCGCCTCATCCCAAGACTCACGGAGACGAGAGAAGCATGAGACCCTGCACAGGTCTTGTCTGCATACTGTGCCCCCCCCCCCCCCAGTGCCGCTGCCAGAGAGAATATGGAGCTGGAGGTGCAGAAGTACATCCTTAAAAAAAAAATTTCATTTGCAGAGATGGGGTGGGGATCCCTAAGCTCCTTGTTGCTATTGGAAATTGGGGATGTAAATTAGAGGCACCTGATGTTCACACCTCCGAACACTGGCCTAGCCTGCCAGACTCCCTCGGGTGGGTGGGTATTTTTGGGGTGTGTATTCAGTGGTGCCCCTGCCCTGCCTCCTCTCTGCTGCTGTGCTGGGAGATGTAGCAACGGGCTCTCTAGAAGATGGACAGCTTTCTATCACAAGTACTCCCAATTCAATGTCATCTGTCTTTTGGAAAGTTCTGGAGAATGTATCAGTTGGCTCTCACGGGGCTGGTTCCAGTGCGTCACCATGGGCGCTGTCCACAACAGCCCACCCCAAGTCCACTTGTGAAGGAGCACGGCTGGGTGGGGACAGTATGAATTTAATATTTTATTTTTAGTATTACAATATATTCTTATAAAAAAAAAAGGTGCAGGTAAGAGGGACACTGGATTTGTACACGGGCTTTGTCATTGTGAAAGCAGCCATGGCATGAAGGTTGGCAGAAGTCCCTTGTAGAGGGTGGAGATGATCACGTCTCCCCAGCTGGTAGCAGTGGAAGGAGATGGGGAGACCTTGCACCCTCCCCCAGCCCCTCTGGAGAATGCTATCCTCCCGCTCTCTAGACGTCCGTCGCAGGAGGGCAGGCGCCACTGCCAAGAAGGGTTGTGTTGAATGGACAATGAAATTTACATGGGCCACAAAGGTAACTGGCGTTTACCCACAGGTTGAAGGAAGGCTAAGAAGGCTGTGGGGATAGGCTGAGTCATGTCACATCAAGGACCACCTCAGCCACTTCCACAGGGCACCAGCCCCTTCTTAACCGAATTGATCGTGACAGTTCACGGTCCAAGGCACAGTTGAAATCTAGCCACAACGGGCATGTCGTGCCAGAGCCACTGGCCAGATTTAGAAAACAATAAATAAAGAAGGCAATACTCTTTGGGGGTGAGAAGGCTGGGCTCTGGAACAATGCCAAACTGTGTGTCTTCAATAGCTTCCATAGTCCTTATCTTTCCCGGTACATGTGTGGTCTTCTGTGGTGGATGGGAATGCCAGGTTTGGGCCATGCCTGTTAAACAGAAGTGTAACCTGCCCCTGTCCTGTTTCCTGGCTCTTGCATGTTGAGCTGACAGCCTGGCCAGCGTGGAAGAGGCTGGCTTTCCTAACCTCCCTGGCGTCTCCTATGGTTTGGACTATTGCTGTGCTGATGTACACCTAAAGCTTCTTATCCAGTCTTCTAGACACCGTCTTCTTGTCCCCACCTGGTCCCCAGGTTGGCCTCATCACATTTGTGCCAGCCAAGCTTCCACTGGTTCAGCTCCCTCCCTCCAGAACACACGTACCCAACCCATCCCCAAACCAACGCACATTCTGGGCTCAACCAACCCTGCAGCTGCCATGGTCCCATCCCCAGGAGTCTCACAGAAGACAGAAGATGGGCAGCGAAGAGTAAGTGGTCCACTAAGTCTATCCCCTGGCGGTGACCCCGAGCCAGAGGACCGGGTCAGAAGATGAGAGACGTGAAGAACAGAAGGGGCCGGAGGTAGTGGATGGTGGGTGGTGGTGATGCAGGGATGGTCTCAGAAGATGACGTGTGGAGCTGGATCGGAAGCGAGACCTCAGCCCTGCCCCTTCACCAGCATCCAGGACAGCCGGAGTTGGATAAGAGGGAAGAAAGCGTGGACGAGAGCCACAGTGAGTCCTTGCCAGTCAGGCCGAGAAACCAAAGTGGACACGGACATGGAGCGGAGACGTGTGAAACCCTCCAAGGACGTCTACTGTCTTCGTCCTCCCTCCCCAGAACCCCTTTCCCTGCTCTTCTCTTGGTCCCCAAGCTGGGTGCCTCCCTCAGGGTGGCACATGAACGCAGGGGGCAGCTGTGGCCCTCAGGAATGACTCCCCAAGGACCTGCAGGTGGAGTGCTGGAGGCCATTGTGACCCCTCCCCCCCCCGGAACAGAATAATGGGACGGTAGGTCAGGCATTCCTGGGGGAACCAGTGTCTGGTGAGGGGCTCCTGGGACCCCTAGGTGGCAAATGCGGTCCCTGTCTGTCTTCAGGACACTGGTCGGGTTGTGTTCACGTTCCCACACGCCTTCCTGTGACTAGCCTGAGGGGAGGTGACGACGAAAAAGGCTTGCTTGGACTCCTCTGCTTCCTGCGTCCATCCCAGACCCAGTAGACAGCCAGTGTCTGAAGTACGCCAAGGTGAATCTCGGGACTGTAGTGGATGGGAAGCAGGTGAGCTCGAAGGAAGGAAGGAGAGGCCCGAGGACTGGTCCCATGGGAAAATGACACTGAGACTCCGTCCTCATAGCTCTGGTCCTTGGACCATTCTCTCTTGATGTTTGCTTTTCTGGAAAAATTCCCAATCGAGCTAGAATACCTGTCTCCTCTGTTTCCATTTATGGGGAGCACTGGGCCCATCCAACCCGGAGTCCCAACCCTGGCTCTCGGAGCCCACACCACCATCACTTGGTACTGCACGAGAGGTCAGGACAAGGTACAGAACCTCCTCCGGCCTAGCTCCAGAACGGTTCTGAGCCAACATGAGGGTTATCTGGTGTGGGGGACAGGGGTGCCCTCGGTGGAGGGTTACCTGGCCCAAGGCCAGGACCTGCCAGGGAAATCCAAACCAGTCTTGGAAAATAACCCCTGGGAGCCAAAGCGAGAGAGAGACAGAGACAGAATAATGTGAAAGGGAGATGAGAGACGGCCCTTCAGATCAGTGTGGGGAGACGCCTGGTCCCGCCACACACCCAGGCCCCAGGACCCAGCCCAGGGCTCCAAACCCAGCACCAAATTACATAAGGCACCACCACCTCCTCCTCCACGCAACCTCCTCCCCGCAATCCCTGTCTCCGGACCTCTTTCATGTCCAGTCCCCAGGTCAATAATTTAGCCTGTTTATCGCCCGCTCACGGGTGACCTCTGGGGCCTGGCTCCCTGGTCGCTTGCGGCTGCGTTTGAACTTGCTTAAGTCTTTGTCGAACACTTCCCCAGAGCGCAGGGCTGACACCAGGTCGTCGAACTCGCCGCCCTCCTCCAGCGCGTTTCCAGCCAGGACCTTCCGCTGCCTCTGCCATCGTTCTCGCTCCCGTTGTTCCTTCAGCTGCAGGTGGAGGGAGAAGACTGAGGCTTTCAGAGGGACACGGGCGTCTGTCGACGGTCCCTCTTGGCCTATGGATGCCCGCCAAGCTAGGGGTTACATCTGCACGGAGACAGTAGGCCTCACCTACCAGGGATCCACTTTATATACTTTCCAGGATGCTCCAACCTCCCCACCTTGGATAGCCCTCTCCCCTCAGCCTAGGAGACGTCTCTCCGGAAGCTAACAGCAGCTCCTACACTGTTGCCAGCCCTTGTCCCCACACAGCACCCCTTTTCAGATCTGTCACTGTCCCCTTATCCTGCCCATACCCAGGCCAGGCCTCACCATGGCCTCCATGCGTGCCCGCCGCTCCTCCTCCTCCTTCCTCCTCCTCATAGCTTCCAGGTCCTGCCGGGCCTCCGAGAAGGACTGCAGGAAGGTTTCAAAGATGCCAAAGAATTCATCCGGCTGCATCTTGCTGTCTTGCTCCCCAAAGTGCCCCAATGCCTTGGCAAACTGTGAAGGAATGAGTGGAAAAGTCACCAAGCCTGGTGGATCCTGGCTTTCAGCTGATCCTAGGCCAAACCACGGGGATTGTTGGCATGAGGCAGCTCTGGGGATAGAGCAACCACCCCCCCACACACACACTCTCAACATGCACGGTGACACTGTAATCCCAAACTCACGGGATTCAGTCTTTGCCCCTATCTCTCTCATTCAACCTGCACAACACTCGCTACGAAAGATGTTGCTACCAAAGTATATTCCTCAGACCAGCATCCTGTGCTTCTTCTGGGAGCTTGCTGGAAATGTTGGCTTCTTAGCCCCACCCCAGGCCTCTGAGAAAGAATCCACATGTATAAGCCCCCCCCCCCATGTACACACACACACACACACACACACACACACACACACACACACGGGGTCCATGCACATGTTTGTTTACACGAGAAGCAGCTGGAGGGACAATGAATGAGTCACTAATGGCAGACACAAAGCTAAGTGTCCTTAGCTTTGAAGCTACTCCTGGGAAGGTGGGTTGGGGCTGGCTGACTGTTGACTGTCCACTTTTGGTTCCATCTCTGGCTCTGTTACCTTGTAGGTCTGAGGTCGGGAGGTAATGACTTTAGAGAAGACTAGGCAAGAGTTGAAAGGACTGTCCGAGGCCATCGAGTCATTAGGTTACTTATTTGGTGTGCCTCGACATCTTCATCTATAAAATGGGAGTCCACTTCCTAGTATTGTGGGTGTCAATAGATATAAATAATGAGCCCTATTCACATGCACCCGACACGGTTCTGACTTTTGCTGAATGCTACATTTGCTAAGACAATCTACACAATATCCTCCAAGAAAGAAGGCGCCACCCCAAGTTTCCTCCTCGGATCAGCAGCCTGTGGGGTCTCATTACAAATGCTGGATGTCCAGCCCCATCTCAGGCCTTCTGCATAAGACTCTACAGACTAAGAAGACCCGTCCCCTCCCTGATCCCCCACCCACCCACATTTGGGCCCATGTGCACGTTCCCATGAGGAGCAGGTTCAAACCCAAGCTGACCACTTGAGGCGCTTTTTCACCCGGCTGGGCCATCTTGGGCAAGTTATTTAAGATCTCTCATTCTCAGTCTTTACATCTGTTCAGTGGGATTATAAACTCTTAGCAAACCCACAGGGTTGGTGGGGAGAGATATTATCAAAACACTTTGTGGCTGGAGAGATAGCTTAGCGGTTAAGGCACTTGCCTGCCAAGCCAAAGGACCCAGGTTCAATTCCCCAGGACCTATGTAAGCCAGATGCGCAAGATGTGTCTGAAGTTCGTTTGCAGTGGCTGGAGATTCTTGCATGCCCATCCTCCCTCTCTCTCTCTCTCTTTCTGTCTGTCTCTATCTGCCTCTTTCTCAAATAAATAAATAGAAACAATAATAAAAATACTTTGATGGGGCTGGGATTTCGTTCAGATGGTAAAGTACTGGCATTGCAGACGTGTGGACCTCAGTTTGATTCCCAGAACCCAGACACGGTAGTGTGTACTTGTAACCTTAGCGCTAGCGAATGAGAGACAGGAGGATCCCCATGGCTCATGGGCCGGCCAGCTTAACCTAACTGGTGAACTCCAGGCCAGCGAGAGATCTTGTCTCAATAGAAGCGGACACTGAGGTTGGCACCAGAGATTGTTCACACATAAACACGTACACTCACATATCCACACGCAGTAAAGGAAAGAAAAGAAAAACCCACTTAAGTGGCCCCTGATCTTTTCAGGTCATCGCTTGTCTTGAAGGAGGGGGGTTTTGGGGATAGGATGGATGTAGAAGCCACACGCAGACGAGGCTTGAGGTGATGGACAATGGGAGTCCCAGGGGTGCTCAGGCAGCCTTACCTTATCCTTGGCTTCACTGAGCTGGTCTTCCAGTTCTGAGAAGCTGAAGCTGGACACCGTAATGAAGTCACTCATGACGGGAACAAATTTGTCATTGGGGTCCCGCACCTGGTGTCTTTGATATTCCAATTCCTGGGGAGAGATGGAGGTCGGGGTGGGTGGGTGGGCAGGAGGGAGGAGGGAGGGAGAACTGTTGCTAAGATGGATGGGTCACCATTAAGGGTCACTAACTCCTTGTCACTCACAGAACACTGTACCTGTCTCCAGAAGAAGAGGGATACTTGGGTTCAAAATTCTAAGGGTGACAACCGGTCTATCTGCCCGTATCCTTCCTTCTTCCTTTCTCTAGTGGCTTACAAACTGAAGTGTGACCCATGGCCCGAGATGTCACCTGGAAGTGCAGATTTCCAGGTGCCCCAGACCCAGGGGAGCAGTGTGCACCTGCATCTCCACATGGTCTTTGTGTGTGTGTGTGTGTGTGTGTGTGTGTGTGTTAAGCATGCATTTGTGGGTGGGGGTGCAAGTGTGTGAGGGTGCTCCTGCACCTGCACATACATGTGTATGGAGGCCAAAGCACAATGTACCACCTTTAAAATATTTTTTATATTTTATTTTTACTTATATTTGAGAGAGAAAGAGGTGGGGGCAGGGGAGGGAATAGGCGCGCCTATTAAGATGGTTGATGTTCAAGTTTGACCCGTATCTGACTACAGGAGGAAGCATCCTCCTGTAGTCAGATACGGCTTCCCATTTGGGTCAAACTTGAACATCAACCGTCTTAAGGTTTATCCCACCCCTCTGCCAGGTGGCTGTCTCATTGCTCAGTGGCTCCTCTTTGAGGTTTTAAATTTAAACCCCGATAATATAACTGCCCTTTCTACCCACGGTGCCAGCTGCTGCTCCTCCCCTAGCCAGCGGTTGGGTGTCTCAGAAAGGCATCAGGGCAGGGGCTGAGCTGTTTGAGGTGTTGGGGACGATTCCAATTACATCTGACGACGGCAACAAGGGTGACTCTTCCTCAGTCACAGCCTCCCCGCAAACCCAGCAGGCTCAATGCACACTCACCACCTCGACGGCTCGGAGACCCTTCCTGAGGTTGCCCACCTCCTTCTCCAGCTCTGCCAGGCTGCGGGGGAGACAGGGGAGCAGAAGGCACGCATCAGCTCTGGACGCGAGAGGCTGAGGCTGGTCCAGAGAGAATACACCTTGAAGCACAGTGCCTGGGGCGAGGGAAGGCGTCCGTGGCCCTCGGACCTAGCCCTGCTTGGGTCACATGGGGCCCTGGCATATCACTCATCGCTGTGCCTCTCAGTGCTGCTGCAAAATACCAAGCGCACAGCTGGGGAGATGGCTCGGTGATTAAAGGTGCTTGCTCGCAGAGCCTGCCAGCTCAGGTTCAGTTCCCCAGTACCCACATAAAGCCAGATGCACAAAGTGGCATATGCACATGAAGCTTGTTTTCAGCGGCAAGAGGCCCTAGCATGCCCATACTCATTCTCTCTCTCCTCTCTCTTTCTTTTCTTGCAAATAAATAAATAATATTTTTTTAAATAGAGAAAGGTTGATTTAAAGAAAAATACCAGGTAAAGGGTCTGTTCTGTAGATCAGAAATGTCATAACATGTATCTGAATTTGTGTGTGTATGTGTGTGTGTGTGTGTGCACGCATGTGCATGTATGCGCATGCATGCGGAGCCTGGAAGGCAACCTTGGGTGTCATTCCTCATACACTGTGCACCTTTTTCTATAATACAGGGTCTCTCACTGGCCTGAAACCCACTAAGTAGGCTAGATTGTCTGGCCAGTGAGACCCAGGGCTCTGCCTGTTTCCACATCTCCAGTGCTGGGATTTTAAGCATGTGCTACCCTGCCTGGGCTCTTTTTGAACATGGGTTCTAGGGATCAAACTCATGACTACCAACTAAGCTATCTTCTCAGCCCTATCAGCCCTAACACCTGACACATGGCTTGGATTTATTTCTTTTATTATGACTATGCAATGTCATCAGTTCTGTCAGGGAGCTATGGCTAGAATAGCCCCATCCTGGAGTTCACATATTAGAACTTGAACTTCAGATTTTTTTTTTTCGAGGTAGGGTTTCACTATAGCCCAGGCTGACCTGGAATTCACGCTGTATTCTCAGGGTGGCCTCGAACTCACGGTGATCCTCCTACCTCTGCCTCCTGAGTGCTGGGATTAAAGGCGTGCGCCATTACCCCTGGCTAAAATTTATTTTTATTTATATATTTGAGAGAGAGAAAAAGCAGAAGGGAGGGTGGGAGGGAAGGAGGGAGGGAGGGAGGGAGGAAGGGAGGGAGGGAGGGAGGGAATAAGAAAGGGAGGGAGGATGGGCACACCAGGGCCTTCAGACACTGCAAACAGACTCCAGATACATGCACCACCTTATGCATCCAGCTTATGAGGGTCCTGAGGAATCAAACATGGGTCCTTTGACTTTGCAGAAAAGTGCCTTAACTGCTGAGCCATCTCTCCATCCAGCCTCTGAACTTCAGATTTGTATGCTGATGTTACCTGGAGGTGGAGCTTCTTGGAGAGAGAATTAAGTTTAGAGGAGATGTTGAAGGTACAGTCCCCATGACGGTATCTGTGGCATATGCTTGCTCCGTCCTGGCCTGGGATACCCTCGACTATTACAGATCCTGGCACCGTGCCCTCAGGCCTTCAACCCTCAAGAACCATCAGCAAAATAGACCTCCATGTTCGATAAGTTACCCAGTCTTAGGTATTGTTGTAGCAGCAGAAAACAGAATAAGCCATAGGGTGCTTTGTGTGCAGTAGTGTTTGACACCGACTAGCTACTGGCTGCCTTTCTGCCTCTACTGGCGATGGCTTCTCTCAGCCACCCGAGAGAGGACTTAACTGCTGTAGCAGGTGCGATGGGTGCCCCATCCATTATGACGCAAGGTCCTCACTCTTCCAATTAGGTGAACATTTCTTTTACTTTTTAAAGTTTTTTATTTTTATTTATTTATTAGAGACAGAGAGGGGGAGAGAGAGAGAATGGGTGCACCAGGGCCTCCAGCCACTGCAAACGAACTCCAGATGCATGCACCACCATGTGCATCTGGCTTACGTGGGACCCAGAATCGAACCAGGATCCTTTGGCTTTGCAGGAAAACGCCTTAACCGCTAAGCCATCTCTCCAGCCCAGGTGAACATTTCTTTCTGGGTTAACCCCAATCTGCCTTTACTCATAGTCAGAGACTTATGCCCTGCCCCCACTTCTCTACAGCCAGTGATGAACATGGGGATAGGGTGGTGACTGCCCCAGGATCCTCTTCCCATGGGTGGGATGACCAGAGACGGTGTTCTGCACCACATCCCTATGAGGGGTACTTTTGACCACAGTAGCAACCGACAAAAATGCTTCTCCTCACTCTTCTACTGGTGTTTTCATCTCTGCAAAGATGAGTTAAGAGCAATTTGTCTCTGTTTGGTTCTCCCAAAAGCATATCCTGAGGCACTGGCCGTTCCCAGTAGCCCAGAAGGAGGAAGGCGAGCTGTGTGATCATGGGGGGAATATGGGAGAGATGGCTCACTTGACTTTGGCCGCTTCTGAGAGGTGCTGCAGCTCGGACGGCATGTTCAGGATGTCTGGGAAGTGTTTCTCCAGGATCATGATCAGGTAATGAAGCAGAGAGATGTTTCTGTAGGTGACAATCAGAGTCAAGGTAAGGGGCAGAGGAAATTGGGTGGAGTGCTAAGGGGGGGGGGCGGGGGAAGCAAGGAACCTGGGAGAGGGAGTTGGAGGAGAGTTAGAGTGAGGGAAAGGAGAGGCCGGGGTGGACAAGCCCGGAGCTGAGAAAGCTGCTGGCTCCCTCTACCTGTCGATGCTGGACTTGGTGTCAGCGATCTTGTTGAGGCTGGCCACCCGGAACCCGTAGGCACCCCCCCGCTGCCCCTTGTTCATGAAGTTGCCTATGGCCAGGACGACTTCCAACATCTGCTTTAGATGTTTGCTTCGGGTCAGCTCCCGGGAGGCCAGCAGGATGGCTGGAAGAAGAGGGACAGGTCAGGTCACTGCACCGACTGGATTAGGACAGCTGGTCAACCCCCTGCTGCATAGGAAGATGTCCCCACAACATTCAGGAAGAGGGGCTACCTTTGCAACTCTCAGGGGACAGAGGCTACCTGCCCTCAGCAGGCCCCTCCCCTTCTCCTCCCACATTCCCCCCCTCCAAGGCCAAGTCAGCTCTTCCCATGAGTATGTCACCTCTTCTGAAAACCATCTGAGAATAACTTACCTTGCACAGAAAGACCGTTCTGCTTTCTTATGACTATGCACCTGAATGTGACAATTCTGCTTTACTATACCCAACGCTTAAATACTGTTCTCTCTCCGTCGTGCATAGTATGAGATGCTTCTGCCCATTTTGAAATTCCATATTTTGGGGAACGGAATCCATGGATAAAATTCTAACACATTAGCAATACTAATATTCCCATATTAACTTATTCTAGAAAAGAGCAGTGTGCTCTAGAGTTGACAGTGTCTTAGATTAGATGAACTAAATTATTTCACATCCTGCTGGATATTATTTTTAAAAAATTATAACCTTTGGGCTGGAGAGATAACTTACTGGTTAAGGTGCTTGCCTGTGAATCCAAAGGACCCAGGTTCAATTCCCCAAGACCCACGTAAGCCAGATGCACAAGGGGCTCATGCATCTGAGTTTGTTTGCAGTGGCTGGAGGCCCTAGTGTGCCCATTCTCCATCCCTCCCTCCCTCCCTCTCTCTCTCTCTCTCTCTGCTTCTGTCTCTCAAATCAAGACATAAAATATATTTTTTTAAGTTATAACCTTTGAAAATGTTAAATATTTCCCTCCAACGATCACTCAATACCTTTGGGTATAACCTGTGGGCTGGAGAGATGGCTTAGCGGTTAAGGTACTTGCCTACAAAGCCTAAGGACCCATTTTCCATTCTCCAGATCCCACATAAGCCAGACACTGAAGGTGATGCAAGCACCTAAGGGCACACATGCACACAAGGTGGCGCACACATCTGGAGATCGATTGCAGTGCCTGGAGGCCCTGACATGCCAGTTCTCTCTCTCTCTCATAAAAAAAATTGCAAAAAAATTAAAAAGAAGAGGTACCATTGCTCTGGATGTGAATTTGGGTGGCTCCCAGTTTCTTTTAATTACAGTTAGAATAGTTAAATGATGGCATGATTTGGAATGAAATAAAACTGCACTAGAAAGTGAATCACCACCCACGCTACACAAATCAATGGGGGAAATTCCCATACTGCTGAATAAAAGAAGCCAGCACGGAATTATTCAAACACATCATTCCACTCGGCCTGTTACAATGGAGAATGTGGGGCTGAGAAGGTGGCTTGGTAGTTAAAAGTGCTTGCTTGCAATGCCTAGAAATCTGGGTTTGGTTCTCCAGTACTCACATAAAGCCAGTTACCCAAAATTGTGCGTGCATCTGGAGTTTGGCAAATGGTTCTGGCATGCCCATTCATTATCTCTCTTTCTCTCTTTTGTCTTGCAAGTAAATATATATATATATATATAATAGAAAAACTACACAACCATCTAGGAATCAAGATAACTGTTATCTTTGGAGAGAAGGCATGGAGGCCTGACTTAGAAATGACTGGGCCAAGAATGCAAAGAAGGGATCTGGGGGCCAGAATAATCCTGTTTCTTTCATAAGGTATTTCATTTACTTATTTGCAAGGGGTGAGAGAGAGTGGGGCGGGAGAGAGAGAGAGAGAGAGAGAGAGAGAGAAAGAGAGAGAGAGAGGGAGGGAGGGAGGGAGAAAGGATAGAGAATATCTCATGGCCTCTTGCCACTGCAAACAAACTCCAGATGCATGTGCCACTTTGCGTGTCTGGATTTATGTAGGTACTAGGGAATTGAACCTGGTTTGTTAGGCTTAGCAGGCAAATGCCTTTAACCACTGAGCCATCCCTTCAGCCCTGTTTTAAATTTTTTTTTTTTTGAGGTAGGGTCTCACTCTAGTCCAGGCTGACCTGGAAGTCACTATGTAGTCTCAAGGTGGCCTTGAACTCACAGTGATCCTCCTACCTCTGCCTCCCGTGTGCTTGGATTAAAGACATGAGCCATCACGCCCAACTTGTTTTTAGCTTTAAAAAAATGTATTTTATTATTTATTTTCAAACAGGGAGAGAGAGAGAGAATATGGGCATCCCAGGATCTCTTGCCACTGCAAACAAACTCTGGGTGTGTGCACCACTTTGCACATCTGGCCTTACATGGGTACTGGGGAATCTAACCCAGGCTGTCAGACTTTACAAGCAAGCACCTTAACTGATGAGCCATCTCTCCAGGCCCAGAAACATCCCATCTCTTGCCCTGATGCTGATTGCACAGGGGTCACCTTACGCTGACCTGTCAACAGTAGTTCTCATGATCTGGGTACTCTTCTGTGCATGTGCCATGTTCCAAAAAACATTACATGTGTGGGCTGAAGAGATGGCTCTGCAGTTAAGGTGCTTACCTGGGAAGTCTAAGGACCCAGGTTCAATTCCCCAGTACCCACCTAAGCCAGATGCACATGGTGGTGCCTGTGTCTGGAGTTCATTTGCACTGGCTAGAGGCCCTGGTGTACCCATTCTCTCTCTCTCTCTCTCTCTCTCTCTCTCCCCCTGCCTCTCTCAAATCAAATAAATAAGTAAAAAATTCATTTGCAAAAAAAACCCTGCTTATAAGATTCTTAGCAATTTATATCACTTGGCATGATTTTTCCAAAGCTAATGTGTTGTTTGAAAAATCTGGAAAGAAATCGTCCTAAAAAAATGCTAAAATGTTGGCAAAACAGAAAAACGACAGGAGTTGAAAGGAGCTCAGTGTGGAATGAGAAAACACCCGGATGTGATCCTGACACTCTTGATGTATTCACAAGAATAATATATTCATGAATACGTTCAGAAGACTATTACGACTGCGGGCGCATTCATCTCAGCTGTATTTACTGAATCTGCTCATAAGAAAGCACCGGTGAGTTTGGTCTACTCAGCAATGAACATATTCATCAGAACAATGTATTCAAGAATGTGTTCACGAATAAATTCAGGATGGAATTGGGAAACTTGTCGGATTTGCTAAGTCAGTTTTTGGCAATTTGACCCTGAGCCCCTCTTGGGTCAGTGGCTCAGAACCCAGCTTCTTCTTGGAAAATCTAGATCCTTTCAGTTTGTTTGTCTGTTTGTGCAAGGGTGTGTGTACGTGTGGGCGGAGGTACATATGCACACGCATGTGGAGACCAGAGGTCAATGTCCTATACAGTCCTCAGCTCTCCATCCCAGCAAGGCACACTAATCCGATTCTGTCCTACACTCCATCAGACATCACTTCCTACCCAATTCTGTGCTGTTCAAAGGGAGCAACCAGTGCCTAAGCAAAAGGAGGCTTCTAGAACACAGCTCTGCCCCACCAGTCTTCTCCCACACATACCTTATTCTATGCAGCTTGATACTAAAAGGAGACTTTACAGAATGTCCAGTGATGGAATGCTTAGGGAGAGCTTAGCAGGGAACACCTTAGAGCCGAAAACTGACATTAAATCTTCCCATGGCTAAGCTTCTCCGGTTCATATGTTCCACTGACCCAAGACACACAGACAGTTGGGTGCCTACATCTGGGGCTTGAAGGTCTCATCTGTGGCTCACACCCCAAAAGCAGCTTCCAGGAGGAAGAAAGTAGAGCTGAAACTAAGAACCTGCCCATCACCAGGGCAAAGCTATGCCACCAGACCTCAGAGAAAGGGGTCACTCCCTGCACTGGGCATCTCAGAGAGCGTCCAGCAGAGGGGGCCTATGTTCTGTTCTGTCAGCAGCCTGTTGCCCATAGCATTCAGGAGTCTTGTTCCTCCAGCCCTGCGGCTCTATCTTGTCCTCTAGAAAGCTTCCAGCCTCTCCTGCTCCTGCTTCCTAGGTACACCATCCCGCTCTCCTGTCTTTCCCACACTCCTTGTATCTCTTTCCTCTGATGCCCCCACAGGCAGCCCCAGGAAGATGGCCACCCACCAACACACTGGCCCAGGATGAGAAAGAAGGGATGGCTTGGAAGAACAGCGGGTATCTGCCTTCCCCTCCTGGTTCCACTACTCTCCAGGTTCATGGCCTTATGAGACACACGCGGACTCGCCCCTGGGAGTGCTGTGAGGAGATCTGAGATGTCCATGCAGCATTCCACAGCACTTCATGAGGGCCCCCCCAAACCGACACATTTATTGGGGGCCGAGGAGATGCTCAGTTAAGTTTCGGTCTGCCCTGCTGTCAAATCCCCAGATGCAGCTTCACCCCAGGCACGCTGCAGCCTCGGGCCCTACCTTCCACTTTGGGCTTGGCCTCAGCCAGCCGCTCCTGGAACTTCTTCTTGAAGAACAGGGCCTGGAGCCGCTGCTGGTAGTGGTCAATCCTGTGGACAGGGGCTACGTCATGGGTATAGCCACCACCAGATGCGACAGCTCCAAGCTTCGTCTGGAGACATACCTCCCTCCCCTTCCTTGGCCAAGCCCACCTATCCCAAGCTTAGCCTCTCCTACCATCCCTGCTGCCCCGACCGGACCTGCTCATTTCATAGAGGAAGCGGTCCGCGCGGGCCATCCGCTCAATCTCGTGTTTGTGCTCTTCCAGGAGGTCAATGTCGCTCTTCTCAGGGATGAACTTGATGAGCTGAAAACAGTAGGTGCAAGTCACATAAGCAACAGGTGAGCAGTTGATACAGCGGTACGGTGAGTGAGGAGTCCCTACATATTCTGCTCAGAATGGGGAGAGGGCTTCTAAGGTGACAGGATTGTGAGTTCAAGGGCAGCCAGGTCTATATAGCATGTTTGAGGCCAGATTGGGCTACCTTGTGAGTTAAAGGCCAATTTTGGATATACAGCAAGACCCGGACTCAAGACAAAAGCAAAAAGTGAAGACATAAAGAAGAACAAGATGAAGACGAGGAGAAGACTTAAAGGGAGAGTCACCCTTGTGTGGACTCTGAGGTTCCACCAGCTCAGAGAAGGTGACAGGGTACCCAGATCCTGACTCCTGTTTTTGTTTTTTACTTAAGATATGATATGACTTACAGCCAGGCATGATGGCGCACGCCTCTAATCCCAGCCCTTGGGAGGCAGAAGTAGGAGGATGGCTGTGAGTTCAAGGCCAACCTGAGACTACATAATGAACTCCAGGTCAGCCTGGCCTAGAGTGGTGAGACCCTATCTCAAAAACAAAACAACAACAACCAAAAAAGATGTGACTTACAGGCAGTGCAAAATACTATTATTAAGTGCTCAGCTCTGTGGATTTTCTTTTGAAGCAAACTTTATTGAGGAATCACCCACATAAAATGATATGTACCCATCTTTTAAAGTTGTATTTATTTATTTGCATGTGTGTGTATGGGCACACCAGAATCTCTTGCTATTAAAAAGCTTTACGTGGGTGGCTGGGAAACTGAACCCAGTCTGACGGACTTTGCAAGGAAGTGCTTTCACCACTGAGCTATCTCCCTAGCCTCATGGACCCATTTTAAGTGTTAAGTTCATTGAAGTCTGCCAAAACTCTACACCTGAACCACAGGATTAAGATATAGGATCTTGCCAGGCGTGATGGCACACACCTTTAAGTCCAGCACTCCAGAGGCAGAGGTAGAAGGATCACCATGAGATCGAGGCCACCCTGAGACTACATAGTGAATTCCAGGTCATCCTGAGCTACAGTGAGACCCTACCTCGAAAAAACAAAACAACAACAACAACAACAACAACAAAAAGATACAGGATCTTTCCCTCTCCTTAGAAAGTCTCCCATCATTGTATCTCAGAAAGCTATCTCCACTCTGAGGATCACCTCAAATAAATTCTAGCACTTTGGGTTTGTTCTCGAATTTCACATAAATTAACTCATGCTATATGCTATGGTTTGAATTTGTGCCCCCCCCCAAAAAGTTAATGTATAGAAGCATAGAGATGGAGAGATGGCTTAGTGGTTAAAGTGCTTGCCTGGAAAGCCTAAGTACCGGTATTCTACTCTCCAGATCCCATGTTAGCCAGATGCACGCAGGTGAGGCAAGCGGAAGGTCGCACATGCCCACTAGGTGGCGCAAGCATCTGGAGTTCGATTGCAGTAGCTGAGGCCCTGGCACACCAATTCTCTCTTCTCTCTCTCTCTCTCTAAAACAAAAAATTAATACAAAATAGAAGTATAACCTGCTTTGGGAAGTAAATAGGACTAGATGAGGTCATGAGGGTGGGGCCCTTACACTGGCATTAGTGGCCTGATAAGAAGAGAGAGATCTAAGCTAGGGCACCTGCTCTGTCTCATCATGTGATACTCTCAGCCATGCTACCACGATGCCTCATCAGATGCCAAGCAGACGTGATGCCATGTTCTTGGACTTTCCAGCCTACACAATTGTGGACTAAGTAAATTTCTATTGTTTATAAATTAACCTAGCCTTGGGTATTTTGTCCTATCTGCAGAAAGTGAGCTAAGACACTATAGGCTTTCTTCCCCCCAGTCTGGCTTCTTTCACTTAACACAGTAACCTGCAAGTCTCATCCATGCTATGCATCCTGGATGTTTTTGTTTGCTGCTGAGTAGTATTCCAGTGCACAGATATGCCACAGTCTCGTTGCCCACTTACTTATCAATGAATGATTGGGTTGCTCACACTTTGAGGGGGTTGGTTATGAGTAAAGTTGGGGTTTATGAATAAAGTTGGGGTTGATGAATACAGTCATTATAACTACTGTTTGTGTATGTCTTTTTTGTATTTATACTGGTCTCTCCTGAGTACGCACCCACATGTGGGGGTCCTGAACAATGAGTTAGGCAAGGAGTTCTGAAAATGCGTGGCCAGTGTGTGGCATGGCCAGTCTCTTCAGTTTTAGCTGTTCTGGTGGGTGTGTGACACTACTTCACTGTGACTTGCTGGTGGCCACCAGCACTGACATATGCTTTTTGGCTGTGGAAAGTTCACTTTCATAATGTTCCTGCTCAAGTGTTCTGCTAATTTGTAAAGTTGATGTGTTTACCATTTTCTCATTGATTTGTAGAATTTTTTTAAACAAGAATACGTGATGTTGGGCTGGAGAGATGGCTTAGCAGTTAAGGTGTTTTCCTGCAAAGCCTAAAGACCTGGGGTTGATTCCCCAGTACCCACGTAAAGCCAGATGCACAAGGCTGTACATGTGTCTGGAATTCATTTGCAGAAACTAGAGGTCCTGGCACACCCATTCTCTCTATCTGCCTCTCTCTCTCTTTCTTTCTTTTTTTCTTTTTTTCTTTTTTCTTTTTTTTTTTTTTTTTTTTTTTTTTTTTTGGTTTTTCGAGGTAGGGTCTCACTCTGGTCCAGGCTGACTTGGAATTCACTATGGAGTCTCAGAGTGGCCTTGAACTCACGGTGATCCTCCTACCTCTGCCTCCCGAGAGCTGGGATTAAAGGCGTATGCCACCATGCCCGGCTCTCTCTCTCTCTCTCTCATGAATAAACAAATGAATATGTAATGTTGTTAGATGTCTGGATGGCAAATATCTCTAAGGTTTGGCTTTTAAAAAATATTTTTATTTATTTGAGAGAGAGAAAGAGGCAGAGAGAGGGGGAGAGAAAGAGAGAGAGAGAATGGGCATGCCAGGGCTTCCAGCCACTGCAAACGAACTCCAGATGCATGTGCTACCTTGCGCATCTGGCTTACGTGGGTCCTGGGAGTTGGAACCAAGATCCTTTGGCTTCACAGGCAAGTGCCTTAACCACTAAGCCATCTCTCCAGCCTATGGCTTTTTAAAAATATTTTATTTGTTTACTTATTTAGGAGAGGAAAAAGAGAGAGAGAGGGAGAGGGAGAGAGAGAGAGAGAGAAGCATGCCAGGGCCTCCTAGCCACTGCAGACAAACTCCAGATGCATGCGCTACCTTATGCATCTGGCTTATATGGGTACTGGGGAATTGAACCTGACCTTTAGGCTTCGCAGACAAGTAGCTTAACCACTCAGCAATCCTCTCCAGCCCAGGTTTGGCTTTTGTTACTGCTGGTAAAGTGTCTTTTGGTGGACAGTGGTTCTTAACTTTAATAAAGTCCAATAGATAATATTTTTGCTTGTGGTTTTTTTTCTATGTCTCTCTTAAAAGACACAGCAGATTAATGTGGAGGCAATTTATAGGAAGAAATGATGACTGACCACTCTATTTTGAGGCCCATGGTGCTTTGTACCACATATCTCCTTCCAAGGGCTTCTAAGTTCTCTGGCAGCCTTTTCTAGGGAAAAATACTAATCCAAAGAAGTTTCAAGAAATTTTTCCTACTCCTCCAGCTTGACGCTTCCTCGACTCATGGGTCTCAGCCTCTCAGGAAGGGGTGAAGTTGTCCCCAGACAGGTCCCCTTCCTCCCCCATCCCAGAGTCCTCACCTGTTCCAGCATATCCTTAGCGAGATCTTCCTGCTCATCCATCCTCAAGATGGCCTGCCGGATCTCCTCGTTAGAGAGCTTCAACCTGTGACAAATCCTGTCTGAGCAGCTTGGTCTTGTCATCAGCTCAAGACAATCTCCTGAACCTTCTTCTTCAGACAGGACCATAATGCCCCAGGCTCCCCCCTTCCCCCAGAGTGGACATAGGAGTACTCAGATGGCCCTCCCTTCTCACTTCCTCTGCAAAGCTTTCTCGGGCTAATTTTATAATAACAATTTTTTGTTGTTGAGAGAAAGAGAGAGAGAATTGGCATGCCAGGGCCTCCAGCCACTGCAATCCAACTCCAGACACATGTGCCACCTTGTGCATATGTGTGACCTTGCGCACTTGTATCACCTTGTGTGTCTGGCTTATGTGGAACCTGGAGAGTTGAACATGGCTCCTTAGGCTTCGCAGGCAAGCGCCTTAACTGCTAAGCTATCTCTCCAGCCCATTAACACTTAATTTTAATAAAGAGCTCAATATAATATGCTCAATGATGAGCATTTTAGTGTCTAATCAAAACTAGAGTCCCTAATGCCATCCTTGAGGATTCATCAGAGCTAATGGGACGTGAGGGATTAAGAGGAACATCTTGGGCTGAGGCGATGGCTCGGTCAGTAAAGGACTTGCCTTGTAAGCACAGGGATCTGAGTGTAATCACCTTAGAAACCACATAAAAATGCTGGGGGCATGGTAGCATATGCTGATAATCTCACAGCTGGGGAGGTTGAAACAGGAGGGTCCCTGGTGCTCCCTGGCCATCCTGTCTAGCCTTGTTGGTAAGCTCTGGGTCCATGAGAGACCTTGTCTTAAAGGAGGTGGACAGCATTTCTTAGGGCGACACCAAGATGGTCATCTGTGCACACGTACTTGCACACATGTACATACAGCTGTATGCACATATACACATGCATAGAAAAAAAAAAAAAGAAGTCCATGTTTACTGCAGACTAAAGACAGGGCAAAGGGTTTCTGACACCCCCCCCCGCCCTTATCCTCTTCCTCATGAGTAAAATGTCCTTGGCATCTCCTTGGGGAGGACAGGACAGGACTTCAGTAGGCCACCCAGGGGAGTCTCCCTCTCTCTTGGCAGAGGGAACCACTCTGTCTCTGACAGCGCCCAGCTCCCACACAGCTGTCCCAATCAGTCTTGCTGTCTGGGAGAGGTAGCAGCCAGTCCCCACCCCGTCCCCCGGCCCTGCACCTGCACACCCACTGCAAACTGGGAACCCCTGGAGGACTGGGCACTTCTCCACCACTCCATGGAAGAAACGGAGGCCCAAGGCACACGTCCCAGAAGTGGGGCCGAAGGCAGCACTAAGAATAGTCCTGGAGGGCGGTAGCCCGTGGCTCTCTGGCTGGGGGCGTGCCCACGCAGGAGCTGTGCTGTTAGCGCACATGCCCGCCCCCCCCCCCCGTTTGTTCCGCAGCCCAGGGGAGGTGCTTGTGGGCCGGGGCTCAGGGTGCTCCCTGGCCCAAGCAGAGCCGGCCCTCCATGGGCTCCCCATGGGCTCCGAGCAAATGGGCTACCAGATGCTTAGCAGGCCCTCAGGAGTCTAGAGAGCACTTTCCACGCTGCTACTCAACATGGACTCCCAGGCAGAGATCTAGATCAATGCTCGCCCTGCTCTGCTTCAGGGGACGGCAGGGAAGGGAGACCAGAGCCACCCTATCCTCACCCTGTTCCTCTGCCAGCTTTCCCCAGGGAAGTAGTTCTCAACTGCTTTCGTTCTTTTGTAAAAAAATTTATTTATTTTGACAAAGAGAAAGAGGGAGAAAGAGAGAGGCAGAGAGAATGGGTGCACCAGGGCATCCAGCCACTGCAAATGAGATCCAGACCCACGTGCCCCTTTGTGCATCGGGCTTACGTGGGTCCTGGGGAATCGAACCTGGGTCCTTTGGCTTTGCAAGCAAGCACCTCAACCGCTAAGCCATCCCTCTGGCCCTCAACTACTTTCTTTCTATTGCTTTGCAGTACTGCAGGGCTTGGGTTCTACCATTGAGCTCCCAGCCATTCAACCCCCCATCTTGGGACCTCTGCCCTTTGACGAGTACAGGAAGGCATTATAGCAGGCAGAGGAGGCCTAGGGGCAGGGCGAACACCTACTTGGAGAGAAGGATGATACAGTTCTGGGCTCTCCGGCCATCAATGACAGACAGCTCCTTGACCTTGCGGGAAGCCAGGTAGATGTCCTCTGTGGATCCCAGCTCTTTCTGCAAACGACGAGTTAGGGGTTCGCTCAGGTGTGTAATCCCCCAATTCTCTTGTTGCCCACCTGCCAGGACCTACTCTCCTTCTACTTGGGAATGACCCTGATGTGAGGGGTACTGAGAAACACAAAGAAATATAAGGAGAAGGGAGGGCTTTCACCCAATAGCTTGTGTGTGTGTGTGTGTGTGGGGTTCTCTGGGACTATATCATGGGCTCTTAGAAAGGGTGAGGGGGTTCACTAAAGAGCCCCCTACTTTGAACAGCATCCTTTCTTGGGTAGCTTAGAAAAGAGCTGCCCCAATGGGAAGTCATGACTGATGGCTGTGGCTTTGGGCAACATGACATGCCCTTTGGCGTACCCTACAGCATCATGCCCAACCCCCACTCCTCACAACCTCCCCAGGCTAAAAGATGAGAAGTCGATCCAAGCCCTTTATAAGTCCCCGAGTCCTGGGGGACCTCAAGCACAGAGCAATGCACTAGAGGTAAAGAGATTAACATAGATCAGATCTGGGGAAACTGAGGCAGACCTCCACCTAGGATTCTTCTAGGGTCCCAGCCGACACAATGGAGATCCCACCCTTCTGCCTCGCGGGGCCCCTGGGGAGGGAGCTGGGGAGCTTAACAAAGGGTCCAGCGGCTATTCTAAGCCCATGTTCCAAGTTGCAGAATTCCAGGGCTCGTCACATGCCATCATCACGCATGTGAACGGTGCCTCTGGAGTTGTGCCGTGTCCAGCGTGCGCAGCTGGACACGAAAGCCTTGCCTTGGGGCCGGTGGGTGGGACAATAGACCCCGAAGCCTCCTCCTCGCTCCTGTGCATAGCTGCCGCCTTGGATGACGGAGGCGGGCCTCCACCTCTCACACCTCTTTCTCTCTGGGGACCTTCTTGCATGCCACCCTATGTGAATGAGTGATAAGCTGGAGGTGGCGCAGGCAAAAGCCTTCTCCCCATTCAGGGCCACAGCCCAGGACAGCGAGTCCCAGAGAGATAGTATTCCGAGCGGCTCACCTGCTGCGAAGCTTTAGTTATCAACTCCCAGTGGGGCAGCAGCCAAAGCCAACGGAGAATGAAACATGCACAATGTTAGTCAACAGGACCCAGGGACAGCAGGCCAGATATGGACACCCTTTAGCATTATTCTGCCCACCGTGTCCCCGGGGGACTCGAGAGGTTGGGGACACAGGAGCCCTGCAGGAGGCAGCAGCTTGTGACAGACATGCATCTCGCGAGAAGCCAGACAAGCAGACGTCAGGCACACCTCCCTCCTGCGCTGGGCCCAGGGTGCGGCCAAGCCTCAGGCATCCAGGGCTTCACTGCCTCTAGTGAGAACCTGCTGAGAGGGTTAGGGGTTTCTCCACCCAGCATGAGCTCCTCTCCGCTCAAACAAGAGCTCTAAATGGGCTTGAGCTGGACCCTGGGGCAGACAACTGGAATTTGATGTCTAAGGGGATTTGAAGGGGCCAGGCCACTCCCGTGTCCTTCTCCCTTGGCACTAATGGAGATTAAGCCATGAATTCAGATCCTAGGACACAGAGGGACTTGGGACCTCCCCTGTGCCATGGCTCACGGCCCAGGGGGCCCTGTGACAGGGAGAGACGGGATCCACAGCAATGTACCTTCTGGGACTGGCTGAGATCTGGGCTGTTCACTGATGAGGGGGACCTGAGTAAGCCAGGATGGAGTGGGCTTGGTAGCGGGAGGAGAACAGCTTAGGGGACTGTCAAACTTAACTCTTCTGAATTCTCCCAGCTGGAGGCTGTGAGCCCCATCCGTACATATACTTTCCTGATTGCCCTCCATCCCAGCCCCGTCTTAGCGCGGTTAGCACCTTTATAGGAAGACTCACAATGTAAGAGGAGGCATGGCCTTGCTACTTCTCTCTCCCTCCCTCTCTCTCTCTCTCTCTCTCTCTCTCACACACACACACACACACACACTTCTCTGGCCCCCAGCACCCACTCAAGGCACCAATGCTCTCAGAGCTCCTTCCAGATCCTATATTTCTGGTCTCTACCCACCATCATGCCACCCTAACGGCATGGAATTAGGAGTCGAGAATCGGGCGTCGAAAATAACCACATTTAAATCACTTTTTTCAGTTGTATTTCCTGAAACCTCAAAGCAGGGCCAAACTCCACACCATCCCTTTGGCCAGGGCCTGAAGAGCACTCTCATATAGCTTTGACCCTGCCTCTCCTCAGGAAAGGTCACGTGCAGGTCAGAACTTGGCAATAAGTAGAGCGGAGAGTCTTCTGCAGGCCTGTGGGAGGCAGGTCACAGGATCCGGTGCCCGCCCATGGCCCAGCAGCCCATCATTGTGCTGGAAGTTCTCAAGGCCAGAGCCCTGGGCTGAGCAGAGATAGGGAATTGAGCAGCACAATCCTTAGAGGGCACCAAGTACAAACAAGGGCCTTACAGCTTCTAGGCTGGTTACTGCCCAAGTGGACTTAGGGGGAAAGGCCTGTAGGCACGATAGTTAACATTCAGATTCCTGGGCCTCAACCCGCCTGAGAATCAGCATTTGGCCATCCAGGGCTCAGCACTGTTGGAGACCTGTGCCTCAGGTATGCCCTGCATTGAGATACCAGCCAACTACCCTACACCTGCCACAGGTAGAGAGAGCCAGCTATGTGTACTGAGGCTCCCTGGAGCAGAAGTGACATGGGACAGATTCTTCACATTCTTTGCAGCACTAATGCCCTCTGCCCAGTGGGCGCACAGTGGAGAGGGGTTGGAGAAGAGAATGTGGCGGGAAAGGTGGATTTAGAAGTTACAGTGGCCTCTAGGTATAGTCAGAAAGACCTAGGCCAGAGAGAGCAGGGCTCCCTGGAGGCCAGGCCTTGGGACTCCGTCTCTAACGAATGAAATGCACCTTTTCATCACTTGATGTGCAAGCTCTTTGTCACCTGATCTTTCCACTCCTAGGCTGTACAACTATAATCCATCTGTTCACCCTTAGCAGGATTATTATCAATAACTAATAACGTCATGCAGTGTACTAGTGAGGAAGTGAAACAAAGAGAGAAGGGAGAGAGGAGAAGACAGAGAAGAGAGGACGGAGGAGGAGGGAAGGGGCTAAGGTTTGAGTCTATGAGGTGCTTGTGCGAATGTGTAGAAGTTAGGATCGAAAGTGAAGACCCAAGAGACCAGAGGGGACAGGGTCTTACCTGGTGCCTCTGATAGGCCGAAAACATTTTTTCAAAGTCTTCTAGGTCCAGAATCCGAAATACCTGCATGTCATCAATGTCATTCCACACCGTGCCAGGGACACGCTCCTGAGATTCGGGGGAAAGAGAAGACCTTATGGTCGGCCCAGACCCTTCATTATAGAGATGCCCAGTGCTTCTCTAACCTGTCCCTGATGGCACACGTTACAATAGCCAGGCTCTCAGGCTTTCAGAAAGGGGTGAATACCCCTAACTCATCTTACCACCTGCTCAGAGGTGGAAGCCCGAGATAACCTCTTCCCTCGGTGTCACCGGGGCTACATATCAGCGTGTTCCAGAAGTCACTGGAGGTGCTGAGCACTGGAGGATGGGTACAAAAGGTGGCGCGCTATGTTTCTTCTAGAAAAGCAAAGCCTGGGGAGATGGCTCCGTGGATAAGGGCACTTGCTGCTCAAGCATGAGGACCTGGCTTCAACCCCCAGCACTAGGTCGAATGCCAGGTATGGCCACACATGCCTGCAGCATCAAGGGTTGGCGGTGGGTAGTGACAGGAGGAATATTAGGGCTTATCGGTCATCCGGTCTAACTGAAAAACAGTGAGGAGCTGGCGAGATGGCTTAGGGGTTAAGATGCTTGTCTGTAAAGCTAAAGGAACAGGGTTCGATTCCCCAGAACCCACTTTTAAGCCAGATGCACATGGTGGCGCACGCGTCCAGAGTTTGTTTGCAGTGGCTAGAGGCCCTGGTGCGCGCCTCTTCTCTCTTTCTCTTTGTCTATCTCTCAAAAGTTAGTAAATAAAAATATAGTATTTTAAGAAAAACCAGTGAGCCCCTGGTTTGGTGAGGGACTTAGTCTCGGGGAAATAAGGTAGAAGCGTCAGAGGGCAGGACACCTGGCACCCTCCTCTGGCCTCTGCACCTGTGAACATGGGACACCCATCTGCACATGCATCCAGACGTTGGCCCGCTCCTATTTATATATAACACCAGAGTCTAGAAAGAAGCTTCGTCTGTTAGCCAAGCCAAACCCTTCCCAGGAGTCTTGTAACGTGGCTGGCTCAGAGGACAGGAGCGTAGGATGCAAACATCAAGTCCCCCCCCCACCCCCCGGCATGCTCTCCACTCCCTCCCAGGAATCCATCCCTCCTCCAGAGCTTTGCTGTCCCCCGAAAACAGAAACACCCACCTTCCTCTGTGGAGAGGGCAGCCAGGGAGCCTCCTCAGTCCCTCTGCCCCCTCCCTACATCTCCCCCTCAGAAGGCTTGGCAAGAGAAGCATACCTTTCACTCACTTCTATTTGCTTAAACTCTGAAAAGAGGAGGCTAGGCCAGAGTCTGGAGGAGGGGGAGGGGACATTCCTGTGGCCTTCGGAAGGCCAGGGACCCTTGAGCACAGTGCAGGGCTGGGAAGCTCAAAGCATCAAGGGATACCGGCAGCTGGCCAAAGCCAACATGGACACATTCTTTTCGTGGCAGAAACAACCGCCGCGTGTGCGTGTGCGTGTGCGTGTGTGTGTGTGTGTGTGGGTGGGTTTATAGCCAGGAACATGCGTGGAGGAATTAGGCTCTTGGAAATTGAGCTGTTGGAGGCAGAAAAAGTATGAGAAGGGGAAACTGAGTCAAGAAGGCAGGGAGGTGGAGTGACTGAATGTAGGTGCTGAGGTGCTCAGAGTCACCTGTTCAGGGGAAGGTGAGACTCCCCACCGTCCCCCAAGCAATAATTCTAGTCCTCTGTATTCTTTGTTTTTTTGTTTTTGTTTTTTTTTTCAAGGTAGGGTCTCACTCTGGTCCAGGCTGACCTGGAATTCACTATGTAGTCTCAGGGTGGCCTTGAACTCTCGATGATCCTCCTACCTCTGCCTCCCGAGTGCTGGGATTAAAGGCATACGCCACCACTCCTGGCTCCGGTCCTCTGTATTCTTGAAGAGGCTGGGGCAGGAAGGCCGGAGTGAGGACAGGACCAGAGGGTGTGTCACATGGGAGGAACTTCCACTGAGACGATACATGGTGACCTCAGCCCTCGTCACTGCCTCCATACACTGCCTGTCCCTGATGCTCTGCTTCCTGCATGTGCTAAACCATGTCGGCCTTTGTGGGGACGGCAGGCGGATCCGGAGCTGCGAGCGGGAGAGCTCGTCCTCATTCCCACCACATCGGACTTCCATCCCATCGGCCCAGTGCGCCCACCTTGGATGACAACACACCGATCTGAAGTTTTCTACCGCTCTGGCCAAGAACCTGTCATTTCCAGTCTAGATTCCTGAGACTTCCGGTCCCCTAGAGATGCCCACGTCAATGCTAGTGACCCATTTCGTGGCATGTTCCTAACACAGCACTGCCTTTGGGGTCAGACAGACCCAGATGGCTGACAGGCCTGGCCCTGCCATGAGGTAGGCCCATGAGCAAATGGAAAGATGCTATTCTTATCCCCCGACACATGATGGGAAAAGGAGTCTCTGGGAGAAATGGCTCCCTGAGTCGATGTGATATAGCATACTGAGGGGCAGACATGGCATGGGCCACTAGTGATGACTGATCTCACATCGTTAAATGCCTTTATGCTGAGTACTTTGTCTATATTAAGTTAATTAAACTTTGCCCATCTTTTGAAATGGATAGTATGGTTATCCCTATATTTTAAATTTTTAAAAATTTAATTATTATTATTTATTTACTTATTATAAAATTATTGCAATCAGAGAAGAGATAGAGAGAAGAGACACAGGCAGAGACAATGTGTGCACCGGGGCCTCTAGCCACTGCAAATAAATTCCAGATGCATGAGCTATTTTGTGCATTACGCAGGTACTGCGGAATCGAACCTGGGTCGTCAGACTTTGCAGGTAAACTCCTTAATCACTGAGTCATCTCTTCAGCTCATGCCTTATCTTTAGATCAATCAAAAGGCTGAATAATTAAATAACCTTCATTGTTTACAGCCATACCACCCTGAACAGGCCTGATCTCATCTTGTCTGAATAACCTGCCCCTATCACACAATTAATAGCTTGGGACCAGACAGCAGTTTCTCCAATATGACTCAGTGCACTTCCATCCCACTCCTTGTCCCACAATGTCTACAATGCAAGCCAATGCTCCTCATCGCCCCTCTATGGAAAACCCATACACACTCTCCAGTCTAACAAAAGCCTACTCAAGATTCTGGGGGATTCCTGCGGCCTTTATTAATACTAGACCACAGTTAAACAAGCCAGCCGTGGTGGCACACGCCTTTAATCCCAGCACTCGGGATACAGAGGTAGGAGGATCACCATGAGTTCGAGGCCACCCTGAGACTCCATAGTGAATTCCAGGTCAGCCTGGGCTAGAGTGAGACCCTACTTTGAAAAACAAAACAAAACAAACAAACAAACAACATCTTAAGGATAAAAGCCTGTGTAATGGAAATATGACACAAATTAATGACCCTGTCTATATGACTTAATCCTTGGCACAGCCTATAACACCACATTTGTTTGCATGCGTGTGTGTATGTGTGTGTGTGGTGTACATGCATGAGCATACATGTGTAGAGGTGTCACGTGTGTGCAGGTGAACACGCATGTGTGTGTGCGGAGACCAGATGTCATTATTGGCGTCTTCCTTGATCACCCTTCACCTTATTTCCTGAATCAGGGTCTCATTGAAACCAGCGCTCACCAATTCGTCCAGGACTAAGCAGTCAGTTTGCCCCATGAATGACCTGCCTCTGCCTGCCGAGTGCCGTTGCCCCCTGCTGGCCGTCTACATGGGAGCTGGGGATCTGAACTCGGGTCCTCACACTTGCACAGTAAGTACTTCACCCACTGAGCCAGTTCCCCAGACTCTTTACTTTTATTTTATATTTGTGTTTGCTTACTTTTTTAATTTTTTTAAGAGAGAGAGAGAGAGAGATGGAGAGAAAGGGAGAGAAAGAAAAAGAGAGAAATATGGGCATGCACCTGCCACTTTGCGCATCTGGCTGTACATGGGTACTGGGGGATAGAACTCTGACCAGCAGGCTTTGCAAGCAAGTGTCTTTAACCATTCAGCCATCTCTCCAGCTTTACATTGGAAACAACAACAACAAAAACCTTAAAAGGTCGCAGTTCAGGAGGTAATTTTTTTTTAAACCACAATAAAAATATTTCATGTGTTTCGGCTTGTGAACAGTGAGCACCTCCACATCCCCCCGGCCTCGGGCTCTGGAGAGCCATTGTCTGCTCCGGTGCCTCTTGGCTTTGAGACACGGCTGCAGGTGGTTCTAATGCTCTGATAACTCAGACCAAAGATGGTTCCGGGCCCAGGAGATTACAAGCAGGCTGTGTTCACGCTGCATGTTTTTTTTTTTTTTTTTTTTTTTTTTTTTTTTTTTTTTTTTGCCAAGATTGTGAGACCAGAGGTGGAAGGTCACAGAGATCAACATCAGACAAGCCAACTGAGCTACAGATGAGTGATTTTCACGAGCTGCACAGTTAGCTAGAGGCCAACCTGGTTTGCTTGGAAGTTTGAACCTCTCCCCTCAACCTCCCTCCGGGACCTCTTGGCGTTTTCTGGCTCTGTGTCCTAATTTGTCAGATCCCAATCCTCACAGGTCAATGCTGTCTCTCTCCTTCACTTACCATACACCCTCCCCCTGGAACCAAACTGTGTAAATAAAGCAGCCCTCAGCCTGCCTTGCCAGCTGGTTAATTGGGAAGAGACATGTAATGAACAGCTTGTCAATTTCTTCTGTACTGAGCAAACCCATCTTTGGCATCCTTCCTGATTGTCTTTACCTCCCCACCAAAAAGATGCGCATCCCCATCAGAGCTCACTGTAGCTCAAACACAATGCACATTAGGAATGCCTTGCTAGTGAGGCTAACAAGCCCATGTGTAGGCTCGGAGTGGATCCATCAGTCCTATCTTGAAGCTGACTTCTCCACAGCTATTATTAAAAGTATGGATGAGGGCTGGAGAGATAGCTTAGTGGTTAAGTGGTTAAGGCGCTTGCCTGTGAAGTATAAGGACCCATGTTCCACTCTCCAGATTCCCACATTAGCCAGACGCACAAAGGTGAGGCAAGCACAAAGTTGCACATGCCCACTAGGTGGCATAAGCATCTGGAGTTCGATAGCAGTGGCTGTGGCCCTGGTGTGCCAATTCTCTATCTCTCTCACTTGCTCTAAAAAAAATAAAAAATAAAAAAAACCAGTATGGATGAAACCAGTGACCACATAGGTGTTTATCCCAGTGATCCACCCACTGGTCATCAGACAGAACCAGGAGTACGGCACTGGGAAGCTTGCTCAATTATTGGGGTATTTTAAGACACAAGGCATGTCTATGTTCATCAGAGCCCAATAGAGGTGTGAACTCCAGTGCATTGGTCTGGGATTGGCTCAACTGGCCAGGTGGACTTAGCTCTGCTTTGCATAAAGTTTAGTTTGGGGGGACATGATAGCTAAAGGAGAGAGATAGCATTGACTTGTGGGAGATGTGGATATGGCCAATTAGGACACGTAGTCAAGAAACATGGAGACATCCAGGGGATGGGTTGAGGGAGAGGTTCAAACTTCCAAGGAAACCTGGGCAGTCTTGGCGGCACACTCTCATGAGGACTCTCACTTCCGGTGCAAAAGCGCAGCCCGTGTGCGGCTCCCGGGGCAGATCCTCAGGATGGCCACGCCTTGCTTTCAAGACCTTCAACCCACCGGACAAATTGCTCTGGTCCTCGTGGAGTCCTAGACCTTCGCCCAGTTTAGATCTTCTACTGTTTTCCTCAAATCAACCCTATTCTGGTCAGGAAAGTGTCCCATTTGCCCGGACTCTAATGTCTCCTCCTCGCTTCAGCCTCAACACCCACAGGCTCATTTGTAGGCGGCTTTGTCACGTGATCTGTGCCAAGCTTCTCTCCCAGTGCCCATGCCTTCTCAGGGCACAGTGAGCTCCTGGGCTTCAGCAAAGCCATCTTTGGCATCCACTGGGACTGTCCCTAGCTCCCCACCAGAGACAGGATCCAGGAGGACTTGTGCCAACCACAGATGTGACATACTTACCTCATTCAATTTGACCCAGTTGAAAGACTTCAGTGGGTGGGAAGGCTGAGGGACACGCTTTTTCCTGAGTGGGACCCCACCGCTGGTGGGAGGGTCCTGAGGCAAGGGCAGGCCCAAGCCGAAGCAGGGTGGGGCACCTGGGGGAATGGGAGGTCCTCGGGGAGGGAGGGGAGGTGGTGGTGGTGGAGGTGGGCAGGAGGAGGCAAAGGGGAGAGGAGATGGGGGTGGAGGCAGGTCGCTGGCTGTCATGGAGGAAGACAAGGGCAGCGGGCCCCCGGGGGGAGGCGGGGAAGTTACAGGGCCCGTCTGTAGGAAGATGAAAAAGGGAAAATGATGTGGCTATCAACACTGGTGCTCATCAATTTCCCACGACTGTCTTTTCCTGATCCTTGCTCTCCGTCTGTACTGGACTCCTAGTCCACACACATTTAGACCCCATTTTCTCTGTCTGCACCCCAAACATATCACACACACACACACACACACACACACACGTGTCACAGCCATCACAGTAGGATGGATGTATACAGTTGTGTTGATACTCTTTGCACAAGAGCATCCAGTTGAAAGGGGGCGGGGCAGAAATGCCACCTGTACCCTGCTGTCCAAGATACTCTTCCTGGGACAGTCTCACCCAGAGGAACAGTCATTTTTTCCTAATGAGCACAAACAGATCACCCATAGAGCCTCAAAGCGCCCTTCGGTTCTAGCCCAAGGTTCTGTTTTCTCCCTCATCTTGGGGTTCCCGCCTTCTGCCCACCCTGTCCCTGAAGCTCAGGGGATTGGCTAAGCTACATAAAAGAGAGAGAGACGATGCCCGCGTACTGAGATCTCACTGAGTTGGGCTACCAGCTCCGCCACTTGTCCCCTGGCCTGGCGCAGCTCCTGGGACTCTCGGGCCAACTTGTCCTTCATCTTGTTCAGGGTTCGCATCATCTCTTCCTTCTCCAGCGTCTTTGTCTCGCATTCTCTCTCCTTCCTCTCCAGCCGGCTCATGAGCTCCAGATGTTCTGGAAAGGAGTGGGGCCAGACAGGGAGAGGGAGGAGAGACTGTGAGCAGCTGTGGGTTCTCTGTCCCCGGCTGGGAGGGAGGGGAAGGGGCGCGGGCAGCAAGCAGGTAGCTGGCGTAGGCAGAACCTCACCTTTCCGGGACTTCTCCGCCTGCTCTCTCCACTGTTTCACCTCGTTCTCATTGATGAGCCTGGAGGGAACGAGAGGAAAGGGGCCACATGACGGCTGACCACCCCGCTGGCCACTTCCCAGAAGAGATGCCATCTCTTTGTTACCCAGGGGTGTACTCGGATCTCTGTTCTGCCCTGTCACCTCGAGAACACTAGACTGTGCACCTTTAAGGTGTCTCTCCAGGTCCCTTCCCCACTTCCTGCCCAGTTCTCACTATGTGTCTGCCCAGAAAAGATCCCTCTTGTGAGGCACTTGAAGCCCCTGAGGCTGAGAGACCAGAGATGGGAGCGGGAGCTAAGTCATGGAAGAGGTGGGGACTTGATTCAGCTCCCCTCGGATGTACAAATACTTACACCCCACCCTAAAACTAGATCCATGCATCTGAGAGGTGAAATATTAGCCATGCTAGGGCACAGGCTTCCAAAGACTAGTGAGTAAGGGCATGAGGATTCCCCAACGCAGAACCACTGGGTAAGTGGTGAGAGTGGGTGAGGCAGATACCATCTGAGGCTTAGGAAGGCCATGTTCATGACAAATTCCTGTGTGTGTGTACACGTATGTGTGTGCCATGGCGCTATGTAAAGCTCAGAGGACAATGGTCCTTGCTTCCCACTTTGTCTGAGGCGGGATCTCTCATTGTTCCCCAACTGCATTAACTAGGCTAGCTGCCCCTCGAGATTCTGGGAGATTCTCTTTTCTTCCCCTTCCTTCTCACTGTAGGATCTGCTGGGATTACAGACATTATGGTGTCTAAGTTTATGTGAGTTCTAGGAATCTGAAGTCAGGTACTCAACGCTTACACAGCAAGTGCTTTATCATCTAAGCCATTTTCCCAGTCCCGTGGCAAACACTTGTAACGAGTGTTAAAATTAAACTAAAGTGGGCTGGAGAGATAGCTAAGCAGTTAAGCCACTTGCCAGCAAAGCCAAAGGACCCAGGTTCGATTCCCCAGGACCCACAAAAAACCAGATGCACAACATGGCACATGTGTCTGGAGTTCATTTGCTATGGCTAGAGTCCCTGGTGTGTCCATTCTCTCTCTCTCTCTCTCTGTCTGTCTTAAATAAATAAATAAGTAAAGTAATTTTTAATAAAACTTAAGCTTAAAATTATCAGTAATCATTTATCTTGAAGATGTGAAAAATGTGGCTAGATGTGTGGCTTGCGGTATATTTCACTAGATCAAGGCTATAAAGAGGGGACAGAAGCATGAAGAAAGGGGAGTATTTGGAGGTGGTGAGATTCCTCCAGAGAGCCATTGCCATGGTCCCATCCAAGCATGTCGTGTTTTGGGTCCATCCAGAATTTTTGTCTATGTTCCCACATGTTGGGAGGGAGGCGAGGTAGACTGGGTTCCTTACTTGGGGACAGGCAAACGCAGAGGGTGAGAAAGCACTTAACAGAGAGCAGCTGCACTGGGACCTGTTGGAGTTTGATGAGACAAGGGTCTTTGTAAGCGTGAGCCATGCGCCAGCTGTGACCCTCGTGGAGGAAGTGGGCTGGTGCCGTACTATACCCAGCCCAAGGGTCCACCTCAGAGAAAATGGGGAACAACAAATTGCAGGTTGACAATAAAGCCAGGGCCAATGGGAGCTCCAGAAGCCACCAGCCAGCCAGGTGGGGAAAAAAAATCATTGCGCAGTCCACACACCATGTTTCGTAGGGGAGGACGCTCAGCAAAGGACTGTGGAGCTGCCAGCATACATCTTCACTCAGGCTCAGAGTCCACAGAGCAGGACCCTGCTTTTCACAGTGCCTATTCACCCCGAACCTTTCTCTCTTTCCTTCCCACCCTTGGAAGAACTTCAGAAAGGGTCATAAAGTGGTTAAACACACACACACACACACACACACACACACACACACACACACACGTGCACACACCTTTCTCATTTCTGCCTCCAGGACCTCAGCCAGTGGAGGAGAGATGTGAGGCTAAATTGAGTCTTGAATGCCAACTCGCACCCAGGTTGCAACAACTTATAATGATTTCAAGAGTCCTGTCCAAGAAGGAGCAGGGACTTTATGGGACCAGAGGAGTTGTCATCTTTTCTAGGTATTGTTTTGTTTTTCAATTTTTTTGTTCATTTCTATTTATTTATTTGAGAGCAATAGACAGAGAGAGAAAGAGGCCGAGAGAGAGAGAGAGAGAGCGACAGAGACAGAGAGAGAGAGAGAGAATGGGCAAGCCAGGGCTTCCAGCCCCTGCAAACGAACTCCAGATGTGTGCGCCCCATTGTGCATCTGGCTAACGTGGGTCCTGGGGAATTGAGCCTCAAACCGGGGTCCTTAGGCTTCACAGGCAAGCACTTAACCGCTAAGCCATCTCTCCAGCCCATTTTTTTTTTAAAGCTTCCCAATTAAAAAAAGATTTTGCAGAAAACTGAGCTAGAGCTGCCCTTTGACTACTTAAACTGGCTGCCCTTGTCCATCTGGCTTTGGGACAGAGTTTCATGAGACACTGGAAGGCAATTGCTCTCTTTGAGGCCAATCAACTCAAATGCAAGTCAAAGTCACATAGCATTTTGAAATTAACAAACGGATTAGTTTAAGGTCTGCTCATTAATTCACTCATGTAAATATAAAATTGTTCCTCTGTGTTTCTGTGTGCTTAGACTCAGTCAGAGGCGATAAAGCAGAAGAACTTGGATGCTGACAACTTTGTCCAATAGAATCGTGACCACATGGTCATACTCTGTTTCAGCACCCATCAAACCTTCTGTAAGCCTTCTGTAAAGGGCCAGCACTGGCATTCCAGCTGATGTGCCCTGCACAGTGGCCATCATGTAGTGTTGTAGTTGTTTGCTTATTTCAAGTGTCAGAGCTGGGGCTGGAGGATGACTCAAGAGGTAAAGTGCTTAAGACTTTAGTTCACTGAGGACTCAAATTCAATCCCCAGAACTCACACAAATGCCAGGCACAGTGGCACACAACTCTAATCCCAAGCACTGGGGAGTCAGAGGTAGGCAGAGCTTGCTGGCTAGGTAGTCTAATATAACTGGTGAGCTCCGGGCCAGTGAGCGGCCCTGTCATATGGAATGTGGATAGTGTGTGCCTAAGCATAATATCCGAGGTTGTCCTCTGACCTCCACACACATGTGCACACCACACACACACACACACACACACAAGAACTATTTGTGGCTCATGGGCCACACATCCGCAAGCCGGAAGAATGGTGGTGCTCTATGTAAATGTGTTTAAATCACCTCCCACAAGCCAAATGTTTCAGGGGGATCATTAAGAGTGGAGAGTTGGGTTGGAGAGATGGCTTGGCAGTTAAGGCACTTGCCAGCAAAGCTAAAGGACCCAGGTTCAATTCCTCAGGATCCACGTAAAGCCAGATGCACAAGGTAGTACATGCAACTCGTTTGCAGTGGCTGGAGGCCCTGGTGCACTTATTCTCTTTCTCTCTCTCTCTAATAAATAAAAAATAAATAAAATACTTTTAAAAGGAGCTGAGAGAGTTAAGAGCCTAGCCTATACAACTGTACTACCCACTACAGTCATCCCTGTGCCCATCACAAGCAGACATTCAAATTAAAATGAATCTAAATTTAAAACTCACCACATCCTATTTTCCATGTGTTAAAAACTCACTGGTGGGCTGGAGAGATTTCTCAGTGGTTAGGGCATTTGCCTGCAAAACCTAATGACCCCTGTTCGATTCCCCAGTACCTATATAAAGCCAGATGCACAAAGTGGCGCATGTATCTGGAGTTCGTTTGCAGTGGCTAGAGCCCTGGTGTGCTCATTTTCTCTCTCTCTCTCTCTCTTGTGTTTCTGCTTACAAGTAAATAATTAAAAATATTTTTTAAAAAGTCCTTGGTGACATTTGGCTGCTGTATTGGTGGGATGGACTCAGTGTTCCTCCAGGAGCTATGAGACTTAGACGTGTGCGGGGCTTCCTGGATTGGAGAAGGAGCTGAGGTTACCGTGGGAGGGAGGTGAAAGGTGGCGCCGCAACTCACATGTTGACGATGTTCTTGACGTTGAAGTTCTCCAGCGGAGCCAGGTCGGGGTCCCCTCCCCGCTCGTCCTGTAGAACGATCTGCTGCAGGATGCGGTCCAAGAGCTGCCACTGCTGGAAGTAGCCACCATTGCGCTTGTCTGCGGGTGACAGGTTGCACATTGGTACCGAGACTGGAGTCCTCAGGGGTCCTGCTTTAGCACGAAGGCCCGCGACCCTCCCTGCACCCAGGAAGTTCCCAATCTGGTGGACCAGGCAATGCTGGTAACTGATCATGTAGTCTCACAGTCTAATCACTCCTGATCACCTGCACCTGACCTTCTTGGAGTGCGTCACCTCCCCTGATGCATCCTGTGACTCCACAGAATCCGCCCTCCCTGGCTGCCTGCCTTTTATTCCTTACTGGGACCCTGAACATGCTATGTTCCGGGAGTGTAAACTGCCTTTTCACACTGTCTATAAAAAGCACCTATTCTGGGCTGGAGAGATGGCTTAGCAGTTAAGATGCTTGCCTACAAAGCCTAAAGACCCAGGTCCGATTCCTCAGTACCCGCGTAAAACCAAATGCACAAAGTGCTGCACACAGATCTGGAGTTTATTTGTGGTGGCCAGAGGCCCTGATGTGCCCATTCTTCCTTTCTCTCTCACTTTCTCTCCCTCTCTCTCTCTCCCTCGTTCTCTCCCTCTCCACTTGCAAATAAATAAATTTAAAAAAATACTTAAAAATAGCACCTATTCTAAAATATGACATACTGAATAATGAAGTCTCCAGGGAAATTTTAAAGTAAGATTTCAGAATTGTCTCCGTTCTTGCTCCACAGAGAAAGATAAATATTGATCACAAGTGTTCTCTGAGAGCGCCAAAGGAGTTCAAGAAGTAATGGGAAACGGTAAGTGGGCTTCAGAGAGATTTTTCTAATGATTACCTTGAACTATGAAGGCAAAGGTGTTTGTGTTGTGTCTGATCTTTATTTTTTGTATGTGTATGTGTATGCGTGGTGTACATGCATGTTAATATGCATGTTAACATGTGTGTGGGTGCACATGTGTGCATGTGTATGTAGAGGCCAGAAGTTGACATCAGTTGATTTCTTCAGTTACTCTTCACCTTATTTTATTTTATTTTACTTTTTTTGGAGGAAAGCCCAACAGACTGGCCTTTTGTAAGCAAGAGAGAGAGAGAGAGAGAATTGGCATGCCAGGGACTCCAGCCTCTGTTATCGAACTCCAGATGTATGTGCCACCTTGTGCGCATGTGCGACCTCGTGCATGCATCACCTTGTGTGTCTGGCTTACATGGGATCTGGGGAGTTGAACATAGGTCTTTAGGCTTTGCAGGTAAGTGCCTTAACTGCTAAGCCATCTCTCCAGCCATCCACCTTGTTGTTTTTTTTTAAAAAAATATTTTTTATTTATTTATCTGCAAGCAGAGATAGAAGAGAGATAGAGAGAATGGGCATGCCAGGGCCTCCTGCCACTGCAAACAAACTCCAAATGCATGTGCCACTTTGTGCATCTGGCTTTACGTGGGAACTGGGGAATCAAACTTAGGCCGTTAGGTTTTGCAGGCAAGTGCCTTAACCACTGAGCAACCCCTCCAGCCGCTCCACCTTATCTTTCTGAGTCAGGGTCTCTCACTGAACCTACAGCTCACCAGGTGGGCTAGACTAGGCAGCCAGTAAGTCCTAGGGACTCTTCCCCAGTTCTGGGCTTATAGGCACGCACTGCTCTGCCTGGCATTTTCATGTAGATACTGGGGATTAGATCTCCTGTCTATGCCACAGGCACTTTATCCATTGAGCCAATGCCCCCCCTCCCCCGCAGCCTGCGCTGTGTCTGATCTTAAGAGACTTCGCTCTCGTGTCTTTGAGTCTGGCTGGGTGTGGACTTTCAGTTCACGTGCTAGCCGCTAGCTCTTCTTCCTTGGTCCTTGATCCCAAGCACTTCATCTCCACTGACCATCAACAAAAGTCAATTTAGGGCTGGAGAAATGGCTCAGTGGTTAGGATGCTTGCCTGCACAGCCTAATGATCCCAGTTCAATTCCCCAGAACCCATGTAAAGCCAGATGCACAAAGTGGTGCATGTACCTGGAGTTATTTTGCTATGGCAGATGGCCCTGGTGCACCTATTCTCTCTCTCTCTCTCTCTCAATCTCTCTGTCTCTCATCTTTCTGCTTGCAAATAAATAATCAGAAAAGAAAACACTTTTAAGTCAATTTAACCCTAACAAGTTCTGGAAGACCATGTCTTGAAAGTCCCAGTTAAGGACAGAATAGAGGGACCCAGCCACAGAAACATGAACCAATACTGACAAGGAACCACTGGGAGCAAAACAAGTCAGTTTCCCAGAGCTTTCCATACCTTCTGTGAAGATCTAAGCTGAGCTGCAGAGACCTGATGGTTGCCTGGCCCAGCTAGCTCACTGTCTCCAACTTTCTCTCTACCATTCAACATCAACTACGTTGCTAAGTGGCACACTTTCCTTCGGCTGGTAAAATTTCTATTTACCCAGGTAAGCAATACAAAGCCAGGTCACTGGCTCATAGAGATAGATCACTTTTCTGCTAAAGCCTGACCTCAAAGACTGGAAAATGCCTTCTGCATGTGGAGAACTCACTCCGAGAGAGTAACATCCGCTCTCCGGGTCATCTTAGGCTCAGAGAAGGCATGCTAAGGGCCCTCCCATCACACGCGACCCAGAGGTGGTACACGGTAGATTGTAGCTGTCACCAAGACCACCGCTACTACCACTTCTGTGAGGAACCCGCTTAGGCGGAACTGTTACAGTGGACCACAGAAGTTTCCGGAATCTTCTGTTTTGTGAAAAGCTGTACCATCAGGTCCCTGGGCAGCTAAAGCTCACCACAGATTGCATTCAATGGTAACTATGAGTGATTACACGGAATTTATTTGATCCCTTGCAAACCCCTGGATCTTAAGAACTTAGTCGCCTGCCTCTGAGATGATACTGGTGTTTATAAAGAGAGGCAGGGACAAGGGAATTAGGGTGGGACTGAGCGAGGTCTCAGTGGAAGGATTGATCAAATTAGAAAGAAAACACAGGGGTTTGGGAGATGGCTCATTTGCTGAAGAGCTCGTTGCACAAACATGAAGAGCTGAGTTTGGATTCCCAGCGCCCACATCAAAGCCAGGTGTGGCGGTGGCGTGTGACCCCATCCCAGTGCTGGGGAGACAGAGGCCAGAGGACCCCTTGAGCTCACTGGCTAGCTAGTCTAGCTGAATCCGTGAGTTCTAGATTCAGTGAGGGACTCTGAGTCAAATACTGAAGTGGAGAGCGACGCCACGTGTGCACACACACACACCCGCACATACATGTCTCCACACACACACACAGGAAGAAAACAAGCAAAACAGCAACCCGGCACGCACGTCGCACATCAGCCTGCTCTCCCACGCACGAAACTCCCTATTGCAGATGGCGGGAGGATTCGCGAACAAGGGCGGGACTATCCAATTTGGGCAATGGCCAAGCCACTGCTTATTAGACCAGAGCGTTGGAGTTGTTTGGGCCACGTCCCCGGTTCCCCACCTCACCTAGGGTGGCAGTGAGCATCCAGTCCATCCCAAAGAGGGAGGAGCCTGAGTGTTGGGGCCTGACCTTCTGAGGTGGGGCGGGGGTGGGGGCCAAGTGCAGATGGCCATGAATGAGACTGGCCGGCCCAGCGAGGTCCCGCAGCCTGGATGAGCAGGGCTCGGGCCCGGGCGGCGGCGGGGCCGGGTACTCACAGGGCATCTGCAGGCAGTGGTGCAGCACAGACAGCAGGCAGGGGTAGGCCTCCGTATGCTTCAGTTTCTTGTGGATCAGCTCAAACATCTGCGAGGCACTCTTCGTGTCGATGTGGACCTGGGGGCGGTTAGACCTCAGTGAAGGGGGGGCCAGGTGACGGAGGAAAACAGCAGGGGTGTGGAAGATCCAGTTTCCGTCTTCCCAGCCCCGTCTCCCGGAAGAACATTCTTTCCGTGTCTCTCACCCAGTCTCGGGTGGAGAAATCCAGAGGGAAGCAGCAGGAAGCGCTGCTAAGTACACAGACTGGGCTTTCTCTGGGTCAGCACCATTGGCATCTTGGGGTAGAGAATTCTCCACTGTGGGGGCTGTCCTGCGCCTTGGAGGATGGTTAGCACTATCCTTAGCCACTCCACTACCCACTAGATGCCTCTGGAATCCTCCCCTTTCCTTGTCCACCTTGGGACATCCAAAAAACAAACATCTCTCCTCTGGACGAATGCCCCATAGAGGATCAAGGGGGAGCCAAATCACTCCTGGCTGAGAGTAGCTGATCCACATGAAAGGAAGGAAGAGGGGCCTGAGGCCTAGGCTGGACCTAGGTTCAAGTCCCATGTCTGCTCTGGTTGTGTGACGGCTGATATGCCGTAACCCGGTTTCCTTCTCTGTAAATGTGGGCCTCATGAGACTGCAGTGGGTGACACTCGGCACCTGCAAACACCAGTGCCTACAAGGAGGCTACTGTTTGGGTTGGATTTTAAAGATTTTATATTTATTTTAATTTTTTGTTTATTTATTTATTTGAAAGTGACAGACAGAGAAAGAGGCAGAGAGAGACAGACAGAGAATGGGCACACCAGGGCCTCCAGCCACTGCAAACGAACTCCAGACACGTGTGACCCCTTGTGCATCTGGCTAACATAGGTCCTGGGGAATCGAGCCTCGAGCCGGGATCCTTAGGCTTCACAGGCAAGCATTTAACCACTAAGCCATCTCTCCAGTCCTATATTTATTTATTTTTATTAGAGCCAGAGAGAAAGAGATAGAGAGTGAGAATGGGTGCACCAGGGCTTCCAGCCACTGTCGACTCCAGATGCATGTGCCACATTGTGCATCTGGCTTATGTGGGACCTGGAGAATCAAACCTGGGTCCTCAGGCTTCGCAGGCATGTGGCTTAGCCACTGCGCCATCTCTCCAGGCCCTGGGCTGGATTTTATACTAGAGCGTGTAAGCAAGAGAAAGAAGTGTGTGTTTTCAGGATTGCTGAGGCTCTAATGGAAATATGATTTGGTTTGTTAAGCATGACCGGGCTAGGGATGGAGAAAGATGACTCAGGAAATTGCTAGGGAGAGCCGAAGAAAGCCAGCCCAAGAAAGGTACCAGAGGCCATGTACGTACAAGAACTGGCTGTCCTTCATTGGAGACTTTTGGTCTCCTTGGGGGCAGATGGCCAGGTATGGCCTAACAGGTGAGGTTCCCCGAGCCTGCGCACCACCTGAGCTCATCAGAAGCAGGCCATGCGAGGCTGGGCAGATGGCTCAGTGGGTTGAGCATTTGCTTTGCAAGTGTGAGAAATGCCTAGCAACGAGGTAAATGCTGGGTGGGGCGGTGCCCTGGGGGGGGAGGTAGAGACAGGTGGATCGAATCAGTGAGTCTAGGCTCAGTGAGAGATTAAGGTGGAGAAAGACTGGGGACACCCAATGTCAACCACTGACCTCCACACATGCATGTAAACATATATAAACACACACACACATGTGTGTGCCTACATGCATACACAATAGTTTAAATATGAATGCATGTCCCCCATAGCCTGAGATTTTTTTAAAGAAATATATTTATTTATTTATTTATTTTGTTTTTTGAGCTAGCATCTTGCTCTAGCACAGGCTGACCTGGAATTCACTATGGAGTCTCAGGCTGGTCTCGAACTCCCAGCAGTCCTCCTACCTCTGCCTCCCAAGTGCTGAGATTAAAGGTGTGTACCACTATGCTTGCCAGTCTGAGATTTTTTTTTGTTTATTTTTATTTATTTATTTGAGAGTGATAGACAGACAACAGAGAAAGAGGCAGATAGGTACAGAGAGAATTGGTGCACCAGGGCCTCCAGCCACTGCAAACAAATTGCAGATGCGTGCACCCCCTTGTGCATCTGCCTTACGTGGGTCCTGGGGAACTGAGCCTTGAAAGGATCCTTAGGCTTCATGGGCAAGTGCTTAAGCACTAAGCCATCTCTCCAGCCCCATGAGATTTTTTTTTTAATTTTTATTTGTTTTATTTTAGAGAGAGAGAGAGAGAATTGGAACTCCAGACACTTGTGCCAGCTAGTGGGCATGTGCGACCTTGCGCTTGCCTCAACTTTGTGTGTCTGCCTTATGTGGGACGTGGAGAGTTGAACATGGATCCTTAGGCTTTGCAGGCAAGCGCCTTAACCAGTAAGCCATCTCTCCAGCCCCTGAGATTTTTTTTTTTATTATTAAGCTTGCAACCTGAATCTCCAGCAGCGTGCTGGAGGAGCTGTCACTGGGGGAAGATCTTGTAGCCCAGCCCGAAGGTGTGTTCAGAGCAGCTTGAGCTCTGGCTGGTGGTGCCTGCGAGCTGTTGCTTTACCTCCCTCTGCCGTGCTGATGTACGACGGGATGAGCTAGATTCTTCCACCGTTGATGGTGTTTCCCCTGAATTCTGTAAACCTGAAATAAACCCTTTTCTCCCACGAGCTGCTTCTGGTCAGATGTTTGTCTAGCAATGTGAAGGTAACACACACACACACACACACCAAAGGATAAGAAAAGACGCAATCCCTGGCCATTGGCCGTGGTACCGCCGGTGACTCAGCCAACGCAGGACTTTCCCCGAGCCCAGGATCTGAAGCAGTGGTTATATGATCACTCGGGACCCCATGCCACCACCGTGTTCCCATAGCCACCTCACCATGTCAAACCTCCGGGCCAGCTCCAGGTCGTCCTCATTCCGGACCATCTCAAAGAAGTCTAAGTGCCTAAGGAGATTAAGAAAGGGGGGGATAGGAAAAGGTGCTGTTATATCTAGTGCTTCCCTGGTGGAGGATTCCAGACCCTATAATCCCCAATTGGCTATGCCCAAAAATTTCCTTTAGATGAAGCTATGGAAAAACCAGAAACAAGCCACATGACATAGATCAATACTGCCTACTTTCATAAGATCCCACAGTCTTCCTTCAAGGAAGCTGGCCCAGGGTGCTGTCACTGTAGATCCAGCTTCTTTGATATTATTGACAGGGTTGGCACAGTCATCTGTGTGGTGACGGGAGGCTGTTGTGGGCTACAGGATGCCTTGCATATCGCTGCCCTCTACCCATGAAATGCCAATAGAACCCGCACCCAAGCCAGGTGTAATGGTCAGATCTGTAACCCCAGCACTCACGAGGCTCACAGAGTGAGACTGGGTCTCAGGAAAAGCAAAAGCCCCTTCTCCAAGCGTGCTAACTGAAAAATGTCTCCAGCCTTACTGGAAGACAAAATCAGCCACCACTAAGGACCCCTGCCTTCCCCAGCGTTCTCATACTGTCCCCAATTCAGTCTTCAAAGCAAACCTCTCCCTTGCTTTTTACTCCCACTGAAACAAGCCCGCCTTTCTCAAAATGATCATTCCCCTCTCCTTGAAATCCAGCATCATAAGATAGCCTCCATCAATGGGCCAGAGCCAGCGGGACCCGCTAGTAACATATAAGTAGGCAAATCTGCCCTTTGAGCCACAGGGTATTTGTAGCATGCATTTTGGGTGGCATCTGCATTTCTGCTCTCTTCCAGCTATCACTAATGGTGTCCTCCAAATAGCAAGAAGCCTAAAGACCACCCACACCTATTTCTAGATGTTCCCCGGGAGGCAGAGCCGCCTGGCTAAGGACCCCTGGGTTTGCGTGTCTATAGCTGCAGGGAGACAAGCAGGTTAGCAAGGAGCAGGAGGCCAGGTTCCACCTGCTGTACCCAGAGCTGATTCTGAAGCTAGGCTGAGTAGGGTAAGTGGTCCCCAGGGGAAGCACAGCATTCACTAAGGTCCCGACCGTGTGCAGCAGAGCCGCTGTCCCCGCAGGTGTGTGGTGGGGCCGGGTGGCCAGGGCCTTACCTGTCCAGGATGGCGTTCTCGTGTTGCCGGAGCTTGTCAATCACCGGCTGTATCCCCAGCATCAGGAACTCATACCGGAGGTGGAGGCGGAACTCCAGGTTATCCTGCGCATAGCCAAGGGAACGTCAGACTCAGTGGACGGCCTCAAGAGTCACCTGGAGACCCCCCCACCACCCACCTCAGCCATCGCCGCATATCATCTTCTAGAGCAAACTCTCCTGAGGCTATTTCCAGTTCCGGAAGGATGGCAAGAGACTGACTTTGACCTTGCTGTGTCTCTAAATCAAGTTCTCTGCCCGGCTCTCCTGTTAGCCCTGCCACCTCGGTCCCTTTATGTCCATCGATAGCATGCTCTTAGCCTCTGGCATCGATATGTAGAGTGACACAGCACGGGAGTGTGGGAGTCAGAGAGATTGTGGTTGACATCCCTGCACTGTCACTCCTAGTTGTGTGGCTTGGAAACAGCCTGTAAAATGGACTTAGTAGTATCTACCTATGGGAGAGATCCTCCTCACTGGTCAGGACATGAGACAGCCGTAAGTGACCAAATGATGCCAGAATCTTTGGGACAGGTGGTTCCCCAGCCTGCCTTACCTAACTCAGGTCGTCAGGACTGCATGCAAAAATCAATCAATCAAAAACATAATTGATAAAGAACAAAAAAATAACCATAAAAGCATGCTGACAGGAAACAGGGAATCATAGAGGTCACTAAACTAGCATTTTGGGGCTGGAGAGATGGCTCTGTGGTTAAGGTGTTTGCCTGCAAAGCCGGAGGATCTGAGTTCAATTCCCCAGTACCCAGGTAAAGCCAGATGTACAAGGTGGCATATTCCCCTGGAGTTTGTCTTCAGTGGCTAGAGGCCCCAACATGCCCATTCTCTCTCTCGCTCGCTCTCTTTCTCTGTCGCTCTCTGTCCATCTCTCTGTGTCTCTGTTTTTCACTCTCCCTCTTTCTCAAATAAATAAATTAATTAAATATAAAAAAATTTAAGTTATTATTTTTGCCCCTTTTGCCTTTCTGTTTAACCTTGATTGGGGCATATGATTACCTTATAACTTCGGATTTTCCCTAGTTTTCAGTTTTTCTAATGTTTCTATTTTTTATGCACATCTGTTTGATGGGTGTGCGTGTGTGTGTGTGTGCATGTGCACGCACACACGCATGTGTATGCAGAGGACAGAGGTTGCTATTGGGTGTCTTCCTCCACTGCTTTATTAAGATAGGCTCTCTCACTTGAACCCAGAGCTCACAGACTTGGCTAGTGTAAGCTAGCCAATGTGCCCCAGAGATCTTCTGTCTCTTGCTTCCCAAGGGCTGGGATTACAGGCGAGCCAGCACGCCCACCCAGCACGGGCGCTGAGAATCTGAACTCAGGCCTTCATGCTTACACGAGCCATCTCCTTACGTTCCTGCCTTAATGTCCTGGGAATCCCATCCTGAGTGCAAAGGAAGAGAATGCAGAACTCACACCTCCCCTCACAAGGTGCTAAAAGATCATGACCAGTCAATCCAGGAAGCAGTCCCAAAGCAAGTTTCTAGAAAGTTCTAGAAAGAAGGCCCAAACGTTGCCTTTCTCCCCTGAGGGTCTCCATGCTACTATCACCAGTCAGCCTTGCTGAGGGTTTGTGCATGACCCAGATGGAAACTGTCCCCCAGGCTCAGATAAAACCAAATAGAATGGTGTGGAGAAGCGAGGGGCTGTGAAGCCCAGGTCTGGTTGACATAGCATTGCCCTTGTTGCAGTCACATTCATGACAGGCTAGTCTTTCACGAATCCAAGGGAAGGAGGCGAGCTCTTCTAAAGATGACCTGAGGTGACAGTGGCAGCAGGGCCACACTGACCAGATGCCTCAGCCCCTTCTGAGGTGCCCCACTCACCTCCGCCCCTGGGTCCAGGAAGGGAGGTGAGAACAAGAACGGAAAAGAGAGGACTCACCTCTCCGGCCCCGGCGTTGAGGACAGCATTGATAAAGGACATGATGGCTGTCTTCAGGTTCACCTCGTCCCGGTACCGGCCTAAACTCCGGTCTAGCTCATTCAGCAGGGTCTGATGGGAAGGAAGGGCAGGATGGAGAAGGGTCTCAGGATGTTACCAGAGCAGCCTCTACACCTCTCCTTCCAGCCCACCTAGGAGCGAGCGCCCTCCATCCTCTGCCTGAGCGAGCCTGTCTAATTTACCTGCACTTCTACGGATCTCGCCCCTGCCAAGGAGGCTCCCTGCTTCTCTGTGCCTTGGTCCCAAGCGCCTTGCTCTCGACTCAGCCCTCAACCCTCAGGACTTTCTTTCCACTGCCGGGCACCACCACAGCGCTGCATTCTGTCTGCCCAGCTGCCCTGATCCACTTCCCAGCCTCATGGACGCCAGCTTTTTTTTTTTTTTTTTAGGTAGGGTCTCTCTCTAGCACAGGCTGACCTGGAATTCACTCTGTCTTCTCAGGCTGGCCTAGAACTCACGGCGATCCTCCTACCTCTGCCTCCCAAGTGCTGGAATTAAAGGTGTGTGCCACCATGCCCGGCGACACCAGCTTTTTAAATACACATTTTTAAATTTTTTTAGAGATAGAGAAAATTGGCGAACCAGGGCCTCAGCCACTGCAATCGACCACTGCGGTTGATTCCAGACTCTTATGCCACCTAGTGGGCATGTATGACCTTCCACTTGCCCCACCTTTGTGCATCTGGCTAACGTGGGATCTGGAGAGTTGAACATGGGTCCTTAGACTGCGCAGGCAAGTGCCTTAACCACTAAGCCATCGCTCCAGCCAGACACCAGCTTTATTTTTAATGGTTTTTATTTATTTTATTTTATTTGTAAGCAGGGAGAACATAGAGGAGAGAGAGAGAGAGAGACAGAGAAGCAGGCATACACACACACACCACAGAGAGAGAGAGACAGACAGAGAGAGAAAGGGCACACCAGGGCCTGTAGCCACTGCAAACAAACTCCAGATGTGTGCAGCCACTTTGTGCCTCTGCTTCTCATGGTTGCTGGAGGACTGAATCAGGGTCATCAGGTTTTGCAAGCACCTCAACCACTAGGTATCCTCTCCAGCCCAGGCACCAGCTTTCAAAATTTTTATTATTTATTTATTTATTTATTAGACACAGAGAGGGGGAGAGAGAGAGAATGCACACTCCAGGGACTTCAGCCACTGCAAACGAACTCCACCTTGTGCATCTGGCCACCTTGTGCATCTGGCTCAAGTGGGACCTGGAGAATCGAACCTGGGTCCTTAGGCTTTGCAGGTAAATGCCTTAACCACTAAGCCATCTCTCCAGCCCACAGACACCAATTTTTGTCCCTTCAGAAATCACCAGAAAAGGGGCCACTTTCTGTGCTGGGTTAACTGCCCAAAAATGTTTACTGCCAGAGTAATTAGCCTGTTCTTGCAGTCAGTCATGATGGTTCCCATGAGCTGAGACATACTCTACCCAGCACTGTGCTGACTGAGACATACTGTACCCAGCACTGTGCTGACTGATACGTACTGTACCCAGCACTGGGCTGACTGAGACGTACTCTACCCAGCACTGGGCTGACTGAGACGTACTCTACGCAGCACTGTGCTGACTGAGACATACTCTACCCAGCACTGTGTTAACTGAGACGTAGTCTACCCAGAATTGTGATAAGTCGCTTTGTACTTAATGCCATTTGGATGTTTGGGAGGCAGGTCAGAAATAAGAAGCGAGATGAGCATGGTCTAATGTGCCTTCGCCCTCAGGCTTAAAATCTTGGCCCTCAGCAATTGTGTGCAATTCAACTGTGTGGGCTCAGAGCTACAGCCACAAAAACATAGCAAGGCCACTGTCCCAGGTTCCAGGAAACCATGGTCCAGTGAGGACGACAGGCAAAACACAACTCCTGTCTTTTGAGGAAACCACCTGGGTCCCAGGTCTTCTTTTCTTTTAAGTATTTTTCTTTCGTTTTTATTTATTTGACAAGGGAGAGAGAGACAGACGAACTCCAGAGCACGTGCACCCCCCTTGTGCAGCTGGCTATCGCGGGTCCTGGGGAATCGAAACTTGGTTCTTTTGGCTTTGCAGGCAAACACCTTAACCGCTAAGCCATCCCTCCAGCCCCTGGGGTCCCAGTTCAATCTTCCTTGGACGACTAGGCTATGCAGCCTGCCAAGGTCCCTGACCAGCTTCTGTCCTCCGTCCGTCAGCCTGACCCCGGGCGGCCGCTGGCCCCGCGGGGCTCCTCACCTGGAAGCGCGTGCGCTCAGCGGCATACGCCTGGTAGTGCAGCATGGCCTCGAGCACCTTCTTGTGACCTCCGGGCACGAGGCACACGGCGCCCAGGATCTCCAGCGCGGCCACCTTGGTCACAGACAGACAGACAGACAGACAGACAGACAGACAGACAGACAGACAGACAGACAGACAGACAGACAGACAGACAGACAGACAGACAGACAGACAGACAGACAGACAGACAGACAGACAGACAGACAGACAGACAGACAGACAGACAGACAGACAGACAGACAGACAGACAGACAGACAGACAGACAGACAGACAGACAGACAGACAGACAGACAGACAGACAGACAGACAGACAGACAGACAGACAGACAGACAGACAGACAGACAGACAGACAGACAGACAGACAGACAGACAGACAGACAGACAGACAGACAGACAGACAGACAGACAGACAGACAGACAGACAGACAGACAGACAGACAGACAGACAGACAGACAGACAGACAGACAGACAGACAGACAGACAGACAGACAGACAGACAGACAGACAGACAGACAGACAGACAGACAGACAGACAGACAGACAGACAGACAGACAGACAGACAGACAGACAGACAGACAGACAGACAGACAGACAGACAGACAGACAGACAGACAGACAGACAGACAGACAGACAGACAGACAGACAGACAGACAGACAGACAGACAGACAGACAGACAGACAGACAGACAGACAGACAGACAGACAGACAGACAGACAGACAGACAGACAGACAGACAGACAGACAGACAGACAGACAGACAGACAGACAGACAGACAGACAGACAGACAGACAGACAGACAGACAGACAGACAGACAGACAGACAGACAGACAGACAGACAGACAGACAGACAGACAGACAGACAGACAGACAGACAGACAGACAGACAGACAGACAGACAGACAGACAGACAGACAGACAGACAGACAGACAGACAGACAGACAGACAGACAGACAGACAGACAGACAGACAGACAGACAGACAGACAGACAGACAGACAGACAGACAGACAGACAGACAGACAGACAGACAGACAGACAGACAGACAGACAGACAGACAGACAGACAGACAGCTGATGGCCTCGGGCTGGGCCAGCACATGCGCCCGCCCCTGGGAATTGTTCATGAGCGCCTTGATGCACCCGATGAGTGAGGTGTGGATGCGGCTCTCGCACGTGGCGTGGTCCATGTTCCGGAGGAAGTTGAGCAGACAGGTCAGGCCCTCCAGCTCGATGAAACGGGTCACAAACCTATCAGCCGGTGCCATTAAGGGGGGAAAAAAGTACTCCTGTCTTTGCATGTCATTCCTCATACATTTGTTTGCCAATAGATACCCCCGTTATCTGTGCACTTTATTTTTTAATATGTTTTATTTATTTATTTGAGAGAGAGAGAGAATAGGCACACCAGGACCTCCAGCCACCGCAAACGAACTCTAGATGCATGTGCCCCCTTGTGCATCTGGCTTACGTGGGTCCTGGGGAATCAAGCCTCGAACCGGGGTCCTTAGGCTTCACAGGCAAGCGCTTAACCGCTAAGCCATCTCTCCAGCCTGCATCTGTGCACTTTATATGATAAAGCTTGTACATAGGGTCTGGGGAGATGGCTCAGTAGTTAAAGGCACTTTGCTTTGCAAAGCCTTTCAGCCCATGTTCAGTGCCTCGGTACCCACGTGAAGTCAGCTGTACAAATTGGCACATGTGTGTGGAGTCCCTTAGCAGTCACAAGAAGCTCTGGCCAGTATTCTCTCTCTCCCTCCCTCACTGGCTCTCTCTCCCTCTTGCAAATTAAATGAATAAAACTTGTTAAAAAAAAAAACAATTTATACGTAGCATTGAACTTCTATTATGTTTAAGAGGAGTCACATTTTATTTGCATTTTAACTGCTGTGTGTTATTGTCTGTTTATGAAGTGTCTCTCCAAAAGACTCACGCACTGAAAGCTTCGTCCCCAGCCGCTGGTGCCAGTTTAGAAGGTTCTAGAATCAGTAGGAGGGAGGTCCGAGCTTGGAGAAGTATTATGTCATTGGCAGTGTGACTTCGAAGAGCACAGGTTGTCCCTGGACCCCTCCCCTCCGCTCTCTCCTCCCTGCCCACTGTGAGGTGGGCAACCTCTGCCACACACTCTCACCCTCGCCCTGTTCTGCCTTAGTTAGACCCAGAGGCATAGAGCTGCGTGACCATGGCCTGAACTCTGTGAAACTGTGAGCTAAAATGAACCTTCCTTCCTTCCCTTAAGTTAATTTTTTCAGGTATTTACAATGATGTAAAGATAAACTAAAACACTCCATCTGCATATCATTAACTATCAGTTGCACAGCTCCAATAAGAATCATGTGGAAAGATATGATCCCAATTATTATGACCAGCAAACCTGAAGACTCATGTACAGTGAGACCAGGCATTAAGATATGATCCCAATTATTATGACCAGCAAACCTGAAGACTCGTGTACAGTGAGACCAGGCATTAAGAGAATTATCGTTCGGTGACCAGATACACTTCTATTGGAGAGGCCGTCAAAACTGATGAGCCAAGGGACCAAGAGTGGAAAACCACATTTCAGAGAATCCTTGGGAAAATAGCAGGGCTTGACTGTTAGCGGAAAATATGACAGGCCACTTATTTTCATCAATCTTAACCTGGAGTCTGTGTTCCTTTAAAGAGCCCATGGGTAGCACTAAGGGGCCTGAGGACTTAGATGGGAAGAGAAAATTACACTTTTATTTCTGATAACTTCTAACTGAAAATTAGCATTCCCTTCAATGATGAAGGGAGGCTATAAATGACAGAGCTATTAGCAGAATCTCTGACTTTCTCACCCAAAGAAATCACTGCTATTTTTGTATCAAATTATAGTTGTTGCAGGTATGTTGAAATATCATTTACACCCATTGGTATCTCAAGATTATAGTTGTTATCAGACCCGCTGCCAGCTCTTGCTGTTACAGGCATAAAGAAGTACGTTTATTGCTATCGCATGCATTTTTAATATTTGCTAGCTATATTTTAATTGAATTGGTTTGTTCTTCAACCCTATCTATTTGCCTATTTTATTTTATTATTCAAAAGTATCATTTCTGAAAAGTGGCACAAGACATCTATGGCAACACATGCCCCCCCCCCCCGAGTGTAGTTTCCTTAATTTAGTAGCATAATTGAAGATCTGAAAAAAATGTTCACCAATTGGGTTTCAGGAATAACATAGTAATACATAGCTGTATCTCTGTGTATTGTCATTGTACAAATTTGCCTGGAACAATAGAATATGATCTCAAATTAAGTCAACAATACATGTTTTTCTTTTTCCTACTATATGCTTGTCTCTATTTCATACAATTTGTACAATGAACACTCATAATTCTTGTGAGCAGAATTTTATTATGGGAAAGCAAAATGAACTGAGGTGGGAGATGAACATACCAGTGCCCCCCAACCTCCTTACTTTTTTAACTACTTCATCCCTTCCTGCCTCTCCTTCTGAGCCCGACACCATCATATCAGAGGGACATTCTGGAAGCGACTTGTCCTCAATCTCCCAGAGTTTGTTTACAGACTCCTGGGGCACAGAAATAGCCTAGACAATCCTCTGTGTCAGAAGATGGTTAATAAGTGCTAAATAACACGACTTTGGGGAAAGAAAGGGAAGATATGGGAGGGATGTGGGGAGTGGAGGGGAAAGAAAGGAAGAAGGAGAGAGGAGGGAAGAAGAGAGGGATGGAGGAAGGGAGGGCAGAAGGCCCGATGGTACTATTTGCCCATGTCTTTGGCTGCTAGCCAAGAAAATTCCAAGCTCTTGATGTGATGGTATTGAACACGGGGTTCAAGAGATGCATCATGATATGCTCTTCCCATGGTGCGCCACGGGCACAAACACAAGAGCACACGGTGTAGCAGACAGCGTATGTAATAGTGAGATGTAGGGAAAAAATTAATAAGGTAATTAGTGGTCTATTTCAAATATTGCTTTGGTTATCACTTATTTAAACATAAGTTTATAACATTTAAATTTTAATCAAAGCTGTGTTTAACAACCCGTCTGCAAAGCAGCTGAAGATTTTAACCATAGGCACTCCAGCCAGAGTGAATCACTTCCGTTACACCATGGAGCAGAGCCCAAAGCCGGTATCCCTTTGTGGCCCACTTTGGCCCCTGTACATAGGGTGGCCTTGGCATCCACCACTCTCCTTTGCTTCTGTTTTTTTTCTCTACTTTTCTTGACAGCTTCTATCCTTACAGATATTAAAGCATGATAATTCCCTCCCCTCTCCCGCTTTCCCCCTCACAACTCCACTCTCCATCATACTCCCTCCCTCTCTCCATTAGTCTCTCTTTTATTTTGATGTCAATATCTTTTCCTCCTATTATGAGGGTCTTGAGAAGATAGGATAATAAATATGTGGTACATTTACACAATGGAGTTTTATTCAGTGGTAAGGAAAAATGAAATTATGAAATTTGCAGGGAAATGGATGGATCTGGAAAGAATTATACTAAGTGAACTAACCCAGGCCCAGAAAGCCAAACGTCACATGTTCTCTCTCATATGTGGGTCCTAGTTACAAACATTCTCTTTGCTTCTTGTGTGGCTCCCATGCCAGGAGGCCAGATCTTGCTCACGGACTCACCATCTCCCCCTAGTAGTTGTGGTTAGAGAGTTTCTCAGCCCACCTAAACCTCCTCCCTAGACGGGCATTCACTCTGTGCCTTCTCAGAAAACCTTTTCTTAGACATCACCCGTCCCTCAAGGTCTCTTTCAAGAGCTCCTTGAAACCCAAGGCTTACCCACTTTCCTATGCCAACTCCTTTCTTCCTCTCCTGCTGGCCCCTGGCAGTCACCCAACGACCCAGGGGAGGGAAGTGACAGCTTGAAAGCAAAGAATATGAAATAGACCTCAGGGAAAGCTGGGAGTGGAGTTGATAACAGGACCAGCACGGGACAGAGTGTTATGAGAGGCTCTGGGATGTTGGAACACTGGAAGGGGGCATGGGAGGCTCAAGGGAGGGAGACAGGCTGAGTCACCTCATGGGCTGTGTCCGCAGGGATGTCTTCAGGTCTTCCACAACTCGGTTCCTTATGTCCATCTCTTCTTCATCAAATGCATACAGACTCTGCATCTGAGGCCCACGGGTTAAGACGAAAGAGGTCAAACGGGGTCACCTGCCTCCCGGGCTAATGCATGACCAAGGGGCCACCTTGCCTAGTCAGGGAAGAGTTTACTAAGACACACTCAGACTCAGAAAGGACCCACGTTCTTACACAGGATTTCTTCATCTGGGAAACAGAGAAGATGGCTGGCCAAGCCTGCTTCCCGAGCCCTTGCGAGGCTCAGGTGGGTTTAAGAAGGGATTCACGAGCCGAGAGAAGCTGATTCCCTGACTTATTACAAGATCTCGGGAATCTCTGGAAAGATGCTAGGTCTAGTGAGCAGAGCACTGGAGTGGGTGGGGGGTTGAGTGCAGAAAAATGGTTGGGTGATATTGAGGTACTACTGACCCCCCCAAACCCCCGGTGGTGGGAGCAAGGCAGGAGAGGAACAGGCACTCACCGCAGCCATGGAATTGATTCGGTCGATGTAATACTCGGGCCAGCTGGTCGCCAGCTTGTTGGGGTCCTCCTGCTCCTGCACCATAAAAAAAGACACTTGCTCCTATGACCAGCCAAGCGCATGAGCAGAAAACACATCAGGGGTCGCCTTTAGTGAACCACAGATATAAATTTAAAAATATCCTTTTTTTTCCTACTACATCTGTTCCACCTGTAGTTAAGAAAATATTATTTCATGGTTGTTGGGACTCATTGAAGTTTGTATGGATACTTTTGATTATCTTTCGTTTTGTTCCATCTTTTCGCTTCTATCTGATCACATCATTCTTGTAGGGTAGACAAGCATTGATCACTGGTGGCTTAGAATTGTAAGAGTTTGGTCTGTCTCAGACAGTTTGACAACATTGACATGAGGTATCCTATGCAGTGCTGGCCACACCATAGAAAACAGAAATTGTAGAAACAGAAGGAGAAACTCCACAACCCTGGGTTCTGGAAAGCTCCCATGAAGCTTGTAATTTTCTCGCTGCACACTCTCCTGAAGCAGGGGTGTGCACCACGGGGAGACAGGGTCACTGCACACTCTCCTGATGCAGGGTTGTGCACCTCAGGGAGACAGGGTCACTGCACACTCTCCTGAAGCAGGGGTGCGCACCACGGGGAGACAGGGTCACTGCACACTCTCCTGAAGCAGGGGTGTGCACCACGGGGAGACAGGGTCGCTGCACACTCTCCTGAAGCAGGGGTGTGCACCACGGGGAGACAGGGTCACTGCACACTCTCCTGAAGCAGGGGTGTGCACCACGGGGAGACAGGGTCGCTGCACACTCTCCTGAAGCAGGGGTGTGCACCACGGGGAGACAGGGTCGCTGCACACTCTCCTGAAGCAGGGGTGTGCACCACGGGGAGACAGGGTCACTGCACACTCTCCTGAAAGCAGGGATGTGCACCACTGGGAGGACAGGGTCGCTGCACACTCTCCTGAAGCAGGGGTGTGCACCACTGGGAGACAGGGTCACTGCACACTCTCCTGAAGCAGGGGTGTGCACCACGGGGAGACAGGGTCGCTGCACACTCTCCTGAAGCAGGGGTGTGCACCACGGGGAGACAGGGTCACTGCACACTCTCCTGAAGCAGGGGTGGTGCACCACGGGGAGACAGGGTCACTGCACACTCTCCTGACGGCAGGGGTGTGGCACCACGGGGAGACAGGGTCACTGCACACTCTCCTGAAGCAGGGGTGCGCACCACGGGGAGACAGGGTCACTGCACACTCTCCTGAAGCAGGGGCGTGCACCACGGGGAGACAGGGTCGCTGCACACTCTCCTGAAGCAGGGGTGCGCACCACGGGGAGACAGGGTCACTGCACACTCTCCTGACGCAGGGGTGTGCACCACGGGGAGACAGGGTCACTGCACACTCTCCTGACGCAGGGGTGCGCACCACGGGGAGACAGGGTCACTGCACACTCCTGAACCTGGGGCATGCACCACTGGGAGGCACAGTCATAACAGGGGCATTGCCCCAGCTCTCAGCACCCACATGAAAGGCTCGACTCAACTCCTGGTGAGAGCAAAGATGATGGGAGTATTTGCCCGGAATCTAGACTACCTCAGACAAAGGACCTGCTTTTGGACCTGACATACATGCTGCTGCCTCTTATCTCCTCTTCCGGGTCACATCCAACATTTCCCTTCTCTGCTGCCAGCCAGTCTCCTGCTTCCTAATTAGCATAAGAGCACCTGATTCAGCCGCCCAGTCACAAAACCCCTGCTCCAGAAGCCCCCGATAGACTCTAGAAGACCTTGAGGCCCCACCTCTTCCAGAAGTCCCTGATAAAACACCTGTCCTGAAGACCCTTGGTAGATCACCTGCTGTAGATGTCACTGAGAAGCCATTCGCTCTAGAAGACCCTCAGTGGATGACTGCTCCAGATACCTCTAATATATCTTGTTCCAGAAGACCCTGCGAAACTGTCTGCTACAGACCCTGATGGAAACCTGCTCCAGAGCCCCCGAGGAGCTTCCCCTGTACCGCTGACCTTGAACCTCTGTCCTCTAGAACTTCATTATTTTGTTTCCTAAAAAAGTCTATTTTAGACCAGTAGAAAGGCTATTGTTCTGGTCTCTATGGCTTCTCATGGCTCTAGATATTAAAGTCTTCATGGCTGACGGCCCTCTTGTCTTCGGCGCTAGGAGGGAAATCACAGCACCGGAACCAAGTGTTCTGCATCTGCACGTGGCTGTCTGCGTTTGCCGACACATCGCTGCCTATGTCGGGAGCACTTACACAGCTCTGAAAGCACTGAAGGAAAAGGACATGGTGTCTTCCTTGATGTAACAATCCAGTGCCAATGAGAGAGTGAGACGTTGAAGCTGGAGAGATGGCCTAGTGGTTCAGGCGCTCGCCTGAGAAGCCTACTGACCCAGGTTCGATTCCCCAATACCCATGTAACTCAGATGCACCACAAGGCCGGGAGTTCACTTGCAGTGGCTAGAGGCCATGGTGTGCCCGGTCTCTCTCTCCCCCCTTCTCTCTCCCCTCGCAAATAAATAAATAATTTAATTTTTTTTTAATGAAAGAGAAATACCTTACATTAGAACTACCCACAGTAGAGGGTGTGCAGTGGGGTGAGACAGGATGCCCCAAAGGGACTGGGTTGAGTTACCTCAGATGACTCAGAATAAGATGGGTGGGGTGTTATAGACAGGGTCAGGGCACGTGAGAAAGGTCAAGGAATGTGGGGAAACACACACACAACTTAGTTTTGAATGTGGTGTGATGATTCTCTTATATTTTAATCCATTTTTCATTTCAGCTCTACAGGAAGGAACTTAAGGGGACTCCATAGTCATCAGTTTGGAACATGGAGAATCATGAGATATGATTAATTATTCCTAATATTTATCCTTCCTTCTTTCCTTCCTTCCTTCCTTCTTCCCTTCCTTCCATGGCAAGTCTTTTTAGGGCCCAGTTTTCTCACAACGAGATTTAGGGACACGCAGCATTGAATTAAATGACTTGTGGCATGTGCCACACACATCATGTCATTGGTTCTCAGATTCCAGGACTTTCCTCCCCAGAAGTCCTGGGTTCTCATAATGAACAGCCACCTGCCGTCTCAGCCAGGTGGCTGGCTCAGTCTACTGCCTCTCGAGGCCATTCTTGCCTCCTAAATAGACAGAAGAATCCAACTGGGCTACTTTTTTGGGATCCTTCCAATGCCAAAAGGCGTTTGATTCTATTCCCACTTTATAAAGTCAGCCTGACTTAGTGGAGAACCCTAACAATGGGACAAATGTCCTGGCCAAGAAGTGTGAGAAAAGAACTTCAAATGGGTATAGGAAGGGTGAAGACCTGCCTGTCTTGCCCAGAAGAACATGGAAATAATAGGATCCTGGTTCCCAAATAATCACAGTTTGAGGTCAGAGGAGCTGGGATTAAGATCTGAAAGATGGGAGGACTGAGCAGAGATGAGAAAAGTGAGTCATAGAATGCGCGTGAGAGAAACAGAAAGGCTACAATAAAAGGGTAGGAGAAAAAAACAGAGGAAGAGTTGGTGAGGAACAGATGAAGAGAGAAGAAGGTGTGGTCTGGAGGAGATTGGGAGACACACCCAACCAAGGCTGCCTGGTGCCCAGCACAGCCCTGTCTGGGACGGGCACAGTGGGGACCATCGGCATCTGTAAATGAACGCCAGACGAGGGAGCAACTGTGATGAGAACGAGGACCCATATGTGACCTGTGGCCCACGACCACCCCGTCCTCGATCACTGAGTTCTTCCAACAAAGCGTCTCTGGGACAGCGCACTCGCTGTGCCACCGTGATAGCAGCAGGCATAAGAAGGGAGCGGGCACTTCTCATCTCTGTATCTCACTGACCCAGCCCCAGTCCAGGAACCTGGCAGCTGCCTGCCCAGTGGGTTTCTGGAATAGAAAATACTAATTCCAGGCTGGAGGGTTAGGGTTAGCGGTTAATATGCCTGCAAAGCCAAAGGACCTAAGTTGGATTCCCCAGGACCCATGTTAGCCAGATGCACAAGGGGGCGCATGCGTCTGGAGTTTGCTTGCAGTGGCTGGAGGCCCTGGTGTGCCCATTCTCTCTCTCTCTCTCTCTCTCTCTCTCAAATAAATAAATAAAATTAAATATTTAAAAAAAGAAAAGAAAATACTACTTCCCTGTAGACAGGCCCCATTTTTTCTTTTTAAAATATTTATTTATTTATTTGCAAGGAAGGAGGAACAGAAGAGAAAGAGAGAGAGAGAGAGAGAGAGAGAATGAGCTTATCAGGGCCTCTAGCATCTGCAAATGAACTCCAGAGGCATGGGCCATTTTGTGCATCTGGCTTTATGTGGGTACCAGGGAATCGAACCAGGTCATTAGGCTTTGCAGACAAGTGCGTTAACCACTGAGCAATCTCTCTAGTTCTCTTTCTCTTCTTTTCATCTTTCCCTTCCTTTCTTGTTCATCATTCAACATCTAGAGTGATGTCGGTGCATAAGACCATCTCACAGATGATGGATGGATGGATGGATGGATGGATGGATGGACGGACATACGGAAGGAAGGATGGATAGATGGATGGATGGAAGGATGGATGGATGGGTGGGTGGGTGGAAGGAAGGATAAATGAATGGAAGGAGGAAGGATGGATGGAAAGATGGACGGATGAATGAATGGAAGGAGGGATGAATGGATGGATGGATGGATGGATGGATGGATAAGGATCAGAGTTGTTCTGTGGAAACCCAGAAGTGGTGTGTGAGTGTGTGTGTGTGTGTGTGTAGGTAGGGGAATACCTTCTTCTTGCTGCAATAGATCTGCCATTTCTTCTCAGGTGGTAACGCAAACACAGCCTCCCGGTTTTTGTCTGTGAGATCCAGTTCATCCTGCAAAGACACAAGAAGCCTGTCTGAAACCCGAGGAAGGCTGAGGTTAGATTATCCAGCCCTACAGGAAGTTAGGACACCCCAAATCGGCCTACCCTCTTCCTCCCTGAGATCAGCAAAGATAACGAGGAATGGGGCTTTTTATTTTCTACTTGACACAGAGTCCCAGCCCCTGGCCTCAACCAAATCCAAGCTGCTTCTACCCATGGTCCTTTGCTTCCTGCCAGCGCGTCCTGGTCTCAGCAAATCCTCCTCCCTCCTCCAGGTCACCTTATTCCCTGCATTTCTGCGTGACTTCTCTGCTTCCCGCATCATCTTGTGCGTCTTGTGAGCTTGTCCCTCCTCAGCCTGGGAACATCTCAGACCAAGGCCCCGACAAAGGTGGGAGTGACTCCCTGACCCGGACCCATCTCTCTCTCTCTCAGATCTTCGCCTCATCTTTCGACACTGCCCTGCCTCTTGATTCTCTCCCCAGAAATTCCATGGTTCAGCATGGGTTGGGGAAGCTGGTGAGGACCAGTTGCTGAGCTAGGTAGGAAGTGCCCCAGTGAGGTTGCACATACACTGGGGTCTCACTCTCTGAGATTTGGGGCTCATGCTGTAAGTATAGGTGCAGGGTGGCTCCTACAGCTCTCTTTCTGTTCCGATTTTGCTTTTTCATTTTTAAATTTTTCATATTTTTATTTATTTATTTGAGAGAGAGAGAGAGAGAGGCAGGTAGATGGAGAGAGAGGGAGAGAATGGGCATGCCAGGATGTCCAGTCACCAGAACCGAACTCCAAACACATGCGCCACCTTGAGCATCTGGCTTACGTGGGTCCTGGGGAATCTAATCTGGGTCCTTTGGTTTTTCAGGCAAATGCCTTAACCACCAAGCCATCTCTCCAGCCTTTTTTTTTTTTTTAAATCATTTTAATTGATTATTTACTTGCAAGCAGAGAGAGAGAGAGAGAGGTAGACCACGGGCGCACCAGGTCTTCCTGCCACTGTCCACGAACTGCAGAGGCATGCCCCACTTTGTGTATCCAGCTTTCCGTGGGTCCTGGGGCTTTGCCTTATTTTGTGTTGTGACAGGATCTCACGGCTATAGCCCAGGCTGGCCCGGAACAACTCACTTTGTAGCTCAGGCTGGCCTCAAACCCTCAGCATCCTCCTCTCTCAGCCTTGCAAACAGCTCTCTCTGAAGCTTCCTTATTGCATAGCTGGTGAGCAATTGCAGGACTCATCAAAAACATGGTTCACAGGGCATAAAAACATGGTGTGCTTGTTGAATTAGTAGTGAGGATTGTGTGTGTGTGTGTGTGTGTGTGTGTGTGTGTGTGTGTGGTGTTGCCAGGGATTGATCTCGGGGTCTATACATGCTAGGCAAGCACACTATCACTGAGCTACAACCCCAGGCCCAATAGTGAGATTGGAAAAATCCAAAGCAAAATTCACATTAAGACCCCAAGGCATGATATTTACTAACATTTATATTTTCAAGTGCGATAAACAGCCGTGGTGATATCTATGGGAGATAAAAGGGTCTTTAAAATCTCCACACTTATAATCTTGGCTCTGTGCTCCTATCTGAGGGAAAATATTTAAGGCTTTCCTTCACCCAGGCCAGAACCATTAACTAGAAATATAATATAAGCAACATATATATTTTTAAATGCCCGAGTCGCATTAAAAAATTTAGGATAAGCTGTGGGTGAAGTTCATTCAAATATTACATTTTACCACAACTAATGCACATAAAATGTGATCATTTCAACAAGTAATAAATGTAAAAAAAAATCAGTAAGATATTTTATAGCCTTTTTTTCTTACTTTTTGTGGACGGGGTCTCATATAGACCAGGTAGCCTCGACTTCACTGTGGAGCCAAGGATGACCTTGAATTCCTGATTCTCCATCTCCTGAGAGCTGGGTGAGCCCACAAGCTCATCCCCCCAAAACTATGTCTTTGAAATCTCATGTGCACTTTATACTCAGTTCAAACTAGCCAGCAGCCCCAGGCAGCCAGTGGACAGTACAGCCAGTGGACAGATATTTGAAATAACAGCCCTCAGTTTACCTGTCTTGGAGACAAAACATTTCTACATATTTAATTCTGAAGCAAAGATTCTTTCATAGAACGGTCCTCTATGCATCTTAGGAATGTCATTGGATAAAATTCCCATACCCTTATTTGAGGTTTCTTTTCCTTAATCAGAATTTTAAAAAATATTTTATCTATCGATCTATTAATTTGAGAGAGAAAGACAGACAGACAGACAGATTAAATAATTAGATAGGGAGATAGAGAGAGAGAATGGGTGTGCCAGGTCCTCTAGCCACTGCAAACAAACTCCAGACACATATGCCACTGTGTACATCTGACTTATGTGGGACCTAGAAGTTTGAACCTGGGTCCTTAGGCTTTGCAGGCAAGCACCTTAACCACTAAGCCATCTTCCCAGCCTCATAATCAGAATTTTTTGATGAGTTTGATACCCCTCACCTTTCCCAGCCCAAATCTCTTCAACGTTGTTGCTTTTCTTACAGTTAGTTCTACCTGGGTGGCCCTCGCTACCCCTGCCTGCGGAGGGAGGCTCCTGTCTAATTCCCATGGCTAAAGATGGGCTCAGACAGCAAAACCTTTCATTACCTTCCCAGGTTGGAACAATCTCTTTCCCGAACTACACAGCGGTTACATTCAACTTGACATGCTGTTTATTATGCTCTCATCTCTGACAGCCAGCAGCCTTCACGTCTACGTCCATGAGCACGTCTCTGATTTCGCTCAGCCCAGGCACATGGGGTTTTGCTGAGCCCCCTCCTTATTCAGTGAAGGATGGGACACCATGCCCATATGTGCAGCCTCACTCTCAGACACCCCCTTGTGCCTCACTCTATGATACTTTTTTGGGGGGGGATGTGTCTCTTGACGTGGCTTCTATTTCATATTTCACCTTCACACAGCGAAGTCTCTTTGGGGTACGACCCTGCATCCTTTTCCCCTTCCCTCCGTGCCTTCCCCTGTGTCTCAGGTACCTTTCTCACTGCCATGATCAAATACAGTCCATCAGTGCGCTGGGCACATCGCAACCGCAGTCAGAAACCAGAGCCATGGGTGCTGGTGCCCCAGCTCACCTTCCCCCCCAAACTATGTGTGTGCAGTTTAGGACCCCCAGCGCATGGGATGGCTCCACTCACACTGAAGGTGGGTCTTCCCACCTCAATTCATCCCAGTCTAGAAAAGTTCTGAGATGAACCATCACACCCAAGGCGAAAGGCACTCACTCATTTCCAAGGACTCCACTCTCTTGCATCCACCCTCTCCTGCCTGTGCTGCCAGCCCGCCCGTTTCCCGAGTTCCAGACCAAGGGGCTCCAGCTTCCTCTGGCCCCTCTCCACTTGGATGTCTCCCGGGTCATTCACACGTTCATGGCCTTTTGCTCTGGGATAGTCGCTGTGCAAAATGCCTCATGTTTGTTGAGGTCTTTGAAATTTTGCAACCACGCCTTTTACGGACGAGGAAACGCGCACGGAGGGGCCACGGGAATGGAGTACCTCATCCCTGCTTCCTGAACCCCAGGGCGTTCTAGGAGAGTCGGCCTCATCCAGGGCCCGATGCCCACCAGAGACTTGGGTGGTCCTTACTCATATTCACTCATCCATCTTCCCGAGTCCCTGTGTCTTTCCTCAGAAATCACCTTTGAACCCATCCATTTCTCCTCATTTCTCCTCCTGTGCTGACACTTCAGGCTAAGCTGCCATTCTCCCTACAACACCCTACAGAGACCAGGAGGGGAATTTTTTTTTTTTTTTTAATATTTGAATCAGATCTCCAGGCCCTTGCCGCAACCTAGTTCAAGCTTCATCTCCCCATGGTCCTTTGCTTCTCGCCCACCCATCCTGGTCTCCCTACAACACCCTCCTGATGATTGACCCAGAAGTCCAGCATGGCCTTTTCGTCTAGCACACTGGGTCACCTGCAAAGGCTCTGGTGGTTTTCTGTTGCCCTGAGGAGTAAGCCCCCAAGTTACCATGGTCTTCATTGTGCCCCCCGCCCCCCACACAGGACCAGCTCCTCTCTGTCCCACAACTGTCACCTATGCTGTTTTTACCTGAAGGGACCCTCCATAACCATCCTGCATTCCCATTCCCTTAGCTAATCTCACTTAGCTTTTTAAAAAAACATATTTTTATTCATTTGTTTAGGAGAGAGAGAGGGCTGGAGAGATTGCTTAGCAGGTTAAGGCACATGCCTGCAAAGCCTAAGGACTCAGGTTTGATTCTCCAGGTCCCACGTAAGCCAGATGCACATGGTGGTGCATGAGTCTGGGGTTCGTTTGCAGTGGCTGGAAGCCCTGGCATCATGCCCATCCTCTCTCTCTCTCTCATAAATAAATAAATAAAAATAGAACTTAAAAGAGAGAGAGAAAGAGGCAGATAGAGAAGAGAGAATGGGAGTGCCAGGGCCTCCAGCCGTTGCAAACAAACTCCAGATGCATGTGCCATCTTGTGCATCTGGCTTATGTGGGCACTGGGGAATTGAACCTGGGTCCTTAAGCTTCACAGGCAAGTGCCTTTAACTGCAAAGCCATCTCTCCAGCCCCCTCATTTTGCTTTTGGGTTTCAGTGGAAAGGTTACTGCTTCAAAAGCCATTATCACTCTCCTGTCTAGAAAAAAGCATGCCCCCATCTAGACAATGCCCATGGCCCCCAGAATCTGCTATCACTCACCACATTGTCATCCATGATTCATGGATGTCCCATTGCAGAGGCAAAATTCTGCCTGGCAGGTCATCCAAATTGCTAGGAGCCCTATAGGGTCCAGAACTTGGATGTTTTTCATGAATCTACCAACCCCAGCAGAGTTTTGAGATGCGGGGACCCCAGCCCCAGTCCACTGTCCCTCTCTGCTTGTCCACACACCCACATCCCCACCAGCAAGCCCCTCCCTCCCCCGCCACTGACCACCAGCTCGGCGAAGCGGATGTTGAGCTCCTCTGCGTTCGGGATGGGGCTGGAGAACTCCATGAACTGCAGAGGGTGGTTGTCCCGGAGGTCAATCTCGGGGAGGTCGCTGCCCCCAAAGCAGCACAGGAAGCCCAGGCCATGGTGGCTCCTCTTGCGGGGTGCCATGGTCGCTGTAGGCTGGGACGGTCAGCAGGCAGGCGTTCTAGGTCCTCATCGCACTCTGAGCCAGAGAACACAGAGAGAGGGTGGTCAGGGGGAGAGCCAGGAGGAGGCCGAGTACCTTCAGCAAGCGGAGAGCTGAGAGACGGAACCCCAGGAAAGGTCATGGGGGGTGCCCATTGAGAAGGTATTAAATACAACGAGGGGAAGACAGTCAGGCCTGTCATTCAGACCAGAGGACTTTGCTCTGGCCAGAGGCTGGAACTGGTGGGTATCCAATAGTTGGGTGGTGGTTGGAACAGAAAAGTTGCCACTGGGGAAGCCTTGCGTGGTGATGACCAGCCTGAGGAGGAACACTGTCCCCACCATGGTCACCACATAGCCACTGGTTTGCTTATATGTGACCATACGTACACAGGCCTCCTGAGGGAAGAACCACCTTCAACCACTGATTCCTAAACGTGCTTCCAACAGCCTGGGTGGGTGCAGTGGGCAAACCATCACTCACACATCTACTTTTGCCCAGACGGATTCTCCTACCTACACATGTAGATCTTAACTTTCTGGACATAAGTATCAGATTCTTTTATTTTCTTGTCCTAAGCCTACGTGTGTGCATGCATGTGTGCATGTGTGCTTGTGGTGGACACATCTGTGTATATGGGTGGGTCTATACATATGTGTGTACATGTATATGTGGAGGCCAGAGGTCAAAGCTGGGTGTCTCCTTCAATTGCTCTCTTGTTTTTGTAATGTTTATTTATTTATTTATTTGCAAGCAGAGAGTGGGGGAGGGGAGAGAGAGAGAGAGAATGGGCAAGCCAGGGACTTTAGCCACTGCAGATGAACTCCAAATGAGTGCGCCACTTTGTGCATCTGGATCTATGTGGGTCCTGAGGAATCAAACCCAGGTCGTTAGGCTTTGCGAGTAAGCGCCTTAACCGCTGAACCATCTCTCCAGCCCTCTACCTTATTTTTGGAGTTTCTCGCACTGAGCATGGTGAAGCTGGAATAGCTGGCCAGCAAGCCCCAGGGATCCTCCTGTCTCCATCTCCCAGTATTATGCTTAGAGGCACATGCTGCCGCACCTGGCTTTTACATGGGTGCTGGAGATCCAAACTCAGCTCCTCGTGCTTATTCAGTGAGCACTTTATGAACAAGGTGATCTTCCTGGCCCCAACTTCTCTCTTTTTTTAATAATTTATTTTTATTTACTTATTTGAGAGGGAGAGAGAGAGAATGGGCACGTCAGGGTCTCCAGCCACTGCAAACGAACTCCAGACGCATGTGCCACCTTGTGCATCTGGCTTACGTGGGTCCTGGGGTATCGAACCTGGGCTCCTTTAGCTTTGCAGGCAAGCGCCTTAACCACTAAGCCATCTCTCTAGCCCCCCCAGCCTTCTTCTTTGAACCCCTACTGGATATTATTGGCTTTGGGTGGGAGGGAGTAGTCAATATATCTGATGTACAGCCATCTCTCCTAGATTTGGATCACTGGCCTCCATAGTTGAAAATGTTGACTACAACAAACATTTACACCCCAAGGACAGAGCCACTTCATCACTAGTTGAGGGTGTAATCCTTCCGCCCACTCTGCACCCACATAATTCTTCATTCCCAGCCCTCTTTCCTATGAAGGCAACGTGAAGAGTTACTCCATAGCCGTGGAACAAAGAGACACAGAATCCAAGGCATTCCTTTGGACCAAGCTCTACAGTCCCATGGAGAAATAAACATGATAAGCATAGCATGCCATTCCTAGAAAACTTAGGATAGTTCTAGAAAACAGTGCTTTACTTTCCAGCTCCCAACAATCTGGATAAAACAGAGTAATGTCATCTTGTCTCTCTTATCTTGTCTCTCACATAACTCATGGCTCTTTTTTTGGGGCACAGCTTTTATCTTTCTTTATGAGTCTTTTGATAGGCTTTTGAAAAGGCCAAGACAAGCCTCAAATAAAAACCTATTCTAAGGGGGCCTGTGTCACTAGGTGGTTAAACACCGGTCTTCTCATTCATATTGGAGAGTTCTTGAGGACAGGGGCCATGTCTCCAGCCTCTTTGGTGAGCCCACCCCAATTCTGTAGCTAATAAAAAGATTGTACTTTACTAGGTGTGCAATGCACTTCTCAGTCAACTTGGAAGTGACTTGTGCTCATAGAAAAGGAAGAAATAGGGTTCTTCTTAACCAGTTAGGAAATACTGATCAAAATCTCTGGCTACTGGCAGTTGCTAAGCAATGAGAAATGTTTGCAAGGAACAAGAGACTGGTGATGGGGGGAGCAGCTGAGTGGATAAGAGCAATCCTGAGGCACCGCTCCAGTGACATAAGATTACCAGGGAGGGATGTCAGCTGAGAGTGGGGGGAGCGGGCAGAGCCCTGGCATCTAACTGATTCTTGGGCTTCATAGGGCATCCATCTGCAGGAAGACAGGGGTGGTGGGAGTGGCCATGGAGGACACACAACAGGTCCCATTTCACCAGACTTCAATGTGCAGAGGCAGCTGGCAATCAAGACTGGTTTGGGGGCTGGAGAGATGGTTCAGCAGTTAAGGCACTTGCCTGCAAAGCCTAAGGACCCAGGTTCAATTCCACAGTACCCATGTAAGCCAGACACACAAGGTGAAACATGAGTCTGGAGTTCGTTTGTAGTGGCTAGAGGCCCTGCTGTGCCCATCCTCTCTCTCTCTCTCTCTCTCTCTCTCTCTCTCTCTCTCTCTCTTGCTTTCTCTCAAAAAATAAATAAATAAAATAGGACTGGAGAGGAGAGATGGCTTGGCAATTAAGAAACATGCCTGCAAAGCCTAAGGACCCATGTTTGACTGTCCAGGTCTCACATAAGCCAGACACAGGTGATACAAGCATGCAAGGTTACACACGTACACAAGGTGGGCTCATGCATCTGGAGTTTGATTACACTGGCTAGAAGCCTTGAAATGCCAATTCTGTCTCTCTCTCTCTCTCTCTCTCTCTCTCTCTCTCTCTCTCTCTCTCTCTCACACACACACACACACACACACACACAAAGGCCAGTCTGTTGGGATTGCCTCAAAAATCAATCAATCAATAGATTATTTTTTTAAAAGACTGAGTTGGGTAGGGAACAGAGCATGTGAGGAAGCACCCATGTACTAGGGTAATGATTGGCTGGGCAGCATGACGGGCTGTAGGAAGGACGTGCTGATGGCTTGAAGGATATGTGATCTTCTCTTTCCACACTCACGCCTGAACTGCCTGTGCCCCCAGCCTCCCTCTTCAGCCTACTTGGCTCTTCAGATCCTAAAGCAACACCTTGCCAGGAGGACTCAAGGCCAGGCTTGGTTAGTATCCATGATGATTCATCTGTGATCGTCAACTTGACTGGATTTAGAATCACCATGGAAACAAACATCTGGTCACGTCTATGAGGGATGTTCTAGACTAGATTAGTTGAGGGGGGAAGACCCATCCTGACGGTGGGTTACAGCACCCCATGGGCTGGGTCCCCCCTCCCCCACTTCCTCCCTGCTAATGTGATGATATGATGCTGGCTGTCTGCTCCTGCCAGGTTCTCCCCTCTAAAGATGAAACTTCTCTGCAAAACTATAATCTGAAAATAAACCCTTTCCTTCCTTTAAGCTGCTTCTGGTTGGGTATTTTGCCCCAGCAATGAGATAGTAATGGATACCGTATCTTTATGATACCTGTTATCAGATGTAGTATTTCCTTCAAGTGTGAGGAGTGAGGTAAAATAGTAGCCCAGGGAGGGGGAATGTAGACACAGACCCTCCAGCCAGGAAGCACTGTCCCCCAAGAGAGGAGCCCTGTGCATTTTGGGTATGTTGGGGGGCACCTGTATGATAGGTTCAAAGGAGAAATGTCCTATCTGAGGGCCATAACATCTTGAGACAGGTGGGATTCAAAGCTAGGACTCAGGCATCCATCTACTAGGGTAATGATTGGTAATGAGATGGCTCAGTGGGCAAAATGCTTGACGCGTAACCACAAGGACTTGAGTTTGGATGCCTGGCACCTGCATAAACTGCTGGGCATGCTGGTAATCCCAGAGTTAGAGAAGCAGGGACAGGAGGATCCTTAGGGCTTATAGGGCAGGTAGTCGGGCCAAAGCAGGGAGCTACAGGTTCAGTGAAAGACCCTATCTAAAAAGAGTGAGGTGGAGAGTAGACAAAGACCCTCAGTGTCAACCTCTGACCTCCATGGGCATATGCACACATATACACTCTTACACACACACATACTCACAGATATCCAAACATATACACATCCAAAAAAAAAAACTAGGACTCCAGCATCTGGCTGTGGTCAGGTTGTGACACCACCATGTCAATGTTATTTCCCTATTTTGCCCCCACAGACCCCTTCCCACCCCCCATAACCTCCGTCCACTAAGAAAAGACCACCCTCTATGGCTTGAGTTAGAAATGCCTCCACAAGTTCAAAGGCCCCCAGTCCAGGAAAGGCTGACGGAGCTTTCTAAGGCTGCCTGTCTCTCTGCCAGCAAGACAGTAGGAACCACTTCCATCTTCCAAGCCCAGGTTTCCCAGCTCCCCTGCTCTGATGCCTCCTGGCTCGGGAGAGTAGAGGCTCGGAAGTGAGGCAGCCTGGACTTTCTTCAGCTCCTGACCGCTGGACCAGAGAATGTCCTTTAGCCTTTCAGAGCCCCCGGCTCCTGCTCCCTGAAGCTGACAGGATCACGGCATCTTCCTTGTTGAGTTTCCATGCACAGAAGTAAAAAGCCCACAGTACCTGGGTGCCCACTAGGTGGAGGCCAACATAGCCACTGGGCTTTGTCCTCAGGGTCTCCAGGGGTGAGATTGGCTCTGCCCAGAGCAGCAGCCCCTTTAACAGGCCTGTGGGGCTGCTAAGTCCTCACCTTGTAGGAATTATCTGCCAGAATTAAGACCCCTTTACAGGGGCCTGGGATATAGCTCAGCCAGGAAGGTACCTGCCTCTCATGCACGGGGACCTAAATTCAACCACCAGAACCCATGCAAAAAACCTTTGAGCCCTAGTGCTGTGGAGACAGGCATAGGAGGACAGCTGGGGTTCACCAGCCAGCCAGTCGAGCCTGATTGGTGAGCTCTAGACCAATGAGAGATCTTGTCTCCAAAAACAAAATGTGGTGGGGACTGAAGCACAACACCTGAGGTTGTCCCTTGGGGTTCAAACAAACACGCACACCCAAAACGCATGCACTTGCACATACATGAGTACCCGCACGCGCACACGCACCTTTAGGATCTGAGAAACTGAGATGAAGGAGAGTTGATCTTTGTCCTGGGCTCGGAAAAAGTGATAGAGGCGTGAGGCGACGAATATGCCAATTAACCTAATTTGGTGATAGACATAAGACATCACCTTCGTACTCCAAAAGTAAATAATCGTGTGCTGGTCAAAAATAAATCACAACCGCGCTAGGGGAAATGGCTCAGTCAAGTAAAGTGCTTGCCATGGAAGCGTGAGGAAGTGAGTTCAGATCCTCAGCACCCAGGCATGGAAGGTCATGCCTACAATCCCAGCCCTGGACAGGCAGAGGTAGGAGGAGACCCAAGGCAAGCTAGCTAGTCTAGCCGATTAGGTGGGTTCAGCAATTCAGTGAGAGGTAGAGGGGCTGGAGAGATGACTTAGCGGTTAAGGCCCTTGCCTGCAAAGCCAAAGGAGCTCGGTTCGATTCCCCCAGGACCCACGTAAGGCAGGTGCTCAAGGTGGTACATGCATCTGGAGTTCGTTTGAGGCCACTGGAGGCCCTAATGCACCCATTCTCTCTCTCCCTCTCTCTCTCCTCTCTCTCTCTCTCAAATAAATAAGAAATAAAATAAAAATAAGGTGGAGAGTAATTAAGGAAGACCCTCAACATTGACATCTGGCCCCCCACACACACATTGGCATGCACACACATATATGTCCAAGTGCATATGAACATGCATGGACACCGAATACACACATAGACATGCAAAAATAAATAAATAATGGAACACAGAAGGGCAAAGAAAGAAAGTAATTCTAATGGCAGGCCCTGAACAGAGATTGGGAAAGCGAGTTAGCCAGTGCAGGTCCCTCCCACAAAGGCCCCTTTAAAAACAGGAGCTGTGCCGATTTCTATCTGGGCGAAGAATTTAGAAGCAACAGAGGACAGCAGGACACAAGGACGGAATGAAATTCAGCTGAACTTGAACTCAGGCCAGCGGGACTGAACCTGCCTCTGGCATGACCCATTTTTCTCTCCATGGAAATTTCCCCAGTGCTGACAGCCTCCTGCCCTCCACATCTTGTCCTTTCTTCCACACCTCCCCCCCCCACCACTTCCTGTGGGGACAAGGTCTTCTCACGACTGGCAGACCCTAACCACAAGCCACCTGCCTACGACATGAAACCATGGAGTCCACACCACCTGTGGGCTGCAAAGTCCCCATGAAGGGTCTCCCCCCAGGAGTCACCCTCACGGTCACAGCTTCCCCACCCGGAGGCTGGGCTGGTCCCAGCTCTGTCACTACCGTACTGGGCCAGGGGCCATGGTGTTCGTCTCTCTGAGACATGTCCAATGCCTGCGTTCTATTAAAGACTTCCAAGGAGTCTACCAGCCCTGACCTTTCCCACTGCCTGGTTCAACCCCTTTCCCCAAAGGGATCCCGAGCAGCTCCCCTCAGCCTCCTCCGAACACTTCCCCCACATTCCATCCAAGCCAGGCAGGAAGGACTTCCTATTGCTCAATGTCATTCCACCGCCCCCCCCCACCACCACATTTTGTCTGCAAAGATGAAAATCCTAACCCTGACCCCCGAGCCCTGACCACCATGCACGCCACACAGCAGAGCTTGCACGTTAGGACTTCCGAAGCCACACTCGGCCGGTGCTCATTGCTCGGTTGTCGTTACAGGCCCAGTGATGTCCCCACTCAGATGGGGCTTTGTGCTAGGGCACTGGATACTCTACCGTGCATCCCCATAGGTGATCTGAGGTGGATGGCTTCCTTTCAGAGAAATGATGACTGGGCTCTGGAGATGGCTCAGTGAATGAAGTGCTTGCCACACAAGCATTGGGACCTGTGTTTAGGTGCCAGAAACTCACATGAAAGCCAGGCATGGTAGGACTTGTTCATCACGCCAGGGCTCGGAGGAGACAGGAGGATGCCCAGGACTCACTGGCTTGCTAGTTTTGTTGAAACACTGAGCTCTAGGTTCAGTGAGAGATCCTTTCTCAACCAGCCAGGCCAAATGTGCCAACTGGTGCAACAGTGGCATGTCTGTTATGGAGGAAACCAACCGCTATCTAATTAGACTGGAGGCCCGCTCCATGGGAGGGAATACATGCCAGATACTGAAAACCTACAACAGGGGTAGTCATGAGCCTTAGGGGTGTAACACCTGCTGCTGTCTGGCTAAATGCATATACTATGCTCACCAAACTGCCCAGTAAGCACTTCTCTTAATGTTCATACCCTTATATTAATACTACTCTCACTTTTGGTTAGAGAAGCTTCTCTTTTCAGATGGTGGTGAACATTGGGATGACTCTAAAGGCACCAAAGCACTGAGAAGAAGTGACAGAGGAGTGCTCAGCACTGAAATATCTCTATCACACCTTCCAAGGCTGAAGGTCCATTGTGCAAGAGGTGGTAGAAAGAATGTAGGAGCCAAAGGAAGGGCAGGACTGCCTACTCTTCTAGACACAAAATGGCCTGGATATCCATGACCTCACAGTGCCTGGCACTACCTACACAAGACCATCATAATAGGAGAAAAAGATCATGACATCAAAATAAAAAACTGATTGAGAGGGGAAGGGGCTGTGATGGAGAGCAGAATTGAGAGGAGGGGACATGGTGGGGAGGAAGGAATTATCATGGTTTATTGTCCATAATTATGGAAACTAAATCAAAAGTTTAAAAGACGGCTGGACAGTGGTCCAGCGGTTAAGGCACTTGCCTGCAAAGTCTAAGGACCTGGATTCGATTCCCTAGAACTCACATAAAGCCCGATGCACCGTGCTGCATGCATCTGGAGTTCGCTAGCAGCAGCCTGAGGCCCTGGAGCTCCCATTCTCCTCTCTCTCCCTCCTTCTCTCTCTCTTCTCTCCATCTCTCTCTGCTTGCAAATAAATAAATCAGAAGATATTTTTAAGTTAAAAAAATAAGGTGGTTTTTGTAGAGAACCTTATCTTTTCAGATGGCAGTGACCTTGGGATGACTCAGAAGGCATCATGGTGCTGGAAAGAAGTGACAGGAGTGCTCAGCACTGCAATATCTCTATCACACCTTCCAAGGCTCAGGGTCCATTGTGGAAGAGGTGGCAGAAAGAATGTAAGAGCCAAAGGAAGGGTAGGACTCCTTACAACGTGCTCCTCCAGACACAAAATGGCCTGGATATCCATGACCTCACAGCACCTGATACTACCTATACAAGACCATCATAATAGGAGGAAAAGATCATGACATCAAAATAATAAAAAAGAAACTGATTGAGAGGAGGAGGGGATATGATGGAGAATGGAGTTTCAAAGGGGAAAGTGGGGGGAGGGAGGGCATTACCATGGGATATTGTTTACAATCATGGAAGTTGTTAATAAAAAATCAATAAAAAAGAAAACAATAAGGTGGGGAGTGATTGAGGAAGACACCTAACATTGACCTCTGACCTCTACATGCACGTAAACCCACCCACATATGAACATACATACATACTTGTGTGTACACGCCACACACCCATGCATACACAAAAAGTGAGAGATGATTAAGGAAGGAAAAACAAGAGTGTGGTTCAGAGAAGTTCATTGCCTTGAGAAAGGTCACACACGCATGCATATACAAAAAGTGAGAGATGATTAAGGAAGGAAAAACAAGAGTGTGGTTCAGAGAAGTTCATTGCCTTGCAGAAGGTCACACAGCTCGTTGGCAGCACAGCGACCTTTAGTCCTGGTACAAACTCTACAGCTGGAAGCCGTTAAGCCACAGGGCATCTGTCCAATACTCTAAGTTGGGATTAATTCAGAATTTTCTCCAGTGTCGTGCAGATGCAGAGTCAATAACTCATGCTCCTGTGTTTCCTATGAGCTGGCCCAGGTGTTCTTGTGGCTCTGTGATCTAGTTGACCTTATGACGTGGGTATTATTATTATTATGCCCCTGGTGGTTGGTGTTATTAAGACTGTAGGAGCTTGGCATGGCCAGAGCAAAAGTACTCAACTCCACACCCAGCTAGGACTCACAAGTTAGCATTCGGACTCTACATCCAGTGTTCTTGTCACAGAACCAGAGCTGATCCATATGCCCACTTCAGTTCTTAAAAGCCAATGCCATAGCTTTGGGACATCCATATAGCCTTCTCCCTGAGTCCCCGTCCCTGGTCTAGGGCTTGCTATCTCTGTCTCTCCTTGGCCACATCCTGAGCGCCTAGTAGAAGCCAAGTGTGGAGACAATCATTTCCTACACTGTCTCACTGATGTCCCCAACTTCTTTTCTTTTTAAATATTTTACTTCTATTTATTTGACAGAGAAAGAGAGAGAGAGAAAGAGAGAGAGAGAGAGAGAATGGGTGCGCCAGGGCTTCCAGGCACTGCAAACGAACTCCAGATGCATGTGCCCCGTTGTGCATCTGGCTAACGTGGGTCCTAAGGAATTGAACCTGGGTCCTTCGGCTTTGCAAGCAAATGCCTTAACTGCTAAGCCATCCCTCCAGCCCTTTTTTATTCTTGCATGTGTGTGGTGTGCATACATGTTTGCATGTGTGTGAGTGCACATGTGTGAATGTTGGTGTGCATGTGTGTGTGTGTAGAGGCCAGAGGTCATGGTCAGGTATCTCCCCCAATCACTTTCCACCTTATTTTCCGAAACACTATATCTCACTAAACCCAGAACTCCCTCATTCAGCTCCATTAGGCAGCCAGGTCACCCCAAGAAATCTCTGATCTCTACCTCCCCAGTTCTGGAATGACAGGCATGTGCCTCTGCACTGGCTTTCATGAGGAGCTGGGATGCCAAACGCAGGTCCTCCGGCTTTCGCAGCAAGCGCTTTGCCCACTGTGCCATCTCCGCAGCCCCTGATGCCCACCCTCATCTTCCTGTAGTGACAGCAAGTTTCTCAGAGGACGGGACTCATCCAAGGACCAAGTGTCACTCTGCTTTGGGGACAGTAGTGTCTCATTCAAACCCAGGCACTTTTAAAAAATTATTTTCTTGGGGCTGGAGAGATGGCTTAGTGGTTAAGCACTTGCCTGTGAAGCCTAAGGACCCTGGTTCGAGGCTGGATTCCCCAGGACCCACGTAAGCCAGATGCACAAGGGGGCCCACGCATCTGGAGTTCGTTTGCAGTGGCTGGAGGCCCTGGTACGCCCATTCTCTCTCTCTCTCTCTCTCTCTCTCTCTCTGCCTCTTTCTCTGTCTGTCTGTCGCTCTCAAATAAATAAATAAAAATAAACAAAAATGTTTTTAATTATTTTCTTTTTTATGTGCACATGCATTAAGAGAGAGAGAGAGAGAGAATTGGTGCACCAGAGCCTCCAGCCATCGAAATCAAACTCCAGACATGTGCGCCCCTTGTGCGCATGTGTGACCTTGTTCGCTCCCTTCACCTTGTGCTTCTGGCTTACATAGGACCAGGAGAGTCAAACGTGGGTCCTTAGGCTGCTCAGGCAAGCGCCTTAACCGCTAAGGCATCCCTCCAACCCGAACCCAGGTGCTTTTAAGCCCTTTGCTAGATACTGATCTGGGAAATGGGGACGTAAGAGTAGATGAGCGTGGTCCCTTTCCTCCAGGAAGTCTCCGTGGTGACTTGTTCCTTTAGCAGCCAAGTCGACAGGCAAAGAGAATCAAGAAGGTATTCAAGAGGGGAGCCTGCTCCTTCACCCATCTCCCTACCAGGCCCCCTGGGGCTAGGGGTTGGAATGGGGCCCAGAGCTTCCGCTCGGAGCACAGGAACGTAAGCCATTTCCTGCCCCACCCACGGCTCCCCGCGCGTGGCTGGGGGTAACCTAGGGAACGGTTTGTCCAGGGCCAGCACCACAAGGGAACATCCTTGTTTTATCCCTCAGGCTACTCCGGTGAGCCCTCTGCCCACCACTTGAAGCACACCTGTCTTCTCTGCCCACCCACCTCCTCACGTGCTGGCTCATCCCCCTCCCCAGTGCCCGCCTGCAGTGCACCACGCCCTGTCCCAGCTCAAGCCTTTGCAGCACCACTGCCCCAGCTCTGCAAGCAAGACAGGCTTGGACCCCTCCTCACTTTCCCCACCCCCACTCCCTCCCCGACACTGCCTGAAAGACGCGTGCTCAGCTCTGCCCCGCACGCTTGGCTCCATTCTGATCGGCTGCCACCACGCCGTGTGATTCCACACAAGTCACCATACCTCTCCGAGCCTCAGTTTCTGCAAAGTGAAGAAAACGGGACCCGGAGAGATGTTTCCACAGCCCAGAGCACTTCCCACAGAAGCATGAGGGCCTGACGGGGTCTGAGCTGGCCGGAGGTGGGTTCCGCCCCTCACCCCAGCACCCATGCAGACAGCTGGGCATGGCCCACCTATCTGTAGCTCCAGTTCTGTGAGGAACAGAGACCAGAGGATCGCTGTGGCTCACAAAAGCGGCACGCAAACAGGATGAGTGAGAGGCTGCACCTCAAGTCAACGCATGGATGAGCAATGGGGGGGGGGGCACTGGTTGGACTCCACACGTGGGCGTGGTGCATGTGTCTTCACACGTGTACATATACCACACACACACACACACACCACATACTCACACACCACCCACATACACTAAACACAAGAACATGCAAAAAAATGGAAACTATATTAGTGCACAGACTATGAGGTTGTTGGGAGGGTTATTAGCTAATATTCTGTCTTAAAAAATATGTTTATGTATTATTTATTTGCAAACAGAGAGAGAGAGAGAGAGAGAAAGGGAGGATGGGAAGGAGAGGGAATTGATGTACCAGGGCCTCTTGCCCTTGCAAGCAAACTCCAGATGCATGTGCCACTTCGTGCATCTGGCTTTACACAGGTACTGGGAAATTGGACCTGGGGCTTCAGGCTTTGCAAGCAAGGCACCTCTAACCACTGAGAATTCTCTCCAATCCCAGCTTAGCTAATATTAGAAAATAGCCTAGTAAAAGTAAGAGCCACTGGTGGCTATAGAGACCGGCTGCTGTTCTGCTTTTGGAACTATTTCAATGTTGACATATTTCATAGAAGTTCTTTATATAATGAATGAGTTCCACACAGTATTGGAAGGGTCAGCAAATATGGCATAGGCTGAATCCAGCCTGCAGACTGGCTTTCTCAATAGGTCCTTGAGGAACACAGCCACACCCGTCAGCCTAAGCGTCAACTACAGCGACCTTCATGCAACAAAGACCTCGAGACTCGCAAGGCCAAGGACGTGTACTGTCTGGCCCATCACAGAAATGGAAGTCCTTTGTTAGGTTGATTTTATTTAATTTGCCTTCTTTTTTAAAAAAAAAAATTTATTTATTTACTTGACAGAGAGAAAGGGTAGGGGAGACAGAGAGAATGGGCGCGCCAGGGCCTCCAGCCACTGTAAAGGAACTCCAGATGCATGCGCCACCTTGTGCATCTGGCTAACGTGGGTCCTGGGGAATCAAACCTGGGTCCTTTGGCTTTGCAGGCCTTAACTTCCAAGCCATCCTTCCACCCAATTTATTTATTTCTTTTTTTGGTCATTGATAATACCACCTATCTTTACGCCACATGCATAAGAGTTGGGTCAAGTTCATATACCACATTGGTTCATCACCTGCCTTGTCTGTCCCGTTGAATCAGAACTGCTATGATCCAAACCTAGCAATGCTTTAAAAAATTATTATTGGGCTGGAGAGATAGCTTAGTGGTTAAGGCAGCTGCAAAGTCATAGGACCCAGGTTTGATTCTCTAGGACCCACATAAAACCAGGTGCACAAGGGGCCGCATGGGTCTGGATCATTTGCAGTGGCTGGAGGCCCTGGCTCTCCTGTTCTCATTCTTTCTATCTCTCTCTGCCTCTTTCTCTCTCATAAATAAATGGATACATTTTAAGAAGTAAGTGGGAGAGTGACTGAGGAAGACACCTGACATTGATCTTTGGCTTCCGCATGCACGCACACACCCACGTACACACATACATACAAATGTTCACGTACCTTACATGCAAAAAAATATATATGGGGAGCAGAAGAACCACCTTCTCTCGTTGCACGTGTCAACCTCAAGATGCACTGGGTCACATGGTGGAGGGACCCCAGGCCCGGCCCCAGAGGCCTCAGGTAGGCTCTGAGCCATGTGACTTTCTGACCGGCAGTGTGAAAACAGGCCTGGGGAGAGGGTGGGACGCTGTAGGAAATAAGGCAGCTCTCTCTCCAGGACTAGGAAGCTATTTTTAGCAGCTGCCTGTATTTTGATTTGCCCCTGTGCTCTGGGAAAGGCAGAGAAAGCAAGAAAGTAAATGCTGTTAGCCCCCGACCACAGCCCCTCTTTGCTGGCCAGGGTTCTGCGATGCTGAGGAGTTGCTGAGCTGAGAAGAGGAGAGAAGGGCTGGGCAAGGAAGGGGAGCCCCCGCCCCCACAGAGTGACATCGCATGACTCAGGGGTGAGGCTGGGAGCTGTGGATATTCTGATAAGTTTTCTCGTCTTGAGAGGTCACAGAGACTGTTGGGTTCATTTTTTGCATTACCAGGTCAGTAAACAAGGAAGGCCATGGTCGAACATTCTTTTGGGCCTGATGTGGTGACACACACATTTAGTCCCAGCGCCCGGGAGGCAGAGGTGGGATGATCACTGTGAGTTTGAGGCCAGCTTGAGATTGCATAGTGAATTTCAGGTCAGCGTGGGCTAGAGTGAGACCCTACCTCAAAAAAAAAAAATTTTGTGTTCATTTTTATTTATTTATTTGAGAACACACACACAGAGAAAGAGGCAGGTAGATACAGAATAGGCGCACCAGGGCCTCCAGCCACTGCAAACGAACTCCAGACGCGTGCGCCCCCTTGTGCATCTGGCTAACGTGGGTCCTGGGAAATCGAGTCTCGAACCGGGGTCCTTAGCCTTCACAGGCAAGCACTTAACCGCTAAGCCATCTCTCCAGCCCCCAAGTTTTTTAAAAGCTTCTTTTGGCCATCCTTCTAGCCATCCAGCCACCTGCCCATCCATCTGACTATTCATCCATCTGTCTATCATCCATCAGTCCATCCATACATACATCTATCCGTTCATCTACACATCTGCCCCTGCTTCCATCCATCATCCCTCCCTCCATCCATCCATCAATCCATCCAACCACCCACCCACCCACCTGTCAGCCTGCGAGTTACTGTCATGTGCAAAACAATTTTCTGGGTGTTTCTGACGAAGCAAACGCCCCATTCTAGGCTCCGTGCTCTACGGCCCTGTCGGGGAGGCAAGTGTTCAAACAACGGGGATGAGAAGTGGGGAGGGGGGGTGACGCTCCAGGCCCTGGAGTGGCATGACGGGGAGAGCAGCTTCAGGCTGGGGTGGTCTGGAGTGGCAACACAGCTGGGCTTCAGTGGCACATGAGCCAACAGAAGCCCAAGAAGTCATCAAAAGGAGGGCTAGAGCGAAGCTCCAAGGTCAGAGAAGGGTCAAGGACGTTGCTCTTCCCAGGCAAAGCCGTGTTAAGGAAGAGGCTGGGCATATCTTGTTGGCTTTATATCCTTGGAGCCTACGATGCCAGCTCAGGGTGGGGACATGCCAGTTGGAGTGTGTGACAGACACCAGCTAAGAAACAAAAGAAGAGTTAGGAAGCAGTACAGCTTGCGTGCAAGTTGACGTCATGGACTTCTCTCTCTCTCTCTCTCTTTTTTTTTTTTAATTTTTATATACTTATTTATTTGCAAGCAGACAGAGAGAATGGGCCTGCCAGGTTCTCCAGCCACTGTACACGAACTCTAGGTGCACGCGCCACTTTGTGCGTGGGCGCTGGGGAATCGAACCCGGGTCCTCAGGCTTTGCAGGCAAGTGCCTTAACCGCTGAGCCATCTCTCCAGCCCCACCTTGGACTTTTCTGAATGCCAAGGAGGTGATGGATATCAGAGTCATCACGGAGAAGGGGCAAGGATGAAATGCCAGCTTGTGTGTGGCGGGGGAGGGGGGCACTGAAGGGCCCTGGCAGGACACATGCCGTGCACGTAAACGCAAGGGCCCAGGCTAAGGACGACGGTAGCAAGTGGGAGCTCTTGGCCAGCCATTGGGAAATAAAAGAAAACGAATCGGAACACCCTTGGCTTAGCCTCCCATTCCAGCAGACTTCATTCAGGGCTCTTAGCCAAAAGGAAACACCCCGCACATTAGCAAGTGGCAAGGCCCCTCCTCCCCTTCACACAGACGCACTGTCTTTATTTTGTAAGAGGCAAAATGATTTTTTTTTATTATTGGTGATTTCTAAAGCGAGATTAAATGCTTGGACTCGAATAATAGAAGATATCAAACGTAGGAATAAGAAACATCACAACATCTGGGATGAACACCATATTGATGAGCTCAATGGCAATTTGACATCATGGAGAGACAGAAATTGTGAATTTGAAGACAGCATTACGAAGTAAATAAGACACAGGAAGAGAAAAACTGAACAAAATGAAGGTCAGTGAGTCCGGGATAAGGCGCGGGGTCACAGCTACGCATCCCTCCCGTGCTTCCTACTCAGGTGTGCCGCCAGGAAGCTCCAACAGCCTACTGCCTACAGATGTTACAGACCCCACTGGCCAGTTCTCTTCCTGGTCCTCTTCGCCCAGAGACCCAGAATAAAAAGCAACCTGTCACTGAGGGCAGGATCCGATCCATAAGGCCCGGACAAGGAAAGCCTGACTGTGGGCCACAGCTGAGCCTACAGACGCGGCCCCTTGATGGACCCCAGGGCCATGTTTTCTCAGCACGCGGTGCCCTCTTACGCTCTAGCTTGTCCCTCTCGGCAGCCACGGGACCATACCCTAGTTGCAAATCCTAGCACACAAGCATAGCTCGCCTCCTGGGTGGGGCAGGGAAGGGAGGGCAGGGAGCAGAGAGGCAGGGATGGGAACTGATCTGTCTCCAGGAAGGCAAGTGAGGCCGAAAAGAGAGATCTAAGATGATCTCTCACCATCATCTTCATCTCACTCGTACAATTTCTCCTCTCTTTCTTTCTCACTCTCCATCTCTCTCTCGCTTTCTGTGTGGGTGGGTGTGGTCTGTGCATGTGTGTATGTACCTGGGGGTACACACATGTGTGCGAATGCTTGTGCACATATGTGATGTGATGTGCGTGCATGTGTATAAAGGCCAAAGGTTGACGGCCAGCAATCGCTCTTCAACTTACTTCCTGAGACATGTCTTACTGAACCCAGAGCTCACTGATGCAGTTACTCCAGCTAGCCAGCTTGTCTTGGGAAATCCCTTCCCTATCTCCCAAGTGCTGGGATTACAGATGGGCCACTATGCCCACCCAACATTTAGGTGGGTGCTGGGGATTTGAACATAGTTCTTCACACTGTGCAGTAAGTACTTTATCCACTAAACCACTCCCTAGCTCCACATTCTATTGTGTTTTGTTTTTTTTTATTATTAGAAAAGAGTCATTTTTAAAAGAAAAATAAGTCTATTTGAAGAGTGGAAACAGCTCGAATTGAATCCCAATCCAGTCTCATAGCCCACCTGGTTGACCTTGGACAAGAGGGCATTGTTCCCCTGGACCTCGGTCTGCGAATGAAGAGATCAAACCACGTATTCCCCAGTGTCCTCCCTCCTTGACACTAGGAACTGTGCCAAAGAATAGATGAGGTGTTAAATGATGCTTGTTGGGCTCCATCTTATTCCAGGAGCGCCCGTTAGCTCATTATGCGTTTATTTGGCCACTTGCCCAACCACTATTGATTTTCCAGCACTTGCTACGCACCCAGCACTGCTTCTGGTGCATGTGCCGCACGTGCGCGTGCATGCGTGTGTGTGTGTGTGTGCGTGTGTGCGTGCGTGCGTGCGTGTGTGTGTGTGTATGAGCCTGTGTGGTACAGAGGCTGGAAGACAACCTCGGGGCTTGTTCCTTAGGAACATATCCATCCTTCCATCCTTTTTTCTTGAGACAGGCTCTTTCACTGTCCTGGAACTCGCCAGTTAGACTAGACTGGCTCGTCAGCGGGCTCCAGGGATCCCACCTTTCTCCGCCTCCCCAGCACCGGGGTTGCAGGGGGGACACGCACCTGGAGCCTGCCTGCAAAGGCCCTGGCGCACCCATTCTCTCTCAATCTAGTTCTCTTAAGTAAATAAATAAATATATAAATAAATGAATGAAAGAAATTAAAAACCTTTCTTAAAAAAAGCTAAACTCAGAGGGCTGGGGAGCTGGGTTGTGGGGAAAGTGCTCTCCGCACAAGCACGAGGACCTGAGTTTGCCAGGCATGGTGGCTCAGTGCCTGGAGTCCCAGCACTGGGGAGGTGGAGCCAGGGGATCCCTGCGGCTTGCTAGCTGGCTCGTCAAGCAGGTGAGTTCTGGGTTCAGTGAGAGACACCATATCTTATAAAAAATACGATGGAGAAGCAATAAAGACACCCAACGTCGACTTCTCTCCTCTATACCTACATTCATACATACCCCTTACACATATGCACCCATGCACATACAAGCATGACTACATACATGCATGCATACATAACACACAGAAGTTAAATGCACATCTACAGATGATCCTGCCCTTCCATTCCTAGGATTGACCCAAGAGAAATGAAAGCCTATACCCATATAAGACGTTGTCCTAGGGCTGGAGGGGATGGCTTAGAGGTTAATGTGTTTGCCTGCAAAGCCAAAGGACCCAGGTTCAATTCCCCAGGACCCACGTAAGCCAGCTGCACAAGGGGGCGCACGCGTCTGGGGTTTGTTTGCAGTGGCTGGAGGCCCTGGCGCACCCATTCTCTCTCTATCTCTCTCTCTCCCACTCTCCCTCTTTCTCTGTCAAATAAATGAATAAAAATTAAAAAAAAAAGAATTTGTCCTAACCAGAGATGGCCATTCCCTGTACAGGGCTGGGCCCATCAGCGTTCCGTCATGGATGGTGGAGGCGGAGTGACTAACCGTTAGGTAACGGTTGCTGGGGAAACATGCTCTTCAGTGATGGAGCCACTGAAGTTGCTCTGGTAAATGATCCCAACCAATTAGGCATCCCTAATTAAACTCAGTGGATCTCACATAAGCATAAGAAAAAAGAAGACATCAAGGTAAAGTAGGGACTATTTTAAGAAGAAGGGGTTCAATGGAAGAGGGTGGGGAGGGGGACAAGAGAAGGTGATAGAAGGGGCTATGATCAAACTACATACATTTATAAACATTGTCAATTTTTTTTTTTTTTTTTTTTTTTTTTTTTTTTTTTGGTTTTCCGAGGTAGGGTTTCACTCTAGCCCAGGCTGACCTGGAATTTACTATGTAGTCTCAGGGTGGCCTTGACCTCATGGAGATCCTCCTACCTCTGCCTCTCGAGTGCTGGGATTAAAGGCGTGCGACACCATGCCCAGCTCAACATTGTCAATTTAATGGTTGCTGGGAGAGGGGAGTCAGGTTCATCTATAGCGTAGTCACTGGTAAGGTGCCTTCCACAGTAAATAACATTAACCCCATTCAATGGGTTTTTTTCTTTTCTTTTCTTTCTTTCTTTCTTTCTTTCTTTCTTTCTTTCTTTTTTCTTTCTTTCCTTTGTTGTTTTTTACAAGGTAGGGTCTCACTCTAGTCCAGGCTGCCCTGGAATTCACTCTGTAGTCCCAGGCTGGCCTCAAACTCATGGAGATCCTCCTACCTCAGCCTCCTGAGTGCTGGGATTAAAGGCGTGTGCCACTATGTCCGACTTTCAGTGGGTTTTTTTTCCAAACAAGGTGTGTGGGTTGGAAAGCAGGCTAAGAGGTTAGAGCTGCTTTCCTGCGAAGCCTGATGGCCCAGGTTTCAGTCCCCAGGAGCACAAATCTGACGCATGTGGCTGCTTCCCGGGTAGGGCTGAACCGCTCAGCTGGGGCCCTGGGCAGGGAAGGGCAGGGCTTTCCCAGGTTGGCGAACAGTTGTGGGAGCAGAGTAAGACCGCTCCGCGCTTCCAGTCTAAGCAGGAAGAAGAAGAGTGTCAGCGCCCAGACCCATGGGAACCCTTTATGTCCCTGAAAGCGGGCATGCCAGCATCAAGTCACGCCACCCTCGGGGTACGAAGGAGTTGCCCACACACGGTATTTGGGAAACGTCACTGTGGGCCATGCAACGTCTCTATATTGTCTGCAAACAGAGGTCAGTGAAAGGTATTCCTGTGAACACGGACCAGGGACCCAGCGTTCACGGTCACCCATTGCATCTCAAGACAACCGAGGGAGAGCGGCCTCCTGACAGATAAGAACACCGGGATCAAAGCCAGAGGCTGGGGCCCAAACAAGCCCTCCTGCCAGGACTGAAATCTCAGTCCCAGTCCAGCTTCTACTGGGCTCAAAAGCTGGGGAAGGAGGGGAGAGGAGAGGCTGGGACTCTCTTAGTGAGGTGCTCCATTCCTCTTACTTGAAACCACATGGTGTTCTATCTCCCTCCCCAGCAAGCCTGAGATGGAAGAAACAAACGGATCAAATCATGTGTCTCTCTGAATGATTCCAGTGCTCCGCACTTGAAAGGGGGAGGGGGGGCTGGAGAAATGGCTCAGTGGTTGAGGCACTTACTTGCAAAACCCAGCAGCCGGGTTCAATTCCCCAGCACCCATGTAAAGCCAGATGCACAGAGTGGCACATGTGTCTGTAGTTCCTTTTCAGTGGCAGGAGACCCTAGTGCTCCCATTCTCTCTCTCTCTCTCTCTCTGCGTGCAAAATAAAACTTAATAAATAAAAATTCATCATGTCTCTAAGACATGTCTTTACTAAGAGTAAGCCTAGACTCAGTTTGTTTTTGTTTTGTTTTGCTTTTTTTTTTTTTTTTTTTTTTTGGCAGTGCCAGAGAATGAACTCAGGACCTTGAATGTACTAGGCAAGTGCTCCACCACCGAGCCACACCCCAGTCCAACCCTCTTTTTGATTCCTTATTTTGAAATAAGGTCTCACTAAGTCGCGTAGGCTGGCTTTGAGCTCACTCTGTAGCCCTGGCAGGCCTTGAACTTGCGATTCTCCTGCCTCAGCCTCCTAAGTAGCTGGGATAACAGACTTCATGCAACAGGCCAGACAGTTCAAACTTTCACACTGAAGGTTACACTTAATTATCACAACATCCTGCCAACTTGTTATGACCACTACTGTTTTTTGTTGTTGTTTCAGTATTGGGAATTGAACCTAGGGTCTTACAAATGCTAGCAAAATCTCTACTACTAGATACATTGCTAGCCCCTTAAAATATTTTTTTCTAGATTATCATTTTGAAACAGGGTCTCATTAAGTTGCCCAGGCTGGCCTTGAACTCACGAAGCAGCCCAGGCAAAACTTGAACTTGTGATCCCCTTGCTTTAGCCTCCCAAGCAGCTGGACTCACAGGCCTGCACAACCAGGTTACCAATATTTATTTTCTCATGTAAGAAAATTAAGATTCAGAGGAGGACACAGTGACTTACCCAAGGGTAGTAAAGTTCCTAAAAACATGCGAGCCTCTACCTGACTCTTTTCCAAACTCAGAAGCGGCCCCCCTCCACCAGACACAGCGCACACACGCCATCATCAACGTCAGCAGCAAGCATCCGTGGCATCTCCTATGGCATGTGTGCCCTGTTCCCTCACCTACCTCCCCATACCAGCGCTCAGAAATGAACCCAACACTTGCAGAAAGCAGCCTGGCCCAGCACCCCGGCCAGAGCCAGCCACCCGGCCACCCATCATCTCGCCACACACAGTCCCAGAAAGGTCCATGCCATCTGATCCTTGGGCATGCCAGCTGGGCACGCTCCTGGGTTAACACCCTCCTGCAGGCCGTCTTGAAACATTTAATACGTTTGGCTCAAGGGGCCCTGCAGTCTCTGCTTACCCTGGATCCTGTAAATCCTGCAGCCGGTCTTGCCTGTCTCTCTGCAGTGGCCAGCCCCGGGCACGATGTCCCAGGAAGTGCAGTAGGGCCGGCTAACCACTCCCTATGTGTTTCCAAAAATGTTACCCACAGTCCCTGAATGGGCAGGACTGAACACGAGAGAGAGAGAGACAGAGAGAGAGAGACGTTACTTTAATCTTGGTGGCTTCCGGCCCAAATGGCCTTGACCAGCCACTCAGTATCCGCTGGACTGTCCTCCACGAGCCTGCTCTTCCCTTCCTCCCCGGCCTCGCTCCTCCACGCCACGCTCCCTGGCTTCCTATCGCCGTGGCCCGCTTACTCCCTGTATCTCTCCAGGGACTGAAATTTCTAGAGGGCAACGAGCCGCTTGTTTTCATCTTCCAACTTCCCCTAGGCAGGAACTTGATGAGAACTGATTAATTAAATCAATTACTCTGTTTCCTGAATTCCTGGACCTATTCATTATAAGACACGGGATGAAAGCAATGATCTACCAAGCTTACCGAGAGACCGTGTACCCTTCATCCTTCCGTAATTGGATAGTAAGGAAAGGAGAAGGACGTCTTAGCTTTGAAAGACAGGAAGGAACGGCTCTGCTCTGTCTCCAGGGGGGTCCTCAGTGTCACCCCACTCCCATCATCACGCCCACCTCCACTTCCAACTCCTCCGCTCTCCAATCCAGCCTCACCCCACCTTCCCCAAGCAGCAGTCTTCCCGGCCACCCCAACCCTTCCTAAAGGAGCACTTCTGTCTGTTTTGTTTATACCATCGATACCTTGTTAGAATCTACTTCGTGGTGCTTTTTATTTCTTATTTTTTACATTTTCGTATCTTACTATGTTTTCTTTTGAGGGATTTTGTGTGTGTGTGTGTGTGTGTGTGTGTGTGTGTGGTATATGCACATGTGTGTGTGCTTGTAGCTTGCCGTCTGTGATGGGGTCACTCACCTATGGCGGCTGAAGTGAAACATCTGGTGGCCAGCTCCATTGTTCTACAGCCTGGGATTGTTTTGGGGCCAGTTTCTTTTAACCGATTCCAGATCCTGTGGGACTCAGGCAGTTTTCAGCGGGTCTGTGTTCCCCTGTGGGGCTGGGATTGCAGGCGTGCATGGCAGCTCCCAAATGGGTTTTTATTTGTGGGTTTGTTTGTTTGTTTGTTTGTTTGTTTGAAGGCAGGGTCTAGCTCTAGCCCAGGTCGACCTGGAGTTCACTATGTAGTCTTGAACTCACAGTGATCCTCCTACCTCCACCTCCCAAGTGCTGGGACTTAAAGGCATAGACACACCCAAACTTTTTTTTTTTTTTTTTTTACTTGGGACTCTCAAGATTCAAACTCAACTCAGTCTCAGGCCCTCATGCTTGCGTAGAAAGCACACTTGGCCGCTGAGCCGTCTCTCCAGCCCTCGTTCTGTTCCCCATCTCGATGCGGGCCTCACCAGCACAATTTCTGACACAGCACCACGTATGTAGCAGGGTCCCTGTCCTCGGAAGACTCTTCCTGCATGAATGAACTCCAACAGTGGGATGTGGAAAAGAAAGGGAGAAAAGGATTTGCTTCCCAGAAATAAATCAATCTTCCCACACACCCTGAGATCCCAGGCCCTCCCACCCTTCCTCCTCCTCAGTGGCCACTAGAAGCAAGCTGACCTTTGCCAAACACCTCCGAGAGGTGGTAAGTGACTCTCAGCAAGGGGAGAGGAATGCGCCTTGCCTTGTCTCCAAGGTCAAGTCACACCTGGAATTCCAGGTCAGCTCAGGGCATTTTGGTATCTTTTCCTTTCGTTTTTGTTTATCTTATTTTGATTTATTAAGACCAAGTAGACCTAGAATTCACTATGTAGCCTCCCCAGGCTGGTCTCAAACTCATGGTGATCCCACTTGGGAGGGCGAGAGAAGAGGATCACCATCTGTTTTTTGTTTTGTTTTCTTTAATTTTTTAGAGAGAGGGCAAATTGGCGCACCAGGGCCTCAGCCACTAAAATCACACTCTAGACACTTGCGCCATCTAGTGGGCATGTGAGACCTTGCACTTGCCTCACCTTTGTGCCTCTGGCTAATGTGGGATCTGGAGAGAGATGGAACATGGGTCCTTAGGCCTCTCAGGCAAACGCCTTAACTACTAAGCCATCTCTACAGCCCATGTTTTTTTTTAATGCTTCTTTTCTTTTTTTTTTTAATTTTTCTGTTTTATTTATTTATTTGAGAGTGACAGACAGAGAGAGAATAAGGCCGATAGAGAGAGAGAGAGAGAGACAGAGAGAGAATGGGCGAGCCAGGGCCTCCAGCCACTGCAAACGAATTCCAGACGCGTGTGCCCTCTTGTGCATCTGGCTAACGTGGGTCCTGGGGAATCGAGCCTCAAACCGGGGTCCTTAGGCTTCACAGGCAAGCGCTTAACCGCTAAGCCATCTCTCCAGCCCTTTAATGCTTATTTTCTTGAGAAAGAGAGAGTAAGGGAATGCCAAGGCCTCCGCCCACTGCAAACGAACTCGGACACACACACTACTCTGTGTGTCTGGCTTTATGTGGGTACTGGGGAATCGAACATAGGCTATCAGGCTTTGCAAGCAAGGTCCTTTAGCAGCTGAGCTATCTTTGCAGCCCCCCCTTCATTTCTTGCAAATAGCATAAGAAATCATTTTCTCTGTTTCCAGACATAGGCTCCGAAGGCTGACATTCCCTCTAGAACTCAGTCAGGACTTCCCACCCCCAAGTCCTAAGGTTTCCAAACCCTAGGAGCGGAGCTTGCATGCAGCGCTCATTCCTAACCCCGTCTTTTCTACCCTGACCTCCCAGCAAGCGTCGCCCCACGCCCTTCACTGAAGGCGTCTTTCTCAGTGTAGGGTGACGAGAACCCTAACCCATCTCTTCCTGGTACCGTCACCATGGTGCACCACCTGTTTGCATCCTGTCTCCTCCTGTGAAGCCCTTTTCTCAGGCCCTTCAAGAGGGCTTCAAGGTGTGAGCATGTGAATTATGACCCACCTACCGCACTGCCCCTCCTCTCTCTAGCTCCTTTGACTCCTCCAGACCTGAAGACCCTCTCCCAAGAAGATCTATTCCAGCTGACAAGCACCTGGGCAGCCCCCCCTTCCTGCCAGAACTCTTCCTGCTGCCTTCCTGCCTCCCAGCATCCTGGTGTTTCTCTCATCATCAAGTATCAGGCAATCTATTGCTTCTTGAATTACAGGTCACCCTTCACTGTGCTGAGACCTTTTCCATCAGAGACAGCTGTGCACTGATTTAGCAGGAACGCTGGTGTGAAGTACACAGCCTATTAGATTGGCCTGAATGTCTGCCCCTCTCTCCCTCTAATAGGTCCCTTCATCTTATCGCAGACTAATTCATTCATGCCTGACCACACTAGAACCTTCCTTTGCCTCTTACCTCTAACTATGTCCACTTCTACTCAAGCACGCCTATGAAACCCATTCACCCACCTCCCCCAAGCTGTCTCTACGTTATTCCCCCCATTCAGGCCAGCCTCGACTTTCTCTGGGAATGCCCCCCCACCACCACAGCTGCAAGGTTCAGAATTCCAGAAGTATCTTTAACTGGTCCTATGCCCAAGTGGTACTCTATGCCAGGCACAGATGATGCACTGTCTCATTTAATCCTCGTGAGAAACTCGTTCAGGGCTGAAGAGAGGGCTGTCAGTAAACAGCTGGTTGGGGAAGCGTGAGGACTCAAGTTCGGAACCCCCAGCCCCATGTGAATTCTAGGCGTGGCAGCCTGCCTGTCATGTCATTCCAATCCCTTGGCAGGTAGAAATGGCGAATCCCCCAGGACAAACTGGATGGTTAGACCAGCCAAATTGTGGAGCCCCTGGTTCAACTGAGAGATCCCACCTCAGTAAGTGAGGTGGAGAGTGAGTAAGAAAGACATCCCCAACATCGGCCTCTAACGCCCATGTGCACGTGAGCTCACATGTGCACCCACACACGTGTAAACGTGCATACACACATGGGCACACACCACAGACCCAAGCCCACAAACACAACTTTTCAGAGTACGTGCTAGCATCCCAGTGCTCAGGGCAGTGGAGAACGCACAGAGAAGTCAAACCGGCCGGCCAAGGTCACCCACACGTGACCTTCTGAGCCAAGAGCACAGGTGTACTTTGACAGGCAGGCCCAAGCTTCCATACGCCTCCCCTCTCCTCCCTCCCCGACACACACACACAGCATTCTCCAATTACAGAGTGTGGCGGTCTGATTCAGGTGGCCCTCAGGGTCCCACAACCGGCTACACCAGCACCTGGACCCTAATGCAAACTAGACTTAGCACAAGCTGTAGGTGGGCCCGGGGGTGATGGGTGAGGGGTGTGGGGTGGGGGGTGAGGGGCCCCAGGATGAGCAGCTTGTCCTGGTTTGCCAGGGATGTCAACACTTGAAAAACTGCAAGTCTCACTTTCCAAGAAGCTTCTCAACCGAGACAAACTGCAACAGGTGGCCGGCCTACCAACCTGTGACATTCATAAACACCTGTCTAGGCAGGTCACACCAGTTTGTAGGCAGCTTGCCAAGCACTGGAAACATCCAGGCTAAGAGTGTCTCTACCGGGCTGGAGGGATGGCTTGGCGGTTAAGGCGTTTGCCAGCAAAGCCGAAGGATCTGGGTTCAATTCCCCAGGACCCACGCAAGCCAGATGCACAAGGGGCACATGTGTCTGGAGTTCATTTGCAGTGGCTGAAGGCCCTGGTGTACCCATTCTCTCTCTCTCCTTCTCTCTCTCTTTCCCTCCTTCTCTCTCTAAAATAAATAAATAAAATAAAGTAAATATATTTTAAAAAAAGAGAGTGTCTCTACCAGTCAGCCACCTCCTCATCCATCGCCCACATTCCCTCAAAGTCAGACCTCACCTGACTACCTCACAATGTGTCCCAAGCCAGTAATGGGCATGTGTTTGAGGGTGCACATGCACATGTATGTGGATATGTGGAGATCAGAAGACAGCTACAGGTGCCATTCTATAGAAATTATCCTTTTTTTTTTTCTTTTTTTTTGAGACAGGGTCTCTCACTGACCTGGAACTCGCCAAGTAGGCTGAACTGGCTTGCCAGGGAGCACCAGGGGACCCACCTGTCTCCACATCCTTAGCACTGGAATTATAAGGATCATCACATCCAGCTTTTACTTGCATATGTATGTGTGCAGTGTGTGTACATATGTGTATATGTGTGCTGATGCTTGTGTGTGTTCATGTGTATGGAGGCCAGATATTAATGTCAGGGGTCTTCCTCGGTGGCTCAGAGAAGAACCTCACACCTGTTTGGCTACACTTGCTAGCCAGCGGTCTCCAGGTGTTTCCTGCCTCTGTCTCCCCAGTACTGGGATCACAGGTGCATGTTACCACGCCCACCACTTTACGTGGGGTCTCGGGATCTGAACTCAGATCCTCATGCTTGCACGGCAAGCACTTTACTCACTGAGCCCTCTCCCTACCCTCTAGCTTTGTAAAATATTTTATTTGTTTGTTTATTTGAGAGAGGGGGGCAGATAGAAAGAGAGAACGGTCACGCCAGGGCCTCTAGCCTCTGCAAACCAACTCCAGACGCACGCGCCACCTTGTGCATCTGGCTTGCGTGGGTCCTAGGGAAATTAACTCTACACCCTTAGGCTTTGTAGGCAAGTGCATTAACCAGTAAGTGATCTCTCCACACACGCCCCCCCCCCTGAGCTTTCTCTTGTGGGTTCTGGGGATCAAACCCATGTCCTCGAGCTTGTATGGCAAGCACTTAATTGACTAAACCACACCCCAGGCCTAGAGCCATTTTGATAGTAGCTAACACCCATGGCGTGTCCCTGTCCCTCCTAAGGGCCAGGTGTCATCCTAGGTGTCTCTGGTGTCATGACTCGGTTCACAAGAAGTACGTGTGGCTGTGTTCCCTGGTGTCAGCCGGAGGAGCTGGAGCCAGAGGCGGGCAGAGCTGGCGGGACTCCACTGTTCATGGCGAAGAGCCGTACCTAGAGCCAGGGCAGCTCACTTAGCAGCCCACATGCTTCTCACCTTCAGGCTCTTTGTGAACCCCTTCTGTGGCGGTCTGAATAGATGGCCCCCAATATATTCAGATTCTTATTTGTGTAGTTTCCATCTGCAGCCACCTGGCCGAAGGCCATGTTACTGGGTGGATCTTCAGGTGTGGTGGTGGGTTTCAGATTTCAATCGAAAGATATGCAAAGTGTGCTGTACTTTGTGGCTTTTGGCTTGTGCTTCTCTCTCTCAGCTTGGACCTGGGAAGGCAGGCCAGCTCCTTTTGTCCACTATGGAACTTCCCCTGGATCTGTAAGCTTCAATAAATATCCCTTCCTCCATCACTGTGCCTGGTCTGGACGTTCATCTCAGCGAACCTGAAGCTGTCTGCTACACCTTCGAAAGGGCTTCGCATTTACTAAGGCAAGTCAGGCTTCGCTGAAGGAGCTAACTGCCAGGATTGAGCTGGTGGGAGAGGACTGAGGCTCTGAGGCCAGTACCCCAGAGCGCAAAGCAGAGGAGGCTGATCCCGAATCCCAGGCAGGCAGCCGTGTTTGCTGAGCATCGGGCTTGAATACGGCCTCTCATGGCGCTCAGCAGTGACTCCTTAAGGTACACGTGTTGGGGTGGGGGGTGTTGTGTAGCTCATACACGAACACTTCTCAGGCTTCACTTCAGAACCCATGGGGAAGTGGGCCCAAGAAGCAGACAGAGGTCAAGGGCAGCCTGAGACTACATAGTGAATCCCAGGTCAGCCTGGGCTAGCGCGAGACCCTGCCTCAAAAAAAATAAAAGGAGCCAGGGCGTGGTGGCGCATGCCTTTAATCCCAGCACTGGGGAGGCAGAGGTAGGAGGATCACCATGAGTTCGAGGCCACCCTGAGACTCCATAGTGAATTCCAGGTCAGCCTGGGCCAGAGTGAGACCCTACCTCGATAAACCAAAAAAAAATAAAATAAAATAAAATAAATAAATAAAAGGAAGAAGAAGAAGAAGAAGAAGAAGAAGAAGCAGCAGCAGCAGCAGCAGTAGGCAGGTGGGCGGTCCAAATAGCAGCTGTGGGCTGGGGCGATGACTCAGTTGGCAAACTGATGCCCACCGCCCCACTCCAGAGATGGGGAGACAGGTAGACAGCTGGGCAGACTGGCTAGGTAGACTCATCAAATTGATGAGCACCGGGCTTCAGGGAGCAGGCGGGTTCCAGTGTGGTCAGAGGAAGACACGTAACGTCTGCCTTGGCCTCCACACACTCGTGCATGCATCACTGCCTACACACATGCGCCAACACATATTAACTCGCATGCACACATGCATGCACTCCACACACAAAAAAAATTAATAACTTAAGGGCCATGATTCTGAGAAAGCAGTTGGAAGTCTGGCTTTAGATTTCTGGCCGGTGGATTTGTGAGCGAGGCCAAGTCACACATCCGATCACTAGCACACTTACACAGGACCTCCCTCCGCCCCACAGAAGCAAGCTCCTGACCTCACCACCAAGAGCGTGGGCCAGATGCATCCACCCTGCGGGGGGGGGGGCAGATCCAAGAGAAGGGGAGGGGCCGCTTGGAAAGACCAGCTCATCACTTCTCCCGGAGTCACAGGTCAGGCGCCTCGCCTCTTCCCCGAGGATGGGATGGGAGGGAGAGGGCCAAAGGCCAATAGCGAAACCTCCCCACTTAAGTTCCAAGACACCCCTAGAGGCGCCCTCTTGGCCTGGAGGCAGAAGCCGAGCGTTCTTATTTTGCACAAGTTAACTCAGGTGCCGCTGAAGTGTCCCAACAGTGGACGGTACAGATGTGCTCTGTCTGTGGGCGCATGAAGCCAGGGAGGCCCCTCTGATCCTGTGGATTGAGACTACTCCTATTTTGCCATGGGGGAGCAGGGGGGGGGGGGCAAGCGCTCAGGAAAGGAGGACCTCTCCTTGTGCCCTGAGCTAGTCAGCAGAAGAGCAAGAAGGAGCGAAGGCCGGGCTGGAGAGATCGCTTAGCGGTTGAGCACTTGCCTGTGAAGCCTAAGGACCCTGGTTCGAGGCTCCATTCTCCAGGACCCACGTAAGCCAGATGCACCAGGTGGCGCATGCATCTAGAGTTTGTTTGCAGTGGCTTGAAGCCCTGGTGCACCCATTCTCTCTCTCTCTTTCTCTCTGCCTCTTTTCTCTCTGTCGGTCTGTCACTCTCAAATAAATAAAAATAAACAAAATTTTCAAAAAAAAAAAAAAAGAATGAGCAAAGGCCATCAACAAATAAGCTTGCGTCAAATCTGGGGTGGGTAGGGAGGTTTTCAGCCAGGTTGGAGCCACATCAGCAAAACCAGTGGCTCTCAAACATCCCACCGGCTCGTGGAGGAGCTGCAGTACAGCCATCCCTCACCCCCAGAGTGCCTGACAGCAGAGAGACGTCTCCCCATAGCTGGGAACGCTCACCAGCCCCTGCTGGCCAGCTGGGCTTTGCCACCACGACCTTATGACAGTGACCTGGTATTCTCAGACGCTCTGGGGCTCTGGAGCTCTCTATGACAATGAGCTCACGTGCTCTTGTGAGTTGAATGCCCCTGAGGTGATGGGGCGTGGGCACACCGTAGGTCTTTCCATGACGCTGTTAGTTAGGGATGGCTGGAGGAGGCTTTGGGTGCAAAGGAGACAGCAGACCCGGGGGGGGGAGGGTGAGCAGCACCAAGTCCTAAAGGATGCGTGAGGGGACGTGAGGGAAAGTGGCACAGGGGCCGGGAGGGCACAGAGTGCGGAGGACGGGGGTCTGTCCGGAAGAGGGGCTGGGATTCAGGCACCCAAAATAGAGCTTCCTTCTCTCCAACCCAGCAATTTCCTCCCTCCCCTCCCCTTCTCCCTGGGCCACACTCCACATGCCTGTGTCCAGACTCATTTGTTTAAACTACCCCCCCGCCCCCACCCCGGCCCCAGAGACTCAAGGAATCTGAGCAATGTTTCCAGCTCCGAGTACTTCAGGAAAAGAAGGGCTTCAGGAAATCAAAAGAGGGTGACCCTCCCTCTAGACCCGTGTCTGTTGTAGGGCTTTCAAGCCTCCCCCACCCCCCCCCACAAGAGATAGCCATCCCGATGGAGCACGCCATGGCCACTTGGTTAGGATCGCCAGATGAAGCGAGACATCAACAGTGGACAGAAAACCCGGCCCTCTTGGCCATTTCTGCTGACTTCCAGCCCTCCCCGTCTTACAAGCCTGGCTTCAGTGCTGATCGGCTTGTCTTTCCCCATGAGCCTCGAATGGCTTCATTCATTCATGTGCCGCTGTCCCCCGAGGATCCCACCTGTGACTAGGCACTGGGATACTGCGGGTTTCCACTGTGAAATCAACAGAGCGCCCGCCCGTGACAGCGAGCGCCGGTTCTACAGCCGAGGTGATGGGAGCCCGAGCAGTCCTTGCAGAAGGAGAGCCCTTTGGGGCTGGGGACACATAGGTCAATGGGCAAAGTACTTGCCATGCACGCAGAAGTGTCTGAGTCCAGTCATCAGTGTCAGCACACTGCAATCCCAGGGAGGCAGACACAGGGCGGCTGAGGGACCTCTGGGGCTCCCTGGCCGGCTAGATTAACTTGATTGGTGAGATCCTGGTCAATGAAAGACTGTCTCAAAAAGAGGCGGAGAGCCAGGCGTGGTGGCGCACGCCTTTAATCCCAGCACTCAGGAGGCAGAGGTAGGAGGATCGCCGTGAGTTCAAGGCCACCCTGAGACTACATGGTGAATTCCAGGTCAGCCTGAGCAAGAGAGAGGCCCTACCTCAAATCAGAGACAAAGAGACAGGGAGAGACATAGTCAACTGCCTAATTCGAATCTGCTCCTCCTACAGATAGATGTTAGAGACTCCTTAAGTCCCAAGGCGTATTTAGCCACTTATTTGACGCTGGGTCAGGCACCGAAGCTTCACGACCATCTCAAGCAGCCTTTATCTACTAGGCACTGGAGACAGGAAGACAAAGGAAACGCTTCCCATGGGCATAGAGCTTGGGGTCTAATAGAAGAGCCAGACATGCAAAAGATCAAGCATGCCACCATATGGGAGGCTCACAGCGATGAGTTTAAGACATACGGTACAGCTGGCTACTCGCTAACAGGACACCAGGGAAGGCTTCCTGGAGGAGGCAGTGCCAAAGCTCAGTCATAAAGGGGAGAAGCAGGGACTGGAGAGATGGTTTAACGGTTAAGGCGCTTGCCTGTGAAGCCTAAGGACCCAGGTTCAATTCTCCAGGTCCCACATAAGCCAGATGCACATGGTGGTGTATGCATCTGGAATTTGTTTGCACTGGCTAGAGGCCCTGGCGTGCCCATTCTCTCTCTCTCTCTCTCTCTCTCTCTTTCTCTCTCTCAATATCTAATAAATAAATATAAATAAATCAGAAAAAAAAGGTTTTAAGAGGGAGAAGCAGGCAGCCTGAAAGCGACCCTATGACATTGGCTTGCCTCCTGTCACTTCGGGTCATCTTATTAACTTCTGACTGACTTGGATTCCTTCCCTCCCATCCGCCTGCATCTCAGAACCTCCTCCTCCCCACCCCACACCACCACCACTGAGGCTTCTGGAAAAACATTAGCCCATGCTCAGGTTTATATAGTGAGCTTGTTGTGGCTGGATCTTCCCTTCCTTTTATTTAGAATTAACGTTCCGCTGCCAGTTATGTGGACGGTGATGGTAGAATAAACACTGAACCTAGGCTGCTAGAAAGATGGCTCCGTAGTTAAGGCACTGGCCTGCAAAGCCTAAGGACCAAAATTTGATTCCTCAGGACCCACATAAAGTCAGATGTACAAGGTGGCATATGCATCTGGAGTTGCTTTGCAGTGGCTAGAGCCCCTGGTGTGCCCATTTTCTCTCTCTCTCTCTCTCACTGTCTTTCTATCTGCCTCTTTCTCTCTCTCTCTCTCAAATAAATAAATACATAAACTATTTTTTTAACTTAAAAATATATAAAGCAAGAGTTTATTTCCAAAAACTTGCTTGTAAGCATGAATACCTGAGCTCCGATCCTCACCACTCACACAAAGCCAGAAGCAGTGCCATCCCAACACCGTAAGCCCAGCGCTACTACAGTAAGATGAGAGGAGGAGACCAGAGAGTCTCCAAAGCTCACGGGCCGGCTAGCTGGCAGCAGTAATCAAGAGACCCTGTCTCAAACCAGGGAACAGGCAAGCACTGACACCCAAGGTTGTCCTCTGACCTCCACACATGTCCCCCACATACACAAAGATTTTTTAAAAAATATTTTATTTATTTATTTATGAGAGAGAAAGAGACACATAGAGAGAAAGAGAGAATGGGAACGCCAGGGCCTCTCTCCATTGCATACAAACTCCAGACACGTGTGTCCCTTTGTGCATCTGGCTTACGTGGGTCCTGGGGAATCAAACCCAGGTCCTTAGGCTTCGCAGGCAAATGCCACAGCTGCTAAGCCATTTCCCCAGTCCCAAAAGATTTTTTTTTTTAAAAAAAAAGAGACTGGAGAGATGGATCAGAAGCGAAAGGCACTTGCTTGCAGAGCCCGACAGCCTGGGTTCGATTGCCCAGTACCCACGTAAAGCCAGATGCACAAAGTGGCACGTGTGCCTGGAATTCTTTTGCAGTGGCTGGAGACCCTGGCGTGCCCATTCTCTTTGTCTGCCTCTTTGTCTCATTTTCTCAAATAAATAAATATTTTTTTAAAAAGAGTTTATGTCCCCTTTTATGTTTAGATGAGGCCCCGACACCCCTCCTTGGCTTTTCAATTTCATGCAATTGAGAGCTAAGCGGAGTTTTTATATTTTGCATCAGGGTCCCCAAGTAACTGGAAAGGAGCTGCTGTTGACAGAAGAGGGGGCGGGGCGTCGTCCAGCTTGGGGACTGTCGGGTCACAGTTGTGCCAGGCTCAGCAAACAGCGTGACAGCTGCAAGTCAAAGGCCTCTGTCACACTTTTGTGCAGCATAGCCACTGAACGGGCAGCCAGAGAAAAACCACAGTGCCCCAATGAAAGGGCAGAGAAAGATGTGGCCTGCGTATCCGTGAGACAGAAGGGAATTTGAAGATCAACAGGGAAGAAGATTTCTATGACAACACGCAGGGCGGGTCCTTAGGTCTACTTCCGTTGAGCCAATGGCCAACAAGAACCAGCCGCCCACCCTCTGGGGACCCTGTATGTTCTTCTCCCACTACATCTCCAGTTACTGGAGCCGGCTAAAGCACCTGGGCCCGTGACTCCCTTCTGAGTGGCAGTAGAGGCCTCAGCAAAGGAACAGAGTTGGGAACCTGGAGCCTTTAGATTGCGACTTGGCTCTGCCTCGAAGTTTGCTTTAACACTTCGGAGGGTGACGTGACGTCTTGGGTAAAAGGAGGGCAGGAACAGACCTGGCTGGCCATGCAGTCATGACACGAGTGAAGCGTTCAGTTCAGAGTGGTGCTACAACATGCCAGATACAACGGATTTCTGTTCTGTTTTGTTTTCGGGGCAGGGTCTCGCTCTAGCCCAGGCTGACCTGGGACTCACTCTGTAGTTCCCAGACTGGCCTCTCGAACTCACGGCGATCCTCCTACCTCTGCCTCCCGAGTGCTGGGATTAAAGGCATGGGCCACCACTGCCATTTTACAATGGATTTTACAAGCAGGGTGTTTCTCAATATATTTGCCCCTTGGAGATCCAAGAAATTAATTTCCCCCTTGCTTTTCGCTTCTTTTACCTTCCTAATATTAGAACTAGTCCGGGACCTTCTAGTCATAGAAAAGGAGAAAGAAAAAGTGACAGTGGCTTGGGGAATGGGGATAACACTGGCAAGACAACAGAGGACCTAATGGATAGTACGAGGAAAAGGCAGTCAATGAGCAGTATTTCATCCCTTTTCCACCTCCAGGATGGTGTCATTAGGAATAACCCAGGGGGTGGCATCCGGGCTCCTGGGAGAGGTCCGGTAGGAAGCTGCCCGCTAGCTGTCCTCGGGGTCCCATCTACAGCCCTCACCTTCCAGAGCAGCAGTGGCACGCCTGAGCCCTTCACAGGTACACTGAGGTCCTGAGCGAGCCAGGAAGCCCCAAGCTTCAGCAGTGTGTGTCAGCAACATCCTCAAAAAGCTCAGGCCCTGACCTGACCTGGCCCCTTAGGGTCTATCAGCACAAAGGCCCAAGAAGCAGGGGGAGCATTACTTGTCAGTGGAGATCTGAAGTAACTCCCCAGCCCCAAGGCCCTCCGCTGGCCATTGTAATCTTCACTGGGGACACAGGAGAAGTTCCCACTGGGTGTCTGCACTCTGGTTTCATGGAGTCTCTACCCACAATAGCTGTCTTTTCTTTTCCTTTCCTTTCCTTGCTGTTTTTTTTTTAAAGATTTTATTATTATTTATTTATTTATTAGAGACAGAGAGAGGGAGAGAGAGAGAGTGAGGATGGGCATTCCAGGTCCTCCAGTCACTGCAAATGAACTCCAGATGTGTGCGCCACCATGTGCATTTGGCTTACGCGGGACCTGGAGAATCGAACCTGGATTCAAGTGCCTTAAACGCTAAGCCATCCCTCCAGCCCTCCTTTCCTTTTCTTTTCTGAGACAGGGTCCCTCTATATAGCCCAAGCTGGCCTCAAACTCCTGTTCCTCCTATATCAGCCACCCTGATAGCTGGTGTGTACGGACATCAAACAGACATTGATGTGCCTTTACTAGCACAACTGAAGGCTCCCATGGCAAGTCACCCATTATATGAAGTAATTACCTTTCCCACGCATCATATCTACTACATCATTAAGTCTTCAATAAAAGCGAGTTAGAATCATTTCAGTAGCTTCACCATAACTAACAGACTGACAGGGAGGGAGGGAAGGGAAGAGACACGAGCAAGAAAATGTTTCCTTCGTTTTATTTTTCATCCCCCTCCCCCCCCCCCACCCCCCCCCCCCCCGCCAAGGTAGGGTCTCACTCGAGCCCAGACTGATCTGGAATTCACTATGTAGTCTCAGGCAGACTTCGAATTCACAACAGTCCTCCTACCTCTACTCCTCCCCCACCGTTGCTGGGATGAAAGGCATGTGCCACTACGCTCAGGTGCTTCTGGCATTTATATGTGAATCTTTAGAAGGCTTGAAAAGAACAGGGACAACAGGAGAGGGAAGGAATGTGCCCTGAGGACACACCTGTCCCCAACTTGAATTTTACTACCTCCTGATTTTGAGAATTCTTCTCTCTCCCAGGTTTAACTATAATGACTGGCCAGCCCCTCTGCCCCACAGAGCTTGGACCTCACCTGTGCAGATGAGATCTTGTAGACGTCCCTACTCACTCACTACCATGGCCTGGCCAGGAGATGACCATGAAGACTCGGGACACACAGGCCAGAGTACCTGCATGCCGGTCCCAACGCCTCTCCTGCCTGTGACACCGTGCTTGGCAGGCTGTGTGACCTTGAAGAGTGGAGCAGGGCTGCTGGGAGGAAGTCACTAGCCATGGTCCTCTCAAGGTCATACCCTCTTTAATCTGGTTTCCACGGCTCCGTTTGCCAACATGTGAACAGCTCTGCCACAGGCTCCCACTACCACGTGTGACATGCATCCCTCTGAAGCCCTGAGCCAAAATAAGCCATTCCCCCTCTGAGTGGCTCTGTCAAGAGCTTTGTCACAGCGATGAGAAAAATGACAAATAATCTGAGTTTTCTCCATGTGAGGATGAGGACGATACAACCTGCCTTACCAGGCAATGGTGGGGAGGAGAGAGTCACACCTGATAATTAGGGAAGCAGCAGGGACCTGGTGAGCACCAGGTAGGTGTTAGTTAAGCATTCATCATGTGAGAAAATACCCAAAAGAGCCCACTTAAGGGAGGGTGGACTTATTTTGACTACCACTTTCAGAGGGATTTATTTTGACTCAGTTTCAGAGGGATTTATTTTGTCTCACAGTTTCAGAGGGATTTATTTTGTCACACAGTTTCAGAGGGATTTATTTTTTTAAGAATTGTAGTCAACTTCTTTTTTAAAAAAATATTTTACGTATTTATTTATTTATTTATTTGAGAGAAAGAGAAAGAGGGAGACAGACAGACAGACAGACAGAGAAAGAGAGAGAGAGAATGGGTGTGCCAGGGCCTCTAGCCACTGCAAGCGAACTCCAAACGCGTGTGCCCCCTTGTGTATCCGGCAAATGTGTGTCCTGGGAGATTGAACCTGGGTCCTTTGGCTATGCAGGCAAATGCCTTAACCACTAAGCATCCTTCCATCCCAGAGGGATTCATTTTGACTCAGAGTTTCACAGGGTTCATTCCACTATGGTGGGGACAACATGGTGGAGCAGAGCAGCTGACGTCATGGTGACCAGAAAGCAGATACAAAGAACACTTACGTTAGCTGTCTTTCTCTTTTTTCACCTTCTATCCCAACCTATGGGATGGTACCACCATTCCTTCCCCTTTATTTAGTCCTGGAAACCCCCTCATGGACATATCCAGAGGCATATCTCACCAGTCTCCTCGATGCTCCTCAATCCCATCAAGTTGACAGTCACAATTATCTTGCTTATTATTTATTGGAGAGAGACAGAGAGAGCAAGAATATGAATCAGTGCACTAGGGCCTCTAGGCACTGCAAATGAACTCCAGATGCATATGCCACCTTGTGCATCTGGCTTACATGGGTCCTGGGGAATCCAACCTGGGTCCTTAGGCTTTATAGGCAAGTACCTTAACCACTAGGCAATCTCTCCAGCCTCATGATTCTTACAGTGTGGAAGAGGGCACACTCTTTCCACAAGGCCTTCTGTGAGTGTTCCGCAGAGCTGGCCCTCTCCCAGCTCTCTGTCTGCACGTCATCGCTACTCCCTTCATTTTTCACACACCCAACACCATCTGAGACACTGTAGACTTTTAGTATTTACTATCTCTCTCCCCTTAAAATATAAACTCCATGGGGTACCCTTCCCATCATTCATTGCTGTCCCTCCAGGGACTAGGATGTCTGCCCTTATCTTCAGGATGAATTATGAACGTAACAACTGGTTAAACCTGGACAAGTTATGAAACTCCACATGCCCCAGTCTACTCACGTGGTGCCTCCCTCATGGAAGAGGGGATTGCACGACGTGCCCTGTGAATGTGGCCCTGGTAGGTGGTCAACAGATGGTGGCTACTTGGGACCAGTGTTGAGCTGACATAGGGCAGGGCCTGAAAGAGTTAATCCCTGGCTCTTCTCTAATCCCCCATCAAGGTGAGGGTGAGGGTGAGGATGGGCTGCAGGGCCCCTGGCAGCTGTCCAAGTGAGGGGGTGAACGTCAGAGGTGAGTTGCCTGCAGAGCTTTCCTGACCCTGAAGTGGTCTTGATGCAGGCAGCTAGACTCTCCCCCGCCCTCCCGTTGAGAGATGCTGCCTAGGCCTAGAGCGTTTGGGAGATCTTGAGCTGAGTGATGGGAACCTCAGCGTTGCTGTGTCCCACGCCACATCCTGGCCTTGGAGGAGGTGGGCCCGAAGGTCTGGACTTGCTTCCCAGCTATTCCCTAGCGTCTTGCTCTCCTGCCAGCTCAGCTGGGCTGCCTGATCTGGAGGGCTACAGGGGCAAGTTTGTTCCCCCAATATCACTTTGTGCCTACTTAGGACAAGGAAGGCACAGGGCTCAACATATGGAGGGCCTGGACTCGGAACACAGCTCCATGAACTCTAAAGTCCATCTGGCCCCTGCCCTGGGGAGGCTATGAGGTCAAGGGTAACTGAGCTTCTTGTGGTCAAGTCACAGAGAATGCCCCTCCCACTCAGAGGTTTCTGGTATTTCTCCAACTTCTCATAATACTCTAGTGTATCAGAGGACATGGCTTTCCCTGGATGATGCAGAAAGAGACGCAAACACACACACACACACACACACGCACGCACGCACGCACGCACGCACGCACACACACACACAGAGGCTTTGCTACAGACGAAAACAAGATAAATGAAACTCAGCACTTGCCCCCCTGGCATCCTTCATTCCACAGCCATCTAGGGACCCCGACTCTGTGCCCTTGGCACTGAACATAATGAGGGCACAGCAGGAAGTGGCTCTTGCTGAGGAGCCGCAGGGGAGGGGCTAGGGTATTTCCATATTGCTGCACCCAGGACAACAGACAAGAGCACAGATGGAATCTAACTCAGTCTGGGCAGGAGGGAAAGTGAGATGTTAGAAAAAGGCTAGCTCCGGGCACTGGAGAGATGGCTTAGCGGGTAAGCACTTGCTTGTGAAGCCTAAGGACCCCGGTTCAAGGCTTGATTCCCCAGGACCCATGTAAGCCAGATGCACAAGATAGCACATGCATCTGGAGTTTGTCTGCAGTGGCTGGAGGCCCTGGTGTGCCCATTCTCTCTCTCTCTCTCTCTCTCCCCCCCTCTTTCTCTGTCTGTTGCTCTCAAATAAATAAATAACAATAAACATGCCCTTAATTCCAGCACTTGAGAGGAAGCACTCGGGAGGCAGAGGTAGGAGGACTGTTGTGAGTTCAAGGCCACCCTGAGACTACATAGTGAATTCTAGCTCAGCCTGTTAGAATAAGAGCCTTCCTAAAAAAAAAAAAAAGAAAAAAGAAAAAAAGAAAAAAACACACTAAATAATAAATAAAGAAAAAGTCCTATTTTTCAGAATGGGGAGATGGATCAGTGGGAAAGCACTTGCAAGCAAGCACGGGGCTCCAAGTTTGGATCTCCAGAGCCCACATAAAGCCAGACACAGCAGCTCACATCTGTATTTCCTCCGTACCGACAACAAGGTGGGAGACAGAGACAGGAGAATCCCTGAAAACCACCGGGGCAGCTATCCTGGTGTTGGCAGTGGAATACAACAAGAGACCCTGACTAGAAAAGATAGAACGTGGGCTGGAGAGATGGCTTAGTGGTTAAGGCACTTGCCTGCGCAGTCTAAGGACCCACCTTCGACTCTCCAGGTCCCACACTAGCCAGATGCACAAAGACGAGGCAAGCGCAAGGTCCCACATACCCACCAGGTGGCGCAAGCGTCTGATGTTCGATTGCAGTGGCTGAGGCCCTGGCCCACCAATTCTCTCTCTGTGTGTCTCACACTATTAAAAAAAAAAGAATGTGAGGACTGACACCAGAGGTTGTCCTCTGACCTCTACATGTGTGTTATGGCATACATACTCATGCACACATGTGCACATGCATGTAAGCACACACACACACAATTCCTATTGTCCAATATCCTCCTGAAAAACTTCACAAGCCATATATATATATGACAGGTGCCAAACAAGGTGCCTCCCAGCATCTAGCGTAAGTGGCCTTCAGGGGACAAATCATGTTTCTGTGCAGTTTCCAGGGTGCTGTCAGCTTTGCACACACAGTCCCAGCACTCCCTCTGCCCGCCCAGGTCACAGCTGCAGGGGCACGCATCACTGCGGACAATTCCCCAGGAGCTGGCAGCTGGTGCCAAGATGAGCGGTTCAGTATCCACCCCCCAAACAGGGTTCTGCTTTACTTGCTACCCACAACCAGTCCCATGCGACATGCCCAGCCCTCTCGCCCCCCCCCCCCCCCAGCTCCCAGGCTTCTGCGTGGACCACAGTGTACGAAGCGGAGACACGGGCAAGAGTGACCAGTTCAGACAGCATTCCGTGATGGTGATCCCCGACTGAATGATTCAAACACTGGCCAAATCTGACTTCCTTCTTAGTGAAAAAGTAAAAAGTTTCCATCACATTATCTCATACGTTCATTCATTCGGCCAGTATTTAGTGAGGATCTCCTATGTGTAAGATGTTATTACTGGGATTATGCATTGGTTTGCATGTCTGTGTTGCCTCCAAAATTCATCCACTAAAAATCCCCAATCCCTGTCATGGTGGTACCAAGAGACAGGGACTTGTGAAAGTCATGAATGAATGAGCGCCTGGACAGTGGCTCCAGGGAACCAGCTTGGACTCTTCAAATTCCTCTGTCCCTTCTATGATGTGAGGACACTTAGTTCTTACTAGGCACCTTGATTTGATCTTAGACTTCACAGGCCAAAGATATACATTTTTGTGGTCTACAAATTATCCAGTCCATGATATTTTGTTACAGTAGAATAGAATGGACTAAGGCAAAGACTGCAAAATTGAGCCTATCCGATCCTTGAATTCTGGAAGCTTACAGCTCCTTGGAATTTAGAACGGTGTTTCTCAGACCTTGTGCTGAGTGTGCATCAAGAGCCGTTCTGAGGGGTGCAGAGAAAAAGGGTTATCTTGGCTACCGGAAGCTGTGGGGGATGTGGAAGGGTGAGAAGACATCTACAGAAGTGAGGAAACGTGAGTTGAGTTTCAGAGATACCTAGGTGTCCCCCAGGTATGAGATCAGGAAGTGGAAGGGTGAGAATACAGAATGCGAGAGATGGTAGGGCTGGGGAGATGGCTTGGCAGTTAAGGTGCTTGCCTGCTAAGCCTAAAGACCTAGGTTGAACATCCCAGAACACACAGAAGCCAGATGCACATGGTGGTGCATGCATCTGGAGATCATTTGCAGTGATAGAAGCCCTGGCATGCCCATTCCCCCCCCCTTAAATAAATAAAAATAAAATATTTTTTAGAAAAGAATGTGAGAGGTGGTACAGGCAGAGTTTGGACAGCTAGGGTGAACATGGCTGAGCAGCATCCAGTCCTCAGGTCATGAAGAAATCTCTACTCAGATTCTGAAACTGGGCCTGGGATTTTCCAAATTCCCTTTCGGTCCGCTAAGAGATTCCATGCTTAAGCAAAGAAAGTCAAGGGGAACACACTTCAACTTCACATGAGGAGAGAGAGAGCTCCGGTATGGGGGGGTCCCAAGGAAAAATGTTGGGGAGCACCTTCATTCATTCCACTGCCCCTAAATGCTGAGACACCTCCACAGACCCTCTGAAGCCTGAGACATCTCCACAGACCCTCTGGAGCCTGAGACACCTCCACTGACCCTCTGGAACCTGGGACACCTCCACTGACTATCTGGGGCCTGGGACACCTCCACAGACCCTCTGGAGCCTGGGACACCTCCACTGACCATCTGGGGCCTGGGACACCTCCACTGACCCTCTGGAGCCTGAGATACCTCCACTGACCCTCTGGAGCTTGGGACACCTCCACTGACCTTCTGGGGCCTGGGACACCTCCACTGACCCTCTGGAGCCTGAGACACCTCCACAGACCTTCTGGAGCCTGAGACACCTCCACAGACCCTCTGGAGCCTGAGACACCTCCACAGGCCTTCTGGAGCCTGAGACACCTCCACAGACCCTCTGGAGGCTGAGACACCTCCACTGACCCTCTGGAGCCTGGGACACCTCCACAGACCCTCTGGAGCCTGGGACACCTCCACTGACCTTCTGGAGCCTGGGACACCTCCACTGACCCTCTGGAGCCTGAGACACCTCCACTGACCCTCTGGAGCCTCGGACACCTCCACAGACCCTCTGGAGCCTGGGACACCTCCACTGACCTTCTGGGGCCTGAGACACCTCCACAGACCTTCTGGAGCCTGAGACACCTCCACAGACCCTCTGGAGCCTGAGATACCTCCACAGAACCTCTGGATCCTGAGACACCTCCACAGACCTTCTGGAGCCTGAGACACCTCCACAGACCCTCTGGAGGCTGAGACACCTCCACTGATCCTCTGGAGCGTGAGACACCTCCACTGACCCTCTGGAGCCTGAGACACCTCCACAGACCCTCTGGAGCCTGGGACACCTCCACTGACCCTCTGGAGCCTGGGACACCTCCACTGACCCTCTGGAGCCTGGAACACTTCCACTGACCCTCTGGAGCCTGGGACACCTCCACAGACCCTTTGGAGCCTGGGACACTTCCACTGACCCTCTGGAGCCTGGAACACTTCCACTGACCCTCTGGAGCCTGGGACACCTCCACAAACCCTCTGGAGCCTGGGACACCTCCACTGACCCTCTGGAGCCTGGAACACTTCCACTGACCCTCTGGAGCCTGGGACACCTCCACAGACCCTTTGGAGCCTGGGACACTTCCACTGACCCTCTTGGGCCTGGGACACCTCCACAGACCCTCTGGAGCCTGGAGCACCTCCACTGACTCTCTGGGGCCCAAGGCACCTCCACTGACCCATACACAGAGAACAGAGTTTGGAGGACTGCTATCCCCTAGAGAAACCAAATGCCATTCCACAAACCCAGCCCCAAACATCTGGCTCTGGGAAAGACTGTTCCCTCTGCTCCTCAGTGGTTGAGCCTCCCCTCTGGGGAACCCACTCCCTTGTGTGAACACAATGGGCTCCTCCTTTCTCTGACGTGACCTGCAGGGGCCTCCCACACCACTGCTGTGGGGGACGGGAATGGTGCGTAAGATGTTGAGAAGGGAGATGATTGTCACGACCAAGACCAGTTTACAAGTGAAAATACTGAGGCCCCAGGGGCAAGCCACTTTTCCTCCGGGCCAATGCGTGCCTGAGCCATGCCCTACGTCCCACCCTCTCATTCCCTTCCTTTCTTTAGCTGTTGCACACAAGCTCTCATTGGTGCTTGGCTTCCCTTGGCTTCCACAGGAGATCCTGTATGTAGCAGAAACAAATGCAAAAATACAATGCAACAATAAATAAAAAAGTAAAGCTGGAGAGATGGTTTAGCGGTTAAGGCACCTTGCCTGTGAAGCCCAAGGACCCAGGTTCAACTCCCCAGTACCCACATAAGCCAGAAGCACATGGTGGCACATACATCTGGAGTTTGTTTGCAGTGGCTAGAGGTCCTGGCATGCCCATTTTCTCCCTCTCTCCCCTTTCCCTCTGTCTGCTTGAAAATAAATAAAAAATAGGGCTTGAGAAATGGCTTAGCAGTTAAGGTACTTGCTTGCAAAGCCTAAGGACCCATGTTCAACTCTCCAGGTCCCACATGAGCCAGGCACACAGTGACACAAGCACACAAGGTCGCACATGCACACAAGGTGGCGCACATTTCTGGAGTTAGATTGCAGTAGCTAGAAACCCTGGCACCTCCACTCTCTCTCTCTTTCTCTCTCTCACACACATACTCTCACTCTTTCTCTCATTCTTGCTCACTCACATAAAACACAAATACTTTAAAAGAAAATAAATAAAAATAAAATTAAAAAAATTAAGGCCAACCATGCTGTCTCACACTTATAATCCCAGCACACGGGAGGCTATAGGGATATCGCAGTGGCTTCAAGGACAGCCTGGGCTACAGAGTGAGTCTATGCCTGGAAACCAAATGCGCTGGGGGTGCAGCTCAGTTAGTGGAGCGCTTGCTTAGCATGCATGAAGGCCTGGTTTTGAGCTCCAGCAGCATAAAGACCAGGAGTAGTGGGGCCCACCTCTAATCCCAGCACTTAGGAGATGGAAACAAGAGGATCTGAAGTTCAAGGTCATCCTCAGCTACATAACAGGTTGGAGGCCAGCCTGGGATACATGAAACCCTGTCTCAAAATAGAATGAAAAATTCCCCAATTTTGAGCCAAGAGCCATTATAGAATGTTTCCCTTAAATGTTATGAGCCTGGCTAAGGTCCAAGATATATAGCTTCTCTCTTCAGAGGAACTTCCATAACATTCTAGAAACTAATTCATGACTTTTTCTAATCTTTATTTCAGATTTCCCCTTTGAAGCTGGGCGTGTACTTAGAAATCTTACAGAAAAGAAAAGGTGTCCCTTACATTCATTCGACCCCTTAGTGTGCTCCTCCTGTTCCATGACTGATTTTCACATATGTTTTCCTATATTGTTATGTGTAATACTAGCATCTTGTGCAAAGAAAAATCAGCAAAAGCAGAAACTAGAAAAACCAGTTTAGGCCTGGAGAGATGGCTTAGCAGTTAAGGCACTTGCCTACAATGCCTAACAACCCAAGTTCAAATCCCCAGTACCTACGTAAAGCCAGATGCACAAAGTGGTGCATGCATCTAGAGTTCGTTTGCAGCAGCTGGAGGCCCTGGCGAGCCCATTTTTCACTGTGTGTCTTACCTCTCTCTCTCTCTATTTGCAAATAAATAAATAAATAAATAAAATATTTAAAAAAACAGCTTAGTGGGCAAGGTTTTAGATTTTAGGAGAGTTGCGTAGTGCCAGATAGGGTTTCTGGAAAAGAGGACCCAGTGGTCCGTCATACAGCAACACAAGCAATCACTTAGGAATGCTGTTAGAAATGCAGAGAGTAAAAGAGCGAGAAAGAGGGAGAGAAGAAGGGAGGGAGGGAGTGAAAGAGAGAAAAGAGCATGCTTGTTAAGACTCCCTGAGATGACCAAGCTCGATTACAGATAGCTAGATCACCTTGGAGACAAAACTCTGGGCACATCTGAGGGATGGCAATGGTCTGGATTGGGGTAACTGAGGAGGGAAGACTCCCCGCACGAGCTGTGGGTGGCAACACGTTATGGGTTGAGGTCCCGGACAGAATAAAAAGGAGGAAGTGAGCGGAGAACCGGCGTCCATGCTTCTCTGCTTCCTGGCTGCAGAGATAATGTGACCAGTGTCTGCAAGCTCCTGCTGCCACGTGTCCCCCACCACGGTGGACCGTACGCCCTCGAGTCATGAGCCAGAGTCAACCCTGCCTTCCTCAAGTTTCTTTCATTAGATATTTGTCACGCCAATGAAAAAATAAAAATAATGAGTCCTTCCAAAACACCCCAAAGTCTTCTCTTCAGCTTTAGAACATTCCAGATATCCCCACCTTTTGGAAGCATATGACTCGCAGAAGGCAGGGAGCCGGGTGAGTCCGAGTTACGGAGACCGTTGTCAAGCAAAACATATTTGCCACCAACTGTTAGCTTGTTGGTCCAACCATACCAGACACCAAGAGCTAACCATCCAAGAACTTGCTCCTGGGCGTCTCCTCCCCACTCAGAGCAGATGCCAATCAGCACTGTTATTTGTCCCCGTCATCTTCGAGGGTAACCACGCCGCCAGTCAGCGGGTAGAGGCTGATCCAAAGCAGCCCAGCTTCATCATGCCAGGCGTGACACACACCTTCAATCGATAGCTACCGACACATCCACACCTTCAGGGCGTGTGGAAAGTCAACTCCATTTCCTGTGCGAAACTGGAGCCTGATAAAGCCTGGGTGATTGTCACTTGTAGCCCAAGACTGGTTCTCTTGACTGCCCCATCCTGCCCAAGAGTCACCAGCATGAAGTCACGCGGTGTTCAGGCTAGGAACTGCTTTCCGGCCAGAGATGTGCGGTCCAGCTGTGTCGGCAGGCGTGTGCACACCCAGAAAGGATGAGTTCACTGGACACTCTGCACAGACACCTGGTACAAGGGACACTGTGGTGCAGGGCAGTCCCGCCTGTGCTCCTACAGTTCCTAGAGCCCAGTGACCAACGACCAGTGACCCACACGGTCAGAGTGAAGCTGGTGGCTGGGGCCCAGCATCTCCTCCCGGGCAACAGTAAGAGCGTGGGCAGATGGGCGAGTGAGCATCTTGTGAACTCATAGCCAGGCTCAGACAAGCGCCCTCTAGGAAGAACTGGGCTTCTTTTATAAAAGGACTGAGCCACTATTTCCTCAAGGAACCTAAGCCCTTGCTGGATGAATCCTCTCCCCCCCCCCGCACACACACACACACACACACACACACACACACATGCATAGATGCACACTCCTGTGTGTGCACACACATCCTCCCCATGAACGAGTTCCGACCCTGAGCAAGGCACTGTCTGGCAAGGGGAAGGTCAGATGTTTGGGCCTCTAAAGCCATCTCAGGTCATTTCTCATCACTGTCCTTTGGAAAAAGATAACAAGTCGTAAAAAAAAGTTTCTCCTGTCTCTTCTATTCTGCCCTGAATAATCTCTCTCCACAGCCTTCGTGCAGTCCAAGCACATCCTGGAGAGGGAAGAAAGGGTAACTGAACTTGTCCCAGGCCTGGAGCTGGTTCCCAACAAGGAGACTTCCTGTCCCAGTCTCCTGCCAGGGAGGCATCGGTGGCCCCCCCCCCCAGTTCACCCCACCCTCTTCCGGCTCGGCCTCTATGCAGGTGCTGGCCGGCCTCTCCTGCACGCCGACACGAGCCCCTCTGTCCCCCATCCGCAGCACCGTCTCTGTCAGGAATGGGGACTTGTTTTCTTAATTCACTGAAAATGCTAACATGCGAGCCCGGGTGCTGGCAGGGGCCTGGCCTTCGGTAGCTGCTAGAAAAGATTCTTGCTTTGAAATCTGGATCTGTATCAGGGCCCCCACATGGGATGTCAAAACAAACTGGGACACTTGATCTTGGGGCGCAGGGGTTGGCGCCAGCTCACGTTACAGGGCCAGTGATGGATTTAGCTACAGGAATCTTTAGTGGTTGACAGGTGATCAGATTGGGACTTCCCAAAATGGCACAAATGGAGGACCCCCACCCCCACAGAGCCCCCCCTCCCCCCACTGCAGTACCAGCTCGAGGGAAGAAGAGGGGAGGTCACTGGAGTTTTGCTAACTCTGTTTCCTGGCGGGCACTGAGCTGGGGGTGGAGGAGGCAGAAACAGACAAGTCCCGCTCATTCCTGCCCTTGGGGAGATAAGGAACAAATGACTGAAGTGTCACATGAAAGGTCCACTTCATGGGAAAGAGAAGGAAGCCATGCGGTGTTGTGCTAGTGAGGACCAAGGGACCAGAAGATCACTGCAGGACGCCGAGAGGAAGCGTGGGACATGAACAAAGGGTCAAACCCGGGAGGAGACAGCAGGTAGGATGAATGAGGTAGAGGAGGAGGAAGGACATCCCAGGTGGGAGAGACTACAAGGACAGAGGCTAGGAGACAAGAAAGAAGAGAGCCTCTTCAAGATGGCAAGGTTGGGGTAGGGATGCAGCTCAGTTTGGTAGAGCACCGGCCTGAAGTGTGCTGCATCCACACTGCTACATAGACCCGGGTGCGTGGTGCACATCTGCAATCCCGGGACACGGAGGGATGGGGAGCCCAAGGTCATCTCTGGATACATGCAGAGCTCCAGATAACAAGAAAGGTGGGCTGGCGATGCCCCGCGGCTAGCGGTCAGGGCCCGAGCGTGCTCAGGACGAGGCGACTGTAAGCATAGAGGGGACGAGGCCCATCATGTGCAGGTCATGAGGAACCAGCCGGGATTTCAGCACGTGACTCCTTCACGCACGTCCGGAGCGCAGCCCCGGGGACCCACACAGCCAAGCCTGGCCCTAGGTGCTTTTGCAACCCGGCCACGTCCATTCATTGACAGATTGCCCACGGCTACTTTTGGACCAACAGGAAAGCTGATGGCTGAGACGGTTTATGGCCCCCAATGCCCAAGAACCTATTCTCAGGATGTCTGCAGGAAGTGTTTGCCGATTCCTAATGTAGAAGGTAGACAAGGAGATCAGTCAACCGAGCACACAAGCCAGTGCTAACACAGTGGGTCGTGTGCAGACTGTACGAATGCCCACAGCAAGACCCAAAAGCATGGGAAGGTTGCCTGGGTGAGGCGTTTCCCATCTCCTGCCTCCTATACGGGCAGCGTCTCCCAGCCAGAAGGGGTTCTGCTTGCCCAGCGCCATCTAAACCAGGAACCGGGCCAACCTAATGTTCCCTGGACACATTCCTAGCGGCTGGGCCTGAGTCACATACACAGCCCCCTACATCAGGGATGACACCACAGCCATCCCACCTGTGGTGCTTTCATTCAGGTGTCCCCCAAAAACAGGTGTTCCGAATGCTCGGTTCCCAGCTGATGGATATTTGGGAATTAACGCCTCCTGGAGGGACTGTATTGTTGGGGGCGGGCTTATGGGTGTTATAGCCAGTTTCCCCATGCCAGTGTTTGGCACACCCTCCTGTTTCTGTGGTCCACCTTATGTTGGCCAGGGGGTGATGTCCACCCTCTGCTCATGCCATCGCTTTCCCCTGCCATCGTGGAGCTTCCCCTCAAGCCTGCAAGCCAAAATAAATCTCTTTTTCCCAGAAGCTGCTCTTGGTTGGGTGATTTCTACCAGCAACATGAACCAGACTGCAACACCACCTAACAGCTGGGCCCTAGGGACAGCCCAGAATCTGTGAATGGCCGGAGGGCATGGCACCCGTTCTTCGAGAGGTTGTCACGGTGTCCCAGGAAAGCCCACACGTCAGCCCCCAACCTGAGCACAAGCCGTCCCTTCTGCAGAGGCCCACCCAGAGAGGAGCAGCAATGGTTTGTGGGAGTCAAGGACACTGCATCTGAAGCAGGGGACCTGGTTCTCAGTTCGGGATGCTGTTCTCGGTTTTTCTGGGCCTCTGGTCTGGGCCCATCCTGGGTCTGGATGTGACGTTCACAGCCTGCTTTTCCCACTCAGGTCCATCTCTGCCCAGAGGAGAGAGAACATCACATTGTGTTCTCTTGTGCCTCCCTTGCTGCAGAAGGATCAGTGTGGCCTTTGTGAACACTTGGTACGATGGGGCTCCTGGCCTGATCCCAGTTGAAGAGACAAAGCACTCGGAAGTGAGACGCTGGGATTCTAGAAAACTGCTCAGTGCAACACGCATAGAGACGAGCAGCTCACGTCACCAGTACAGTTAGTTATACAGGGGTCTTTTTCAGTTGATTCAGAACTTCTATTTAGAGTATTATTGGAATGAAAACACAATGTGGCATTTCTCGGGAAAAAGCCCATTCTTGCTAGAGTTCCCAGACCTCGGAAAGAGCAGTCTTGCCCTCCCCCACAAAGCTCTCTGGGCCCAGTGTGAAAGACGCTGGCTATGAGGGGGCAGTGAGGACCTGGTCTTTCTAGTTAGGTTGCCCTGGATCCTCGTCCATCTCTGTCTACAAAAATGTCTTTGGTGACCACCACATGGCTCTCACATAGGAGACCATCAGCTCAGCTTGTTTTAAATTATTTTATTTTGCAGCTGGAATGCAGGGGTTTAGGTATCATTCATTCTGACATTTTCAAATTCAATTTGTTTTTTGCTGATTCCCATCCCCCAGCCCCGTCTTCTGTCCCCCAACCCTCCTCCTCCCCAGTTCCACTCCCCGCCTCAGTATCTTCCTCCAGCGTCTGTTCAGTTTGGGCTATGCACCTATCTTTATGGGTTTGGTCCACATTTGCACTGTCTATAGACATACTTACAGATGTTACAAGCTAGGGTGCACATATCAGAGCGCGTGACTTTGGTCCTTCTGAGTTTGGGCCACTTTGCTTAAGATGATTCCTTCCAGGTCCCACAAATTTCATAATTTCATTTTTCTTTACCCATCGGTTCAACGTGGTTGAACAAACAAATGGATGGCTGTGGAGGTTTCTATCAGATGTCCCCCATAAACTCATGTGCTCTGAATGTATGGTCCCCAGCTGATGGCCACTTGGGAGGGGGAGCCTTGCTGGAGGAGGTGTTGCTGGGAATGGGTTTAGGGGTATTAGAGCCAGCTCCCCCTTGCCAGAACTCCATCCGCTCTCCTGCTGCTATTGTCCACCTGATATTGGCAAGAAGAGGATGTCTAGCCTCTTCTCTACCATCTTTTCCCTGCCATCATGAATCTTCCCCTGGAGACTTTAAGCCAAAATTTAAACAACAATAAAAAAAAAAAAAGCAGAGTTCCCCCCACCAGCAGCTTTTGGTGGGTGCTGTGTCCTGGAAACGAGAAAGTAACTACAACAATGGGTTATAACATGAACAAAGGTATCTGAGTCTTGGCTCTTCTGGTTACCAGCTCTGTGTACTTAGGCAAGATCCTCAATCTTTGTGCTTTGGTTTCTGTAAAATTTAGAAAACTATTCATGACTCAAAGAATTCCTGTAAGCATTCAATGAGAGGGTAAGCCCTTGGCTCAGGGATGGTTACATTCAAGACGCAGAATGAGTGGTAAGGGCCACTGCGACTTGGCAGAGGTGGCCTTATTCCCACACACAAGACAGCTCTCCAGATCTTCACACCCTTTCGGTGGTTCCTTTTGCCCATTTTCTGTTTGCTAAATCGCCCGTAAAGTGCCTGGCCCAGGGAAAAGTGAAGAATTCCTCTGAGAATTTCTCTGATGAGGAAGCCTTGGCCTTGGGCGTGAGCCAGATCTGGGTTGCTGTTTTCTTACGCCTGGCTCACGGCAGACTGTCCCTTGGTACGGACCTCAGCCTTCTAAAGCGTACCTGGACATTCAAGGTCTGGGATTAGTGCTACGAAGATCAGGGCTAGGGGACCACTTGCTCTGCCCAAGGTGGAGGTCCTGGCTCGGTCCCATTGCCCCCATGTGGGTCTGTCTCCCATGCCCTTCCTGTGCCAGCTCCTACAGCGTGGGCCTCCCCCGAGGCCACGCTCCCAGGCTTCAGCAAGAACAGGCCCTCCATTCTTCCCGGCCCTTGGCAGACCTGCCCCATCCCAGTAAGGCACTGCCCACAACAGCTGTCTTCAGTGCAAGGGGACACCGTGGACCCCTGTGGAGGGTCTGGGGAGCAAGTCTGCTCTGTCCACTCGACCCAGAAGGTAGAGGAATTGGGCCGAATGCTCGGCTGAGAGAGACTCACAGAGTTAACTCACTTGACCCCACAAGGCCACAAGCAGCATTTCTTTTCAGGCGTCTTCACAAAGATCCCCGAGGCCCTTACTGACCACACTTTGTTTACCCTAACTGAAGGCAAAAATCTACCATCTGCCCCTGATCTTCAGGGTTTGGGACAAATTCCAGCTGTGCCCAGATGTCAACCCTCAGCTCTCTGTGGCACTGACAGGAGAGGCCAGGGCCATCCCCAAGTGGAAGGGAAGCCCAGCCCCCACCTCTCACACCTCTCACACCTCTCACATCTGCCCATCCCACCCCACTAGGAGGAGTCCCCAAAATGTAACCCGGCATCCACATTCTGCAATCCAAAGGACAGGAAGTGATGAAGTGACATGAATTCCTTTCACTCATCAAGTTCATTCAGCTCTTTTCCAACTTTGTTTTCAGGGCTTCCGGGCTCAGTCCTCAAAATGGATCCCTTTAATCCCGGCACTCAGGAGGCTGAGGTAGGAGGATCTATATGAGTTGGAGGCCAGCCTGAGAATACGTAGTGAGTTCCAGGTCAGCCTGGGCTAGAGTGAGACCTTACCTCAAAAAAAAAAAAAAAAAAAAAAAAAAAAGCCGGGCGTGGTGGCGCATGCCTTTAATGCCAGCACTTGGGAGGCAGAGGTAGGAGAATCGCTGAGCGTTCGAGGCCACTCGTGGGCAAGAGCCAGGGCTGGGTGCTTAGAACCTTGAGCGGAGGGGGGCTGGGTCTGTGGGTAAGAAGTCCTTCAGTGGGTATGAATTCCTGGAGTATGTAACTCAATGGCAGGACACCTGTCTCTGGAGGATCCTCACCCAGATCTAGCCCAGAAGTAACCCAGCTGCAGCTCAGTGGTCCCCAGCAGGGGCGGTACAGCTGGCTGTCAGTCACAGGGGACATGGTGTGTGGCTGTCTTTCTTAAAGGGATAGTCTGCCTGAGAGCTGGGGGAGAGCAGGGGAAGAAATACTAGGAAGAGAGGGAAGGGAAGGAGAAGGATGAAAGAGGAGAAGGAGGAACAAACAGAAGGGGAGACAATCCTCTCCGGGGGAAAACTAGCTGGGCAGGAACCCATCCTGGTACAGAGGGTGACAAGTTTGTGGCCCTTCCTGAGTCATGAGACGTGGAGGCAGAATGTCCCTTCTTCAAGGGCACCTCCAGTTCAGGGCCAGGCTCACCCATGGAGGGACGGCAGCGTGACACCTGGGGACTAAGACAAAGGACTCGCTGTGTGCCAGACAGCCTCCCAGGTGCTGTGTAGCAAGGAGCTGCTTTAGCCCTGTTCCAGTTACCTTCTCGTCTCTGGGACAGAACACCTGACCAGAAGCAGCTTATGGGAGGAAAGGGTTCATTTCGGGCTCATGGTTTCTGGGGGAAGCTTCACCACGGCGGAGGGGGCTGGCTCACTTCAGCATCCGTCCCTAGCAGAGACACCACCAGCCACCAGCCAGCTGTACGTGGGTACTGAGGAATCCAACCTGGTCCCTCGGGCTGAGCCATCTTCTCAGCCCGAGCTTTTTAAATAAAAGTAAAACAACAGTATTTTTCGTGCAGGCTCAGTGGAAATAAAACGGGTTGGGTTTGGTTTGGTTCGAGACAAGGTCTTACAAGCTGACATGAGACTCACTCGCTGTGTATCCCAGGCTAGCTCTGAACTCACTGTGAGCCTCCTACCTCAGCCCCCTGGGTGTTAGAAAGGTGTCAGCTACCACATCCATCTTAAATTCAGTTTTTTTTTTAAGGACATACTACATAAACTTCAGTTAAGCTCAAATTCCTTATTTGCTATCTGAGTTCCTTCATAATCTGAGCACTAATTTCCCGCTACAGCTTCCCCGGCTTCTCCCCACCCAGCTACCAAGCCATGTGACTAGAGGTTTCTGAGAGCCTCCACCACTCTGCTGTTTACCAGGCCTCGTCTGCTCTCAGGGGTGACATTCCCTTCCTATAAGGACCTTAGCGTCTTTTGAGACCAGACCTAATCGTTATTCCTGTGATGAACTTTTTTAAAAGATGGTTTATTAATTTTTCATTTATTTATTTAAGAGAGAGAGAGAAATGGGCATGCCAGGGCCTTCAGCCTCTGCAAATGAACTCCAGACACCTGCGCCACCATGTGCACCTGGCTTATTGTGGGTCCCTGGGGAATCGAACCTGGGTTCTTAGGCTTTGCAGGCAAGCGTGCCTCAACTGCGACCCCCACCCCCAAGGCTCTGCCCTGTGCTATGGTTTGAACGCTCACACCGCCCCCCAGGACTTAGCTGCACCCAATGCTATGCTGGCATTAGGAGGTGAGGCCTTTGGGAAGTGGCTAGATCGGGAAGGTGACCTCGGGGGTGGAGCTTGTGTCCCTGTAGGGTGCCCTCCAGAGAGCTGCCTCCCCCCTTACACCCTTCGGGATGATAGCCCTGCGTACACTGAAAAGGAGAACCGTCACCATAAGGCAGGTGTGCAAGCCCGTTCATCTTGGGAGTCTGAAACTTCCAGAACTGTGAGGAATATGTTTGCTAACTTCGCCTGGCATTTTGCCATAGCAGCCTGAAGTGAGGACGGCACCACCCAGGGGTATGTTGCTAATCCCGACATCGCTTTGTTCCAACTAATTTCAAGTCTGTTCACTCTTAGATTCCAGACATACAACATCAAACATATTTGCAGAGTACAGTAGCGTAAGATGATAATAATTGTTTGAGACCATATATGGTTTTATAAGCCTTGTTAAACATCATCTCATTTGAACTTTATACCAAGTGGCCTAGGTGAGTGTCGGAAGTGTATTAGGCAGGACAATGTGGTACTTGATGTCCTTGTAACTCAGCCATTTGGCTTGTTCAAATGTCTTTGAAGGGTTGGCCAGGCTCCCTGCCCCATTTTCAGGTCGTTCTAAGTTGTGGTCCCTGCATTCTGCATGCCTCTCAGAGCATGCGGTCTCCACCCTCTCTCCTCCCAGCTAGGTTTCTAGAAGCCCAGTTAGCTGGAGTGGTGCTTTCCAAGCTGACACAGGGACCGGTCTCTCAGGCGGTACGTGCAAACATGGCCAGGTGCTACCGAGGCTGCAGTCTCATATTAGAACTCGGAACCAACCTGCCATTCCAGTGAGGGAACCCGAGTCAGAAAGTTCTAGCAAGACCCAGCCAGGCAGCCATGTACAGGTCTAGCATCGGAGGCAGTGGGAGGAAGCATGGATCAACAGTATCGCACAAAATGCCAGAGCCAAAAGAAAGCTTGGAGGTGCCATTGCCCCCGCTCCCCTCCAGATAGCCCGGAAAACTAGAGCCTGGACCGGGAAAGGACTTGTCAGAAAAACAGAGGGAGATGGTGGCAAAACAACAGCTGGCTCCCGGACCCTTTCCAGAGAGCTGAATCCAAGAAAGAAAAAAAAGGCAATTGAATGGGTTAGTACCCAAAGGAAGTCCTAAGGGCCACATGCACTTGCAAAGCATTCTTCTTGAGTGTTAGCAACGATCATAATGACTCGCAGCAGAAAGAAAACGGCAAAGGCAAAACAGAGGGCTCGGGACATGGCTCAGGGGGCAAAGTGCTTGTCATGCAAGTGTGAGGACCCGAGATCGATCCCCAACACCCACAGGAAAGCCAGACACCGGTGACATTATCCCAGTGCTGGAGAGAGGCAGAGACAGAAGAGTCCCTAGGATTTAATGGCTAGTCTAGCCCAAGCCGTGAGCTCCAGGTCCAGTGACAGATTCCTGTCGCAATAAATCATATGGAGACACCCAACCTTGACCTCTGGTGTCAACATGCATGTGCGCACACCACACAGGCACCCGTATCCACATGTGCATCCACACACATATAAACATGTGTACATATATGCACATGAGAAAAAAGAGACTAAGGGACAGCAGAGATTTCTCAGTGGTTAAGGCGCATGACTGAGAAACCTAAGGACCCAGGTTCGATTCCCCAGGTCCCACACAAACCAGATACACAAGGTGGCACATGTGTCAGAAGTTCATTTGCAGCGGCTGGAGGCCCTGACGTGCCCACTCTCTCTCCCTCTCTGTCTCTAATAAATTAATAAATCTTTTTTTTTTTTAAGAGAGAGAGAGAGACTAGGGTTTGGGAGGTGGCTCAGAGATTAAAAGCACTTACCACACAAACCTGAAACTCGGGGTTCAGATTCTCAGAACCCACAACAAACAAGATTCACGCAGTAATATGTGGTGTTTTGAACGTGTGGCCCCACAGATTCTGCCATTTTTGATTAAACTTCCTACTTGAGCCCCTAGCAGGCAGTTCCCTGCTACAAGGGGGGGGGGGGTGTCACTGGGGTGGATGCTGGAGTATGGAGAGCAATTTTGAGCTTGGCAGTTGGTGCTTGTTGGTATTAGTATCTGATGGTTGTTTTGGTGCCATCTCTCTGCTTGGATCTATGAAAGGGAGCCAGCTTCTTCTGTCATTGATGGTGTTCCCTGGAATTTGTAAGCCTAGAATAACCCTCCTTTCCTCCCATAAGCCGTTTCTGTTTGGTTGTTTGTCCAGCAACGGGAAGCTGACTGAAACACAGTCTTAACAAGCTTATGGCATTGGGAGGCGGAGTCAGCGGGATCCCAAAGCTCAGGGATCAGCTACCCTGGCATTTACAGTGGCAAAACCAATGAAGGACCCTGTCTCTAGCAAAGTGGAAGATAAGGAGCCACACTCAGAGGCTGTCCTCTGACCTCCACACGCACACTATGGTATGCATACACCCACCCATATATACACACACAAGACAAACCACAGGAAGGGGTTCCGGATTCATATTTAGTCTCTCGGGAGGCCAAGCCACGTCCTCACACATTTTGTCCTGTGGCTGTCCCTTCAAAAGAAGCAGGCATGTGGGTCTCGGTGGAAGCCAGTGTCCACATGGGCTTGGCAGAGCGCACGGAACTGGGAATACCACAGATAGATATTTCCTTTCATCTTCAGATAAAATTATTTACAGTTGTTCTGGTGAGCGGTGCTTAGTTAGACAGTGTGGGTCCAGGCACAAAGCAGATGATGCTTTCTGGCCATCAGTGACTGAGTCCAGTCTATCCACATGGCTGGCTGATTCTGGTCTGTGAGCTGAGAGTAGAAATTGGAAATTGTGAATTTGATTTTACGTGTGTGCATGGCTCTCCATGGGGCCAAGACAGTGTGCCTATTGCCAATGCAGGCGTTGCTATGAAGGTACCCCCCACTCCAGATACGTAATCAACAGGCTTTGAATAAAGCAAATTAGCCTTCGTGATGTGTGTAGGTCTTCTCCAATCACTTGAAAGATTGAAGGGGAGCAAAGATGACAGTCACTCCAAGAACAGGGAAACCTGTCCCCACAATGCCTTCGGACTTGAGCTGAAACGTTGACTCTGTGGCGGGTCTCCATCGTGCCCCGCTGATGATGGCCTGCCCCTTCCCTACAGCTGGCCCCAACCCTGTAGGTGGACAGCACCTTCAGCTGACGCTGCTGCTATGAAAAACCTGACTGGCTCAGGGTCCTTGGTGGTCTAGAGCTTTGAACTGGCAAACAGACGTGACCTTGGGTCCACTTTCCCGTGCCGGGGGAACCAGCGCCGAATGTACTTGTGGGCTAAGGCGGCGTGTGATAATGGTCTTGGCTTCAGGGCATGTTTGGTTTTATAGCACTTAGCCATGTGCCATCTCATTTGAACAAACGTCTTGTGTGGGTATCAGAAAGGTCAAATGTGAGCACCGGAGGCAGAAACACACTTTTGAGATCATGCGCTTTGGAAGTTAAGTTTGCCCAGAGGGTTTGAGAGTCTCGTCAGGTTCCCAGCCCCTGTTTCACAGTGAAGTCAGCCTCGGCTGCCTTCCTTTTTCCATCTTCAATGTTTCTGATGGCGCCCCAGTGCTAAGGAGGTGGTTCGGTGGGCAAAGTGCTTGCCATGCAAGCGTGAGGACTGAGTCCAGACCCCCGGGACCCACACCAGGCATGAGGGCACGGGCCTGTAAGCCCAGATCCGGTAAGACACAGGTGGGAAGATGCTTAGAATCAGTGGGCTCTGGGTACAGAGAGAGACTCCATCTCAAAAAGCAGTAGGGAGGGGCCTGGAGAGATGGCTCAGCAGTTAAGGCACTTGCCTTCAAAGCCAAAGGACCCAAGTTTGACTCCTCAGGACCCACATAAAGCCAGATGCACAAAGTGGCACATGCATCTGGAGTTCGTTTGCAATGGCTAGAGGCCCTGGGCCTCCCATAGTCTCTGTCTCTCTCTCTCTCTCTCTCTCTCTCTCTCAAATAAATATTTTTTAAAAAGTAGTGGGGAGCAACTGAAAAAGACACCTAACATTAACCTCTGATCAATACACGTACACACACACACGCACCTGTCTACACATGTATATCTACACAACATGAATACTAGTCAAATGCATATATATACATATACATAAACATATACATATACATATACATAAACATATACATATACATATACATATATAGAAAATTCTAGCACCCTGATGGTGGAAAGACCTCTGCAGCCTATTGAGGGAGAAAAGTCATCAATAGTCTTGCCCAGCAGTGGACTCCGCAAGCTCTATAGCTGGCCAGCCACATGAGATGTGCCAATTGATTCAACAGTGGCCTCCCTGTTATGTGGAAAGCCGATGGCTCCCTGATAGGATTTGAGACCCACTCTGCAGGAGAAAATTCATGCCTGGTACTGAAAACCTAATCAAAAAGCCCATGGCTGGGTTGGTCATAAGCTCTAGGGGGAAACTTCTACTGTTTTCTGACTCAATTGGTACATTATGCCCATCAAAATGGCCTGTATATATACTTATGTTTCCGCAGATAAATTAATGCTACTCTCACTTTCGGTTAGAGAAGTTTCTCTTTTCAGATGGCAGTGACCACTGGGGAGACTCACAACTCATCAAAACACTAAGAAATAAAAGACAGCAGGAAGCGAGACATCTCCATCACACCCTTAAAGGCTCAAGATCCACTGAGGAAGAGCGGGAAGAATGTAAGAGCCACAGGAAGGGGAGGGTGCTTTGCAATACTGACGGCAAGACACAAAGTGAGTGTGGCACGCATGACCTCACAGTGTCTGATGCCATCTGCACAAGACCTGCATAGTGGGGTTGGGGATAATGGTGGCATCAAAACACCAATGGTGGCTAGTTAGAGAAAAGAGATTCAGCCGGGCCTGGTGGTGCATGCCTTTAATTTCAGCACTTGGGAGGCAGAGGTAGGAGGATTGCCATGAGTTGAGGCCACTGAGATTACCTAGTGAATTCCAAGTCAGCCTGGGCTAGAGTGAGGACAAAGGAAAAGGGAATGAAGGAAGGGGGTGGGAGGGGATCATGATTGTGGTATATTGTTTATATGTATGGAGACTGTCAATGAAAAGTTTCAAAACCAGCATCGAGGGCTGGAGGGATGGCTTAGAGGTTAAGGTGTTTGCCTACAAAGCCAAAGGACCCAGGTTCGATTCCCCAGGACCCACATAAGCCAGATGCATGAGGTGGAGCATGCTTCTTGGAGTTCATTTGCAGTGGCTGAAGGCACTAGCGCACCCATTCTCTCTCTCTCTCTCTCTCTCTCTCTCTCTCTCTCTCTCTCTCTCTCTCTCTGTGTGTGTGTGTGTGTGTGTGTGTGTGCGTGCGTGCGCGTCTTTTTCTCTCTCTGCCTCTTTCTCTCTCAAATAAATAAATAACTGCATTGAGATTTCATCTCACCCTACTCAGAAAGTCTATCATTAATCAAACAAAAGACAACAGCAGCAACAAAATGATGGCCAGGTAGCATGAACAAAACACAGACAGCTGCTGTAAGTCACTGGAATGTGGGGCTGTGTGTTACCAAGCACAGCCCAGCTTATCCTGACTGAAGCCATGGCTCTTCATTTGGCTTTGAGATGCTGGGGTGTGTGGAGAGGCATCTTGGAAAGCAACAGAACCATAAAAGAATTTGGATCCTAGCATCCCACAGAGAGCCCCAGACACGCAGCCCTTCCTCCAGCTGCGTGCCCTCCAGGTGTCTCTTGCGGGGGTCCTGTGAGTCATGGCCCAGAATCCAGCCACAGTTGTATAAAAGCCACAAAGGTACCGACTCGTTGCAGAAACCGCTCCGAGTCCTGCCGAGGAATCTGACCTGGGTCTGGGACGGGATGCTCTCCAAAGAACAAAAGTTTCCACTACAGCAACAAGAATGTTAAACACGAGTTTTAAAACTGCTTGGTGCTAGAAATGAGATGATAGTTATTTATAAATCCAACCAGAGGCCATTCCTTGGCTCCTGAGCGTTTTCCTGCTGCATGGGGAGGGCCAAGAGGACCAGAGAGGATTCTGAACACAGGGCACGCTGTCTGCACAGGGGTCGGGAGCGGAACCTTGAAGAAATGCGCCTACTCAGCATGGACCGTTCTCCGTGGAAGTCAAGGGTAACCCAGCAGCTGTGGTCTCCGAATCCCTCTTATCAGTGGATACATCCTGTTCCCTGATCTTAAATACACTGCAGAGATAAACTCTAGGGCAGAATAAGACGTAATGGGCTTCAACTGTTGCAGGAAAATATTTAGCTTAAAAATTTAGTTCTCCATTAGTTTCCCCACCTCACCCTACACACACACACACTGCCAAAAGAGACTGGGAAATGTCTAGAAAGGCTGTCAGTGTCATGACAAGGGAATGTGCTAGCATTTCTAGGTTCAAGACAGGGTCATTACTGGAAATCTTACAATGCCCCCCGCCCCACCCATCACCACCAAATGCACACCACAAAACTTAGCCAGCCCAAGACCAAGGTTGAAAAACCCTGGTTGATATTATAAGGGTGGGAGGGTCAAAGCAAAGGGTAAGAATCCCGCTCATAGAGAGATGTGTCAAGGGAAAATAGACGTAACGGGACAGATACCTATGCCCCAAAACTGGCTATACTACAAACTATTCTAATGGGCAGTTGGGGGCTAAATCTCATTGTTACTCTCTTCTCCCAGGAGGAACCAAGTAGATGGTACATTACTTAGAAGTTCTCTATTAAAAAAAATAAATAAATATTTTTATTCATCTAGAGAGAAAGACAGAGAGAATTGGCATGCCAGGGCCTCCAGCCACTGAAAACAAATTCCAGACACATGACTTTAGTTAGGTACTGGGGAATTGAACCCTGGTTGTTGGGTTTGGCAGGAAAGTACCTTAACCACTGAACCATTTCTCCAGCCCAAAACTTCTCTTTTGTCGTTGTTGTATTTTTGTTTTGTTTTGTTTTGGTTTTTCGAGGTAGGGTTTCACTCTAGCTCAGACTGACCTGGAATTCACTATGTCGTCTCAGGGTGGCCTCGAACTCACGGCAATCCTCCTACAGCTGCCTCCCAAGTGCTGGGATTAAAGGTGTGCACCAAAACACCCGGCAATCTTTTGGTTTTCAAAGTATAAAGGACAGAGCTGAGGAGTGAGACTGGGGACTAGGGACAACTTCACCTCGCATCATGATAGGCAGGGCACGGGGGGTCTTTGGCTTGAAGTATTACCTAGCACCAACGGAAAAAGGAAGAACTTCAAACGACATGCCCTTTGGCACATCCAGTAGTCCGTTTCAGAGTGTCTGCAATGCTGTAACGCAAACATTACTGGTCCCTCCCAAACCCAAACCGCTGTGAAGTTACCCAGGGGGCAAGTGGGTATGCGTGTGTAAGTCAGGGACTGGGGTGAAACTCCCATTTTTAGGAGGCTGAGGAGATATCTCACTGAGTAAAATTCTGGACTGGCAAGAGGACCCAACTTCATCCCCAGCACCCACCCCAAAAGTTGGGCATGACAGTGCGCCCCTGTAATCCCAGGGAGGTGAAGACCGAAGGATCGCTGGAGCTCATTGGCCAGCTACACTAACCTAATTGTTGAGTTCCAGGCCAATGAGAGATCTTGTTTCAAAAAAGAGGCGGAGCTGGGCGTGGTGGCACATGCCTTTAATGCCAGCACTTGGGAGGCAGAGGTAGGGGGATCGCAGTGAGTTCCAGGCCAGCCTGGGTCTACATAGTGAATTCCAGGCCAGCCGGGGCTACAGTGAAACCCTACCTCGAAAAACCAAAAAAAAAAAAAAATTTTTTTTTTTTTTAGGGCTGGAGAGATGGCTTAGCAGTTAAGCGCTTGCCTGTGAAGACTAAGGAACGAGGTTCCAGGCTCGATTCCCCAAGACACATGTTAGCCGGATGCACAAGGGGGCACACGCGTCTGGAGTTGGTTTGCAGTGCCTGGAGGCCCTGATGCGCCCATTCTCTCTTTCTCTCTCTCCATCTGCCCTTTTTCTCTATGTCACTCTCAAATAATAAATTAAAATGAAAAATAATTTTTTAATTTTTTTTTAAAGAAGTGGATGACACATCTGAGGAATGACTCCCTAGGCTATTTTCTGGCCTCCACATGTATGTACCTACATATGTACTCAATTATACGCACACACACACATACAAACATGTGTGCATGCGTGCACCCCCACACACAGGCAAACCAAAATTGCCATGCCTAGCTCAACAGAGTCGGAAGAGAGTAGCTCTGTCCAAGTCCAGTCACACAGTGAATACTCACAGTGTCAGTCTAATCACATCCTCACAGTAGCCCTAACGGGGGCACCACTGCTGTCCCCTATCAGAGGGACAGTCTGGGAGATGGAACGTACCCACTGAGGGACACTCACACAATGAGGGACCCCAAGAGGTCGACCTCCAGAGAGTCGTGCTCTTAACTTCTGGACCACCCTGTTGTGACCAAGGGTGATTTAATAGTTGTAACTGACCTAAAGGAAAGGGAGACTTGGAGCCACGGTGAGGAAGAAGCTACCAGCCACACCCCTCCCCCCGTGCTTTGGAATGCAGACAGCAGTGGTTCTCAGTGTCCCCCAGATCACCACACGAGACGGTGGTCACCCAAGCTGCCCGGCTGGACCCTCACTTTCATGTGGGAGTCAGAGATGGCATTTCTAACAAGTTCCCAAATGATGTGGGTCACATTCTCTCTCTCTCCTTTTCCCCTCTCTTTCTCTGCTCGCAAATAAATAAATATATATTTGGGGGGGGGGTCGAGGTAGGGTCTCACTCTAGCCCAGGCTGATCTGGAATTCACTATGGAGTCTCAGGGTGGCCTTGAACTCACGGCGGTCCTCCTACCTCTGCCTCCAGTGTGCTGGGATTAAAGGCGTGCACCGCCACGCCTGGCTAAAATATTATTTTTAAAAAAAGAAACCTTCATATTCAGCTGACGCTTTCCCTGCCTATCATCCACTCCACACTCATCCCCAGCTTCCCCTCAGCTCTCATCCTCTTTTCCTGACCTATGTATTTGCATAGGCAGTGTGACAGGCTGCGTTATGTGTATATGTGTATGCATGTTCATGTGTGTGCACATGTGTGCTCATGCACATGGATGTCAGAGAACAATGTCAGGCGCTGCCCTCAGGAACACCGTCTTTGAAACATGGCGTCATTGGTCCAAAGCTCCCCAGCTAGGCTAGACTGGCTACAGGGATCCTCCAGTCCCTGCCTGAGCAGGGCTAGGAATACACAGGCACGTGTCACCACGCCCAGCATTTTCACATGAGCGCTGGGGATCGAACTCAGGTCCTCATGTTTGTGAGGCAGGCACTTTACCAACTACGCCATCGTTCTAGCCCCCTAAAAGCTGCATCGTGCCAGGTCTTGAGCTTTCCCGAGCTGTGATTTTTCTGAGATCTCAAGTAAGCTGAGCTGCCTGGAGGTGGGAGGTGACACTCCCTCCCACAGAAGGGCAGCCGGGCTCCCTGCCCACCCTTCCCTCTTGTGGGGGGATCTACGCCCACCCCACTTCGCACACTAGAGGCCTCTGCCTGTAGCTGGTGGTTCACGCCAAGAGAAACTGCAGACAGAGCGTCCTGGGGGCAAACAGAACCGAGGTGCATGCACAGACCCTGAGCTCCTCCAGTCCGAAGAAAGATGCCAGCTGGTTGGATAGTGCCCTCGGATGACCTGGCACGGCAAGCTCCCAGTTGTGGTAAGAGAAGGGATGGGTAACTGGAGAGGGGGTTTTGGGGACAGCCAATCCACTTCCTTCTGGCTCTGAAGTCCACACTGATTTTCCTGGCCTGAACGCGACGCCTTCTCAGTGTGCGGCATCTCGCTGTCTTGGTGACACACGCACTCCCCAAGAATGCCTGGGCTCTTCAATGGGGGATTCTTGTATACTTGGGGATCTTGGAAGCAGGGCAAAGACTAATGAATGATTAGTACTTCCTTGGGTTTGGAAACCCTCTGGGCACACTGCAGTGGGAATAAAAGTGGAGGCAGGAAAGGGGGGTTGGCAACAGAGCTGAGGGTAGCTGGTGAGATTCAGGAGTCACCTGAACTGATGCGTACGGAAACGAGAGTGTCCTATCATAGTGGAACCCAGGTCACTCTTGATCAAATTCATCACAAGAAGAGGTGCCCGGGAACGACTGGGGGCTTGCCTTACTTGGAATGCCCTCGGTGCAATTAACTAGTTAGGTGACTCCAGGTGACTCGCCTGAACTCTCAGGGCCTCAGTTTCTTCTTCTGCATAATGGGTTCACAGTCACTTTGCAGGGCTGGAGCGAGGACCAGATGAGCTGATGCATGTACTGCCCAGCAGACGCACCCAGTGAGCCCCTGGTAATGGTATTCACCATTGGGGGACTTAGAAGTTAAGACTCTGTAAAACCCTCACTGTAGAGAGTCTGATGGCACACACACACACAAAAAAACATCCAGGGAGTAGGAAGACATGGTCCCCATCCCCACTCCCCCAGGAAGGGCAGCTGAGCTGAAGACTTCTCTTCATCTAAGACATCCAGGGCCTTCATCTATGCTCAGCCCCTCCCCCCTGCCCTGCCCCCTCCTCTGTTCATGTCCAAAAGCATGGATGTGCAACATGCAATTCTAGAGGGTCCACAGGAGCCTGCGTCCCTCGGTCTCTTCAGCTTGGAGCTACTCAGAAGCACCTTAGCCAACCCCAGGAAACAGGAAAGACACCTGTGGGGCTCTGGAGAAAATGGGCCCAGCTGACTGCCACCCCAACCCAGGAGGCCACATTACCCGGCTTCACGGGACTCTGAGTCCGACTACGGACGCAGTAGGCTTACGCATGTCAGATGAGGGCAAAGTTGGTCTAGAGATGTAGGTCGGTTGGTAAAGTGCTCACCTAGCATACAAGGAAGCCCTGGGTTGCAGCCCTGGCTCCACGTAAACCAAGTGTGGCCTGCGGGCCTGTAATTCTAGCACTCAGGAGGTGGAGGCAGGAGGACCAGAAGTTCAAGGCCATGGTCAGCTACATAGAGAGTTCAAGACCAGCCATGGCGACGTGAGGACCTGTCTCAAAATAAATAAACAAATAAATAAGCAAAGACAAAGTACATTGCTTTCTCTCCAAGGAGTTCACACATTGCTGAGGGAGCACAAGGTGATTCCAGGAGCGGCATCCCGTGGGGTTCGTGTGGGGAGACTTTCTGTTCTGACAGGGGCACGGCGGGCAGGGCTGCGTGTGGAGCTGCCCAGCAGTGCCACCCACCAAGCCCTCCCCAGCAGTGCCCCTCGCCCCCCTTGCGGCCTGACTGGAGGGAACCGAGGCTCTTCCCTGAAATAGCGAATTTACATAACCTCCGCCTGGTAGCCGAGCCGGGGCTCTGGTTACAGGGCGGGTTTCGGCGCTGGGGGCTCGTGGGACGGGACCGAGAAAGCACAGGGAAACACACCAGGCCGCACATGCGGTTCTCATTTTCCGTAGCCACGTGAGAACGGGCCTGTGGATGCAGCTATAAATACCTCCAGCTGCCAGTGCCACAAGATGGAAAATCACACACACACACACACACACACACACACACACGCATGCACGAAAGTCCCTTCACACACAGTTCCTGTGCTAAAAGAAAAAAAAAAAAAAAGTGCAAGTCAACTTCTTCTAAGACTCTCTTCCTTCCGGGACTCCTTGAGTTGTATTTCTCATGCACGGACAGAGGGCTTTGGTCAGGCTGGTTTTTTGGTTTTTTTCCCCTGTCTTGTGCCTGGAATGCTGCTAAAACTGAGCCCCCAAAGGGAGAAGCCGAGGTCTGAGCCGTGTGACGTGCCACGCTTCTGCCCACCCGCGCCTCTCTCTCCTTCTGTCTGGAAAGGTCTTTGCTCTGGCCTGAGGTTGACACGGGCCAACGTGAAAATGTTCAACTCGGGAGTTGGGGAGATGGCTCAGCGGATAAAGTCCTCCCCAGAACCCACATAAGTAGTGGGTGGGTATAGTGACCCAGCCTGTAATCCCAGCATCAGGGAGGTGGACACAGGGAGCCCTTGGGCCAGCCACCTAGATAGACTGGCCAAGTCAACGAGGTCTGGGCATGACTGCAGTAAATAACGCGGGAGAGCGATCAAGGAAGACACCAGATGTCAACCTTTGGCCTCCACGCACACACACATGTTAAAAATAAAGAAAGGGGGCTGGGTGGATGGCTTAGCAGTTAAGGTGCTTGCCTGTAAAGCCTAAGGACCCAGGTTGCCTGTAAAGCCCAGGACCCACGTAAGCCAGAGGCACAAGATGGCACATGCATCTGGAGTTTGTTTGCAGTGGCTAGAGAGGCCCTGGAGTGTCCATTCTCTCTCTTCTCTCTCTCTGCCTCTTTATCTCTCAAATACATCAATAAATAAAATATTCTAAATTTTTTAAATATTTTATTTATTGATTTATTTGAGAGAGAGAGAAAGAGAGAAGAAAAGAGAATCGGAGCACCAGGGCTTCCAGCCACTGCAAACAAACTCCAGATGTATGCACCCCCTTGTGCATCTGGCTTACGTGGGTCCTGGGGAATCGAACAGGGGTCCTGAGGTTGACACAGGCAGGGGGCTAAAGTCCCTTTGGATAAATACACAGGGGAGTGCTAATTGCAACAGTGTGGAAACGGTTCATTTCTACAGCCTCTCTCTGATCGGTGGGGTAAGAGGAAGGCAGATTAGAGGCCTGTTGCTTCAAAATTTTTGTCCGCAGCCCTTTTCCTGAGGACTGTTGTGAGACCACGGTATCCTGTCAGATAAGAAGCAGGAGGACAGATTTCTCTCTGGGATTACATCCTGAGGGGCTGGGGCTTCGTTCTTGGCCTTTGGTGGGTCCTGGGTGTGAGTCACAGAAACGAAGCCGTCCGACTGGTTAGGGAAGAGTAATGAAGTAGAAAAGGTATGAGAGCCAAGGAAGGGCCTGCTCTGGTGAAATTCTGGCACCTCTAGAAAAAAAAAAAAATGATGTCTATAACAGCCCAGGTCTTAGACATTTGTAATTATATGCCAGGTGACCCCTACAAGCCTCATGCTGCCCACTGAAGAAGGCATCTTTATTTGGCCCCTGTTATAGGTGAAGAGCCAGAGGTCTAGGGAGAGAGGACCAGAGACTTAGCCAAGGTTACACGGCTAGCAGTGGATAGGGTAGAGACGCTCTCCCTCCAAAGCCCCGACCCCCCACACACACTTCAGTGGCTCCATGGTCACCTTACTTTCCCAAAGGGCACATTTCATTTGCTTAATCTCAACGGTCCCTCGGTTGGGTTGTTTTCAAGTGCCCCTTTTCTTTGGTGTACGAAGTGGGACTCGCGTGATGACTGGGAATTCTCAAGGACAGGCCTGCTACTGCAGGAGTTCAGCGAGGCTCAGAGTTTTCTCTGAAGTTGCCCATGAGCTTGCCCACAGGAGTGAGTGCACAGTACTCTGAGCCACACAGAGCCGCTCAGCCCAGGCTGCCTGTGGACTTCACCACAGCCCCTGTGTGTGTGTGTGTGTGTCTGTGAGTGTGTGTGTAACAGCGTCTCATGTAGCCCAGGCTGGCCTCCTAATCACTATGTAGCCGAGTGTGTCCCTGCTCCTCCAGCCTCCACCTCCCAAGTGCTGGGATTACAAGCATGCACCACACGCCTGCATTGTCCTCGTCCTGTGACGTCGTGCTCAGCGGGCCTGGGGTGAGCAGGAGAGGAGGTTGGGGAGTCGAGCACAGGCCTCCTCTTGCTGAGCCACACACTTGCTGCTCACAGTGAGAAGGGCCAACGCAACCATGGCCCTTAGAGCAGGGCGCAGACTAGGTCTCAAGTCCACACTGGCCCTCAAGGCCACCACCAGGGCTGGTCACTTTAGGGTAGACACATCCAGTCTCTCAATGGGACAGCGTGTGGTGCGTGACAGATTAATTGCTCCGCAAGTCTAACTCAAGATATTCTTCCTTTGTGAGCGTATGCACGTCTGCAGTATGGGTGCATGTGTCTACATGCTTGTGGGGGTCAGGGGCTGACGCCGGGTGCCTGCCTCGATAGCTCTTCACTTTGTTCTTTGAGAGAGTCTTTTGCTGAGCCTGGAGCTCACCAATTTGGCTAGTAGAACCAGCCATTGAGCCCCAGGATGAGAGTACAGGTCACATCTTATGTGAGTGCTGGGGATCCAAACTCAGCTTCTCATGCTTGTGCAACAAGCACTCTACTCACTGAGCCATCTCCCCATCCCAGAAAATCTCCCCTTTAAACATAGAACAGAGCGTACAGCCCACACCCTTAAGGCCGGGGTTCTGTTCATTCTAACCCCTGCCTGGCTTTAGACTTTCAGAGCCAGCCATTCAAAGCCATAGTCCAGTATGCCCCGAAGCTATCATACGGTCTCAAAACAGACACTAGACTGTGTTGGGTCTTTCGAGATGTATGGATCTAGAAGTATCAACATGCCAGGCACTCTGGTTACCCATCTCCTTCCGCTTCCTGCTTTCTTTGTCACGCTTTGAGCCCTGGAGCCCAGGTACTATGGAACATGCCTCCCAGGTTCCTGGCCGTCAGCACCCAGTGGGACTTGACCCATGGGACTACAGCAGGCAACTGGAGGATGGGAGGAGAGGGCTCAGGGTGCTTATTTTCCATTCCTGTCCCACCAAGCCCAGGTCTGCCAGTGGCTACGTCCTGCTGAAGCCACCCACAGGCCACTCCTCTGTCACTCTAGCTGACACAGGGCTCTGAGAACACTCATCCACTGTCTAGCCCTTCATTCATAAGAGCGGTCACACCTTCCCTGGTTTCCTGCTCCCTGTCAGCATCTCCTCTCCTCTCCTCTCCTCTCCTCTCATCAACCATCCTTTCATAGCATTCTTATCAGCGATGCCCTTTGAGGAGTGTCCACTGTGCTCTGCTTGAAGCCTGGATGATACCATATACACTTCTAGTGTCTTCAGAGACAAGGCATATTCTTAGAACAACTGCTCTCTCGGGATTTGCTCAAACAAGTCCCAATTTCATGTGTTTTCCATCGTTTTAATTAAAGTGAATTATATGTTGTAGAAAATAAGCAGGATGCAGGCAGGAAAGCCACCCACATCTCCGGTCCCCAGCGCAAGCACCATCCCATTAGTCAAAGGCTCACTGCGGCACATCCTAGAGCTGAGGGTCACGGGCAGGTCGAGGACGGAGGCTACAGGGCAGAGGACATGGGTTCTCCAAGGCAACACACTGAGCATTACTGGGAGTGGGCTCAGGTGGGATCCCAGGGGAGTCAGAAAGCAAACAGAGAAATGAGCTGGACGCACTGCATGGCTACTAGAGGTGACCAGGCCAGGTTGGCTCCATGATCAAGGACAAGAAAGAAAGATTGTTCCCAGAGGAGGGCTCTGTGCCACTTGGGGGACAGAGTGTCTCCCCAGGCAGTGAGGAGAGGGGGGAGGAAAAGTCCTGGGTCCCGTGGCAATGAGTACATTTAGGGATACTGGTCCCAGACCCTGAACAAAGGGACACCAGGATGAGGGCTGTAATGGCTTTCTTAACACTTGTAAGCAGTCCCAGTAACTCCCAAGGAAGGAAAGAACAAAGAAGATTCCAGCAATGTGCAAGCCTGAGATGACCCAGAAGCCTGCTGTTTGGTTTCTATTACTTTGTCCTCATTTTGCCTCTCATCAGCATGTGCAGATATGACCCCAAGGGCTGGCGGGATGGCTCCCAAAGTGCTTACACTACAAACAGGAGAACCTGATTCTGATCCCCAACCAACATCCACGTAAAAAGTCACATTCCATGGGAGGGAATTCATGCCTGATACTTGTAACGTAGTCAAAAGTCTATGGTGGGCTGGAGAGATGGCTTAGCGGTTAAGGCGCTTGCCTGTGAAGCCTAAGGACCCAGGTTCAATTCCCCAGATCCCATGTAAGATAGATGCAAAAGGCGGCACGAGTGTCTGGAGTTCATTTGCAATTGCTGGAGGCATGCCCATTCTCTCTCTCTCTCTCTCTCTCTCTCTCTCTCTCTCTCTCTATATATATATATATATATATATATATATATATATATATGCCTCTCTCTCTCTAATAAGTAAATAAATAAATAAAAACCTCTATGGCTGGAAAGGTCATAGGCCCTAGGAGGGAAGCTACTACAGTTAGTTGGTTCAATGGATAGGTTGTGCCCATCAAATTGCCCTCTAAATGTTTACAGTTATGCCCATAGATTAGTGCTGTTCTCAGCTTTGGTCAGAGAAGCATCTTTTTGCGGTTGTTGGTGACCACTTGGGGAGGAGATTCAAATCTCGTCAAAGTGCTGAGAATAAGTGACTGGTGACTGAGTGCTCAGCGCTAAGTAGGACATTACGTCACCCCCTCGAAGGCTCAGGGAACACTGCAGAAGAACAGGGGCAAAGACCCAAAGGATGGAGTGCTGTGGCATGCTGTCTTCCACACATGACATGGTCACTGCACTCACGACCTCGCGGCGACTGTCTTTACCTGCACAAGACCTGCTCGATACTGGGTCCCATTAACATTCCTTCAAGAGAGAGCTGGGGGACCCTCCCCCTCTGAGGAGTTACTGGCAGTCGAGGAGGAGACATGTGCTCTGGTAAATGCACACACACACACAGAGAGAGAAAGAGAGAGAGAGAGAGGAGAGAGAGATTCCTGCATACAACCCTAATTAAACTCAGTGGGTCACACACACAAGAAGAAAAGACTTCAAAATAGAAGAAAGCTGGGTATAGTGTTATACCCCTTTAATCCCAGCACTTGGAGGCAGAGGTAGGAGGATTGCTGTGAGTTCAAGACCACTCCGAGACTACATGGTGAATTCCAGGTCAGCTTGGACTAAAGTGAGATACTACCTCAAAAAAAAATAAGGGCTGGAGAGATGGCTTAGTGGTGAAGGCGCTTGCCTGCAAAGCCAAAGGTCCCAGGTTCGATTCCCCAGAACCTATGTTAGCCAGGTGCACAAGAGGGTGCACGCATCTAGAATTCATTTGCAGTGGCTGGAGGCCCTGGTGCACCCATTCTCTCTCTCTCTCTTTCTGTCTGTCTGTCTTTCTTTGTCAAATAAATAAATAAAAATAAAATAGAATAAATTAATAAATGTGAGGGGAGGAGCCAGGCACCGCAATGCTTGCCTGTATTCCAGCACTTGGGAAGGTGGAAACCAAGAAGCCTTGTGGGTTACTAGTCAATTAGTCTAACCAAATCAGTGAGCTCCAGGTTCAGTGAGAGAATCTGTCTAAAAAAAAAAAAAGTCGGGCTGGAGATATGGCTTAGCGGTTAAGGTACATGCCTGCAAAGCCTAAGGACCCAGGTTTGATTCTCCAAGACCCACGTAAGCCAGATGCATATGGTGGCACATTCGTCTAGAGTTCGTTTGCAGCAGCTGAAGGCCCTGGTGTGCCTGTTCTCTCTCCCTCTCTGTTTCTAATGAATAAAAATAAATCTTTTTTAAAAGTAAATACTAGTAAACTGGGTGTGGTGGCGCACGCCTTTAATCTGAGCACTCAGGAGGCAGAGCTAGGATGATCACTGTGAGTTTGAGGCCAGCCTGAGACTACATAATGGATTCCAGGTCATCCTGGGCTACAGCGAAGCCCTACCTCGAGAAACCAAAATTAATAATAATAATAACAATGTAGAGAATAATTAAATAAGACACCTGAAGTCAACCTCTGGTGGCCTCTATATGTACTTAAGTACACATGCATTTTCAACTGCATACATGTGCATAAATGGACATGTATACTCACACACACACACACCCAAGATCACTAGTTCACAAATAGTAATTACCACATACACTTGGCACCCTATGTAGGTGATTGAACAAGAGCCCATTTGAAGACATCACACTTTGCCACGTCTTCCTCTTTGGCCAGATGGACCAAGAGTAGCTTCGCGTTCACACTTCCATGTGCCTGTCTGCCAGTGAGCACAAGAGACGGGTTAGGAGTTTGTGTTCATTTTTAATTCATTTATTGACTTATTTTGGGACAGGGTTTCATGTAGCCCAGGCTAGCCTCAAACTCACTGTGTAGATGAAGATGACCCTGAACTTTTGATCTCCTGCTTCCATCTTCCAAGTGCTAGAATTATAGGCAGGCACCACTATGCCCAGTTTATGTGGTGTGGGAGACAAGCACTCTACCAACTGAGCCACATCCCCAGTCCTATGCCCATTAAAAAAAAAAAAAAAAAAAAAAAAAAAAAAAAAACTTTACACAAAATGGCCTGGATATCCATGACCTCACAGTGCCTGACACTACCTATACAAGGCCATCATAATAGGAGGAAAAGATCATGACATCAAACTAAAAGAGAGACTGATTGAGAGGTTGAGTAGATATGATGGAGAATGGAGTTTCAAAGGGGAAAGTGGGGGGAGGGAGGGCATTACCATGGATATTTTTTATAATCATGGAAGTTGTTAATAAAAATTTTTTGGAAACAAAAACTTTAAAAAGTGCAAATAGGGGGCTGGAGAGATGGCTTAGCAGTTAAGGTGCTTGCCTAGAAGTCGAAGGACCCAGGTTAGTTCCCCAGGACCCACATCAGTCAGATGCACAAGGTGGCACCTGAATCTGGAGTTCATTTGCAGTGGTTGGAAGTCCTGGGGCACCCATTCTATCTCCCCCCCAAAATAAATAATACTTTAAACTGCCCTTTTAACTTATTTTATTTATTTGAGAGAGAAAGAAAGAGGCAGAGAAAGAGAGAATAGGGTGTGCCAGGATCTTCAGCTATTGCAAATGAAGTCCAGATGCATGTGCCACCTTGTGCATCTGGCTTATGTGGGTATCAGGGCACAAACCTGGGTCCTTCGGCTTCCAGACAAGCATCTTTACCCTCAACCATCCCTCCAGCCCATAAGTAATATTTTTTAAAAAGTGAAAATATTTTGGATCTCTAAACAACATAGGTAGTAAAAAAAATATTTGTGTATCTACCACTTAGTATAAAAAAAATAAAATATTACAGATATAAATACCCTTCCCTGGTCTGCTTGACTGCCTTTCCTGGGAGTCATTTCTCTGAATTCTGTGGTTCTTCTCTGTTGTGGTTTGAATGTACAATGCCCTCGCATACACGGGCTCATGCGTTGGAACACTCGGTTCCCAGCTGGTGGGGCTGTTCTGGAAGGTTGTGGAACTTCTGGAACATGTGGCATAGATAAGCAGACTTGAAGGATATATCAGTGTCTAGTGCTACCCCTGAGCTCTGTTTCTCCTGACTGCTAAGGTCTATCACGACCTTCTTGCCACCCCAGCCACCTTGCCTTCTCTGCCACAGTGGACGGTGTCTCCCAAAACTGTGAGGCAAAGTCACCCTCCCTCTCCTCACTTAAGTTGCTTCAGTCAGGTGTTTGGTCATAGCAACTTAAAAAAAAAAAAACTAATACATTTTCAAACATGTTTTTAAAATGTTTAGTTGTGCATGTGAATATTTGGAGAGAGTATTGTTTTGCGTAAATTTAAATGAAACGGCAGTTTCATGTTTCTGTAACTTGCTTTTTGCACATTACGTGTTCTGAGATTATACCTCCCTAGCTCGTCTTTCTTTTCTTTTCTTCCCCACCATCTTCCATAGGATTCCACTACATGCTAATATAAAACTATTTAGCCCATCTTCTGATGGGTAGTAGACATTTAGAAGTTTGTTGTTTTTTTTTTAAAGCTCATAAAACCATGCTGGAAAGTGTATTCCTGAACACAACTCCTTTTCAGAGATAATGGAATTTCTCTAAGCTTACATAGACATGAAACTGCCGGGTCAGAGGGCTAGTGCATCGCAATCTTACTAGATAGTCACAATTGGCGTTTCAAAGTATTCCTATCCATTTATCTCCTCAGAGCAAAGGGGCTCATATGCGGTTCACAGTCCTCCAGGAAGCTATGTGGATACAGCTTGGAGGGCAACCATGAATGTGGAATGGAGTTTCCTTGTGATTTTAATTTATGTATATCCCTGACTCCTCTAAGGGAGTGAGCTTGGCCATCTTTTCCATATGCTTATTACTCCATCATCCTAATATTATAACTATATTGACATCCTCTGAGAGTCCAAAAGGTTCTTTTTCTTAACTTACAAAATCTGAGCAAGTTGGGTAGGTACATCCTTACTTCTTTTGTAATTTTTTAAAAATTTATTTGCAAGCAGAAAGAGATAGAAGAGAGACAGACAGAATGGGGCACACCAGGGCCTCCAGCCTCTACAAACTGACTCCAGATGCATGAGCCACTTTGTGCATATGGCTTTACATGAGTACTGGGGAATTGAACCTGGGTTATTATGCCCTGCAGGCAAGCGCCTTAACCGCTGAGGCACCTCTCCAGCCCCTTCCTTACTTCTGCATTGGAAAACCTGGAAGAATTCTGGCAATCTTTTAGCAAAGTGGGGAATGTCTTTTCTTTTAGACCTTGTTGATGCTGTCTGGAAAGCATTAGGAGTGTTTTTTCTTTTATAGTTTTATTTGTTTGTTTGAAAGAGAGAAAGAGGGAGAAAATGGGCACACCAGTGCCTCCAGGCGCTGCAAATGAACTCCAGACGCATGCGCCACCTTGTGCATCTGGCTTCCATGCATCCTGGGGAATCAAACCTGGGTCCATAGGCTTTGAAGGCAAGTGCCTTAGCCCCTAAGCCATCCCTCCTGCCCCTTGGGGTGTTGTCATTGGGTCTTTCATCTATCAGACCTGCTATTAAATGAAATGCAACCAGATGGAACCCTGGGAGCTACCTGTCCATCTTCCTGCTCTAGGAAGCACAGGACAGCTACCTCTGCAGCTGGTGAAACTGCTCCTGGAGCAACACACACCTGGATGGAATGGCTTCGGATTCCTAAAACTCACAAAGAAAATCTAGATGCCTTCACTCGGAGAATATCTCTCATATGACTGATTAGATGGAATCGTACGTAGTCTTCACGTCTAGATCCTTCCCCCTGTGACGCCGTGGGACACCTGGAAGATCAGTGTGTCTATTATTAGGAGTCCCTGGTGCAGGAACATGGGCAGATGCATGAAGTCATTGGGACGTGCACGAGAGCAGGAATCACATGTCGTTCGGTGTCATCATTCCAGGTGGCTTCCAGTCTCTGGTGCTTAAGAAGTTTCTTCCGTCCTGAATTTCCTTCTCAAAAGTTTGGAGAGCAGACTGATGATGAAAATGAGAGGCCCCTCTTGCTCTGGATGTAGAGGATATCTAAACAATTTCTCGGGGTGCCTCTTGACCATGAAGTCCTGCCTGACTTCTCCAGGTCAAAATTGATCTCTCCCCCTTCTGTTGCCATGAGGGCTGCATAGAACCCAGAATCCCAAGTAGAAGGGAACAAACCCAGCAAACCATGAGCGCGGTAAGAATGGTGTGGGTGTGGGCGTGGGGTGTGCTCTGGGCTCTAGGCACTGTTCTGAGCACTGGCACCCACACGTGCGTGGTTAATCTTCCTCTGGGAACAGGGGCTGGTACTATCACTATTTCACAGATGAGGAAACTCAGGCTGTGGTTCAAAGACTATTCTACGGCTGGAGAGGTGGCTTAGCAGTTAAGGCACTTTCCAGTAAAGTCAAAGGACCCAGGGTCAATTCCCCAGTATCCAAGTAAAGCCAGATACATAAGATGGTACATGCGTTTGAAGTGTGTGGCTAGGAGGCCCTCACACACCCATTCTCTCTCTCTCTCTCTCTCTCTCTCTCTCCCTCCCTCAAATGAATAAATAAATGAAATATTTTTTAAAAGACTATGCTAGATAGTAATGGAATTTGCATTGCATTTGTCCCGCCAACCAAATTTCAATGTACAGCAGGTCTCCGAGCTGAGCCAGCGCTACTGCGGGACATAGCAATGCGCTCCTATGCCTCTCACTGCCCGTCCGGTCCGTGGACTGCAGCTGTGGAGTTAATAAGAAATCAATTAGCCCTTTCATCCTTATCATTGACACCCACATCGAATCCCTAAGGCCTTGAAGAATTTGCTGATTCCTTCCTTCCTTAGTAAATAAAAGTTTCCAGTCCCCTGGCTTACCACATAGACACTGTCCCTTCCTTGAAGAGCCCAGATGCAGGAGAACACCATTCGCCCTCCCGAGGGAGCTCACTGAGCTCACAGTGCCCAACTACCACTGCCCCAAATATTTGTGAAAGGGTCACAGCCACGAGCAACAAGGAATTACTCAGCACTTTGCAAAGTACTGAGCCTTCATCACGTGCCTGACATCACTCAGGCGCACCTAAGTCTCGGTCTCTGGGACGTCTGTCTGTCACTTCCATCTCACACGCATCGAAAACGAAGGCCGAGCGATTCTCGGTGGCTGACTGCAGGTGGGTCAGCTCGTTAGCAGAAGACAGGAAACCACACCTAATTCCTTACACTGAGTGCCAGGATACATTATTTCGTGTGCATGCACACGCACGCACAGGCTTATCCACAACTGACTGATCTCTCCAGTGCGGCAGGATATAAGACAGCTCAGAAAAAGTGGAAAGAATCTAAGCTAAGCTCTCGCCCTACACCCATGAGTGAGAGAGTGAGAGAGTGATTGAAGGAAGGTGCACACATTAATAAGGGTGTGTGCGGTCAGTAACTCTTCCCCAAGAGCAAGAAGCTCTGTGCCAGCCACTGGGCACAGAGTCATCCGTGCCACAAGAGCTAAGCTCCTGTCCTTCTAGGAGCTTCATTGTTAGATGAGTTCCCATGGTGACAGGATTAGAGGATTGTCAGTGCCCCATTTGGTCAGAGAAAGGTGTGGCAAGGAGACTCAGATCCCGTCTCAGCAGGTGCAGAAGTGAGGCGGACCATGCTGCTTCAGAACAAACTCAAGATAGACAGTGTCACAAAGAAGCTAAAAATAACTCACAGAGCCGGGCGGGTGTGGTGGCGCACGCCTTTAATCCCAGTACTCGGGAAGTAGAGGTAGGAGGGTCGCCGTGAGTTCGAGGCCACCCTGAGACTACATAGTGAATTCCAGGTCAGCCTGGGCTAGAGCAAGACCCTACCTTGTAACACAGAATCAATATTGTGAAAACGGCAATCTTACCAAAGGCAATCTACACATTTAATGCAATCCCCATCAAAATTCCAATGGCGTTCTTCACAGAAATAGAAAAAAAAACCCAAAAACTTCATTTAGAAGCACAAGAAGCCCCAAACATCTAAAACAATTTTGAGCAATAAAATAAAATAACCCACAGAGCCTCTGTGGCCAGGGCAGCAATGCACGCTCAGGCTCCCAGGATACTGCACTCGGGAGACAGACGTAGGAGGATCACCGTGAGTTCAAGGTCACCCTAAGACTACATAGCAAATTCCAGGTCACCCCTGGCTAGAGCGAGACCCTACTTTGAAAATCCAAAATAAAATAAAGTAACCCACGGAGCCTCTGTGGCCAGGGTAGCGATGCGTGCTTAGGCTTCCAGGCTACAGACAGGCCAAGGAGCTGGGACAAGACCCAATGTGTGCCTGTCTCCCCGTCAGCCCAGGCAGCTGGCATCCCTTTCACTCCTGAAAGAATCCTGCTTTCAACGGCAAACGGCAGAGTCACCTGTGCCTCTGTAAGTTTACTGAATGGTCCCTGGGCAGGAAAGCTACCTCTGGCCTCCACAGGCACCAGCACACCCACACACGTGCGCATGCACACACGTGTGTACTCACGTCATACACACACATACGTATGCAAGAAACCAGTGGGATGTTTTCATAAGTGTTTTTTCTGAGCTCTGTGCCAGACGCAACACAGAACACCGGGAAAACAGTTACGGAGACGTGGGCATCTTGTCCACCATCATCATCGCCTTTATCATTCATCACCATTTTCTTCTTACTAACGTCATCATCACCAACACTTCTTTGTGCCTACTATGTTCCAAATATGTCATTTTTTTTTTTTTTACTTATTTTGTTTGTTTTGTGTTTCAAGGTAGGGTGTCGCACTAGCCCAGGCTACCTGGAATTCGCTACGTAGTCTCAGGCTGGCCTCGAACTCACGTCAATCCTGTTACCTCTGCCTCTTGAGTGCTGGGATTAAAGGCACACACTAACATACTCATCTTTTTTTGGGGGGGGGGGGTTTTCGAGGTAGGGTCTCACTCTAGCCCAGGCTGACCTGGAATTCACTATGGAGTCTCAGGGTGGCCTCGAACTCATGGCGATCCTCCTGCCTCTGCCTCCCGAGTGCTGGGATTAAAGGCATGCGCCACCACGCCTAGCCCTCTTTTTTACTTTTTTGAAACCATTTTTTCACAAGAACTCTCAGTTGGTGGGGTGCTTGCCTAGTGGGCGTAAAGCTCTAGGTTCAAACCTGTATAAGCCAGGTATTATGACGTGTGTCTGTAACGCCAACACTTAAACGGTGCAGGCAGGAGGATCAGAAGTTCAAGGACACCCTCAATTACCCAGTGAGTCTGAGACTCTTTCAGTGATGATAAGAACGATGTGTTTTATAGATGAAAGAAAGAAAATAAAAAGAGGAAGTAACTTCCACAAGATCACTCTGTTAATAAGAAGTGAGGACAGCTTCTGAGCCCAGGCCATGAGCTCCGGCCTTCTGCTGCCTCTCACCGTGGAGACATCCTGGTAGCTTCGTCAGCCCCCGGCTCCCAGCAGGCGGCTGCGTACCCTGACATCCTCACCTCCACCGGGTGCAGAGACGGGGCAGTATCAATCACGTGCCTTAGGAGGACAGAGAAGTTTCCAGCTCTGTCATCTCTGAACAACTGTCTCGCACTGGGTGACAGGCTAGCAGATATATTGATGGAGACGAAGAAAGCAGAGGTATGAGGTCTGGGGAGGTAGCTCGGTGAGTAGAGAACTTGTTTAGCACACACAAAACCCTAGGCTCCCCAGCGCAGTATAAACCAGGCCTGTCATCTCGGCACTCAGAAGATACAGACGAGAAGCAAGAGTTCGAGGGCATCCTGGCTACGTAGCAAGTTTGAGGCCAGCAGAGGATACGTGAGACCCCTTCTCAAAAATAAATAAATAAATAAATAAAAACAAGAAAGGAGAGAGTGAGAAACTGGCTGGTTCTTCCACTGCCAAAGTCTACAGCAACTGAATCCGTTTCAAAGCAACCTCAAAGCTGCCTCTGGCTAGGCAAGTATTGACAGAGCTCCCCGATGACCTGGTGGCGTTCCCCCACCACCCTGGTGTGGTCAAGAGGCTGCTCATGCGATGTGCGCTTGCTCTCTTGTAGCTCACCATCCAACCACATTCCCGGGGTGGGGGGGGGCAGACAATGCCCACACTTCCTTGCGTTCCCCCCAGTGCCGCAGCTCCCCGTGCTCTTGTCCTCTTGACCTTCATGATTTGTGGCAAGCACTTTAACCACTGAGCCATCCCACCAGCCCCTACTAGTGCTGCTAGCTTGTAAGTCCCCACACCCCACCCACCCCGGCTGCCATTCAGGCTAGATGGTGACAAAACTCTCTGGTCATGCTTCTGCCCAGATACACTCACATCCCTCGGATGAGCATGGCACAAGAGACAGGGGTGAAGACAGCAATAAAAAAAAAGTATGGCGTTAGTGCATCCTGCACAGGGAGAAAATGCACTTTTTCGTAAGATATCACACAGTGTCGCCAACAGTAACCAAAGGAACACCGGACTCCTCGGAAACCAGTTCCTAGCATCAGTTAAAGCTTGTGCCTTTACAAGCTCCGTGCCAAAGACTCAATGCCCACCTCCCCAACAACTGTCCTTGGCAGCCCCTTGAGGAAGCGAACACTGCTATCTCCAACGCACAGAATGATCAAGCTGGAGCCCAAGGCCGGCGTGTGGTGAGTGAGTTATTAAATAGCAAAGCAGAGGCCTCGGAGGCGGACTCTGAGACAGGCTTGGGGACAGGGTTTGATGAGGTATTGGGAAGGAGGCTGGAGGAGGGAGAAAGCCAGCACGGGACAGAAGGAGAAGCAGGACTTCAGTGACTCCTTTCTCCCTGAAGAATGTGAACCTGAGATGCACCACAGAACGAGAGATTGGGGCTCAAGCTCCCCCGGCCATTGGCCACAGGGTGACACAGGAGGGCAGCGTGGTCAGGAGTGGCTTGTGGCAGCACAAATCCCTTCAGCTAAAGCCATTCCAAGGAAGACTGGCCACAGCTACCTGCTGGAGTCTCTGTCCTAAAGGGGTCTGGTGGTGAAAGCCCGACTTTCAATAACAAGGGGATTTGAAACCAGCCGACAATCAGAGTGCACCTTCCATATGTGTAACCACCATGCTGCACTGCCTGGCTTGCCCCGTAGGGACTCTCCTCCAATCTAGTCTGTCAAGGGTAAAACAATGGACACTGTTGGGCTAACCCATGCGGATTACACAATGCACTTGACTTTCATGAGCTCTAAATGTGTGCAGGGCATGAAGGTGCCCTCATCCTGCCTTGCCTGGGTGTGTTAGGTCGTGATGGAACTGTATACCAAGTTCAAGCGATTAAGGAAAGAGGGTTAGCTGTAACGAGCCTTGTGGGGGGAGAGTGAGAGACAAGGGGGTGTCTCAGCAAGCCCTCGAGGATGAGGAGACCACGAAGACAGGAGCGGTGAAGGGTCTTCCAGGGGGAGAGAACTACACACAAGGGAACAGAGGTGGGAAGTTCCTCTAACCTATATCCAGTGCCAAAAAACCTAAACTACCGCTTAAGAAGTGATGGAAATGGGGCTGGAGGGATGGTTTAGTGGATAAGGCATTTGCCTGAAAAGCCAAACGACCCAGGTTCGATTCCCTAGGACCCACATTAGCCAGATGCACAAGGGGACACACGCATCTGGAATTTGTTTGCAGTGGCTGGAGGCCCTGGCATGCCCATTCTCAATCTCTCTCTCTCTCTCCCTCCTCCCTCTTTCTCTCTGTCAAATAAATAAATAAATAAATAATAATAATAATAATAAAATATTGAAGAAGTGATAGAAATGGCTGGTGGACACAGGTTGCCGGCCACACAGGCACGCCCCCTCATACAACCTGGGCCTGACTTCTGCTATCTTGCAAAGACACCCCTATCCCAGAAGCGTCTCCTCCATCCCCACCACACCAGGGACTTCCTGCCACATTCTCTATGCTATCTGGTGCCACTGGCTCAAGATTCTGACTTTTCTTTTTTTCTTTTTGTTTTTGTTTTTGTTTTGTTTTGTTTTTCGAGGTAGGGTCTCACTGTAGCCCAGGCTGACCTGGAATTCACTATGTAGTCTCAGGGTGGCCTCGAACTCACGGCGATCCTCCTACCTCTGCCTCCGCGTGCGCCACCACGCCTGGCTGGGGATTCTGACTTTTGTTTTCTTGGTGTTTACTCTGCTTGACTCATGGCCAGTCACTATAGCAACTGCCACAGCCACATAGCTCTTGGGGGCTGCATTAGCCAGTGAGGGACGAATTCATTGACTATAATCCCATTTACCAGATGGGGAAGCTATGAATCAAAGAGGAAAGATACTGGGAGGTGAAGGTAAGAGGATCACCGTGAGTTCGAGGCCTGCCTGAGACTACATAGTGAATTACAGATCAGACAAAATCCTACCTCAAAAAAGAAAAAAAAAAAAAGAGCCAATAGGTAAGTGGTGGAACCAGGAATGGTACCCAGGTTTTTATTATTATTATTGTTATTTTAGAACCTTTATTCTTAAAAACATATATTTTATTTATTTATTTGAGAGAGAGAAAGAATAGCCACACCAGAGCCTCTAGCCACTGCAAATGAACTTCCAGACACATGTGCTACCTTGTATATCTGGCTTATGTGGGTCCTGGGGAACCAAACCTGGGTCCTTTGGCTTTACAGGCAAGTGTCTTATCTGCTAAGTCATCTCTCCAGCCCCCTTTATTCTTTTCCAAAAATATTTTTATTTACCTGCAAGAGAGACAGAGACAGTGGGCATTCCAGGTAGGGCCTCTAGCCACTGCAAGCAGACTCCAGATGCATGTGCCACTTTGTGCATGTGGCTTTACATGGGTACTGGGGACTCGAACTCAGGCTGTCAGGCTTTACAAGCAAGTGCCTTTAACTGCTGAGACATCTCTCCAGCCCTAGAACCTTTATTCTTTAATAGCCACACTGCAATGATCTGAGCTACACTTGCTCGGTTCATCTCTGAGGGTCACGCCGTCTCCATCGTCTCTGTTCAGTTCTGCCGTGATAGCGTTACACAGCAAGAGAGTGTCATAAACCAGTGGGCGTCAAGGAACAATGGCTAAGCTGAGTAACAGTACTGAAGACTGTATGACCTTCGAAGCTGACAACATTTATCAGTGCTCTGATAAAACTTTATAAAATAGACGGCAGGCTGGACCTGGCTGTGGAAGCTGCCAACTTCTTATCTATAATATTTGGTTCATTCACTCATTTAGTTAATGTTTATTGACTGTCTTTGTGGTGGCAGCTGCAAGGTCTCCCCCGTTGTGCCGCTTACATCTTAGCAAAGACTCACTTGTTTGTTTTGTTGTTGTTGTTTCGTTTGTTTTCTGTTTTTAAGGTAGGACCTTCACTCAAGTCCAGGCTGACCTGGAACTTACTCTGTAGACTCAGGCTGGCCTCGAACTCACAGAGATCCTCTTACCTCTGCCTCCCGAATGTTGGCATTAAAAACATGTGCCACCACACCCACCATCATTTAGTTTTTCTAACCCTGTGTGTTCTGTGTATTCTGGGTGTAGCTTTGGTACTTTCCATTGTTCCCTTGGACCACTGGTTATCAATTTTTAGACCAACTGAAGCTCTTATAAGCTGTGGATGTCTGGGACCTCCTTGCTGAGATTCTAAATGAGAGAAGTGGGTGAGCCAAGACCTCTCACCTCTGCAGATGAACTCCAGACGCATGCGCCACTTTGTGCCTCTGCCTTTACGTGAGCACTGGGGATCGGGACGCGGGCTGTTAGGCTTTGCTGGCAAGCGACTTAACTGCTAAGCCTTGTCTCCAGCCTCTGAACCATGTTTTCACTTTGATTCTTTGAACCAAAATAAAATTTGAGGGGTGTTTGTTTGTTTGTTTGGTTGGGTTGGTTTGGTTTGGTTTTTCGAGGTAGAGTCTCACTGTAGCCCGGGCTGACCTGGAATTCACTATGGAGTCTCAGGGTGGCCCGTGAGCTCATGGTGAGCCTCCCACCTCTGCCTGGGATTGAAGGCGGATTTGCCTTTATAAAACAAGATGCATAGAGATCTCTCTCACAGCTTGGGTTCCTGGTGAGTGAACTGCTCACCCCACACTTGCTCCAATAGAGGGTCCTGCGGGGACGTCCTCGGAATGGGGGGTGAGAATCGTGCTCCCCTTCTGTGTAGCTGCCCCCAGCTCCAGGCTGAGGCACCACACCTTTGAGCATCCTTGTTAAGCCTCCTGTAAGTGGCGAATTTACTTTGTCTCAGGGACCAGTGACCAGCCCCATGGCCTTCAGTGAGCTTGGAGCTGGACAGAGGAAAGGGCTTGCAGCTTTGATGGGCCCCAAGCGCTTTTCTAGGTCTTCCCCATGGCAGATTTCATGTCTTCTTTGCAACAAGCCTGAGAAGTGAGACTGCTCATTTTTCCTCATTTAACAGTAGGCGAAGGCGGAGAAAGGTTGAGCCACGCTGCGGCCTTGCTGGTGCTAGAACTCGTTCCTCAGAATGCTTGCTTCCAAAGCTCTTTCCGTACAACCCTGGAGCATCTCATAAAGTGTTGAGCCAACTCCCCCACCCCAGCACTGTCTTTCCTTTATATCTTCTTAAACTTTAAAAATATATTTTTTTATTTTTTTTGGAGGAGGGAGACAATGAGCATGCCAGGGACTCTAGTCACTACAAACAAACTCCAGACACATGCACCACTTGTGCATCTGGCTTACATGGATCCTGGGGAATCAAACCTGGATCCTCTGGCTTTGCAGGCAAGCAGCTTAACCACTAAGCCATCTCTCCTGCCCTCTTTTACATTATTTTAACAACCTCCGTACATATAGACAATATGCCATGATCATAATCCCCTCCCCCCTCACTTACAGTAACAGAGCTGATGCAGTGTGGTCTTTTTTAGTTTTTTCGAGGCAGGCTTGTTCAGGCTGACCTGGAATTCACTGTGTAGTCTCAGGGTGCCCTTGAACTCACAGCAAACCTCTTACCTCTGCCTCGAGTGCTGGGTATTAAAGGCGTGTGCCACCATGCTTGGCACAATGACAGAACTGAGCACACGTGACAGAAACTGTAGTGACTTTCAAAGCTGAAAGCATCTGCTACCTGGCTTCTTACCTTACGAGTTTGTTAGCCGCTGCTCTGGCTCCCGGACATCAGCAGAGCAAGCATACTAGTGCAGAGGAAGATCATTAGCATTAAGAATAGGTGTTTGGGGACTAGGAGAGATAGGTCAGTTGGTAAAGCACCTACCGGACAAGCATGAGGGCCTCAGTTCGGATCCCTGGCATCTATGTGAAAGTGCTGGGTACGATGATAAGCATCTGTAATCCCAGAGCTGGGAGACGGAATCAGAGGGATTTCCAGGGACTGCTGGCTAGCTAGTCTAGTGAGCTCCAGGTTCAGTGAGCCGCCCCATCTCATAAACAAGGTGGAGCCGGGCGTGGTGACACACGCCTTTAATCCCAGCACTCCCGGAGGCAGAGTTAGGAGGATCGCCGTGAGTTCGAGGCCACCCTGAGACTACATAGTGAATTCCAAGTCAGCCTGAGCTACAGCGAGACCCTACCTCAAAAAAAAAAAAAAAAAAGTAGACAGCAATTGAGGAAGACGTCAGACAACTTCTGGCCCCCACAAACACACATGTGTACACACACACTCACGTGTACCTACACACAAATGAGCATGTAAACACACAGAGGCATACCACACGAACATATACATGTCAATAAGAAAGTAAGCAATAAATAAGTACAATTTTAAAAGGATAGCGATTCTACAGTCAGAAAATCCTATGTGCCATTCCCGGCTCGACCACTCACTGTCAAATGCTGCACATTGTTTGGTTTCTTTGATTCTTGGTTTTCCCATATTAGAAATGGCTATGATGACAAGTGCCTCCCTCCAAGAATGGCCCCAACCCGAAACCGAGGCTACGCTGTTTGCTATAGCAACTGGCAATTAGCCCAGTAGGACACTGTGAAGAGTCAAAAATCTCAATCCAAGCCGGGCGTGGTGGCGCACGCCTTTAATCCCAGCACTCGGGAGACAGAGGTAGGAGGATCGCCGTGAGTTCAAGGCCACCCTGAGACTACATAGTGAATTCCAGGTCAGCCTGGGCTAGAGTGAGACCCTACCTCAGAAAAAAAAAAAAAAAAATCTCAATCCAAGCTGGGCGTGGTGGCACACGCCTTTAGTCCCAGCACTCAGGAGGCAGGGGTAGGAGGACCCCCATGAGTTCAAGACCACCCTGAGACTACATAGTGAATTCCAGGTCAGCCTGGGCTAGAGCGAGACCCTGTCTCAAAAACAAACAAACAAACAAACAAAAAAATCGTCTCAACCCAGTGTCCTCAGGCAGAACCAAGAATGCGGTTATGGAAGAATCACAAACGAATGGTGTGGAGGTGTCTGATAAAACCTTAATTTATAAAACAGGGTACCAGGCTGGATCTGGCTGTGGACGTTAGCCGGCTCCTTCTATCTATAGTAGTGTGTTCATTCATTCATTCAGCCAGTTTCTTGATTGCCTGCCTGTTCTTGCAGTGGGGGAACCTAGAAACCCACACTTTCCAATGAGCAGCACCCGGTAAGCCCAGGGCTTCTCTGGCAACTCAATGCACACATTCAAAGCCAAGGATCCCTCCAGGCTCTGCCTCCCTCTGTAGCATCTTGGCTGTGCAGTTTGACAATCTCAGAATGAAAGGAAAAACAAACAAAGAGGAAAAAAAATTCTAAGACACAGTCAGAGAGATAGATGCTGCCAGGAGGGAAGAATTCACTGACCACCCCCGCCCCCCCCAAAAAAATCTGGGTCATCTCAAGAGAAGCTGGCCACTGGCTGAGTCTCTTAAAAAGCTTCAAAGTCATCCCAGGGCACGGTTAAAGAGAAGACTCAAACAAAACAAGAACAAATGTGATCTTCAAATTCTTAAGTGTCAACTTGAGGGATAACTTAGAAGCTCCGGGATGGGCCAAGAGGCCCCACAGCTGCTCCCTCCACATCAAATGTATTTCTATCTTTGGAGTAGACACCCCTCTAGATAATGAATCAAGCGGGGTTCAAGGGACAGCCCTCCCCCAACCAGCTCCACTGGGGAGATGTCCACAACATCTCAAGGGCCCAATCTTTAAATATATATATATACGGAGAGAGAGAGAGAGAGAGAGAGAACTTTAATAGATCAGCATACAGCCGATTGATCATAACCCATCCGGTTTTCTTCTTTTGTCCCCTCTCCCCCACCCCATTTCACTGAGAGCCCTCCTCATTGGGGTGACTGGCATTCACTGTGGGGTCACAAGCATACCGTCTGGTTCCGGTGGGGGGGGGACAGTACTCCCCAGTACAAAAGGACATCTGTTTGCAGACCTGCACTGTCTGACCAAAGTGGCCCAGGCTTGTCCTCCAACACTCGGTACCTTCCTGGGACACCTGTCCTTCTCCTGTCACACGCACGCAGCCTGCCTGGAGGGCTAGACGTCGCCCTCCCTATTCAGCTCCAATGTAGGAGAGGTCTCAGGGTGCCTCACCTCTCGGGGCAATTGCCTCAGGGCTCGTGGACAATTCTCACAGGCCATGTTTTCTAGAGAATGTGAAGGGGAGCTCCAGCCATGGGCCTACCGCCATGGAAAAATACAAGGCCATAGGGCTGGAGGGATGGCTTAGTGGTTAAGGCATTTGCCTGCAAAGCCAAAGGACCCCCGGTTTGATTCCCCAGGACCCACGTTAGCCAGATGCACTAGGGGGCGCACGCGTCTGGAGTTCGTTTGCAGTGGCTGGAGGCCCTGGCGCGCCCATTCTATCTCTCCCCTCTCCCTGCTCTCTCTGCCTCTTTCTCTCTCTGAAGTAAATAAATAAATAAAAATTTTAAGAAAACTTAAAAAAAAGAAAATTGTTTAAAAAAATAAAAAGAAAAGAAAATACAAGGCCATATTTGGCAGGAGGTCCTTCCCGAACAGAACAAACTCCTGATGGTTGAAAAAAAAAAAAAAAAACTGAGAAGCAAAATTTATACATGTACTATTCCTTTTGGTAAGATTCGACATCATCTCTGGCTCTGTTCTTGGTCCTTCTGCATAAACAGCACTTGGTACTGACCCTGTTACCTATCTTTGTTTTCCGTATAAGAAAGCTGGGGACCAGATATGTTCCCTGCTGCTCATCCACACACCGGTCTCTGTTCTCCCTGAGGGCAGGTTTCCCGGGAGTCTGCGTGCTCCCCGTGGGACAGGCTGGCGTCTGTGGTCCATAGCTGAGCGACACAGCACCCTGGCCTCATCCTTGAGCTGCGGGGACCTACAGGACCCCCAGCTACTGGTGTCAGGGATGGAACTGCCCGCGTCCTTCTTTCCGACAGACATGCTTGCCCCTTGGGGGGGGGGGGCTTTCTGGGATGGCTTAGAATACGTCCTTATTCATCAATCCATCAGACCTCAGAGAGCACAAAAAGCTAGCCCGAGACTGGCTGGTGGACCGAGCTGTGAGCAGCTGCAATAGCAGATCTAGTGGCCTGCGAATTCATCCTTCATCTGAGGTTAGGGGAGTGTCTCTCTGAGCAGACCCAAGAGGGTCAAGAGGCCACTGGTGCTCCCGAGAATAACCACGCAGCGAAAGAAGGGAAGGGCCCACTTTCTTCCTCCCAGCGAGCCTCCCTGAGGAGTCCTGTGCTGGGGCAACGTGTATCTGGGGACATCAGGCTCTTTATAAGTCTCCTCCATCCTTGAATATTCATGTTCTATTTTTAAAATGATGGGAGGGAAGGAGCTTCGTGCTTTCAGTGGCTCAACGAAAATCAAAGAATGGCTCTGATGCCTTCCCTTCCACCTGCGTGACAGTCCTCTCTCCTCAGCCTACACCCAAGGCTGCTCAGTGGTAGGGACAATTCCCCGTGAAAGTCAAAACTTCCTTCTCTGGGACAGCAGCACGTAGGAATCCAGCCACCCCCGCACTCCCCAGTGGCAATCCCCAATCTTCCCTCCCCAGTCCTTCCCCAGTCTTCCCCAGTCCTAAAAGTGCAGGAGATTTTTCTCTCCTCTTTTTGTCCTGATGGGGGCACAAGTATTCCCTCAGTATCCAAAGATCCAGATGGAAGGGAAAAGTTCTGAAAACTCAGCTAGGAGTCGGAGAAGCTTAACTCTTAGACGTCGAGACAATAATAGCACAGTTGTGTGTGTGTGTGTGTGTGTGTGTGTGTGTGTGTTTCTCGCAAAAGAAGAAATGGGGGGGGGGGGTGAAGTCCGCAGCACAGATGAAGAAATGAGCCTCTTTGTGCTTCCGTGCGGGAGGCAAGGAGCAACACCGCAGACGCGCACAAGTTCACAGGGGTGTACGCGCGTAGCGCGGGGGACCCCCGCCACCCCTGTTTACACACATCCCCCCTCATCATCACACTTCAGTGGCAACAGTGGGGTTCTGACACTGCCTGGGCTCGTTCTTTTAGAATGCTCCCCAGGGGGTCAATTCGAGTAATTTCTACAATCTTCCCCAAATCTCAGCTTCCCGTGGGTCTGTTTATATTTCCAGATTTCCTTCCCATGGTCCTTGCATTCTCTCTCTCTCTCTCTCTCTCTCTCTCTTTCTTCTAGGACACAAGGAAACTCCAGTCTTCCTCCCACCCAAACACTGTAGCTTGGCTCTGTTGCAAAATACAAAATGAGAGAGAGAGAGAGAGAACCAGTCCAAGCTCTCTCATGGTCACTGGAGATACCAGCCACACACACACACACACACACACACACACACACACACTCGACTCTGCACTGTGCAACTCCAGGCTGACAGGCCCCTGCGGCCACCCTAAACCAGCACAGGCCCACCCTCCAGGGAGAATTCACAATCTTAGAGACCCACACTGCCACTGCACTCAGAAGGCAGAAAACACCAAAGCCACCACTTTGCAGAGCCTGGAGGTGGCTTTCCTTCCCCGGTGCTTTCCTGTTTCAAACCCCCCAGACTATGCCCAGCAGAGGTGTGGTTTTCCCCTTCCCCTTCCAAGGAAATTTCCACCTCCCCCTTCCCCGCCCCCCCCCCCAGCTGCAAAGAAGTGGCTGAGGCAGAGAGTGAAGAGTTAAACCGAGCCTAGACTTCGGCAATCTGTGTTCAATTTTGATAAAAATCTCCCTCTCTCCCCCACTGCCCCCTCCCTCCGCCCCACAGCCCAGAACAGTCTCTTTATGTTAGCGGTTTGCATCTTGTTTGGGGGGTACCGCATGGGTCCCTCCCAGAGAATCTGGTATCCCCAGCACACACACACACACACACACACACACTGTAGACACATGGAGCGGAGACGTCCTCCCAGCCTCTGAGTCAAGGCTGGTCACTGGGGTCACAGGGTGTGGGGGGATAGGGTGGGAAGGGAGGGGACCATCTTCTCCTCCCCCTCCATCCTGTCCTTCCTCCTCCTCGCTGTTACCTGTGGCCAGACCAGATCCTCCCATCCTGGGTTAAGTCAGTGTCCCATCACTGGGGGAGGTCAGGGTCATAGCCAGGTCCCAGGCTGGGCTGTCCCACAGGTGGTGAGAACCACAAGGTAGGTACCCCCTTTTTTGGGGGAGAGATGCCTCTTAGAGGTCCCCACTGAGAACAATATCCTCTGGGCTTCCACTGCCCCAGGGCCTGGACTCCAGAGTGGGAGCTGGGGGCGTGGAGAAGACTTCAGTGTACCCAAGTGGAGATGCAGACCGCTCTGACCAAAAGTCACCTCCAAAAAAGTTGTGTGTGTGTGTGTGCATGTGTGCACGCGTGTCTGTGTGCGTGTGTGTTGGATGTTTGTCCGCTTGTACCATCCTAGGGCTCAATCCCAAAGCCTCAGGGAAAAAACAAACAAACAAACAAACAAAGTTTTTCAAAGACATCTCCTCTGTCCAGATGTGCCAGGACACACACACACACACACACACACGCCTTCGCAGTCCAGCTCCAGGGTTGGCTGTGGGCTCTGCAAACCCTTTTTAGAAACACACACACACTCCAAAAACAAAACAAAACAAAAACAGCAACAACAGCAACTAAACAACAAAAAACAAAAAACCAAGCAAGTTTGGAAGAAGTTGCAGCCTTTCCAAAACAGACACAGAAAAAAAAGTTGTGTCGAAGCGTCCCGTCCCGGCCCGCATCCCGGGGCCCCCGCGCTGCGCCTACCCGAGGCCCCGCGCGGCCGGCTCCCCGCCGCGGCCGCTCGATCCGCGATCCGCGATCCGCGATCCGCTCCGCTCCCGGACTCCGGAGGAACCAGGCTGCTCCCCTGCCGGCCTGGCCTCGCGCAGCCACCGCCCGCCCCGCTCTGACGTCAGGCGCCTTGGAGCGAGCGGGGTGGGGTGGCGGTGTTGGGGGGGTTATTTATGGTCCCGGAGACTAGGTTTTTTTTCCCCCTATAGGTGCCTTTCAGATGCGTTTGTAATTTTCACACGTCACGCACAAGAGGGGAGGGGGTGGGCGGGGGAGAAGAACTGCAGGGTCGTCCCCACCTCCACCCCCATCCCCACGCCCCCCACCCCACATCCCTTGCGCGCAATGAGGGTAGCTGCCCCCCCCCCCCCCACACACACACACTTTGGCAATGAGTCTTCTTGGGTGCGGGCTTGCTCCCTCTGTTTTGGAAACATGTCAGGGTCAAGGAGGCAGAGTGGTCCAAACCCCCTCCCCCCCAACCTCTCTTTCACTCCTCCTCTGGGCACCTAGCAAAACGATTTGTGGGACTCCCATCTTAGCCAGGAGGGAAGACTGGCAAGGCCCCTCCACTGGGCAACATGTCCCTGGAAGGCGCTGGCAAGGCAGAAGAGGGATTGGGCACCACAGAGGGGCCAATTAGAAGTGCTTGCCCACACCCTGACGACTTTTCCATTTCTTCTAAAAAAAAAAAGAAAGAAAGAAAGAAAGAGAAGAGAGAGAGAGAGAGAGAGAAAGAGAGAAAAAGAGGAAGAGAGAAAGAGAGAAAAAGAGAAAGAAAGAGGAAAAAATAAGTAAAAAAGAAAAGTTTATTTTTATTCAGTTCTGTTCCACACTCCCTGCCTGTGTATAACTTTTCCAACTCAACACCAGCCAATTTATCTTACTCCGTGGCTTATAAACACAGTCCGAGCCATTTACAATAGCACTCATTCATGCTTTCAAAAATTGCATTCAATTTGTTCAAAACTGGGTTCACGGGCCATCTCTTTTGACTAGCCCGGACATTGCCGCTGTCAAGAGACGTGGCAACACCTGCAGGGTATTTGATCTTGTCCTGTGTTGCCCAAACTCAGATGTCCTTACGCAAGCAAAGGGTGCCCTCCAAGCCCCAGTCAGCCATGCCCTCCACGCCTGGCTCTATTCCGTTTTCCACTCAGCTTCCATTCTTTCCCACTGTCTATAGCACTGTCTGTATTGGTCAGTACAACAGTAGATTAACGGTATCTAGTATTGTTATGTTTTGCAAAGAAAAAGATGCAGAAAAGTTACTAAGACATAAGAACGTGTATGTGTGTGTGTGGTGTGAAAATGTGTGTGTGAACATGTGTGTGTGCATATTCATGCACACGCATGTACTTGTGGAGGCCAGAGGTTGACAGGTGTTTTCCTTCGTCACTCTCCTTATTCTTTTGTTTTGTTTTGTTTTGTTTATTTTTTGTTTTTCAAAGTAGGGGCTCTCTCTAGCTCAGGCTGACCTGGAATTCACTATGGAGTCTCAGGGTGGCCTCGAACTCATGGTGATCCTCCTGCCTCTGCCTCCTGAGTGCTGGGATTAAAGGTGAGCGCCACCACGCCCGGCTCTCCTTATTCTTTAGGATAGGGTCTCTGGCTGAACATAGGCACTATTAGTTCTGCTAGACTGGTTAGCCAGTGAACCCCAGGAGCGGCCTATCTCTGCTGTGGGGTGGTTAATTACATTAACCACACACACACACACACACACACACACACACACACACACACAAAAAGATTACAGGCACATGCCACCAAACGTGACATTGACATAGACACTGGGGAATTCAAACTCAGCTCTTCATGCTTGCCTAGCAAGTCGTTTACCCATTGAACCATGCCCCAGCCCGTGCCATGAGAAATCTACAACAGGCTCACTTCCGGTACGAGGAGCTCAGGTAAACCATACTTTTTTGGCCAATCTAGTTATCCACGCTCCTGAGGAAATGTGGGGGGATGGATAGAAAAACTAGCAGAAGACCAAGGAGAAATGAAGTGGCCGGCATAATGGGGAAGGGAATCTTCTCATTAGGTCCATTTTATTTATTGTTTTATTTTTTAATTATTTATTTATTTATTAGACAGATAGAGAGAAAGAGAGAGAATGGGTGCGCCAGAGCCTCCAGCCACTGCAAACGAACTCCAGATGCATGCACCCCCTTTTGCATCTGGCTTACGTGGGTCCTGGGGAATCGAACCCGGGTCCTTAGGCTTCGCAGGCAAATGCTGTAACCACTAAGCCACTCCTCCGGTCCCCAATAAAAAGGTTACACACATACACTCCCTCCTCTCCCCCACCACAATTCTGCTGAGGATCTTTAGTGGGGTTATTGGTACTCACCATGGGGTCCTTTTCACGTGCGGTGTTTGTGAGAACCTGTCCGTCAGACAAACCACACTGAGTCACCTTGTTCCAGGCAGTGTGGGAGAAAGGATGGAATTAATGAAGAGACGAGATGGTGGCAGGTGCTAGGCACGACAGGGACGGGACTGAGAAAGTGAGGCTGAGATGCCACAGGCTTTTCCATGTCAGTGGAGTGTTGGGAACAAGTGGTCTTCCATCATCCTTTCCCCCTTGATCTTACTCAAGCTCTGTTGGGCTGGGGATGGAAGGAAGTGAATTAAACATCTTGGGCTGCTGAGTCCTGACGACTCCGTGAAGTGGGAGGTCTCCTTCCAATGTCACCTGTCACCCTACATGAACTCTACCACACGGAGAGCTTTGATGCACGGACGGCCTCTCTTATCCTCAGCACCACTCCCAGGGGCTCCCATTCCCAAGGTCCGCTCCCTGAACAGTGAACAGTGAAGTCCGCTGCTCACCAGGGTAAGCTAGCCAGGTTCCTGGAGTCTACCATGTACATCCAAAGTGCAACCTATCGTGGTGGGAAGCAGGTTTCCCAAAGCCTGTCCTTGCTCGCTCAGGAAGTAGATCTCCCAGTCCTGCATGGGCAAGGGTCACATTCAGGAAAGACTTTCTGAGGAAAGAGCGAGAGCCCGAGGAACATGACATGGAATCCACACAGGCCCTTCCCTGGCCCACTGACACAGGGTACGCAGGATGGGGAAGAGAACTCAGGTGGGTGTTAGAATCCGAGACCTGGGTGGTTAATCTTGTCAACTGAACGCGATTTAGAGTCATCAGGGAAACAAATCTCTGGAATGGTGAGCAAGGGATTTTTCTAGATTAGGTTATCTGAAGTGGGAAGATCCACCCTAAAAATGGGCTGAGGATCCTGGACTAGATAAAAAAAGGAGAGATGGGGCTGGAGAGATAGCTTAGTGGTTAAGCGCTTGCCCGTGAAGCCTAAGGACCCCGGTTCGAGGCTCAATTCCCCAGGACCCACGTTAGCCAGATGCACAAGGGGGCGCACACGTCTGGAGTTCGTTTGCAGTGGCTGGAGGCCCCGGTGTGCCCATTCTCTCTCTCTATCTGCCTCTTTCTCTCTCTGTCTGTCGCTCTCAAATAAATAAAAGTACCAAAAAAATTTTTTAAAAAAAGAGAGATGGCTGAGCACCAGCATTCCTCTCTGCTTCCTGATTGTGGATGCAGTGTGGCCAAACTGCCTCCCTCTCCTACCTCCATGCCTGCCCACCCATGATGGACTCTACGCCTGAAGCTGAAAGATAAAACGAACCCTTCCCTTCCTTAAGCTGCTTATTATTGGATTTTGTGTTTTTGTCTTTTTGAGGTAGGGTCTCACTCTAACCCAGACTGACCTAGAATGCCCTATGTAGTCTCAGGCTGGCCTCGAACTCACAGCGATCCTCCTACCTCTGCCTCCCAAATGCTGGGATTAAAGGTGTGTGCCACCACACCTGGCTTACTGGAATCTGATCACAACAATATGTCAGGTAACTAATAAAAATTCCACGCTGGAGAGATGGCTTACTGGTTAAGGCACGTGCCTGCGAAGCCTAAGAAGTCATGTTCGAATCATGTTCAAATCTCCAGGTCCCATGTAAGCCAGATGCACAATGACTCAGGCACACAGTGTAGCATATGTGCACAAGGGGGCGCACATCTAGAGTTCATTTGCAGTGACTGAAGGCCCTGGAGAGCCCATTCTCTCTCCCTCTTTCTCTCTTCCTCTTGCTCTCTCTCAAGTAAATAAAATAAAATATATTTTATTTATTTATTTGAGAGAGAGAAAGAGGCAGAGAAAGAGAGAGAGATAGAGAATGGGCACACCAGGGCCTCCAGCCACTGCAAACAAACTCCAGACGCATGCGCCCCCTTGTGCATCTGGTTTACGTGGGTCCTGGAGAGTTGAACCAGGATCCTTTGGCTTTGCAGGCAAACGCCTTAACTGCTAAGCCATCTCTGCAGCCCATCACTCTGTGCTTTCTATTAGCAAGATAAGTAACTTTCTCAGACTCGGTGTCTGGATGCTCGATGTCATGTGACCGTTTGTCTGGGCTGTGATATGCAGCTGTCTGGTCACATATTATTCTCAATGTTCTTGTGAAGGTGTGCTTTCGATGAGGTGCATATTTTAGTGGACTTTGAAGAAAGCAGATGACTGTCCGTAATGTGCTTAGACCTCATTCCTGTTAATGGGGGCCTTGGAAACCCTGGTAGAGCAAAAATAGAAACCTCTCCCTGCTTCACACTCCTGACGAAACAGAAGAGACTCCTGCCTTTGACCTTGGACTTCCACCCTTTCCTGGATCTTTAGTCTGCTGGCTAACCCCGAAGATCTGAGACTCATCAAGTCACCACAGTTATGTAAGCCTGCTCCTTCGAGTTAGCATCTCTGGTCTGGTGCTCACTCACACCATCTCCATCATGCTAGAACTGTCGAGCAGGACATGCGAGAACTGGTGAAAAGCTAGTGTTTTCCCACGGGAAGGAGCTCATTCATTCCCCTTTATAGGATTGTTATAAAGGATTGAACATGGATTGAACATCTCTACCTCAGGACTGGAGGACCCAGATTCGATTCTCCAGGACCCATGTAAGCCAGATGCACAAGGTGGCATACGCTTTTGGAGTTTGTTTGCAATGGCTAGAGGCCCTGTTGTACCCATTCTACCTGCCTCTCTCTCAAATAAACAAATAGGGCTGGAGAGATGGGCTAGTGGGCTAAAGCATTTGTTTTCAAAGCCTAAGGACCCAGGTTCAATTCCTCAGTACCCACATAAGCCAGATGCAAAATGGGACTATGCATTTGGAGTACATTTTTGCAGTGGCTGAAGGCTCTGGCATGCCCATTATCTCTCTCTATCTGCTCTCTCTCTCTCTCTCTCTCTCAAATAATTTTTTAAAATATTAATAAATACATAAAATATTTTTAAAATTAAAATCTATTTTTATAAAGAAAAGAAAATCTCTACCTCAGCTGAATGTAGTGGTACACACCTCTAATTCCAGGTACTAGAAGATTAAGGTAGGAGGATTGAGAGTTCAAGGACAGCTGGGACACATAGCAAGTTCCTATCTGAAAACAGAAGAGAGAAGGAGGGAAGAGCTGGGAAGGAGAGTGAAGGGGAGGGGAAGGAAGGAGAGAAGAAGAGACAGTTTCTTACCCCCAAAAGTTCTGCTAAGCCTAATGAGATGGTGAATCACAGAATTTTCAGGCCTCACTTACCTAACCAATCTGTTGACCCCCAAGCTTTGCTCTGGGAGGTGCTGATCTGTTATCAAAAATGTTGGGGTTGGAGAGGTGGCTCATCATTTAAAGGCACTTACTTACAAAGCCTGACAGCCCAGATTTGATTCCCCTGTACCCATGTACAGCCAGATGCGCAATGTGGTGCAGGTGTCTGGAGTTCATCTGCAGTGGCAGGAGGCCCTGACATGTCCATACGTACTCTTTCTGTCTGCCTCTATCTCTCTTTCTCTCTTCCCCTCTCTCTCAAATATTTATTAGGACCCACTGGCATATACACACATACTCTTTCTTCTCTCTGCCTCTGCTTGCAAATAAATAAATTAAAAAAAATAAAAACAGGGGCTGGAGAGATGGCTTAGCTGCTGAGCTATTTGCCTATGAAGCCTAAGGACCCATGTTCGACTCTTCAGATCCCACAAAAGCCAGATGCACAAAGGTGAGGCACGTGCAAGGTCGCTCATGCCCACTAGGTGGTGCAAGTGTCTGGAGTTCAATTTCAGTGGCTGAGGCCCTGATGTGCCAATTCTCCCTCTCTCTCTCTCTCTCTCTCTCACACACACACATACAAAAAATAAAATAAAATAAACCTAGAAATAAATAAAAATAATTTTTTTAAAACTCGTGTTAATGTGCTGGAGATGTCAATTACTAGAGAATTTGCCTAGCATGCAGAAGGCCTGGGTTCAATCCCCAGTACCACAAAAGCTAGTACTGCACATGGTAGTGCACAGATGTAATCCTAGCAGTTGGGAGGTGGAGGCAGGAGGATCCATGATTCAAGTTCATCCTCACCTACATGGTGAGTTCGAGGCCAGCCTGGACCACATGAGACCCTGTATCAAGAAGGAAAATTGGGTGCCAATGTGTAGAAGGCAGAAGTCACTTGCCCTGAGCTGATCTATTCAGCACTCAGCAGTCGTTCTGATCCTGGGGTCCACCATCCTGCTTCTGTCACTGACGTTCAAGGACACACCTATGGAGGGAAGCCACCCATAGCTATCCTAACGTCTTCTTACCAAGTCCCATCGGCAGGACAGCACAGGATGTATGTCCAGCAGCTTGAATATACATTAAGCCCTCATTGTCATGAGGTGTAGTATCATTTAGCACCGGAAGAGCCTGGTGTCTAATCCAAGTTCTGGTCTATACAGCTAAGAGCAATGTGATGCATCCCATGTTGCTAGAAGGATCAGATCACAAGGCACAGGTCCTGTGGCGGTTCGTCTCCATTATTCACTCAACTGGACCTGTGTAGTCATTTAGGAAACAAGTCTGTGGGGCTTGCCTGTGAAGGAGTTTCTAGAGTAGGCTAATTGAAGTGAGAAATTCCACTCTAACTCTGGTGGCGCCATGCCACGGGCTGACGTTCCACACTGAATACAAAGGAGCCGGTGGATGCTGTGATGTCACTCATCTCTCTCTGCTCTCTGACTGCAGATTCAACGTGACAAGCTGCTTCATGCCCCTGTCAGCTCTCACCTCACCCTGATGGAAGGTGCCCCCAGCCCCCCAAATTGTAATCCAAAAGAAACCCTCCTTCCCTTAAGCTACTCTTATCAGCTATGTGATCACAACAGCAAGAAAAGTAAGATACATGTACACCTTACAGACTGCTGGGGTCCTTCGATGCTTTTTCCTTCTTTCTCATCTCCACCTTCCTCCTGTCCCCAGGCAACACCCAACTCTTTGGTTAGTTAATACGAAGAACACACTCAACATGAGCATTTAATTCCCAAGGTTTCTGGCATTCAGTTCTCTGTAAACCTCTGCCCTGAGTTAAGAAATCTCCCCTGGCTCAGACACGACCACACCAAATAGGCAGCGATTGGAAAATTGCCCCCCTTACAGGCCCTTCTCCCTCCAAGGCCAAGGACTGCATTTTTGAGACGCCTTCTCAGGTTGTTTGTAGTGGCTTGGAGGGTCAGCTCCGCTGCCTTGCCTACGTCAGCCCTCTAAGTGTTTAACCACAAGACACACAATCCTGAGACACTGTGGCGGCGGCAATCCTTCTACCTCCTCCCCCACAGAGAGACGGGGGGCATCCTTCTACCTCCTCCCCCTCAGTCAGACAGGCCCCGCGTGGGGCTAAGCTGGTATGTCTTCTCCCCACCAAGACCGATCAGGAAAACTTTGACCCAACTTAGCGCACCTGGCCAGACATGGACTGGCACATTATACACTGAGCTGAACACTTGAGTGGGCTGTAACACGAGTACAATTCTTTGCTGACATCCCCTCGACAGTCCATAAGCCGAGCCCAAGCTCCTCATGCTGAGGAAGGCCGTACCCACTCGTAGCCAGAGGTGTCATTTCAGAATTACCACTAACATGGTCACAAGTGAGCTCTCACTGTATCCCAATTTTCAGTAGCTCAAAACCCTTTGCAAAAATGGTGCTCACAGACAAGTGCTCAGTCTGCCTCAGGGTGAAAGTGTGTTTTAGAATATTAAAAACATGGCTGGAGGGCTGGAGAGATGGCTTAGCGTCTAAGGCACTTGCCCACAAAGCCTAAGGACCCATGCTCAACTCTCCAGGTCCCACATAAGCCAGACACACAAGGTGATACAAGAGAACAAGGTGTCACATGCGTCCAGCGTTTGATTACTGTGGCTGGAAGCCCTAGCACACCAATTCTCTCTCTTGTTCTCTTGTACTAAAAAAAAAAGAAGGCCAGTCTGTTGTGCTTGCCTAAAAAAATAAAAAGATGGCTGGAGAGATGGCTTAGTGGTTAAGTCACTTGCCTACGAAGCATAATGACCCAAGTGCAGGTCCCCAGCACCCACAGAAAGCCAGATGCACCAAGTGACGCACATACCTGGAGCTTGTTTACAGTGACTGGAGACCCTAGCACACCCATACTCTCTGACTGTCTCTCTTCTTGCTATCTCTCTCTGCCTGCAAATAAATAAATACATACATAAATAAAATATTTAAGAGATGTCATGATCTTTTCCTCCTCTTATGATGGTCTTGTGTAGGTCGTGTCAGGCATTGTGAGGTCATGGATATCCAGACCATTTTGTGTCTGGGGGGAGAGACTGATTGCGAGGGGAAGGGGATGTGATGGAGAGTGGAGTTTCAAAGGGGAAAGTGGGGGGAGGGAGGGCATTACCATGGGATATTGTTTACAATCATGGAAGTTGTTAATAAAAAATAATAATAAACATAAAAAGGAAAAATATTTTTAAAAAAGTTTTCCACTGGAGGAGAGGATGAACAGAGTCATGCACACGTGGACACAAACACCCACTCCCTGTTCTACACTGAAAAATCACTTTTGGGGGGCTGCAAAGATGACTCAGTGGGTAAGATATCTGCCACACCAGCATGAGGACCTGAGTTCAGGTCCCTAGTGCCCACGTAAAAGCTAGGCGTGGCAGCACATGCCTGTGTCTTAGTTCCAGGGAGACAGAGGCAGGAGGATTCCCCAGGACTCGCTGTCTCCTTAGCCTTGCCGAATGCATGAGCTCTGGGTTCAGTGCAAGACCTTATTTCAAAAAATAAAAAAATGAGGGGGCTGGAGAGATGGCTTAGTAATTAAGCACTTGCCTATGAAGCCTAAGGATCCTGGTTCGAGGCTCAATTCCCCAGGACCCATGTAAGCCAGATGCACAAGGGGGTGAACGCATCTGGAGTTTGTTTGCAGTGGCTGGAGACCCTGGCATGCCCATTGTCTCTCTCTCTCTCTCTCTCTCTCTCTCTGCCTCTTTCTCTCTCTGTCTGTCACTCTCAAATAAATAAATAAAAACAAAAAAAATTTTAATGAGGTGGAGATAGAATAAGAAAGATACTCCACATTGACTAGCCTTTACGTGCATGCCCACATATGTGTATCCACACACGTGAACATGCATCACACCTGTAAATATACACATGTGAGCCAAAAGAGGACGATCACTTTGGATGTTTACAATGTTCAGGTGCTTGTGACAGGCTGCATACAGTGTGTGTGGGAGAGAGAGAGAGAGAGGGAGAAAGCAGAGACTTTTGTAAGGCTAAGGGAGTTCAGGAGAAGCGTGACACATTCCATCATTCGTGGGTTTTGCCTTTTGAAGGGAAATGTCTTTCAAATGATGACGTTATGGTGCTGAGAATATGGTCTTAATTACCCTTAGTTGAAAAATCTGCTTCATCCCATTCATTTCTTTCGGGGAGTTCTCAGAAACGCGCTTCTTGTACACAGTCGCACAGATATAAAGGAAGAGAAAAGATCCTTCATTTACCCTCAGAGAGAGCCCAGGGTTTTTGCACACTTAGTGCAACCTTTTGTCTGTTAACCATTCATAAACACAGACTTTTTCATCCCAGGGCTTTTCTTTTGATTTTTTAAACATTTTCTTTATTTATGAGACAAAGATAGAGAGAGAAGAATGAGCACATCAGGACCTCTAGCCACTGCAAACAGATTCCAGCGCATGCGCCACCATGTGTATCTGGCTTATGTGGGGCCTGGGGAATAGAACCTGGGTCCCTAAGCTTCACAGGCAAGCACCTTCAACTGTTGAGCCACCTCTCCAGCTCATCCGGGGCTTTTCATAAGCATCCGACGAGGCTTATTTTGCTGCCTATGTTTGGTTTGGGGACCCTATCAGTTACTTTCTCATTGCTGGGGCAAAATCTCCAACCAAAACCAGCTTAGGGAAGGCAGGGGTTTATGGCTTTGAGGGGAATGTTCGCGACGGAAGGCAGGGCAGAAGAGAGTGGTGACCCAGTGTCACATTGCCTGGACAGTGAGAAAGGATAGAGCGAGCAGCAAGTGGGGCAGGACTACATGACCTCCAAGCTTACCCCCAGTGACCCTCCGTCCTCCAGCGAGGCTCCACCCACTGAAGATTCCACAACCTTTCCAAACCGTGCCGCCAGCACAGGGGATCAAGGTATTCGAACACATGAGCCTGCGGCTGACAGTTCATATTCAAGCTGCAACGGGAATCTGGTGCAGAGACTTCTTTTCTTTAAAAGACAAAGAAAGAGGAAAGAAACCACCCTGTAATGCTTCTGTTCCTTCAGCCTGCTAAGGGCCAGCCGCTGCAGCAAGGCAAGGTGAGTGAGACAGCGTCCTATCCTTAGGGAATTCACAGTCTGGTGGACCGCGCCATGAAGCTCTATCATGTTTTGGCTCAAAACAAAAGATAGAACCAGGGGTGGAGAGATGGCTTAGCAGTTAAGGCACTTGCCTGAGAAGCCTAAGGACCCAGGTTCGATTCTCCAGTTCCCATGTAAACCAGATGCACAAGGTGACACATGAACTGGAGTTCGTTTGCAGTGGCTGGAGGCCCTAGTGTGTCCATCCTCTCTCTCTCTCTCTCAAATAAATTAATAAATAAAATACTTTAAAAAAAGATAGAACCAGCTGGGTGTGGTGGTACATGCCCGTAATCCTTGAACTTGGGAGGTAGAGGCAGGAGGATCTGGAGTTCAAAGCCACCCTCTGCTACACATCGAGTTCCAGGTTTAGCCTGAGTTCCATGAGGCCCTGTCTTAAAATAAATACGCAAGAAGCTTTCAGAATTTCTATAGATGAGAAGAAAAGGGCAATGCAGTTGTCATCCTTGTGTGAGTTCTGGGAATGGGGAAAGAATTAACTTCCCTTTCCACTGGTACATTTCAAGCCAATATTCCCATAATATCTCCCATAGAATGTTAATACCATGAAATGGTTTGCCCAGAAAAAGGAAGGGAAGAGCCAATCATGACCAAGGAAGTTTGATAAACCTTAGATGCTATTCACATACTCCTCTGCCACCGAACTTTCCAGCACGTATAAGCCGTGTGGAAGAGTCTGAGATTTCTTGCAGCAAGAGAGACCTGCCTGGCTTTCCTTACGAAAGTATTCCCCAAAGTTACTTCCTCAAAGGACCCATTTTCCACAGAACCTCTATGACGACCATAACTTTAAGAAACGTTGTTTAGTCTGAAGGGGACCAGGGAAATTCTCTAAAAATAAACACAAGTGTAACAGGACGCTGAATTGGAATGTTTAATGAGGCAGCAAGATGCAAAAGATAAGAAGTTTCTAAAATAATGTTGCAGAAGAAACAGGGGATTCTCCAAAGGAAACTAATTTCATGCCTCTAAAGTTTCCTTCCCATAGGGAGGTCTTTTTTTTTTTTTAAGTCTTGGAAGTGTAGAAGGACAAAAAGAAAGAATGGTAGGGTGGAGAGACTGCTTAGTGGTTAAGGCGCTTGCCTGCGAAGCCCAAGGATCCATGTTCCACCCTCCAGGTCCCACGTTAGCCAGACGCACAAGGTGACACAAGTGTGTGAGGTCCCCTGGAGTCCGAATGCAGTGGCTGGAGGCCCTGGCACACCAATTCTCTCGTCCCCCTCCCTCTCAGTCACTCTCACACTCTCTCTCTCATAAAAAAAGAATGTTACACCAAATCTCTTTCCGCACCCCTACAATGAGGAGTGCTGCATGCGAGTCTAGGAATTCCCTAAGGGCTCCCAGCTACACCCCAGAAACCCACAAGACAAGAGGCCCAGATAGCGAACGGGTTTGTCCATGGATTGAAGGAGGGCTCTGTTGAGAAGACTGCTCCTCCTGGAACTTGCCAGGACCAGAACTCACGCATGTCTCCTCAAAAGTACACACGTATGGTTTTTGTGAGAGAAGGAGTCAGATACCATGTGTAGATCTTACCCGAGAAAACTGTGGGGGAGCCTTGTTGGACCATGGTATCAGGAGTTGCTATGTGGGGCTGGAGACATGGCTCAGTGGTTAAAGGTGGTTGCTCGCAAAGCCTGCCAACCTGGGTTCAGTTCCCAGTACCTACGTGAAGCCAGAGGCACAAAATGGTGCATGTATCTGGAGTTTGTAGCAGCAAGAGGCCCTGATGTGCTCATTCTCTCTCTCTCTCCTCCCTCTTCTCTCTCTCAAATGAATAAATAGAAAAAGAATTGATGTGCAGTGGACCAGTGAGCAACCGAATCAAGTGGAAGAGAAGCTTTTAAAGGAAGAGAGTCCAGTCCAGTCAGTGAGAGGATGCCAATTCGATGGTCCCAGAAGAACCCACCTGTAAGCTCAAGATGCTTGAAAAACAGTGTTCTTCAGCCAGTACCCGTATAAAATACCTTCACTTTTTTTCAAACATCATTTCTAAAATGACAACACTGTAAGACTCCAAGAGTACAAATCTATAAAATGTCTTAACAAATACAAAAGGAATAACCAGCCTTGCATGGTGACGCATGCCTTTAATCCCAGCACTTGGGAGGCAGAGGTAGGAGGATCACTGTGAGTTCAAGGCCACCTTGAGACTGCGTAGTAAATTCCAGGTCAGCCTGGCCTAGAGTGAGACCCTACCTCAAAAAAATAACAACAAAAACAACAACAAAAGGAATAACCAGTACACAAGAGGCTGAGGCAGGAGGACTGTGAATTCCAGGCCAACCAGGGTAACATAGTAAGCCCCTGTCTAAAACCAAAATGAGCCTGGTGTGGTGGCACACACCTTTGATCCCAGCACTCGGGAGGCAGAGGTAAGAGGATTGCCGTGAGTTCGAGGCCACCCTGATACTACTTAGTGAATTCCAGGTCAGCCTGGGATAGAGTGAGACCCTACCTTGAAAAAAAAAAAATGAGTGAAAGGACTGGAATAACATAAGAAATCGGTTGAGGTGACAGCTCAGTGCTTAAAAAAGGCTTGTTGCACAAGCTTGCTGCCCAGCGTTCGGTTCCCCCAAGTCCCATGTAAAGCACAAGAGCTCACACGTCATTTATGCAATGCACGGGCAGCATGGGAGACAGAGCCAAGAGAATCCCAAAGCTCGTGGGCTGGCTAGTCCGATGCCCACGGTGGCAAACAACAAGAGAAACCCTGTCCCAAACAAGGTGTAACATGAAGGCTGAGACCCCAAGGCTGTCCTCTGACTTCGACATGTGTGCCTTGGCATACCCACACCCGTGCATGCACACACTATGTACACACACACACACACACACACAAAGGAAATAATACAATGAGTCCCACTTGATAATAAAGGAATTGCATCACAAAACAACAACACAAAGAAATCTTGTGACATCCCCAACTACCTGGGAATTAAATAACACACTCCCAAATGTCGTTCACAGATTAGCCATCCTGCTTTCCCTTTAGACTGGATAAATCGATCATCTTTTACTCAGTGTTCATGGATTTAAAAGTCTGAATTCTGGGCTGGAGAGATGGCTTAGCAGTTAAGGCAGTTGCCTGCAAAGCCTAAGGACCCAGGTTCAAATCCCCAGTACCCAAGTAAAGCCAGTTGCACAAGGGGGCACATGTGTTGAGTTCGTTTGCAGTGGCTGAAGTCCCTGGTGGGCCCATTCTCTCTCTCTCTCTCTCTCTCTCTCAAATAAATAATAAATAAATATTTTGTTTATTTTTATTTATTTATTTGAGAGCAACAGACAGAAAGAGAAAGAGGCAGATAGAGGGAGAAAATGGGCACACCAGGGCCTCCAGCCACTGCAAAGGAACTCCAGACTGCGTGCGCCCCCTTGTGCATCTGGCTAATGTGGGTCCTGAGGAATCGAGCCTTGAACCGGGATCCTTAGGCTTCACAGGCAAGCGCTTAACCACTAAGCCATCTCTCCAGCCCTTAAATAAATATTTATTTTAAAAAAGACTGAATGCTGCGATGGCTGTTATGATTGCGAGTTACTGGTGCTCACCTAGCCAAGAGTCAAGCTCGGGCTCCAGCGTGGCAGCGTGGAAATGTGACTCAGCCTTGAAAGGTAAGGACTAGCAGAAGATATTAAGTGCTGGGCACAGGCTCAGAGGGGGTTGATGCTTGCCGCATGGAGGGAATTGGCTCTCAGCAGCACTATTGGTTATAAAGCAAGACCACCCTTGTACGTGAAGCTAGTTCTGACTTCTATGACATGCAGTAACGTAGACAGGCGGACTCTATCCAGGGCTAGCACAATGCTGGCCGGACGTCTCCGCCACCAGACACTTGAACCAAATCAACTTCTTTTCTTGTTACATAATCCATCCTAAGATATTTTATGATAACATACAAACATGCTAAAAATAAGAACATTTCTCCCCAAATGGATGTATTCATTCAATACATTCTCTATCAAAATTTGTTTATTAGCAAATAAATTAATAGCAAGTTTATCTTGCAATTTAGATAGAAATGTGAGGGATATAAAATTAAAACACTTTCAAAATAAATAAATAAAAATAAAAACACATTAGAGGGCTGGAGAGATGGCTCAGCAGTTAAGGTGCTTGCCTGCAAAGGCAAATGATCCGGATTTGATTTCATAGCACCCATATAAAGCCAGATGCACAAAGTGGTTCATGCATCTGGAGTTCATTTGTAGTGGCTGGAGGCCCTGACACATCCATTCTCTTTACCCCATTTGAATGGGCTGGAGAGATGGCTCAGCAGTTAAGGTGCTTGCCTGCAAAGGCTAATGATCCGGATTTGATTTCATAGCACCCATATAAAGCCAGATGCACAAAGTGGTTCATGCATCTAGAGTTCATTTGCAGTGGCTGGAGGCCCTGGCACATCCATTCTCTTTATCTATCTATCTATCTATCTATCTATCTATCTATCTATTTATCTCTTTCTCCTTGCAGAAAATAGTTAAAATATTTTTAAAATAAAACACATTTGAAAATGAAGAGCAAAGTGGGAAGGTTTATAATACATGTTCTCAAACCTTAGCTGAAAACTACAAGACAATAGCAAGACTGTGAGGTTTGGAATAAAGATGCGTTCAAAAAATCTACACATAATCTCTGTTATACATCAACTGTATAGAACTAGAGTTTCAGAAATAAAACCTCATCTTTCTATATAATTAAGATTTTGTTAGTTTCATGGGGGAAGAGTTTTGTCAACAAGTGATGCTGAAAAAGTTGAAAAATCATTTTAAAAAATTAGCTAAAAATAGGCCTGGAGACATGGCTTAGTGGTGAAGGCGCTTGCTTGCAAAGCCTAAGGACCCAGGTTCAATTCACCAGTACCCATATAAGCCAGATGCACAAGGTGGTGCATGCATCTGGAGTTTGTTTGCAGTGGCTGGAGGCCCTGGCACATCCATTCTCTCTCTCTCTCCCTCCCTCTCTCTTTTTTTTCTCTCTCTCTCCTCACAAGTCAAATACAAATATTTTTAAAATAAATAAATTTGGCATTTCGAAGGACACTGATATAGCATGTGTGTACAACAGAATTCCATTCAGCCACAAAAGTGATATAATCCTATTGTTTGCAACGACATAAATCATGAGCGACTTATGAACCAGGAACACAGATTCATGTTGCTCCAAATTACAGATTCCCAAGGTGGGGACCGTTTCATGAAGGTTTTATAGTCACAGGACAAGAGAAAGCCACAAATCATGAAACTTTTCAAACACCCTCATGGGAACATCAGGTGCTCAGGCTAGAGAGCCAAGGCAGGGAATTCTGCGCTCTAGACTTCAGATGGTGTGTGACGACATTCTTAACTCGTGGTCTGTTAACACACGCCAAAGGTTTTATCTGGTAGCTCAAGGGTGCTGGGTCAGGCACCGAGGTAGGGAATGAATGATAATTAAGGTGGCTAAAAATAGCCTAAGTTCATTGGTGTCTGGATTTGCAGCATTCCAGCTCTCCATAATCATAATAATCATAGAATCTTCAACATAGATAAGCCTTTTTTTTTTTTCTTGGAAGCTTCCACCCCAGGATGGCATACCTTTGCCCAAAGTCCTCACTCACGGTCTATGCTGTGATAGACCTAGTAGGACCCAGCAGAGGTTTTACACAGTATCCAAAATGCCACAAACACTCCAAGTACCACGGGTCATGCTGGTCACACAGGCAACCTGCACAGAGGTCGACATCTCTTGTGGTACCTGTCTCTTGTTCTGAGTCCCATTCAGAACTACAACATGGGCCGAAGTGATGATGGCTCAGTGGTTAAAAGTACATGCTTGCAATGTCCTACAAACCCAGGTTCAATTCCCCAGGACCCATGTAAAAGCCAGATGCACAAAGAAGCGCATGTGTCTGGAGTTCATTTCCAGTGGCAGGAGGCTTTGATGTGATTAATATCTCTCTCTCTCTCTCTCTCTCTCTTTCTCTTTCTCTTTATCTCTCTCTCTCACAAACAAATAAATAAATACTTAAAAATACCTACAACATGTAACAGGTAGGAGCCTCCTACAATACCAAAGCTTGCTGCTTTCTGTGAGCCTGGGTGATTCCTTGACAAGGACTCCCCTTTGTGATACTGGTGTTATAGACACATGTGATCATGAGAACATGTTTATATGGACTCTAGAGATTTGAACCCAGGGGCTGGAGGGATGGCTTAGTGGCTAAGGCGTTTGCCTACAAAGCCAAAGGACCCAGGTTTGATTCCCCAGGACCCACATTAGGGGATGCACACGTCTGGAGTTCTAGCCATCTGAGGCCCTCTTCGGCCCTCGCACTTGCAAAGAAAGCACACTGAAACAGTTGAGCTGTCTGTCAGCCCCTGTGCAAGTCACTTCTGACACAATCCCTGCCCGTCTAAGAGAGGATAATAGTGGTTACCGGTTAATCATGCCTCCCGTTAGCTGAGGCGGTGACCCAGTGGTTATCATCTGCTAATGCTGCTCCAAAGCTCAAATGAGGAGCCCATGAACAGCATGGGGCCTCCAAAGTACAGAGCAAGGAGTGAAGAAAGAAAGAGTTGTGCCTATACATGGATGCAGCCTGACAGTCAGTGGGTTGGGGGAAGGATGAGGTTGTGAGGGAGGCTCACTAGAGAATTGTGGATGACCTATGGAGGTTGGCTCCATAGGTATAGGGGACCCCAGAACGGGCTTACGTTACTGCTCTGCTACTCGAGGCTGAGAGACTTTGTGCACGTCGTGCGCCACCCCTGGGTCTCTGCTGTGTAGAAAACATGACCACTGATATTTTCAAGTTGACACGATCAGGAATCCCCTAAGAGACAAAAATCTCCGAGCGTGTCTGTGAAGGAGTTTCTAGATTAGGGTGGTTGAGAATGGGAGCTCCACCCTAAAATGTGTGTGGACCCATCCCATGGGCTGAGGTCCTGGACTGAATGAAAAGGCAGAGCACCAGCATTGGTCTCTCTCTCTGCTTTCTGACTAGATGCAGTGCGGCCAGCTGCCTCAATCCCCTGCTGCCAGCCCTTCCCTACGATGGCGGACTGTGTCTTAAACTGGGAGCCAAGATAAACCCTTCCTTCCTTAAAGCTGATTTTTGTCACAACAGTTAGGAAAGTTACTAATAAAGAAGGTATAAAGTAGGCAGGCTACTCTCCATGACTCCCAGGGCCTCTAGTCTCTGGCAGGGTAAGTCTGGGTGGTGACTTTTACCTGCCGTGACTCCCACATCCTACCTGTCTGTGGTCACGGGAGCCCAGCCAGGGTCCAGAAGAGAGAGCACTGACTTAGGAAGTCCCTGGAACTTCGGTCCCAGAAGCAGGCCTGACAAAGATTAAGAAAGAGAGAGAGGGTTTTCAGGATTTATTAAAGCATTGTTAGAGGCTCCCACAAAGAAAACAGAACTATTTTAAGCCCAGGCTTTTTTTTTTCCCTCCTTTTTCTTTGGAAGAGTGGGTGGATTTTAAGACAAACAGACTAATGAGGTATATGCTGGTACGGCCACAAAAGCAAAACAGCCAGATTTCATGCAGCAGCACCGAGTCTGGTGTGCTCGGAGGAGGGGAAGGGAAACCCAGTGGTCATTCCGTTCTCGCCACTGAAGAGGTCGGTTTAGTATCCCACCAGCCTTTCTCACTATGCCTGGGGGGCGGGGGCGGTAGAGCTTTGGGAGGGTCTCTGCCCTAGGGGCAGGAGTGGGGACAATGAGATCCCCTCTTTCCACTCTCCAGGCCCAAAGCTAAGAGCAAAGACACCACAGAACTTAAGCAATTAGGGAATAATTTAAAACAAATGTGTACTGGAGTCCACATGGAGCAGGAAAGCTTGGCTCAACTCACAGTGTGGGGAGGAGGTTCCTAGTGCTCTGTCTTACACGGCGAAGAGCCTCCTTCCTGCGAGGACGCACCAGGTTTCCTGTGAGCCTCTCACCCCACTCCAGTCTCTCTCTCTCTCTCTCTCTCTCTCACACACACACACAGAGCACCTCTTATTTCATTTCATTTATTTATTTGAGAGAGAGAGGCAGATAGCGAGAGATAGCATGGGCATAGCCAGGGCCTCCAACAAACACCAGACCTCGTGCATCCTGCTTACATGGGTACCAGGGAGTCAAACCTGAGCCCTTAGCCTTCACGGGTAAGCGCCATAACCACTAAGCCATCTCTCCAGTGTGTGCCCCCCACCCCTTATTTATTTTATTTGCTTTTCCATACAAGACTCTTGCATTGCTCCATTGGCATGGCTCAGGAGCACAACATCCGGCAGTATCAGGCAAAGAAGGTTTGCTCGTCTGTAGCAGAAAACACAGGTGAACGGCAGCACGAAGTGAACACGAAAGTTTCGGCAGTGCTGGGGATTGAACCGGGGCCTCGCGCATTCTTGGCAAGTGCTCCGCTACTAAGCTACACCACAGGCTGTGAAGGTCATTTCTTATCCATGAACGATGGGAAGGTCGGCAGGTGAGGAGTCCAAGGTTGGGGTTATTTACAGAGGGTGTGGAGGATGTAGCCAGAAGTAACCAAGGACGGAGCTGCCAGTTGGACCTTCCAGGGAGATAGACTGACCTTGACCATTCGTCGGGTAGTTGAGCAGGTAATCTGCTGCCTCAACCTCCTGACTATGCAGTCTCATTCTTTTATTCCAGAAACTATCTTCTTTTATTTACTTTTTTTTTTTTTTTTTTTTTTTTTGGAGGGGTTAGGTATCACTCTAGCCCAGGCTGAACTGAGATTCACACTGTAGTCTCAGGGTGGCCTCAAACTCATAGCAATCCTTCTACTTCTGCCTCTCCATTGCTGAGATTAAAGGCGTGTGTCACACTCTTGGGGAAGTTGGAGTCCAGTAGGAATACAGATAAGAAGAGCAAAATGATGATTGTCCCTATGGGGTGCATAGGAAACAGCCTAAGACTGCTAGAGAGAATGGCCAGAGATCTGCTTTAGAGAAGGTGGGACAAGGCTCCTATAGAATTGCATGGGACTGCACAGAATTGTGTTGGAGAAGGTCTCAGGCCAGCCAGCATCTGTAAGAGACAGATACATGTAATGGCTGAAGGTCAAAGAGCTTCACTTGGTAAAGTGCATACCCCATGGGCATTAGGACCCGAGTTTGATTCCCATAACCTATATAAATATATCAGTCATGGGCTGGAGAGATGGCTCAGCGGTTAAGGCACTTGCCTGCAAAGCTTAAGGACCCATGTTCAACTCTCCAGATCTCATGTTAGCCAGGTGCACAAAGGCGAGGCAAGCACAAGATCATAATGCCCACTAGGTGGCGCAAGTGTCTGGAGTTCAATTTCAGTGACTGAGGCCCTGGCTTGCCAATTCTCTCTCTCTCTCTCTCTCTCTCTCTCTCTCTATCTATCTATCTATCTATAAAATTTTTAAAAATCAGCCATTTGCAGAGAAAGTGGCTACATGAATACTGCTCTTACTGCTTGCCTGACAACCAGCTCCAGGGTGAAGGTGCCAGACACAGTGATCAATCAAAACCCATCAAAGCAGAAATCCAGAGGCTACAGAGAGCTCAACACTAAATCAGACTGCCAACAGGCCTGCCATGGCTCAGGGGTCATTGACCATTGCAGAAGAGTGGGAAGACCCTAAGGCACAGTCCCCTGCTGCCCCACTGGGACTGACTGAGGACTTCATGACCCCACAGTGAATACCATAACCCCACTGAGGAGGACCTCCAGGACAACGGGAGAGCAGGGATGAGGGAATAAAGGAGGACAGCCCATATATACATCTTAAATATATATCAGAAGCTGGGCATGGTGACACACGCTTTTAATCCCAGCACTTGGGGGGCAGAGATAGGAGGATTGTTGTGAGTTTGTGGCCACCCTGAGATTACATAGTGAATTCCAGGTTAGACTGAGCTAGAGTGAACCCTACCTTGAAAAAACAATATAAATATAAATATATAAATATATGAATATATATATATATATATATATATATATATATATATATATGGAATGGTGATCCACACTTGTTATTCCAGGGATGAGGGGGCAGAGGCAGAAAGGTCCCTGGAGTTCAGTGGCTAGCCACTCTAACTTAATCATTATATTCCAGGCCAGTGAGAGACTGTCTAAAATGTAAGGGCACCCGAGGAATGACAACAGAGGTTGCCCTCTGGTCTCCATGCAGCACACACAGAGAAATGCTCACCTTTCAACTACGTAGGAGCCCAGATGGATTTCGAAGTGCGCACACTCCACCCACGTCAGGCCCTGACCAATTCTGATGTAAGCCTGCCGTGGAGGAGAACGAGGGGAGCTGAAATCAACTGAAACTCACTTAGACTATCTCCGCAAGGTAAAAGCGAAGATGGGATTTGAACTCACGTCCTCCAAGACCCAGCCAAATTCTATGTGCGCACAGCTACTGATCAGGTCATAAAAATAAAATAAAATAATAATAATAATAATAAACTGGTCTCTTTGAGACGATCTGTTTGGGTTACGGAGCTCAGGAGACTGAGCCCAGCTGAGCACCAACCAAACTATGGGGGCCCATGAAGGCCACAAAAGGATCCTATTACGTGCCCCAGACCTAATTGCCTTGCAGACTAAACATCACAATTTACAGTCAGCTCCGGGATAATGACGTCTCCCCTTCCAGTTCCGCTCTGTTCCGAGGGATTCCAGCATTTTCCTCGGAGACATTAGACAGGCCTGCATGGCTGAAGTCTCTGGGCTCAAAGGCAAGCATTGTGAGAGACCCCGAGGAGGGGCCGGCAGGGAGGACCCCAAGTGCTATTACAGGCGCAGGCTCCACCGAGGGGGGCCACCCCAGATAAACCTCGCCAGAACCATCTGGAGAGGACACCAGTGTACATCGAGGTCAACCAGAGAGCCGACAAATTAACTGCCTTTGCTCATTCAAGTTTTTAAATAATCAAATAACTCAAACCAAGGTAGACAGCTTTAATCCCCAGAAATAGCTTGCTTTATAAATCACCCATAGAGAACTTACTCCACTCTATTTTCTCCATGTCTCTACCTCCCACACTTTTTTTTTTTTTTTAGTAGAAAGTAGTCATTTTTAAAAGATTAAAAATAAGTCTTCCCAAACAAGTCAGATTCCCTTTCTGTGGTCATTACTATTAAAAAACAAACAAACAAGCAGGGCGTGGTGGTGCACGCCTTTAATCCCAGCACTCGGGAGGCAGAGGTAGGAGGATCACCATGAGTTTCTAAGCCACCCTGAGACTACAGAGTGAATTCCAGGTCAGCCTGAGCTAGAGTAAGACCTTACCTTGGGAAAAACAAACAAACAAACAAACAAACAAAATGAACTTCATAAAGATTGTTTTTTTCTATAAAGTAGCATCTTTGCCATTTTCTGACCTGTGCTCTTTTGTTGTTGTTGTTGTTTTTGCTTTAAACAGGAGGCCAAATTTTATGAGAGGTATGACCTTACATGTAGATGTATCAGCATGAGGACTTTCTCCATCCTTATGGGTAATGTGTGTGTGAGAAGTATCAAGCCAATCTCTATGGGCTTTGCAGTGCCTAGTTCCTTGTGCTTGCCAAGTTCTCTTTGAAAGAAAGGAAAAATAAATGAATGATGTGGAAAATAAACTTGGGTGAAAACTAAGCAAGAAGGGAGCTGAGGAGATAGCTCAGCTTCGCAAACGTAAGGATCTGAGTTTGATTCCCGGTCCCCATGTCAAATGCCAGGCTTGTTTGAGCGTGCCTGTCATCCCATCGCTGGGGAGGCGGAGACAAGGGGATCTCTGGAGCTCCCTGGCTACCCAGTGTAGCCTAACTGGTGAGCTCTAAGCCAATGAGAGACCCTGTCACAAAAGAGGTGGACGACTTTCCTGAGGACGACACCCAAAGTTGTGTTCTGGTCTCCACATACTTGCATGCACACAGACACACACACACGTATATACCACCCATACACATGCGCTCAGCACAATCCATTCATTAATTAAAATTCAACTAAAGAGAAGAATATGGGTTGACGCTAAGCTGTACTCGAGCGCCCCGCGGTGTGTTCATGGGACATTCAATGAGTTGCATCTGCACTCAGGTAGATCATCAGCTTCATCGGGAAACCGCACGGCAGCCACAGAGGGAAGTGGCAGCTCCAGCCACCCTGGCACGTGCTGACCACTAACGACTCCTCCGCACCGTCCCGCCTGAATCCTGAAGTCGCGACTGCAGGGCAGGAAGAGGCTGCCAGTTTGGTTTTATCAGACTCCCCAACCACCGCACACGTCTGAGGCAACAGCCCACGTCGGACAGTCGGGCAAGGAGGAGGCAAGCTCATGGGTATGCGCTGTACCTGGGCTTGAGTGCACCTGCTGCTCCTGAGGAGCCGTGGGGTTGAAGTCAATACCTGACAGCCGCATACCTCACTTTCCTCTTCTGCAAAATGGGAGTGATAATGGCCCACACCATTAATCCCAACTCCCGGGAGGCAGAGGCAGGTGGGTTGCCCTGTGTTCGAGGCCAGCCTGAGACTACAGAGTGAATTCCAGGTCAGCCTGGGCTAGAGACCCTGACTCAAAAATCCAAAAAAAAAAAAGGCGAATATACAATTCAGGGGAGGTACAGTGCACCAAACACAAAATATCAGCTACTTACGTACCCAGCATCATTATGATCATTATCAATTATTGCCAGTGTGGTCCACCTTGGCGCAAACAGTTTTGCAGAATCCTCTTTAGTAAAGATGGATGTCTTTGCTCAGCAAAAGCATACACCAATCATTGGAAAGTGATTTTCTTTTTAAAAAACATATTTAATTTTTATTTATTTCAGAGAGAGAGAAAGAGGCAGATATAGATAGAATCGGCACACCAGGGCCTCCAGCCACTGCAAACGAACTGCAGATGCATGTGCCACCTTGTGCATCTGGCTTACATGGGTCCTGGGTAATCAAACTCTGGGTCCCTGGGATTCGCAGGCAAGCGCCTTAACCACTAAGCTATCTCTCCAGCCCCGCTTTCTACCCTTTCATTGGACAGATGTAGAAAGCCAATATGCTCATGCACACAGACAAAATGACCCCAAGGACATGACCAGAGAGGAGCCGTGGTTGAACATTCCTAGCCAGCAGATCAGCGGGACTTGCACACTGACAGGTGTGACACCTACCCAATACTCCTTTCTCATGTCTGACTCAAGTGTGGACCTGAAGGGCAAGGCCAAGGTGCAATGGGCTGCACATCCGCATCGGTGGGAGGAATGGTGTTTTCCAGGAACCGCCCCTGCCCAAACCATCAGGCCCAGGATGGAGCAGGTGGAAAGAGTCAGGAGCTCAGCCCGTAGTCTGAGTGGTCTGTTCTGAATGCAAGAAGCGGGCCTGGGGAAGGCCAGAGATACGAATCCACGAGTGGGAGCCGTGTCGTGACAGACAAGGTCCTTGATCCCAACTGGCTTCCTAGAATCCCTTTGTACCATGCCTGTGCACACGTGCCCTACGTTTCGGTGTGATTTGAGATTCCTGCCCTTCCTCACTTTGGCTTCTCACATGCAGAAGTTCCCTTGTGACTCTCCCCTCATCTACACGAGGGCCAGCGGTCCATCTCTGTGCTGCGCGGAGTGCACACAATTCCAACTGTTTGCCTTAGTGGAGACGGCTCGGAGGCAGAGCTCACCTGCAGAAGCTGAGCCCTTCTCTCACTAGACTCCTGCCTCCACCGGCTCTGGGCATGTCTTTCTTCTCTGCCTGGCCTTCCATTTCCCTATATATTCCCACGAGTCATTTCATAACAAACGACTCATTCTAAACTATTGCCCTAGGTCTGCTCCAGGGGAACTCCACCTAAGTAAGATGTGGCTCATAGTTCAGACCTAGGACCTGCTAAGCTTCTGAATTTGACAGATACAGAATCTACATTTCCTCCTGAAATTTGTCTTTTGCTTTTCTTTCTTTCCTTCCTTCCTTCTTTCCTTCCTTCCTTCTCTCCTTCCTTCTTTCTTTCCAAGCAGAGGGATAGAGTGCAAGAGAGAGAAAATGAGAGAATGGGCACACCAGGGCCTCTTGCCAATGCAAACTCCAGACGCATGAGCCACTTTGTGCATCTGGCTTTACGTGGGTCCTGGAGAATCAAACCTGGGCCATCAGACTTTGCAAGTACATTCCTTTAATCAGTGAGCCATCTCTCCAGCACCCTGTTCCATTTTTCTATAAAACAAAACACTTTTTTGTTGTTGTTTGTTTGTTTTTTGGTTTGTGAGGTGGAGTCTCACTCCAGCCCAGGCTGACCTGGAGTTCCCTATGCAGTCTCAGGGTGTCCTCGAACTCATGGCAATCCTCCTACCTCTGCCTCCCGAGTGCTGGGATTAAAGGCGTACGCCACCACGCCTGGCCTAAAGCAAAACTCTTGAGTCGGCAGCACCTGGGATCCTTGGTTCGGATCCCTCATCCTCCTGAAGTGGGAAGCACGTAAGGGAGCTTGGAGTCTAGCCCTGGGGCGTGTTTGGAGGCAGATCTGAGTCCAGCCCTACTAGGTGCGTTCAGAGCACTTTGAGCTCTGGTGGCTTGGGCTTGCTGGTGTCCGTGTTTTCTCTCTCTGCGATGCTGAGGTTTGATGGAGTGAGCCAGCTTCTTCAGTCACTGATGGCACTTCCCATGGGCACTGTCAGCCTGAAACAATCCCCTTTCCTCCCACAAGCTGTGTCTTGTTGGATGTTTGTGCCAGCGACGTGAAGCTGGCTGTGACACCTGACTAAAATCCTCGGTTCTGCGTCCAGAACCCACAGGGAGGCTGCTGGCCAGGAAAACTCGGTCGAGTTCTCTCGAACCCTTGCTGAAGACGTCAGGAGAAGATAAGCCAGGAGCTCTGGAATGTTCTCACCTGTGAGCTTTCTCTGGCTCCTCATCCACGTGCGCGGGGCAGTGCTGGGAACCTAAGTTTGGAAGCGACGCTGTTCAGGAGTTTCTAATGGGTTGTAGCTCTTGGGGACTGAGCTGAGCAGTGAGCAGTGAGGACCGGGGGACATGACACGCTGGGAGAGAAGACCATTTGACAGCGGCTCCGTTTGGCCAGGACCGATGCTCTAAACATCCCAGCATGTCCGAAGGTGCCAGAAATAGCCAATCAGCACCTGCCAAAAGGATTTAATGGGATCTTGACATTCTGAACTGATTTAATTCTAGCCCTGAGCCAACAACCTTATTCTTTTTATTAAACTTTACAGTATGAACATATTGCATATTGGTCATATTCCCATTGCATTCTACTTTTTTTTTTTTTTTTTTTTTTTTTTTGGTTCTTTGAAGAAGGGTCTTGCTCTAGCCCAGGCTCTGTAGTCTCAGGGTGACCTCCCGGTGATCCTCTTACCTTGGTCTCCCAAGTGCTGGGATTAAAGCCACACTCCACCACACCCAGCCAATGTTCTACTATTTTTTTTTAAATTTTTATTTATTTATTTGAAAGCGACAGACAGAGGCAGAAAGAGGCAGAGAGTGAGAATGGGCATGCCAGGACCTCCAGCCACTGCAAACAAACTCCAGACGCGTGCACCCCCTTGTGCATCTGGCTAACGTGGGTCCTGGAAAATCGAGCCTCAAACCAGGGTCCTCAGGCTTCACAGGCAAGCGATTAACGGCTAAGCCATCTGTCCAGCCCACCAATGTTCTACTCTTATACCACTTCTCCCCAACTCTCATTCCACTGAGGGCCTCCACAGTGGGGTTGTTGGTATTCACTGCTGGGCTCTAAATGCACCACTCAGCCTCTGTTCTTTAACCAGCATGTGCCATCTTATTACAGAAGAGGTCACTTTAAAAAATAAAATTAAAAAAAAAAAGGCTTCCTGAACTACTGGAAACAACTCATTACTCTGGATGGATCCCCAGAGCCTTGCATGTTTGGCAGAAGCAGATTTTCAAGGCTAGTTACTGTTTGTGATGATGTCCCCAGAGCAGGGCTTAGGCACTGGTCCAAACAGATAGTGATGGGTTCAGGGGTTTTTCTGAGAGTCTTCACCATTAAAATACGGGTTCCGTGCTGGGGAGATGGCTTGGTAGTCAAAAGCACTTGCTTACAAAGCCCAGTGGCTCAAGTTTGATTCCTCTGTTACCCACAGAATGTTCGATGGCACAAAGTGGCACATGTATCTGGAGTTTGTTTGTAGTGGCAAGAGGCCCTGGTGTGTCCACATTCTAGCTCTCATAAATAAATATTATTTACTTATTCGTTTATTTTAGAGAGAGAAAAAGGGAGAGAGAGAGAGAGAAAGAAAGAGAGAGAATGGGTACACCAGAGCCTCCAGCCACTGCAAACGAACTCCAGATGCATGTGCCACCTTGTATATCTGGCTGTACGTAGGTACTGGGAAACCGAATCTGGGTCCTTTGGCTTTGCCAGCAAGCCTCTTAAGCACTAAGCCATCTATCAGGCCCATAAACCATGTTTTTTAAACAAATGGACTCCAATGAGGATGGTGTGGAGCCACTGCAGGGCTGGGCAGCTCCTACAACATGGCTAAAATCTGTCCTGGTTTCAAGTAATTGAAAGGGACAGATGCTGTACAGAGACAGAAATATATAACTCCCCTGTGACTCTGGTCTCACCAGGCCACTGCCCAACTGCATATCTGCCTTAATTTTTGCAGGTGTACATGCGTGTGGTATGCATACGTGTTTCTGTGTATGTTTGTATGTGTGTGAGCACATGTGTGTTCACGTTTGCTTGCATGTAGAGGCCAAAGGTATCTTCCGCAGTCATACTCCACTTTAGTTTTTAATACATTTTACTGGCAGCTTTCATAAGTAGAGACAATAAACCATAATTCCTTCCCTCCACCCCTATTCTTCCCCTCTCAAATCCACCCTCCATCAAATCCCCTTCCCCTTCCAATTAGTCTTTCTTTTATTTTGATGTCATCCTCTTTTCCTCCTATTATGAGGGTCTTGGGTAGGTAGTATCAGGCCACTGCAGGGTCATGAATATCCAGGCCATTTTGTGTCTGGAAGATTGCATTGTAAGCAGTCCTATCCTTCCTTGGGCTCTAACATTCTTTCTGCCACCTCTTCTGAAATGGACCATGAGCCTTGGAGGGTGTGATAGAGATGTTTCAGGTGATGAACACTTTACTCTCAATTTATTTATTTTAACGTTTTATCTATCTATCTATCTATCTATCTATCTATCTATCTATTTATTTATTTAGAGAGAGAGAGAGAGAGAGACAGAGAATGGGTGTGCCACAGCCTCCAGCCACTGCAAACCAACTCCGGATACATGCGCCATTTTGTGCATCAGGCTTTACAGTGGGTACTAGGGAATCAAATCCAGGTATTTAGGCTTTACAAGCAAGCACCTTAACTGCTGAGCCATCTCTCCAGCCCCTCCACCTTACTTTTTGTGACAAGCTCTCTTGCTGAACCTAGACCTCACTGAGTTGGCAGACCAGCTAAACAGCTTTCCCCAGAGATCTCTCTGCCTCTCCACCCCCACACTGGCTCACAGCACTAGCCGCCATGTGTGGGTTTTGCACGGGGTGCTGGAGATTCAGACTGGGGTTCTCATGCTTTCGTGGCAAGGGCCTCACCACGGAACCACCTCCCTTTCCCAGGCCCCTGCCTTGGTGTTTTAATGTACAAAACGGAAGGAAAATAAATGTGGAAAACTCACCTTAAAGACAAGCTGAGAAACGGACTGCACTGTTAGGAGTCCCTGCCTTGAGTCTGTCAGCAGCTGTGAACGGTGTTTCCATCGAAGGCAGCAGGACTCGTGTTGGGTAATTCGGGAGGGCTGAAGGACTGCCGGATGAATGGCTTCCTTCCGCTGTACACTGCTTGTTTCTTTTTATCTTGCCCCTAACTTTTTATGAGACTCCGCATGTAAGTAAGGCCAGGGTTACAGAGCCAGCCAGCACAGCCCGAGTCCATGGGGAAATCATTATTCTTGTGTGTTTGAATGGTCTTTACATTACTTCTCTGGCTTAAATGTGTTCAGCCTCCTGCCTTTGTTAGGGTTAGTTTGCCCTCACGGGGGCCCTTAGTCACAGCCGCTGCATCGGGCTCTCTGAGATATTGGGGTTGTTGCCCTGTGTGCCATCAATAAGGACCTGGGAAGGAGGCCTTGGAAAGGTGTCCAGGAAAAGCAAAGGGGAGTTTGAAAGGACATGAAGGACTCCCTGCGAGAGACAACGAGGATCCACGTTCATTTCTACAACTGAAGGCAAGCATGTGCCTTACCCACCGACCCATCTCTCCAGCCCCCTCTCTCTACAACTGAGCACGCAGATATCGTGGTGGTTTGGATGCGAACCTCCCCCATGGCCTCAGACTCATTCCCCAGCTGGTAAAGCCTTTGGGAAGCAGAGCTTTGCTGGAGGAGGTGTGTCACGGGGGGCGGGGTGGACCTTGGGATTTATCAGTGCATCCCTATTGGCTGCTCATGGTGAGCTCACTCATGCGGCTTTCCACCAGTTGCTATGACAAGAGGTGATGCCTGGCCTCTGCTCTGCCATGCCAAGACGAAACTTCTAGAGACTATAAGTTGAAACGAACCCTTTGCTTCCATGACCTGCTTGTGGTCAGGTGGTTTGTTCCAGGCGTGAGAAGGCAATTGCTACAGCAGCGCATCCTTGGAGGTTTGTTTGTTTGTTTGTTTGTTTGGTTGGTTGGTTAGTTTTCTGAGGTAGGATCTCACTCCAGCCCAAGCTGACCTGGAATTCACTCTGTAGTCTCAGGCTAGCCTTGAACTCATGGGGATCCTCCTACCTCTGCCTCCCAAGTGCTGGGATTAAAGGTGTGTGCCACCATGCCAGTTAGAATATGAATATACACATGTATTTTTCTTTCTGAAATGCAACAAACATTTCGGGGGCTCTGAGTCAGAAGTGAAGCCATGACAGAATAGTGAAAGTAAATTTATATCCAGAGACATGAAATAAACACAGCACGGATGTTCTAGGTTGGGAGTTTTCCAGTTTCCTGTGGGATGCTGGACATAACATCGTGGGAACCAAAAGCTCTTCTCAGTCTTGATTTCCCAGAGTTCTAAGAGAAAGATGAGTGATGAGAAAACAATGTAATGATGGGTGCCATTCATTAGAATTAGTGGTATGGGCTCTGGAGTTCCCCAACAGGGGCTTAAATCCAGGCTCATCTGCTTTCTGCTTATGCAGTTCTTAATGTCTCTGCATCTTTATTGGCTCATCTGTAAGTCGGAACTCATCAGAATAGTGGCCCCAGAGAGCTTAAGAGAGGACTTAAAGACATAATATGCAAAGAAGGCACTTAGAACTGTATCTACCCAAACTGTGGTGCTCAGTCGACTCATTTTGTATAAATATCTGTGCATCACTTCAGTGAGGCTGGGAAGGCAACAGTGAGTGTGGCAGAGACTTCCAGATGCTTCCCAATAGCTTTACACCTTCGGAACACGAAACACTTGTGCAAGGAGCCAGGGTTCACAACTCAGCCAGCAGAGCCCAGGCCCGGACTGCAAGAGGTGCTGAGCTGGGAAGTGGGGCAGGTTAATTAAAGACGAAAGCTTTGTCCTCATCCCGAGGCCACCAAGGAAGTCTTGGGACTTGGCTGAGTCCTGACAGTTTAGGGAGAACATTTTGAATAGTGTGGAGGATGGACTCCATAGTGGTAGGAAAAAAATGAAGGCAAAATTATTTTGACATTTTATTTTATTTTTTTAATTATTTTTTATTAACAACTTCCATGATTATAAACAATATCCCATGGTAATGTCCTCCCTCCCTCCACTTTCCCCTTTGAAACTCCACTCTCCATCATATCCCCTCCCCATCTCAATCAGTCTCTCTTTTATTTTGATGTCATCATCTTTTCCTCCTATTATGATGGTCTTGTGTAGGTAATGTCAGGCACTGTGAGGTCATGGATATCCAGGCCATTTTGTGTCTGGAGAAGTACATTGTAAGGAGTCCTACCCTTCCTTTGGCTCTTACATTCTTTCCGCTACCTCTTCTGCAATGGACCTTGAGCCTTGGAAGGTGTGATAGAGATATTGCAGTGTTGAGCACTCCTGTCACTACTTCCCAGCACCATGATACCTTCTGAGTTGTCCCAAGGTCACTGCCATCTGGAAAGAGAAGATTCTCTACCAAAAGTGACAGTAGCATTAATATACAGGTATGAACATTAAGAAAAGTGTTTACTGGGTAGTTTGATGAGCATATTATATGCATTTAGCCAGGCAGCAGCAGACGTCACACTCCTAGGGCTCATGACTACCCTGAAGGCAAAATTTTAACCCTCTACATTAACAAGGTGGGGGAGACCTGAACCTCATGAGGTGACAGTGACCATGTGGATACAGATAGGCATCAGAGGACTTGGATTCTAAATTCTCCATCTTGGGAGAACTGGCAACAGTCGTGTCAAAGAGTAAATTGGGGACTGGAGAGATGGCTTAGTGGCTCAGGTGCTTGCCTGCAAAGACTAAAGACCCAACTTCGACTCCCCATCACCCATATAAGCCAGATGCACAAGATGACGCATACGCACAAGGTCACACATGCGCATGAGGTGGCTCATCCATCTGGAATTCAAATGGACTGGCTAGAGGTCCTGGCACACCAATTCTCTCTCTCTCAACTCACTCGCTCTCTCATATAAAAAAAAGTAAGTTGGAAAGGGGAGCAGAAGCAATGCTGAAGGGAGCAGTGACAAGCTCCCTGTGAAATGTGAAATGAGGCGCATTCGGTGATGACTGAAGCAGGAGTCCGCTGCTCCAAGGGCTCTCCAGAATGGGCATAGAAACTGAAGAGAGGGCATTTTCATGGAGAAAGGCTGAAGCCCTGGGAAGGGATGTGGTGCCTCAGAGAGACGGTCAAGGAGCAAGAGAAGGCCATTCCCAAGGACTTCTGCGCTTCTCCCACCACACATAAAGCACTGGGTGCCAACAGCAGAGCAGCCACTGGCTCAGGGATCCACCCAGCTTCCTGCTCCCCTGTGGCCTCCTCTGAGCCAAGCGTGGGGCCTGCCATCTAGTGCCTTGGCTGCCTCGTGGATCTGAGCCTCTGCACTGGAATCTCATGACCAGCCACTGACCACAAACACTGGCCAGCCTTCCTTCTGATCTCTGTCCACAGTGGGCAGCCTCTCTGTAGTCAAATGAGCCGAAGCAGACAGTGGGAGACTGCTTTGATCTTCCAGCCACGGGAATGGCTCCATCAGGCTACACACACACACCCAGCCAGGTGTATTGAATGGTAAGTGAGGTGTGAGGCAGGAGAGTCGGCCCCTGTAGTTCTCCTTGTAATTTGTGTTTGGATCTTTTTTTTTTTTTTAAGTAAAAATAGGGTGGGAGAGATAGCCCAATATTTCTTATTTATTTATTTATTTATTTATTTATTCATTTATTTCAGATGGAGAGATGGAGATAGAGATAGAGAGTGAGTGAGAATGGGTGCGCCAGGGCCTCTAGCCACTGCAAACAAGCTCCAGACGCATGCACCACCATGTGCATCTGGCTTATGTGGGAGAATCGAACCTGGGCCCTTGGGCTTCACAGGCAAACACCTTAACCTCTAAGCCATCTCTCCAGCCCCCCAATATTTATATTTTTTATATAAAGTCCAATTCTGTTCCTCTCCGATTTCTGTTAATTCAAGGTTGGTAAGGATTTGGGGAAGTAAGAAGCAAGGGTACAGGGAGGATTGTTTTGAACGTTGAATATGTATTTCAAACTGGGTGATAGTTGGGAGAAGCCAGGAGGGATTTTAAAACCTGGGAGGCTGGGGTAGATGTTCAAGGTCATCCTGGGCTACATGGTGAGTTTAAGACCAGCCTGGAATACATGAGACCGTGTTCCGGCTGGTCAGCTGTCTGGACTGATGAAGAGTTTGTCCCATTCCGTGAGTGGAGAATACAGAGTAGTCCACAGGTCGATGACATTCTTTATCTGAATCCACTCTCCCTCGCAGAAGGACATGGAGAACAGAAGGCTTCAAAGTACAAGACGTACTTGGGTGAGACATTAGAAAGAATTCAGCTATGAGAAACATTGAGGGAAGTCATAGAAATAGGATTCAGCTCGTGCAGTGTAGGTGGAAGGCAAAAGAATGAACAAGGGTTGAAGAGATGTCTCAGTGGTTTAAGGAGCTTGCCTTCACAGCCTAACAACCAGGGGTTCGATTCCCCAGTAACCACGTAAAGCCTGATGCACAAAGTGGGTGCAAGTCTCTGGGGTTTGTTTTCAGTGGCTGGAGGCCCTGGTGCACGAACTCCCCCCACTCCTTCCTTCCAAATGAATAAATCAAGAAGTAAAATATTTTCAAAAAATATAAATGAAGAAAGAGCTTCCTTCCAGTCCTATTGATGAACACCTGTAGTCAGGGTTCTCTAGAGGCCCAGATGCAACAGAACAAGTGTACATTACAAAGCGGGTTTGTTATATTGGCTTTTAGGAGATAGGATGGGCTGTCCAACAATGGCTGTCTGCAGGCTGGAGCGTCTGAGAAGCCCGCATCTGCCTGGACCACGCGGCTGAATGTTTTTCGCAATCTCAATCTGTGGCTGAAGGTCAGGGGGATGCCTGGAGAACCACTGGTCTTCAGCTCACGTAGGAAGGCCAAAGAACGGGGGTTCTGACGTCGGCAAAGGATAGTAGTAAGCAGGTAGATTCACAAGCGAGCGCAAACAAGGGATGAAGGCAGAGACAGAAAATCAAGTCTGCATTTGCACCGCTGTGAGAAGGCGTTTCCCACCCTGGGGGAAAGTCTGTGCAGCACTTGAGTTAATCCTTCCAAGAAATGTCCTCACAGACCTGACTCCTGATCCAATCCAGTCGTCAAAGGAGATTAACCATCACAATACCTGAGAAGAAAATTAAATATCCCTAAATTCTGAGGGTGGGAGTCAGATGATGATGTGTGGGCTTTGGAGCCAGATGGACATAGGAAGATGTGTCTGCAGCTTGAACACTCCTGGACCTCGTGGCTCAGCCCCGTATGGGAATAACCATGCCCAAAGCTTCCGATTTCTCATCTATAAACCAAAGAGTTTGAATGTGAAATGTCCCCAATGGACTCATGTGTGTTGTAACTCTTGGTCCCCAAGGGTGGCACCGACCTGCGAGGTTATAAATCCTCCGGGAAGCTGGGTCTAGCTAAGGGAAGTGGATCCCTGATGGGTGGGTGTCAGGGGTCACATAGACCAGCCCAGGTTCCGGCCCGAGTTCTCTGCTTCCCGGTCTGCTGAAACGTGAACAAGCGTTCTCAGTGCCACAAGCACGAGCCATTCAGCACGACGGAACGGCACCTGCAGCCGTGAGCCACATAGATCCTTCCTCCTCAAGCTGCTGCTGGAAATCATTGGCCACCGCAATGAGGAGTGTAACTAATAGGAAAGGTGAAAGAGCCCATGGTGAACTTGCAAGGTTGTTCTGCCTACTAGAGGTAATGCATATATAAGGTGACCCAGGCATAGTACTGTTGCATTGTTTAAAACCTGCACGAGGAATGGAGAGATGGCTTCATGGTTAAGGCACTTGCCTTCGGAGTGTAAGGTCCCAGGTTTGATTTCCCAGAACCCAAATAAACCATATGCACAAGGTACCAAATGCATCTGGAATTTGTTTGCCCTGGTGCACCCATTCTCTCTATATATCTGCCTCTTTCTCTCTCCCTCTCAAATAATGAATAAATAAATAAATAACTTGAACTGGCCTTTTCATTTCATTGTGTTTTCCTCAACACATCATAAAACCCTAAAACACTTAGCTCGGGTTTCTATTGCGGTTGAAAATACATTCAGATCTGACTGGGAGCAAAGTGCAGATTCTCGGGATGAAAAACGAACACCATTGTCCACTCATTTGTAATTAGTGACATCTAGCCCATTATGTCCAGGACTGGCTGTGACTGCCCAGGGGGACAAAGGGGCAGCTCTGTGTCAAGGCTCCCAGAGAGGCTCTCGTTTCTGCTCTTGTTTAAGCTACAGTGTCTTGAAGATGCCAATACCCATGACTTACTGCAATGAAAACATGGCTCCAAGTCCCAGGAAAATGCCCTGTACCCAAAAGAGCCCCTGGGGATATCACTGAGGGGGAATTCACTTTCAAGTGCAATGGAAACCAATCCCTCATCTTCTCATGTGTCTCCAATGCATCCTACACTGCTTCTCTCTTTTAAAAAATATTTTATTTTTATTTATCTGCAAGCAGAGAGATACAGAGAGAGAGAGAGAGAGAGAGAGAGAAATGGCCATGCCAGGGCCTCTAGCCACTACAAATGAACTCCAGACACATGTGCCACCTCATGCATTACGTGGGTATTGGGGAATCGAACCCACGTCACTAGGCTTTACAGGCAAGTGCCTTAACCACTGAGCCATCTCTCCAGCCTCTATATTGCTTCTCTTGTGTACAACCTCCATTATCTCTAGGATCAGAACAGATTTTTTGCAAACAAGAACGTGCGTACGTGTGTGATGTGATAAACATGCATGTGTGCATGCAAGTTCACGTATGTGGGCCTGTGTTTGTGTGTATATGTGAGCACGTGTATGTGTCGGTGTGAACACATGCACGTGCGTGCACAAAAGACAACGCTGCGTGTCAGGTGTCCTCCTGAATAGCACTGAGCGACTCTTTTTGTGACAATGTCTCGCATTAGCCTTGAACTCACCAACTGGGCTGCACTGGCTGGCTGGTGAACCCCAGGGCTCCTCCCCAGAATTGGGATCACAGACACACACTTCCGTACCTGCCTTTGTATGTAAGTGCCGAGGATTGGATGCAGATCTTCATAACTCTGAGGCAAGTACTTTACCCACCAAGTTATCTCCCAGCCCCAGAAGCAGATTTATTTTTGTTGTTGTTGTTTTTTGGTTTTTCGAAGTAGGGTCTCGCTCTAGCCCAGGCTGACCTGGAATTCACTCTGTAGTCTCAGGGTGGCCTGGAACTCTCTGCGATCCAACCTCTGCCTCTCGAGTGCTGGGATTAAAGGTATGTGCCTATTTATTTGTTTATTTACTTATTTATTTGAGAGAGAGAGAGAGAGAGGCAGATATATAGAGAGAAAGAATGGGCACACCAGGGCTACTGGTCATTGCAAACGAACTCCAGACGTATGTGCCACCTTGTGCACCTGGCTTATGCGGGTACTGGGGAATCGAACCTGGGTCCTTAGGCTTCTCAGGCAAGCACTTTAACTTCTAAGCCATCTCTCCAGCCCCAGCAGCAGATTTTTAAGACGTGCCTGACTAGGAGCCTCTCTCAAAAGCTGAGACAACAGCACCGCTCCTGTGTGTGCGTTGTTAATGAACTTCATGAAGGGACCAAGGGCAGCACAGTCCCGCCACGGTTTCTGGTGTTATCCTTGGCAAACGCAGAGGACCTGCCACCCTGAGGCCTGTCCAAGTAGCAACCGTCCACTTATCCTCTGGGCCATTACTGGAATTCTGTACATGGTCGTGAGCAGGGAGGGGACCCTTCAGTCATACGGACAAAAGGCAGCCAGACGCTTAGCTTCTGACTCTGAGTGGCTGAGTCCTTGGGGACATTTTAAAGCACTGAGCGTCATTACCATTCTGACTTTTGTTCTTGTTGGGTGCCAGAAGAAACTCAAACGTTTTGGAGATAAGGCCAGCAAAAAATCCGTATAAATCTTCAGTTCATTTAACACGTTGCCTCTGGGTAAGGCTGGAAGGGGTAGAGAGTGGACCTGAGGGGCGAGGGGAAGGAATGTGGAACAGTTAGTTTTCCAGAAATATGTTCTCTGCCAAGTGCTCAGGAGACAGTCTACCCAGATCGTGAAGTACATTCGCTGGGGTTTGGTCTATTACACAGCTCACTACACTGGTCTTGGGAAATATGTCAGAAAAAAAAAAAAAAACTTCATTCTTTCAATAAAGCTAGTGAAGAAGATTTTTGAATATTCCCGAATGATCTATGTCCCAAGTGATAGATATCGAAGATCACCTTACATTATATACATGTATGGAAATGTCATGTTATACTCCACAAATGCCATGTGTCAATTGAAATATCTATTTAGAACAAGAACACTAGCCACTCTCGGATAATCAGAATCAATTCTATGGCGTTGTCTTAGGTGTCGCTGGACTTATCGGCACGGCTTAACTTGTGTATCCGATATCCAGAGTCTAAGCCAAGGGCTAGAGCCTGACTTCAGCGTCACACTAGTGCATTCAGTGGAAGGCTAATGTAACACCACAGCTGCACCTCAACGCGCCACAGAAAGCTCAGATCGGGCGCTTCACATACACGAGGAGGTCCCTGGGTCCTGAATCAGTGCAACGAAATAAAAAGCCACTAAATGGTTCCCTGGTGACCTGAGTTCATCAGATTTCACCAAGGGCTTAACCACGCTATGGAAAAGAGTTTTGCATATGGGAGTCACTGGCTTGTTGTGTCTCCATTTGATCTCTTTCTTCTTTGAAGCAAAGGTTTTCCCACAGGGAACTTTTAAAAACTCCAATCATTTAATGTTGGAGAACACACACACCAAAAAAAAAAAAAAAAATTACATAAAGGAAAAGCTCACATGTTCATGTGTTTTCTTCCAGATCCCCTGACTTTCTGAGAGTGTGTATTTTGCTGTTGGGAGCTTTTTCCCCCCCCTTCAGTTATACAATAAAGTCTTTGTTGTTGAACATTCTATTAAGCACGACCTTCTAGTAACCAGCACATCTGTAACTCTCCAGTACAATAATGGTTCATAATCATGACCCGGGGGCACTGCGTGGTCTCAAATGCCTTCTGAACCATCAAAGAGAACATTCTAGAGTGAGTGTGGATGCCCAAAGCACACATCAACCAGCCAGGGAGGAGGGCAGCAGTCCAGATAAGTAATAGGTAGGAGGGAAAACTAAAATGGTAGCTCAGATGGGCAATTCACAAGGTAATGCACACTGTGGATAATGAACAACTGACCTGCAGCAGTCGTGACCTCCCCGTCTTCGAGCGAACTTCTTTCCAGCCCTCGAGGACTCAGCCAGAACACGCTTGAGTGGACACAGTGGTAATAGAGGCGACTGGGTACCCAATCCTATCGATGGCGTTGCTACATCATTGGATATTTTCTGTGGACAGATTAGACGGTGTTGTGAAGCCTTTAGCAACCTGAGACCTCCTGAGCTGAAGAGTGGGTGAGGCATAGTCTGCTACTTGGCAGCATCTTGTTTACCAACAGCACAGTGCACTCTTAGGCCATGGCCAGTCCTCAAGCTGGACAAGACCAAGCTTTGTTGTGGGTTCTTTTTCTCATTGATGTGACCAAAAAATAAAAATAAAAAACACCCTGGCCAAACAGGAGCTGGCATGCCCATAATCACTCATTCTCTCTCTCTCTCTCTCTCTCTCTCTCTCTCTCTCTCTCTCCCCTCTGCCTGTGTGTCTTTCTCTCTTGAATAAATATTTAAAAATCCAGAAACTTAAGATGACTGCTGGTTCAACGTTACAGTCCATCATGCTGGGTCAGGCATACCAGCAGGCTCTTCAGACAACTGGTCCCATTGCATCCACAGTCAGGAAGGAGAAAGAGAGAGAGAGAGAGAGATTTGAATATTAGTGCTCTACTCACTTTCTCCATTTTATACAGCCCAGGACCAGGGAAGGTGCCTCCCAGAGTGAGGGTGGGCCTTCCCACCTCAATTAACCTAAACTAGAAACTCTCACAGGTATTCCCAGAGGGGTGTTTCCATCGTGATTCTAAATCCCATCAAGTGGAGCCGCGGAACCATCTCACAGCACGGAGACAGAGAACAGGGAACGGAAGCAGCAGCAATGGGAAGAAGTGGGCCAGACTGGGCAGGAGTCTTAAGTGACGTGCGCTTCTTAAACGTAATGCCCACAGAGAAAAGTTGAAACTTGTTTTTGCAATGTGAGCGGGGTTTCATCCTGCAGGAAAACCTGTTCATTCAGCCTGATATGAGGCTCAATGTTAACTTAGGCTCCACTGCCACCAAGGACTGGGATTGACAAACAATGTCATAGCTGGTGATTTGCATGTGGGCAAATAATTTTCATTGGAGAAGATAAAATATGATTCCATGCATAATAAGCGTTTTACAGCAAAACTGAACATACTTGACTTAAACAACAACAATAGAAACAGGACACCGTGATTTCCACAGATACAGGTACACTAATCCCTAGAAAGAAGTTTCCAGAAGAACGAGGTGCATTTCTAAGGCATTTGTTCAAATGTAGTTGTCCTACAGACTTTCGTGTGTTAGGGATCTACTGGCATTTATTTGGTAAGGGGACAGGGACACTTCACATCTGGCACCAGAGATAGAGAGGAGAGTCAGAAAATGTATTCATGTTGACGTGCACTCAGGGGAATAATTTCTGAAGCCTGAGTGCTGAGCTCTGATAGCTCAGAGTTTTTATAGAGAGTATAGTGGGCAGTTTGACATCATCTTGAGGTTTTTTTTTACACTATAGGTGGGTTACCACATTTTTTAAGGTTACATGATTTTGGGCCACAAACAGAAAATTGCATAGCAATCAATCAGTGATAAGAAAGTACAGATGTAGGAAAGAAAGCTATTTGTTCAGGGGTGTTTGTGCCTACGGCTGCACTGACCAGATCCAAGCCGGGTGCAGCTGCATAGATGGAGAGGAGCCCCAGGGTCATGCTGTCTCCCTGGCAAAGCTTGTACAATAGAAACTTGTGTCTTAGAGGATCATCTGGGACTGGTTTCTTTGTTAAATTTCTTCTACCACACACCCCCCCTTTAGATGACTTTTGTAAATATTACCAAGAGACATCACCTATTTTTTAATTTTTTAAACATTTTTGTTCATTTTTTATTTATTTATTTGAGAGCAACAGACACAGAGAGAAAGGCAGATAGATAGAGAGAGAGAGAGAGAGAGAATGGGCGCACCAGGGCCTCCAGCCACTACAGACAGACTTCAGACATGTGCGCCTCCTATGCATCTGGCTAAGGTGGGTCCTGGGGAATCAAGCCTCGAACCAGGGTCCTTAGGTTTCACAGGCAAGGGCTTAACCACTAAGCCATCTCTCCAGCCCGACATCACCTATTTTTGGTATCATCATAGATGTTTACCCTCTGATACCCCTGGACGAGTATTTGAAAAAATACTGGGAATGCGAGGGCCAAACAGAAGAACCATGAAGAGCAGCAGGTGGGGGGGGGGAGGCAGGTGGGCAGCAAAGGGAAGAGGCCAGGACCCTTATCATGTGTCTGACTATCTCTGACTTATAAAGCATAAGAGGGCACAAGCGATTCCTCACCCAGCTTCGGCTTTCTTTCCGCATGTTTCAGGGTTGGGAGGCAGAGTGACTGGCTGCTGACCTCTGTCTAACCACAGTTTATGTCTAGAATCATAGTCCCTGTCCTAGCCTATGCCATGTCTATCTCTCTACGGTATTACCTGCCCATGCGTTCTTAGCTAACAATGGATTCGATGCCCTGCTTCTGTCCACAAGCAGAGAAGTGAGGTTCTGGTTGGATCCCCCCTGCCTCAGGCCCTGAGCACAGAAACACTCGCTCAACCTTGGCTATGGGCTATGAGGGAGGGGGGCACACAACAGAAACGTTCGCTTACCAGTGGCCTTGGATGCAAGTTATTAAAGATGGGCAGAACCTTATAGGACCAGGACAGGATAAGGTCACTGCGATCTCCCCACAGCTCACAGTCCTGTCCCTAGCTACCTCACACCCTTCTATTTCTCCCACACATACAAAATTATAATCATTACTGATTTCCCATTTAAAATTTCTGAAGGCAGGCTGGAGAGATGGCTCAGCAGTTAAGGAGCTTGCTTGCAAAGCCTAACACCTCCTGGTTTCCCCAGTACCCATGTAAAATCATATGCACAAAGTAGTACATGCATCTGGAGTTCGTTTGCAGTGGCTAGAGGCCCTGGCATCTCTCTCTCTCTCTCTCTCTCTCTTTCTCTCTCTCTCTCTCTCTCTCCATGAAAATAAATAAATAAAAATGTTAAAATTTCAGAAGGCCTTGTGCTATGTGAAAAAATGCTTGCTTCTAGCAGCATTTTTTTTTTTTTTTGTATGTGGTCTAAAAAGTGTTTGTTTTCTATCAATGTCATACTTGCTATAGGTTAATATCATGCCAGCCTCTGGTCCCACTAGAGAAGGCAAGCACCTGCCTTGGGGTATGGGAGCCCTTGCACCTTCCAAATCTTTTTCTATTTCCCCTAAATAGTCTATATTTCCTCTATGGTGTCAGTGTTTCTGCTAGATGTCTCTGGCATTTGGGCTGAACAAACTCTCCTTGAGTGTGTGGTCTGTTTAGGTGTGAAGTGTCCTTATTCTCTTGCCAAATAAATGCCAGTCGATCTCTAACACACAAAAGTGTTTAGGATGACTACATTTGCACAAGTGCCTTAGAAATGTACTTCTGTCTCCCTAGATGAGAGGCTTGGCCTCCAGAGCAACAGTGAAGAAGCCAGGACAGAACCAGGAATCTGTGCTTTTCTGGTCATATTGTTACTGGGCTAGTCATCTCCCCAGTATCTACCTGAAGCCGTGAGAGCTCGTGAAAATTATCACGGATGCAAAGATGACTCAAGAAGACTTGTTTCGCTTAGATATGGAACTTCCAACTATCCATGGTGTGGTGGGCAGCGAGATTTCTATTAGCACGCATTTTCCCTGCCCCCTTTCTCCTACCTCCCAGAACTCCTCGGATCAGCTTTCCTGTCGCACTACCTGACGGTTGATGCCAACCCTGCCTCTGCTCTGACAAGCTCCCCGCCAACTGAGGAAGGGCGCCCCTGCTCAGCATGCTTCTGCGATCAGGGCCGCCCTGCCGTCAGTTCCATGCTTTCAGACCGAGGCTGAGCCTCCAGAAAGGTCTGCCTGCCCTCGGCTGCCTCCTCCTCATCTGCTCACTGCTGCTCTGTCGAGACGGGGAATCTGGGTCGCTTCCCACCTGAGCTGGTTTACATCGTGCCTTGACCCACGGAATGTGACAGTCAGCGACGTCTGGGATCTGGCAGCCTCAGCTCTATTTCCTTCGAAAGCAGCTGGCACGTAAGAAGCTGAGATCCCTTGAGGTCCTCATTTGTAAGGAAGCCCAAGCCAAGTGCAGGGAGAAGTGACCTGGAGGAACGCTAACGCTAAATGTAGAGGCACAGCCTTTCTGGACCTCTTAGTTCAGCCCAGCCCTCACCTGAATCTAGCCAAGTGGTCCCACTGATGACACAACATGGAGGGAGGAAATTACTTTGCTGAATGTAAAATTGGAGAATAAAATGTTTTAAACCACTAAGTTTCAGGAAAATTTTTTATGCAGCAATAGTTGAATGAAATATCGACCAAGGGCTAGGGTTAAAATTCTCCCTGCTTGGGACTGGGAAAGTGGCTCAGTGTCTAAAAGCACTTGCTTGCAAAGCCTGCTGGCCCAGGATTCAATTCCTAAGCCTTCCACATAAGCCAGACATAAAAAGTGTCAAGATGTCTGGCATTTGTTTGCAGCAAGAAGAGGCCCTGGAGCATCCAAAAACACACACACACACATAAATAATAATAACTTTAAAAGACAATCTCTTTTCTAGTAAGGGAGAATGGGCAAAAGAAGATAATGGAAAGGGATACTGATCAAAATATATTATGTAAGGGGTTGAAGAGATGGCTCAGCAGTTAAAGGCACTTGCTTCAAAGCCTGATGGCCAGGGTTCAATTTCCCAGTACCCACATAAACCAAATGTACAAAGTGGTGCTGGCATCTGAAGTTCATTTGCGGTGGCAAGATTCCCTCTCTTTCTCCTTACAAATAGCGTATTTTAAAAATACATTATGGGGCTGTAGAGATGGCTTAGTTGTTAAGACACTTGTCTACAAAGCCTAAGGGCCCCAGTTCAATTCTCCAGCATCCATGTAAAACCACATGCACAAGGTGGTGCATGCATCTGGAGTCCTTCACTGTGGTGGCTAGAGGTCCTGGTGTGCCCATTCTCTCTCTCTCCATACATACATACAAATATATATATATATATATATATATATATATATATATATATATATATACACATACACACACACACACATATATATATGCCTTTTTCTCTCTCTCAAATAAATAAATATAAAAACATGTGCATGTCAATAAAAATGTCTTAGAAATCCCTCTTTTCCAGGCTATAGACAGGCCTCTTATATTAAAACACAGTGCATGCATGTATGTGTATGTTCATATATGTGCATGAACATGCATGTGCATGTGTGTGGAGGCCAGAGATCAACCACACTTGCCGGTCCTCAATAATGCTGCCCACCTCTCTTGGTTTTGTTTTGGTGATAAAGCCTCTCGTTGGCCTGGAGCTCAACTTTTAGGCTAGATTAGCCGGCCAGTGAACCCCAAGGATCCTCCTGTCTCCACCTCATGAGTGCTGGGATTACAAATGCATGCCACCACATCCAGTGTCTACGTGGGCACTGGGGATTGCAATCAGTTCCTCAAGCTTGTGAGGCAAGTGTTTACCCACTGGGCTGTCTCCTTGGCCTCCATAGGCAAGATTCTTTAAGGAGAGTGTCAACTCACATAAGGAAAGGAGGAAAGTCTTCCTTGCTAGTATTCCCTGACATTACTGAATACTGTTTGAGTAGAATTCCGCCTGTTGCATTTCTTTTTTCAGAGGAGGAAAGTATAACCCATCCCTCATGTACAAAGAATAAAGGATCAGGTACGGCATAGTGTCCTGTGGGTGCTGTTGTGATCCTGGCCCTTATCTAATAGATACCATTTTTCCTCAGGAGATATCTTGGCAACCACATCCAGAACCCCACTCTGTTCCTCCAGAAGTCACCCCTCCCTGAAGTATACACTCACGTTTTAAAGAGATCAGTCATACCATTCCTGTGATTTATTTCACCTGTGAACACGGGCTGCTTATCTAGCAAATTTTTAGAATATCCAAGTGTTATCGTTCCCAGTGCCAAGAAGTTTTTGTTATATCTCCATTTCTGTGTTTTGTTAGCTCGGAGGAGTTCACCATCACACTTTAAAAATATCAGAAAGGTTATGAACTGCCTGTTGCTATCTTTGCATAATCCTGCCCTTGGCCCTTGCAAAGCTTTCCAGGACTTTCCGGTCCGTTTTGCGGAGGCCGCCTCTCTTGTGAACCTTAGAGATCCATGGATTCATTTTTGCTTTGCAATCTCTGTTATACAACCTCACCCCATACTGAATCTCTTGCAAACCAGGATGGGAAGAACAATTCTAAATTAGGCATGATCTTGGCAACGGCTTTAAAACGCATTCTAATTTTGAAAAGCAAAATTAATACCAATTGGTTTATACATTCTTTTGAAAGTTGGACACATCAAAGTCCAAATATATTAGGCTGTCGTCTAAAGAGATTATTTTGCCAATGACCGCTGTGATGGTATGACTTATGGCCCTGTTCCAAAGTTCACTTTGAAAACCCTTTGATGGCGTGTTTATAGGGGCCATATGTGAGCAGCATTGAGGCAGAGGACAAACACTCAAAATCATGTTGATGAAGCCAAAAAAAAAAAAAAGCCAAAATTTAGGGAAAGAGGAGCTGGGCTTGTTGACATGAGATGTATTTCTACCAGTATTCTAAAATGATCATAGAAGTGTGATATCGACCTCAGAAGATGGTGGGAGTGAACAAGACAATTCAAGGACAAGGAATGAAAATCTCTAGGCATCATAAGTTAGCAGTACTACAGAGGGGGCTGGAGAGATGGCTTAGAAGTTGAAGTGCTTGCCTGCAAAGCCTAAGGATGCTGGTTCGGTTCTTCAGGACCCATGTAAGCCAGATGCACATGGTGGTGCACGCGTCTGGAGTTCATTTGCAGTGGCTGGAGGCTCTGGCGTGCCCATTTACTCTCTCACTCACTCTCTCTCTCATATATGTGTGTATGTATATATATATATATATATATATATATATATATATATATATATATATATGCATATTTATACCAAATATATATATTTCTCTCAAATAAATAAAAATAAACTATTTGAAAAAATAGTACTACGGAGACCTCCAAAATAAATAAATATGGAATATCGGGGTCACGGGTCTAGTGCTCTGGAGGAGTCTTTCAGGTCTCCTAACTGCTCTTCTAGGACGACTCACTCAGGGCTGAGTGTAAGGGCATTAGTGAGCTCAGATAATACCAGCTTTATCCTGCTATGTGCTGGGAATTTTCCATACACCACTTCTATTGTCTGACCACAGCCCGTAGAGACCTAAACCATTCAGAAATTCAGAAAACCAAAGTACAGAGAGCTAAACTAATTTGCCAAAGGTCCTTGTCTCCTCCAGTGTAAGTAAGCGAATCAGTTTGCTCGTTGCTGGCACAAATACTGACCGAACTTAACTTAAGGAAGGGAGGGTTTATTTTGATCATGGTTCCAAGGCACAGTGCATCGTGGGAGGGAAGAAGCTTGAGGCAGCTGGTCACAATGTGTCCACAGTCAGGAAGCAGAAAGAGAGAAAGAGAGAGAGAGAGAGAGAGGAATGCTGGTGCTCTGCTCACTTTCTTCTTCTTATTCAGTCCAGGACCCCAGCTCATGGAATAATGCTGCCCACATTTAAGGTACTTCTTCCCACTTCAAGTAACCTGATTTTAAAAGTCCCTCAAAGACATGCTCAGAGATTCATTTCTATGTTTATCCCAAGTCCAATGGAGTTTGACAATGGAGATCAACCATCACAGTGAGGTAATGTTGGATGTCCATTCTGATCTGATACTGGAGAGACCTTTCCCACGTACATCAGAGCCAAGCTCAAAGATCGTGAGCTTCACTCCCCACCCAGCACAGACCCCACTCCTAATCCTGGCAGATACCTGGCTCCATGAGGGGTGGAAATTAGAAACGAAGGCTGGAGAGATGCTTTAGTGGTTAAGGTATTTTTGCCTACAAAGCCAAAGGACCTCAGTTCGATTCCCCAGGACCCACGTAAGCCAGATGCACAAGGGGACACATGCATCTGGAGTTTGTTTGCAGTGGCCAGGGGCCCTGGCGAGCCCATTCTCTCTCTATCTCAACCCCTTTGCCTCTCTCTCTCTCTCAAATAAATAAATAAAAATAAAGTTAAAAAAAAAGAAATTAGAAATGATGGGTAAGGAAAACACTCACCTTGCTATGAGCAGATGGTGATGATATTCGAACCCTACCCACCATGGGCATACACATCCCACCAACCCCCTAGCACAAGAGCTGACAAGTGCTGGCAGTCTTTTTGAATTGAACATGCCACTAGTTAAGAACAGTAATGATAATGTCAATAACACAAGTTTAAAATACTATGAGAAATCCACTAACAAATAAACATCACAGCGTCCTACACAACTGTTAACTCTGTAGCAACCACTGGGGCGGGTTCTAACCCATGACATATGAGAAACCAAGAAAGACGTGGGGCAGTCATTAGAAATACTCTTGCAGGTGTCTTTCTCTGGAAAGACTAGAAGACAAGTTTTGAGTTGGAGCCCAGAATCCTGTCTTTTTTAAATTATTATTATTAAGAACCCTCATAAGATTTGTACAATCACTGAATTTCTCTCAAATATGTCTTAGTACTAAAGAAAGTTCCTCAACAGCACAGTGGAATATTATCTGAAGCATAGCTTATGCAAATTAGGAGTGAATTTCCTTCTGGATATGAGGATATAAAACTGCCCATAGAAAACTGATCACTTGAGCCGGGCGTGGTGGCGCACGCCTTTAATCCCAGCACTCGGGAGGCAGAGGTAGGAGGATCGCCATGAGTTCGAGGCCACCCTGAGACTACAGAGTGAATTCCAGGTCAGCCTGAGCTAGAGTGAGACCCTACCTCGAAAAACCAAAAAAAAAAAAAAAAAAAAAAAAAAGAAAACTGATCACTGCTTTGACTTTCCAATATTCGTAGCGCAACACAGGGAGTTGGGAGGGGTCTAGGGACATGGCTCAATGCGTAAGAGTCCTTGCTGTGCAAGTGTGAGGGTCTTCAAGGTTCTGAGACTGTCTGAGTTCAAGTCCTTAGCAACCCACGTAAGCAGCTAGGGGTGGTCAAGCATGCCTGTCACTCCAGTCCCATGGGAAGCAAAGACTGAGGAGTCATTGGGGAGTGGGAAAGCTGGGCAGCTAGGGGTTCAGAGAGACTCCATCTCAAGGAAATATACTGATGAGTGATAGGGGAATATACCTGACATTCTCCTCCAGCATCACGTGTGTTCATATGGGACACACACACGTGCTCACACACCCTACATCATACACATGTACACGCAAACACAGAAAGGTGGTAGGGTACTGATGGGAAAAGGGTGGAAGCCCAAGTTATTTCCCTTGGAATTTCCGCTCTTCCTGCTCAGCCAAGGCCTCTCGCCCCCATGAATACAGCCTCTGCAACATGGAAGGCTCATGTGTCTTTTGTTGTCACAGAGGCTGAAGGAAAAGGCAGGCATGGTTTGTTTTGTTTTGTTTTGTTTTTTTTGAGGAAGAGTCTCACTCTAGTAGAGGGTGAACCTGGAATTCACTATGTCATCTCAGGCTGGCCTTGAACTCATAGCGATCCTCCTAAACCTGCCTCCCAAGTGCTGGGATTAAAGGCGTGGGCCACCACGCCTGCCCAAGGGAGGCGTCTTTAATGAGGTAGAAGAAGGTGGAGTTGAGACATGTGGAAAGTGAAGGCACGGTCTCCATGACAACCAAGGTACTGGATGTAGAGAGGCCTCCTCACTCATTCTCGTCAGCGTGAGTCCTCTGCGTGGAGATGCCAAGACAGGAAGTAGACAGGCAAGAGAGTTGCTAGAGAAAAACCCCAATAAGGGCAAAAGGGAAGGATCAGTAGACTAACTGGGAAGCCTTCAGATCACTACGTGAGAGGAAAGAGGGAAGGAGGACAGCACTAGGTGCTGCGGACTATAGTGGTCCTGAGAAAGCCCTGGCAAGGCCCGTCCTGAGTTTCCAGGCCAAAGAGCGTCACATTGTGCAGAGCGTGACCTCTCTAGTGCAGCCTCCCTGCTGGTCACTGGATGCGTTTAGAACAAGAATATGCTAAGCCGGGCATGGTGGTGCACACCTTTAATCCCAGCACTCAGGAGGCAGAGGTTGGAGGATCGCTGTTAGTTTGAGGCCACCCTGAGACACCATAGTGAATTCCAGGTCAGCCTGGGCTAGCGTGAGACCCTCCCTCAAAACACCAAAAAAAAAAAAAAAAAAAAAAAAAAGAATGTGCTGAGACAGAAAGATCAGGAATTCAAGGTCATCACAAAAGAGAGGGAGACGAGAGGGAAAAGAAAAGAGAGAGGAAGGAAGGGAGGGAGGGAGAGAGGGAGGGAAGAAGGAAAGAGAGAGAAAGGAAGGAAAGGAATAGAGAAACACAAGAAAGAAGATAGGAAGAGAGAAGGGGAGGGAGCGAGAGAGAGGAAAGAAATGAAAGAGAGAGAAAGGAAGGGAGGGAGAAGGAAGAAGGGAGGAAAGATAGGAGAGAAAGAAGAGAGAGAGAGAGAGAGATTTAATCATGGAAGTACAAGGTATTTACGAACATGCAGCGTGTCAATAAAAAAGACACCAGTCAGTCAAGTACTGCAAAAGTTCAGCCAAGAATGGAAAAGAACTGAGCTTAAAGGAAATGGCTGGGCAATAGGAGCCCAGACTCCGAAAGGGCTGAATACTTCAAAATGACACCATTCAGAAAAAGAAATGTCAAGTTACAGACTGTGTAGGAATGTTGGCAAAACATCTGCCTGATGAAGGATTTGTATCCAGCGAGTATAAAGGGCTTTTATAACTCACTACTAAGAGATAAACCACCCAATAAAAAGAGAAAAAGTATTCACGGATGCCTTCCCAAAGGAAGATATATGGATAGAAAATATCGTGCAGAGATGCTCACAGTCAGTCACTAAGGAAACAGAAATTAAGTGACAGAGATACCATGCCAACTCCTATTAGGATGGGTCAGTAAAAGATGCTTAATACCAAGAGTTGTTGAGCACATGGATAATCTAGAACTTCACTCCATGGCTGATAGAGATGTAAAATAGAACAGTTTAGCCATTTCTTTTTTTTCTTTTATAAAACATTTCATCTATTTATTTTCAAGGAGAGAGAATGGGCATTCTGGGGCCTCTTGCCACTGCACAGGGACTCAAGATGCATGTGCCACTTTGTGCATCTGGGGACTGGAGAATCAAACCTGGGTTTACAAGTGCCCTTAACCACTAAGATATCTCTCCAGCACCATTTGGCTATTTTTGTTTGTTTGCTTGTTTGTTTGTTTTTGTTTTTTGAGCTAGGGTCTCACTCTGGCCCAGGCTGACCTGGAATTAACTATGTAGTCTCAAAGTGGCCTTGATCTCACCATAATCCTCCTACCTCTGCCTCCCGAGTGCTGGGATTAGAAGCATGCGCCACCACGCCCGGTTCCATTTGGCTATTTCTTAAAAAGCTAAACATCCAGGCATCATACGAACCAGCAAGTCCATCCTGGGTATCTACCTGAGAGAAATTAAAACCCAAATTCCCACAAAGACTTTGTGTAGAATGTTCATGGTAACAGAAGCCAGCCACAAATCTTCCTACCGTACAATTGCTTTCACATGAGATTTCTAGAAAAAGTAAAACTCTAGAAACAGATGAAGTGGTTGCTTAAAGGAATTCCTGGCATAGGGGGAATGGTTCAAAATTGGATTATGGAGGGCTGGAGAGATAGATCAGTGGTTAAAAGCACTTGCTTGCAAAGCCTAACGGCCTGGGCTCGATTCCACCACTACCCTTGAAAAGCCAGACACACAGAGTGGAGCATGCAGTGCTCACAGACACCCACTCTCTCCCCCGTCTTTTCCTCAAGTAAATAAATTTAAAAAAAAAAATTTTTAGGGCTGGAGAGATGGCTTAGCAGTTAAGGCACTTGCCTATGAAGCCTAAGGACCAAGGTTTGATTCCCCAGTGCCCACATAAACCAGATGCACGAGATGACACATGCATGTGGAGTTCATTTGCAGTGTCTAGAGGCCCTGGTGCACCCATTCTCTCTCTCTCTCTCTCCTTCTCTATCTGCTTCTTTGTCTTTCTCTCTAAAATAAAATGAAAAATAAAATACTAAAGAAACATTTCTTAAATTGGATGATAAAACAATAAAAAATGGATGATGTACTCACAACTATATTAGATTATTAAGAGGTCAAACATTATATTTAAAGTGAATGGATGTTTTGAAATGTAAATTAATCCCCCAAAAAATCTACTAAAAAATTAAGAGTTAAGAAGGCAAGCAAAAAAAAAATTTTTTTTTTAAAGAGGAAGAAGAGCAAGCAAGACAGGCTACAGCAGCTGACTGGATCTGGAGCGGAAGGCTGCACAAGTGCCACTGATGCCCACATTTCCAGTAAGAGTCGAGCAGGCAGGAAAGCACGGTTAGACTATTTGGAAGAGAAGTATTGGTGTTTGGGGTTTGGACGTATTAATTTTGAGCTGGCTGTTGAACACTGAAGTGGCATTTCCAGGACAGTTGAACTGGCCCTCCCAGAGGTCATGGAAGGTTCAGGAGTGGAAAAGAGATCCGCTTTGAGGATTCCCCACATTTAAGAGGAAGCGAAGCTGCAAGAGAGTCTGGGATGGAGCTAGAGAAACGGCTCCGCAGTTACGTGCACCTCCTGGGCAAGGGTGAGGGCCTGAGGTCACTTGAGTTGGAGTCTCCAATACCCACATTTGTAGCTGAGTGTGGACATGCCTGTCTGTGACCCCAGTCCTGTGGAGTGTGGAGACCAGATAATGGCCCAAGCTCAGGGCAGGTTCTGGAATCAGTAAGACGCTCTGGAGGGGAGACCCAGCCTTCTCTTCCAGCCACTGCATGTGCAGCACCGCATCAGCACACGCATATGCACGCACCATGCACCACCACCACACGCTACCACCACTCATACTATAAACACACCAAAAAATAAATAAACAAACAAACAAAAGAGCATCTGAGGTGATCCCAGGAAGAGGTGTGGTGTGAAGGAACCTACAAAAGTTGACGAGGATTTCCAAATTATTAGAAATAACTTAATGAATGTGGGCCTCCTTAGACTGTTATTATGGTAAGAATCTAAAATGTCCCCCTCAGTGGGCTGGAGAGATGGCTTAGCGGTTAAGCACTTGCCTGTGAAGCCTAAGGACGCTGGTTCGAGGCACGATTTCCCAGGACCCACGTTAGCCAGATGCACAAGGGGGCGCACACGTCTGGAGTTCGTTTGCAGTGGCTGGAGGCCCTGTCGTGCCCATTCTCTCTCTCTCTCTCTCTCTCTCTCTCTCTGTCACTCTCAAATAAATAAGTAAAAATAAACAAAAAAATTAAAAATAAAGTGATCTTTAAAATGTCCCCCTCAGACTCACATTCTTAATGCTTCTTTTCCAGTGGGGGGCACTACTTGGAGAAGCTGTGGAAACTTCAAGACATGGGCCGTGACTGACAGAAGTAGGTCACTAGGGGAGAGCCATTTTTTTTTAATGTGTCTGTGTGTGTGGTATATGTGCTTGTGTTCATGTGAACACACACGTGTGTGTGAGTACATGCCCATGTGAGGGCCAAAAGCAAGCCACTGGGTGTCTTCCTCAGTTACTTTGCATTATTTTCTGAGATAGGGTGTCTTGCTAAACCTAGAGTTCACTGATTCAGCTGCACTAACTGGCCACAGCAAGTCCCGGAAGCTTCCCCGGTCTCTGTCTCCTCGGAGCTGGGATTACAAACCCACACCATGGGTGTGGGGGATCTGAACTCAGATCTGTGCTTACACAGGAAGCACGTTTCCCACTGAGCCATCTCCCCAGGCCTCCTTGGAAGAACTCTGAAGGTTCTAGGCCAGACCCTGGCTCCTGCAACCCTAAGCTTCCTGGTCTACTGTGAGGGGAAGGGTCTCCACACAGTCCACTTTGCCTTCCCCACCATGAAGGGCTGAAACTGTGAACCAAAAGAAATCTTTCTTTCCTAACGTTGTTTCTGTCGGTTACTGTAGTCACAATGATCCACATATAACACGAGGGTGTCACTACTTTTGTGGCAACAGGAAGCAGCATCCCTATATTTTTTTTATTTGTCCTGTATCTCAAGATCTCAGAAATTCTGTTTTAGAATCTCTGACATATTCAGTGGAGGTAATTGCATCCAGTGTGTAACATTAAACATGTTTTCTTAGGTCACATAAGCGGAAGCTGAGCTATAGCCAAGTTCATAATATCCCAGGTCTACCATATTCAAGATAATGTCCTAACATGTTTAGGTCTGCAAGGAAGTTTAGAGCTCAGAGGCTGAGTTTAAGAACTTTCAGTCTGACTCAATCTAGATTCTAAGGTGGGTAGAACATGGTGGAGAAAGAACTAGAAAATTCATTGACTTAGTGGGTTAAGGAAAAGTCTAGAAAGATTTGCTAGGTTTCCTCTATAAATAAGCCTCAACTGGAAGTAAATTGGAGGAAGTTGTTTAGGCCCAAAGGCTTCTGGTTTGTGTCAAAAAAGAATTGGTTCTTGTGGGTTTCTTTTTAAAGCGTGCATTGGCCATTTGATTTCAAGTAAATTTTATCTTGGTTTTCCAAGAGGCGTGGTAAGTATTATTTTCAGAAGCCGTTAATACATATTGTGCAATTCCTTGCAAGGAGCAGGGCGTTCCAGACAAGACAGACGTGGAGCAGGCCTGTTGGTCTTTTCATGACCCATCTCCCCAATGTGGGAAGGCAAACCCAGGAGCTGAGCTGGGCCTGAGATGTGAGTGGTTAAAGTGGAGAAGGAAAAGCAGCTGCCTGGTTCTGTGGCCAGCGACAACTACCTCACTGGCTCGAAGAGACAACCGGATCATAAGGCTTTTGGAAAACCACTAGGAAGGATTCAAAGTAGCCATTAGAAGTGAGGACAGAGACACCACGTCCTGATGACAGTGGGTGGTGGGTGGTATCCCACTATCACACAGAGGTGACTCTAAGGGCACCTAAACACCACCCAGCAAGTGACCCAGTGTGGTCAGATGAAAGAGGACTGGTTCTACCACCAGACAAAGGAAGGAGCCCACATGATGGATTTAAAAAAAAATAGTGTGTATGTGCATGTTCATGTGTGTGGGTGCATGTATGTATGGGTGGGGGGTGTCCACATATATGCATGTGCTTGTGGAGGTCAGAGAACAACCTTGGGTGTTGTTCCTCAGTAATACCAAACACTTCGTGCTTTCTCACTGACCTGAGCTCACCAACCAGTCTAAATGGGTGACCAGGGAGCTCGAGGGACCCACCTGCCTCCGCCTCCCCAGCACCCACCACCGTGCCCTGCATTGTCACATGGGTGCCGGGGATTGGACTTACGCTGTATTAACTGTGCTAAGGCCCAGCCTTGCTCACTGTGCTCTGTGTGTGTCTAGTCCACATGGAATCTAGATAAGTCTTAAGTACAACATCACCCTTCAAGTCCCTCACAGAGCAATGGCAAGCTCCTGTTACTCTCAGGGAGAATGTTAGACACAAGCTCTCAGGTGAGCTGGAGGAAACAGGAAGTCCCTGTATCAGCACCCACGGCTCAGGCTGCGGTGGGCTCCAGGCCTGGTGCCCACCAAGCGGGGGCTATCTCCACGGACACACTCTAGTGACCACCTCTGGCAGCTGACTGTCACTAGAAAACAGCAACGTTGATAGCCACTTGGGTAATTTCTTTTTCCTTTAGCATTCAAAATGAGTTTTTTTTTTTCCTTCTAAATCCCTGCTTTGTTTTGATTTGTTTTAGCTCAAGTTTGTAAATTATTCGCCAATGGCTTAGTTCAACAGAATGAACTCTGTGATGTTTTTTAATCGAGATGTAAACTCCATTAAACCATGGCCACAGTATTTCTTCTCTGCTTACAAATATTAAATAGATACCTGCCGCCATGAAAGAAAAGCTTCATGATTTCATTTTATAAAATTTTTTTAATTTATTTGCAAATAGAGACAGAAAACAAAGAAAGAGACAGACAGAGAGAGAATGCGCATACCAGGGCCACTTGCCACTGCAAAGAAGTTGCAGATGTATATGCCACTTTGTACATCTGGCTTCACATGGGTGCTGGGGAACTGAACCCATGCTGTCAGGCTTGGAGAGCAGAGCCTTTAAACTGCTGAGCCATCTCTCCAGCCCTTGCGTGTGTTTTCTATGAAAGCAGGGGAGCTGAGGGGGTCTGAGACCACCACAGTCTAAATCTTCAGATCCTACCTAAGAAGCTGGGGTTGGCCATGGACGCCTGTAACCCCAGTCCCGCAAAGGGGGGGCAGAGACCAGGGGACCACCTGGGCAGCAAGGGCAGGGTCAGTAAACATGGAGCTCTGCTCCAGTTACTGATGGCAAGAGCCCCCTGTCACAGGTGACTGTATGAGGTGCCACGTATGCACATACCTGTGCATAACACACACACACACATACACTACATTATACACAAAAATGTATGTTAAAAAGACACAGTGTGGGCTGGGGAAATGGCTTAGCGGTTAGCATTTGCCTGTGAAGCCTAAGGACCCCGGTTCAATTAACCAGGACCCACATAAGCCAGATGCACAAGGGGCACATGTGTATGGAGTTCAATTGCAGTGGCTGGAGGCCCTGGTGTGCCCATTCTCTTTCTGCCTCTTCTTCTCTCTCTCTTTCTCTCAAATAAATAAATAAAATATTTTTAAAAAGACACAGTGTGGGGCTGGAGAGATTGCTTAGTGGTTAAGGCACTTGCCTACAAAGCCTAAGGACCTATGTTTGACTCTCCAGATCCCACATAAGCCAGATGCACAAGATGACACAAGTACATGAGGTCGCACATGCACATAAGGTGGCACACGCATCTGGAGCTTAATTGCAGTGGCTGGAGGTCCTGGTGCACCAATTCTCTCTCTCTTTCTCTCTCACTCTCTCATAAAAAAAAATAAAAAACACAAAAAAAAGACAGTGTGTTATATATGACCTGTTGGTTTGTTATGAGTTATTGCTTTCCCCTTATAAAGAGATTTTGTCTGACCAAACTTATTAAAAGATCATACCTGTCTTTCACAAAATCCATCGTTTCGGGGGTGAGGCAGTGGGGCAGGGTTTCATGTAACACAGGCTGGCCTCAGACTTATTGTGCAGCTTGGAATGACCTTGAACTTCTGATCTTCCTGCCTTCACCTCCCCAGTGTTGGGATTATAATGTTGAGCCACCATGCCCAGTTTGTGCAGCACTGTGGATCGAACTCAGGGCTTCACACATGCTAGGCAGGGATTCCACCCACTAAGCCACATCCCCAGCAAAATTTATTTATATTATTGCTTTTCAGTGACACTAAAGGACTCATATTTTTTGTTCTCCAAAGTATTTGTGTCATAATTTACACTTAAGATCTCAGGTAAACCCTTGTTACCAAAGGACCTGTCTGCTTGATGAATGACACTACCCACACAGTCACAGTTTTGTTTTGTTCCTTGGTACAGAGACCAGTCATGATCTGTAAAATCAGATTCTCCTTCCTTCATAATAAGAGTCCTACTGTAACATATTAGATACAGCTTATAAATTATTCAGGCCAGATTGACAGAGTGTTAGTTTTAATGTCGTTCGCATTCATATAAACTAATATATCTGTTTGTTTCCTAGCACTCACTCTGAGTGAAGATGCATATTTTTTGTTAACTACATTTCTAATTTAAAAAAAGAATAGCATTCACATTTTATGGCATGCCTCAATCACCACTCTGCTTTCTATTGGTTTCTGTACAACACATAAATAAACTTTTATATATTCCTTCTGAGAAATTGTATGTATTCCAATATGCATCCCATTTCATTTTTTTTTTTTTTATGATGTGGTTGTCCCTCCCTTGGGCTTTACTGGGAGCTCATGACAGCTTCAACCAACAGAGTTGTGGGAAAGATGCTGCGACTCATATGCAGCTTATGAGATCTCTCTGGCACCCCCCTTGGAGAAGAAGCTAGCCCCAGGCCATGAGAAAAAACTCCAACTAGCCTATGAGAAAAGCCCTGTGGGAAAGCACCAAGGACCCCAACAGCCACACATGCAAGCGACGAAAACTTCGGATGTTTTCTCCCCACCACCGACTCTCCCAGCAGACACTGTGAAGCAGAGACACGCATTGTACACTCTGCTCCTTCTCAACTCCTGAGCACAGCATCCATGGGCAAAAAGAAATGGTTGAGCGCGCAATAAGCACTTACTTTCAGCAAGTCTGCCAGCTATGCGTCTCCGCGTCAATCTCTGGCCTTTACAGAAGGACATTTCTGTGGCCAAGTCTTCAAGCAGCACTTATCTATGAGAACAAACATGGCTACTTAGAAGGCAGTTTGGACATGTCCATTTAGGGTAACCACAGGGGAAGGTTCCCCCTTAGGGTCTGTAGTGGTTACTTTCTCACGCTGGGTCAAAGCACTCAACCCAAAGCAGCTGATGGGATGAAAGGATTGACCTTGGCTTACCGTCTCCAGGAGAGGCTTCATGATGACAGGGGAACCCATGGCATGAGCAGAGGCTGGATGGACATCACCTCTGCCACAGCAGGAGGACAACAGCAGCAGGAGAGTGAGCCAAGTTCTGGTAAAGGACAGCTGGCTGTAACACCTCAAAGCCTGTCACCAGTGACACATCTCCTCCAGCAAGACTCTACCTCTCAAATTGCTACCAGCTGGGCAGCAAGTAGTCAGAGCACAAGAGTTTATGAGGGACACCTGATTCAAACCACCACAGGGTCTGTGTCCTAGCCAAAGGCTTTTGGCTGGTTTACAGTACCAGGCACGAATTTCCTCCTGTGGAGCGGGCCTCAAATATAACCCCCAGAGTCCACATAAATGTTGAGAATGAAGACACATGTCTGTAATCCCAACTCTAGACAGGTCTGGGAAGAGGAGGATCCCCAGGACAAGCTTCTAGCTAGATTAGCTGAATCAGTGGTCCTTGGTTTCAGTGAATGAATGACTCTGTGTCAATAAATAAGGTAAAGAGCAACTGAGGAAGACCCTTGGCCTTAACCTCTGCCATCCACACACAGAGGCACACATGCGCACATATAGCAGCACACACATGGGTGCCTACACAGAGGCATACATGCATACAAACCACACTCATACACGTGAATGAATGGATGGATGAATGAATGAATGAATAAATAAATAGAGATCAACTGAAGGAAATACATGACACCATCTCTGGTCTCCACACTCCACACACACACACACACACATGTATGCACACACTTACATGACAGAATACACATGCACACACACTATATACACATACACATGCAAAAACAAAATAAGTTAGGCTATAAGTGATACAAAAAACTACTTATATAGCATTTACACCATATCAGGTATTATTAATTTAGAGATGATTTAAAGCATACAAGATGGTGCGTGTAATTATGTACAAATATGCCATTTCATGATGGCACTTGGGCATCTGTAGATTTTTATATCAGTGAGGGAATCTTGAAACTGACCTCCCCTGGATATGGAGGGATGACTGTAACTTCTAACTAAAAATGCTTTGCTAGAAAAAAAAAAAAAAGTATTCTTCAAGAAACACATTTTCTGTCACTGAGATGGACCACTACTGAAAGGTCACAGTGAACGACTTCTAAAAGATTGTCTCAGACAGAAGAAACTAGTTCCAAATGTCACACTAAACCACATAGATGGTCAAGCTAAACTCAAATACTTAAAAAAGAACTCTGAAATTTGATTTAAAAAGGGAAAAGGGGCTGGAGATGGCTTAGCAGTTGAAGTGTTTGCCTGTGAAGCCTAAGGACCCATGTTTGACTCTCCAGACCCCAGGTAATCCAGATGCACAAAGGTGAGGCAAGTGCAAGGTCGCACATGCCCACTAGGTGGCGGAAGCATCTGGAGTTCGATTTCAGTGGTTGAGGCCCTGGTGTGCCAATTCTCTCTCTCTCTCTCTCTCTCTCTGTCTGTCTCTCTCCCTCTCACTGTCTCTAAAAAACTAAAAAAGGAAAAAGGAAAAGGAGTATTTTTAATAATACACCAGTTTGTATCTTTTGAATTTTATTCTTGATTTAATAAATTCATAATTATGTTACATATAGCATTGTCTGTACAGTAATCTAACTAGGCTAAAAGAAATGTAAGCAAAAAAATTTTGTGGGTAGAAAATAGAAAAGGAAGTAACAAACTCCTTTCATAACTGCTAAGCAAGACAATCAATTTACATCTCTACCATAATGATATACGTGCCTTTATGGTCACAGATAGCTATAGGTAGAATGAAAGCCAGTTAGCACAGCAAAACAGAGCAGAATCCAACAAATATTATACAGATCTCTCCTTGTAGGCTTCACAGAATCCAAGATTCTCTGGGAGGGACAGAACAGATCTAAGGCTACACATTTTCCTTGCCCTTTCCATTTAATCAGAGAGCTGTTATGACATGTTCTTAGTGGCCCATGTTGCTTTAACTACATGACAGGCATACTCATGCTGACCAAAGAATCAAACAGTCCAAATCATGTTCTTTCAGGGATGGAAGGCTCTCAGGGACATGGAAATTCTCTCTGTGTCAATCCCGAGGTGTTTGAGCAAATCTACAGACAAGATGCTCTCTGCTTTCTGCTCCATCACCAGACACCCCCAGTTGTTTCTAAATGTTATCATTGGTCTCATCTCTTTATCAGCCTCACTCTTCTTTTCTTTTCTTTTTGTTTTTCAAGGTAGGGTCTTGTTCCAGCCCAGGCTGACCTGGAACTCACTCTGTAGTCTCAGGCTGGCTTTGAACTCACAGCAATCCTACCTCTGCCTCCTGAGTGCTGGAATGAAAGGTGTGTGCCACGTGTGCCCCACCTCTTACTCTTCCAGTTCAACTGTCTTCCACTGCCATACCAGACGGAAATTCTCCTTCCTTCTACATAAGAGATCAGCAGACATTGAAAACCAATAACAATAGCTACGTTTAGAATGTGCTGTTCTGGGGTGGACGTGTCTCTTATGATTCTACCCTGCCTGAGCTTTCTGTGTGAGGTGATCAGAGAAACAATCTCATTCAAGAGTTAAGAACCCGTAAGTGTTCTTTTTTTTAATTAATTATTTTTTTTTGGAAAAGGCTAATTTAGATGATTACATGTTTTTGAATTCATGGATAATATTTTAGACTAAATTCTGATAGTAACTTTTATTCAATGAATCCATAAGAACCAACAACATTGAGAAAGTCATCCCTCCTAAATTCATAGGATTGAAAAAGGCTCCTTGCTGGGCATGATGGCGCACGCCTTTAATCCCAGCACTTGGGAGGCAGAGATAGGAGCATGGCCATGAGTTCGAGGCCACCCTGAGATGACATAGTGAGTTCCAGGCCAGCCTGGGCTAGAGTGAGACCCTACCGTGGAAAATGAAAAATAAAAGAAAGGGCTCCCAGCATGGTGTGAGGGTCTCACAAAGTTCACACAGTGCAGCCATGAGAAAGCTGCTGCCTCAGGCCTCCAACACGGTGGGATTGGTGGGGAAGCCATGTTGCTCCTCCGGCTGATGCGGGGCAAGGAGGATGCTTGGGTTGCCAGCAGCAACCAGGGGTATTTGTTGGCTGTTGGCAAAAGTATCATTATAAAAAAGAAGTGAAGTTTTTTTTTTTTCTTTTTTTCTTTTTTTTTAGTTTTTCGAGGTAGGGTCTCACTCTACTCCAGGCTGACCTGGAATTCACTACGTAGTCTCAGGGTGGCTTTGAACTCATGGCGATCCTCCTACCTCTGCCTCCCGAGTGCTGGGACTAAAGGCGTGTGCCACCACGCCCGGCTAGTGAAGGTTTTTTTGAGGGGTGGGGGTTGAGGTAGGGTCTCACTCTAGCCCAGGCTGACCTGGCACTCACTCTGTAGTCACAGGCTGGCCTGAAGATTTTTTTTTTTTTAAACTGGGATCAGATGTTGCGTGTTTGTGGGAAGATCTATCCACTTCTAGGTGATGTCATGGAAAATCCATCTTTGGTCTAACCAAGTCAAGGATATTTTATACTCTGAGCAATGTGACAATTTGTGACAAATTCTAAACCCACTAACCAAAATCTTCTGTCTCTGCGAGAAGTGTAACTGGGATTCCTAAATAAATAAAATACGGCTCAAACTCTAGTGAGAGGCAATAACTCGAAAGTATTTAGTAGTATATACATGTACATGTGTGAATGCACGAACAGATACACACACACGATAAATACACTATGCTGATTTTGCCAATCAATGCATTTCATAAAGACTAGATATATTATTAATGCTATCCTCACTTTTGGTAGAGAACCTTCTCTTTTCAGATGGCAGTGACCTTGGGATGACTCAGAAGGCACCATGGTGCTGGGAAGAAGTGACAGAGGAGTGCTCAGCACTGCAATATCTCTATCACACCTTCCAAGGCTTAGGGTCCATTGCGGAAGAGGTGGCGAAAAGAATGTAAGAGCCAAAGGAAGGGTAGGACTCCTTACAACGTGCTCCCCCCAGACACAAAATGGCCTGGATATCCATGACCTCACAGTGCCTGACACTACCTACACAGGACCATCATAAGAGGAGGAAAAGATCATGACATCAAAATAAAAGAGAGACTGATTGAGAGGGGGAGGGGATATGATGGAGAGTGGAGTTTCAAAGGGGAAGGTGGGGGGAGGGAGGGCATTACCATGGGATATTGCTTACAATCATGGAAGTTGTTAATAAAAAATAAATTAATTGAAAAGACTAGATATGTCACTATCTTATCTGTTTATTCTTTTTAAATGAAAAAAGAAACGTGTGTGTGTGTGTGTTTGTGTGCGTGTAAACCTGCTTACGCCAGGGTCCCTTGCTGCTGTAAATGAATGCCACACACATGAACCACTTTTTGAATCTGGCTTTATGTGGGTGAGAGGCAAATGAACCAGGCTGGCAGGCTTTGCAAGCAAGTGCCTTTACCATTTTGTCGCCATCTCCCCAGCTCTGTTTATTCTTTAAGAATAGTCACTGCAGTCAGCCGGATTAAAATCAAGCCCTTCTGCAGTTGAAATCCATCCAGGCTCAAAGAGGGTTCTCAGTAGAGTGAGGAGGGAGATAAGAAAGGGAGCATCTCAAGCTTTGCCTCGCCTGAATTGAAAGAGGAAGATGCGTTTTCCAAAGACACCGACTTCAACCTAATGTGGTCTATGCGTAATACAAATATGAATTTAAAATGTATCATAGACCCAAATATAAGATGAAGCAAATAAGAAAAGATTGAGAAGAAAATACAAGAGAAAAATCTTCAGGGTCTAGAGAGATAGTACAGCAGTTAAGACACTAGTGCCTGGAAAGACTCAGGTTCAATTCCCCAGTACCCACATAAAGCCAGATGCACAAAGTGGCACATGCTTCTAGGGTTTGTTTGCAGTGGCTGGAGGCTCTGACATGCCCATTCTCTTTCAATCTCTTCTTTGCTCGCTCTCTCTCTCTCTCTCTCTCTCTCTCTCTCCCTCTCTCTCTGTCCTTGCAAATAAATAAACAAATAAATAAAATATTTTTGAAAATCTTCACAACTTTGTATTAGTCAGAGTTCTCAGTTAGGATACAAAGTTTGGCATATCAAAGAAGCAGTGATGTCTATACGCATGTGTATAGAGGGGGAAATGGGGGAATAACCTTTAAAGATAGAATGGTAACCAACAGCCAGTATAAAGGAGATGAGAAGAGGGCTGGAGAGATGGCTTAGTGGTTGAGGCACTTGCCTACAAAGCCTAAGGACCCGGGTTTGATTCCCCAGTACCCATGTAAAGCCAGATGCACCAAGTGGCACATGTGTCTGGAGTTCCCTTGCAGTGGCTAGTGGCCCTGCTGCACCCATTCTCTCTCTCTTTCCTTGCAAATAAATAAAATATTTACAATAAAAGGTAGGAAGTGGGTGAGGGTAAGTGAAAGGGAACATGTGACATGTAAACTGGAGGGTCCTTCCCTGGTGACACACTTCGTCCAGCGGACAGGGAGACGATGTTGGGGGAGGGAAGGATAAGTGGAGGGAAGAGGAGGGGGGATGAAAATCAACTACAAAGTTTTATTTTTTATTTTTATTATTTTAGAAAATGGCAGAATGAATGATACCTAAATCTCTGTATGCCAACTAAAATATATAATTAATTAATTTTAAACCGTTAAAGAGGCCAGGCGTGGTGGCGCACACCTTTAATCCCAGCACTCAGGAGGCAGAGGTAGGAGGATCGCCATGAGTTCAAGGCCACCCTGAGACTCCATAGTGAATTCCAGGTCAGCCTGGGCTAGAGTGAGACCCTACCTCGGAAAAAAAAAAAAAAATTAAAGAAAAATCAAACAACCACCCCAGGTTAATTCAGGAAGAAAGATATAGAGATGGCAAAAAGTCCAGGAACAGACGTCTAACCTCATTTGTCTCGAGGAAAACGAAGTCTATAGTGACGTGAGATACCAGTCGGTCCGCAGTGGCTGAAACACTTCACATGCCCGTGCCGGGGCTCGTGGGAACACGGAGCAGGCACAAACAGTTCTGGGGTGGGGGCGCTTGAGAAAACGGACTCTGGCGCCCTTGGAACTCCTTTCAGAACCCACCGCGTCACCCCGCCAGCTGCTCCCAGCTGCTCATCCTAAGAAAATGAAGACTATGGGGCTGGAGGGATGCCTTAGCGGTTAAGGTGTTTGCCTGCAAAGCCAAAGGACCCAGGTTCGATTCCCCAGGACCCATGTTAGCCAGATGCACAAGGGGGCGCATGCGTCTGGAGTTCGTTTGCAGTGGCTGGAGGCCCTGGAATGCCCATTCTCTCTCTCTCTCTCCCTCTCCCCCTCTTTCTCTGTCAAATAAATAAATAAAATAAAAATATTTAAAAAAAAAAAACAAAAACAAAATGAAGACTTCGCATGCTTACATGAGCGAATGGACAAACAGCCCACAGCAAGTCCAGTCCGTGGAATACCACTTGCCAGGCTGAGGCGAGAACTAGCGTTACACACAGCAGTATGGGTGAAGGGGCCACGTTGATAAGTGACCACCAACCGCAGAACTCGGGAAGCGGAAGCGAAGACTTGTGAGTTCGAGGCCCACCTGGGCTATCTAGAGAAGCCCTGTCTCAAACCAAAACAGCGGGGCCTCAAATGTCAGGTGCATTACATGCAGTGAAAGAAACCAGATTCAGCCGGTGTTGTAGTCGCCGTCTAGCTGCTGGGATAAACACCACACCAGGCCAGAAAGCAGCTTGGGGTTTATTCCGGGCCCGCAGACCCCAGAGGAAGCTTCATCATGGTGGAGGAAGTTGGTTCTCTTCATCATACATGCCGGGCAGAGAGACCAAGCACCAGCAAGCAGGGACTGACTCTGAACACCCTCCTCCGGTTGGACTCCACTTCAAGGTCCCCTCCCCCCCCCCCCCCCCCCCCCCCGGGGGACTCACTACTTCCTCGGGCAGGGCTCCACCTCCCAAATGCTCCAAGCTGAGGTCTACGTAGGAAACTTAATTACAAACACCTGAGGCTAAGGGGACATTTTTTTTTTTTTCTTAACATTCAAACCAGCCCACCAGCCAGGTCCAGGATTACATCTTATACAACCACATTTATAGAACATTCTGGAGAAGGGAAAACTGCACGTATAAAGACTAGGTCAGGAGTTCTCAGGGGCCCAAAGTTAGGCAAGGGCTTGACAAAAACAGAGAGGGTAAGGGCTTTGTGGGGGAGGGTGATGGGACCTCAATTTAAGTTCAGTGGCTGTTGAGTAGTATTTAACAATCCTTAGAGCTGGACGCTAAGTGTTTTGAGCCTACTTAGAGCTTTGAAGGCTGTTGGTATGACTTTAACATGAATCTTTCATTAAGAACAAGAGAGAGGCTATCGGGAATGAGAAAGCTGAGAGGGTAAGTTGGGGATTAGTAAATCTTTCTTCTGAGTATTCAAATGATTCTGTTTTTATGCTGTTGCTAGATGGAAATAGTAGGGATATCGAATAGATGAGTCATGTAGAAAAGAACTAGTTAAACAAAGTCAGGGAGAAAAGAAAGAAGAATGATATTACTAGTTTTTGTTATTTCTTGAATAATTGTTCATTTTGCAGAAGTCACATTGACCGGGGTGGGATTCCAAGGGAGAAGAGCTATTAGGACAGTTCAAATGTTAAGGGGCAATTTATTTTAGAGATGGGGTAATGATGATGTAGTTGCACTTGAATTAATATAGAGTTAGGACTATTGAAATAGTTAAGAAGATATAAAGTAGGAATGATGGTTATATGATGCCATTGGCCAAAATTCACTGAACTGTACGTGTTTAAGAAGAGAATTTTACTGTATGTGAATTAAAAAATCAATTTGAAAAATTTTGAACTCCATAAACATTTAATGTGTGAATATTATATTCCAGGCGCTGGGTTATGGTCTGTATGGAATTTTTTTAAAAAAAAATGAAAAAGTCGTATTTCCAGCCCTCAAGGGAACTTAAAAATGAAATAAGGTTGGGCATGGTAGTTTGTTTCTGTAATCCCAGAACTTGGCAGACTGAATCTGGAACACAGATAATCAGGAGTTTGAGGCCAGCCTGGACTACATAGCAAAACTCTGCAACATCCCCCCCCCCACCCAAAGTAATGGGAAGTCATTAGGCAAAGAGGAAGAGTGACATATTTCCATTACAGCCCGACTCAAGAGCTGCCAACAGAGAAAGCTCACGTGCAATTGACAGGCAGGAGTGATGGAGAGGCCACAGAAAGATGTGGAAACTTAGGGCCTTTAGATTTGCCCTGTAGGATAAGCGTGCTTTAGCCGTGGGGACTGGAGCTGGGAAGAAGACAGGTAAGGACAGAAGGAAGCACAGAGGGGGTCCTAGGTGCAGGGGGGCTGTGTGGAGCCAGCAGCAAGCGATTTCCGTCTCAATGGAGCAAGCGTGGGAATGTCTGGAGTTCACTCACAGAAGGACTTGAACGGCTGGATGAGATAGGCCTCCTTCAGTCGACAGCGGGAAGCCTTTCCAATGTGCAGAGGATGTGACTTCAGAAAAGAGCCTTCTACACTCACCTGATACTGGACCACTTCATGGTGATGATGGCGACATGGAATAAGAACGCCCTACTCAGGGGACTTGATGCCAGCGTCTTGTCAAAGGATCCTTTGTTTGGAACCAGAGGTATAGAGAAAATGTTGCACAGCCCAGAAGTTTAATGTATTGAAAATAGAATGCTAGAGAGATGGCTTAGCAGTTAAGCGCTTGCCTGTTAAGCCTAAGGACCCCAGTTCGAGGCTCGATTCCCCAGGACCCACGTTAGCCAGATGCACAAGGGGCGCATGCGTCTGGAGTTCGTTTGCAGTGGCTGGAAGCCCTGGCGTGCCCATTCTCTCTCTCTCTCTCTCTGCCTCTTTCTCTTTCTGTTACTCTCAAATAAATAAATAAACAAATGAAAAAAATAAAAAAAATAGAATGCTAGGGGCTGGTTTAGCCGTTAAGGTGTTTGCCTGCAAAGCCAAAGGATCCCGGTTCGATTCTCTAGGACCCACATAAGCCAGATGCACAAGGGGGCACACACTTCTGGAGTTCATTTGCAGTGGCTGGAGGCCCTGACATGCCCATTCTCTCTATGCCTCTTTCTCTCTATCAAATAAATAAAAAAATAAAATATATTTTAAAAAATAGCATGCTATCAAACAATCCACTGTGGTAGTTTGACATAGACACAGACATAGGTGTCGTATTAAAGATTGTAACTTGGGTCTCCAGCCACATGGCTGGAGGAGGTGTCACTGGGGGATGGATCCTGGGATCTAGCCCAGAGGTGTGTTTGGGAGTGGGTCTGATTCCAGCCCAAAGGTGTGCACAGCACTCTGAGGGGCTCTGGGGGTGGGGGTGGGGGTCCTGCTTGCTGTCCGTTTGTGTTGCTGCTTTTTCCGCGTTGCTGGGTGCTGGTGGTTTTTCTCCCTGCGTGGATCTGTGCAAGGGAGCCAGCTTCTTGTGCCACTGATGGAACTTCCCCCCGGATCTCTAAGCTAAAACAAATCCTGTCCCTCCCCCACACCGCGTCTGGTTGGGATGCCCACCCTAGCACCATGGACCTGTCTACAGTAACCATAGGCCACTAAGCTCTTGACTTTTTAAAGGTGAAATTTAAAAGAAAACCATCACCACAGGGCTGGGGAGATGGTGCAGTGAGTACAGTGCCTGCCACTCACGCATGAGGGCCCGAGTTCAGATCCCCAGAACCCGTGTAAAAATGCCCGGATTACAGGCCCGCGCCTGTAATCCCAGAGCTGGGGAGGCGGAGACAGGAGGATTCCCTGGACTTGCTGGTGAGCTATTCTAGTCAAATTGGTTAGCTCTGGGTTCAGTATGAGAGCCTGTCTGAAACAACTAAGATGGAGGGCTGGAGAGATGACTTAGCAGTGAAGGCGTTTGCCTACAAAGCCAAAGGACCCTGGTTTGGTTCTCCAGGACCCACATAAGCCAGATGCACAAGGGTGGCGCATGTGTCTGGAGTTCAGTTGCAGTGGCTGGAGGCCCTGGCGTGCCCATTCTCTCTCTCTCTCTCTCTCTCTCTTTCTTTTCTCTCTCTCAAATAAATAAATAAAATATATTTAAAAATAAAACTAAGATGGAGACCAACTGAGAATGATGCCCACTGTTAGCCTCTGGTCTCTACACACATGGGCGTCCATACGCACATACACAGCATGGACACGTGTGCACCAGCAACCCAAAGAAAGCTGTCACCAGGAGACATGACTTGTGACCCACCCACACCTCCTCATCCCTGTGGAATGGAGCTCTGGTTTCCCACCAAGACTCACCTATCCATGTCCCTATCGTTGGCTTTTCTCCCATTTTGTTTTTGTTAGAACGGCCTCCCCAAATAATCTACACATACCCCTGTGTCAGTGTCTGGGGGTGGGACAGAAGCGATCTAAGGCATGTCCCCTCTGTCAGACATCTCCTTGATTCAACTGATGGGCAATTTTTTTTCTTTGACTGCGTGTTTATTGAGCACTTATGATGGACGTCAAATTGTAATGCAATGGTGAGTGAGGGTAAAATGGAACTTCGTCCTCAGAAGACCTAGAATCTGTTATGAATGGCAACGATAAAGTGCGGGGTGGGGGGGGGTGGGGAAGCAGAGGGCACAGGTAGATCTAAGCTAAGAGGGTCGGGGGAGGCTTCTTTCAGAAAGCCATAGTTCAGCGCAGACCTGACAATGAGCAAAGGCTAGCAAAAGAGAAGGACTGGGGCGTGCTACAGGCTGCGTAGGAGCCGTTCCCTTTAGTACGAGGGAAGAAAAGTAATGGGCGAGGAGGGAGAGCAGTCCGCTGAAACGCCAAAGACTGACTTTCAGACTTCTGAAAAGCCATTTTAACGCGGAACAAAGGAAGGTGGATAGCCATGAAATGGGTGGTTTGTCAAGGGCACACTCTTTTAACATGAAGAAGTTTCGTTCCTAGGATCATTCAACGCTTTCGTGGCGACAAAGCCTCATGAATGTGACAGTGGACACTTTCTCCCAGACCTGGCGAATCAGTGTCCACTTCTGTTGTCGTTCCTGATTCAAATGTTAATTTGCTCTCTTTATCACCCTGGGAAACTTTCAGCCATCTTTAAAAAAAAAAAAAAAAAAAAAAACTAAAGAAAAGGGCTTCCAAAATCCAAACAGGGATTTGTTTTGAACTCTCTTGTGGATAGTCTGGTCCATCTGACCTTATCTCTGGTCTCTTGGGTGAGACAGGAGGAGGAAGTAATTTTTACCATGGAAACATGAGCCACAGATTTTTTTTTTTTTTTAAGTTGAATTTTCAGGACCAGGCGTGCTGGTGCACACCTTTAATCCCAGCACTCTGGAGGCAGAGGTAGGAGGATCACTGTGAGCTCAAGGCTACCCTGAGACTCCATAGTGAATTCCAGGTCAGTCTGGACTAGAGTGAGACCCTACCTCAAAAAAAAATTGAATTTTGCATGTTTTATTGATTCCTTGTGATGAGCAGGAACTTATTCATTTATCAGACATGTAGAAATCTCTGGTACCTAGCTAAGACTTTGTTGGATAGGAGGAACATATAAATAGGGCATGGTCACAGCCCTTAAATGATACTAGCAGGCTGGAGAGATGGATCAGCAGTTAAGGCACTTGCCTGCAATGCTTAAGGACCAGAGTTCAATTCTCCAGCACCCACGAAAAGCCAAATGCACAAGGTGGCACAAGGGTCTGGAGTCCATTTGCAGTGGCTGGAGGCCCTGGCATGCCCATTCTCTCTGTCTCTGTCTATCTTCTGTCTCTCTCTACTTGCAAATAGATAAATAAAAATATTTTGAAAAAAATGATACTAGCATGTATCATGCTAATAGGGGGACAAGCAACATTAACAAGACAGGGATAAGTAATAAGAAGGGATATATCAGACATAGCTACATTGAGGAGTCACAACCTTGCCTAGGGGTCATGTGGGTGGTGGCATTTACAGAGCAAGTGACATGTAAACCAGGTCTTTAAAAATATTTTTTATTTATTTTTCAAGGACATAGAGAGAGAAAGAAAGAGAGTGGGCATGCCAGGGCCTCTAGCCACTATAAACAGATTCCAGATGCATGTGCCACTTTGTGTGTCTGGCTTTATGTGGATACTGGAGAATCAAACCCAGGTCATTAGGCTTTGCAGGCAAGCACCTTAACTGCTGAGCCATCTCTCCAGCCCATGAACTGAGTCTTGAGGATGAGGGTGAGCATTCAGGTGGATGAGGTGGCACACAGCATTGTAAGCACCGAGAACAACGCGTGGCATGGGTACATGAAGCAGCACGACAGGCCTGCAGACTACAGGGTTCAGCGGGCCTGAATGCCAAGGCGGAGGAGCGGAGGTAAGTGACAGGATAAGGCCTATGAAACGAACAGAAAGACCACCTGAGGCAAAATTCTGCAACACCTTTGGACTCAGTTCCATTGCAATGCAGAGGCATTGGTGGCTTTTTAAATAAGAGGCCACATGAGGTGGTTTGCCTGCTACGATATGGAAACAGTTCTGGAAGACAGAACCAAGAGGAGAAGAGGGCTGGACGTAAGGAGAGCAGTCAGGTGACCTTTGCTGGTTCAAATCAAGAGAGCAAGAGCCAAACTAAAGCAGTGAGTTGATGGGGGGGGGGGGAGATACTTCGAAGGCTGGATTGGGCCACGAGGTTTCGAAACAGTGTGATTACGCAAAGAGAAGCAGCAGCAGGGGACAGCGTGGAGGGCGAGCAGAGGCCACTACGGCTACGTGATGGCATGCCAAGATGGATGGGCTCTGTGCGGCGTGGGAAGTAAAGACCTCAGGAGGGGCTGGAGGGATGCTCAGCAGTTAAGGCACTGCCGGCAAAGCCAAAGGACCCAGGTTTGATTTTGCAATACCCGTGGAAAGTCAGATGCATGCACAAGGTGGCTCATGTGTCTAGTTTGTTTGCAATGGCTGGAGGCTCTGGTGTGCCCATCCTCTCTGTATATCATCTATCTATCTATCTATCTATATCTATCTATCTATCTATCTATCTATCTATCTATCTATCTATCTATCATCTATCTATCTATCTATCATCTATCTATCTATCTATCTATCTATCTATCTATCTATCTATCTATCTATCATCTATCTATATAGATCTACCTCTTCCTCAAATAAATAAATTAAATTAAATGACCTCAGAGATGGAGAAGTGAGCAGGGAATGGGGAAGTAGAAGGATGTTAGGTCATATAAATTGCGTCATGCAATGTCCTGATTCCAAATGGATAGAATACACAGAGGAGAGCTGGGGAAATGGATCCGTCAGTAAATGCTTGTCTTGAGAGCATGAGGAACTGAATTTGATCCCCGGAATCCACATAAAAATGTCAGGCATCTTGGCGTGTGCTTGAATTCTCAACACGGGGGAGGCAGAGACAGGAGGGCCCCCGGGGCTTGCTGGCTTAGCCGGTCTAGCCTAATTGGAGAGTTTAAAGCCACAGAGAGACCCTGGCTCAAAAGAGGTGGGCAGCAGCCCGGCATGGTGGTGCACGCCTTCAATCCCAGCACTCGGGAGGCAGAGGTAGGAGGATTGCCGTGAGTTTGAGGCCACCCTGAGACTACACAGTGAATTCCAGGTTGGCTTGGGCTAGAGTGAGACCCTACCTTGAAAATATAAAATAAAATAAAAATAAAAATAAAATCAAAGAGGTGGGCAGCAGTTCTGAGGAACAGCACATGAGGTTGCCCTCTAGCCTCTGGACACATGAGCAAGTGTACACACACACACACACACACACACACGCACACACGCACGCACGCACGCACGCACGCACCTGCAGACATGAGCACACACACACATACACAGATATGCATTACAATAATTTTTAAAATAAATCAGGTGTGTCACATGCCTTTGATCCCAGCACTCAGGAGGCATAAGTAGGAGGATGGCTGTGAGTTAGAGGCCAGCCTGAGACTACATGGCAAATTCCAGGTCAGCCTGGACTACAGTGAGACTCTCCTTCAAAAGATATAATAATAATAACTTTTAAAATATGGCAAAGACAACAAAAGTACACAATGAAGCCCAATGTCTCTTTGTTCAAGTGACCAGTTTATGAACTTGAGTATTTTTCCACTGGTGGTAATTTCATGGTTGTGTGTTCTATATGTCTAAGAGTTCTGCTAATATTTTGCCATATTTACTTGAATTTAAAATCAATATGAAGTTAGTGACTGTTGATCTGTTAAGTGAAATGGACTAATTTTGTTTTTTAAGCATAATTTTCTCACATGAAATGATTTTTAGTTTTTCCAATATAAACTTTGTTCAATACAAAAAAAAAAAAATGTATAGATAGCCAGACGGCAAACATAGGCTTAAAAGTCAGGTTAAAGGACCATTGTCTAGAGAAGTTGGAGGACACATCACAATTTCTTTGACTTGTTTGTTAAGGTAAAAAAAAAAAAAAATGCATTCAAAGAAGAAAGATCCAGTTGGTTATAGCAACAGTTTTAAAATATGACTACCTTCACATGGACTCAAAAATGAAAAAAATTCCACAGGACCTTTCCAGGAAGCCAGTGCTTCATAAACTCTGGGCCAGATTGAGTTGTGAAATTTGGTTGGATTTGACATCAGTAATGGTGGATCAGAGAAGGCACTCTGTTACAAGTAGTTTTCTTCTGTGTTTCAGCTTATTGGCTAGCAATTTCTCTCATTTTGAAATTCGCAGAGAAAACAAGTTGAAGTGAAAGGCCGGAGGAGATAGGACAGGGTGCGTAACTTACTTAGAAGAAAGGCAGCCTGCAGCTATCTCAAGCTGGAGCCATCTTTTGCTTTGCTGGGATGCTGGTGAACATTCTGGTCGTTTATGAGGAGCCTGAGTCTAAATACACACACAGTCATAGGTTCCACTCGGAAACGGGAGGCTTCCCTCCGGGGCTGACACTGTCATTTGGTTCATACATTACACTCTGTAATCCCGCGACAGCCTGGGCTGTAATTCCATATGGCTGGCCACCAGTTTCCAGCCCTAAATGACTTTGATGTTTCTGCTCAGGGGGAGCCCCAGGAGGCCGGCAGGAAGAGGATCAGACAAATTGGGAGAAAAGGGGGAGCAAGGGGCTCCATCTCTTTGTTGGAGCAGCGATGAACCAGCAGGACAGCAAACACAGTGTGATGTGACATTCTGAAGCCACCATCGATAAAAGGAAGCTGGTACAAGTTTACCAGTCCCAGCGATTTGCACTGCAACCTGTAAATCCAAGCGCTGGTAAAGTTTTATAAATTTCACTGTGCTGTGTATGGAAAGATGGTTATGTTAATGAAATTATGCTTTAAATTAGCCAAACATATTCTCAAAAGAAAAATTCTTTGCTGAAATTATATATTACAGATTTTGTGGTACCCTTGCTCTGCCATAAAACAGCATGTTATTATTTAGCACTTAATGAGTTCCAGAGACTTTTCTGCATCTTCTCCGCTAGGTCCAGAAACAATGAAGTAAATGGCCTTTTAGTCTGAGTGATACCAAGAGGCTCGCTCCAGTCCTGACCACCCACAAGACTGACATGTGGGTGATCAACTGGGAAGGGGGGGGGGGCTCCTAATAAAAGTGTCCTCCACAAAAATACACACACCTTCTGTGTCTTTTAATTCCTTTCCACAAAATCCTTAATCGGGGACGCTCAGGAAGGACGGACGGGCTGGTACTACCCAACATAACAGCTAGCACGGAAGGTTTCATATGAAGTGACTTTCGTTTGGTCACACTGTTATCTACTTATGAGCAGGAACTTCTGATCACTGGGCTTTGCTTCTTGGAGGACGTTATTAATAGAAGTCCCCAGAATGGGGTTAGGGAAGCCTTTGGCTTATGTCGTCACGTGCTAACCCTCCTGACAGTACGTGCGCACGCAGTGGGGTGGGGGATGTCACTACAAAGGATTTCTGGACAATCAAAGCCAAGGAGAAAATAAGAGAGAAAGAAACTGACTACAACTAGGTGATGCTATGTACATATTCTATATCAAAATTATCAGCCCATAAATTGTTTTTTTACTGGTCCCCTCATCAGACTTGTAAAGGAAAATGATGCATTTTATAGTCATAGCACCAATGGTTAAAGAGGTAGTTGAAAACAAATACAGACCTTCAACTCTTCCTAAAAAACAATGAGACATACCAACAAATAAACCCAACTCATTTGCCTATGGACTAATTTGCTTCAGGCTCAGCTTAATTTCTTCCAGATTTTTTTTTTTTTTTTTTTTTTTTTGCAGGTGGTGGGGGGCTGGTTTATAAATCCTGGATAACTCGCTTGGTCAATTATTTGCTTTTCTGGCAACTTCAGAACTGGAGAATATTTTAGACAACCAGAAAGCATCTTAATCTTCACATTTAAATGAGGTAAGGTGCAAGTAATAATACTACTACTCAATAGCAATCCCATTGTGGGAAAGACACTGTAACTTGGAGATTTAATCACTAAACCTCGTTTGTACCCATTACAGCCATCTGTTGGGGATTTAAGGAAAGCTGCCAGAGGCCCGGGAGTTACAGCAGAAACAGAAGCAGGTTTGAACCGGAGAGCCCAGCTAGGCTGTACTTAGGCAGCATCGTGCAGTAACCGTGCTGGGTGGAAACGCATTTAGTCGACAGCGTAGTCTCTGGTTCATCTATCCTAAACCCATTGTTCTTTCCTGGTGTGCTTAACGTAGTTATGTCATAGCTTTGCTCCCAGGAGGTATTTAATTTTATTTTTAAAAATTTTATTTTGAGGGCTGGAGAGATGGCTTAGCGGTTAAGCGCTTGCCTGTGAAGCCTAAGGACCCCGGTTCGAGGCTCAATTCCCCAGGACCCATGTTAGCCAGATGCACAAGGGGGCACACGTGTCTGGAGTTCGTTTGCAGTGGCTGGAAGCCCTGGCGCACCCATTCTCTCTCTCTCTCTCCCTCTTTCTTTCTCTGTCACTCTCAAATAAATAAATAAAAATAAATAAATAAATAAATTTATTTTGAGAGAGAGAGGGAGAGAAAGAGAGGGAGAGAGAGAATGGGCGCGCCAGGGCCTTCAGACACTGTGAAGGACCTCCAGATGCATGCGCCCCCTTGTGTGCATACGTGACACTGCACACTTGCATTGCTGTGCGTCTGGCTTATGTGGGACCTAGAGATTCCAACATGAGTTCTTAGGCTTTGCAGGCAAGCACCTTAACCGCTGAGCCATCTCTCCAGCCCAGGGGTATTGAGTTTTCAATCTCAGTGTGTCATACAGGTGCATGAATGCCATAGCTTCTGCTCCTTAGAAGGATGTATTAACTACTTTTCTAATTGCTGTGACCGAAGACCGGATAGGAAGCATCTTAACAAGGGGTTTCCCATGGCCTCTTGGTCTGACGGTAGGGCCCATGATGGCGGAGAAGGTGTGGCTGCAGGATGCAGGAGCAGCTCCCCGCTGTTGCTGCGGGAGTGGGGAAACCACGTGCTCACATTTGCACAGACCAGGAAGCAAAGGAGATGGATGTCGACGCTCAGATCACTTTCACCCTTTTATCCTTTTCATTAAGTCTGGGATCCCAGCCCAAGGGATGGATGCTGCTGTCTACCTTCAGGGTGTCTCCCCCACTCAGCTGATCCCCTCTGGAAACACACACACACAGCTGAGGTGCCTCCATATCGGGACTGTTGCAAATTAAAGTATGGACAATAGGCAGGTAGGTTTCTCTGGGATGAAGATCCAAGAATACAACATCGCTTGTATCTTTAGTTGTTCTTTTAGTTTTATAAGCGATTGTAAACTGGGTGTTCCGGCACACTCCTATAATCTTGGCACTTGGGGTGTTGAAGGAGAAAAATGGGGAGTTGGAAGTCAGCCTGGCCTACACAGTGAGACCCTTTCTGATAACAGTCAACCTTTCTCAGAGAGGCTGGACTGTTACACAGCATGCATTTTACACTGCATAGTCTCACCAGTCCTCTATGAGTGATTCATTTGCTCTGCCTCTTAGCCCTCATATGGGGTTGTCACTCTTTTATTTTAAAAAAATATCCATTTATTTATTTATTTGAGAGAGACAGGGAAAGAGGCAGATAGAGGGCGGGTGAATAGGCATGGCCAGGGCCTCCAGACTGAAATCCAGACACATACATGTGCCACCTGTGCATCTGGCTTATGTGGGTGCTGGGGAATCGAACCTGAGTCCTTAGGCTTTGCAGGCAAGTGCCTTAACCGCTAAGACATCACTCCAGCCCCTGTTTTACTATTTCTAAATTTCAGCCATACGTCGTGGTAGCTCACGTGGTTCGAATCTCCATGCCCACACAGCACTGGCCTTGCCCCTTGCTGCTGGTGGTGATATATATATATATTTTTTTCCTACAGAAAATTTGCTTCCTCACACACACTGCAATCTCCAAGTGGACCTGGACAGCTTCGGATTCTCAGCCAGGTTCAGGCGTGTCATAGATCATGAATAAAACGATTCAACGAATAAAAAGATTAAAAGAGACCCGGGCGTGTGGTGGCGCACGCCTTTAATCCCAGCACTCGGGAGGCAGAGGTAGGAGAATCACCGTGAGCTCGAGGCCAACCTGAGACTCCATAGTGAATTCCAGGTCAGCCTGGGCTAGAGTGAGACCCAGCCTCGAAAAAATAAAGATTAAAATATAAAAATGGCATCCGGGCTAAAAGAGGTGAAGGCTCTGGGGAACAACCCGATTAAGTAAACCAAGAAGGAAGGAAGCAGAACCAGTTCTCCAAGAGCATCTCTCCCGTACGCATGCGCGCAGCGCTGTCCTCCCTCGGCCCCGCCCCTCCGCCTCCCTCCGGCCCCGCCTCTCCTCGCCGCGACCAATTAGAAAGAAGAGGCGGGGTCAGGCCGCCGCGGTGCTCCCTGGGTAGCGTCTCTAGCTACTGTTGCTAAGGTTGTAGCGGGCGTCAGGGCTGAGAGGTGAAAGGTCAGCGCGGAGCCCCCCCCCCCCCGCCCCCCACCACCACCACTCGGGGAGGCGATGGTGAAGCAGACGATTCGGATTTTCGCGCGGATCAAGCCGTCGGTCCGGAAGCACCAGCAAGGGGTACGGAAGAGGGGGTGCGGGGGCGCGCGGGGCGAGGCGGGGCCGGGCCTGGCCGGTGAGGCTCTCCCGCTCGCTCGCTCCTGGGGGCCACATCCTCGCGGGCACACTCGTTGCACTCACGCTGCGCCCCGGCCACCACGCCCAGGCCCTAACTGCACTTTTTCTGAGAGACTGTGGTCACCGCAGCGCCGTCCACGCAGGTCCATGCACACCCACCTTTCCTCTCTCGGGGCAAAGTGTGCAAGCGAAAGATTGCCAGCCCAGCGCTAGGGAGCCAGAGAGGTAGGAGGATCACCGTGAGTTCGAGGCCAGCCTGCGGCTACGGAGTGAGTTCCAGGTCAACCTGGGCTAGAGCGAGACCCTAACCTCAAACAGACAAAATAGAAGGAGAGAAAGAGAGAGAAGAAGGAGGGGGAGGAGGAAGGGAGGGAAGGAAAGAAGAAAGAAAGAAGAAAGAAAGAAGAAAGGAAGGAAGGGAGGAGAAAGAAAGAGAGAGATGCATTTTTATGTTTTTATGGGCTGGGGATAAGGGCTCACTTGGTAGAGCGCTTGCCTACCATGCAGGAATCTCAGAGTTCAGTCCCCAGCATAAAGTAAACCAGACATCTGTGGCCTAATCCCAATAATCAGGGTGGAGTCAGGAGAAACGAAGTTCAAACTCATCCTTAGCTACATAGGGAGTAGGAGGCCAGCCTGGGCTACATGAGACCCTCTCACAGAAACACAGTGTTTGTACGTGTCTTAAATGATACAGATGTAGACAGACTCAGATAGGCAGTGCATACACATATTCCGTACTTTGCATGCAGTCGCCCACAGGAATATCTTTCACCTAAGTGCATTGCTATTCTATGCTCACCCACATACAGATGTTTGAAAGTGCAGGGGGGAAGTATATTGGATGTAACATTGGCTCCCAGATACTTAAGTATGTTGATTTTGCACAGACTTGGCCCAGGTCAGAGGTGGACGTCCTTAACAAACACTTGTACGTATACACGCTCTCAGCCGGACAGAGAGAATACACAGATTCCTTTACTCGGAACCAATCATAAGTCTTAACTAGGTAACTTCCTGTGGTGAGCAGAGGCTTGTCCAGCATGGTAAAGGCATCCTTCTACCTCTGAGCAGAGAAGCTTCACTCTTAAATGTCCCAGAGCATACCCCCTGCCCTGCCCACCAGGTGGGCACAGACACTGCCCTCGTGTCTGGAGACACTACCACCTGGCAGGCGCTTCTTCTCAGCAGAACCCAGCACGGATTCTGCCCTTTGTCATATGTTACAGAGGTGTGGCACTTAGTGTGCCCGCCCTGTCCTTCAGAAACCCCACCTTTAACGTCATTCTTCTTGCCCAGAAACACTGCATAGCTGTTTCTCTATGTGGAAATGATGTTTTCAGCATGAAACACACAGTAACTCAAAGTCTCAGGTTAAATGATGTGGTCAGGACACCCAACAGGTGGGTAGCTGAACTGTGATTTTTTTTTTTTTAATTTTTGTTTATTTTTATTTGTTTGACAGCAACAGGCAGAGAGAGAAAGAGGCAGATAGAGAGAGAGAGAATGGGCACGCAGGGCCTCCAGCCACTGCAAATGAACTCCAGACGTGTGCGCCCCCTTGTGCATCTGGCTAATGTGGGTCCTGGGGAATCGAGCCTCGAACCGGGGTCCTGAGGCTTCACAGGCAAGCGCTTAACCGCTAAGCCATCTCTCCAGCCCTGTGATTTTTTTAAAATGTTTCCTTTCTTTTTAAAAATTTTATTTATTTATTTTATTCATTTGAGAAAGAGAGAATGATGGGTGCACCAGGGCCTTCAGCTGCCGTAAACGAACTCCAGACACATGTGCCACCTTGCGTGCATCTGCCTTATGTAGATCCTCGGGAATTGAACCTGGGTCCTTTATCTTCACAGGCAAATGCCTTAACCGTTAAGCCATCTGTCTAGCCCTATATTTTCTTTCTTTACTTATTTATTTGAGAGAGAGAAGAGAGCGAGAGAGAAAGAGGCATATATCTATATCTATCTATATCATCTATATATCTATATCTAGAGAGAGAGAGAGAGAGAGAGAGAGAGAGAAAGGGCATGAGGGCATGCCAGGGCCTCCAGCCACTGCAGATGAAGTCCAGATGCATGTGCCACCTTGTGCATCTGGCTTTACATGGGTACTAGGAAATCAAACCTGGGTCTTTTGGCTTTGCAGGTAAGTGCCTTAACTGCTATGCCGTCTCTCCAGCCCAGAACCGTGATTTTATTTTATTTTATTTGGTTTTTGGAGGTAAGGTTTCACTTTAACTCAGGCTGACCTGGAATTCACTATTTAGTCTCAGGGTGGCCTTGAACTCACAGCGTTCTTCCTAACGCTGCCTCTGGAGTGCTGGGATTAAAGGCATGCACCACCATGCCCAGCTAGAACTGTGATTTTAATTAAGAATTGTTTTGCTCCATTCCTGCTTTATGTGGAAAAAAAAATGTTAGAGAAAGGAATATTTTTTCTTCCAAAGTAAACATTTAGGTGGCATTTTGGGTCATATTTGTTTCTTTGTTTATATGTAAGAGAGAGAGCAAGCGTAAGTCCCTGACTCTTGCTACTCCAAGAGAACCCCACACCCACGTGCCCACCACTTTGTGCATCTGGCTCTATATGGGTACTCTGGGGAATTGAACCTGGGCCATAAGGCTTTGCAAGCAAGCGCCTTTAACCACTGAGCAATTTCCTTAGCCTCTTGGGTCATATTTGTGAGTGCCTAGAAGAGGTGTGTTATTCATAACGTTTTATCTCCGTTCCTCATCAGTGTTCTGTGTGGATGCACCACATCATGGCATCAGTAAACCAGCGTCTGTCTCTTGTCATTTATGTGTCCAGTGTCTCACGGACTACGCTGAGGAGAAGTAAGAAAAAACTCATGAGAAAATCCTGGAGTTAGAGCCATTTGTAGCTCAATGGTTAAAAGCACTTGCTGGGCTACAGAGAGGGGTTAGTGGTTAAGGTGCATGCCTGCGAAGCCTAAGGACCCAGGTTTGATTCTCCAGGACCCACATAAGCCAGATTCACAAGGTGTCGCGTCTGGAGTTCATTTGTAGGGGCTGGGGACCCTGGCATGTCCATTCTCTTCCTATATACATATCTGCCTCTCTTTCTCTTTCTCTCAAATAAATAAGAAGAAAACATAGGGCTAGAGATGGCTTAGCAGTTAAGGCACTTGCCTACAAAGCCTATGGACCCAGGTTTGATTCCCCAGTATCCACGTAAGCCAGATGCACAAGGTGGCACGTGCATTTGGAGTTCATTTGCAGTGGCTAGAGGTTCTGGTATGCCTGTTCTGTCACTGTCTCTCTCTCTCTCAAATAAATAATAAATAAATAAATAGATAAAACTAGATATAAAAAAAGAATAAAGCCATACCAAAAGAACCCTGGGCATCTCCATTTTACCTCCTCTTATAGTCACCTACACAAGGATTTTTGAAAATGTATATAAAAAAGCATATTGTATGCTGACACTGACCCCCAGATTCTCAGCTCAGCATGTGGAATTTGCAGACTCGATAGTCAGAAGCAGTAGCTCTGCTCCAATGAAATACGAAGGTGGGCACGGAGAGCTGATAGGGGTCTTGAATTTTCTGTTAAGGTTTCGCTTCTACAAATGCAGTGTTTAGCTCTTTTGATTGGTCCTCTCTCACATGTCCTTGTGAGTCTGTAGAGTGAATTGTTTCATCCCCAAGAAATACCTTTAGGTGTCAAGGCTGCATTTTCACAATATCAGGTTCTTCCTGAGCTGCGACATTTTACCCCATGCATAGAAAGTAAAGGACAGGAATGAAAAAAATATGAGTTAGTCTGTGTGTCCCTGCTCACATTCAGAAAGCCCATATTTAGGGCTGGGGAGATGGCTCAGCGATTAAGGCACTTGCTATATATATAAATTTTCTATAAATTTAGAAAGTTCACATTTAGAGACATTCTTCTTGCCTTGAAACACAGGTTAAGATAAACAGTTGTTTATCTTACTGGAAGTGGTGTTTATAATGAAACCAACAGTGACTCAAAGTCTTTGTTAATTTAATCCATAAAACATTACACATTAAAAGCCAGGCCTGGTGGTGCAGGCCTTTAATCCCAGCACTCGGGTGGCAGAGGTAGGAGGATCGCCGTGAGTTCGAGGCCACCCTGAGACTACATAGTGAATTTCAGGTCAGCCTGGGCTAGAGTGAAACCCTACCTCAAAAAAACAAAAACAAAAAAATTACACATTAAATTTTACCAATTTATACTGTAGGTTGGGTGTGGTGGTTCATGCCTGTAATACTAGCACTAGGGAGAGCAAAGTGGGAGGAATACTGTGAGTTCAAGGCTTCCTGGACTACATGGTGAGTTCCAGGAGTGTGTGGGCTGCAGTGTGAGAACTTGCCTCAAAATAAATAAATAGATAAATAAATAAATAAATAAATAAATAAATAAAACAAGCAAACAACCAACATCAAAAACCCATGTACACATTAGTAAAGGAGATTTCAAAGAATATGAACCAACGAACCACTAGTATTTTGACAGGGGCAATGCTTTTCCATCATATAGTGCGTTTTCACTTTCATCCTCCATTTGTTGTGTTTTCTCTTACAATATCCTATCTCAGATGATAAATATTTATGCAAAATGAAGATAGAACAGCTGGGCGTGGTGGCGCATGCCTTTAATCTTAGCACTTGGGAGGCAGAGGTAGGAGGATTGCCGTGAGTTTGAGGCCACCCTGAGACTCCATAGTGAATTCCAGGTCAGCCTGAGCTGGAGTGAAACCCTACCTTGAAAACAAAAATGAAGATAGAAAACCAATATAGCAGACTAACATCATCTGGCTCTATGGAGTTTTCTTAATGCCTCAAAGGCTGGCTGAGTCTTACTGGGGCAAGTTCACTGTTCCCATCCCAGTAAGTCCTCTGCTTACTATACACAGAGAAATATAAATTATTAGGAAGTGTCACCCCCTTGGGCTGGAGAGATTTCTCAGTGGTTAAGGTGCTTGCCTGCAAAGCCTAATGACCTGGGGTTGTTTACCTAATACCCACATAAAGCTAGATGCATAACATGGAACATGCATCTGGAGTGCGTTTGTAGTGGCTAGAGTCCCTGACATACTTATATTCTTCCCCCCCTTGCAAATAAATAAATAAAAATATTTAAAATTTAAAAAAGAAAGTGTCACCTCTCACTCCTGTGTGTTTCATGTCAATCACAGTCGCGTCTCTCACCTGTCTCACTATTAAACCAGCAGTGCCCTACAGGACTGTGGTTTTAAATGACTCTTGGGAAAAATCTAGCCAGAAATACCTTGAGTTCAATGCCATTACTTTCTTTTTTGTTTCTTTCTTTTTCTTTTTTACAAATAACTTTATTTTACAAAATGACTTTTTCACCTGATGTTTTCACATTTAAAGTGAGAGGTTTCAATAAAAAACCTGCTCAGGAAATTATTCATACTTTCTATAAATTTAGGAAGGCTTTTCCTTGCTTAGCAATATGACTTTCCCCCTCTAATCAAGTATCTAAATGGGTCTGAGACAGGAAGTATTGCCTGTAAGAAAGTATTTCATTTCCCGGTGAAGGACAAGAAGTCTTTTATGAAAAAGAAAAAAAAAAAAAACCCTAAATCTAACCACTAACTTTTTATGGTGCATTACAAAATACTTCCATTTCCATTACATCATTTGAATCCCCCCAAGCCATCTTGTAAGGGAGGCAATTCGGTTTTCTTCATTTTTATGTATAAGGAGCTTCCATTCTGAAAGTGTTGGCTGATCACATAACTAGTAAGTTGAACTCCACATTTAGACACTAAATCTTAAGCTTTTTCTTCTCCCACGTGGTGTCTTTATAGGCTTGAGGCTTGCTTTTCCCAGCCAATAAAAAAAGGAGTAGGTAACCAAGAAGAGAATCTGAGAATGTTACAGTTGTCAGGGTTTTAAGACCCTCTCATTCCATCTGGGCTGGAAGAGGTGAAGTGATTTCTCCTCGGTCACTTGCCAGTTAGTCGCAGAGCTGGGCTGCAAACCTTGAAAACAGCATCAAAGGCACGAAGTACATGTGCCCGTCATAACCACACGTCTTATCAAATTCCTGAATACATTTCATGGAAGCTTGGGCGTCTTTGAACATAACTTAAATTTGAGCACTCTGAGTTCTCTGAGAAGGTTCAGATCTCATCCGTGGACTCTGTGTCCAGTGGTTTGAAGATACCCAGAAGTAATTGTTGATTACAGCAAAAATGTCAATTTCTGCTACATCCTAGGAAAGCAAGACACACCGTGTGGTTTTCAGGGCCATTATGCAGGACCACAAGGAGGTAGTCAAATGCTTAATGTTAAATGTTAGGTCCAAGGTGACCCCCCCCCATCCATCCATCCCAGTCTGGAGATGGCACTGGTTACTGGTTCAGTTTTTTTCCTCTTATATTTTTCTGTACATCTGTTTGAACCCATACACAGCTCAACAAAGAGAAATACCCAAATTATGACATGTGTTTGACAGCATGTCCCCCAATAGACTCAGAGACTTGGGTGTTTTATTAAAGCTTGTAACTTGGGATTTCCAGCTGCTTGGCTGGAAGAGGTGTCACTGTGGGCAGATCCTGGGGTCCGATGCTAAGGTGTGTTTGGGGCCGGGTCTGATTTCCAGCCTAAAGGTATGCACAGAGGTCTGAGCTCTGCCTGGGCCCCTGATGTTTGCTGTCCTTTTGTGCTTGCTTATAGTGCTGGCTGGTGGTAGTCTCTCTGCTTGGATCTGTGAAAGGGGACCAGCCTCTCCCACCACTGTGAACCTTCCCCTGGATCTGTACACTGAAATTAAACCCTTCTTCCCATAAGCTGTGTCTTGTTTGGATATTCATCCCAGCAATGACTGTGACAACATGTTAGGATATTTTTTTAAAATTTTTTGTTTATTTATTTATTTGAGAGCAACAGAGAGAAGGAGGCAGAGAGAGAGAGAGAGAGAATGGGCACGCCAGAGCTTCCAGCCTCTGTAAACGAACTCCAGATGCGTGCACCCCCTTGTGCATCTGGCTAACGTGGGTCCTGGGAAATTGAGCCTCGAACCGGGGTCCTTTGGCTTCACAGACAAGCGCTTAACCGCTAAGCCATCTCTCCAGCCCCAACATGTTAGGATATTTTAACATGAAGACACAGCTTTGGCACCATAACAATGCCAGTCACAATAACTTGGTCAGGGTTCAAGTTGGAAATTTAACAATGCACCTTCATTTATTGTTTCCATATTTTCAGATTTATTCCATAGATGAAGATGAGAAATTAACACCTAGCTTGGAAATTATCCTACCACGTGATTTGGCAGATGGATTTGTGAATAATAAACGAGAAAGCTACAAATTTAAGTAAGTTTATCTTTTTCCATCTTCATTTCTGACATACTTTAAAAAAAATACTTTAGTTTATTTATGTAACAGAGAGGGAGAAAGAGAGAGAGAAAGAGAGAAAGAGAGAAAGAAAGAAAAAGACAAAGAGCCTTCCAGGGCCTCTTACCTTTGCATATGCAATCCAGACACATGTGCCACTTTGTAAGTCTGGCTTTACATGCGTACTGGGGTGCTGAACCCTGGCCAGCAGCCTTTGCAAGAAAGTGGCTTTAACCGAGCTCTCTCTCCAGCCCTGTGTTGCATTACTGAGCAAGCGCTTGTCTCACATTGGTAGGTATACTGTGAAGCTACTAGCCCCATTCCTTTCAGTGAACACAGCCTGGTCGTCTCATCTAGCGGAGAGAGCGTGAGTTCATTGTTGTGCTCAAGACTGGAGAGAAGGCGCGCTCCTGCGTCTGAGATGACATGTCAAGACCGCAAGCCTTTCTTTTGCTTGTCCAGTGTGGGGGCGACGCTCTCACTCTGCCCATTATGGGGTAGCACTTACCGGAAGTTCTAATACATGGCCAGACTTTATTAAAAACAAGACCTTGGGCTGGGGGAGGAGGCCCAGAAGTTAAGAGCTCTTCCTGTGCAAACATGAGGTCTGAGAGACCACTCCACTGGAAACCCCAAGGTCCCCATAAACAGCTGGCCGTGGCTACGCACGCCTGTTACCTTTCAGAACGTACTCTCTGAGAGTCAGAGCCTTCCCTTGACAGCACCGTAGCAGGTGCCGTTCTTGTTCCTGAGGGAAATGGGGGCCGGGAGTGGCTCATTGGCTGTGTCATCAGCCGCGTGGTTGGAGAAGCCAAACAGCTGTACTCACCAGCGGTCTGCTCAGAGGCACCGCGAGGACACAGCACCCCGACCTCAGGGTGGACCCAGAGGAAACTGTGCTCCGGAGAGCAAACTGTTCCTCGGCCCTGTGTCGTGTGGACCTCTGTGAGGTGGTGGCACTGGGCAGATCTCAAGCTGCGTTCCCCCAGGCAGCTTGGAGGGGTGGTGTGAGCACACCCACAGTCAGTGTCGCTGCCTCACGTGTGCTCACGCCTGCTGGGCCTTGCCTGGGCACATGCCTTCGCGGAGCTCGCTACCTGCTTCTCGGAAATGAAGGCCGTAGGGATGGTGCAGTTAATGATGGTCAGAGAGGATGCATTTCTTTGCTTTTTATACTCCCAGGCAGACTCCGGAAATCTGTCCAGAGCTCAGTAGTAAAAACAGCCTTATATTCCACTAGCAGCATCTACCTTAACTGACCATGTGCCCAGCTGACTTTGTAGATGGGCATGTGGACCAGAGAGAGATCCTTAGCCACTCCGAAAGCTGCTTAGGACGCCCTCAAAGTGCTTGCTTGGAAGTTTATCTTAAAACCTTTCCCTTCTTACTTTTTTTTTTTTACTATTTTATTTATTATTTATTTATTTATTTATTTAGCTAGTTAGTTAGTTAGTTAGTTAGTTATGTTTGTGTGTGTGTGAGAGAGAGAGAGACAGGGAGAGAATGGGCACACCAGGGCCTCTAGCCACGACAAATGAATTCCAGACACATGCAGTACCTCGTGCATCTGGCTTTACATGGGCACAGGGGAGTAGAACCCGCACTCTCAGGCTTTGCAGGCAAGTGCCTTAACCTCTGAGCCATCCCTCCAGCCCTTGGAACTGTTAAAGTCCTCCTTCTCACAACTTTTATTTTGAAAAAAAAATAAAAAGACAGAAAAGGGGCCTGGAGAGATGGCTTAGTGGTTAACGCACTTGCCTGCAAAGCCAAAGGACCCAGATTCAACTCCCCAGGACCCTCATGAGCCAGATGCACAAGGGGGTGCACACATCTGGAGTTTGTTTGCAGTGGCTGGAGGCCCTGGCGTGCCCATTCTCTCACTCTCTTTCTGCCTGCCTATTTCTGTATCTCTCTCTCTCTCTCTCTTAAGTAAATAAAAATATTTAAAAGAAAGAAAAGACAGAAAAAAGCCTGGTGTGGTGGCGCACGCCTTTAATCCCAGCACTCGGTAGGCAGAGGTAGGAGGATCACTGTGAGTTCAAGGCCACCCTGAGATTACACAGTGAATTCCAGGTCAGCGTGGGCCAGAGTGAGACCCTACCTCGAAAAACCAAAAAAAAAAAAAAAAAAGACAGAAAAGATAGAAGGATAAGGCAGGTAACATTCATTGAGGAGGGTCACCTTTTATAATGTTTTAATGCCTCGGGGGGTGGGGGGGCTCTTATTTGCTGGCAGCACCTTATCCCCTGCAGGAAGGTGGGCTCCCTGTCTCCTACCCCATGTACCCCAGTGTGCTGGGGTTGCTGTAATAAGCTGATTCAGAAGGGCACTGTAAGAGGGGTGAAGCCACCACCAGGCCACCTCCTCTGCCCCTAGTTGTCACCAATCCGATACAGGCTTCTCGTTATAGAACAGTCCATCGTAAGGTGTTTTTTTAAAAATTTTTTTTACTTTCTGAAACATGGTCAGCAAGGTGACAGCCCCCCCCCCCCCCAAGAGCCGCACAGCTGAGAGTGGGGTGTGGTACCTAGTAGGTGCCATGTAAACTTCAGTTCCTGTGTTTGAAATGGCATTCGGTAATCTGGCAGGTCACCGTCACATTCTTTGCTCACCGGGCAGACATCAGAAGGTGCTTGTCTGTTTACATCTCGTTCTTGGGTTCCCACTGCACGCAGTTGTCTGGGTTTGAATTTGATGCCAGTTGCAGACACTGTCCCTCTTGAGAGCTGAAAACACACGCTTTATTATTCGCTTCAAAGCTGCTGCAGTTTTATTTATTTATTTTTTTCCCAGAGGGTTTGACTGTGCACAGCCTGTCAGAGCAATACTGTTTACCCAGCATTTGTGCCCGAGAGCACAACAGCACAGTGTGGCGGGATGACAGGGCACACATTGTGTTAAGTTAGGGAAGCCTGGTGGTGTAGATGTGCGGTCATTTACAAAGCTCCCAGAAAAACAAGATGTGTTCATCCAATAGCGTTCGCAGGCTCAGCTTTTAAACCATGGCTGTATTCACGTTGCAGATTTCAAAGGATTTTTGATCAGGACGCAAAGCAAGATATCGTTTTTGAAAACATTGCCAAGCCAGTTGCTGAGAGGTAGGAGTCGCCCCCCCCCCCCAATTCTCGTCAGCGGGTTTGTGGCTTCTCGTCTCGTCTTTGGCCCTTGGGTATTTGTGGCAATATGCAGTGTATCGACTATATTCTCTGACTCCAGGGCACGAAATGATGATATCATTAATATCTTCTGTTCATATAAGCGTTTGTCTTGGACTGAGATTCTGAACCTCAAAGGAAACCAGTGATCTGGACAGAATTCTTACTCTGATTTTACAAGATAAAACACACCAGACGAGCATGGCTTAGGTGGGTAGCGGTGAGAGAGACCTAGGTGGTGTCTAGCTGCTAGTTCAGAATTCATCTCTCCACTTAATATCTCAAATCCATGATTTTATGGACAAATAATAAAGAAGCTAGGGGGCTGGAGGGATGGCTCTGGGGTTAGAAGTGCTCACTAGCAAAGGCTGGCAGTCTGGGTTGGATTCCCCCAGTGCCCATCTAAAGCCAGATGCACAAAGTGGTGCGTGCATCTGGAGTTTGTTTAAAGTGGCAAGAAACCCTGGTGTGCCCATTTCTTCTTTCTTTCTCTCTTTCTCCTTGAAAATAAAAAAAAAATAAAGTATATATAGTTTTTTTTTTTTTTTTTGAGGCAGGGTCTCGTTCTAGCCCAGGTTGACTTGGAATTCACTATGTAGTCTCAGGGTGGCCTTGAATTTACAGCGATCCTCCAAGCTCTGCCCCCCAAGTGCTGGGATTAAAGGTGTGCGCCACCATGCCCGGCTCAAAAATATTTTTAAAAATAATATGTCTAGTTGCTCCCTGGGAGGCTCTTTCTCAGTGTCACATCGAATCTTATTGTCTGGGTCCATTCCCTTCAGCATATCCAGAAAGTTCCAGGCTGCTGTTGAATAGAACCAGACTCACGTGAAAACACTATGCCAGTAAAAGTGCGAGGTCATGAGTGTGTCTTGGCGAGCGCGTGGTCCTCTTACAGGGACTGTGTGCTGGAATGCAGTAGCGAGAAGGTCACACTTCGCTCCTGCATTGACTTGGCTCACTGAACGATCATCCGTCTTTAAATGAAGATGAGTCTGTCTGCTAAATGAACCCATTTCCAAGCCCACTAATCAGTGCATCACTTCTGCGGACATTTGTGCTCACATCATCTCCCAAACTCTTGTGTTGTGAATTCTGCCTATACCAAAACCTTTATGCATTGGGTAAAATGCAATCAAGTAGGTTTTAACTTTTTTCCAGCCTTAAAAACAATACATGTACGAGTGTGTTCGCGTGTGGGTGAGTAAACGTGTGTGCTGGTGTACATGCCTGGGAAGGACAAATGTCCACCTCAGGTATCTTCCTCAGGAACACTGTCCACCTTTGAGACAGGCTCTGTCGTTGGCCCAGAGCTCACCAGTTAGGCTTCGTGAGCAAGTTTTCTGCAGAAAGGTGCACTGTGACAGTAGGTAGACCGACAGGATAGAGTGACAATTGTAACAACTGGTTCATCTTCAAAAGAGAACGGTACTGAGCGAATTACCTTATGAAGTTAATAGCCTAGGAAAGAGATTACTCATTCTCATTAATTTTAAATAGTGTCACATATATATTCATGTGTTCACGTTTTATGCAAATCTGAATCACGTAACTTAGAAATGGCAAAGCATAAAGCATTATTAAAGCCTCATTTACACGCAGCATTTGAAGTAATATTTATCTCCATAAACTGAAAATAATTTTTTAAAGAATTCCATAATTCGTCAGGCTCATGAATGAGAACTATACCGCGTTAGATGTCAAAAAGAAATGAGCCGGGCATGGTGGCGCACGCCTTTAATCCCAGCACTGGGGAGGCAGAGGTAGGAGGATCGCTGTGAGTTCAAGGCCACCCTGAGACTACATAGTGAATTCCAGGTCAGCCTGAGGCAGAGTGAGACCCTGCCTCGAAAAAAAAAAAAAAAAAAAAAGAAAAGAAAAGAAAAAGAAATGTCTGTTATTCCTCAAGTCAATTAGCTCCGAGGACACATTCCAGACATAAAATGTCGTCATTTTAGGGCCAAAGATATGGCTCAGTGGTTAAGAGGCTTGCCTGCAAATCCTAACCACCTGGGTTCAGTTCCCCAGTACCCATGTAAAACTAGATGCACAAAGTGGCATGTGCATCTAGAGTTTGTTTGCAGTGACCCTGGTGTGCTCATTCTCTCTGTCTGTCTCTCTTCTCTCTATTCCTCTCTGCTTGCAAATAAATTAATATAATATAATTAACATACAGTTTTTAAAAATATAGTCACTTTGAACAAGCCACTTAAGTTGTTCTATTAGTTTAACACATCCTGGCTTAATTCTGGTGACTATATGTAATTAAAACTAACTCAGGGCTGGAGAGATGGCTTAGCTGTTAAGGCGTTTGCCTTAAAAGCCTAGGACTCAGGTTCCATTTCCCAGGCCCCACATGAGCCAGATGTACAACGCAGTGCAAGCATCTGGAGTTTGTTTGCAGCAGCTAGAGGCCTGGTGCGCCCATTCTCTCTCTCTCTCTGTCTTTGCCTCTCTCAAATAAAAAAAAATAATAATCTAAGTCAAAGCCAGGCATGGGGGTGCATGCCTGTAATCCCAGCACTGGAGAGGCAGAGGTAGGAGGATCACCATGAGTTCGAGGCCACCCTGAGACTACATAATGAATTCCAGGTCAGCCTGGGCTAGAGTGAGACCGACCTCGAAAAACCAAAAAACAAAACAAAACAACAACAACAAAAAACTGAGTCAAAGCCAGTCACCTTCCTTCTCAAATTTTATAGTTAGAAATCTTAACTTCTCTTTGCCCACCTAGTCTGAAGTGGTGGCTCATTACATGGCTGTATGGATGGAAAGCACTGGTGAAGCCTTAACTCCCATCGTCGCAAATTCACTTACGGACTCTGTGATGGTCTCCTATTTAGTACACCCCCACTAGGACCTATGTCATCACACTGTCCCTTCTGAACTTTGGTTCTTCTGAGACATATCTTGTCCTGATTGCTTTTTGTCATATGAATGTTCCTCATTGATTTTTGGATGAATTTTTAGAAAGATAAATCTTAGCAAGTGTGGAAGTGCTTTGGGCACTGCAGAATATAAAAGAATTTGTTGATTTATTTTCTATTTCATCTGTTTGTATGCCTCTCAAACGGGAATGCATTGACCCTTAGCAAGTATGGTAATTTGTCAGAGAACACTGACTGCCCTCAGCCGGCGTGGGACGTGTTCCGGGACTGCCAGTTTCACCGAAAGGTTTAGGGAGGGAATTTTGATTTTGTTTTTTGAGATAGGGTCTCAGTCTAGCCCAGGCTGACCTGGAATTCACTCTGTAGTCTCAGGCTGGTTTCAAACTCACAACCATTCTCCTACCTCAGCCTCCTGAGTTCTGGGATTAAAGGAGTGCACCACCACAGTGGTTTAGGGAGGGAAACTTTTAAAGTGTCAATTTTCATACAGTCTTATCACATGCCTCTGCAAAAATTGCACAACTCCTGTTTTCTACTTTTTTAATTTTTAATTTTAATTTATTTATTTGAGAGCAAAAGAGAGAGAAAGAGACTGAGAGAGAGATAGAGAATTGGTGTGCCAGGGCCTCCAGCCACTGCAAACGAACTCCAGACACATGTGCCATCTTGTGCATCTGGCTTATGTGGGTCCTGGGGAATAGAGCCTCGAACTGGGGTCCTTAGGCTTCACAGGCAAACACTCAACTGCTAAGCTATCTCTCCAGCCCTTGTTTTCTATTTTTTAAAAATTATTTATTTGAGAGAGTGTGGGGGGGACTGAGAGAATGGGTGCTTAGACTTGACAGGCAAACACTTAAACCACTGAGCCATCACTCCAGCCCATAACTCTTGTTCTCTAATAAGCCATCTCTCCAGCTCACCAAGCTCTAGGTTCAAGTGAGAGACCTTGTTTCAATAAAAGGTAAGAGAACGAGGAAGGAAGTCACCTCACCCGGTGTCAACCTCCCACCTTTATGTGTAGGCTCACACATGCATGCCAGTGATGATTAATGTTTGGTTGTCAACTTGGCAGGATTTAGAGTCTCCATGGAAACAAATCTCTGATCTTATCTGTGAGGGTTTGTCTAGGTTAGATTAGTTAAGTCCAGGGTGGCATCATCCCATAGGCTGAGTTCCTGGACTGTATAAGAAGGGGAAAGGTAGCTGAGGATTCATGGTTTTCTCTGCTGATAGGACCAGTGCTTTGTCCCAGCCACGAGATATACATACAATTGTACTCACACACATGCAAACATGTACGCGCCACACACACACACACACACACACACACACACACACGAGAAATTTAAGAAAGGCTTGAGAATTGTGTGGAGCTAATTGAATGTGGTTACCGTGAACTCCCTAGCAAGTGTAGACAAGTGCTGACAATTACCAGGTTCATTATAAAATAAAAGCATTGCTTAAATGACAGTGTTCTTTGGGGCTTCCCTAAGATGGTAGGAAGATTGCCTTGTGGTTCAAAGAAGCCCTCGTATATATGATGGGACTTCTTAGCCAGAAGATCTGGTGTCCCCCAGAGACATTCCTGACACCAGGAGTCCATGCAAGGTGATGATTATTTGGGAGATGGAACCAGTAAGAGACTGGGGAAATGTGAACTGGAAGGAAGGCCAGGCCCTCTTGAGTACGTTAAAATGCCACTATGAGCAACTTGGACCCATCTCACTATTACAGTCTGGCAACTGCCTCCGGTGTCCCTTCCAAGGAGCAAAGAGTGGTACCTTACCACTCTGTCCATCACTGGGCAGAGGACCATTCCCAGGGTATGAACTCCATAGCACCTCAAGCCTCGCCTTTGCGTGAGGCCATAGGCATCCGCAGTCAGGACGGCGAGTGGACAAGGACCCACCCGTGCTTACAGCACGGAGCCGTCAGCCTGAACCGGAGCAGGAAGGAGGTCCCGGGTAGCTGGGGCGGGCCACTGCTGACTTCTGCTGCAACCCACCCACACTGCTTCCCACTGTAGCCTGGAATGTTCCTGGCCTCGCTTCTCAGCAATTATCCTGACGACAAATCAGGGTAAAAGAAACCCAAAACAAACCTCAAAACTGTTATTTGTATCTTTATCTTTTTGTAAGTCTGGATCTTCAAAACATTATGGTGCCAGCAAGGCAACAGAAGATCTGTGTGCCGAGCAGGGGTGGCGGCTCTCCTCGTTTCTTCCCTATGGTTTGAAATTCCCATACTCAGTATCGTTAATTCCAGAATAAGAGGAGGAGCTCCTCTCATTCATAAATTTATGTACTGGGCTGGAGAGATGATTTAGTGATTAAGGCACTTGCCAGCAAAGCCAACGGATCCAGGTTCGATTCCCCAGTACCCTTGTAAGCCAGATGCACAAGGTGGCCCATGCGTCTGGAGTTCATTTGCAGCGGCTAGAGGCCCTAGTGTGCCCATTCTCTCTCAAATAAATAAATAAAATATAAATGTGTATAATGTTATTCCTCAAGCACTCTAAGCGTACCCTTGCCTCAGGGCCTTTTCCCTTTCTTCCTGCCAGCTCCCTTAGCTGTCCCCCCAAACTTCTGACTCTACCTTCCATTGCCATGGGAGCTTTGGGATTATAGACACGAGTGTCACTTTGCATCCAGCTATATTTACTTGGGTGCTGGGGAATCAAACTTGGGCTATCAGGTTTGCCAGCAAGCACCTTTAAGTGCTGAGCCATCTCCCCAGCTCTTCCACCAGGCTTTTTATTCCAACTCGGGATTTTATCTACTTCATAGATTTTCTCTTCTGGGTGGTTTTTAAATTTGGTTTCTCCTCAGGTTCAAGTTCACAGTTTCGTCTCAGACTTTTGAAGATTTGATGATTTATTCACAGATGTTTCAAAGACATTTCTAGTTGGTACTGTTCACCTACTGTCCTTCAAAAGAGTGACAGAATGGGCTGGAGAGATGGCTTAGCAGTTAAGTGCTTGCCTGTGAAGCCTAAGGACCCTAGTTCGAAGCTTGATTCTTCAGGACCCACGTTAGCCAGATGCACAAGGGGGTGCATGCATCTGGAGTCCATTTGCAGTGGCCGGAGGCCCTGGCACGCCCATTCTCTTTCTTTCCATCTGCCTCTTTTTCTCTCTCTGTCCATCGCTTTCAAATAAATAAATAAAAATAAACAAAAAAATTTTAAAAATAAGAGTGACTGAATGGGAATGCCTTCTGGAGCCTCCTTCTTGCACCCAAATGTGTGGTGACTGACTCCAGCCAGCAGGACTTCACTGGAGTACTTGAGTTCATAACGAAAAGCTTTTTGTTGTTGTTGGTCTAAGGAATGCATATGTAGAAAGTGAGGCTAGGGAATTATCGTATGAGTAATCAACATGTATTAATAAACATCGTGAATTGAGCATAAAATGTCCCCCATAGGCTCAGGTGTTTGAATACTTAGTGCCCAGCTGATGGCGCTGTTTGGGGAGATTGTGGAACCTTGCTGGCGGAAGTGGGGTCGCTGTGGGCAAGCCTCGCTTCCTGTTTGCTCTCTGCTTCCTGCCTGATGAAGTGACAGGCTCTCCTTCACGCCCCTGCCGCTCTGCCATCTCTGCCATGAAACTTCCCCTTGAAACTGTAAGCTAAGTTGAACCCTTTTCTCATCATAAGTTGCTCTGGTTGGGTATTTTCTTTCACAGTAATGAGAAAGGATCCAGTATAATAAAGCATTGTTATTTTTGTGTCATACAGAATTCTAACAGTATATAATTTGGAATTTTGTTGTTATCCCTGCTTGTTATCTCTTTGATTATAAATAATCCTTGTGTTATAAGCACAATATTAAAATACTTTTAAAGGAAAAACTTTATTTTTACCTTTTTGGAAGGATAACATATTTATTCCTTAAAGGCCTGGTACAAATCAAAGAACCTAATTCTTATAGAAGAGGTCAAGAAACCGCAACATGTATGTCCTGCCTTGATGACCAGGGTAGTCACTCTGTGGCTTTGGGGACATCAGTGCAAGGGTAACTTTCCCTGTCTCAGTCTCCCAGGGAGTGCTTGTCAAAGAGATGTCCTGCCATACTAGATTCAGCATCTTTAACAGATTTCCCCCTACGTTTTGAAGCAGGCCCCCACATTATAAAAGTATTTTTATTTGTTATTTATTTGCAAGGACACACACACAGAGAATACCAGGGCTTCTTGCCACTGTAAATAAACTCCAGACGCGTGCACCACTTTGCGCATCTGGCTTTATGTGGGTATTGGAGAATTGAACTTAGGCCATCAGGCTTTGCAGACAAGCACTGAACCACCTTCCCAGCCAGGACCCTGCATTTTTATTGTGCGCTGGACCCTAGAATAGTGAAGCCAGCCCTGGCAAGGTGTTCCATAATCCATTTCTCTCTTGCAATTAAAGGGATCTCAGTATAGCATTCTCCCTCTAATATTTTACCCTCAGCTTATTGTGCTTCGGATTCGAACATACCAGAAACATCCAGTCCTTTAAGGCTTTCATTAGTGTGTACGTGTGTGTTGTTTGTACATGTTTGTGAGGGTTGGTCCATATGCACAAGGGAGCATGTGTGAGCCAGAGAACAGCTGTCCACCATCATGTTGAGACAGCATCTCTCACTGGCCGGAGGCTCACCAGCTAGGCTGGCCCGTGGGCTCTGGAGAGCCTCTGTTCTCTGTCTCCCCACCACGGGGATTCTAGGCGGCTTTTACGCCGGGCATTTTACATGGGTACTGGGGATTGAACTCAGGTCCTTGCAAGGCAGGCACTTTAACAACTGAGCTATCTACACCCCAGCCCTTTTGAGGCTTTTGACTTGGAGATGTTCTGTGTTTGAAATTTTCATTTCCCAAATACTCTCACAGCGTTGCCTTTTTAACGTTTTTGCTCAAATGTCATCTTCCTAATAATGCCCAACCCTGTTGCCCTCAGTTATACTGCAGTACCTTGCTCTCCCTCAACATGGCTTCCCTGACTTCCCATGCCATGGTTATGCCATCTATCTATCTATCTATCTATCTATCTATCTATCTATCTATCTACCTATCTCTCTATCTGTAGATACATATATTGCATAGTATCTTTCACCTCCTGAGAAGTAACTTCCGCATGTACCACGGCTACTCTGTAGTATTCATCTTCCCTGTGATCATGTCAGCTTTACAAGGACGTGGGTTTTGTTCAGTGATGAGTGCCTCTAACAGTGGCCATAGTAGGTACCCAGGGGATATTTGTGGACTTTAATGAAGTCTGACACGATGATGTAAACACACGTTTTCTCTGTCAGCCCCCCCCCCCAAATAACTCACGCAACAGCAAGGGGCTTTTCCTTGCATGATAGACAAATTAGGTTCTTGGTTCTTCCAATTATTTACAGCCCTGGCTTTTGTGGTTTCGTGCATTTTTATTAATGAAAATTCCCACTGTGAAGCCATGTACTCGATGCACGTTCATCAGTGTAGCTCATGTATATTTAGAGCCACAAAAGACTTGTAGAACACTGAAAGCTTGGTGAGAAAAAGCTGAAAGAGTTTAAATGAAAAGAAAAATCTCAAATGGCTTAATTCTTTGTTTTCTTGTTGAGGTTGTTTATCTCTTAGGACATTCTATTTTGCCCTGGTCTGAGTGATGATAGAAGCCTGTAGTGTCTTCACGTAGGATGATCCGTGTCTTCCCTTGGTTTGGGAGTTAACTCTTATTCATAAATAAACATTCTTTATCTAGGGTTTTTCAGAGATTCAAATGCACATGTACTGGTGTGATTTCTCTGTCAGGCAGGCAAATCTCTGACGGTCAACTTTACTTTTTCTTCTGATTTGTTTTACCTCATCATGACAACGTCACATTTTCTTCTCACTGAGGCAAAAGCCAGGATCATTTGTAGAACTAGGATGTATCTTTAAAAAAAAAAAAAAAGAACTTTGGGGCTGGGGAAGATGGCTCAGAAGTTAAGGTGCTTGCCTGAAGAGCCTAAGGACCCAAGTTCAATTCCCTAATACCCACATAGCCCAGAGGCACAAAGTGACGCATGCATCTGGAGTTTGTTTGCAGTAACCAGAGATCCTGGTGTGCCCATTCTCTCTCTCTCTGCTTCCAAATAAATAGATAAATTTTAAACAAATGAACTTTTGTTAGGTGATATCTTAAGGATACAAATTTGTTTCTTTGCGTGTGTGCCTCTATTCGTGTTTGTGTGTGCATGTGTGCACGTGTGCAAGTGCAGGTGCAAGTGTGTGCGTGCACGTGAAGGCCACGCTTGGTGTTGGGTGTCTTCCCTGCTTACTCTCATCTGTGTTTATGGAGAACGCAGAGCTTGCCAGTTTGGATAGCCTACCTAGCCTCTTGCCTCAGTGATCCCCTGTCACCACTCCTGAGCACTAGGATTGCAGGTGCAGCACAAAAAACCAGCATTCCCATGGGTGCCGGGGACCCAGACTCAGGGCTTCCTGTTTGTGCAGCAGGACTTTATCCACTGAGCCGTCTCCCCAGCACTAGACTGACTTCCTTCCTTCCTTCCTTCCTTCCTTCCTTCCTTCCTTCCTTCCTTCCTTCATCTATCTCCCTCCCCTTCCCTTCCCTCCCTCCCCTTCTTCTCCCTCCCTCCCCTCCACTCCCTCCCCTCCCCTCCTCTCCCCTCCCCTCCCCTTCCCTTCCCTTTCCTTCTCTTTCCTTCCCTTCCCTTCCCTTTCCTTTTGTCCCTTTCCCTCCCTCCTTTTTTTTCTTTTTTCTTTTTTTAAAAATAAATTTCTTTTCTTGTTCATTTTTATTTATTTATTTGAGAGTGACAGAGAGAGAGAGAGAGGCAGAGAGAGAGAGAGAGAGAATGGGCACACCAAGGCCTCCAGCTACTGCAAACGAACTCCAGATGCGTGAGCCCCCTTGTGCATCTGGCTAATGTGGGTCCTGGGGAATCGAGCCTTGAACTGGGGTTCTTAGGCTTCACAGGCAAGTGCTTAACTGCTAAGCCATCTCTCCAGCCCCCTTTCTTTCTTCCTTTTTGAGGTATGGTCTCACTCTAGCCCAGGCTGACCTGGAATTCACTATGTAGTCCCAGGGTGGCTTCAAACTCATGGCGATCCTCCTACCTCTGCCTCCCAAGTGCTGGGATTAAAGAGGTTTGCCACCACACCCTGATAGACTTGGTTCTTTACAGGAGGAAATTATGCTGAAAGGTGCTGTGCTACCTGTATGTCTGGAAGAGGGAATATTCACATCAGCACAGCAGAATCTGGATTTCCAAGGAAGTCACCAGAATAATAATTTGCTGAAGTGCAGAAATTATGTAAAAACCTGCCAGTTGTGGTGGTGCACAGCAATAGGAAATTCGGGAAGAGGCTTAGAAATGATGTAAAAACTTGATTTTCTGCTTTTAAAAATAATCAGAAGCACTGGGTGTGCTGGCTGAGGGTTTGTAATCTTGACACTCCTGAGACTGAGGCAGGAGTGTCCCCTCAAGACTGAGGCCAGCCCGAGTTAAATAGTTCAAGGCCACCCTGGCCTACAGTCAGACCCTATCTCAAATAAACCAAATGACATTACTGGTAGTAATATGGGTGGAAATCGTGTCAATAGTGTCATGGCACTATGAGATAAAGCCATGGCTCCAGAGATTCCCCAGTTTCCATGTGATGTTGTTGTCATGGGGATCAAAGTTTTAGGGTACTAAGGAAATATTAGGTAGATGCCACCAAGTTGTGCTTCTTGCGCGAGCTTACCAGCCCTCTTTATCCTCAGTGTGGCAGCAGACTTGCCAGCTCACTGGGAAAATGACAAGTCTAGTGTTCTCCTGAAGCTTCTCAAAGGCAAGAGATAGAAACCCACCACAAGGGCTGGGGAGAGGGCTCAGCAGTTAAGGCGCTTGCTTGCAAAGCCTTACAACCTGGGTTCAGTTCCCCAGTACCCATGTAAAGCCAGATGCACAAAGTGGCACATGCACCTGGAATTCACTTGCAGAGGCAGGAGGCCCTGGCATGCAATTGTCTCTCTCTCTCTCTCTGCCTCTTTCGATCTCTCTCTCAAATAAATATATTAAAAAGAAACCCACCACTCAACGTACCTTCAGTCTTTCATCTGTATGTACACACATACAGTCAAATGCTCTACCACTGAGCCGTACCCACTACACACACTTGTGAGGGTCCATCTTAATCTCCATTGTTCAACTGAGTGGATTTGGAATCACCTAGGAGACACACCTCTGGGTGAGCCTTTGAGAACATTTCCAAAGAGGTTTCATTGGGTAGGGAAGACTCAACTTGAAGGTAGGTAACACCGCAGGATGTGTATGGCCCAGACTGAATTCAAAGGAAGACAGGAGACAGCCAGTGGTGTTCCAGCATTCCCCTCCCTCTGTTTCCTGGTCCTTCAAGATGTGAATAGTCTCAGACACACACACCTCTGCCCACCATGGTGAACAGTGGCCTCTCAAACCATGAGCCAAGACAATCCTCTCCTCCCTGAAGATGCATCGTGTCAGATATTTCATCATAGCCATGAGAAAAGTGACTAACACACCGTGCATTTCATTTGAACCCGTGATACGGAGGTTTATCTGTGAGTAGCAGAAAAACTCAAGCATTTACACTTGCCTTGCAAGTGTCGTATCCACTAAGCCATCTGCTCAGGCCCTTAGTCCTTCATTTTGCTCTATCACAGGAACCTTGAGCTAAACCAAATACACAGTATCTCTATGTGGACATCGTGTTAAAAAAAAAAAAATCTAGGGCTGAAGAGATGGCTTAGTGATTAAGCACTTGCCTGTGAAGCCTAAAGACCCCAGTTCAAGGCTCGATTCCCCAGGACCCACGTTAGCCAGATGCATAAGGGGCCGCACATGTCTGGAGTTCGTTTGCAGTGGCTGGAGGCCCTGGCGTGCCCATTCTCTATCTGCCTATTTCTCTCTCTGTCGCTCTCAAATAAATAAATAAAAATAAACAAAAGATGCCGGGCGTGGTGGTGCACGCCTTTAATCCCAGTACTTGGGAGGCAGAGGTAGGAGGATTGCCATGAGTTCGAGGCCACCCTGAGACAACATATTGAATTCCAGGTCAGCCTGAACTAGAGTGAGACCCTACCTCGAAAAACTAAAAAATAAATAAATAAATAAATAAATAAACAAAAAAAGCATTTAAAAATCTAATCATTATTTTTGGAAAGTTCAGCAGTTTGAAAATTTAAGCATAAAAATATTCATTTTACTTCAAGTGTGGGTTTTTGTTTGCCTTTGGTCCGGATATTTGAACAGAAGTAAGAATAATCGGGGGAGGGGTGAGTGGAAGTGCATTTATGTCTGTGGAGGCCAGGTTAAGGTCTTCTGACAACCATGACTTATTTCTTCCCTTACAACCAAGGGTTTAGTTGCATGTTGAGGAGTCACTGTGGAATAGTCTCTTCCAAGTGGGCATTGGTAACTAACTCTAGTTAGCCATAGGGCACTTCTGTTTGTTTAATCAAAACTCAGCCTCGTCTCTGCTAAATTGGCCACAGTGTTACACAGAGACAGTAAGAAGTGAGGATTCATCTCTATTTTCTGTCACAGTCCTGCAGGAACCAGATCATCCCAACACACCTCAGGTTCCTAAGGCTTTCCGGATGAGGTGCCTGCATAGATAAATCGTATTTTTCCCCAAAGTGACATGTTCAAAATTGTGGTCCATCTCAACATTCCATTTGATGCTAATATTTTCTTCCAGCGACCTTTCTCTTGATGCATTTTACTGATGATGCATAAACATGTTTTTCTCACACAGACTTATATTTTCTTTTATATCAGTGGAGTTGACCACCAAGTCATCTCTATAAGATAATGTTTATTTTTTTGTTTGTTTTGTCTTTGGTTTTTCGAGGTAAGGTTCACTCTAGCTCAGGCTGACCTGGAACTCAATATGTGGTCTCAGGGTGGCCTCGAACTCACGGTGATCCTCCTACCTCTGCCTCCCGAGTGCTGGGATTAAAGGCGTGCGTCACCACGCCTGGCTAAGATTGTTTCTTATATGTGACTATAGAAAATAATATAATTCCACTATCAGACACAGAAATTCTAATAATGTACAAAATGATGTGGCTCAAACCTCTGACACAGTTATAGAGAAACAAAGGGCAGCGGTGGGGGCGGGGCGCGGACACTGGGGTCCAGGGCTGAAATGAATTTCAGGGCTGTGGACTTGCCCACCGAGAACTTACCGCAGTCACACTAGCTATCCTGGTGCACGGGTGCGCATGTGTACATGCATGTGCACATGCGTGTGTGCACGTGGAGGCCAGACGCCCACCTCGGGCGTCATCTCAGGGGCTGTCCACCTTGCTTGCCTCAGGGTGTCTCACTTGTCTGCAAGTCACCTGATCAGGCTCAACTGGCTTTGCCAGCATGTCCTAGAAATCCTCCTGTGTCTGCTTCCCCAACACTGAGATTCTAAGTGCGTGACCATTCCCAACTTTTCTCTCTCTCTCTTTCTCTCTCCCTCTCCCTCCCTCCCTCCCTCCCTCCCTTCCTTCCTTTCTTTCCTTCTTTCTTTCTTTTCTAAGGCAGAGTCTTGCTGTAGTCCAGGCTCACCTGGAATTCACAATGTAATCTCAGGATGGCCTCAAACTCAAATCCCCCTACCTCTGCCTCCTGAGTGCTGGGATTAAAGGCATATGCCACCATACCTGACTCCCAACTTTAAAAAAAATGTTTTATTTTAATTAATTTATTTTAGAGAAAGAGGCAGAGAGAGAGAGAGAGAAAGAGAGAGAGAGAATGGGCACGCCAGGGCATTCAGCCACTGCAAAGGAACTCCAGACACATGCGCCACCTTGTGCATCTGGCTTTTGTGGGTCCTGGGGAATCGAACCTGGGTCCTTTGGCTTTGCAGGCAAACGCCTTAACTGCTAAGCCATCTTTCCAGCCCCCCAACTTTATCTTTTAAATTCAGGTTCTCATGATAACATGGCAAGCACTTTACCAACTGAGCTGTCTCCTCAGCCCTCATACTATTTTAGACTCTGACTTTATTGAGAAAGGGTATCAGAAAGCACATTTATTTCCCTTTTTGCCATCTGCTCATCTATTTATCTTTGATTTTGGCCTCTCTTGTTTCTCTTTGCTCCAAAAGGGTTCTTTTTTCTGCCCTCAGCACTGGGGTGTTTGTCTGCAGGTCTGTCTGCTTCTTTCAGAAATCCTGTGTTCATTCACTCCCAACTACTATTACCAGCTTTGGTAAATGGAAACAATGGAAGACCCGTTAAATCTGTATTTCAGATAAACACGACTGACTATTTAGTACAAATACATCACAAGTGTGATACTGTTCTAAAACTTATTCAGTGTTTATCTGAAATGCACATTTAGATAGGAACCCTGTATTTTTCCTGGCAACCCCGCTTCCTACCCTTCTCCCTCTGATCTTGTCTATATATATATGTATATTTTGTTGAAATAAATGTTTCTGTTAGGAGACTGAACTGTGCACAGAGCTTGTTTCTCTGGCTATGGCTGGTTTCCCTTGTCTGTGGCCATTTGCACCTGGATTTTGTTCCATGCGCCCATTGGTGGCTGCCTGTCTGCCTGCAGTCCCCACCCCCCACCCGCCCTGTCCTCTCCTGTTAGTGGCGGGCAGTGTTTACACACTTTGAGGTCACCTTGCACCCTTACTCTCCCTCTCCATCTAGTCCATAGCTTCTTAAACGGAGGGTCATGACCCCATGTGGGCTCATATAACTGACTGGAGGTGGTGAAAAATTTGGCACTAGATAAAGGCTTCTAAATGCGCAATAACCAAGAAGTAATTCAGAGCCAAGCACTTCATGATGCCCGGGTGCGTGTGGTAGTGTCCTCCCGCGTCGCGTGGCATGGCTTCCCTGAAGTCTTCGTTCTGAACACACTCCATGCACACTTGGCCCTGCGCACACCCGTCACACCACACAGTGCCCACACGTGCTTCCTGAAGTGCTTCCGCTCACATTCAAGATTGCTGTGAGTGATGAATTGCCGTGTTTTATTGTAAATACAAGGTTTTCTGCTCTTCCTGGAGCAAATAATTTAATTATGGAAAACAAAGGCTTAATATTTTCCTACTGCCATCCCGTGGTATAAATATCAATTTAGCATATCTTTGGCTTGTACTGTGTTAGAATAACTGATATTAAAAATGACTTTTGAGAAGCTGGGCGTGGTGGCGCACGCCTTTAACCGCAGCAGTTGGAAGGCAGAGGTAGGAGGATCGCCGTGAGTTCGAGGCCACGCTGAGACTCCATAGTGAATTCCAGGTCAGCCTGAGCTAGAGTGAGACCCTACCTCGAAAAACCAAAAACAACAACAACAACAACAAAAAAGACTGTTGAGCTGTTGTGAACTTGAGTTTCATTTACAAAAAAGTTGGTGAATTTGGGCCAGGGATCAGGACGGAAGTCCCCACAATTCCTGAAATGGCCCTAAACACACTCTGCGAAGTTCTCTGTATTGACAGTCATAAAATCAAAATGTCAGTCAACTAGGAAAACACTGGGGTTGCTGTACCTCCCACAGTATCAAACATTCAGCCAGTATTTAATTCTTCATGTTAAAAATGACAGAGATGAACACCGGGCGTGGTGGCGCACGCCTTTAATCCCAGCACTCGGGAGGCAGAGGTAGGAGGATCGCTGTGAGTTCGAGGTCACTCTGAGATTACCTAGTGAATTCCAGGTCAGCCTGGAGACCCTACCTCGAAAAACCAAAAAAAAAAAAAAAAAAAAAAAAAGAAGAAGACAGAGATGAGAAGAAGGGGAACAGTGGGGGATTCAAAGGAATAATATCCATCACAAACATGCAGATTTGCTTTTATCTTTGATAAGTAGTAAAGTTATATGCATAGAAAAGGATTGCTTATAATAAGTATCTTAATGATTTTTTAAAAAAATCACTAAATGTTTGATTTGCATAGCTATTCTCTATACTTACATTTCTCAGACCAGGGCTGGAGAGATGGCTCAGTGGTTAAGGTGTTTGTCTGCAATGCCTAATGACCTGGGTTGGATTCCCCAGTACCTACATAAAGCCAGATACAAAAAGTGACGCATGCATGTGGAGTTTGATTGCAATGGCTAGAGGCCCTGGTGTACCTATTCTCTTTCTCTCTCTCTTTCTCTCTCCTTTCAAATAAATAAGTAAAATGTTTTAAAAATGAAGTCCTCAGGCCAAAAGGGTTGTGAGTGGACAGAGTTGAAGAAGCCCTGACCTGGTCAATCACACCCTGTCCATTCTTCACTCACAGCCCGTTTTCCCTCACTTGGTCCTCCTCCCCTCCCTCAACTCTCCCTTGCTCATCTCATATTTTGCTTACGGCCCTCATTGGGTTTCTCCCTTCTGTGTTTCCTGCCCACCTTCGCATCCTGCTGTTCTGGGCTGGGATCTCGCCACCCGGGTCATTTTGTACTGCCTGCTTCATCATTCCAGTTTCATTCCTTCTCACCAGAGAGTCAGAGTCCTCCAGCCTCCCGCAGAATGCAGAATGCAGGCCTCACCCACCCGGCTCTCTGGAAGTGGCCTGTGCCTGCTCGCTTCATGCCTCTGCCTCAGAGCACTCTTCTCTTTCGGGTCCCCTCACCCCTTGAGCGCAAGCTAATGCTGGCAGGCTCTTGTGGGGTATTTTGAACGGTGCAGTCATTGGGCCTGGAGATCACAGAGAGGTTTTGTCTTCGTTCTTATAACTGTGTTAGCAGGTCTTACGTTATGGTTATCCTAATACAAGTTTAAAATTCCAGTTGTTTAAATCTTCTATGGAGTATGTGCTTCAGAATTAGATAGATTTATTCACAGTGAATAGAAAGCCGGATTGTATGTAGTCTTACATTTCCTCTTGTGATTTCCATTTGTTCTGTTACGGAAGCCCACAGCTTTGGGGACTGCATCTCAGAGGGGTACCTTGCCACACTTCGTGGATGGGTTTGGCTCAGATACAAAGTACTGTAGCAGCTCTTGGGGAAATCTGAGAAAGGCCACCACTGGTTCCTGTAGCACCTCTTCTCGGAGGCCGTAGCAGATGGTCCCTGGTGCATGTCTCTCCCCATGCAGAGTGGCTCGTGTCGTGTCTTGTCTCGCTGAGCTCATCACGCCACCAGGTGCCGGTACAGGGCATGCCGACAGTCAGGGATGTGTGTTTGCCCGAGGTAAGGTGCTGAAAGTCCCTGGATGGTGTCGGCGCAGTAAGGACTGGAGTCAGTCCATTCATTTGCTCTCCCAGGTCTCCAGTCTTGCCCCGCTCACCTGTTTCCCATCCCAGCAGGCTGACTTTTGCTGCGGGGAGGGGCCATCAGCAGCCTCGCTGCTCTGGCTGCACCAGAGATTCAGCCACTGGAGAATCTCCATGGGAGGTGGGAGGGGAAGAAGGCAGTGGCTTGCTCCCTGCAAGGTGTCCATGGCTGGCTGTTGTAGACTCAGTGTGAGAGTGCTCAAGGCAGCCCGTACTCTGTAGCTTCTCTTCCAGATTCCAGGCATCTTTCCTAACCCTGTTCTCCCAGGCTCATGAATGGCAACTGAGTCATCTCCGCCAGCCCCAGGGTCCAGCAGGACACCCGTGGCTCCTTGATATGCTGTCATGTCTTTATAAGAAGACCGTGCGTGGATGGACTGCCATCCGTTTCTTGTCAGCATCCTTGTCCATATACTGCTTTGCATGCAGTAAGGAATTCCGTCCGTCGGCTAGCAGTGATATCCCTGTTTCCAGGAAGACGGAAGCGAAGCACAGCAATGTGAAGTGGCCAGCAAAGGCCAAACAGCGCCTATGGCCTCAATCCAGGATTCCAGCTCAGCAAAGCCAGCTTCCGCCCACTGCCATGAGTGCAGAGTGGCTTCACTGTTGCCTGGGGAATGTTCATTGTGAAGGGCTCTCTCGAAATGATTCCTTGATGACAGCTAAGAGCTGATCAAACAAATTACTCTTCTCCCTCACCTAGCACTTTCATCTATAACCTTCAGAAGATGTTGCTTTTCTTTCTGTTACACAGGAAGCAGTGAAGAAATGATGTTCTTTGATGTTGCAGAATAGGACGTTTAATTTTTACTGATTACTCCCAGCCCCATTAGAGAATGATCCTTTGCTTTAAGTGTTGTGTGAACTCCCAAAGGCTCACGTTTTGCTTTTTCCTGGCCTGCAGAGTCCAGCGTTAGAATTTGGTATTCCCTTTGCACAATGACCCGGTTTTGACATCATCTTGGTCCTGTCCATTCATTCCCAGAAGTGATGTGACCCTCGATATGTGGCCAGCTTTGTGCCAGGGGATGTGTCTCACCATCCTCCATGGTTTTCTCTGATACGACTGGTCATAGTTTCCATCCTTTGGGCTGGTACCGAGGCAGTGCCAGGGAGCACATCTGTGGGCTCTGAGCACCCACGCTTGCTCCACCTTCCTGCTCCTGGACGGCTTATTTGGCAGTTGGATTTTTTTCCAACACAGCAACTTCCTAAACTGAAGCTTCATTTCTTTCTGCTGAAGCGCTGGCAGTAAGGAAACAACCCCATTATGTTCCCTTTGGGGCCTCTAGATCATGAAAAGTGTCACCGAATGATAGCCAATAAGCATCCTGGCCTCAGCTATACACTAACTTTAAACACACAGTTGCTTTTTAGAAGCTCAGAGAAGGAAAAACATACATTTATGACTTAAGTGTTCTTGTTAAAAACAGCATATGTCCATGAGAGGCTATTTATAGTGCGAGTGGCCATTCTGTAGTGAGGAGTGGCTCTCAACAAATTTGCTTCCCGGCCATTTTTCCTAACGTGGGCGGTTGGGTTATGGGAGAAGGCCAAGGCCTCTCTGCAGTTCACGCCCCTTGTTGTCTGGAATCCCATTTGATACTGCTGTCGGCTAAAAACTGCCAACAGAGGGCACTTGACAAGAAATTCAAGTACTTTTTTAAAAATATTTTTAAACCTTTTTGTTTTTTTTAATTACAAGCAGAGAGAGACAGAGAGAAGAAAGAGAGAATGGGAGCAGCAGGTCTACCAGCTAGTGTCAACGAACTCCAGATGCATGCGCCACTTTGTGCATCTGGCTTTACGTGGTACTGAGGAACTGAACCCGGATTGTTAGACTTTTCAGGCAAGCACCTTAACTACTGAGCTATCTCTCCAGCCATTAAAAAAAAATTTTTTTTTTTGAGAGAGAGAGAAAGAGCTAATGTAAATGAGAACCGGCACACCATGACCTCTTGTTGCTGCAAACAAACTCCAGACACACGCAACTTTGTGCATCTGGCTTTACATGGGTACTGGAGAATGGAACCTGACTCATCAGGCTTCTCTATCAACAAATTTGCCTTTAACTGCTGAGCCAGCTCCTCAGCCCCATGAATTCAAATCTATGAGCACACAAAGTCATTTCTCGTTCCTCAAACTAGTGGTCTTGCGGCCATGTTTACCGTTGTTCCGAATAAGCTTTTGGGGACGGAAACCAAACCACTTATGTGCGTGTCTCAGTCTTACCTGGTGACCGGCGTGATGAGTGCGTTGTCCTGGTGAAAACCATGTCTGCACGTTTGCCCCCGGGGGGGGGGGGGGACCTGCTTCCATTTACTTTTCAGGGCACATTTTCTGGGGGAAAAAAATAAAACAATGTGGTGCTATCTTTTGTTTAATAAAATTACCTTCTAACGTAGTTTGAGATCCAGGCCAATATACTAAGCTAAGTCCCATACAAAATACAATTTATTCCATTGTGCTGGTAAAGATGTAAGTGTAAGATGCCATCCCAAGGCCCTTTTGTACTCCATTCAAATAAGAGAGGATGTTTTGGTGCAGCGATGTTTTATAATCCAACCCTTATTATAAAAGAACAAAATTCCAAAAAGTTCATTAAAAAATCATTTAAAAGCCGGGCGTGGTGGCGCACACCTTTAACCCCAGCACTCGGGAGGCAGAGGTAGGAAGACCCCCATGAGTTCAAGGCCACCCTGAGACTACATAGTGAATTCCAGGTCAGTCTGGGCTAGAGTGAGACTCTACTGTAAATTAAAAATCAAAACATCATTTAAGTGCTGAGGGGATGGCTCAGGTGATAAAAGTGCTGACTGTGCAAACATGAGGGCCTCATAAGGCCCACGTTCCATCCCCAGCACCTATGTAGACAGCTGGACATGATCACACATACCCGTAATCCCAGGCCTGTTGCGGGTGGGGAGAGGGATGGGGGTAGAAAGAAGAAGCTCGCCAGTCACAGTCTGACCAAAAATGGCAGCTCCCAGTTGAAGGCACTTGCTTGCAAAGCCTGATGGCCCAGGTTTGATTCCCCAGCACCCATGTAAAGCCAGATGCACAAAGTGGTGCATGTGTCTGGAGGCTGTTTGCAGTGGCTAGAGGCCTTGGCGTGCCCATTCTCAGTCTCTCTCTCTCCATACAAATAAATAAAAAAAATTTAACAAACAAAAAAACCAACCCTTAAAGCCAGGCGTGGTGGGGCACGCCTTTAATCCCAGCACTCGGGAGGCAGAGGTAGGAGGATCGCCGTGAGCTCGAGGCCAACCTGAGACTCCATAGTGAATTCCAGGTCAGTCTGAGCTAGAGTGAGATCCTACCTCGAAAAACAAAACAAGCAAAACAAAACAAAACAAAACAAAACAAAACAAAACAAAACAGCCTTTAAAAGAAACTTCAATACCTTTGGGTTGAATGCGCAACAAATGAAGAAACCCTTCCGGAGGACCCCAGTGGAGGGAGACAAGTGGTTCTGCGAAGCAGCTGGACCGTCAGTTCTGCGGGCTTGCAGCTGCTGTGCCCCAGCACGGGCCGGGATCCGTGGTCCAGAGATACTGCGAGTTCTTCCTCTGCCTCCTCTCCTGCCACATCCCCTTCCCCAGTTAAGCCTGGTCCCCCACCCTCTCCATGTCGATTTCTGGCCAGTGACTATCCTTGGGAGAAAGCACTCCCTGCTGGCCAAAGGCCCTGTAAACTCGTGTGCACAGATGTCAGATGGGCACACAGTGCAGCCGTGCAGCCCTCCCGTGCCTCTCCGGGAAGGTCACCTTCTCGTTCATTCTCCAGACAGCTGCTTCCCCGGTGAAGTCTTCAGGGCTTTTCTCCGTCCCCTTCTCTTTCTCTCACTTGGCTGTCTTGAGTGAATAGACCCAGTCACTCCTGGCCCAGGCTCATGGGTCAACCTGTCTCCTTGACTTCCTCCCCACCACGGTACTCGGAGCTCTTCTGTCCCCTCTAAAGGCCGTGCCTCTGCTCACTTCACTTTCAGTTTTCTTCTTTCTGCAACATCACAGGTTTTTCAAATCCTATATCATTCTCACCACTATATTCCAGCACCTTCTATCTTAAACTATGAGCATGTGTGCATTCATGTGTGGGTACACGTGTGTGGCAGGGGTGCACATGCACATATGTGGGCATGAGTGTGAAGGGCAGAGGACAGCGTGGGGTATTATTCCTCCTAGTGCTTGTCCCACCTGTTCTTGAGATTGGGTCTCTCATGGGCTGTGAACTCACCAAGTAGGTCGGACTGGCTGGCCAGTGAGAGCCCGGGCTCCTCTGCTCTCCACCTCCCCAGCGCTAGGTTGCAAACACATGCCAAAATACCCAGTCTTTTTTTTTTTTTTCGAGGTAGGGTCTTGCTTTAGCCCAGGCTGACCTGGAATTCACCATGTAGTCTCAGGGTGGCCTTGAACTCATGGCAGATCCTCCTACCTCTGCCTCCTCGAGTGCCGGGATTAAAGGCGTGCACCACCGCACCTGGCTCCAGTTATTTTTTAATGTAGGTTCTGGGGACTGAACTCGGGTCCTCATACTTGAGCTTCACTAACTGAACATCTCCCTAGCCTCCATCCTGACCTGTGCTTACTCACATGCCTGCCAGCTCTTGCCCATTTTTGTGCTCTTAAGAAAAAAAAAAAAAATCTACCCTAAAAGAGTGGCCCTCTTGTCTCCACTTCCCATTGATTCTTGACCTTCTCTAGCAAGGATTTAATACTCTGCCTTAAATCTATTCTTGTTAAGGTCATTAATGACAGTCAATGGCCAGGTGCCTTGTGGTAGTTTGAATGGATGTCCCACAGTAGATCCAGGAGTTTTATTCAAGCTTGTAACCTGATGTTCCTGTGGGTGGATCCTTGGGTCCAGCCCTTAGGTGTGTTTGGGGACCCCATCTGAATTCCAGCCAAAGATATGCAGAGTGCTTGAGTTCTGTCTGGGGTTCCTAGAGCGTGCTGGCTCACGGTGCTGGTGGGAAGGGGGCCAGCTTCTTCTGCCATAACGGGACTTCCCCTGGATCTGTAAGCTTCAAATTAATCCCTTCCTCTCATAAACTGTTTCTGGTTTGGAAGTTCATCCCAGCGGTGTGGGGCTGACTGTGACATGCCTGTTCTTGTCTTTCCTGATCTTTGAGAAGACAAGGCTAACTTCTCCCCACGCTTTGAAACACCCCTTTACTCTTGGTTGATGGTTATGAAGGGAGGTTCTCACTTCATGAGAATCTGCTAAAAAGCAATAGATACTTGACCGGTCTTCAGCTGTCAAGCCCTTAGGAACACGATTCGGGCTCCTCTTCCTCCTCCTTGTCCCAGCCACGGTGGCTTGCTTTCAGTTCCTGGGATAACACAGATCATGCTTGGGTTTCTTATCTCATCCCCATGTGGTCTTCCTCCATTCAGTCATATCTCAATTTAAATGTGACTTCCTTAGAGGGGCTGTCTCTTACCTGCAAAATAGAATTTATCTGGTCACAGTAAGGCAGTTATCCTATTTTTACTTTCTTTATGCTACTTGTATTTTCTGATTTTTTTGGAGGGTGGGGTTAGGGAGTTTTGAGACAAAGTCTTGCTGGGTAACCCAGACTGGCCTCAAACTCACAATCCCCCTGCCTCAGCCTCCTGAGTACTGAGATCATAGCAGTGTGCCACTGCACATGGCTCTCTGATATTTTTCTTATTTTCTGTCTCCCAGACAGACAGCCCGATGAACACAGATACCTTTGCTCCCTTACCGTTGCTGCATGCGTAGCCCCTTGACCAGTGTCTCTCACACAAGAAGCATTCATAAGTGTCTGTGCATGAGTGACTTGACAGCATCGAATATTTTGCCTTGGTGAACATGTGTCTCCAGGCCACAGTCCCCAGGGATGAGGCACTGGGTGTCCTTCCTCCATGAAAGAGGGAAGGAAGAGTTGTGGCCGAGAAGGAGAATGAGCTCCAGTGGACTTCTTGCCTCCTTTCGGGCGGAATGATTTGAGAACTGGAAAACAAGTAGTTGAAAAGGAGAGAAAAAGTAAAAGCCATTAATTACTCCGTGGTGACAAGACAAAGTTCTCGTTATTGCGAGCAGAGCACATTGCCTGCAAGGAAGAAAATGCCACAGTGAGGCCCATTGTTCTGCAGTTAATGTGAACCCATATGAATTGATACGGTCTGCTCTCTGCAGCATTTTGTAACGTAAACAGGAACATCTCGTGCTTTTGTACGTGAGGGAGCACACTGAGGAGGGGCCCGAACATGGAGCAAACAGCACAGGTCCTCTTCTAAAGAAGTTGGTGCCTACGCTGTCATCAGAGCATTGAAGTAGCTTTGTTTGTTTACTTCCGCTTTTACTCTGGTGTTCTAGGACGTGTAGGTACCTAGGAAGGTGCTAGGGAAACCTGCCTTTCAGGGAAGTGACAGGTTCAGGTGGGATTGTCAACATTTCATTGTAATGGCTCAGATGTTCTAGCATGAACATGTTTTGAATTACTTTTAAAAGTCATCGGTGAGCTGGAGAGATGACTTAGCAGTTAGGGCACTTGCCTGTGAAGCCTCACGACCCATGTTTGACTCTCCAGGTCCCACGTAAGCCAGGCGCAGAAAGTGATGCAGGCACACAAGGTTGCGTGTGCCCACAGGGTGGCACGCGCCTCTGGAGTTCAATTGCAGTGGCTGGAGTCCCTGGTGTGTCCCTCCCCTCCCCATAAAAAAAAGGTCATTTATGGGGCTGGAGAGATGGCTCAGCAGTTAAGGTGCTCACCTGTGAAGTCTAATGCCCCAGGTTCAGTTCCCCAGCACTCATGTAAAGCCAAATGCACTAAGTGCCACATGCATCCGGAGTTCATTTGCAGTGGCCAGAAGCCCTTGCATGCCCCTTCTCGCTGTCCTTCTATCTCTTTCTTCTTGCCAATAAATAAATAAAATTTTAAAGTCATTTATTAAGAACTCATGGTTTGGCTGGGGAAGTGGTTAAAGGCACTTGCTTGCAAAGCCCTCAGGCCTGGGTTCGATTCCCCAGCACTCACACAAAGCCAGGTGAAGAACATAGTTTATGCTTCTGGAATTGATTAGTAGTGGTAAAAGGCCCTGGCACACCCACGCCCTCTCTTCCTCTCAAATCAATAAATATTTTTTAAAAAACTCCTGGAACTCCTGGTTCTTTTAAAAAGCATTTTTACCCTCTACTTTAAACCCGTAGTACTTAATACATACTTAGCCCCTATCATCATACAAGTGTATGTATCTACCCATGTCCTGTATAGGAAATATACTGATAAAACTGCTTTACTCACGTTTATCTTTTGTACGTGTAGCCCTGCCTCTCACTCCTCTTCTTCCTTGGTCTGGGCAAAGGTGTCCTGTACAGTTCTGGGAATGGCGCTGCTGTTTTTCTGCACTGTACACCACGCGGCAATCCCGCCCCGCCCTTCCCAGCAGCGCTGCTGACAGCCATCCCTGCGTCTAGTCTTTGTCAAGGTGCCGTCTTTGCTTGTCCCCTGCCTGCCACGTTCACTTCTCGGATGGAGGTCTTCAGTGATCAACCCATCTTGTCTTTCTGTGCCAATTAAGCCCATTTCTCTTCTGCACTTCCACATATCGCTCAGTGGATTGAATGTCGGCAATGCTTATCTTCTTGGACTATAAGTTGCTTAAAGCTCTGTCTGATCCAGTCAGTGATTAGTACAGTCAGCCTTGCATAGGTACCATTGGGATAGTGACAAATATTAAGGTGCTGTGTCTCCTCTTAAGGAGCCAATAATTTGGGCTGGAGAGATGGCTTAGCGGTTAAGCGCTTGCCTGTGAAGCCTAAGGACCCCGGTTCAATTCCCCAGGACCCACGATAGCCAGATGAACAAGGGGGCGCACGCGTCTGGAGTTCGTTTGCAGTGGCTGGAAGCCCTGGCGTGCCCATTCTCTCTCTCTCTCTAGCTGCCTCTCTCTCTCTCTCTGTCACTCTCAAATAAATAAATAAAAATGAAAAAACAATTAAAAAAGAAAGGAGCCAATAATTTGCAGGGAGAATTACAAGCATATTACACTTGTCTTACCTGAGAAGCCAGCAGTGTGTGTGTGTGATATGCGCGTGTGGCACCCCAGGTGCGTGCTTGCAGCTGGGTGGACTTGCCTGTGGTGACCAGAGGGGAACGTTGGGTGTCCTTCTCCGTCAGCCTTCTTGCCCGTTCTTACTTGAGCAAAAGTGCCTTGCTACTCTTGGAGCTTGCCTTTTTTTTTGGAGATTATATAGACAGGGACTGAATGTGAGCTGTGTCTCAAGCTTCTGTAGGTCCTCATGCTTGCACAGAAGTGCCCTTAATCACTTAGCCATCTCTGCTGCCCAAGACTCCAGACATTTAAAGAAACATCATGCATCATGCGTAAGTCGTCAGCAGTGTTTTGACTGTTGGTCTTCGTTGTCAGCCTGCCTGGATTTGGAATCACCTCAGAGGCACACTTCCGGGCCTGTCTGTGAGGACGTTTCCAGAGCGATTAAGCTGAAGAGGAAGGAGCTACTCTGAATGTGGGCAGCACTGTCCCATGGGCTGAGGTCCCAGAGAAAAGGGGAGGGGGCTGGAGAGATGGCTCAGCAGTTAAGACACTTGCCTGCAAAGCCTAACAACCTAAGTTCGATTCCCCAGTGCCCCCCATAAAGCCAGACACACAAAGTGGGGCATGCATATGGAGTACGTTTGCAGTGGCTGAAGGCCCTTGTGTACCCATTCTCTCTCTGTATTTGAAAATAAATATTTTATCTTTTTTAAAGGTGAAAGTGAGCTGAGTACCAGCAGTTATCTCTCCCTCTGCTTCCTGGTTGCAGGGGAAGTGTGAGCAGCCTCCTCCCCTTGCTTCCCTCACCCTGATGAGCTTTAGCCCTTATGCTGTGAGCCAAGATAAGCCTTTACTCCTTAGCCACAGCAGCTCAAAGAGTTATGAATAAGCCTCCATGTCAAAAAAGCCTCCATGCAAGAAAAACCCTTCTATGTGATATCTGGGCATTGACTCTCAGGAGGCCAGTCCAAAATTCAGAAACATGGACGTTCTGGATGGTGACTGAGGAGGACGAAATATCCCAAGGAATGTGGGGAAAGCCAAGGGATCTCCAAGCTCATGGGGCACGTCTCTGCTATTAACTGGCTTTTCCTTCACCATCGCTATTTCTCAGGTGTCCCTTAGTGGCTCTGGGATAGGATAAACATTCTTAATGCTCTCCTTAAAAACAGTCAAAAGGGGGCTGGAGAGACAGCTTAGTAGTTAAGGCACTTGCCTTCGAAACCTAAGGGCCCAGGTTCGATTCCCCAGTACCCATGTAAAGCTAGATGCACAAGGGGGCGCATGAGTCTGGAGTTCATTTGCAGTGGCTGGAAATCCTGGCTCACCCATTTTTTCTATCTCTCTCTCTCTGCCTCTTTCTCTCTCTCAAATAAATGTTAGAACAGTTTTTAAAAAGGTGAATAGGATGTTCTAGAAAGGGACAGTTGGGATATCATAAATCTGCAAATATAAACTCATGCATCCTACTCACTGCTCTGTCTCCTCACACGTATTGACTGTATGTTCCAATTAAGTAACGGCTCCCTTGTGTTCTAACCACAGGCCTGTCATTGTATATGCAGCTGAGGCTTGAGTAAGTCTGTCTTCACAAAGATGGAGTTGTAAATTCAGCCCATTATACGATTTCAGCACGTGCTTTCGTATTTATTTTTCCTTTCAGAGTGATGCAGTCATCGTTTGTTGAACATCAGAATATAGAAATTCTCTCTGTGCCCCGCCAGCCCCATGATGAATGTCTGGGAGGATATACTGCTGCCTGGCAAAGGGGACCAAGACCTTGTAGGATTTATTTCTTCCCCGGTTTTAGTCTATGTTACACTACAGCATGTTCTATGGTAAAGACTCCAGAATGTTACAGGACACTGCATCGTCCCAAGATGGTTCTTTTAAACGCTTGCCTCTGGCTCATCTCTCAAGCTTAGCAGTGCCCCTATATAGCCAAGGTTGAGGAAACTTTGGCTCAGGTTAGTGGGGGAGGGGGCCTTCTAACATGGGCCTTTACTGCCAAGTGAAACCCAGCGGTTTTTGGCTCATGGAAATTCGTGTGAAATTGTCAGTTGCTTTGATTTGGTGCCTTTGAGCCACACCCGTGAACTTCCCTTCGGGTTTAGTTTGGTAATCCCCATCCCACACCAAACTCAAAATGGACTCCAGTGGGAGTCACTCATCTTGAGACTTTACCCTATTTTGAAAAAAAAAATCAAAACTTGGGATTTTCAAACTTCCTTTGAAATATTTGTTGAAACTAGACTAAACAAGTTCAGAGTCAGTTGAGATTGTGGAGGTCATTTGACCCTGCTCCTCACTCTAAGGTATTCCAAGGGTCAATTTGAAATTGTTTAAATCTTTTAGTAGTTCATTTTCTGCTTTCAGTATTTATCCTTTGATTTGAGGTTGTTGCCTTTGTGGCCCACATTTGCTATGTCTGTCCATGTGAATTATTATTATTTTGTTTTGATTTGTTAAGAGCCAATGGGGGGCGGGGGGCATGGTTCAGCAATTAAGAGGCTTGCCTGTAAAAGCCTAATGACCTGAGTTCAATTCCCCCGTACCCACATGAAGTCAGATGTACCAAGTGGCAAACTGGAGTTTTGTTTGCAGAGGCTAGAAGTTCTGGTGGGCCCATTGTCTCTCTTCTCTTTCTTTCTCTCTCCTGGGTGTGGTGGTGCATGCCTTTAATCCCAGAACTCAGGAGGCAGAGGTAGGAGTATTGCTGTTAGTTCTAGGCCAGTGTGGCTAGAGTGAGACCCTATCTCAGAAAACAAAAACAAACAAACAAACAAGAAAGAAAGATCCAATAGAGATGCATTCTGTGTCTTCTCATAACTCTATCAGTTTTATGCCTTATATTTTTGAAGATTATAAGATTCTCTTATAATTATTTCAGCTTCTAGAGAATCTTTCTTTTATGCCATTTAATGATAATTATGAGTGATTTCATCTCTAACAGTTCTTTGTATCTGAAATTCAAGTTTTTTTTAATGTAGATCTTACATTTCTTGTCTAAAATCCATATCTAAAACTCACAGTACAGAATATTCTAGAATGAAGCTAAAGCGACTGAGTCTGAATACAACAATGCACCATACAGTAGAATGTGTGAATGTTCACAGTAGGTGAGATATGCAGACACGGTTTTCATTTTTACTTTCTAATCTCCCATGTTCTTGTGTTTTAGTTGCTCTTTTTGGTGACACATGGATTATTTTGACTTTCAGATCCAAGTCTAAGTCGAAGCTTGTGGTCACCCGCGTTTGCCATTATCCCTGTCATCTTTGCATTCCGTTCTCTTCTCTTTCCTCTTCATTTTCTTTCCCGCCATCTCTTTTGCTGACCAACTTCTCAGCATCTGTTTTCTCCATTACTATTTGGAGACTTTGCATTCTCTTGGTTTTCTTCTAGTGGGCATTTCAAAAACATACCGTGGGGACTGGAGATATGGCTCAGCAGTTAAAGCACTTGCCTGCAAAGCCTAAGGACTCAGGGTGGATTCCCCAATACCCCTGTAAAGCCAGATGCACAAGGTGGCGCACGTGTCTGAAATTCATCTGGAGTGGCTAAAGCCTCTGTCATGCCCATTCTCTCTCTGCTCCCCCATAAATAAATAAAATAAAATAACTTAGTTTAGGTGTGGCAGTGCGCTGCCTACAGTCCTGGCAGTTGGGAGGCGAAGGCCGGGGGATTGCAAGGGTGAGGCCAACCTGGGCTACACAGCAAACTCCAGGCCCACCAGAGATACATAGTGAGATCATATAATTGCTTAAATAATAAATAAGGTAAAATGTATAAGCACACTGGACTCCATACCATCTAAAGCTAATTGGTATCACTCACTCTCTGATCAATAACTAATAACTGTCTTCCCATTTTATCGTATTAAATGTTTCAATCCATCTTTTTGTATTATTCAGATTAATAATTATTGGTTTTATAGAAAAAAATAATTTCAGAGCTAGGGAGGTGGCTCAGAGGATAAAGGCACATGCTTACAAAGTCTGCTGGCCCCAGTTCAGTTCCCTAGTTCCCATGCAAAGCCAGATGCACAAAATGGCATATGCATCTGGAGTTCACTTGCAGTAGCAAAAGACCCTGATGTGCCCATTCTCTCTGTTTAGCTCCTCACAAGTGAGTAAATAAGAATATTTTTTAAAATAAAAAACAAAAACTTAAAATCATTTTAACAGTTCAAGATGCTGGCTTATAAAGTCTGCTGGACCAGGGTCAATTCTCAAGCCATCTACTTAAGCCAGACACAAAGCGTGGCACAAACATTGGGTATTCATTTGCAGTGGCATGAAACCCTGGTATGCCCCCCCCCCACAAAATACATTTTAAAAAAACAGTTCACTGGTGTGATCCCAGCACTTGGGCAAGAAGATTGAGTGTTCAAGACCATCCTAAGCTACATAGCAAGATCCTTTCTCAAAGAAAACCCATGTAGCATATGTTTAGATTTTTCCCGTTTTTTTGTTTTTTGTTTTTTGTTTTTTTGAGGTAGGGTCTCACTCTAGTCCAGGCCAACTTGGAATTCACTATGTAGGCTCAGGCTTGCCTTGAACTCATAGTGATCCTCCTACCTCTGCTTCCCAATTGCCAGGATTAAAGGCCTGCACCACCACGCCTGCCCTCTCCATTTTTCACTAGTCTCTTTTCTCCATGTTGCCCATTTTTACTTCTTACGGGCTCCAGCCTCTTCCGTCCCAAAACTCATCTTTTTTTTTTAAATCTGATAGCAACCATCTATTATTTATTTATTTGAGAGAGAGAGAGAGAGAGGGGGAGAAAGGAAGAAAGAAGGAAAGAAAGAAAGAAAGAAAGGAAGGAAGAAGGGAAGAAAGAAAGAAAGAGGCAGATAGAGAGAGTGGGCACACCAGGGCCTCTAGCCAGCTGCAACAAACTCTAGACGCATGTGCACACCTTGTGCATGTGGCTTAATGTGGGCCCTGGGGAATGGAACCTGGGTCCTTTAGCTTTGCAGGCAAGCACCTTAACTGCTAAGCCATCACCCCAGCCCCAAAGCTCATCTTTGTTGCTGTCTTCAGAGGTCTGTCCATGGTAAACCCTTCCAATGTTGATTTCATTTGCTTTACACATGAAATTTTGGTTGGCATTTACATTTTCTTAGGATCTTGAAGACATCTTTACAGCATCTTTTACCTTTTCTAAAAGTGAAAAGTCGGCTGTAGTCTAATTGGTCCTTTCTGGGCGATGACTCATCCCGCATGGTGTCAGGAAATTTACTTTGTGTGTGTCCCATGGTTTCTCAATGATATGTCTCTGTGGGGATTTATTTTTATCTGTCCCACTAAGAACTCATTGTGTTTCCTGAAACTACAGATTCATGTCTGGCATAAAGTTTAGAAAGTTCTCCACTGCTTTTGTCAAACTGTTTTTTCTTCCCCCATTTTCTGGAGTGCCTACCTTCTTCTTAACTCATATTAAACAAATGTTTTCCTTGCTAAGTAGGACTATCTCAGACTTTAAAAAATATACCTGTTCAGGCTGGAGAGGTGGCTTAGTGGTTAAGTGCTTGCCTGTGAAGCCTAAGGACCCCGGTTCGAGGCTTGATTCCCCAGGACACACGTTAGCCAGATGCATAAGGGGGTGCACTCATCAGGAGTTCGTTTGCAGTGGCTGGAGGCCCTGGTGCGCCTGTTCTCTCTCTCTCTCTCTGTCACTCTCAAATAAATAAATAAAAATAAAAAATATTAATATATATGTATTTACCTTTTCTATATTTTATTTATTTATTTGAACTCTCAAATAAATAAATAAAAATAAAAAATTAATATATATATATGTATATACCTTTTCTATATTTTATTTATTTATTTGAGAGAGAAAGAGAGAGACAGATAGAGGCAGATAGAGAATGGGTACACCAGAGCCTCTAGCCACTGAACTCCAGACGCATGCGCCACCATGTGCATCTGGCCTATGTGGGTACTGGGGAGTCGAACCTGGGTCCTTGGGCTTCACAGGCAAGTGCCTTAACTACTGAGCCATCTCCCCAGCTCCCTTTTTATCTTTTTGTTGCTCTTTGCAGCATTTTAAGTAATTTCCTCACATAGTTCTTCTACTTCACTGAGTCTCTTCCTTCTGTGTCTAACCTTCAGTCTTACATGCCATTTTAAAAATATGATAGAGGGCTGGAGAGATGGCTTAGTGGTTAAGGTGCTTGCCTGCAAAGCCAAAGGACCCTGGTTCGGTCCCCCAGGACCCACGTAAGCCAGATGCAGATGGTGGTGCATGCATCTGGAGTTCATTTGCAGTGGCTGGAAGCCCTGGTGCTCCCATTCTCTCTCGTGCGCTCTTTCTCTCTCTCTCTCCCTCTTTATCTCTCAAATAAGTAAATAAAGTTTTTAAAATGTTAAAAAATAAATAAAAATATCATAGAGTATATTTTCTCGTGTGTGTGTGCATGTGTGTGTGTGCATGCATGTATGTGCATGCGTGTGTGTGTTTGTGTGTGTGTGTTCCAGAAGACAGCTTCCGTGTGCTCCTCAGGGACCTCTCTTATTTTAAGAGAGGATCCCTGCTAGTCTGGAATTTGCCTGATTAGCTTAGACTCACCAATCAGCCCCAGGGATCCATCCGTCTTTGTCTCCCCGGCACTGAGATTACAAGTGCATGCCCACTGCATCCAGATTCTTTTAAAACATGGGTTCTGGGGATCACACTCTGGTCCTCATAAAGTATCTCGTAGTCTCTCAAAGCCCTTTTTATACTAATTTCAGTAATTGGGTAGTGTAATTTATACGCTCATTGTGCACATAGGCAGATTTGTGGCTCTAAATACCACCCATAGGTAGGCAGAAATGGCAGTTTACCTTGTTATTGCCTAGCTGATAAGCACCCGCCCCCCACCTGCTCATTGTTTTAATGATAATCCCAGGTTTATAAAGGTAGCTCAGTTTCAATTACCTACTTCATGTCGGTCCTGGATTCTGATAGCCACCTCACATCCCTGTGTTGACTCCAGCATTAGCTCATGGATTTGGTGGATTTTTTTTGGCGGGGGGGGGGGTGGTCTTTTATTTTATTTTACTTTTTTGAGATAGGGTCTCGCTGTAGCCCAGGTGACCTGGGATTCACTATGTAGTCTCAAACTGGCCTTGAACTCACAGCGATCCTCCTACCTCTGCCTCCTGAGTGCTGGGATTAAAGATGTGTGCCACCATGCCTGGCTTAGTGGAATTTTTGTTGTTGTTGTTTTGTTTTGTTTTTCAAGGTAGGGTTTCACTCTAGCCCCGGCTGACCTGGAATGCACTACGTAGTCTCAGGCTGACCTCGAATTCACATTTGTACTTTTTCATTTATCTCTTTCTTTGCTTTGGTCCCTACATCTTCTCCTTACATTCTTATAGGTTTCATTCTGCATTATATTTTATGCAGAATCACTAAGTAGATTAGAAAAGGAGAGGTCATGGGCTCTTTGAGCAACTGTAGTGGGAGCATGGGACCCCTCGTTTGTGCTGTATTTTCTGACTTTGTACGAATGCAACTGTTTTTTTTTTTCTAAGGTAGGGTCTCACTGTAGCCCAGGCTGACCTGGAAGGGTCAGGGTGGCCTTTAACTCACGGTGATCCTCCTACGTCTGCCTCCCGAGTGCTGGGATTAAAGGGGTGCGCCACCACGCCCGGCTGTTTGTTGTTTTTGAGGTGTGGGGCGGTGTATAGATCCTCCTTACGATTTGTTGGTTTTGGACTTGGTTTCTTGTTCTAGTGTGTGTGCATGTGGGTGTTTAAAATTCTGAATCACTTATCTATTAGTTTCACCTCCTACTGCTGAGTTATTTGTGAATTGATATGCATCCCATCTGTGCCTTTGTAATGATTTGGTAGAAATATTGAACTGGAGAAGTCCACGTCCAGAGCTGAGGGACACGCCACTGAAGATCTGTCGGTGGACATTGGTCAGACGTCTTTGAAACCATTCCAAGTGTGTCCAGCTCTGTTCCTCCTCTCAGCACATTTCCACACGGCGTACGCGCCCAGTGAACTTGCTTGGCTCCTTCCAGTTTGGTTCCGACAGTATTTAAGTAGCGGTCTGACGCCATTGTGGATACTGTGTGCACCGTAGCAGAGCGTTACAGGAGATTAAGCCCAGCTCCTTCCCTGCTTCTTGTAGCTGAGGAGAAATTCAGGTCCGCCAGAGAGCCAGCATCTGACCTCTACCTCTCGCTCTTTGCGCTTCCTGCTAAGTCATTGACATGGCAGTTGAGGTTTTATAATTCATTTATATGAAGTGTCTTGAGGCGTGTTTCCAGTCTCTTCTCTGCATCCGTCTGTGGTGAAGAAGTTCTTTTCGGTGTTTTTTATTCTTAAACTGAATTTCAGACAATCTTTCCATCAGTAAGGACTGGCAGGATTAGACACGTGACCTTCAGATTGTCTTACTCTGGCATTTATACCTTTTTGTTGTTGTTGTCATTTGTTTTTCGAGGTAGGGTCTCACCCTAGCCCAGGCTGACCTGGAATTCACTATGTAGTCTCAGGGTGGCCTCGAACTCATGGCGATCCTCCTACCTCTGCCTCCTGAGTGCTGGGATTAAAGGCGTGCGCCACCACATCTGGCTCGACTGTACTAGGTTTATATGCGCCTCACAGTTTCTTCTTTCTTCTCTAAACTTCCTGCCTCCCCCCCCCCGCCCGAGACTGCTCAGTGTAGAGGCTGATGTCAGTGTCTCCTTTGGGCCTGCGCCTCTGTGTTCGCCATGCTGTTCAGCGGTGCCTGCTTGGTCTAAGATTTCATCTCATTTTTTTTTTTCCTATTGGTCTTTGAAATTTGACTGTAAAAGCTAATGATACAGCCACATTTTCAATGAAAGAACTTGAATCAAGCATTCACTTTTATCCAGGCTACAAATTATAGAACTGATTTTTACTTTTGCCTTCTGTAATGCCAGCTGACATCCCTTAATTGGGAAGTTTCCTTCGTATGCTTTGACATACTTCCTGTCAGCTCTACTGCTTGTTTCCGTGCCGTTGCCTTATCCTGTCCTTACCTTTCTCATCTGATAATCACAGAGCGTCCTAAATGTTTCTCATTTCTCCTAACTTTAATCAGTCCTGTGCTTTTCAGTTGTTATGGTGTAAAATCTGATAGGTTTGAAGATCTTTCTCTTGCCCATAGCTTTTTAATAATGCACAGTAGACTAAAATCAGAGTACACGTCATATGAACTTGATGAAACATGGTTGACGACTTGATAGATTCACTGACTGAGACAGGCTCTCACTATGCAGCCCCAGCTAGCCTCGAACTCCCTACATGACCAAACCGGCCTTAACTTTGCAGTGACCCTCCTGCCACTGCTTGCCAAGTGCTTAGGTTGCAGGCATGTGTCTATGCGCCTGGCTTGACACTTCATATTATCTGCAAGAGGGGATATGAATTGTGTGGTTATCATGGAGGGAGGGTCTATCTAGCCTTTGGACCTTTCTCTCGTCATTGAAGTATTCTGTATCTCAGGAGTCTTGGCAGGAAGTGGAGCCTTCCCTTATGGAAGCTGCAAAGATGTTTGTCTTGTCTGCCCAGCGTCCCTTGTAGCCAGGCTGCTGAGTTTACGACCTGGACTTGCTTAATCAGATGCTGGGGTGTTGAGCGGGCCTGGTAGAATTGAGAAGGTGATTTTCGCTACTGCTGGTGAGACAGTGATGTTGGCAGGGACGGTCGGCCATGAGGCTGCGTCAGCAGGGAGCTGACACTGCCCTGGGCATGGTTCTGACCAGGCATCTTCGCTTCGCTCCTGTCTGTTTTCTGCACCTTGTCCTTCATTACATTTCTTTTTTAAAAAATATTTTATTAATTAATTAATTTATTTATTTAACAGAGAAAGAGGGAGAGAGAGAATGGGCGCGCCAGGGCCTCCAGCCCCTGCAAACGAACTCCAGACACATGCGCCCCCTTGTGCATCTGGCTAACATGGGTTCTTGGGAATCGAACCCGGGTCCTTTGGCTTTGCAGGCAAATGCCTTAACCACAAAGCCATCCCTCCAGCCCCTTCATTACATTTGTTGTAGGTTTTACGGTATGTGCTGTCTTTTCCCCTGATTTCCTTATTACTTGCAGTGGAATGGATTTAATCACACACACTCCAGTTCATATGTTGAAGCCCAGCCCCCTGTGCCTGCAGATAAAATCTTTTCAAAGCTTTATTTATCATTTCATTAATGAACAATTTTTGTACATGTGTATTTGTATATTTTGATAATTCCCCTCCCAATACTGTCTTTTGTAGCCCTCCACATTCCCCTCACTGACCTCCTCCTTTCCAGCAAATCCCTCTTCTACTTTGATGTCTTTTTTTTCCAGTGTGTGTGGGGGGGGGGCTTGGTGTGTAACCCACATAAGATCTTTAAGAAGTAGTTAAAGGTTGAATGAGTGCATGGTGATGGAGCTGTAATCAGATAGGACTGGAACCTTCTAAGGAGAGAGAGAGGAGAGCAATAGAGATAGATTAACTCTGGAGATACAGCCCGTCGGCAGCTACCCGTGAGCTTGGAAGAGAAAGGCCCAGTGACATTTCACTAACCTGAACTATATTTTGAGGTTCTCAAAGACTGAGATCTTGTCTGGGTTCACTGATACAGTCCCAGGGTGATTAACAAAATGCTTTGCATGTGAGAGATGCATAACGCATGTAAAATCAAAGGAGCAACGTTTACAGATTAAGACATTGCTGTGGGGCTGAGGAGATGGCTCAGCAGTTAAAGGCGCTTGCTTGCGAAGCCTGCTGGCCCAGGTTTGATTCCCCAGGACCCACGTAAAGCCAGATGCACGAAGTGGCGCATGTGTCTGCAGCCTGTTTGCAGTGGCAAGAGGCCCTTTCTTGGCTCACCCATTTTTTTTTCTCTCTCTCCCTGAAAATAAATAATTTTTTTAAAAAATGTTGTTATTGCAGTTGACCCTGTCCAACCTGGCTACTTTGAACTTGAGATGGCTGCCACAGTGTGCTCATGTGTCTGGTTTGGGGGATGGGTTGGAGGCCCTGTCTTACTGAAAGGGCCAGAGGCACCCGGTGATACAGGATCACTCTCTTCGTATGGAAGTGTTGTTTTTGGTGAAGGGCAGCACACAGTCCGCCGTGTGCTGTGTGAGTGAACAAACCCCCAGGTCAGTCACCCAGGTGCTTGGCGGAAACACCTTGTCATTAATGCTGTCATCCAAAATGACATCATGGGTCAGGGGTGATCACACCAACAGCTTACTATTGTAGGGACAAGGCTATCTTGGATGCCCCTGAACCTTCTGTGGAGCTGGGTTTGCTGTTCTCCCTCCCGGGCTAACGGCACACTGGCACAGACTGAGGCAGAACCTTGTGAACCCCTCACAGGTCACCATACAGTGAAGACTTGCCTGCTTCAGCAGTTTGGGAGGTTGCTTCTCCCCTTAGAGGACCCTTTCCCAGTGAGCTCCAGAGAAGTGAGCATCCCAATTTTGCCTGAGCTGTTCAGAAAGATATAGATATAGATAGATAGATATTGTAGATAGTGTGAGAGAGAGAGAGAGAATGGGCACACCAGGGCCTCTTCTTATTGCAAATGAACTCCAGATGCATGCAGTACTTTGTGCATCTGGCCTTACGTGAGAACTGGAGAATTGAACCCAGGCCATTAGGCTTTTGCAAGCAAGTACTTTGAACTGTGGAGCCATCTCTGCAGCCCAGAAAGACTCTTTTTCGAGAAGGAGAAGCTAATAGCCTTTGGTCACTGTCACTGGCATCTGCCCACAGGTCTGAGCATGCTGGATTCCCAGCCCAGATTCCCGGAGGCAGCGCTACGTGTATGGCTTGCTTCAACCTCGACCCAGCCACACCAGCACCTGCAGATACCATGCTGTGCCACCAAAGATGCCAGTGCAGCACCAGATACCCCATGATGACTAAACACATGTCGTCTGCTTTGGTTATTTATACCTCCTAACATTTTGCTTGTGGGACAACACCTAAGTACCCTGGTGACAGAGAGGAGTCGAGCTGCAGGGAGGACCTGAGAGCTTACAATCACAGCTGAAGGTCTTAGCGTGGCCGGCCACGAGTGAACAGTAGCGTTTCCAGAGGCACATAAACCACGAATGGACCCGTGGGCGATGCGGAAACTGTTTCAAAGCAAAGGACATGATCCACCACCTCCGAGACGTGGGATGCAGATGGATGAGGGAGAACTGTTGGTAACTTCGGGGGGAGAGCTGTCTGTCCTTTGTGCATCCACACACGGAACGTACATGGAAGATTATTAGTACTAGTACCCAGAGGAAAGGAGCCCTGGGAATTATTTGAGCCTTCCTCTAAGAATCAGAGTGGCTGGGGGAGGCAGAATGACTTGTGAAATCAAGTTTTGTTTGTATAATGAATGCTTTATAAAGCAGTTAAAAGTGACGTTTGGCCTATTTAACCCTGCTTGTTTTGCTAGATTTTCTCATTTGTTTGTTTTTCTGAGATCTGTTTTGCACCTTCTCATAATATCTGCGTGTACACTATATTATTTCATGCATCAAATGACGGTCCAAGTATTAAGTAAAAATAAATGGGTGAATAATTTTAAAAAGTGAATGTATTCAAGTTACTTTCTTTCCATTAACTTAAATAAAGATTTTACAGTATAAAATTGCTCCATGTTTAGTCTGGCAATAAAGGTTTCAATAATGTTTATGATTGCAGATTTTTTTCAGGTCAATTTATTTTTTTAGTATGTTCTATTTTTCATTACTGAAAAGGGGCTTAAATGCTATGTATTCACTGAAGTGCATTACTGCTTTGAAACTAATATTGAATATTGCTTAAGATTACAGTGGCAGAGAGTTTGAATTACATTTAGGTTTCTTACTTGGGGGATGTAGAGGCAAAAAGATGATTTAAGGGCTGGAGAGATGGCTTAGTGGTTAAGGCGCTTGCCTGCAAAGCCAAAGGTCCTCAGTTCCATTCCCCAGTACCCACGTAAGCCAGATGCACAAGGTGGCACACGCATCTGGAGTTCATTTGCAGTGGCTGGAAGCCCTGATGTGCTCATTCTCTCTCTCTGTTTCTCTCACTCTGCCTCTTTCAGTCTCTCAAATAAATCAAAATTTAAAAAAAATTTTAAAAGACGATTTAGTTTGGAAGATCTGACCAGAAATGATCAAGGAAAAGTTACCATGGGGTGGTCTGGGTTTCTGGACAGAAAGCCTGAGCAGTAATTAAACTTGACCAGAAGTGGCACAGCCATTTTATGAGGTGATAGACCTCTCACCACAGAAAGCATTCGAGCAAAGGAAGGTCAAATGACCTTATGTCAGCAGTGCAGGAGAGTGGTGGGTCCTGCCGTCACGTGGAGATGTTCAGGACCGGAGACTTCTGAGGGCCCCTCAAGAAAAGGAAGCAAGAGTTTCCGTTTGTCACAGTCCCTGACTCTTCATGCCGGGAGTCACTACTTTCATCCCGCTTGTGAAAAGAAAGCCAGCGAAAGACCTCCCCCCCTTAATGAATACACAATTGGACATTTTCTAATAATTTCTGGTTTTGCATAGGAAACAAAGGACCTATTCACGTTCTGAAAAGCATGCGTATAAGTGTCTTGAGCTTGCTTCTCTCACAACTTGAGCTTCCATGGTTGAGCCTTTATTTCCCTCCAGATCTGACCCCCCGCCGGTAGAATCTTTCTCACTGCCCATCTTTAAGCATCGAACTCAAGTATATTGTGTAGTCTTAATATTCATGAAAAACGTTGTTTGAGACCAGAGCGCCCTGATTGACTTAAAAATACCATGGGGAGACCTGCAGTGACAGCTCCTTCCCCACGCAGCCATCTGCCAGGGAGATGGGGAGGGTAAGAAGGAACCGAGCAGGGTTCCTTCTCAGAACCAAGGCTGCCATCATGTGGGGAAATTAGAGGTAATTGTCATGCCATTGTCTAAGGCTCAGTGGCATTTCTGGAATTGGCGATTTCAGCATACATTACTTTGTCTTGCTTCTTGGGGATCTGTAGTGGTTACTTTTCTCATTGCTGTGAAATGTAACTGACAAAGTCAACAGGCGAAAGGAAGGGAGGGAAGGAAAACTTGCTTGAGTCCCCAGTTTAAGGGCCCCTCCTCCCAGCAGGGAAGGCACAGCGGCAGGAGTGTGAGGTGACCAGATGCATCGTATCCACAGGGCAGAGAGGTGAATGCTGGTGCTCAGCTCACCTTCTCCTTGTTGTTCTTTGTTTGTTTATTTTGTTTTTTTGAGACAGGGTCTCGCTCTAGACCAGGCTGATCTGGAATTCACTGTGTCGTCTCAGGCTGACCTCGACTCACAGCGATCCTCCTACCTCTGCCTGCCTCCCGAGTGCTGAGATTAAAAGTGTGCGCCACCACATCTGGCCCACCTTCCTGTTTTTATTCAGTCCATGGGATGGTGCCATCTACGGTTAGAAGGGGTCTTCTCACCTCACTTAGCCCAATCTAGAAACTCCTTCATAGATTTCCTCAGAGGTTTGTCTCCTAGGAGACTCTAGACTGTGTCAAGTTGACAGTACGAGCTATCATGGGACCTATGTCACAATACCCTAAAGTCACCAAGCTTGAGAGCTCTCCTCTGGTTTCATCTTTCCCTGGTACTCAGGTAGCACACTACCATGCTGTCTCCCTTCTCTGGTTTCTTACTATGTATGCAGTCAGCACCACATGAAATAATACAATATGCAGTGTTTATTGTACTTACACAATGAGCTCTGGGATGGAGAAATGGCTTAGTGGTTAAGGCGCTTACCTGCAAAGCCTGAGAACCCAGGTTTGATTACCTAGGACCCATGTAATCCAGATGCACAAGGTGACACATGCATCTGGAGTTTGTTTGCAGTGGCTGGAGGTCCTGGTGCACCCATTCTCTCTCTCCCCCCTCTCTCAAAATAAATAAATAAATAAATAAATAAATAAATATTTTTAAAAATTGATAATTGGATTTATTATGGTATGTCTTCAGAAACCTACTTCAACCTGTAAGTCTTACAATTTTTTTTTTTAGAATTAGTCAATATAATTAATATAAGAAGAGTCTCTCATTATTGAAGTAACATTTGGTTAATTCAAGCCTAACAGTTGAAAATTCCCTGAACAGTTAGTTCTGATCTCAATTAAGGTAATTTAATTCCATAAACATGTTAAACCTCATTTACCCATTTAATATATCTGACTCTCACAAGCACTTAGCATGCTTGACAGAGCAGACTTACAAGCCGAACAGTCCTCCTAAGCACACAAACAACCCCAAAATAATAGCAATCGAACATATACACCCAGTAAAGCAACCTCTCATAACATTTCAACATGATGTCCAATAGTAAATCAAATATACTGAAACCCTTCAACCTAATATCACAAGTCTGAAATCAATTACATGTTTCAAATTGAAATCATAACCTCTTTAAGTATTTCAGACTGATTAAATAAAAGACCACAATAGCCCAATCATATGAAAAAAATACTCTTGAACATATCTCATAAGAGGATTAAGAATATGAGTTTAATTTACTTTATTTTTATTCTTAATTATTTAAACTTTCCCTGGGTAACAAAGTCACCAACACAGTTAAGCCATTTTACTGTCCTTGGATTTCTCAAATTGCTATGTTGGAAGATCAAAATACAACTGTGGTGGTTTGAATATGAAATATTCCTCCCGTAGCCTCATGTGTTTGTGATTAAGCCTCACATTAAATCCCCAGCTGGTGGAGCCTTTGGGAGGTGGAGCCTTGCTGGAGGAGGAGTGTCACTCTGATCAGACCTCGAGGTTTATTAGCCCAGCCCGTTGGGTGTTCAGAGCTAGGTCACTCTTGCTGCTGCCTCCCAGCTGATGTGATGCCCAGCCTCTGCTCTGCCATGCTTTCCCTGCCGCTGTGAGACTTCTCCTTGAACCTGTAATTCTGAAATAAAAATAAACCCTCTCCTCCTGTGAGCTCCTCTGGTCAGGGCTCTGTCCCAGCAATGGGAAGGTAACTACAACAGCGACTGTCGTCACTCCTGGCCTCACTTGTGCTTTTCAAAGATGGTACCTGGTGCTGTGTGGAGGATTGGATTGTAGGAGAATGCCAGTCTGATAGTGACTCCCTGGTTCTATGTGACTAATACATCTGGCAGGACACTCTTTGATTCTCCTGGGGTACTTCTTATGAGCCCCCAAGACTCCATTCCTTTTTATATCCCTCTCTTCTCCTCTTCCCATGACTGAACACCTTTTAACCTCCTTTCCTTCTGGTCCTGGTCAGCTGATTCTCATTTCCAAGGGGTCATTGGACTTCGAATGCTCTCACGGGACATTGACCACCTAGGCAGACACCTGTTCCTCAGTGCTTGTCCCCTGCCCACCATCCTTGTCTGATGGGATGACGCCCTGAGGGGCTGGGTGAGATGCTGTGCTTAGGACTTCACTTCCAGATCACGGAGTGAGTGGGTCGTGCACTCCATACGTACCGATACAGTCTTACTGGTCGGCATAATATTGTACCTGGAGAGGGTTTCAGAAAAAAAGCCTGCCCATGTCTGGTGGAATGAAAGAACAAGTACCTAGACCTTTAACAGTTTTGATTTCAGATTTTGATGAAATACTTCATAGTGCATGGCCTTATGGGAAAATATGATACAAGTAGGTTGGCCAGTTTGAACCATGACCAAATTTAGGCCATTTGTTTTAGTTTAAGTAGAGGATAGAGAACGCAGCTCCAGTGGCTCACGTCATTGTGTAGTTGGACCAGTCGTGACTGCCCACTGCTATGGTGGAAAGGTCAGTTGACTCCCTACTGACCAGCCCAGGCGCAACCCTTGGAACTTGCCTTTTTCTGATGTGTGCTACTTCATTGGACTTAGAGTTGTGATCTCTATTGGACAATCGCTATAAAATACATAGAGAATCTGTCCCTATTTTATGAGTCTCTGTGGCACAATATACCATCCTAAGTAAGGGGACCACATATTCAAGTCACATTGGAGACCCATTGTGCAGTTGAAATTCCAGCACAAAGGATTTACCGACACTATCGGGACTGTTTCTTGACTGCGCTATTTAATACGAGAATAAGTTACTAGGAGCAACTGTGGATTATCTTGACAGACTCTAACTACAGTTCCATAGCCCCTCTTGTCCAGGATAGTGTGGGGTGGGTCCACCTAAAAGCAGGCAGGCTGGTCCTGCTCCCCTGAAGTTTGTGTGATTCATTATAACTCAGAAGGAAGTCCTGGCGTTTAAGCGATTTAGTGGGTTTTGTGCATTTAAATATGAGCCACACACCGTGGTACTTGGCTGCCTGCCTCTGCGTGAAGACCTTCATTAGTGAGATTTGTTTTCATTCGCTCTCAACCTTTCCCCTGGGTGGAAACGTGCGCGCTTGGCTTCCGCTCCCAAACTTAATATGTTAAGTAGCAGTAGAACAAAATAAGCTCCTTCTTTTTTCCTTTTTGATGAAGTGAATTATGCTTTTAAAGACAAGTGGGTACTTATTTCTCCCAACAGAATTTCTTCTGAAATTTCTGTATCATAAAAGTTTTGGGGAGGGGGCTGGAGAGATGGCTCAGCGGTTAAGGCACTTGTCTGCAAAGCTTAAGGACCTGGGTTTCGTTCCTCAGTACCCACGTGAAGCCAGATGCATGAGGTGGCCAAATGCCTGGAGTTCATTGCGATGCTAGAGGCCCTGGCGTGGCCTCTCTTCCTTTCCTACTGCTGCTTGTTCTCTCCCTTAAACGAACAAACAAGCAAATGTTAAAAACACTGGTTACATAGAACTGAAAAGATGTTGTGACTCTGTCTGATATTATTATTTTTTTCTTTTTGACCAGAATAGAATTGTCAAGATACCTAAATATATCATGCATTTTCTTTTTCTTAATTTGGAAATAGGTGCTATTTTCACCTTGTTTTCTGAACTTAAAGTATCCTCAGAGTTCAGAGCAATTCTGTTCTGTTTTCTGAGACAGGTTTTGTCTTATAGCTCAGGTTGGCCTAGAACTCATGATGCCGCCTAGGCTGGCCGTGAACTTCCATATCATCTTGCTTCAGCCTCCTGAGTGCTGGGCTTCCTGGCATGCTCCACCATGCCTGGCTTGAAGAGTGCTTATTTTGTGTGTGTGGTGTGTGCACGTGTTTGTGTGTAGATGCACGTGCCCAGTGAGCGTGTGTGCAGAGTCCACAGCAGGACACTGGGTGTCTTCCTTGTCACTCTTCTTCCTTAGTTCCCTGATTCGGCCTCTCACTGAACCTAGAGCCCCCCTCATTTCAGTGACACGGGCTGACCAGGAGTCCCAGTACTCCTGCTGCCTCCATGCCCCTCAGCCTAGCAGTCCTGCCCAGCTTTGCACGTGGGTGCTGGGCATTGAGCAGGCTTGCACAGCCAGCACTCTTAGCCGCTTCACCATCCTTCAGTCCCATATAGTGACTTTGAGTGCAGTGTGGAGATGTTCACATGCCCTGCGACAGGCCCGCTTTAAACCACCTGGATATGTAAACGGCATAGCCTCCGTGTCAGCTGTCCTGAATTCTTCTGTGTAGGAAAACAGGTTATATCACCATACAGGCCTTTAAAATAAAAGTCAAGGGACTGGAGAGATGGCTTAGTGGTTAAGGCACTTGCCCTGCGAAGCCTAAGGACCTGTGTTCCACTCTCCAGATCCCACATAAGCCAGATGCACGTGGTGGCGCATGCATCTGGAGTTTGTTTGCAGTGGCTGGAGGCCCTGGTGTGCCCATTCTCTCTCTCTCTATCATAATTAAATAAATAAACGAATAAATGAAAAAAAAATAACACAAAAGCCAGCATCCTAAGCCAGGTGAGAGGCAGGCAGTTTCACGTGTGTGTGTGTGTGTGTGTGTGTGTGTGTGTGTGTGTGTGTTCCAGCTCAGGGCTTAACTGTTTAGGATCTAAATTTAACTGGTGTAGCACACATAAAGTACAGAAGTTACAGTTATTAAGAAGGCCGTAACTTCTCAGTTTCCTGCATGTTTAAACTTGAAATGTCAGCGCTGCGCTAATGGACTTCTGTGTCTTATGTGCACAAGCACAAGCCTGCGAGACACACGAGCAAAGTGCCCGAGTGGAAACAGGCGGACTCCAAGAATGCTCCAAAAATGCGACTTTAGGGTTTAAGTTTCTTGTGGAGATGCATTTTCTGGTTTTGGCCCCACCTGGCTTGAGTGACTGGTCTGCGGGATGAGAGCAGAGCCTTCGTATTACCAGAGCCTCCCACAGCACCGGTTATCTGAACTTCGCAGACTGCCCAAGACCTACATTCAGAAGCAAATATTGCTGTATATTATCACTTTCCCCTCACATTCCTTTATTATCTTGGAGATGAAAATGAAAATATGTTGGCTACAAGGCAAAATGACCTTGAAAACCTTAAACTTTAAATTTTAGGGGGAAATAGTGACATTTGCTTTGCTTGCATAGGCTCACCAAAATGCCAGAAAAACAACCCTATAACTGTGTTCACACTGCTCACTAAAATTCATGATGAAATCAATTCCACTCTGGTTATGGAGATTTCATTGTTTGGTCTTGCTAGCTGTGCTGAAATTTTTTTTTTTTTTTTTTTTTTTTTTACATTTCTTCATTTATTTGGAAGGGAAGAATGAAAGAGAGAGAGAGAGAGAGAGATTGAGAATGGGAGTGCTGGGGCCTCTAGCCGCTGCAAACGAACTCCAGATGCATGCAGCACTTTGTGCATCTGGCTTTGCGTGGGCACTTGGGAAGCGAGTTCAGGTCATTAGGCTTTGCAGGCAAACACCTTAACCACTGAGCCATCTCTCCAGCCCTAGGCTGTTGTTTTGAATGATGAACAGAGGGCCATTTGGCTCTGAGCTCCCCAAGAGCAGAGCCAGTGACTGACACTTTAGACTCTCCCTCCCTTCCTCACTCTTCCTTCATTTCATGGCTTTGATTGAATGTCTATGGCAATCTAGTTAGCCCTGCCCTCGGCACAGGAAATACTGAATTAACTAAGATTAAAGTTTCGTCTGAGGGAAACACAGCCTTCTGCATCAGACAGATGAGCGAGTCGGTCACGATTTAGTGGCAGATGTGATGAGAGGAGGAACGACCTGTTGCTTCTTAACGTGACTATGGGGCATGAAAGTGACAAGGGACATTCTCAAAAAGAGCTTTGCAGAGAGGCAGCAGAACTGGATCCAAGACTTGCGGATGTAGGAGTTACTCAAGCAAATTAATATGGAGGAAAAAGAAATGTAGTTGGGCCCAAGGGCAGGGAGGTAGAGTTTGTGGAGGCAGGATGACGTGGCCTTCCCTGCAGAGAGAACGACTTCCATTCAAGGGTAGGTGAATATGTGGGAGTCCTATAAGCGCCGAATGTTAGAGAAGCTATCAGACGGAGACAATGGGACATGATATCTAAGAACACTCCAGGGTGTCAGGCGTGGTGGCGCACACCTTTAATTCCAGGAGGCTGAGGTAGGAGGACCGCCATAAGTTCGAGGCCAGCCTGAGCTACAGGGTGAGTTCTAGGTCAGCCTGGACTAGAGGAAGACCCTGCCTCAAAACAACCACCACAGGATGTTCCAGGTCATGAAAGTCCTCAAGTGGCCTGCAGAGAAATTTGTATCTCGTCCTCAAAGCAGTCAGAAGTTGCCAAATTGTTTACATCAGAGCAGTGACGGACTTGTGTTTGCGTAGAAACATTGCTCTCTTGGCAGTGTGGATAGAGGATGAAGTTGAAGGGCACGAGACTGGTGAGGGTGATGTTACAACGATTCAGGCTTCTCAGAGGCAGTGTAGTGTCCAGGTAGACCGTGCAAATGAATGAAGTGGTCCCATGGTCAGAAAGTAGAGAACTTGGACAGAACCTAAACTGTGTAAATACAAGGAACAGCCACCTCTTGTCTCCAGCCATTTGGAAAAAGCAAAAACACCTCATCACACACACACACACACACACACACACACACACACACACACACACAGTTACAATTCATTCTTTAGTTTTGGCTCTCAGATAAGTGTCAGATGCTTTTAAAAACATAAGTGGATCAACAGTATTGTGACCAAACAAAATAAATCTTTGAGCCAGAAACAACCTAAGCCCACATATCACTGAAGTGTATTCTTTTGAGCATTAATCTCTGAAAAATGAGTTCTGCAGTCAAATAAATTAGAAGTAATTGGAACCTGACAAAATGATTTTAAAATTCACAAAGACAAGAAAATGTACAAGAATATCCAAGACAATTTTATAGAAAAAAGATGGATAGACTTACCCTATGAGACATTAAAGTAAATCATAGATCTCTGATAACATACAGTGTGATATTGACTGAGGAATGGACAAGCAAATTAGTGTGATGGAATAGATAACTCAGAATTAGATTCATGTATACATGAAAATTTAAGTATTTGACGGGTTAGGCAATGATGGTACACTTAATTGGCACTGGGGAAAATGAGCTGTCAGATGAGCAAAAACAGTTAGATTCTAACTCACATCATTACTCAAAAACAAATGGAGATTAAGTAATGTATGGCAAAAAATAAAAGTAAAACAATAGAGCGAAAGGATGAAAATACATTTATGGTATTGGAGATTAGAAAGCTCTCTTAAATGAGACATAAAATTCAAGAACATAAAAGAAAAAAATTGATCTGATCAAAATAAATTTGGGACAGAAAAGAATCTACCATAAATATCATTAAAAGGTAAGCTGCTACCTGGAGGAAATAGAAAACATATGTTAATCTTCATAACATAGAAATAACCTCACAGTTAATGAGAAAGAGACAAAGACTCCATTACAAGAGTTCCTTGCAAAGAAATACGAGTGGTCTTAGTAGTCACATATGGAAGTATATGTAATATGAACTGAAATATGAAAATAAGCATACTCATGTTGCAGTCAGATAAATGGAGCGTTAGAATATGGAATAGCCCTTCTCTTGAAACTGGCGGTATAAGGCCTTGCTAACACCAAGAGTAAAGAAGGAGGGTGCCAAGGACAGGAGGTCTTCTGCTTATGGACCGTTAGTGACCTTCTCACTGCGGGGATAAAGCCCCTGACCAAAAGCAAGTGACAGGGAGGGAAGGGCTGGCTTTGGCCCCAGCCTCGAGGGGACGCTCCATGGCGACAGCAGAAGAGGCGTGAGCAGAGGCTGGACGTCACCTCTGCCACAGCAGGTGGACAGCAGCAGCAGGAGACTGAGCCAAATTCTAGCAAGGGAGAGCTGCCTGTGACACTCCCAAGCCTACCTCCCAGGAACACGCCTCTTTCAATCAGCCTCCACCTCCCAACTTGCCTTCAGCTGGACACCAAGCATTCCGAGCACGTGAGCTCAAAAGCATCCCTTTAGGGAAGTGATGAGGACTGTCGTCCTTTGAGCACTATTTGCAGCAGCAAGACACTGGGAAGTGGGCACCAGTGAGCAAGCTGTGTGTCAGTCCATGGACACTGTGCTGCAGACTGACAGCATAAAAGAATGATTGGCTCTTCTGCTGTGAGAAGACATTGTTGCATGGATAGAACAAATCAAGCTGAGCTTGGTGGCGCACGCCTTTCATCCCAGCGCTTGGGAGGCAGAGGTAGGAGGATCGCCAAGAGTTCGAGACCAGCCTGAGACTGCATAGTGAGTTCCAGGTCAGCCTGGGCTAGAGCCAGACCCTACTTCGAAAAAAAATAAAATCACACCATATAGTGAGCACTAAAGCAGTGGCTTTAGAGGAGGAAAGGACATGGGGCACTGCTGTGTGTAAGGAAAAGGAAAGGTCTAGAAGTGCGCATACAAAAAGGATACGCGTGATTATGGTGGAGGTCTGAAGGAAGTTGCGGGGAGTATAATCTAGAACTCACTCAGAAGAGATGAGCTCTGGGGAACTGGCTAAGCGCATTTGCCACACAAGCACGAAGGCCTGACGGAGCCTCTCCATTTGAGTTCCATTCCCCAGAACCCACATAAACACCTGGTCGTGGCCACACACACCTACAGCCCCAGGACTGTCACACACTGTCCTGTGGGGAGTGGAGACTGGAACATTTCTGGAGCTCACTGGTCAGCCGGTCTGACTGAAAACAGTGAGAGACTGGCTTTCAACGAAACGTGCCGATAGAGGAGGCCACCTGATGTTCTGTGGCATCCAGACTCCTGCACACATGCATTCACCACACACATCACACCACCCGTAGCACATACACACACATCACACCACATGCACCACACTACACATAACACACACACACATCACACCACCGAGACATACACACATCACAGCACATACACCACACACATAACACACACATCACACCACACGTAACACACACACATCACCACATACCCACACTACACATAACACACACACACATCACACCACGTAACACACACACATCACACATACACCACACTACACATAACACACACACACATCACACCACAGTAACACACACACATCACACCACATACACCACACTACACATAACACACACACACATCACACCACACGTAACACACACACACATCACACCACATACACCACACTACACATAACACACACACATCACACCACACGTAACACACACACATCACACCACATACACCACACTACACATAACACACACACACATCACACCACACGTAACACACCACACATCACACCACATACACCACACTACACATAACACACACACACACACATCACACCACATACACCACACTACACATAACACACACACACACACATCACACCACACGTAACACACACACATCACACCACACTACATGTAACACATACACATCACACCACACTTAACATACACATACACACATCACACCACACCACATGTAACACACACATCACACCACACCACACGTAACACACACCCCTTGGATACAGGAAGAGAATCAATCTCATAACTAGAGATGAGGAGGGAGAAATTAGACTAATGGAGATAAACTTCTTGTGTGGGAATAGAGGTTGAGACAGGAGAGAGGGGGGTGAAGAATTTCCTGGATGATGACCTCTGCTTCTGCCTTGCCCCCTGCCGCTGCCATGCCCTGTCCTCCTACTGAAGCTGTCACTAAATTAAAGCATGACTTCTCTACCTGTTCAATGCCAGCACACTGAATGTGATTCAGTTCTCGTGACTAAGGCGTTTTCCTCATCCCTACCAGCTTCTCATGGCCACTCCATACCCACAAGTCCTGCAAAGCTGGTTTGAAAACAGCATCATTATAAGAATGGGCACTACCAAACAGTCAGTTTCTCTTGTTTCAAAGGACCCTGGTTGGGCTGTAGAGATGGCTCAGCAGTTAAGGTGCTTGTCTGCATTGGCTAACGACTCACGTAAAGTCAGATGCACCAAGTGGCACATGCATCTGGAGTTTGTTTACAGTGGCTAGAGGCCCTGGTGCACCCATTCTCATTCTCTCTCTCTCTCCCCCCTTCTCTCTCTCCTTACAAATAAATAAAATATAAAAAGACCCCAGTGGCTGTCCAAATGGATGGCCTTAGTTCTGGTGTATTCCAACCTATGTCCAAGAGTTCTGTTGACTATACAGTCAGAGAGCCATATTCCTGCTCTGCCAGTCTTGGAAGCCACCTCTATGGACGTCCCATGGAATTTATTTTCCTTCCTTCCTTCCCTTCCTTCTCTTCCTTCCTCCCTCCTTTCCTTCCTTCCTCCTTCCTTCCTTCCTTCCTTCCTTCCTTCCTTCCTTCCTTCCTTCCTTCCTTCCTTCCTCCCTTCCTTCCTCTTTCTTTCATCAGCCGCACAGAGCCTCTGTTGTTCTCTAATAGTCAGCTGTGACTTGAAGGCACAGTGGTGGGAGGGCTGTTCTGCCCTTCCCTCCTCTTCAGATTCTAGGAATCTTCCAGCAGCCGACCTTGCCTTTTATGTAAAATACGTTTAGCCACTCATTACAAATTGCAATCCCTTTGTGGTCTGTGGGTTCCAGACAGGGTTGCAGAGTTTTTAGATGTCAGGCATCAAAGGAAATCGAGGCAAACACGCTGCGTTCTTTTGTTCGCTGCTCTAAATCTTGGGACTCTGGGAGAGGCTGCCCCCTTCATCCTTTCAGGGGGGAGCTCCTGAAGAGATTAGTCATCATGTCTGTTTCTATTGTTAATCCCGTTACTAATGTGCTCTTGATGACAATGTACTCTTTGCTTCTCTCTGAATGGGTGACATAGGTTTTGCTTTGGAGGTGGGCTTGCTGACCTATCTTCAGCTAGCCTAGTTAGCAGTGAGTGTTAAAAAAAAACAAACAAAACAAAACTGGGTAGAATGTGGTCACGTATCCGCGCAAATCACATCCCTCAGAGTAGGAGGCTGGGTGTGCACTGCACTAGTGTGTGGGATGCTCACTGCCTGCTGTTGGCAGCAAAGACGAGAACCATTGGGATGTGTGATTTGTGTGGGTGTGTATAGTGTGCAAATGTGTTTGTGTGCACACTTGTGTGTACATGGTTGCACATGTGCATGTGTGTGAGGGCCAGAGGACAGCCTGAGGTGTCGCTTGTCAGGTACACCATCCAACTCTTTGAGAACAGGATCTCTGATTAGCCTGGAGCCTCACCGGGTGGATGAGAGTGGCTGACCACTGAGCCTCCGGGAGCCTCCCGTCTCCACCTCCCATCACTGGGATTACACACATGCCACCACACCTGGATTTACGTAGGTGCTCGGGATGGAACTCGGTCCTCAGGCTTGTGAGGCAAACCCACTATCAATTGCTCCATCTCCCTGGCTCGGGATGCTTGATTTCTTAGTATATTACTTGCTCCATTACGTTGATCATCATCTGTTTATTCCAATTAGTCCTCACATCTTTCAAATGAAGCAATGAACTCAATCTTTAAGACTTTCATGTGATTTTTCTCTGAATATCTGGGCAAAGCACCTTTGGGATGCCTGCTGAACTGAGGAGTTTCCAGTGAACATACTTTATATTACTTATTTTTAAAGATGGCAGGTTCATTTCAGAACTTAGCTAGATAGTAGAAAGTCTATTATAGTTGTAATAAGATAGACCTGACTTCAGGCTTGATTTCACATTGGCTGTGGGTGACCTTGATGTACCTAACTTCCCTAAGGCTAGGCTTTATTCTACAAAGGAGGGATAATAGAAGTTTCACAGTGGCTTTCCTAGAGAATGAGAAAGGAAGAGAAAAAGTAATGAATTTAGTTTTGATCAAAATTCATTTGAAGGCTGGAGAGGTGGCTCTGTGGATAAGGCACTTGCCTAGAAAGCTTAATGATCTGGGTTTGATTCCCCAGTATCCACATAAAGCCAGATGCAAAAGGTGATGCGTGTGTCTGGAGTTCATTTGTAGTAGTTAGAGACCCAGGTATGCCTATTCTCTCTCTCTCTCTCTCTCTCTCTCTCTGCTTGCAAATAAATAAAAATATTTTTTAAAAACATTTGAGGGGCTGGAGAGATGGCTTAGCGGTTAGGTGCTTGCCTGTGAAGCCTAAGGACCACGGTTCGAGGCTCAATTCCCCAGGACCCACTTAAGCCAGATGCACAAGGTGGCGCATGCATCTGGAGTTCGTTTGCAGTGGCTGGAGGCCCTGGCGCACCCATTCTCTATCTGTCTGCCTCTTTCTCTCTCTGTCTGTTGCTCTCAAATAAATAAAAAAAAATTAAAAAATCAAACATTTGAAATGCTGCAGAAAATTATACATAATGTATATAAATATGTATTATACATAAATATAAGGATGGAGAGAGATTTGGCTTCCAAGATCAGGTGTGATTAGGCATGTTCAGGGTGGTATGGTCATAGACAAGAGAGATCTTTATAAATAATTTTGATTGGCTGTTTTTTAAGACTATATGGGATTTTTATTAAATTTATTGAGATCATATTGTTGATACTATTTGGCAAGATGATATCTCACCTGCACTGTCTGTAAACTAAGGATAAGATACATCCATCCCCAAGTACTGTGCGCTCTGCTCCTCTTCTCCTCAGTGCCCTTTTGTCATGTGTTTCTGTGTGACACCGCACCTCTGCTCAAACCCACCCTCCCTGCCTATGGCCTGTGGGATGCACTCACCTTGCCAGGAATCTGGGCAGTGGGAAAGACAGGCGCGGAAGTAAGGGACACGGAAGCCACACTGTGGGGGTTATTGGTCCAGCCCATCCATTGTGCTCCTCCCCGCTCCTTCCTTGGTACAGGACTCCAACCAGGTCAGGCCTTTCTGCTTCCAGCCCTCAGCTCCTACGTATCTTTGCATCTGTTTATATCTGTGTTGGAACTAAAAGCCACAGTGAGGAGCGGTGGCCAAGTTCATCAGATGGACTTTTATCCGCCCTTCTATCGCAAAGGGCAGCTGCTCCCCTTGGTTCTGATCCATTGACATCAAAGCATGTTTGGATTTCCCCAGGAATGTGCACAGCGTCTTCCATTTCACAGAAGATTGAAATCAAGTCAGAAGTCCTCATGTAGCCAATAATCTCGAGACTGGAAGTAGACAGGGAAGGGTTTGTCACCCCAATATAAACTGGAGCTCTGTGTGGTCCAGTCTGTGTACAGTGTCACTTCTGGAGAGACACAGGAGTCACGTGGTATCCGGCTTTAAGGGAATGGCGGAGGGGGAGAGAATGCACTTTTCATGGGCCATGAACACTTGGAGTGTCCTTTCTGCATTGCCGGCCCTCCTGCCCTGCCCTGCCAACCTGCAGTTCTGAAGTCTGAAGACAAGTGCTCCCATAATGTGGCTCCTGTGTCCCTCCCTTTCTGCATGTCTCCCCCCTTGCCAGCGTGAGTTCTTGGATTTGTGTTTATACAAATAAATGGCTGGAGGACCCAGTCATATTCACACTTGCATGGAAATAGGAGAGAGGGGCTGGGGAGATGGCTCTGTGGTTAAAGGAACTTGCTTGCAAAGCCTGACAGCCTGGGTTTGAATCCCCGGTATCCACAGAAAGCCAGGCACATAAAGTGGTGCATGCATATGGAGTTCATTTAGAAAGGAAAGAGGTACAGGTATGCCTATTCTCACTCTCCCTCTCTCTCTCTCCCCCTCTCTCTCTCCCCCTCTTTCAGTCTCTTTCTTTCTCTGCTTGCTAATAAAAATATTTTTAAAAAAGAAAAGGAGAGAAGCAGTTGTTTTGTGTGTGTGTGCACAATTTTCTCACTTGTCCTTTTTCATGAGAAATCTTTCTCCAGGCTTATTTGTTTATTTGTTTAACCTTTATATCGACAGTTTTCAGATAGGTACATATGTATTTTGATCATAATCTCTCATTACCTTCTTTTGTCTCTCCCATTCATCCCCTTTCCTCTGAACCCCTTCTTGCTTCCCACAAGTCCCTTTTCTATGTTTGTTGTTCGTTTGTTTGTTTGTTTGTCCTCTGTCATCTATGACAGAATTTTGATGGGCCCAATATTGTGCAGGCCCTGTGCAGGCAACAGTAGTCACTTTGAGGTCAGGAATGCAGCAGCCACTTGGTCTCCAGACAAACTTCTAAATAAGCCATCTGGGGCTCTTTTGTTATAGATTAATGTGCAAATTATAAAATTTTGTAGGTGAATGGATGCACTGGCTTAAGTTTTCAAAAGCCTTTCTTATCTTGCTAATTATTTTGTTTGATCTTGTGTGGCAAGTTTCTTGAGGAAAAAAACTCATTTTACCCCTGTCAACTCACATATCACATAGTGCTCTGTTCCACAGTATAATGGTTGCTTGAGAAACATGATTGTTCCGTTTATCCATGCAGCTGTCAGTGTGACCAATTTTAGGAAAGAAAGTATGGGCTGCTTTCTTTTGTGTCCCTGCAAGGGGAACTCAGAATGACCACTTGGGATTTCACACGGCATTTCCATCAACAGTTGAGTTCATAACTTTGAATATATTTTATTATTTATTAATTTATTTATTTATATGAGAGAGAAAGGGAGAAAGAGAGAGAGGGAGAGAGAGAGAGAGAATGGGCATGCCAGGGCCTCCAGCCACTGCAAATGAACTCCAGATGGCATGCGCCCCCTTGTGCATCTGGCTTACATGGGTCCTGGGGAATCGAACCTCGGTATTTTGGCTTTGCAAGCAAACACCTTAACTGCTAAGCCATCCCTCCAGCCCCGAGTTCGCAACGTTGTTCCCTCATTTGAATTGCCTCCTTTGGTGGTCATCTGAAAATGATTATGCATTTAATCAGCTAAGTGTTTACTCCCAGGGGTCACAGCAAAAATATGTGTTGCAATGCTGAGTGCATTTTTCATAATGTAAATAAGATAACAATGTAGGCTCCTCTTCTTAATCCTGTGCGCTGCTCTTTAAACTGAGGCATCTTTCAGAGCTGGACCGTGTTCAGAATGGGTGCTTTTCTTCTGTTGAACTTGGATGCATTTCTCTTGTATTTCCCAAGTTAAGAAGCTCATTATTATTAATTCCATAACAAAATGGTTTCTTTAGGAGCTGGGGGAACAAATAGCCATTTCAAGAGAGAACTCCACACTGAATTTGGCTCATGAACTTATGGCTGCAGAGCCTTTGGGTGTGCTGATGATCTGGAAGGTTCTCTGTGAGACTGAGACGTTGCTGGGATTGTGCCTCCCATGATACGCTGGCTCCTTGCAGAGTTAGGTTTGAAGACTGACTAAAGCCCTGGGGGATGCGAGCTGGGGAGAGGCTCCCTGGATCCGTGGCTCCCTGTTCTCGGCCTGTGTAGCTAAGGAGAATGTGCAGATCACTCAAGGCCGGTGGCTGCCGATCCTGTTTTGTGAGACATCCAAGAGTGGGAACCCTGGCTGCCAAAGTAACTGTTGTAGAAAGACGCTCGCGACCGTCTTGTTTCCTGTCACATTTGAAAACGTGTCAACTGTGAGCAGTGCTGGCAAGATCTCTATCCTGTTTCTTGGGCAGTTGGTGGTTAGAGGGGAGTTGTTTGTGATATTCCAAAACCTGGAAGGTGCTTACGTTGAGCTTGGTTTGTGTTGAATTTCGGTAAAAATCAGACGGCTTCCTTCTTAGTCTTTATCTTAAGTTACCACACTTTATAAAACTCAACATCTCACTGGGGCGGGCAACTAATATGGGACAAAAAGAGCCTGGGCCAGTGGTGGGATTTGCATGTAAATTGGAGAGCATAGGTCTGGGGGCTGAGATCACTGAACCGGATTAAGCAGAGGTGGTGTCCAAACAAACTGCTCTACTGACCACACAGGGCTTTGTGTGTCTGGCACTTACGAAGGGCTTTGAATTCCATCCTACCTGTATGTGGGGGCACTTGATCCGTGTTTGCAATTTTATATTTCTCACAAAAACAGTTTCGAATATATACATTAATTATTTATAATCCGGACAGTCTTGGCTTGCATGTTCCTTTCCAATAAATAGCTCAGGACCTGACTTTAGCTCACTCTGTTCTTTGTAACAGAATTAACAGCATGCCATACAGTGATGCTGCAGGTGATCTAAGAACGATCCTGCCACAGCATGCCTTTAGAAAGGACAGGGCCTGGGCCAGAAGGACTGAGCTTTCAGCAGACCTCTGGGGACACGGTTCACGGTGGGCAATGTGGGTGACTGGGCACTGCTCAGCCCGAAAGAACCCGTTATCCTCGTAGCCTGTATTGTGATGGACAGTCTGTTACTGAGCGTTGACGCAGCTGCGCTTGCAGGTCTAGGCAGGTAGCGTCCGTTTGGGAAGCAGTCGAGTCTAAGACATTAGGGAGTGTTGGAGAAGTAGAGAACACATGTCCCGTGTAAAGGCATTCCGTTTTAGCGAAGGCAAAGCATTCCTGTAGAAAGATATTCTAGAATCTTGAGTTCTCTGGTCTATATCAAGGACCAAACATGTCTTCCAGCACATGCTAGAAACCATGTTCGTTGCTAGTATTGAGGTTACACACCATAAATTCTAACTCAAGGAAAAGAGAGGGTTTCTTGGCTTACGTAATTGGATTAGCTCAAACCACTGAATGGAGCGCTATAAAACAGCAAGGTTAAGCCAGACACAGTGGTACCTATACATTTAAAATTGGGAGATTTCATTTCTATTCTCTTTGGATTAGTTGTATTTACAACTTTTTCCTCAGCATATGCCTGCTAGCTTAAAAAGTTCTCCCAGACTTGAGAGGCAGAGGTAGCAGGATAGCCGTGAGTTTGAGGCTAGCATCGGACTATAGAGTGAATTTCAGGTCAGCCTGAGCTAGAGTGAGACCCTACGTTGAAAAACAAAAACAAAACAAACAAACAAAAAAATATCCTGTCAGTGTGAATTGGTTTGTTTTCTAAGTGAACTAATTTATCTCGTTGAGCAGCTTGTGAAATGAGGGCATGGAATCTGGGGAGATGGTTCAGTCGATGAAGCTCTGTCCTCTGAAGCTGGAGTACACAACTTCCATCCCCAGTGGCTTTGGGCCACGGCAAGAGAGTGATGATCTGACAGGCGGTTTGGACCGTGCCAGGAAGGTGATACTGGGGAGGAGTGGTCTCAGTCAGTCCAGGAATGTGACAGCTGGATGGTGTGGTTGGTCACTTTGGGCTATAATATGGCAGTCAGAGTTCAAAGATGGAGTCATTCTGCTTCCAACAAATATGATTAAACGGGTTTTTTAAAAAATTTTGTGAGGCAAACTAAACAGTCTGACATTTTTATATGTGAGAGAGCAAGAAAGGAAGACAGAGATAACTGCTGTGCCAGGGCCTCCAGCCACTGCAATCAAACTTCAGATGCATGTGACACCTTGTATGCATGTGCAATCTTGAGTGCTTGTGTCACTTTGTGCATCTGGCTTACGTGGGACCTGGAGAGTCAAACATGGGTTTTGGGGCTTCACAAGCAAGCACCTTAACTACTAAGCCATCTTTCCAGCCCTAATTTTTAAAAAAAATTTTTTAAAAAAAATTTTAAATCACTGCAAATGAACTCCAGATGCATGTGCCACCTTGTTCACCTGGCTTACATGGGTCCTGGAGAATCGAACCTTGGTCCTTTGGCTTTGCAGGCAAGCACCTTAACTGCTAAGTCATCTCTCCAGCTCCTGTTTTTTTTTTTTTTTTTTGAGTCATAATTTTTCTGTGACTAAGTTGGTAGAGGGAACTGTCAAACTAAGGCTGACTTTTAAATCTTAGTGTGGTGGTGTTGTCTTATAGTTACAGCACTGGGGAAATGGGGGCAAGAGGATCAAGAGTTCAAGTCCAGCCTTGGCTACATAGTATGTATAACTTGGGCTACATGAGATATCCTTCTCTCAACAAACAAATACAACAAAACAATAGGAAATAAAAGAGGCTAACCTTTGAAAGATACCATCTCACCTGCCCCTCTCCCCTCAGAGAGGCCCTGCTGGTTCTCTGATTTTAGCCTGATCTTGAAGCAAACAGCTACTTAAGTGTACTTTGTCAATTTCAGGGAAATTGTCATGATGGGTAAAAAATACTTAGAGGGCCTATAATGACACCAATTATAGAAACCCATAATCCTAGTAGTTTTTGTTCCAATTACGCTTTCTCTTCATACGTAAGGGACTATAATTGTTTTTATTTCTTGGTTTAGTGAACTGAATTATCATTATAATAATATTTATTGGTTACTATGACTTAGACATCTTATGGTGAGATGCTAAAACCTTTTCCTTTGAGGTAGACAAAATGAAATCTCATTTTATGCAGTACTTCTAGATGGTCTGCTTGGGATATAGTCAGCCAAAAAAAAAAAATGATAAAAATGAAAGACTAAAATAAAAAGTGTTTTTTTTTTTTTTCTAGCATAGACCTATGGTATGTATTCAGTGATAATCAGTTGGTAATTTCCCAGGGCAGAAGCTTGATTGTTGTTTTATTCAGGCAAATATTAAAAGATAAGAGATGGGCTGGAATGATGGCTTAGTGGTTAAGGCGCTTGTCTGAAAAGCCTAAGGATCCTAGTTCAATTCCCTAGTACCCATGTAAGGCCAGATGCAGTAAACGGCGCATGTGTCTGGAGTTCACTTGCAGTGGCTACAGGCCCTGGTGCACCAGTGCTCACTCCCTCTATGATATGTTGCTCTCACTCTCTCTCTTAAATAAATAAAGTAAGTTTTTTATAAAAGATAAAAGACAAAAAAAATTTACCTTCACTTTGTCATTTAAACTCCAAGCGAAAAATGCATTGTTCTAAGAAAGAAACGATTTCTGTGCTAGAGATTCCATCTGATCATCAAACTCTTGAGTTTATGGGATGATTTATTTACATGTGTCCGGCTGTGATGGATAAAGCAGCTGCCTGCTTGTTGATTTTAGGATGCTCAGGAATATTTCTCACTAAACACGAACACCCCATTCCGTTCGCTGCTGAAGCTCCTCATTTGCCTTGCATCAGTGCCGTTACTGTTCCCCCTTCCTCCCTAGTGAGCGTTTACCAAAAGGCGCACAAGGCATCTCCTCACCAACCATTTAGTATCAAGTCTCTTTTATCACTGTGTTGTTACAGCAGCTTTGTGGAGATATTCACACACCAAACCCTCTGCCATTTAAAGTATATCGTTTGGTAGTTCTTAGCATAAATGTGCAGCCATTCATCACCACTAGTTAATTTTAGAGCATTTTTATGGCCCCAGAAGATCCCTTAATGTGTGCATTAGCAGCTGCTCTCATTTCCCCTTACCCCAGCTGCCATTAGCCACTAAGCTACTGTCTGTCTGGATAGAATTGGCTTTTTCTTGACATTTTAAAAAGTATATGTGTGTATGTGTGTGTGTGTGTGTATGTATGTATGTATGTATTTATGAGAGACAGAGAGAGAATGGGTATGCCAGGGCCTCCAGCTGCAGCAAATGAACTCCAGTTGCATGCGCCACTTTCTGCATCTGGCTTTATGTGGGTTCTAGGGACTCAAACCTAGGCCATCAGGCATTGCAAAAAAAAAAGTGGGGTCTTTAATCATTAAGCTACCTCTTCATTCTGTATAGACTCGCGCATATGTGGCCTAGTGTGACTTTTCTTTCATCTAACATGAGGCTCTCAAGTCTTATCCAGGTTGTAGCATCAGCGCCATATTCCTTTACATTGCCAAGTTATGTATATGGAACGGATTTGGATAGTTTGTTTACTCATTCATCAGAATTACAAACACAAGCATCTGAACCCCAAGCCTCATGCACGGTAACCATATGCTCTACACTGCCCTACACCCCAGCCCCAACTATGACCGTATTAACAATACTACATCTTCTAAACTTGCTGAACTTATTACTTCTAATAGTTTAATAGGCTTCTTCAGGCACACAAAAACATACACACATACATACATTTAGGTCATCTGAAAATCAATAGTTATGTTGATTTTTTAATGCCAAAGTTATCTTCAGTAATGAATGAAGAATCAAGCCATTCTCAGAAGAACAAAAACTGAAAAGAAAAATTATCACCAGCACACTAATGAATGAATTTAGGCAAGAAAATGCATTAAATAAATTAAAGCATAGCTAGTTCGGAAAGGTTGACTGGACTGTGCACAGGATGGGATCATAACATAGGGGAGTTGTAAGAAGTCTGTGTTCTAGCCGGGTGTGGTGGCACACGCCTTTAGTCCCAGCACTGGGCATGCAGAGGTAGGATTGCCATGAGTTCGAGGCCACCCTGAGACTACATAGTGAATTCCAGGTCAACCTGAGCTAGAGTGAGACCCTACCTTGAAAACCAAACCAAACCAAAACAAAACAAAGCAAAAGGAGTCTATGTTCTAGAAGGAAGCTCCAAGTCAGCTTCTCCTGCTATGCCCTCCCTCAAAAGTCAGGTCACTTCTGACACCAGATGGCCGTGGGGACCACCTGGGTGCCCTCTCATCCTGCTCATTTCCATTTACCCTTCCATTCTTTGTGCACAGACAATACTTTCTTATTCCTTTGTGTGCCTTGCAAATTTTTGTTGGAAAACTATGCATTTTAGGGACTATCTCATGATGACCCTCGAAATCAGATTCCCAGCCACCCCCCAGGGCTCTGGGTAGTCATTGGTGATGGTTGCTTCTTGGCTTCCTTGTTTAGGGACAGTTCTTAACCAGTTCTTTGCAGCCTGCATTTGAATGGGTCAGACCTTTTCTATGCCCCCTGTAGGTGTCTCATTTCACAGATTTTTCTTCGAAGTCCTCGGTGGCCTTCTTGTTAGCCGTTCATCTTTGTACAGCCTCTGCTCAGTTTTGCCGGGTCAGCTTCATGCTTGGCTATTTCCTGGAACGCCTTGAACCTAGCAATCTTTTAGCTCACTCACCCCTTCAGTCTCTGGAAGTTTGCGTCTCTGCCTCGCTCCTCACTTCCTTCTCATGCAGAAGGTCAAAGTTTGAAGACTCACAGAGGAGATGAAATGATTTTCTTGAGTCTTTTCCGGACATACCCACGGGCCTGGACATGTGTGTTGCCATTATTTTTCATTGCTGGAGCAAACACCCAAACAGAGTCTGCTTATGGGAGGAAGGGGTTTATTTCAGGCTTCTGGAATCCAGGGGAGGCTGCATCATGGTGGAAAAAGCTGGTGTTCTTCCGTAGATCCATAGCAGAGACACCACCGACAGCCAGCAAGCACGAGCAGCCAAAGCACCACACTTACTGCAGGACTAATGGGATTGACCCCCAATGACACCTCCCCCAGCAGGCTGCTGGAGACTTATGTTGCAAGATTAATAAAAAATACCTCAAAGCCAGGCGTGGTGGCGCACGCCTTTAATCCCAGCACTCGGGAGGCAGAGGTAGGAGGATCACTGTGAGTTCAAGGCCACCCTGAGACTCCATAGTGAATTCCAGGTCAGCCTGGGCTAGAGTGAGACCCTACCTCGAAAAACCAAAACCAAAAACAAAGCAAAAAAAAAAAATACCTCATACCTCAGGCTATAGGAGACATACGTTCACATTCAAACCATCACGACATGTGTAGCCTTCTAGAAATGCCATAGTTTGTCAAAGTGTCTCACTTTCATAGTCCATGGATTTTTTTTCTTACACGTTCTCTTTCAGTCACTTTCTTGTTTGGCTCGTCGGTATCACATCTTCTGGTAGCGCTGACGTTAAACTCTTGCCCCTGGTGGTTTTGAGCAAACAGCCTGGGAGTCGGGCGCATACTGAGTGAGTTTTAGTGAGGTTTGTCCAGGGAGCTGCCAGAAAGGTGGGAAAACGGCCAGTCTTTATGGATGGGGCGCTCGGAGGCCCTCCAACCCTGTATTATCCTGAAGTGATGGCTCAGCTGGGCAGCTGGTTTTCATAGCTCCTGTGCCTTCAAGACGGGGAAAGTGCTGGTAATTTCGGGTCAAAACACCATGAAGCTCACTGCCTCTACTGAGTCTCAGGTTCTTTTGAATAAGCACACCATTGAGTATTTACCAGCATTGTGAAAACGTTGATGTTGATATCTTTTGCCGCTGATGTCATTTTCTGTGGAACAATTATTTTTTTTTGATATTTTGCTTTCTGTGTGTGTGTGTGTGTGTGTGTGTGTGTGTGTGTGATATACTCACCTGTAGTAGGAGGCACTCACCTGCAGTGGCCGGTGCAGAACATCAGGTGTCCTGCTCCATCACTCTTCTGCCTGGTCTTTGTTTTGAGCAAAGTCTCTTTACTGATGCCAGAGCTTATGGGGCTCCGACAGTTCTTGAGATCTGCTCTCCTGTGGGCCTGGGGTCATAGGCATGCTTGGCTACGGGTAGCTGGTTACGTGACATCTGGAAATGTGAACTCTGGTGCTTTCAGCCCCCCCAACCCCTTTTGGGCTCTCAAGCACACTTAATTACTGAATTTTCATTTTCAATTTGTATTTCCTCTTAGGACAGAGCAGGGGCCCAATGAAGCATGGGCACTAGGTTGATTTGGGATGAAGGACTTATAGATGAAAGAACTGGACAGAAATGTTGCCTACGCACATTGCTTTGTCGAATCTCTTATTACAGAAATGGGAGCAACAGCCACAGGAGCGTCTGTGGTGCGGCCCCTGTTCTCTTCATCTCATACAGCACTTACTCCATGAGGCTGCGACTTCTGATTTCCCATCTCATAGCACATGAGGATAGGGAGACACATACCAGAGGCAGATCTACCAAGGCAATTGGCAGCGTGAAATAAGATTAGGTATAGAGACGCAGACGCCATGATCAAGCGGGTGGCCATTGGATCACCTTCATACTCACATCCCATAGGCTGTATCTGTGTGAAAATAAAATGTTAATTTGTATTCATATCTTTGCTTTTCATGATAGATAATACCTCATGTATCTTAGAAAATTTCCTGTCAAGAATCAGTAAAATGTTTAAGGTCTGATACTTAAAGTTATAGACTTCATTTACCTAGCACGTGTATGACCAGGAAATACCATCCATTCAAATGACATTGCTAACGGGACATTTCTGTTTCATGGTGACATATTCTGTTGAAGAAAACAGTTCTGTAATCTTCCACCTACCGTGCCATGGTGATTCCAGCATCTTATAAGCGGATAATTCCAAGCCTGCTCCATCTCCATGTGAGCACGCATGAAGAAAACAACTTCCTCAAAAGGAGACCACTGACTCCCTGCCTGCCACACTTTCTGCACGCCCTGCCTAAGTCCTTAAGTGACAGTGACACCGCTCACAGAGAAACACATGCTCTCATGTGCTGCCGAAACATTACTGTTCACTTGCTGATTGCATCAGCAGCTGAGGACTTGCCCGGCCTTCACAGTAAGCTCCAGGCTTCTTCTGTGTGTTCTGAGGAGGCGCTATGGGGACAGGTCACGGGACAAGTTGGCAGGAAAGCAGAGTGAGACCTAGAGGGGACTGTGGACAGAACCTCAGCAGCATCAGCGCGGGGATCCCAAAGCCAGAGAGATCTCCGAGGAGCCGTCTACTTAAAATGCCTCTCACAATGTGGGTGCCATTAGCTGACATCATCAGAGCTGGTTTGATGAAAACATCTTGGGGATCAAGGAGCCACTTGTCACAAGAAAGACCGTAAGGCTACCTGAGTCTTACTGTCCTGTGTAGCCAAGATAAAGACCCTTCTTCAGAGCCTGCATCGTGTTGCGTGTGTGGGCACAGGCTGTGCTACAGATGGGGTTTCGCAGGGCTGAGAAGGCGCAGGGTCTTAAGACCATGGCTGGTCACGGCTGTGCTGCAGGGATGCGGAACACACGTGGAGCAGCATCTCTACCAACATGTCATGGCAAGGGGAGAGAGGAAGGACATTTCTAGGGGCTTCTCAGCGGGCCCTGTGTATTCAGCAGGGAATGACGTGATGTGGCACCCAGTGGTAAACAGAATGCACCCCCTGTTCGGGGAACAACTGTGCTGTGAGTTCAGCCTGTGACGGACCAGGTGGACAGCTGGCCAAATTACACATGTGTCCCTAGGAGACTTTTGTTTATTCGTTTGTTTTGTTTTTTAATTCCAGCATGTTAACCTTTGAGGGCAGTGTTTAAGATGGTGGGGTTGCATTTGAGTGACAGTTCTTTTCGTAGAGAAAGGACTGGTTTTCTGACATTCCCACATTGAAAGGTCACCTCAAGGAGAGTAGTGGGGGCATAGCTTAGTTGCTGAAGTGTTTGCCATGCAAACATGAGTCCCTGAGTTTGGATCCCCCACAAAAGCCAAGTCTGGTGGCCTGTCATCCCAGGGCTGGGGAGGGCAGAGAGCAGGAGATCCCAGGGGCTTGCTGGCCAACTAGCCTAGCAGAAGTAGTGAGCTCCAGGTTCAGTGAGAGACTCTGTCTCAAAACACAAGGTGGAGAACGAGGGGGGAAGGCACCCCGCATTGACTTCTGGCCTCCACATGGCATACCTGCGCATGCACGTGTGCCCACAGCCATACAAACGTGCGTGCACACATATGCACACACACACGCCTGCACAAGGGCCAATTCAAGACAGGTAATCACATAATTCAATATTTTGCATTCCCGTGAACACATTTTCCGTAATATTTAATAAGGTTTCTCCCATATTACAAGCCCCCAGCACGACTGCTCTCTGAAGTGTGCCCTTTCTTCATTGCAGCGTCTTGGCGGGTTACAATGGCACCATCTTCGCATATGGGCAAACAGGCAGTGGGAAGACCTTCACTATCACCGGCGGGGCAGAGCGGTACAGCGACAGAGGCATTATCCCAAGGACACTGTCATATATCTTCGAGCACTTACAAAAGGTAAAAAAAAAAAAAAAAAGCCAAGTTCATTCTGTCTTTGATATATTCAGCAGAAAATTTATCGTGATGGCAAAGACACCGCAATAGTATGTTAATTTGAACCTAAGTGGGAAAGTATTATTGTGTATTAACTCTGGCCTTTACATTTAAAGAAAGGCGAGGGTTTTGCTGTCCAAGGGCGGCTACCTGGGCCAGACTGGGGCCTGTCTGACAATACCCACAGAGCTGGAAGGAGCAGACAGTATCTTTTACCATCATGCACTCCTCAGTAAGGGCTGTTCACCCGAATACTGATCCCACAGCAGGAGCATTACAATATTGACAGTATCCTAAAGAGGAGTTCCCTGCGTGTAGTATGTGTCATTTATTTATTGGGTGCCTCCCATAGGTTCCGCTCTGTGTGTGTGTGTGTGTGTGTGTGTGTGTGTGTGTGTAGCATGTTTGTGGTGTGCGGTGTATGTGATGTGTATGCATGTGCATATGCAAATGCACACACACCATGTTCTTGTGTGCAGAGGCCAGAGGACAACAGCTGGCATCCTTATCCCCCATCCATCCATTTCCTTGAGATGGGGTCTCTCCCTCAGGCCCCAGTCACTGTCCATCAGTGAGCCCCAGTGACTCTCCACTTTCCACCCTGACAGTCCACTGCTCACATGGACTGGGGTCAACACCTGACTTTTTATGTGGGTTCTGGGGAGTCAAACACGGTGGTCTCCAGCCCGAGTGGTCTTCCTGCCTCAGCAGCAAGTGCTCCTCACCGCTGAGCCATCTCCCCAGCCTAGGACATTGCTGTTTAATACAACGCATATCATGAATAATAAAGTGGGTATCTTTATTCCCAGTTCATAGTTGGGAAAACTGAACATCCTTTTAAATAGTTTTCTCAGAGCCAGAGGGATGACTCAGTAGATCAGAGCACTTCCTGCACACGCATGAGGACCCGAGTTCAATCCCAGCAGCCACATATTACACGCCTGTAACCCCGGGCCTGAGAGACACAGAGACAGCAGAATTGCTGGGCTCGCTGGTCATTCAGTCTGACCAAAAGCAACAGCTCAGGTTCGGTGAGAGACTCAAGGAAACAATGTGCAATAGACGCCCAGTGTTCTCCTCTGGGACACATCTGCACACACTCGTGCACGCACGGTACACACCACACTCATACACACACCCAACATGAGGAAATGCCCTTCTCTGGATCCACCTCTCCTGAGTAGCTAAGCTACAGCGCTGTAGCAGGACGATAAGCCAGACGCTGCTTTTGGCCACTGCATCCGCTTCCTCTCCAGCGCAGACGGGCTTCGTTTTGTTGGTTGTGTTTAAACAAATTTCCTGTAATGAGTCACTTGACTCCTGTGGTTTCAGTTTCCCCCTCCCCTCTCTGAAAGCAGGGATGAAATTGTACCAGAGGACCCGCATCCCCCCTCGCCCCCCATTCCAGCAGTTCCCGGACTGTGTTAATTCTGTGTAACAAATGTCTTAACTAGGTCAATGTAACAACAGGCACTCCCAAACTTGCTCTACTGAATGGTATTTGCATTTGGAGCTGCAGAGATGAGAAGAAGTTGCTGAGATCTGCATAATTCTAATTGCCGTCCATAAAGCAGCAATTATCCATTAGTTCAGCTCTCCTCTCCCTGGCTGGAGCACCAACTGCACACGCCAGGGAGAGCGAGGGAGGGAGAGAGGGAGGGCGGGCGGCACTCAAAACCCTCCTCTTTTATTCTTTTAAATTATTTTTTTGTTTATTTTTATTTATTTAAGAGCAACAGACAGAGAGAGAAAGAGGCAGAGAGAATGGGCGCACTAGAGCCTCCAGCCACTGGAAACGAACTCCAGATGCATGCACTACCTTGTGCATCTGGCTTACGTGGGTCCTGGGGAATCAAGCCTTGAACCAGGGTCCTTAGGCTTCACAAGCAAGTGCTTAACTGCTAACCCATCTCTCTAGCCCCCCCCCCAAAACCCTCCTTTTCATCCCACTTATCTCTGACATTGCCTGCTTTGGTCTTTTCCCACATTTTACAAATTTTCTGACCGTTTTTGTTGCTGTAGACCCTTGTGGAAGACTGTTGTCTTGGAAGGATCAGTGGATGGGGTTGGTGCCCATGGGGTTCTCAGAAACTGTACTGTAGTGACTGCATGTGGCATTGGGGGGCGTGACTTCGTGTCTCTATCTCAGGGGCTGCTGTGAGGGGCTGAACGTACGGCACCTGGAGAGCTTGTCTGGCCCTTGGCACAGAGCATGTACTTGGTACCTGGTTATTATTGCCACAGCCAGGAATACTCATGTACGTGCATGTGGCCACAGGATCCCTGACCACTTTCAGAGAACCCTTTGAAACTCACAGAGTAAGTGAAGCAAATTTTCCTGATTAGACTAAGCAGAGGAAACAAATCCTTTCCTGATGGAAAATACTCTTTGTCTCTGAAAATTTCCTCTCTGGTTACCAGAGGACAGCTGCAAAGGTCTGAATGCCTCCCAAGCCCTAGCCATCTGTTAGGCTCATTGTTGTAGATCTGTTTGCCATTGACATTACTCTAAACCCCATTTCATTCTAAACGATCCCAGATTACTTCCTGGACTTTGAGAAAGCCCTTCCGACCAACCCTAGCCAGGGCCACGCGTTGTTTAAGTGGGCCAGTTTCTACCACGGGCCACAGCACGTTCATTACAACCACACTGGATTGTGCTGGAATAATGTGGGCAACGACTTCAAGCGCATCATGAAGTGTCCGCCTTGGATGCTTGAAAGTGCAAACTGGACCCAGAGGTCCCTGCTGTTGCCTTCAAGGGCCCATGAGCTCAGTGCCATCCCTAAAAGCCAACATGATACTTACACAAAAGTCTAGCAAAGAGCCCGGTGTGTGCCACATCCTCCAGTGCCTGTGAGTGTGAGAAGAACAAATCCTCCCTGACCGTGCAAGAAGAATGGATTCCATGTATCTCAGAAACTGTGGCTCTTGTGTTGGAGTGCTGTGAGGCTCAAAGCTTATTTGGGGGCAGAAGAGAAGGCTGTCTGCAAGAACACGTGTGTTCTATTACATTCTGGCAACCCAGAACCTATCGAGGAGCAAGAAGGAAAGGGAGCTTGCCACATAGCTCAGTGAATTTCAAGTGTGTGTTCAGTGAATTTCAAGTGTATATTCCAGTACAAGTCCAGAAAATACAGAAGCTGGAGGAAGCAAAAACATGATCCTTGTCATCTAGGGCAGCGGACCTGTCCTTTCCCTGACATCTATGGTTCATTCAAATTCCTGGGGGAGCCAGGCTTGGTGGTGCACACCTTTAATACCAGCACTCGCAAGGCAGAGGTAGGAGGATCGCTGTGAGTTTGAGGCCACCCTGAGGGCTACATGGTGAATTCCAGCTCAGCCTGGGCTAGAGAAAGACCCTACCTCAGAAGAAAAAGGAAAAAAAAAAAGAGAGAGAGAGAGAGAAATTTCTGGAGGAAGAGAGCTTCCCCATCACATTCAAGCTGGCTGTTTCTTCCCTCTTTTCCTGTGCTTTCTTTTTTTCTCATTGCTGTGATGATATACCTGACCAAAGCAACATAAGGAAGGAAGGGTTTGCCTTGGCTCAAGGTTTGCAGGGGTGTGATTCATCATGGCCCGGAGGTCATGGCAGCAGGAATGTGAGGTATCTGATGCTACAGCAGTCAGGAAGCAGAAAGAGATGACTAATGGCACTCTTCTTCCTCCTCCTGTTTCATTTATTTTGGGACCTCAGCCCGTGCGTGTGATGATGCCACCCACACTCAGGGTGGCTCTTCCTCCTCAGTCACGCTTTTCTGGAAACACCCTCACAGACATGTTCAGAAGTGGGTCTCCTAGGTGACTTGAAATCCCGTCAGTCAGGTGGACAGTGAAGATTCATCATTACACATACTTAATTCCCCATTCGCCTCTAGACACAATACTTTCAAAACCACATCCACAGCAAGAACAATGACACCAACAGTGATTCACTGGAACTTACTGTAGGCCAGGTATTTGTGACAGAATTTAAAATGCAAAGGCTATTTCGTTCTCTGTCACAATAGTTCTCCATGATCGGGGTTATTATTTCCTGTTATTATTAGGGTAAAATCACAGAGAAAGGGCAGGATTGACAGTTACAGATGGCAGAAACAGTCTTCAAACCCAATTTTCTATGATGCTAAAAGGAGCTCCAAACTGTGTGCTGAGCCCTCAAACTATAATCCCTGGAATATTGCAGATATGTTACAATAACCTTTAGGAATATATTGGTTTGAACAGCATCTCAGAATATCGCTGAAAGATTTCCCTCAGAGCCTTTAACATGCTCTAAGAATATTTTATTTATTTTTATTAATTTTATTTGAAAGTGACAGAGAGAGAGAGAGAGAGAGAGAGAATGGGCATGCCAGGGCCTCCAGCCCCTGCAGATGAACTCCAGATGCATGTACCACCATGTGCATCTGGCTTACATGAGTCCTGGGGAATTGGACCTGGATCCTTTGGCTTTGCAGGCAAGTGCAAGTGCCTAAACTGCTAAGCCATCTCTCCAGCGCTCCAAGAATATTTTAGAGAGGGGCCAAGTATATGCCATGGGATACTTTTATTTTCCAATATTATTTCATGGAGTGTTTTAGAAAACTCTGAATTAGACTGATAGCCACACAGTCTGCCTCATGTGTATTGTCTGTCATTCCTGTACTGGATAAAGTGTCAAAGGATTTTTTTCTGGGGAGATATGAATAAACGTCTGTTTATCCCAGATAGGTCACCAAAGACATACCAGACAAATGATTCCACGCAAGTCTAGCTTGGTGAACCCATGTGTTTATTGGGGTTGCTTAGGGGAACATGTCTGAGTCACTACCCCCTCCCCAATGAATGATTTACTTTTCTCATTGCTGTGACAAATTACCTGAGAAGAAGCAACTTCAGGGAAGAATGCCTCAAGACACATCACCATGAGGAAGGGATGGCGGCTGGAATGTGAGACAGCTGGTCATGTCGTGCCTTTAGTTAGGAAGTAGAGAGAGAGAATAGGAAGTAGGGCCAGGTTCAAGAAACCTCAAGGCCCGCATCAATGACCCACGTCCTCCAGCTAGGCTAACCCTGAACTGAGGACCAACCGTTGTAACACAGGAGCCTATAGGGCACAATTCACATTCAAACCACAACACCCAGCAAGTGTTTACTGTTAGATGACCCCAGGGAAGGGCCTTTTTTTTAGGAGACCTCCTCCTCTCTCCAGAGGAAATAGCATCCAACATCTTGTGACTCATGGCACATGGTCCCTGCACTAAACTAGGGCACCAGTGAAGCTTGCGGGCCACTGGACAGTACAAGCGTTAGAGCCACTCATAGCAGCAGTACTTCCAGCGTTGCTGAGAAATTTTGTTGGCAGTGATTCAGTCTCCGCTGTTCTCTTCACACACAGCAAACCATACCATAGCTGGCATGCTTTAACGTAGTCTCATGTTGGCCATGAGTTTTCATATCTTCTCACAGATCATCTCTATGAGCTTGAGCCATTTTAGGCCTATGGTGTGATCAACTATACACTCAGGAACACGTAGGGATTCATTATCCAACTTCCTCAGTTTAATGGGTATGAAAACTGAGGCCTCGAGCTGGCTGGACTGGGACTTCTACTTTGGATTTGCAGGTTACTGTCCTTTTTCTAGTCTGTGACTTAGGTCTTCTCGCCTTCTTTTCTTTTTTTTTTTTAAATCTATTATTTATTTATTTATTTATTTGAGACAGAGAGAGAGAGAGAGAGAGAGAGAGAGAGAATGGGCACACCAGGGCCCCCAGCCACTGCAAACGAACTCCAGATGCATGTGCCACCATGTGCATCTGGCTTACACGGGATCTGGAGAATCGAACCTGGGTCCTTAGGCTTTGCAGGCATGCGCCTTAACCACTAAGCTATCTCTCCAGCCCAGATCCTGTCTCCCTCTGAACAATGCCTACTAAGTGGGCGCTCTTCCTCCTGGAGGAGACCCAGTCAAGGAGGCCATCTGAACAATCCTCCGTTACCATCCTCTGACACCACCGATCTTCTTCCAAGGAGATCCTAATGTACTGTCCTCTTATGAGAACCATAGTTATTTGCAGAAATGGAAAAGATTACACAGAAAGCACTACCGTTTGATAGTTTGTGTTGAAAACTCAACTTGGAATGTTCTCAAGAGTTGAGTCGATGTGTTCCACCTCAGAGAGAATGGGTCTTTTTCTGTCTGGTGACAGAACTGGGATGAGGATGATTCACCTTGGCTTGCAGCTGTATTGTTGATGCTTACACTGTCATACTGCATCAGTGACCTCAGAAAGCACCTTTCTCTAGTCAGTAGCCAAATTCCTGGATTTGCCCTCTTAGGCCAAGAAAATGAACCAACAAGCAGGGTATGGGATAAGGTCCACTCTTACGGGCCTGATCCCCCATCTCACTTTTATTATTTCCTATGTATGTCATCAGAAAACTTTTAATAATAGAAAACTAAAAAAGAAAGCATCGTGACCAAGAAAGGAAATTATTTTGCTACTGGTTTTTGAACCAAAGCCATGATCTGTATTCTTTTATGAATAGACTATTCACAGAATGTAAGTTTGTTTTTTCATAGTGACTGCCCCCTCCCTTTTTTGATCTGCAAAGCAAAAAATGATGTGTTATACAGTTCTTAACCAAGTTGGCTCACTGCAAGTGCTATTGACTTTTTAATGTATAATGTGGAACCAATAAAAAGTAACAGACTGAAGTTACTTGTAATCATGGGTGCTGGCTATTAAAAAAAACATTCTATGCATATGGTAACAACAACTTGAAAGTGTCACGAACTGAAAATGTAAGCCAGATAAAGTGGGAAAGAGAAGGAGAGAAATCTTGAGGAAACTACACAGATAAGCGGGTCCTTCTTTCTCTAACTGAATAGTTATTTATAGCCATTAAATAATGTCTTTCCCTTCTCCAATTAGGACAGCAGCAAGATATATACAACACATATTTCCTATCTGGAAATCTACAATGAATGTGGTTATGACCTATTGGATCCAAGACATGAAGCCTCCGGATTGGAAGATCTGCCGTGAGTACTAGGAAAATCACTCTCAGATGTCCCCCTTCAATTGTTTTCTTTGAAACTGTGTGTGTTTCTGGTCTCAATCATAATTAGCAAACACTGGATAACAGAATTGTTCTGTAATATAATGGTCATTTTTTTTTCCAGTTGTCTCAAATAGATTGCAGCGATGTGAGCTAAAATTGCTGGCAACTTGCTTCTTGGGCCCATCTCTCTTGGAGTCAGCATCAGAGGGTAGTGCTTGGCCTCTGAGTGGGCCCTTCGAGGAGGGGAGGGGTATGACAGCTCGGGTTTTACTCCCCCCATGCAAAGCCCATGCTCACTCCTTTAATCATGGCTTTCTTCTGAAGACAATATTCAAATTAGACTTCAAGCGGCAGTGAGAGAATTCAAAAGAGAGAAATTAAAACTTTGAGATTTCCTCAAACGCTTCTCTCCTGTCATCAACACTGACATTGGTAATCCTTTGATCAGATTGGCATCAACTGTTTTCTGCGTGGAAACAGTCTTTGGAGCTTGTCCCTTAGTGGGAAAGTCACCCTGCCAGTGTCCACCTAGTACCACCCACAGCTTGTGGGAATACCTCCTCCTACCTGTGGCCATTCCACTCTGAATGCACCTGATCTTATTTGAATTCCTGCCTACATCAGACATAGAAATTGTCCAGTTGTCTTCATGTATCAGAAGTTACCAGCCAGGCATGGTGGTACACGCCTTTAATCCCAGCACTCGGGAGGCAGAGGCAGGAGGATCACCATGAGTTTGAGGCCACCCTGAGACTACGTAGTGAATTCCAGGTCAGCCTGGGCTAGAGTGAAACTCTACCTCCAAAAACAAAACAAAACAAAAAGTTACCTACAGCCCATAAAGTATATTTTAATATTCTTCTCTTTAAGTATTCTAAAATAACTTATAAATGTATGCTCATTTTCTATAAGAAAGATGGTTACTTAGCTATTAAATTTGGAGAAAAATAATATTGATTAGGATCAACATAAATTGATTATTATAACCAGTGGCCAATTGGATTATTTTCTGTTTATTTACTTTTAACATGTTGCATATTGATCATATTCCCATCAGATCATATTCTTATCTTTCCTATTCCCTGCCCCCATTCCATTGAGGACCCTCCTCAGTGGATTTATCGGTATTCACTATGGGGCCCTGAATGTACCAATCAGTCTGTGTGTGTGGGGGGTGAGAACAATGCCTCAGGCCAATTGATTATTAAATTTGTAAGAACAGTAGGAAGAAGATAAAATGATTTTATAGTTTTAAAAGTTTTTTGTTTATTTTTATTTATTTATTTGAGAGCGACGGAGAGAGAGAGAATGGGTGCACCAGGGCCTCTAGCCACTGCAAATGAACTCGAGATGTGTGCACCCCCTTGTGCATCTGGCTAACATAGGTCCTGGGGAATCGAGCCTAGAACCAGGGTCCTTAGGCTTCACAGGCAAGCACTTAAGTGCTAAGCCATCTCTCCAGCCCGATCTTATAATATTTATTCATAGTCTATATTCTTCTGTTAATGGGGATTCAGCATTTTCTGGAGTATTATCTATTTTATCTTTTCAGTATTCTCAAGAGGGAGCTAGGAAACAGGATGATTAGTTGTCTTTTAAGTATTTGTATACAAACAAATGGAAAAGAGATATTACTGAGTCCGTGGGGGAAAATGGCTTTAAAAATTATCAAAGTCTATGAAGAAAGGTAAAACTTCTTACACAGGAAGGACAGGAACAACACTAGACATAAAGATGTGGGGGGAAAGGCTATGTGTTGAGGAGTACTGTGGTCTGGATGTATAATAATTCCAAAATCCCCATGTTGAACTTCAGTGATCAGTGTGGTGGTATAAGGAGATGGGAGCTCTGAGGATGTGAGCATTAGTTTATGAAGGGACAGCTCTTCTCGATAGGGTTAATACCCTCACAGTCTGCATTCTGTCATGTTGAAACGCCATGGAAATTGGCATTTTTCACTCCCTAAGAGGGCCTTGGCCTGGCCCTGGCCGTGTTGACAACCGGATGTTGGACTCCCATCCTCAGCAGCGGTGAGAAATACATCTCTGTTGCTTAGAACCTGCCTTGTCTCTGTGCTGCTGGAGACCCTGATTTAGAGCACAGCGCTGGCAGGAAGCAGTTTAGGGAAGGAAAGGGTTTCTTCGGAAGGAGGGCACATTCCGCGGTGGCAGGGAAAGCATGGGGCCAGGAGCAGGAGGCCCGCGGACCACACTGCAGCCGCAGGCAGGAAGCAGGGAGCAGGTGGGGTGTGGGGCTGGGCCCTGAAGCTGCAGGGCCCCTCAGCATGGCCTCCTTCCTCCAGCAAGGCTCCACCTCCTCAAAGTGCCACAGCCTCACCAAACAGTGCTGTCAGCTGGGAGCCAAGTGTCCAAGCGCATGACTGTGTGGGGGACCTTTAACTTTCAAACCTCAGCATGGCCCACCTGGACTGAAACAAGGCATCGCTGGAAATAAACCAGCGATGCCAGCAGAAGCCAGGTTTTGGAGGAACTTCAATGACGGGTTCCTAGTTGGAGATTGACTTTTATTCTAATCAACTTTTTAATCAGCATTAGAGCCTCCGGTCTGACATGTATGCCTCCAGACTAAATGTTGTTTAAAAATTGATTTCAGTGAGTCACGTCGATACCTAATCGTTTGAAGGCTTTTAACAATAATTGAGGAATGGATCATTTGGCTTTGATGAACATGGGGGAGATAAACCTGAGGGATGTGCAGAAAGAAAAGAAGGAGAGAAGGGAGGAAATGAGATGAGATGAAATAAATTGATCATACGTAGCTCATTAGATCTGATTGAATTAGAAAGGGTAACGGTTGGTTGATTCTCTCCTAATTCTGCTGACTGAGGGGCTCAAACCAGAAGGGTCTGGTTTACCCAGTGTTCCAGGACGACTGGCTGGTGATGGTCAAGGGTTAAAGCCCAGAGCGCCACACTTTGATGCTACAGTAATGAAACGCAGATCACCGTACTTGGATGCTGGAGTAATGGAAGGAGCTTCAATATTTTGACCCTGGGACTTGAAAATTAAGGAGTCCATTAAAAAGATTCCCATTAGAAAATTTGAGTAGATGATAATGAGAAATTTGCCTTTATATCTTTGGTATGTGAGAATCCCAGATCCTATGCGTACATTTGCAGTAAACTCCTCTGAGGAAGGACATATGCAATAAGAAGTATCCTTTCTTGGCTTAGTAATCTCCCTACTGTTTGTCTTAAAATTTTTAAACCACCCACCAAATTGAAACTATGGAATTGAAAGGATGAAAGAAGAAGATAGAAGAAAGTCTGAGCAGTATGTGGACATACGGGGGTACAGCTTAACCACAGGAAGAACTAGAGTGAGATAAGCCCCCTGTAATGAAAGAATTCTTAACACTAAATCAGGGGAACCAGAGTCTAGCCACACCTATAATCTTAGATAAATTCTTTCACATTTGGTTAGATAAGGGTTAGCAGCCTTCTAATCTCCAATGTTTAGAGCTCAAGGATGGATGACCTTCATGGGGCAGGACTTATTTAGTGACTTTTGTCCACTTCGCTGAATAGGAAATGACTCACATAATTGTTTCATGTTCTCCTTTTGGAAACGAGCAAAGACAAAAATCTTCACTCACTCTGTGTTCTCTCATTTCTTAGCACGCTCGGCACTTAGTCATTCTCAACGTCGGCCACGTTGTCTCTGTGCGTGTTGCAAGCTTTCCTCCCTCAACAACTGCCCGTTGCTGGCTTGTTCTTTGGTTGGAGAATGAGTGCTAGCTTAGGTTTGAAGTAACTTCACTCATAAAACAGACATTTATTCTGACATTTTGGATGATAATTACAAGATGGGAAATGCAGTTAAAATACAAAATGTCATTGAGAAAGAAGATTCCCATAATCATCGATTTACTGCAGATACACTTAATACTTCAGAAGCCTTAGGTTTTGTGTAGTCCTTTGATATGGAGGGAAATGAGATTTGACTAATGCCGGGTCTGGTCGTTTTCTGTCAGTGTTCCTCACAAGAGTGTGTAAGTGATCTGTAGTCTATCCACGTAGTGAAATACTACTTGTTGACAAAAAGAAAGCTACCGAAAGCAATGGAAAAAAATTGAAGGCATATTATCAAATGCAAAAGTCATTAAGAAAATCTACATATTGTATGGATCCTGCTGTGTTCTGCTAATGTTCTGGCAAAGACAACCCCTTAGAGACAGTATTAGCCTGGCTGTCAGAGCTTGAGAGGGAAGGTGGAGAGATGAACAGGAGAGGCATGGGGTTTTGGTGGGGGGAGTGGAATTGTTCTAGATGTCACTGTCACAATGCTTGTATGACATTAAGCACAGGCGAAACACCATAGAATTTACAAAACACAGAGTGAAAGTCACGAATAAAGAAACATAAAGGAACGAACTACTGGCACAATAAACTTGGATACATCTCCAAGAGATTTTACTGAGTGCAACAGTTCAATCCCAAAGGGCTCTATGCTTTACAATTCCACTTACGTAATATTCTTTAAGTTACCAAATGACAGAAACAGAGAAGAGACCAGTAGAAAGTAGGCTGTAGCAAGGGGAGGGCAGAAATGGTTGCACAAGGTACCACAGGGGCCTTGTGTGGTGACAGACCATTCTGTCTTTACTGGGGCTGTGGATATACCAAGTCACTTCTACTGTAAAATTGCATGGCATTGAAGGCATGTTCATGCACATACATGCACGCGTACATGAGTAATGGTGACATCTCAATGCCAATGTCCTGGCCGTGGCATTTTAATGTTTTTTTTTTTTTTAAAGTTGTTCTCATTGGATTCATGAGATTTCTCTAGATTATTTCTTGTGGCTATATATAAATCTATAATTATCTTAAGATAAAATTGGTTTTCGGTGTGTGTGTGTGTGTGTGTGTGTGTGTGTTCCTGTGTCTGAATGCCAGGTGGCACGTGGGCCTCAGCACAGGGGTGGAAGGAAGTCAGAGGACAGCTTCGGGGCTGGCCCTTACCTTCCCCCTCCTTTGAGGTAGCCTGTCATTTGTCAGCCCTCCACTTGCCAGGCTAGCTATCTGTAGCTCCCTTCTCGCTGTAGGCATGCTGGGATTACAGATGTCTGCTATAACATCTGGCTTCACATGGTGTCCGGGGCTCTGAACTCAGGTCCTCATGCTTGTGTGGGAAGTGTTTCCCCTGAGCCATCTGCTAAATCCCCCCAAAGGTTATTTATTTATTTATTGTTTATTACTCATTTTGTTTATTTGAGAGAGAGAGAGAGAGAAAATGGGCACATGAGGGAGGGCCACTAGCCACTGCAAATGAACTCCAGATGCATGTGCCACCTTGTGCACCTGGCTTATGTGGGTCCTGAGGAATTGTGGGTCCTTAGGTTTTGCAGGCAAACACCTTAAGCACTAATCTAGCTTTCCATCCCCAAATGTTTACTTTTTAAAAGAAATTAGCCATATGTCTATATATAGGCATGCATGTGTATATATACATGTGTATTAAGTCTATTCTGTATTTAGTAATTAAAGATTAAAATAGAACTTTTATATTTGAAATCACCTTGTGTCCCAGGCTATAAAAGGAATATAGTTAGAGTCTAAGTATGTCTCTCGAACAAAACAGTTTAACTTTTGGTCTTAGCAATAGAGAAAATAGTCACCTTGCTGCATTATAATTTTAGTGTCCCTAAACAGGGAAGCCCGGTCCATTTAGGAAGTCAGCGACTTTCATGGGTTAGTCCTGTGCGGGAATCGGAAACCCCAGCATCCAGTGCCGAAACCTTGGCTGTGTTGTAGGTTTCAAAAAAAGTTACTTGTCACCAGCGGGGAAAAGTCAGCAGACATCAGGTTGAAGCCCCTGCTCAGTGCTGCTGGGAGGCACCAAGAAGATGGATGCAGGGGCTGTCCTCACAGGTGACAGTGTAGTCACATGAGGTCATTTGCATATTCAGACAGCGTAGACTGTACCATGTTACCAGCATGGTCTCCTTTCCCTGGAACATACGGCAGAGTGGAACGTTCTTTTCAGAGGCCCTCAGAACATCTCTGCAGAGGGGGATATGAACTATGTCTACTGAGCACTTCCCATGTGCCCATCCTTGGGCTAGGGATCCCGTGTACATGAACTTCTTAAGGATGCAGGTGTTACAAGGCGTGTATATGACCGAGGTAACCGAGCTGAGCTGCACACAGATGATAAACCGCTCTCTCAAGATTTCAGGTTGGCTAGAACCAAGCTGTCCACTTCGGCCCATTGGATCAGTTGCTTCCTTGTTGCTGTGAAAAAAATATACCTGACCGGAAGTAACGTAGGGAAGGACAGAGTTAATGTTGGCTGACATTTCCAGAGGACAGACTCCATCGTGGCAGGGAAGGCATGGTGAGAGCAGGAAGCCTGCATCGCATCATCATACTAGCAGACAGGAAGCAGAAAGAGGAAAAGAACAGAAAGTGGGCTGTTCCACCCCCAGCGACACCCTTCCTCCAGGAAGGCGGTACCTCCCAGAGGATCTAGAACCTTCCCAAATAATTCTACTTTGTTGGAAACCAAGTGTCCAGACACGTGAGCCTGTGGGGGGAGGGCATTTTAAATTCAAACCACTGTACCCATCAAATATCAGAGTGAGGGTGCTGGGTCCTTGTCAGGGGACAGCCTGTGATATCCACATCCCAGCAGAATGCAGAGCCAGCTGTGGCTGCAGAGCTGCTTCCTGCTTTTGGTGTGCCAGGCACTCTGCAAGTCCCCAAGAGTACCTGCTACTGACCTCGAAGGGCTGTCCTGTAGCAGGAGGAACTCAAACTGATGATGATCTCGCTCACTAAGTGTGATACAGTGTCCCGGGGACATGGGAGGACACTGAGCTCAAGCTAAGGGTTCAAAGAAGCCTGGAGAAAACGTCCAGAGTGTCCGCAGGGTCCTCACACTGATGCACACTGTCTTCACGGGCCCAGGGCTATTCCCAGTTCTCACAGTAATCACACCGAAGGCCCACCTCTGCAGTCAAGGACTCCCGGCCCCAGTGCTCTTCTCGGCCATCATATACCTACCCCAGAGCGAATCCTGAACCCAGCGAACGTGAAGCCTCGGCACTTCTGTTTCCCATCCTCCCTTCCCTCACTTCCTGCTTGCCTAACTCCATCCTCCTGTTTACACTTTGACTTTCTACGTCAACACCAAGCTTGGTTTGTTTGACTCACACATTTTTTTTTCAATTTTTTGTTTATTTTTATTTATTTATTTGACAGAAACAGACAGAGGCAGAGAGAGAGAAAGAGAGAGAGAGAGAGAGAGAGAGAATGGGCACGGCATAGCCTTCAGCCACTGCAAACGAACTCCAGATGAGTGCACCACCTTGTGCATCTGGCTTACATGGGTCCTGGGGAATCGAGCTTTGAACCAGGTCCTTGGGCTTCACAGACAAGCGCTAACCACTAAGCAATCTCTCCAGCCCTCATTGTTTTGTTTTTACTTAAAAGTTTTAAATTTGGTACTGTTAAAAGAGGTGTGTGATCATTTCTGATTCTCGCCTTTGCGTTAAAATTTTTGTTTGTGTAGTTCTTCTGCATCATAGACATTTGCGGAAACTCCCTGGGCTATAAAAATCCAATGTGAAAGCTAACTCTTCTGTTCAATGTAACCGATCACTGAAATAGCTGGCAGGGAATGCCTTGAGCCACTAAGGACGCTGTCTTATAGGTCGGCATGAGTGACTAGTGATGGTAAGTCACACTATATGGCCACCACAGATAGACCCAATGCTATGTCACATGATCAGTGACCATGGAAAAGGGGCCAGAGAACCCCTCAAGGCTGAAGACGTCACACTTCACACTTCTACCCAAAGCATGGCTAGCGAGGGGTAACAAGAGGGACATCATTTTCCTTATTCTGAATGACGATTAAAAGCACATTCTCTGGGCTGGAGAGATGGCTTAGTGGTTAAGCGCTTGCCTGTGAAGCCTAAAGACCCCGGTTTGAGGCTCGATTCCCGAGGACCCACGTATGCCAGATGCACAAGGGGGCGCATGCATCTGGAGCGTTTGCAGTGGCTGAAGACCCTGGCGCACCCATTCTCTCTCTCCCTCTCTCTCTGTCTCTTTCTCTGTCTGTCTGTTGCTCTCAAATAAATAAATAAAAATAAACAAAAATAAAAAAAAAGTGTCTTGTCAGTGTCAGATAGCATAAACAGGAGGCTGTCTCAGTCACTTTGGGGTGCGTGGCAAAACACCACAGACCGAGTGGCTTAAACAACAGACCGTTGCTTCTCACAGTTCTGCAGACTGGGGAGTTCAAGGTCAAGGTCAGCATCAGGCCAGGGCTTTCTCTCTGGCGTGCAGATGGCCTGACCACCTTCTCGTGGTGGAAGCTGACAGCTTCAGTCTCTTGTCCTCTTCTTGTAAGGACAGTAACCCCCAGTGGAGACCATATCCTCATGACCTCATTCAGACCTAATTATCTCTGAAAGGCCCCGACTCCAAACAGCATCACACCGGGAGCCAGAGCTTCGGTATGTGGATGTGTATGTGTAATGTACGTTTGGTGCCTATGAATGTGAGAGAACTAGAGGGCCCAGCTGAATGCTTGCACTTGTATATCTAGCATGTAGCTCTGTCGACAACAGGCTTTTCAGTCACATGAGATTAATTAAGGACAGAAAAATCATAGTCACCAAATCAACTGCATTTTCTTCCTGCCTTGTATATAAACAAATGCATGTAATTTCCTCTTCCATTTCAAAAGTAAACGATCATTTTACATTCCGCAGTGGTATGGACTTTTCTTCTGAGATTTGCTGTCCAGTCTCCATAATCACTTTATGAATTGATTTTTTTATGATGCTACTTCATTTTTTTCATCATGTCTTCAGTTTTGAGTATATGAAGCCAAACCATGAGAAAACTAAGTTTTGAATTCTAAGCTTGCTTTCCCAGCTTCTATCCTTTGAAAAAACACATACACAGACTGAATGGCTTAAACAGCACACCCTTGCTTCTCACAGTTTTGGAGACTGAGAAGTTCAAGATCAAGGTACTGGCAGCCAGCAGAAACACCTGTAGAGAAACATCTCTTATGTCTCAGCAGATAGAGGGGAAATTATACAAGCTTTTTTTTTTTTTTTTTTTTTTTTGGTGTTTCAAAGTAAGGTCTTGCTATAGCCCAGACTGGCCTAGAATTCACTCTGTAGTCTCAGGATGGCCTCGAACTCAACAGTGATCCTCCTGCCTCTGCCTGCCAAGTGCTGGGATTAAAGGCGTGTGCTGCCACACCCAGCTCTTACGCAACCTTTGAGACACTCGGTATTATGTATACCACATCTACTATGCTGTAGGAGTCTTAACTGCTAAGCCATCTCTCCAGCTCTAAATTTGTTTTTCAAAGGAAAACAGGAGAAAACCAAAACAATGACAGCATTCATCTCTCTGCTTCTTGATCCACATAGCTGGGGGTGAGCAGTCTCCTGTTCCTACCGTCAGAGCCCAGGGCCTCCTACTTCCAGGCCTTGCCACATGACCAGCACTCTCATGCTAGCAGCCAGAGTAAATTCTCCCTTTCTTAAGTTGCTTCTCATAAGGTATGTGTTCTCCACAATGAGAAAAGTAATAATACACCAAATTACAGGGGGGAAAAACATAGCTAAAACATTACTTTTCACCATAGCAGAAAAATAGGTAAAATACTCAGGAAATGTTGGCAATATAGTGAGGGCAATAGTGTAGTTTTGTGTGAGAAATAAAGAAGGCTTGAAAATGAACACAGATGGGCTGGAGAGATTGCTTGGTGGTGAAGGCACTTGCCCGTAAAGGAAAGGACCCAGGTTCGATTCCCCAGGACCCATGTGAGCCAGAAGCACGAAGTGGTGCACGTGTATGGAGTTCCTTTGCCATGGCTGGAGGCCCTGGTACACTCTCTCTCTCTCTTTCTCCTTCAGATAAGTAAATCATAAATAAAATACTAATAAAAAAAAAAAAGAAAATGAACACAGAGCTAGCTCTTCATCTGGTTCCGAGTGGGAAGTGTGAACACCTGAAAGAGGCATTATCATATTTATGCATAGGTTTGATGCAATCCCAAACAAAATGCAGAAGATTAAAAACCAGGTACACCATTAGAGTTCATCTGAAAGGACAAACTATAAGGAAGAGGAAAGACAACTTTGGGTAACGAAATGAGAGAAAATGGGAGACGGTATATTAAAGTTAGGTAAAAACAGCACTAGAGGGCTGGAGAGATGGCTTAGCAGTTAAGGCGTTGGCCTGCAAAGCCAAAGGATCCCGGTTCTATTGTCCAGGACCCACATAAGCCAGATGCACAAAGGGGCGCATGCGTCTGGAGTTCGTTTGCAGTGGCTGGAGGCCCTGGTGCACCCATTTTCTATCTATCTTTCCCTGTCTGTCTGTTGCTCTCAAATAGATAAATATATCAAAAAATAAAACTACCCTACCCTCAAGTAATGCCGCCCACCAATGACTGAACCTTTAGCTCATAGCAGCCTGGTTACCAGAGGGTCTGTGGAAGTGGAGTATGTTTTGTTTTGCTTTCCTTTCTTTCTCTCTCTCTTCCTTCCTTCCTTTCTTTCTTTTTTTAAATTTTTCTGAGGTATTGTCTTGCTCTAGCCCAGGCTGACCTATAATTCATTCTGTAGTCTCAGGATGGCCTTCAACTCACAGTGATCCCCTTACCTCTGCCTCCCAAGTGCTGGGATTAAAGGCGTGCACCACCACAACCAGCTCAATGTATGGTTTATTATTATTTTTTATTTAATTTATTTACAAGCACAGAAAGACAGAGAGAAGAGAGACAGAGAGAAGAGAGACAGAGAGAGAGAATGGGTGCACCAAGACCTCTAGCCACTGCAAACAACTCCAGACACATGTGCCCCTTGTGCATCTGGCTTACGTGGGTCCTGGGGAATCGAACCTGGCTCCTTTGGCTTTGCAGGTAAACGCCTTAACCGCTGAGCCATCTCTCCAGCCCTCAACATATGGTTTGTATAAGATAAATTGTATTCACTTTTCACAGAAAGCATGTGTAAGCATTTCCTATGTATATTGTGTGTGCGTGCATGATTGTATTGGTGTGGTCACACGGGTGTGTTCGCATGTCATGTGGAAACCAGAGGTTAACGTTGGGTGTCTCCCTTAGTTGCTCATTGCCTTGTTATTTGAGACAGGGTCTCTCGCTGAACCTGAAGCGCTCTGATTTGGCTAGACTAGCTAGCCAGCAAGCCCTGAGGATTCTCTGTAAGTGCCTCCAAATCACCGGGATTACAGGCACACACTGGTGACTCCAGCTTTACTTGCATGAGCACTAGGGATTCGAACTTGGGTCCGCATGCTTCCATGGCAAGCACTTTATTGACTTTCCAGCCCCCAAAACCATTTTCATAGTTGGAAAAATAATCAACTTTATGTTAGAATGGAAAGTCAAAACAAATAAGTTCATAACTTGTAAAATGCAATACCATAAACTAAGATGTACATAAGACAATTTATCTGGCCGAGAAAATTCTATGGCTTTGCAAAATTATAAACCCATCGCCCCTAGATTTATCTATTCCTACCGTTTTCCTAAATGCAGAAAACCTGAACACATAATTTGCAGTTCTACAGCTGTGAATGGGAAATCAAGTCTTAATGAAAATGGGAAGAAAACATTCTTTGGAAACCAGTTGTTCCGGAGAAGGGAAATTTCAGTGTTTGGGCTCTAGGATTTCTATATGAATTTGGCTCAAACAAGGCATTTCATGAAATGAAGGGTTATTTGTGGGCCTGGAACATGACATGCTGAGCATTGCTAGACAATGGCAAGGAGGAGGACTACAGTTTCCACTAATCCCCTCTCCGAAGCCCCACAGTGGGTGATATCCCATCGCCAGTGGGTGAACAAATAAAAAGTCCCACTGTGGGATGGGGAGATGGCTCAGCCGTTGAAGGTGCTTGCTTGCAATGCCTACTGGCCTGGCCTTCAGTCCCCAAGCCATGCATATAAAATTGGACACAAAAAATGGTGTGTGCTTGTTTACAGCACAAGAGGCCCTGGTACACACAACACACGTATGTACATATGTATGTATGTATGTATGTATGTATGTATAAATAAATAACTAAATAATTCTTTTAAATCTTAAAATGAAGTCAGGGTTAGATAACTTATATTAGCCTTTCTGCTGTTTGGGGAAGGGAAGATTTCTCTAGAGTACTGTGACACAGGAAGGTGATCTCAAGTTATGAGCAATTTAAAACTTTATCTAACCTGTGTATGGCTTTGAAAGCAAGTACCTTCAAACACTGAGCCACCTCCCCAGCCCTGGCAGTTTTGAAAAAAAAAAAAGTAGAAATAAAAATGAAAGAGGATTCTATATCCAGGCTACGTCTTAGTTAAATAATTACACAGCAGTGACCAGCAGATCAGTGAATACAAGCACAGTGTATCTATTCATACCTTAAGTGTACCTCACCTCTTCGCATTGTGCCTCTGGCAATGACACATGACTCCTGCTCCCAGCTCTGCCTTCAGTGGGTTGGGTGATCCATATTGTCACACCATACTGAAGCCGGCGTGGCGGACACAGTCGCTGCTGGAGAGTGTGAATGGGGTCCCAAGGTGCCACAAGTGTTCGGGAGCCTCGTTCTACCTTCTGTTGGACTGTTTACTCCACTGTCCTTCAACATGTTGTCCCTTTTCAGAGCCAGAGTCAATGTCACACAGTGCTGCGAGGCACTTTAGGCAACGGTCAATTCAGAGCACCTGGTTCTTTGGGAACCCAGATTAAAGCTCAAGTGTACCCATCTAACAGTACAGGCTGGTTAGAAGTAATGAAATGATGTAGGTCGTGAGGCAAACATCTCCCTCCCCAGGAATCCCTCAGAGTGTTTTACAGCATTGAGTTGGACTTGGCTTTTGTGATAAAGTGGTTTGTTTGTTGGTACACAGCATCTTCTTTCTAGAAAGCTAAAACCTGTTGTTTTATAGCTATGCCATGTGATCAACTATATTCTTCATTATCAGCAAAAAAAAAAACAAACAAAAAAAAAACACAATGGTAAATAAAGCTAGAAAGAAAACATGCTTCCAAGCTACTGGAGTTTTCAAAGGGTCTCAGTAGAGGTTAAATAGGGCAGATGCCTGTTACTTTTTGCTCATTTCTCAAGGTCAGCAACACGAATCTGTTCCGCAAATCTTTAAACTTTTCTTGAGTAACACATTTCAACTGTGTGCATGTTGTGATCGAGGGAGCCTCATAGGAAGCTTGTAACGAACCCCATGAAAAGTGACATTTACAATTTCAATACAGAAAGGATTCCTCACCCACCTCATCTACTTCCCTCAAAGAGAGCTCCCAGGCCTGGTGTGGTGACACATGCCTTTAATCCCAGCACTTGGGAGGCAGAGGTAGGAGGATCGCCGTGAGTTTGAGGTCACCCTGAGACGACATAGTGAATTCCAGGTCAGCCTGGGCTAGAGTGAGACCCTACCTTGAAAAACCTATATATATAATTTACTTATTTGGGGAAGAATGAGAGAGAGAGAGAGGGCCTCTAGGCACTGCAAACGAACTCTAGACACATGTGCCCCCTTCTGCATCTGGCTTACATGGGTGCAGGAGAATCGAACCTGGGCCCTTTGCCTCTGCTGGCAAGTGCTTTAGGTGCTGAGCCATCTCTCCAGCTCCGTGGCTTCTATTATGGAGAGTAAGAACTTGGCTATTGTTCTTTGTATGTCTTCCAGGAAGTTGAAAAGACCCACAAATTCCTACTGCATAGCCCAGTGGAAAGATTCTCTGTTTGCAGAGCAAACACAAGGCTTGTTTCTTCCCGTCATTAAGTGGGCTGGGTGTGCTTAGCCGAACCTTTCCACTTAGGTGTCCAAGTCAGAGCTATCAGTAACTTTTTGCTTGAAATCTAAACATTGTAGAAACAGTTTGTAGGAAAAACTATCCACAGACCCATTCAAAAAGAACCAAATAAATAGTTTGGTGGGTTTCCATCTTGGAAGTAGGATGTTTATTTAAGAAACTCTAATAAAGCCCTCTTTCAAGCCCATAAAAGTTATAGTCAAAACTAAGCGGCGAACGAGAGACTCAGGAAATAGTTACCAATGTTCAAGAAAGAGAGGGACAAGAAGGGCCAGGAAAGGAAGCAACTTGAAGAGAAACTATTGCTAATGGCTCTGATTTCCTCCGACTTTGATAAACAATTCCACTGGTAGTAGAGTTTAGAACATTCTAAACTCTCAAGTGAGCCTCCCAGGCAAGAAGGCGTGGCTCAGACAGGCACGGAGAGCAAAGGCCTGGGAGTGGGTGAAGCTAAGGACAGTCAGCAAGGGTGGGCAGGCAAAAAGGGAGAGTCCAGAGCCTCATGCCCAAGGGATTGGGCAGATACCAGGAAAGAGTCTGTGAGGAACTGGCAAGGGTCAGGGAGCCTGACTGAGGCAAGATGGCTTCTCCTCGAAGACCTCAGAAGGATGTCAGAAGTGGAGGCTTTCCTAGGCACCCCACAAAGGAGTGCTTTGCAGAGAGAGAGAGAGAGAGAGAGAGAGAGTTTCCATGTTTTCATGAACCCCGGGTGAAGTGAGGAGGGTCCTCAGTGGGATGGGGTTGGGGGAAAGTGAACATAAGAATATAACCTGATGGGAATATGACCAGTATGTAATATGTTCATATATTAAACTCAATCAAAAAGTTAAAAGCAAATAAATAAACATATGACCTGGAAAAAAAAAGAAGCCACACAAATTTTGATATTAACTTGTTCCTAGGTTACTCTTCAAACCCTCCACAAGGGGCTTATCCATTATCCATTAAGGTGCTTGTCTGCACAGCCTAATGACCTGGGTTCGATTCCCCAGTACTCAGGTAAAGCCAAATTCACAAAGTGGCACATGCATCTGCAGTTTGTTTACAGCAGCTAGAGGCCCTGGCACGCCTATTCTCTCTCTCTTTCTTTGCTTGCAAATAAAATGTTTTTAAAAAGAAACACGAGGCAAGAAATCAGAAAATAGTGTGAGAGAGAACAAAAAAACCCCCAGAAAACTGTATACAGTTGTGTTAAAAAAAGGCGGCACAGTGTGTGAGAGTGTGAGGACAACTGGGGACGTGTGCTGTGCAAATTGTATTTGATCAAAGTGACCAAACCGGGCAAGACCCCTGGAAGTGCATGTGTGAGTGGTACCGCTCTGCGGCAGTGATGCTGGGGGTCACACTCTCCGTGACTTAGGGGAGAAAAGTAGCTGAACCTAACTGCGCTGGTGACGTGTAGCAAGCCCCACCTGCCCTGGGCCGTCTTCATCCTGTGTAAACGTAACCTAGGCCGGTGAGCCGTGTAGCTTGTCGAAGAATGACCTTGGCATTCTCCGCTCGCCTGTTCTTGCCAACACGGAAGACACAGCTCTCACCTCAAAGGGCAAAAGAGGTTGTTGATCCCGGACCATAGCCCGGGAACACAGATTTAGGTGACCCCAAATTCCATGTTTCGACGTGTGAACAGGTTCACGAAGGTTCTATAGTTACAGAACAACGGCACAAAAAAAGATATAAATCAAGGTACTTTTCAAATACATCAGCTGACCATCAGGTAGGCTAGTTATGGCAAAGTGGGGTTGGGGGGGATCTCCACCATAGGCCTCAGGTGGTGTCTGGTGACATTCTTAGCCCTTGGGTTGGTGAAAACTGGGGTCTGTTCTTGCATTCCAAAAAGGATCGCACCTGATCAACTGATGTTTGCCAGGACGTTAGGTCAGACACCGAAGTGGGCCGTAAATGGCTATTAATTTGGCTCTGACCTTGCAACACTCCATCTCTGTGTGATCAGAGGAGCTTTATCAGCCCATTGAGCCTTGCTGGAAGTAGGCACAGCAGATGTAGTGCTTTCCTGGGAATCTTAGTTCATTCACATTGTCTTCATTTTCTGTTTCAATGAAGTAATGGTGGGGAGTACACAGTTGCTGTAGGCTTCCTCTTCCAAACGATTTGTGATGTAGCAATGATACAGACCCGATGGGTGTGTCATCAGAGCCCCGACCCCCAGCTGAGCCGTCGTCATCGCTGTGGTTGATGCGGAGGCTTGCATTGCCCCCCAGCCGCCAGGCCGGAGAAGTAGACGCGTCCTATGGAAAGACGGACTCCTGACAGTGCACAGTCGCCTTGTTCGTGCGTCGACCTGGCTGCTCTTCGTCCGCAGCCAGCGAGATGAGTAAATGTCCCTTGTGGGTGTGAGAAGGAAGTTGGTGGAAAGTAAAGACAGACCCCAGAAACCACCTCCCCCTGTGTCCGCCTTCAGTGGTCGTCCGAAACAAAGCCGGTGACTTTCAACCTGGACACACACCAGAGTCACCAGGAGCTGTGACAAAACCTGATACCCAGACCGTGTCCAGGTCAATCCAGTCATAAACTCATGAAAATAACTGAGATTAAGTTGACTTAAATGATACGATGCAGATGCCAACCCCCACCAAAAAAATAATAAAATAATTAAGAGGTTATTGAGTGTGCCCACTGGCCCCTTTCATTAGGGTTGGGGCAGACACAGTGTTAGGGTTAAGGTTACTTTCCGTTGTCCCCTCCCTCCCTTTGAGCCCCTTCCTGCTGTGAACTTGCGTGGGAATTAGTTAGCATCAGGCTTCTTGGTCTCTCAACATGCAGCATAGGCAACTGCCTTGGAGAGGGAGGCGCTTCAACAAGGGACCCCTTCCCTCTCACAGTGAGCGCAGCACCGCCTTCTCTCCCGTATTTCAAGCTCTTGTCTTCCAGCATGACTTGATGTCTTTCATCTCTACAGGGGCAGACGCAGGTCCCCAGAATCTGTGGTCTTAGGAAGAATGCTGACTTACATGACGCAGGGTGTTTAATTCAGCCAAACCTTCCCTAGCACTTCAGGAAGATCTGAGTAGACATAAAGTTTAAGAAATAAAGGAGGTTCCTAAAAATGGAGCACAGCTCACCCTCTTCAATTAAAAAATGTCTTCGTGTTCCCCAAGCGTTTCTAAACTCTTAGGCAATTTTAATAAGCTCACTTATGAGTCTTATTAGAAAAAATAAAGAAATTGCACTTGTTTTCATTAAAGGGAGAGATCTCTTTTTTTCCATTTTTGTGGGCATTGCTGAAGGAGACTAGAAGGAACGCAGCATTCAGCAGAGGAGCCCAGGACTAGTGACAGATTGGCCACAGATGTGCTGGTAAAGCTTTGCTTTCCTCCTGCAGTTAGTATGCCCAGTGCCCATGGATGACATACGAAAGGCCAGATCCCTTCCTTGCAAAACGGAAAGTTGAAAAATGATGGTATTTGAGAAATCTTCATTTTGAAGGTCTCCTAGCTAAGTCTTTGTAAGCAAAGAAGTGACATATGTCTACCTGCTTTTCTTTTACAGGGGAGGGTATCAGGTTGGGGGGGGGGAAGAACCTGTCACTCAACTCTGAGGACCCAGGTTCTGATCCCCAGAGCCCACGTGAAAGCTGGAAGCTGTGGTGGGCTTCTGTAATCCCAAAGAGCCTGCTGTAGGATGGGAGGTGGGGACAGGAGGACTTTCCGGGAGCTCACAAACGGAGTGGTGGCACAAGAGAGAGGTCATGCCTCAGACCAAGGTGGGAGGCGAGGAGTGACCTGGACAGTTGTCCAGTGATCTCCACCAGCATGCTGTGGCCCATGTGTGCCTGCAGCCACACACATGAGCACACACACAAACACTGAAACAAAAGTTTCAAACGACTTGAACAAGAGAGGGAAGTAGTGAACTGGCTAGTGCCAGAGTTTGCTCATCCTCATCAATTTAAATGTTATAAGCATGTGAAAATACCTGGTCACACACGCTGGCAATACCTGTGAATGACATATTGCATATGTATATATGTATATGTGTATATATATATATATATATATATATATATATATATATACATGCATGCATATATGTGTATGTATATGAATATATGCATATGTATATATATATATATATATGTATGTATATGTACATATGGTTTATATTATTTGCAAGCAGAGAGAATTAGAGAGAAGAAAGACAGACAGAATGGGTGTGCCAAGGCCTCCAGCCACTGCAAACCGACTCCAGATGCATGCGCCACTTTGTGCATCTGGCTTCCGTGGATATTGGGGATTCTAACCTGGGTCGTTAGGCTTTGCAGCAAGCACCTTAACTGCTGAGCCATCTCTCCAGCCCCAAATTGCCTTTCTATAAGGAAGGACTCCAAAGGAAACCAAGAAAGTGGAAGGGAACTCTGTCCACTGACTTGATGCCTCCACGCAGGCCTTTGAAGCAAAGTTTCAGTATACTGGCCAAACAGTGTTCCGTTGTGAGTCGTAAAGGAACTAAGAGGAAAGAACGTTCACAAGCCAACTCTGGAAGCAGGGTTAGGGCTGCTCCGGGGGAAAGTGGTGCTGGGACCAGGCTACCTGTTAAGGTAGTTTTAACGGATGGATGCGATTCACATCTAAGGCTCTAACAGAGGATGTAATGGAAGGAAAGGTATGTTATCAAGGGAGAAGGACCAGGAGACAGAGCTGACAGATAAGTGACATCTTTATCTTAAGAGTTCTTGAGAAATTTTTACTCCTCTTGATGAGAAAACTCTTCCAGAGAATTTTTCCAAAAGAGGTGACAGATGCTCGATTTTTACCATGTTTAGTAAGTTGGTGAGCTTTGAGTTGTCATGTAAATTGTAATCGATGAGAAACTGGGCGAGGGTAGTGTGTTACCCAGATGAGAGAGTGAATTATTGCCAAAGAAATATCACCTTACCTCCTGATATACATAGGTGAAAAGCTATCCATTTGCATTTTTAATTCAGTTAGAATACACATTTTAAGATGATGTAATGGCGTGATGATTACAGCGACAGAAAGCTTCAAATCAGAAGCTTATAATATTCATTTTAGCCCCAAGGCCTTTTGATAATACTGTCAAGGCAATGCCAGCATTCAGTGGTAATCCGAAGCTGTCCGGTATCTGGTGTGTTACTCAGTTTTATAAACTCAAGACATCCTACTAGACAGTTTGAGAAAAAAAATAATAATAAGCCTGTGGGAAACACTTCAAATTCTCTTCCTTTTTGACAGTACCTGTTTCCTTTCTTCCCGTCCCCCTAGGAAAGTGACAATCCTGGAGGACCCTGATCAGAACATTCACCTGAAAAACCTGGCTCTGCACCAGGCCACCACCGAGGAGGAGGCTCTGAATCTGCTGTTCTTGGGAGACACCAACAGAATGATCGCAGAGGTAAAGGGCCGCTCCGTAGGCCACTTGTCTACTGTGAGGAGATGCCGCGGAGTTTCAGAGGCACCAGACTGTCACAGTGACATTGTCCTTATCTCACGTCGCAGAGCAGGAACCCTAGATCCAGGGAGGCCAAGAGACCTTCCCTGGGGTCTCCCAGCTAGCATTTTCTTTTTATCCTATAGTGTCAATATTTTCGTTTTCCTTTTTCTTTTTCTCTTTTAGAGAGAGCAAGAGAGAGAGAATTGGTGTGACAGGGCTTCAACTGCTGCAGTCGAACTCCAGACGCTTGCGCCACCTAGTGGGCATGTATGACCTTGTGCTTGCCTCACCTTTGTGCATCTCGCTAACGTGGGATCTAGAGAGAAATCAAACATGGGTCCTTTGGCTTCACAGGCCATCACCTTAACTGCTAAGCCATCTATCTTTCCAGCCCTCAATATATTCTTTCTTTGTAAAGATAGGAAGCTGGGTCTGGAGAGGTGGCATAGCGGTTAAGGTGCTTGCCAACAAAGTCAAAGGACCCAGGTTTTCTCCAGTACCCACTTAAAGCCAGGTGCGCAGGATGGCGCATGCATCTGGAGTTCATTTGCAGTGGCTAGAGGCCTGGCATGCCCATTCTCTCTGTCTCTCTACCTCCCTCTCTTTCTGCCTATCTCTTTCTATCTATGTGCTTGTTTCTCTCTCTCAAATAAATAAATAAAAATATTTTTAAGAGATAGGAAGCTGGATAGTACACTGTATTTAACATTTTCTGGATTCCCCTCTGTGGTGGTTTGATTTAGGTGTCTCCCATAAACTCTTGTGTTCTGAATGCTTGATCCCCAGTTGACGGCAGTTTGGGAATTGGAACCTTGATGGAGCTATATCGTTGGGGGTGGGTTTATGAATGTTATAGCCAGCTTCTCCTCACCAGTGTTGCTGCTATTGTCTACCTGATGTTGACCAGGAGGTGATGTCCAGCCTCTGTTCATGCCACATTTCCCCCTGCCATCATGGGCCTTCCCTCGATTTCAGTTGGGTGCTTTCTTCCAGCAACGAGAAGTTCACTATAATACTCTCCCATTGTGGAAGCCTCCTGCCTTAGTCCCAGGATGGTCAACCTCTTCAAGGTCAAGTTTAATGAGCAAGGGCTAGGGTGTAGACCCTGATGTAGTCAGCTAATGTCTTCTTACTTTACCATGTTCTCTGTGTTTTCCTTTTAATATTTTTTCAGTTTAATACAGATTGGTCTTTAGCAATACAGTGACATCCCATAGAATACCTTCATTAGAGGAAGACTTGCCTAGATTTTGGAATTTAAGCAATTTCTTCCTCAGGTCATTGGTATAATGGCATGCACTTGCATCTCCATGTATTTTCATTCCACTGGTGAGTTAACATTTGCAGAGCACTCGGGGCGACCCGTGGACCACAGGAGTGCTCTGTGCCGCTGAGATCAGCTACAGTGCGTAGTCTTCAGGATGTCTCAGAGCAACACTTGGGACATATTTCTGCTAAATAGCCTTCCTTATTTATGTAACGTTCAGACTTAAGTGAATTATTTTATTTTGTCTGGCACCCTCCCCAGGAGCCAAGATGGACCCAGCTTTGTCAGAGGTTCAAATCTTAACCAGTTTCTGATGAGGGGTGAAGAATCATGAGCCCTCATCCAGCTACACTGAGATGAAAGGAACAGGGGCTAGTGTTACTGACGGTGGTGTGGGAGCAGGTTCCCAAGGGACAACTGTTATCACTGACACTTTCTTCTCCAACCCATGCTCTTTGAGCTCCATACTCCTGGAGGTGGGTAGAAAGTAAATAGTCAAAGAAAGTGCCATCTCCACCAGGCGGCCTTCTCTCTGTCCTGAAACTGGCTCATCTGAACTATTTTAGATATAAATTCATGCAGTGAAATGGTAGTGTTGATATCTTTTTGTGGTGTTGGGAGCTTACTTTTGATGCTGTTTGTTTGCTAATTTAATAGCTTTAAATAGGGCTGGAGAGATGGCTAAGGAGTTAAGGCACATGCCTTCAAAGCCTAACAACCCAAGTTCAATTCCTCAGTGCCCATATGCACAAGATAGTTCATGTATCTGGAGTTTATTTATGGCAAGTAGAGGCCCTGGCATAGCCATTCTCTCTGTCTGTCTCTAATCTCTATCTCTTACTGCTTGCAAATAAATAAATATTTTTAAAAATATTTTATTTTTATTTATTTGACAAAGAAAGAGGGAGAGAGAGAATGGTAAATAAATATTTTTAAATTATTTTTGTTTATTTATTTGAGAGTGACAGAGAGAGAGAATGGGCATGCCAGGGCCTCCAGCCACTGCAAATGAACTCCGGATGCATGTGCCACCTTGTGCATCTGGCTTATGTGGGTCCTGGAAAATCAAGCCTCAAATCAGGGTCCTTAGGCTTCACAGGCAAGCGCTTAACCACTAAGCCATCTCTCCAACCCCAGTAAATATTTTTAATAGCTTTAAACACACTCACTGACAGGGTTGAGTTTATGTGTTACCTGCAGTACTTATTTAAGGACTCTTAAATTGTTTCTCCTTTGACGATAGTTTACCTAGTGTTGTAGTATGAAAGACATGTCCCCATAGCCTCATGTTTTGAATACTTGGTCCTTAGCCAGTGGCAGTTTGGGCAGTAGAGCCCTGCAGGAGGAGGCGTGTTGCAGGGAGCAGGCTTTGGAGTGCTGTAAGCCAGACACCCACTTGCTACCACCCAGCTATTGTGGCAAAATGTGACACCCAGCCTCTGCTCTGCCATGCCTTGATGCAACTTCCCCTCAAGACTGTAAGATGAAACAAACCTTTCCTTCCCATAAATTGCTTGGGTGTTTTGTCCCGGCAAGAAGAAGGTAACCACTACACCTAGTTGTTTTTGTTTTTTTTAATTTCATAATATCTTGGTTTGTTTACAGTGTTTTGTATTTGTGCTCAGCGCTTCAGTATTTTCCCCATGAGATCTGCTACAATGACCTTATTTGTTATAATCATTCAGTGTTGCAGAACCAAAGGCAGATTAATGGTTAAGGCGCTTGCCTGCAAAGCCTAATGACCCACGTTTGACTCCCCAGATCCCATATAAGTCAGATACACAAGGTGATGCATGTGCAAGGTAGCACATGCACGCAAGATGGTGCACGCATCTGGAGTTCAATTACGGTGCCTGGAAGCCCTGGCATGCCAATTCTCTCTCTTTCTCTCTTGCTCTCTCACTCTCCCTCTCTCTCATTAAGAAAGACCAGTCTTTTGGGCTTGCTTCAAAACAAAACTTACAGCATAGGGCTAGAGAGATTGCATAGTGGTTAAGGCTCTTGCCTGCAAAGCCTAAGGACCCAGGTTCGTTTCCCCAGATCCCATATAAGTCAGATACACAAGGTGATGCATGTACAAGGTAGCACATGCATGCAAGATGGTGCACGCATCTGGAGTTCGATTATGGTGCCTGGAAGCCCTGGCATGCCAATTCTCTCTCTTTCTCTCTTGCTCTCTCACTCTCCCTCTCTCTCATTAAGAAAGGCCAGTCTTTTGGGCTTGCTTCAAAACAAAACTTAAAGAATAGGCCTGGAGAGATTGCTTAGTGGTTAAGGCTCTTGCCTGCAAAGCCTAAGGACCCAGGTTCGATTCCCCAGTACCCATGTAAACCAGGTGCACAAGGTGGCACATGCATCTGGAGTTCGATTGCAGCAGCTGAAGGCCCTGTCACACTCATTCTCTCTCTCCATCTGCCTCTTTCTCTTTCTCTCTCTTAAATAAATAATTTTAAAAAATAGAGCATACATTGACGAAAGACTCAGCATGCCCTAAGTCATCCTAACTCTGACCACAGTTGAGTAAGTGGCGGTTCAGGTGACCTAACATAGATGGCCCTAGCTGAAAAGAGAGCAGAGGCCAATTCACAATGTCGTTGTAAGACAAGTGGAGAAAGCTGTGCCCAGCTCCACGCACACATGCCTGCAGGGGCGACTCCATCGCTAGAGAAGTGGAGGCCTTGTCATGCTCCCCGCATTCCCGTGTCTCCTGTGGGCTGTGGAAGGCTCCTGACCCCCCAGAAGCTTAAAAGTGTGGTAGTTTGCTCTGTCCTAGTGATACATTAAATCCAGTTGATACAGTATTTTTAGGCCGTTACATAAAATTTTGAGGAACTTCCTGTTGTGAAACTTACCTGTCATGTTTTCCATCTGAATGAGTCCAAGTCTTGTCTTGTTGCCCGCTGGTGAGTTTGTCTAATAATAACATCAGTGTCATTAAAGCCTGGAGCCTGAAGCCGCTCAGTCCTGGCAGTGTTGGGCACGCAGCGCTGTCTGTTTAATTTCATTTTTCCTTTGTGAGGGTTCTCAAGCGAGTCTGATTCATTTGGGGGTGCTACCGTTTGAGAGCAGTTCAGTAGACTTGGCGCTGTTGTAGACACTTGATATGCACTCTTCCTGAATCTCATTGAATCGGTGGAAATTGAGGCCGAAAGAGTTCGGCTGGCTGCCCAAGCTTACACACTTTAGTTGGTGGCACAGCCAGGGCTCTGCTCCAACCGCGCTGAGTACAGTCATCAAATTGACATTTGTCAAATATTTCAAGTGAACATACATTATATACATATAATACATTTCTGAATTATTTCAAAAGTATTCAAAGTACTCAGCACTTCTGTTTATCTCTTGCATGCAATGCAAGCAACTACTCATACATAAAAATATAATGGAGTCTGTCAGCCCCTGAAAATTCTTATTATTCACAGTCTCCAAAAAACAATGTCTTGGATTACAACTTAGCTGTCAGAATGTAATTTGTCAGCACGGAGCAAACTTACAATAAAAAGAACACACTAATCATTTTCTTTTGGAAAAAAAGAAGTTCCCAATTTCCCATTGACACAGACATCCAGAGGTTGCCATGGTAACCAGAAAACACTTGCAAAACAAAGTCTGAATATGCAGAAGAGAAGGTGGGGTGTGCTTTCCTTGCCTCTTTACCTGGAGCCAGCCTCTGGAGGAAAAGTTCCTAACAGTAGCTTAATCCTCTTATTTATACAGCACTCTTAACTAATTTTAGCAGTTCTACCACTGTTTTGAATAAAACCTGATTATGTCCTGAGGGTAAATTTTCTTTAAAGTTTGCATTTCTGGGCCAAAGCATATAAATACCTATAAAAGTTGAACTGTGTGTGACCCCCATCCTCAAAGCCCACCAGCAGGCAGTATAACTTGGTGCTTTCATGTCTTATAATTGAACCGTTCCTGGCGATTCATCAGCGCTCCTTTAACAAGAGGCCCTGCATCTGCTTGTCAGGTAGAGTTCTGTGACCAGGAGCATTTGCAGCGACCTGTGTTTGGAAGAGCAGCCCCACCACGGGCCCCAAATGTAATCACACGGTGACCTGTGCTGAGGGATTCTCTGGTGGCCACCAGGTGCATTTCTAGGAATGGAATATCTGGCTTGTGGATTCAGGATCTTTATAGTGGAGCCCAGAAATGTAGATTGTAGCATTGCACACATGCTCAGGCTAACGTGGGCAGAGTTGAGGCTTGACCCACTAAGGTGGTTGGGTGAAGCCCACTTCCAGAAAATTATACACTACGTGCCATTACCACGCACTTTGAAAGTTCTGCCAATTTGAAAGGAAAATAAGTCCTTTGTAATTGCCATTTCACAAGTGTGTGTGTGTGTGTGTGTGTGTGTGTGTGTGTGTATGCGCACACGCATGCATGCTGTAGTGCCTGATAAGCTCACCTGCAGCAGGGGGCCACACCTATGATATCCAGAGTGGAATGGCAGGTTTCCCACTCCATCACTCTCCTGCATGGTCTGATTTTTTTCTAATTGACAACCTCCAGAATTATAGACAATAAACCATAATTCCCTCCCCCACTTTCCCCTTCCCAACTCCTCTCTCCATCATATCTCCTCCTCTTCTTAATCAGTCTCTCTTTTATTTTGATGTCATCATCTTTTCCTCCTCTTATGATGGTCTTGTGTAGGTAGTGTCAGGCGCTGTGAGGTCATGTATATCCAGGCCATTTTGTGTCTGGAGGAGCACGTTGTAAGGAGTCCTACCCTTCCTTTGCCTCTTACATTCTTTCCACCACCTCTTCCGCAATGGACCCTGAGCCTTGGAGGGTGTGATAGAGATATTTCAGTGCTGAGCACTCCTCTGTCACTTCTTCTCAGCACCATGGTGCCTTCTGAGCCATCCCAAGGTCACTGCCATCTGAAAAGAGAAGCTTCTCTAACCAAAAGTGAGAGTAGCATTAATATATGGGTATGAACATTAAAAAAAGTGCTTACCAGGCAGTTTGGAGGGTATAATATGTACATATAGCCAGATAACCAGCAGGTGTTACACCATTAGGGCTAATAACCTCCCCTGTCATAGGTTTTCAGTATCAGACATGTATTCCCTCTCTAAGACCCCTTTTGTTGAAACCCCTAACTCATCACTTGGTCACAGGTGAACAACTTCTTTCACATGAGGTGAGCGGAAAACACCTCCCATAGATGACATCGACTGCTGCTGTTCTCTAAACCTGATTCCTAAGAGCCACAAAGGGGAATCACACATATACACAGTCTAGTGATGGCCTACTGGAGCCCCCTTCTTCATTCCTTAAATAAGCCTGTTCTCTTTGTAAGTCTCATTATGTTGGGGCTTGGTTTGGTGGTTTGAATAGGAAAGGCCTTCCAAAGGCTCGTATGTTGGAATACTTAGTCCCCAGAAAGCAGTACTACTCTGGTCGATTGTGGAACCTTGATGGAGGAAGTTTGTCATTGGGGGAGGGGGGAAGGATTGAGGCTTGATGGCCTAGTCCAGGGCTGGAGAGATGCCTGAGTGGTTAAAGGCACTTGCTTGCAAAGCCTGCCAGTCTAGGTTTCATTCCCCAGTACCCACATAAAGCTAGATGCACGTAGTTGGCATGTGCATCTGGAGTTCATTTGCAGTGGTTAGAGGCCCTGGCATGCCTATGCCCTCTCTCTCTTAGAAAAAAAGAAAGAAAGAAAGAGAAAGGAAGGGAGGGAAGAAGGGAAAGAAGGAGGGAGGAAAGAAGGAAGGGAAGAGGGAGGAAGGAAGGAAGGAAGGAAGGAAGGAAGAAGGAAGGAAGGAAGAAGGAAGGAAGGAAGGAAGGAAGAAAGGAAGGAAGGAAGAAAGGAAGGAAGGAAGAAAGGAAGGAAGGAAGGATGAGCATAGCCACACCTTGCTTGCTGTTACTGCTTTCTCTCTCTCTCTTCGATGCTTCCTCCCTACTGTGGTGAGGGTGTGACGCTGGCTTCCTGCTCCTGCCGTGCATTCCCCGCCAGGATGGACATTATGCTATGGAACTGTGAGCTGAACTACACTCTCCCCTTTCCTAAGCTGCTTCTAGCAATGAGAAAATAACTGATACAGTCAGCATAGTGGGTAAAACAGACCTGGCTCACTAACAACTATGCTAATTCGTGAATAAAGACATCACAGTTACAACACTTTTATTATCTATTCATTTATCTGTTTATGAAAGAGAGAGAATGGGCATGCCAGGGTCTCCAGCCACTGCAAACAAACTCCAGAGGCATGTGTCACAGTGTGCATCTGGCTTACATGGGTTCTGGGGTATCAAACCTGGGTCCTTAGGCTTCACAGGCAAGTGACTTAACAGCTAAGCATTTCTTCAGCCCTCAACACTTTTTTAATGATGTATATATTTATTTTTATTAGATATGGACATATTTTGTATGTAAACAACACATGTTGGTACCACCCTTTCCCCCATCCCTGACCTTTTATTTATTTAGTAAAGAGAAAGAGGAAGATAGAGAATGGGCATGCCAGAGCCTCTATCCACTGCAAATGAGCTCCAGATGCCTGCACCACCATGTACATCTGACTTTGCATGGGTACCTGGGAATTGAATCTGGATTCTTTAGCTTTGCAGGCAAACACCTTAATTGCTATGCCATCTCTCCAGTCCTCAACACTTTTTAAATTTGTAAATTCCACACTTTTAGAAGAGGTTACTTTCCAAATATTTAACCTACCAACCAAGTTTATGGGCTATCTCAATTATTTTCCTAAGAGCTAGCAGAGGTCTTTGCCGCATTCTTTGCTGAAGTAAAATGGACTAGGTTTATGTGAGTAGCAAGGCTGTGTTTTTGTAGACTCTCAGGCTTTGAGTGACCTACGTGGACTTATGGAAGCACAGAGATCTCCGGAAGACTGGATATGGGTGAGTTGTGTAGGTTTATGCGGAAGCTATGGGGGCAGTAGCTGTTGGACCTGTTGTTAAGACTGAGAGTGGTGCAGGAAGGAACTAGCAGCTTTACTGAGGCAGTGGCTGTGAATGCCTTAAAAGCCCCAATCTCCTTGTGTGGCCTGTGGCAAGCAAGAGGATTTTAGCTACAAGTGTCCTGATATATTCCACTGGGTCTTTAGAAGAACACCAACAGCAACTCACAAATGCTTGTTTGAAAGACATGTTAGTTGTTTGTAATCAATAAATTTACTGCAAGATATGTGAGCCTAGGAAGAGCAAAATAAAACTTGGCCCTGAAATAGATAGATCAATAATATATATATATATATATGATTTGAAAGCAGACAGAGAGAGAGAATAGGTGTACCAAGGCCTCTGGTCACTATAAACGAACTCCAGATGTATGTACTACTACATCTGACTTTATGTGGACACTGGGAATCGAACCTGGATTGTTAGGCTTCCCAAGCAAACACCTGAACCACTAAGCCATATCTTTAGCCTCTGTTCTTTTTTTAAATTGTGCTAGTTTGCATGTAGTGTGTGTGTTTGTGTGTGTATGTGTGGTGAAGGGGGTGTGTTATGTATGGTGTATGCGTGTATATGAGCCTGTGTGGATCCCCATGCATTTGCCTGCAGTGGCCAGAGCCAGTCATCAGGTGTCCCCCTCCATGGCACGTCTGCCAGTTTTTAAAAAATATTTTATTTTACTTATTACACAGAGGGAGAGGGAGAGAGAGAGAGAATGGGTGCACCAGGGTCTCTAGCCACTGCAAACAAACTCCAGATACATGTGCTATCTTGTGTATCTGTCTTATGTGGAATCTGAGGAATTGAACCTAGGTCCTTAGGCTTCACAGGCATGCACCTTACCCACTAAGCCATCTCTCCAGCCCTTCTGCCAGTTTTCATTTGAGCCTGAGCCTCTTTACTGACACTGGAGTTTGCTGCTTTTCATGAGCCTGGGCAGTTCGCTGGTCTCTGTTCCCTATGGTGAGACTGGGGTTACAGGTGTGTGTGGCTATGCCTAGCTGGTTACATGAGAACTAGGGATTTGAACTCAGTCAGTTCCAGGCCCCTCAGACCCTCTTGCTTGTGCACTTAACTACTGATCCCTCTCTTATCTTAACTGGAATCAGGACAGCACTGTCTTCCTGTTCGTTCCCAGTTGGCAGCTGGAAACCTTAGTGAAAGATCTGTTAACATTTCTATCATGTTCACTAAGCTTTTGAATATACACACTAGGTAGAGACAGAAGAACGCTCAAATTTGAGCACTTACCAGATGCCAGGCATTTCTTTCTCATAGTTTATGTATGAGCTATGCGAGAAATATGTAGTGTTATGGAAATAGTGCTTGTGAGTGATGGTATGGTCCGCTTGCTGCTCCCGTCTAACCTCATTTAGTGGCATTACGTGAACCATGAGTTCTGAGATCGAACATGGTTAAAGTAGGCGATGTGATGTCGATGCAGCCATTGTTAGAATGCTAACGTGGACATATCCATATGCATTGTTTGAGAAACAATCTTCTGGCTGTGAGTTTAGTCCCAGAGTTTGATTTTGAAAATTCCCCTCTCTAATTAAATGTAGCAGAAGAAAGTCATTTTTTACTCTAGTCCCAGTTGTTGAAATTTACCAACAGTAACAAAAAAAAAAAAAAGGAAAAATAGAAGTGGGAAAAGCCATCTTCAGTGAAACAAGGAAATAGCTGCAACCTCAAAGTATGAGAAAACCTGCCAGACACTATGAAATTTGAATTATGGTGAGGGAGGGTGCTGAGAGCCAGCACATGTGTCCTCCAACCTCAGGCAGGATAGAGTTTCTCCTAAAGAAAGGGTCACAACTCTCAAACACAAATCCAATGATCTTTTGGTTCGAGTGATGAGATTTCAGAGCACAGGCAAGGACAGAGCATGACACTGCGAGTATAATATAGATATTCATGCTGCGTTACAGAAGGCGGGGCCAGAGGAGAAAACCTAAATACAGGCCAGTTTACGGTCAGTGGTCTGGGTTCATGCCAAGAAAGACAGCCTTTAGTGAGCGGGACCCAGGCAGCTTGTGATTCGAGGGACTTCACAGCAAGCCATGCCAGACTCATTACTGCAAAGTGTTGAGGCAAGCTCATGCCACGGAGGCTAAGGACATAGCCAGACATGTAGAAACAATCAAGACACACACCCAGTGTGAATATCCCATCACCAATCTACTAAGACTACTATTTAGGGAAGAGATGGTCTTATTCAAAGAGAAAAATAATCAGAAACAGCCTTCCAGGGTAAGGACTACCCATTGGAAAGCTGATTACATCAGGGAGCTGAGGGTGTGTTTTGCATAATCTCAGATGTCCCGTAGATACAAGCTTTGTTTAAAAAACTAGCTCAAAGTTGTAGAAGAATTCAAAGAAAATGATTATGAGACCAAGAAAAGCAAACTTGAAGAACTCAGGAAAGGAGTGAAAAAAAAAAAAAAAAGACATTAAAGAGGTGAAAGTGTCATTGAAGTTAAAAAAAAAAAAAAAAAAAGCCTGCTTGGGCTGGAGCTCAGTGGTTCGGTGTTTGCCTAGCATGTGTGAGGTCCTGTGTTTACTTCCCAGTATCACCAAAAAAAAAAAAAAAAAAAAAAGAAAAGAAAAGAAAAGAAAGAAAGAAGAAAGAAAAGAAAAGAAAAAAGAAAGAGAGAGAGAAAAAGCAATGATAGAAGTGAAAAGGAAGGAAGGCATATAAGAGGATAGAGGAGAAAAGAGGAGAAGAAACAGGGTTGAAAAATAAGCAAGGCTGGAGAGATGGCTTAGCAGTTAAGGTGCTTGCTTATGAAGCCTAAGGACCCATGTTCGACTTTCCAGGTCGCACGTTAGACAGATGCACAAAGATGAGGCAAGCACAAGGTCACATGTGCACACTAGGTGGCACAAGCATCTGGAGTCTGATTGCAGTGGCTGAGGCCTTGGTGCGCCACTTGTCTCTCTTTTTGTCTGTCTGTCTGTCTGTCTCTGTAAAATAAAATTTAAAAAATAATCAAGAATGTGAAAACTGTTGTTGGTGACAACTATAAAGTCAAAGGGTACCCCAGTCATGCATGGAGTCCACTTATGCACACAATGAACAAAAATAGGAAAAAGATGGGCAGACAAAGAAAGTTCCTGATATTTGTAATTGAATCTACAGATGTGAAGGGCATCCCATGAAAGAAAAAGTTGGAAGACCCTCTAATGGTGGCTTGAATTTTAAAAAAATTGTGTGTGTGTGTGTGTGTGTGTGTGTGTGTGTGTGTGTGTACCAGGATCTCTTGACATTACAAATGAATACCCATCTGACTTTATATGGGTGGATAAAGAATTGAACACTGAGCCAGCAGGCTTTGCAAGCAAATGCCTTTAACTGCTGAGCCATCTTCCCACCCCAGATGATCATATTTTTAGAATAATAACCATGATAAAGATTATTCAATACTCGCTAAAAGTCCTAATTTATTTCTTCTGACACATGCTTCCTTGAGAGCTGGGCAAGGTGGTGCCTGCCCGTAATCCTAAAACTTGGGGTGCCAAGGCTAGCTTGAGCTACTTAGTGAGTTGTCTCAAAAAACAAAAACAAAAATTACAAAAAAACACACACAAAAATAGCCCTGGCCTGGTAACATGGGCGTATGGCCCCAGCTATTTGGAGGCTGGAGCAGGAGGAATGCAAGTTCAGGGCCTGACTGGGCTACAGAGAGAGTTCAAGGCCAGCCTGGGAAACATAGTAAGAGCTTGTTTCAGTGGTAGGACACTTATTGAACATGTTCTAGGCCATAGGTCCAATCTTCTCTCTCTCTCCCTCTCTCACTCTCTCCCTCTCTCTCTCTCTCTCCTCTCTCCCTCTCTCTCTCTCTCTCTCTCTCACACACACACACACACACACACACACACATTCATTTGACTCATTCTGGCCAACTAACTCTGAGCGAAAGCTGCACATTGCATTTGCACCGGAGTCCGTAGGAGCTGTGGTGCGCGCTGCTCTATGGTTGCGCCCTCCTCCAGCACTCTGCGCAGCCTCATGTTAGCACGGCGGCCGTGGGGGAGGCTGATGCCTCCACGTTCCTCAGCACACATGGGCCAGGCACCGGGAGAGCAGCTACCACTCTGCCAGTGTGGGCCAAAGCTGTAAGCAGTGAGGAAGCCTTTCTACTGTGAAGCCCCTCAGATGGCAGTGCCGTTTGTTCTCTCCTGTGACAGCACAACGTGGGTTCATCTCTGTGGACGTAACGAGCCGTATCATTTTCACAAAATAACAACTCACTATCTCCTCATAAAACTCAGATGCAGCATGGCTTTTTTTTAGTAAGAAAACAATGCACGTTGATGTTCTAATGGTCATCAGTTCTCCAAAAAGGAGTTGAAGCCGTTTACAATATTAAAACTCAAATAAATCTGGACAAAGCCCTAAGCGGGGGAAAAAAAAAAAACACTTTTCAAATGGTACACTCAAAAGGAGAAAGAAGATGTGATATGTAATTGGGCTGAGGTAATTGTCGCCTTTGAAGACAAGGTGCATGAGAAAACAGAAAATATTTTGGCATTTTTGACTGCATATTTTTTGTTGTTTTAGCACAATCACAGGTAGTGAATTGTAGGTAGAATGTATAGATAAATGTTTGCAGGATCTTGTCTTAACAAGAAGGGTCATGTCTTGCCTATGACATTGAAAAATAACACAAACCCATTTTGTATCCCTGCTAGTCCCATAGGATATCGGAGATGTACCATGAATGAAGCTTTAGATTAGTATATCAGAAGGGATGTAGCCAGCGACAGGAACCACACTGGGAGCTGAAACAGGAAATTCAAGGCAGGGACTGGGGCTGCAAAGGTTGATAGAAACTCTGAGAAGTCGAACCCAGGATGGTTGCACAGCCCAGAGATTACCAGCAGCTGGAGGCCACTGTAGTCAGTAGGCAGAAGTCCCCGGGAGGTGCTGGCAGGAGGGCTGTGGTTGTGAGGAAGGTACAAGCTGGGGCATTTCTTAAGCTGTCTTCCCAGCAAGATGCCAGCTACCCAGAGCTCTTGAAAAAAAAAAAAAAAGCTGCCTTTAAAACCCATTGTCTGTGTGAAGAGATGAATCAGGACAGAGGGGTCCAGCTTGTGTCTAGTAAGCTCAGATGAGTTAGACGCAGTTTGAGAAGCTTGTGACTTACCTAGAATACAGGGGCATTGGCAGGAAGTCAATGCACAGGAGCTGGTCTTCTGCTAAAAAGCTGATAGATTTTTCTAGGATGTAGTGGGCTGGCTTGGGGTTATTTCTTGCACTGGGTCTAAGCTAGGAATCTTATTAAGGGTCTTAATAAACACCAAAAACCTCCGATGGCCTGCTCAGTTGTGTATTGAGCATGCCATCTGGACCTTTGCCAATTCTAACAAGCGATCTTCCTGGCTGGAGAGAAGTATAGAGTCTTCCCAGTGTGAGCAAATATGATTAGGCAGTAAAACGGAGCGCTCTATTATACCTACATTAGACACCTGAGTTTCTAGAGTTCTCACCACATCCGTTCGGGGAGTGACACTGTCTTCCAGTTTGTGTCTGTGTCTGATCTTAACATCCAAACTCAGTGGTTGCGTGGAGTGCTGGCTGTCAACAACCAAGTGTGACAGCATTTCTTTCATGCACATGAAATTTTGCAAGCACACATCTGAATTGTGTTTGGTACATTAGCACCACCTATATCCTAGTTGCCAATGCACAGTATATGGAAGGATATTGTCAATTTACTTACAATTGCAAGGTATGTAGTACTTACTTATACTTATTACTCTGCTTTACTGAGTTTATTAACTCTTTTCATTTGATATTATTATCATTACTAATATTATTCCAGATGTGTATGGTCAGATTTAGGCACTTTTAAGACAGGCTGAATTTTAAAGGGAGGAAAAAAATTAGCCTAAAAGATAAAAATAAATAATTGTGGAAGACAACTGTGATGAGTTACTTGTTGTTGTGGGCTACATTTAGCAATGATTTTTCTCTCATAATCAGGTTTTTAAAAGGCAGAAAAAGTTGGGGTTACATATTTCTCATCCTTCAAAAGACAACTTTCACGCTAGTGATTGATACAGTGGTCATTCAGGTTGATAGGCATGGCCGGGCACAGCTTCATGGAAGATGCTGGGTTGGTAAGACTCCTCAGTTTGTCGTACACACCACCATTAGGAGCCTCAGGTCCCGGAGGGAAGTCATCCTCTGGACTGTGACGTCCCACAGAGGACGTGTCAAGAGAACCATCACTGGCCCTGACATTCCGTTTAAGTTGGCTAATAGATTTTCTAGGATGTGAAAATCACATATCCATCAAATTGATTCCAGAAGTGTCAGGTGAGATATCTCTGAAATGCACCAGGCTGTTCTTATCAGAGAGGTGAACCATCGTCACCAGAGCATTTTCATAGGTTGCAGATATAAATAAAGTCACTGTACCCAGTCAGGTTTTCTCTTTCAAAAAACCACTTTCGCAATATACCAGATATGAAAAGGACCGAAGGTGGTGGCCTCGTAGCCACACTTCAGTTCCCAGGATAATATCAGGCGAGATCTATGGGGCTTCATTTTGAGTAGGTCTTAGCCTAGGATCTTGCAATTGGGCAAATATACTGATTAATTTTCTAAATGCCACGGGTCTTATACAAAGTAAAATCAGAAAGGAAAATAGGAAGGTTAGACTCATTAATTCCAATAGAGGGAGTTCCAGTTGGGGTTTTTTTGCTGCTAGGTGCTGTGCTCTGAAACAACCACGGTGAACAGCAGGGTGAGCGTTCGTTCATAGGGTCACACACTGAACAACTAGTCTTGGGTTCTTGGGCACTTAAAGTACACCAAGGGCATTAGATGCTTCCTAATTCAATCTGTTTCACATGGGAGGAACTAGATAAGAAATTGGAGGAGGGAAGATTAGGTAGTTGTATCAGACAGCTTCAGGTTCGCTGAGATGAATTTTCAGACCAGACACAGTTATGGAGGAAGGGATATTTATTGAAGCTTACAGATCCAGGGGAAGTTCCATAATGGCAGAAGAAGCTGGCCTGCCTTCACAGGCCTAAGCAAAAAGAGAGAAGTACAAGCCTAAAAGCCAAAAGCCACAGCACACTTCAGGAACTCTAGCTAGGCACACTTTGCATATCTTTAGATTGAACTCTGAAACCCACCACCACACCTTAAGATCCACACAATGGCACTGACTCCTGCCATGTGGCTGCAGATGCAAAGTACAAACAAACAACTGAATATATTGGGGGCCATCTATTCTACTCAAACCACCACAGTAGTCATAGTCAAGGGTGAGTTTACCTGGAAGGTCCAGGGCAGTAGAAGAGCGAGCATGTAGAGAGCCCCTGGAGGTGAGTGGTTTTGCCCTTTGTCTCAAAGCAAATGACAAGAGGAAGAAATCTAAGACTGTTGCAGTTACTTTTTGGCTGCTGGGCCAAACATCCGGCCAGAAGTAGCATACGGGAGCAAAGGGTTTATTTCAGGCTCACAAGGGAAACACCATCATGGTGGAAGAAGCTTGCTGCCTTCCACACGTCCATAACAGAGAGACACCACTGACAGCCAGCAAACACTCACCGCTGGCTCTTGATACACTGTAGCAGGGCAAACTAAAAGAGCCAGCCCCAGAGACACTCCTGCTCCCCAGCACCTGCTGGAGGCTCAAGTTGCAAGCTCAGTCTTAATCCAAAATACCTCAGGCGTTGAGGTACGCACATGTGCGTTCAAGCCACCACAGAGATCCATCAGGAAAGCTCTCACGAGAGCTGCAGTGCACAGCTGGATTCTGGCCTCTGTGTTGCCCATCTTCCTGGGTTTGTTTCAGGAAGACACATGTGGCATCTTGCTCAGTCTAAAAGAGATGCCAGTCTTCGTTGAAGGGACATTCTTGTTGAGCTATTTCACTCCGAAAGAGCAGAGTGATTTGAAAGTTAAAAAACAAAGCAACAACAACAAAAAAGATCTGGGTATAGAGGAACAAAACAAAAACTAAGTTCGGGCAAGAAATAAGCAGTCAGAGCCGGGCGTTGGTGGCGCACCCCTTTAATCCCAGCATTCGGGAGGCAGAGGTAGGAGGATCTCCGTGAGTTCGAGGCCAGCCTGAGACTACATAGAGAATTCCAGGTCGGCGTGGGCTAGAGTGAGACCCTAGCTTGAAAAAAAAAAAAAAAAAGAGAGAGAGAGAGAGAGAGAAAGAAAGAAAAACAGTCAAAGGGAAGTTTTAACATTATATAAAGAGCTTGTTAGAATGACTGGAAGGCAGTATTAACCAGAGTCATATTCAAAGGGATTGAAAAACTTAAGCATTTAATAATGTTACAAAAGCCATAATAGCATATTGTGTGAACACAAAAGAATGTACTTCATTAAGGGATTCTTGCTCCCCAAATCAAAAGTTCCAGTTTCAAAAATGGCTGGCCACACACAGCCAAACCCAGAAGAAAATGCATCGCCATTTATTTTCAAATTTCTCTTTTAGCCTAGCAGGCTCCTTCCACGTAAAAGATCATTGTTGTTCAACGAAATTTGAGAATTTTTCTTTAGCCATGTGAAATAGCTACTGAGCGGGGTGGCTGAGTCTGGGCCGGGAAGAAGAGGCTGAAAGGGCTGTAGGAGAGGGGGGCTTCAGTGCTGCCCTGTTTGCAGACCACGTGTTTGCCTAGCTCTCCACGTCATCCTGCGAGTTCTGTATTATACACTCCGCTGGCTACTCCACCCACCTCCCCAACCTCAGAGCTTCTGGCTTCTCCATATAGACGTTTTGAAGCCACCAAATGAAAGAGTGATTTTTGAGTCACTTTTTACAATGGGCACCATGCTGTTTACACGACAGGATGATCACCACCAGGCACCCATCTGCAGCTCCATTGCCTGGCACTACCCACAAATTGACTACTACAATGTCATAACTTTTTTAATGGTGGATACTCTGAAATCCATTTGGATTCTTCCAGGGTTAGGACAGTGCTCATAATCTACCAAACACATAAAATGTTAAGTGTCCTTTCTTTTTTAAAAAAATTATTTATATATTTGAGAGAGGGGGTAAATAGAGATTGAGAGAATGGGGACACCAGGGCCTCCTGTCACTGCAAAGGATCTCCAGACGCATGCGCCACTTTGTGTATCTGGCTCTATGTAGGTACTGGGGAATCGAATCAGGTCGTTAAGCTTTGCAGGCAAGTGTCCTAATGACAAGGCAGTCCCTCCAGCCCTAAATGTTCTTTCTAAATGCAATAGGTCACAATTAGAGATAGCCCAGGGAAACTCATGAAGACAGATTAATTCTGAGTGGGTTTATGTTAGGAGGAAGACAAGGGCATACTTGAATGACACTCTAAACAAGAGAAAGAGCAGTGGAAGGTGTGGAGAGTAATGGCTAAGAGTTCTGGAATCAGACACACAAAAGCATTGAAACCCAATATAGAGAGTTGTGAGTCAAGTGAACTGTTTCAAACAGTTCTGATTTCCAGACTGAAGTTAATGGTATCACAGGCACTTTCAGAGTTTGCAGATGTGGTCTCGGAATTTATTTGGAATTCTTTGGAAACTACAGGGTATGCCACAGAGGTTGCTGAACATGACTAAGAGTTAACAACTTAGCAAGTATTTTTGGCACCACTGTGAGCTTCCAGGGTTGCAGTGATGAATGTGATGGACCCCACCCCACCCAAGGAGCTCAAGGTAGGTGGGAGGTGGGCCACGGAATACCTCTGTGAAGAGGGCTGCCTTTGCAGGACAGGCCTTTGGTAAAAAGGTGGCATTTTGCTACGGTAGAAATGAGAAAGGGAATGAGTGCTTTTCACTGACCACAGGCTGTGATGACTCCATTGGTGAGCCATTGAGCCTGTAGCTTTTTTAATCTTTCACATCAGTACCATAGAAAATGATCTATTCCCTTGTTTGGAAAATAAGAAATCTTATTTGGGAAATACTTTTGATACCAAGCTTTCAAAGAAGAAATTGATGCCCAATTGTGATAATTAAATTTCCAGTAAAAATAAATAAATAAATAAAAAATAATTAGGGAAGTGCATCAATTCTCCTTAAACTAATTTTATTCACTTTTCCTGACAGGATTATAAAATTCATAAATCAAATGAACTACATTTCTTTAGCAAAGTCTCTCAAAATATTCTTGGGGGACCAGGCATGGTGGCGCATGCCTTTAATCCCACCCCTTGGGAGGCACAGGTAGGAGGATCGCTGTGAGTTCGAGGCCACCCTGAGACTACATAGTGAATTCTAGGTCAGCCTGGACTAGAGTGAAACCCTACCTTGAAAAAAAAAAATCTCAGGGTGCTGGAGAGATGGTTTAGCAGTTAAAGCACTTTTCCTGAGAAGCCTAAGAACTCAAGTTCAAATCTCAAGGTCCACGTAAGCCAGACACGTGATACAAGCACACAATGTCGTACATGAGCACCAGGAGGCACACGCATCCGGAGTTTGCTTGCAGCTGCTGAAGGCCCTGGTGCACCCACTCTCTCTCAAAATTATATATGTATCTCCTAGGGGATTATCGTGGTTTGGCTATGAAGTATCCGCAAATGTCAATGCATTGAATACTTGGGTCTAACTCTGAGAGATCCCATCATTGAGAGGTGATTGCACCGTGAGGGTTCTGGTTTCATCAGTAACAGTAGATCTCTCAGACGATGGCATTATTGGGAAGTGCTGGGAAGTAACAGGCGGGGACCTAGTTGGAGAAAGTAGTTCTCTGGAGGACAGCCTTGGACGTATGTTGTCTGAGGTCCCTTCTTGTCACTCTTTCTGCTTCCTGGCCACTGTCATGAGGTGGTCTCCTGTGCTATCTGCCTCTCCCTTCTTACCATGATGTACTGACTCGCCACAGGCCCAGCAGCAAAGGACTCAGCTCTGAAATGAACCAAAAGTCTTGAAACCATAAGACAAAACAAATCTTTCCTCCCTGCTTCTGTCTGGTATCTTGTCACCAAGAAGAAGGACTAACGAGCACAGCAAGCTGGTATCAGGAGGGTCCTGGCCATACCTGGCCGTGTGGTGCAGAAGCCGTTGTAACTGTTTTGTGTTAGGAATTTGAAAGTTGGAGAAGTGAGCTAGGGAAAGCGTAGGATGGAGTAATCACAGTTTAATGAGTGATTCTGGTGGGAGTTTGAAAGACCAGAATGCCAATAAGACTGTCTCGGGAGAATTCAGAGGACAATGGAGATGCTACTGGGAACTGGTCTACAGGACATGCATGTTACAACCTGACACATAATCTGTCAATGTTGTGTCCATAGTCTGAGATTTTATTAGAGGTTGAGTCTAAAACTAACTTATTTGGAAGGTGAAGTTCCAAGGTATCCCATCCTTCAGGCTATTGTGTGGGTTTTACTGAATGCCTTTAGCCAGTCAGAATTGGGAGTAAAAAGAAAACAGAAAGTTTACAAGTTTACGATTTCATTAGAAAAGCTCATGTAGGGCTGGAGAGATGGCTCAGTGGCTAAGGCCCTTGCCTGCAAAGCGTAACGACCCTGGCACAATACCCAAGTACCCATGATGTAAAGCCAGATGCACAAAGTGGCACATGCATTTGGAGTTTGTTTGCAGTGACAGAAGGCCTGGTGTATGCCTTTTCTCATTCTCTCTCTCTCTCCTTGCAAATAAATTTAAAAAATTAAAGAAAGGCTCATATAGAGTTCTATCTAAGCAAAGCGTGGTTTCTAAAGAGATTAGTCCCACAAAAGTAAGACACAAACTTTGTACCAGGACATGCAAGGCCATCTCAGGAATTATCCAGGCCACACCCACCACTGGCTCAAGAGTGTAAAGTAGTAAAGGCATTTGAAAGAATTTGCTTTGGGGCTGGAGAGATGGCTTAGTGGTTAAGCACTTGCAGTGGCTGGAGGCCCTGGTGCGCCCATTCTTTCTCTCTCTCTCTCTCTCTCTCTATCTATCTATCTATCTATCTGCGTCTCTCTCTCTGTCACTTTCAAATAAATTAAAATAAACAAAAAAAGGAAAGGAGAGTGTTCACACAGGGCCGCATAGGAGGGAATGTGCCCTCCTTCAGCCACCGGGGCACTCAAAAGCCAGGCAGCCCTAGTTACATGGGGCAGGGTGACTGCTCCCACTGCCAGCAGAACCTGGGAATCATCCACGTGGGCTGGCTTTGAAGGCTTCAAGAATTCAGGAGTCACGGGCTCATGGAAGCTTGCACCAAGATTTCAAAGGAACGAATGCCAGGACGTGCAGGGAACATATACCAGGGTGGGATCGCCTCCCCGCGGTGCCCGAGGGATGATGCGTAGGGTCTGTGAGGTTGATGCCTCTTCTGCACCAAAGGAGGCTGAGGATGCCAGGAGCGTGGGCATCTCCCAAGGAAAGCTTCAGGCAGCAAGCAGAAGCAGCCCAAGGGGATGGCAACGTGGACTACGGTTAGCAAAGCCACAGGGTCAGGGCTTTCCACGCCCCTGTGCACGTGGATCCTGTCACCACGCGTCTCTGATGGTGTTGGACATCGAGCTGTGGCAAGTAATACTTGCCCTGCTGGGCGTGGGTCTTGTGGTGTGATCCTCCGTTCCTCTCTTTCAGCATGGAATGTTTGCTCTGTTTTGTGTGTTGGAATATTATAAATTATTTTTCATTTTATTGCAGTTTGTGACTGAGAGTTAACTTGAGTCTCAGAGGACACTTTGGGCTTTGACATGTGACCATTGAGATTTTGTGCTTTCTTTTTTCTCTTTTTAGAATATATTTTATTTACTTATTTATTTATTTGAGAGAGAGAGAGACAGAGAGAGAATGGGAGAATGGGCACACCAGGGCCTCCAGCCACTGCAAATGAACTCCAGATGCATGCGCCCCCCTTGTGCATCTGGCTTACGTGGTCCTGGAGAGTCGAACCAGGATCCTTTGGCTTTGCAGGCAAACCCCATAATCACTAAGCCATCTGTCCAGCCCCTTCTTTTTTCTTTTCTTTCCTCTTGTTTTTGGTTTTTCGAGGTAGGGTCTTGCCAGGCTGACCTGTAATTCACTATGGAGTCTCAGGGCAGCCTTGAACTCACAGCGATCCTCCTACCTCTGCCTCCTGAGTGCTGGGATTAAAGGAGTGCGCTACCAGGCGTGGCACAGACTTGTTCCCTTTTGCTTGTACACAGGACAGTTATTTCACACTATGCAGAGTTATGGCATTATTGCCATTTCTAATTAAAGGTTAATTATGGTTTAAGAAAATTATTTAGGTGTCAGAGTGGAATTGTGAAGGTTAACTTTTACCAACAACTTGATGACCTCATGGATTCAAAGAAACACGAAAGGCGTATGAAATCACTTGAATTGATGGTAACTTAAAAATACATTACCAGGCTGGAGAGATGACTTAGCAGTTAGGGCACTTGCCTGCAAAGCGTAAGGACCCCAGGTTCCATTCCCCAGTACCCACATAAAGCCAGATGCACAAGGTGGTATATGTATATGGAGTTTGTTTGCAGTGGCTATAGGCCCTGGCATGCCCATCCTCCCTCTCTCTCTTTTTCTCTCTTTCACTCACTCCTTCTGCCTCTTTTTCATTAATAAATTAAATTTAAATCTAAAAATACATCACTGTGATCTAGTGGGGTGTAGAGCAGAGGAAGAAAAGCATGTTCAACCCGCATGAGAGGCGAGTGTTAACTGGTCAGTGGTGGAGATGGAGAGGCGTTAAGTCCAAGAGGACCTGGGTGGGATGGACATCTATCCACGAGACGAGGACAGAAAGGAAATTGTTGTACGGGGAACATTATGCTCAAGATACTGGCAAAGCACTTTAGTGGCAATTGTCACTTAAGCTATTGGACGGTCTGGTCTGGCATACAGAAAAACTGACATAGGAAATAAGGAAGAGATGTTGGAGCAGAGCAAACTTCAACTGTGACGATGGTCATGTGACCATTTCCTGTTTATAGAGCATTGTCAGCACTCAGTAGGGCAAATGTGACCTCATGACTGCTCAGTGAAGCTAGCCTTATTATGGGATGGCAGAGATGGGAAAACTAAAATGTCTTCATGCAAATTTGCTTACGCTTTCAACACCAGCAAGTGATAGGACATGTACTTGAAACCCAATCGTCAATTCTAAATTCTTAACATTTTTTGGCGTGTGACTTCTCTCGTGCGCCACAGAGTCTATCTTATATCTAATGAGAATGGAAAGTGGCAAAGTTGCGATCCCGTAGCCTGGCACACACCCATTATGACAAGGAGTGAAGTTGGAGAGAAGAAGCTAGGGTGGAGGAGAGAGTAGTTAGGGAGGGACAGGTTCAGAGAGAACAGCCAGGGCCAGCGACAGGGCTTCCAGGATACAGGATGATGCTCAGGTGGGACCAGAGGACCAGATGTTCCTGATGAGGATGGATCACTTCCTGTACTGCACACCTTACCTCCTCCTCCTCCGGCCCTCGTCCACTCTTGTCTCACACACTGGGACTCCCATTTCAGACTAGATTTCAAGTTCCTTGAGGGCCAGGTCAGGGTCATATTTTCCTTTTTTGTCTGCACGGCCTAACATATCATGGGCCAGTTCACAATGAGCAAGCCAGCCGGGCGTGGTGGCGCACGCCTTTAATCCCAGTACTCGAGAGACAGAGGTAGGAGGATTGCCATGAGTTAGAGGCCACTCTGAGAGTCCGTAGTAAATTCCAGGTCAGCCTGGGCTAGAGCAAGACCCCTACCTTGAAAAAAATAAAATAAAATAAATGAGCAAGCTGTGTGCTTGCCGACCGTTCTTTATCCTGAGAGTTTTTCCAAAGGCACAGGCTAGTGCCAAGAACACATTTGCTTGCAACGTGTGCTCGGTTCTGAATGAATCTGCCTAAACGGTGCCATCTGTTCTCAGGCACTTTCAGAAACATTTAAATATGGCTTTACCTTTAAAAGGACGAGCAGACGGGCATGCCCGCGAGGTAGAAAGACATTCTTAACTCAACACAGAGCAGACGCACCAGCGCATCCAATTATACATCCACAGAAAGAATGTTGTCTGAGGTTGAAGGAAATTTTATCTAAGAGGGCACCAACAGCTCCTTCACGCAGAAAATATTTATGAGACGCTACAAAGCCAGGCGTGGACATTCAGAGCGCATTGCTGTGCTCTAATTACAGACTCCAGAAACACACTTTGACTTTGTGGTGGCGCGCGTAGTCCTTTGAAATGGGCACAGGCTTCCAACACTTGTTAATGGTCCAGGCTGCACTGCAGCTTCAGCCCGTGCATTTGGAAGGTGAGGACGGCTGTCGAGATGAGTCTGCACGTGATTCCTTGAGATCGATCGCTCATTTAACTTCCATACAGCACTGCAGCATTTATTGTCTTCGAGAGCAGCAGTGAAAAGAAGACCCATGTTTAAGTTCTGCAAATAACTTACAGTCACTTCCAGAACACCTCAAGTTAGGCTCTAAATTTGAGCCTGCGGTTTTACATGCACAGTTATTTGATGATCTACTTTAGTATGCAAAATCACACGCTGGCTAGGTTGGTGGGGATGGTTTTCAGCCTATTTAACTCATGGGTTGCATCATCATCACCCAAAACTAGGCCAGCATTTTGACATTTGGGGATTTTTGCTAGTTGCTGTCGATCAACCTTGTCATATCTCAAGAGTTTGTATTTATAGAAAGAAATTCTGGTTGAAAATGCATCAAGATATGTTACCCCATCTACACACACACACACGCATGCGTGTATACTGACATCTTTGGTTAAATATCCTCGTGCACAGGTGGAAATCTGAATGTATCTGTTCACATGAATACCCATGTGGAATAGTCCTGGTTTAATATGGAGAGGATGATACCACTGACTCAGCATTGCATCCTAATTCCGATTAACTTTGTTCTTATAGAAAATTTAACACGCCTCCCAGAGAATAGCCAGGCATGGTGGCACACACCTTTAATCCTAGCACTGGGGAGGCAGAGGTGGGAGGATCACCATGAGTTCGAGGCCACTCTGAGACTACATAGTGAATTCCAGGTCGGCCTGGACCAGAGTGAGACCCTACCTCGAAAAACCAAAAAAAAAAAAAAAAAAAAAAAAAAGTATAGAGAATAATGTGACCAGCATCCAATGCCTTTACAACTCAGAATTTTTTTAAGTAAAGTAAATAGTCTATTGCACACGAATGTAAGTCCCTCTGCTGCCCTTTCATGTCCATCCTTCCCCATGTCCCTGTCGTCGATTTGCTCTAGCCTCTGGTCCATGCGTCTACTCTTAATGCTCTGAGGCACGGCCACATAAGCAGCAGATACTGCCACACCTCCCATTCTGTGCTCACGTCATTCATCCCTTAACTTGTTGTTCCCCTCGGCATTCTGTTTTAGGGATCCATGTCAATCTTTCCAAAGGCGGCTTCATTTTAACTTCTCTATAGCTTAAATTATCCCAGCTTGTTATCTTTTCCAACCACATATGTCCATGTCCATTGTACATCTGGCACCGATTCCTTGCTGTCTCCAGTAATGTTCAGTGAATGTCCTCATTCCTGTGTCTGAGGTGTACCTGTCCAAGATGTCTCTCCAGGAAACACACCTAGGATTTTACTGATAGGCTGTGGGATTTTTGCATTTGCTGTATTGCTGTGAATTGCCAAATTGCACCCCCCAAATATTCTTCATTTATATTCCTATCAGCAGCATATAAAAATTCCCATCTCCTTATCCCCTCTCCAGCACTTGTTCTATTAGGCTTTATTGGCAGTATTTGCAATCTGATGGGAAAGAAATAGTTTATGGTTCTGAGTTATGCAGTCTTTATTACTTAAAACGGAGCATTTCTTCAAATACTCTTTGGGCTTTTTAGATTCCTTTATATGTTCCCTAGTCATCTCCTTTGCTCATTTTTTCCCTGAGGTGTTTGTCATTTTCTTATAGATTTATTAAAATATCCATTACTGTCTTAGGTTGATTACAGTATGGTCCGTGATGGAATATAGTTGAGTTCACAGTGTGAAAAGTCCTCCTCACTTCACTTTGGGTAGGAGCAAGATTAGGAGTCAGTCATTCCAGCACCATTCTTGGTTGGTCCCTCATTTCTCCCCTGTAGTTGGATGTCCCCTCTGTCCTACATCGAGTGCCTTGCTGAGCCCAGCAACACCTAGCAGTTTGCCACCGCAAACATGCCATGCCATTTTAATGACCTCAATTTTATGGTACCATGACACATGGACAGACAACTCCCTGTCCTTTTACAGAGTTTTTCTTTCACTTGGTAACTTTCCATAAACAAAAGTGGAAACACTGGCACCTCAGCTGCATTAAGTATATTGGTTCATGTATAACCACTTATATGGAGATTTAGTTTTCCTGTCTATGGAATGGCATGTAAGTATTTGGCACATCATTTACTCAAGTTTTATTTTTGTGTCCTTTAATGTTATTATTTCTGTGTAGATTTCTATATCATTCACATAAGTAACTCCTTGTTATTTCATTAGCATTGCCATTCTAGATAATAATATAGCTCCCAACCAATTATCATTGGACTGTTAGAAGTTAATTCACCTCCCGTGCTGATCTTGTATCCAGCAACCCTGATGGACTTTTTGTTTTTCATCGATTTGTTTGTAGAAGCTCTTGTGTTTTCTAAGTAAATGTCTATGTTTTCTGCACATGATGACAATTTTAATTTTTCAAATTTTAAAGATTATTTATTCATTTGTGTATGTGATCACACACATGAAAACAAATAAAAGTGCTTTTTAAAGAATATCAAAGCTCATCAAAGTATGAGAGATGTGTGTGTGTGTGTGTAATTTTTTTTTCTTTTTTGGTTATTCGAGGTAGGGTCTCACTCTAGCCCAGGCTGACCTGGAATTCACTAGGTAGTCTCAGGGTGGCCTTGAACTCACGATGATCTTCCTACCTCTGCCTCCCGAGTGCTGGGATTAAAGGCAAGTGCCACCATGCCCGGCAAAGTATGATTTTTTTTAATTTTTTTGTTTATTTATTTATTTGAGAGTGACAGAGAGAAGGAGGCAGAGAGAGAGAGAGAATGGGTGCACAAGAGCTTCCAGCCTCTGTAAACAAACTCCAGATGTGTGCGCCCCCTTGTGCATCTGGCTAACATGGGTCCTGGGGAATTGAGCCTCGAACTGGGGTCCTTAGGCTTCACAGGCAAGCGCTTAACCGCTAAGCCATCTCTCCAGCCCAAGCATGATATTTTTATTTGAGAATTTTAATATATGAAGATACTACATTTTGATCATATTTCCACTGGGCTTTCCTCTTATGTCGCCTCTTTCCAGCCTCTCAAGTCCCTTCAGAGTGGGGTATCACTATCACTGTGAGGTCATGGATGCACCATCCGTTCCTATCAAAAGAACCATGCCTCACAGTACGTCTTCCCATCCTGTGACTCTTACATTCTTTCAGGCTTCCTCTTCTGCAATGTTCCCTGCGCTTTACAGTGTGTTGTAGAAATATCCTTTACTGTTGGACCCTCTGCCTCCTCTGGATTTCTGCTTTGGTGGGTTTTGAGTCTCCTCAGTGTCCACCACCGTCTCCCTGGAGCAGCAGTGAGAGCAGCGCTCATGTTTAGCCCGCCTCTTCCTCTGTGACGTTTCTTGGGCCCTGGCGGGTGCGATGGAGATGACTCTGCTTTCTCTTGTCATTCCGATGTGTCTTGGCTCTCCCTAGTATTTGCTGCCTTCTGTAGAAAGCAGATTCTCTAACCAAAAGTGAGAGCAGTGTGTATCAGAGTGGATAAGCAGACATTTAGAAGACTTTTCATTAGTGTACCTTCTCCTTTTAGCCAGAGAACAGTGGAGGCTTCTATCTAGGGTCTACAACCTTAAATTAATATACCTTTGTGATTTCTTCTTTCTAGATTCCTATGAACCAAGCTTCAACATGATCCCGGTATATTTTCATATTATTATATTTTTGTGATTTCTTCCTTCCAGACTCCTATGAACCAAGCTTCAACACGGTCGCACTGCATTTTCACAGTCCATTTGTCAAGCAAGGAGCCAGGATCTGCCACCGTCCGGCACGCCAAGCTCCATCTGGTTGACCTGGCTGGTTCAGAGCGAGTCGCAAAGTCAGGTGTTGGAGGCCTGCTTCTGACAGAGGCCAAGTACATCAACCTGTCCCTGCACTACCTGGAGCAGGTAAGGAGGGCTGCGTGGGAGTAGTCATATCTGCATATGCTATCTGTGCTTTGCAGTGGACATTTCTAATAACATCTTTGTTATGTGTCTGTTTTTCAGTATGACAGAATATGCATAATGTAAAATTGAGATTTTTTATTATCTGTAATATATTTATTTATTTGAGAGAGGGAGGCAGACCGAGAGACAGAGAGAGAGAGAAAGAGAGAAGAGAGTACGTGCATGCCAGGGCCTTCTGCCACTGCATAGAACTCCAGATGCATGTGCTACTTTATGCATCTGGATTTTCATGAGTAGTGGGGAATCAAACTCCTAGGCCTTTAGGCTTTGCAAGCAAGCGTCTTTAACCACTGAGCCATCTCTCCAGACCCTTTATTATGTGTAAGCAAACAGTTCAGTGGCATTGAGTGTATTTACAACGTTGCACAACCATTGCTGCTGTCCACCTCTGGGAGTGTTTCATGACTCCAGACAGAAACTCTGAACCCAGTAACTAACTGCCTAGTCACTTAGATCTTCAGCCCATGAACTTCTATATCCTGTTTGTATGATTTCCCCCTGTGGTAGGTGCCCCATCTAAGTGGAATCACCCAAACCTGCCCCCACCCCCGTAGCAGACCTACGTCATGTAGCATCACAAGGTCACAGTTCCTCTGTGCTGCCACATGGAGCAGAACTTCATTTCTGTTTTGTTGTTTGTTTTTCAAGGTAGGGTTTTACTGTAGTTCAAGCTGACCTGGAATTCACTATATAGTCTCAGGGTGGCCTTGAACTCATGGTGATCCTCCTACCTCTGCCTCCAAGTGCTAGGATTAAAGGTGTGCACTCCCAGTGTCTCCCTCCTTCCTTCTTTCCTTCCTTTCTTCCTTCCTTCCTTCCTTCCTTTCTTCCTTTCTTTTTTTTTTTTTTTGGTAAGCCAGTGAATTTATTTGGATACTTACAGGAATATGGGTGACACAAAGGTAGCTGCAGCAAACATGGGTGGTAACTCATGAAAGCTGCAACTTCAGCAGAACTGCCTACAAGTTGTGTTTCCTACTCTAATTGCAGGCATTTCCACTGAAGAGTCTCCTTTGCGGCAACACTTGTCTTTTGATTTCTTTACTTCTGAACAACGGTAGTGAGCCCCAGGCATTCTTGTGTCTCTGCCTCCCCAGCACTGGGATTACGGGTGCAGGTCACCATGCTGACTGGAGATTGAGCTTGGGTCTTCATGCTTGTGAGGCAAACTTTATCCAGTGAGCTATGCTTCCAGGAAATTCTTGTCTCTCTCCCATCTTTGCCATCCATACCAGCATGCTAGGATCACAGAGGCCTGTCACAACTGCTTGGGTTTCTCACATGGAGTAGACTCAAGGGGAAGCTCCACGATGGCAGGGGAAAACAATGGCATGAGCAGAGGGTGGACATCACCTCCTGGGCAACATCAGGTGGACAACAGTGACAGGAGAGTGTGCCCTGGTGTCTCATTTCTTCTTGATATTCAGCTGTCTGTGTGCTCCTGGTTTGATTCATCCCCTGAGACACACTGGAGGACACTTGAGTTGTCTCTACCCTTTGTGGCTTTTAAAAAATTTATTTATTTATTTATTTGAGACAGAGAGAGGGGAGAGAGAGAGAAACAGAGAATGGGCATACCAGGGCCTCTAGCCACTGCAAATGAACTCCAGATGCATGCACCACCTTGTGCATCTGGCTTATGTGGGACCTGGAAAATCGAACCTTAACTGCCTTACCCACTAAACCATCTCTCCAGCCTCCTGTTTGGCTTTTAGACGTAACAGTGTGATGAGCTTTTGTGTATCTACCAGCGTTTTATATATACCGCTTCATTTAAACCACACAACTGCCTTACACAGGGTGTTGTTTTCCCCATCTTACAGACTGCAAAATTTTGTTACCCCCAAGGCCCTTTCTGAGGTCACCCAGCTGGTAGGAAGGTCAAGATTTGATCTGAAATGTACCTAATCCCAAAACATAAGCCTTTTTTTTTTTTTCACGATTGCCTATTGCCCGGCATCATTGTACCATGAGTAGTGGATATGAATGTAGGTTAAAGTAGCCTCCTGTGCCTGTTCTCTGAGGCTAGGAGATTAGCTGTGGGTTAGAACTCAGAGGTGGCTGCTATTTTTTTCCATCATTGGCCGACATCATTTGGTCAGTAATTTTGCCGTGCAGTGACGGCTCTCTTCGCCTTGGCTCTCCCTCCCTGCCCTACTCCAAGTTACCGCAGTCCAGCCCGCCACGCTCTATTTGTGACTTTCAAGTCTGACACTGAGGGCAACAGAAACTCATGTGGATTTAGCTAAGTAAATTTTCCAAAAAAGAAAATTATTTTTTCTCCATCCCTAAAATGAATGACATAATTAGATGATTTCTCAAGATCCTTTCTTGTTCCCAAATGGTAAGGCTAAAAGATGTGAGAGGGACCACACACACACACACACACACACACACACACACACACACACACATATTTTTCTTGAACTGCCTAATGAATCCTTTTGAAACTGGTGTCCTGATGCAAAATGCTTCAGAATGGTCACGTTGGCTGAAAAGCCAATCGAGAGGAGCCTTTCTGAATGAGCGGCAGCATTTAGCTTCTGAACACAGGGGTTCCCATTGTGCCCCACCCAAGACTAGGGCCTGCTGGCATCCCCATCTTTCTAGTGCTTTCTACAAGAGTCAGCAGTCCTGAGCACTTTCTTGCACAACTATCCTATGCCACTTACACTTGCTGAGCCTTTTGCTTAACAGGACACTTACAGAACAATGGTATGAAAACATAGTGGACTGCGTTTAAATCGCTTTATTTCAAAGAAATGGGTCCCCCTTGTCAGATGGTGGCACTGTTTTAATTCCCATTATGTCCATCTGTTCATTCAAGAGTGCATATTACAGCTGAATCAGACTTCCCACCAATTGTAATCACTCAAGAGGAAATTTTTATCCCCAAACCTTGTCCCTTTCTTTCCTCTACACAACCTCTGTAAGTAAGCTGCCTCCCCCTCATCCCCCACTCTCCTCTCTTCACTTCTCTTCAATTTCCTCATAACATCACCTTGTGTGAATAGCACGGATGGCTATATTGCATTTGATTTTCCACATCGTAAATTCATTTAGTCAATGAATATTGATAAGGATCTATATGGTGATGCAGGCTGTGCTAGGTGCTGGGACATAGTGGTGAAAAAAAATAGAAATAATAGGCTTGGAGGGCTGTGGTTAAGGAGCTTGCGCAAAGTCTAAGGACCCAAGTTCGATTTCCCAGTTCCCACATAAAGCCAGATGCACTAGATAGCCTATGTGTCTGGAGTTCGTTTGCAATGGCTAGAGGCCCTGGCACACCCATTTTCTCTCTCTTCTCCCAGTCTCTCTCTTTCTCTCTCTTTCTCTCTTTCTTTCTCTCTCTCCCTGTTTCCCTGTCTCTCCAATAAATATTAAAAAAGTAGAAATTGCTCTCTCCCAAAGAACGTGTGACCCAAAGCAGAGGGATACACATTAAGTATGACACTCACGAGGCCACATGCCAGGATAAGCCTGTGTAAGGAAACCAACGAGCCGAGGAAAATTTGCAGAGGGGATCTGACAGAGATCGGGGAGGTGAGAGTCTGGCGCTTCTCTGAGGGCCTCATGTTCCCCAGACAGAAAGAATGAGTGAGTGAGGCAAGGAAAGGGCCAGAGCAGGTCAGAGTCTGGGAACTGGGAGCCAGTCAGCAACTCGCCCTTGTCCAGAGGGACCATTGGGTACAGGTCAGTGTCATTCACATGTCCCTGACCCTTGGCTCTTTCTGTAAAAGTATCTGTTTCCTTTCCACCCGCTGCATCAGGACAGCTGCTAACTATTTTCCCTGAGATCCAAGTGCCTCCACAGGCGAGAGGGAGGCTCGGCATAAGGTCATGGGGAGAGAAGAGATTCACAGGAGAGAAGAGAACAGAAATGAAGAAAAATGATAGCGTGTGAGCATGCTCGGTGGGGTGGAGTAAGTGTACATGGAACTGGTGAAGAAGGGTAGAAGAGAAAGTGTGGAATTGCACTCAGAAAGGGACTGCGAGAGCTGGCCACGTAGCACAGAGCCATTAAGAGTAATAAAAAGGGCTGGAGAGATGGCTTAACCATTAAGACGTTTGCCTGCAAAGCCAAAGGATCCCGGTTCGATTCTCCAGGACCCACTTAAGCCAGATGCACAAGGGGGCGCATGCATCTAGAGTTCGTTTGCAGTGGCTGGAGGCCCTGGTGTGCCCAATCTCTCCCCCCCCCTTCTCTATGTGCCTTCTTCTCTCTCTCAAATAAATAAATAAAAATAAACTAAAAAAAGAATAATAAAAAGAGTGGGGAAATACTTAATGAAATAATAAAACTCACAGGCATTTATAATCACATTTTCTTTATGTAGTTCTTGACTGTGGCTGAGGAGATTGGAAGGGTAACACAGCTTAGTGTAACTGGTTCATTGATTCACTCATTAGCTAGTGACAGGATGTCTACTGGGTGTGTGGGTCGTGTTTAGGCAGTGGGGTAAATGCATGACAAGAAGGAGGCCCCAAGTGTCCCAGTGCTCACGCTCTAGTCAGATGTGCGCACACTGCAGTAGAAAGCCGGGTGTGTGTTGATAATCACACACTTGTGTTCTCAGCGTCGGTGTAAAAGACAGAGACTGAAGGGGAAGGAGCAGCATGCCGACTTGTCTTGTGTCAGTCAGCCTGCACAGGGTTGGATGTTCCGTGCCGAGTTCTAATTGCACTCCTGGCGCTAATCCTGAGGCCTCACACCTGCTACAAGGCCCGGCTCCTCCTAGCTCGCCACGCCCTGTTATGCTCATCAGTAAATAACCTTCTGTTTGCGAGAGTAGTGTTGGTCTTGGAGTTCTCTTTGTGTATCTGGTACCTTTTCCAAAAAGTTTCCTCAAAAACATTTTAAGCCACAATCACAGGGTACAATCTTGGCCCCAGAAGTTGAGTTCGTCTGAGGAGAAGCAAGGGCGCGTGCCTGCCCGTGCGAAGCGTCACCCTCAGCGGTGCCCCTGGGGTGACCTGCGGCCTCCATCAGCCCAGGCATCAAGTGAGAAACCACCGCCGGGATGGGCGTCTGCGCCCCACCTCCTCAGAAGTCACACCAGGCTGCCTTCAGACGGCCATGCCTCTCACGTTGGACTTCTTTGGGGATCCAATTTCCCTCTGGCTCCTGTTGGTTGTGTTGTATCCTGGAGAAGACCAATGGTCCAGTGCCAGTCAAAACCACTCTGAGTCTTTGTCGGTTTCCAGAGGATAATTTTCTGTGCCCTGCTGAGCTCTTTAGAAGAAAAATCTCTTTAATCCATTAAATAGCAGGGCTTTGATACCAGGCACAGCTTCTACTTCCTGGAAGAGATTGTTGATATAATGTGAGTGCTTGTTCTCTGCCACATGAAGAATATAGTAAGGGCGTGGGAGTGACGGCTTAGTGGTTAAGGCACTTGCCTATAAAGCCTAAGAACCTAGGTTCAATTCCCCAGTACTCACGTAAAGACAGACACACAAAGTTGCGTCTGGAGTTCGTTTGCAGTGGCTAGAGGCTCTGGTGTGCCCATTCTCTCCCTCCCTCCCTCTGTCTCTCTCTCTCTCTGTCTCTCTCTCTCTCTCTGTGTGTGTGTGTGTGTGTGTGTGTGTGTGCAGAGTGTAATGGTGCTTTTATTTGCAGGAGGCAGAGGTATGGGGATCACTGTGAGTTCGAGGCCACCCTACAACTCCATAGTGAATTCCAGGTCAGCCTGGGCTAGAGTGAGACCCTACCTCAACCCCCCCCCCACAAAAAATGCAATAAGAAATATTTGTCATATTTACATAAGAAATCCAGAGTACAACTGAGGTCTGAGGAGGTGGGTAAAGTGCTTGCCAGAACCCCAGTTAACATGCTATGTGCCTGTGATTCCAAGTTGGGGAGGTAGAGACAAGAGGACCCCCAGGGCTCACTGGACAGCCTGTCTAGCCTAATTGGTGAGCTCCAGGCCAATAAGAGACCCTGTCCCTGAAAGGTGAATGGCGTTCTTGAGGAATGACAGCAGAGATTGTCCTCTGGTCATCATACATGAGTGCACACCCCCAACATGAACACGCAGACACCTTTAAAAGAATGGTCGAGTACCAAAAGGCGTTGTCCCTTCCCCCCAGTGACTGACTGCTGCTCACAACTCATAACCCACAACCCCACAGGGAATACCAGCAGCCCCAGTAAGGAGGGCCCTCAGTGGAGTGGGGGCAGGGAGGAGGGAGATGATGGCACCCACTCACGATGTGTCCATACAAAATATATTCGTAATAATAGCAATAAAAAAGCCAAGCAATATGAACCCCCCCCCCATCTCCCCAACCCTGTGTCTTTCAGATCTTTCAGTTCCACCCACTTTGGCGAACCCACAGTACCCTACAAACTACCATCCCCTCTGCTTGTCCTCCAACACCTGCCATTTGCCAGATCTCTCTGCAGATCTGTGTCTGCTCTGGGTGGCCTGGGCTCACTGTGGCACTCCCAGGCTGGTCAAGAGCTGACAGCAGCTCTGACCCAGGCCTGCATCCACAGGGTGGAAACTAGTCTCCACAGGGGTGACCTTCTCCAGAGACCCCGCAGCGCAGAGCACTGCTTACTGTACTAACAACTAGTGCTTTCACTGTCTCTCAGCCACTTCTCTGAGGCAGATGGGCACCCTGGTTCCACCTTTACCGGTGAGGAAACTGAGGCCACTATATTTTTAAGATTTCCTAAGATCACACAGGTGGGAAGCTGGATCTAACCACCCTACCCCCAAAGTCCAGGATTCCTTTTCCTATCATGCATTGCTGCCATTGCTTCCGTTTTAAAGACAGTAACCTAATCTATAGACCCACTTAAAATATTTTATGTATCTATTTATGAGAGAGAAACAGACACACACACACACACACAAAGAGAGAGAGAGAATGGGCACACCAGGACTTCCAGCCACTATAAACAAACTCCAGACACATGCACCACTTTGCTCATCTGGCTTTACGTGGGTACTGGGGAATTGAACTAGGGCCATCAGGCTTTGCAAACAAGTGCCTTTAACCACTCCAGCCCCATACAAAGCCCCACTTTGATATTTAATTCTTCTTTTCAATAGTTTTAGACCCTTTCAGGAGAGGACATGAAGATTGTCTCTGCCATATCTACACTAGTGGGGACCACCAAGAGCCCACCACAGGCTCTCAGGGTTCAATCCTCACTGGTCTAAGCAAACAGGAGTCTTTCTCCTAGTCAGTGATGGGTCTGATTGTGGTCTAGGGATCAAGAAGCTCCCTAGAGAAGCTCAAGACTTTTGTCTAATAAGTAATGAAGGAAAATCTGTTCTCACCTAATTTATGAATAAATAAGTCACTGTACCGGTGTGTTTGGCAGCCACCCAGAAGCTTAACATCTACCACGTGGAAGAACAGAGGTAATGGACAAAAACTAAAGTCCTTGGTCATACCACTAACTTTTGGGTCATATGAGCTATATATATATCCTAAGCTGCAGGGTTCACAAACATAACGTCCAGAAGTCAGAAACAGGGTTCAGACATCACCCAGCAGGGAGCAGAGCAGCCTGGAGACACGCCGACCCACACCACAGGCCGCTCTGCAGAACAGCACTGCCATTCCCACACGGCACTCAGGACAAAACCCTGGGTTCCTGAAAGTTCTCCACGCTGCCTGAGAAGAATCAGGTGTCTTCACCAGCACACCCTCCCCCACAGGGCTCACCTTCCTCCGCATGACCACCGCCTCGCCAGTTCCCACCCAGGGGTTGGCACCTACACAGTACTTGTAGGGCAGTTATCGCTGAAAGTCACTTACATCCTAATCGCCCCACCTGCTTATGACATAGGTACTGTGTGGAGGTTTGAGTGCAAAATGCACCGCGTAGGGTCACGTGTGTGCTGTGGGTCCTCAGTGGTGCACACAGTTTGGGAACCCTGCTGGAGGAAGTGTGTAGCTGGGGCAGACCTGGAGGTGACATAGCCCGGGCCGTGTCTGTCCTCTGCTTCCTGTGCCGAGGCGTGAGACTGGCTTCCCACTCCTGCCTTGCTCTTCCCCCCATGACAAACTCTGCCCCCAAGAACGGCGCGATGAAGTGAACCTTCCTCCCTGAAACAGATTTTTGTCAGGTGTCCGGTCCCAGCGGTGAGACGGGGATTGATGCATGCTGGGCTTAGCGCTGCGTTATGTGTGAGGAGGCCAAGGCAGGGATGGCTGGCCTGCATGATTTGACTAGATGAGCGTCCCCGCTACACGATGCATCAGACCCCGGGACCTGAAGCCCACCTCATGCACCTTCCCATGGATCCTCCTCCTCTCCTTTGGAGATGGAGCACACAGCTCAGTTTTGGAAAGATTAACGTAATCAGGCATGATTGTTCTGTTGTCACACAGATTTTCCAATGGCTGAAAACAGAATAGTGGTGTATCCAAGTCTACACAAGTTATTTCATCATCCAGAACTGACAGGGCTCACGGCACTATGCTTATCTTTTATTCTATCAGCCTCACTTTTTCAAATATACGGAGTGCTTCACGAATTTGTGTGACGCCCTTGCGCAAGGGGCGTGCTACTCTTCTCTGTATTGGTCCCAGTTTTTTTTAATTTTTATTTATTTGAAAACGATAGACAGAGGGAGAAAGAGGCAGAGAGAGAGAGAGAAAGAGAGAGAATGGGCGCGCCAGGGCCTCCAGCCACTGTAAACGAACTCCAGACACGTGCGCCCCCTTGTGCATCTGGCTAACGTGGGTCCTGGGGAATCGAGCCTCGAACCAGGGTCCTTAGGCTTCACAGGCAAGCGCTTAACAGCTAAGCCATCTCTACAGCCCTCAATTTTTTTTATTTGTGTTTGTTTAAGTTCCTGGTGTTGTCTCTTTTTTGTTTTATTTTGTATATTTTTATTTATTTATTTGAGAGTGACAGACAGAGAGAGAAAGAGGCAGATAGATAGAGAATGGGCGCGCCAGAGCCTCCAGCCACTGCAAATGAACTCCAGATGCATGTGCCACTTTGTGCATCTGGCTTATGTGGGTCCTGGGGAATTGAGCTTCGAACCCGGATCCTTAGGCTTCACAGGCAAGCGCTTAACCACTAAGCCATCTCTCTAGCCCATTGTTTGTTTTTGTTTTCGAGGTAGGGTCTCACTCTAGTCCAGGCTGTCCTGGAATTCGGTATGGAGTCTCAGGCTGGCCTCAAACTCACAGCAATCCTCCTACCCCTGCCTCCCAAGTAGTGGGATTAAAGGCGTGTGCCACCATGCCCGGCTCTTTATTATGTATGTATGTATGTATGTATGTATGTATGTATGTATGTATGTATGTGGAAGCAGTGTGTATGTGTGTACTCACGTGCACACGTGTATGGGTGTGCCAGAGCCTCTTGCCACTACAAAGGAACTCTAGATGCATGGGCTACCTGGTGTATCTGGCTTTGTGTGGGTACTGGGGCAATTGAACCCAGACCGGCAGGCTTTCTAAGCAAGCACTTTAATCACTGAGCCTTCTCCCCAGCCCTCGTCATCATTTTGACACCAGTATTTTTGCCAAGGCCACCTGCTCAGTGCCCGAGTTCTGGGTGTCACCTGCGTCTGGTTGTTGTGTCTTTTTCTATCTGGTATTGCTGCTGGAACTCTGGTTTGTCAGGTGCACCTTACCTGCCATGGTAACGCCGTCATCCTTCTACCTTATCACAGGTCATCATCGCCCTTTCGGAAAAAAACCGCGTGCACATCCCTTACAGGAACTCCATGATGACCAGCGTGCTTAGGGACAGCCTGGGAGGGAACTGCATGACGACCATGATCGCCACGCTGTCCCTGGAGAAGAGGAACATTGGTGTACGTGCTTCCTCCCCTGGGGTTCTCAGTCTGGGTTTCTGGGTGGTGACATGGAGTTCAGGGTCCTGGACGAGTTCACACATCTCCAGCAGACCCGAGACACCCCCGCTACATATGACCACAGACTCATAGCTCTGGCTTACTTCCCAGTGTTATAACGACCCGTGTGGAAAGGGACCGCAGAGAACACAGAATAACTTGAAAAGGCGCTGAAGGATTTGCTGATGGTCCCTTTTCACAGCAAGGAGACAAATAAGACCTCAACTTCCTGCACTCAGGTTTTCACCTGACTGCTGAGGTCTGGAGATCTTGGAGGATTCCCGAGATCTGTTCCTAACACTGCCAGGGCCTCTGCAGATTGGCTTTCCCAAGCGGCTGTAGAGCCAGCTGATGTCTCAGGAGCTCCAGTTTAACATTCAGAATCTAAACACTGCTCCCCAAAAGGGAAACAGAAACCAGCTGGAAGGGCTGGAGAGATGGCTCAGCAGTTAAGGTACTTGCCTGCAAAGCCTAATGTCCCGGGTTCAGTTCCCCAGTACCATATAAAGCCTGATGCACAGGGTAGTGCATGCATCTGGAGGTCATTTGCAGCTGCCGGAGGCCCTGGCTCACTGGTTCTCTCTCTGTGTCTCCCTGTCTCTCTGTCTCTGTCTCTCTCTGCTTGCAAATATATAAATAAACTATTAAAAAAAAAAAAGAAACCAGTGGGACGTTTCCTCAAACAAGGCCAAGTCACTGATGGGGAGGACTGTGGAAGACTTCTCCTTTTGGTCCATTACGAATACTTAGTCTGTGGTCTTGCATGTTTGTCGGTTATGGTACCTGCTATGATTATGACTTACGTAGAAAGTCCTGGCTTAACAGATTCATACTTGAAAACACATGCCAGTTCCCATCTACGACCTCAGGATCTCCCAGATTTGGGGCATTGCACATTTTATTAAGCCAAACCCTTTTTTATTTATTTATTTTTCAGAAAATCATGTCCCTAGAACAAAACTCCCTGATTTGGAAGCTTAGATCTTCACTGTGGTTATTGTTTTTTAGACACATCACTGTTGGATATGCATCTTTTTCTGTGGATAAAAATTGAGTTTCACCTAGAGAGAAGTATCTTTTTATGTGATGATGTTCTGAGAAGGTGTTTGCTCTTTTAGGAGTCTATCTCAACCTGCAGATTTGCGCAGCGAGTGGCCCTCATTAAAAACGAAGCTGTTCTTAACGAAGAAATTGATCCCAGATTGGTAAGCCACTTTTAACCCCCTGCCAGATGCATCAAAGATCAGACAGAGTGGGGTGAGGACACACACTCGCTCTGTGTGCCTCTGTTTCTATGAACAGTAAAATTGGGGGAAAAGCATGTGAAATAACTTGCACCATGTGATTAAGTAGTAGAGTCAGGACTTAAACTCAGTCTGTCCAAGAATCTGCTGTGCCCTCAAGTCCCTGTGTGCTTTGTGACACGGTGCAGTCTGTCCTGACAGCTTAGCTGGCCATTGTGCTGAGGGCTGGGACGTGGCTCCGCGGCAGAGTGCTCATTTAGCACGTGCAAAGCCCTGAGTTCAGTCCTCACCACCAGATACAGTTACATCTATATTTAGCTTTTAGGCATCATGAAGTACCAGTTTAACTTGTCTAGACACAGTAACATACCATCTTTTATAAGACCTCATAAAGAAAGAGAGCCTCAAGCTGGAGAGATGGCTAAGTTGTTAAAGGCACTTGCTTACAAAGCCCGAAAGCCTGATGGCCTGAGTTCGATTCCCCAACACCCATGTAAAGCCAGATGCACAAAGTGGCACATGTGTCTGGAGTTCATTTGCAGTGGACAAGAGTTCCATACTCTCTTCTGGTCAGCCTCTTTCTCTCTCAAATAAATAAAAAATAAATAAAGATAATTTTCCAAAAGGAAGAACTTTCAGTGATTGGTAGATAGAAACATATTTTGTGTAATAACTATCCTGTTACTTTTTTCTAGAGATTTTTTTAAAAGGTCATTAGGATTTGACCCATGGAAAAACCATCAGTGTTCTGGTTTGATAGAAATGAGTCCTGCTTTATCAAAGCACCTCTTCCACAAACAGATTTTGGACTATATAGTTTAACTGTTCATTTTGAATATATACTTTTTCTTTCTTTGTTAGTTTTTTTTTTACATACTTTTATTTGTGTGTGTGTGTGTGTGTGTGTGTGTGTAAACTAGAGGACAACCTTGGGTGCCATCCTCGGAAATATTGTCCACTTCCTTTGAGACAAGCCTCCTCTTGGCCTAGAGCTCATCCATCGGTATCCACCAGCAAGCCAGTGAGCCTGGAGGACGGGCCATGTCCGCCTCCCCCGGGGCTGGGATTACAGGTACCTACCGCACACGTGTGCTGAGGAATCAAACTCGGGTCCTCATGCTCACAAAGCAAGCAGTTTACTGACTGAGCCATCTTCCCAGTCCCTTTTTGCTAGTTTAAAAGAAATGCAGTGTCAGATTGACTTATGGCAGCATTTGGAAATGTTGAAATGAAAGATCTCAGTCTTGTCAAATTCTGTAAGTAAGATTGGGTCATTTCCGAATCACCCAGCTTTTCTTATTTCTCTAGAAAATAAGCTGGCTTGGGCCTTGTAGTGTGCAGAGAGAGGTTAAACGTGTGAAATCTCACCAACATTGCTTCGTTTACAAACAGCTCAACATCAGACCACTACTAAAGCAATGTTTCCTTAAGAATTCCTTCTCCTCTCCATTATCTGCCCTTTCTCCTGTGCTGTCATTCTATTGAAGGACAGAGGGCAAGGAAGGAAAAAGAGTAGTAGGGCTCTTTGAGCCTGCTCACTCGGGGAGCGCCCGCCTCCCCAGTGGAACTCTCTTCTGAAGGAAGCAGTGGACAAGGCAAGACCTGTTCCCAGCCCCCGCCCTGGTCAGACATTGGCACCACACGGGGCTCAGGCTGGAAAGAGGCGACAGAACACACAAGTGGATCACAGTCACATTCCTGCGATCCCAGCATCCCAGAGCATCGCTGCGCAGGATGAGAAATCTGAGCACTTCCTGGGCAAGCATTTTTTTTTTCTTTAAATTTTTCCAGAGAGACTTCTCTTTGAAGTGACCTGAGAGCTATGAAGAAAGGCACGAATCCTCATGCGTTTGATGTAGATCTGTGCAGGACTGAAAGAAAAAAGAGGTTGAGAATGAAAAGCTAATAGCTGATAATTAAACTAATTGCCGAGGTCTTCCCAGTGCAGACTAACCTGGTAACTGACAAGTGTTGTTTCCTGGTCTCTTTAATAATCACATATCTCAAAGTCTCACACTGATGCTTATTATTTTAAGTATGACACTGACTGAAGCTCAAGTGACAATCAAAAGTTTATCCTAAGATCCACCCAACACGCAAGTTGAGTGGGATTTCCTGTGCCATCCACACAACTCTTTTTTTTATTGATATTTTATTTTTATTTATTTATTTTATTTTGGAGAGAGGCAGAGGAGAGAGAGAGAATTGGCACACCAGGGCCTCAGCCACTTAAATTGAACTTCAGATGCTTGCGCCGCCTAGTGGGCATGTGTGACCTTGCGCTTGCCTCACCTTCACACAACTTTTTTTAAAATATTTTATTTTTATTTATTTATTTGACAGAGAAAGAGGGGAGAGAGAGAGAGAAAGAGGGAGGGAGAGAATGGGCGCACCAGGGCCTCCAGTCACTGCAAACGAACTCCAGATGTGTGTGCCCCCTTGCGCATCTGGCTAACGTGGGTCCTGGGGAATCGAACGTGGGTCCTTTGTCTTTGCAGACAAATGCCTTAACTGCTAAGCCACCCCTCCAGCCCCACCCACACAACTTTTCGCTTGTGTATGTGTGTTGTGTATGTGCGTGCATGTGTCCATGTCTTCTGCCCAGTCTTATTTGAGCAGGGTCTTTTTTATTTTATTTTATTTTTTTCATTTTTTGAGGTAGGGTCTCACTCTAGCTCAAGCTGACCTGGAATTCACTAGTCTCAGGGTGGCCTCGAACTCACAGCAATCCTCCTACCTCTGGCATGCGCTACCATGCCCGGCCATGAGCCGGGGTCTCTTACTGATCCCAGAGCTTGCTGTTTTCTCACAAGCTCCAGTGAGTCTCAGGTCTCTGCTCCCCTCCAGACTGGGGTTATAGACACCCATGACCATCGCCAGCTGTTTACGTGGGTTCTGGGGGTTGGTCAGGCAGTCTGTCAGGCCTGCCCAGGCCCTCATGCTTGCACAAGAAGTGCTCTTAGCCGTTAGCCGTGGAGCCGTCTCTCCAGCCCGTTCCTCTCAAACGTTCCTGACTAGTGTGGGGTCATCTGTGAGTGATCAGGACCACCAAGGACAAGCCTGGCTACTTCAGAGCCACAGGTGGCGGTGAGCCAGGCCAAGTCTCTGCTGACTGAGCGCGGGCCAGCATCTAATAAGTCCAGAGTCTGTGGAGTGATCTGAGGGGACGTATGGCCGTTGTCATCTCAAGTCACGAGAACCGAAATTTCTATTCAATAAGACAAAAGCAATTTGATATGGCGTTTGTCTCAGATAGCCATAGAAGGAGAAAACATGGTAGCGATGTAAATTTCGTAGAAGATGCGACTGGCCAATGAATTCCTTTGTTCTCATCCAATGATTTTTGCCCTCCGTAGCTTGATGGTTCTGACAGTGTTGCTGTTGTTGTTTTGTCTTGTTTTGTTTTGTTTTGTTTTGTTTTAAGGCAGGATCTCTCTCTAGCCCCGACTGCCCCTCACTTGCTTCAGGTTGGCCTTGAACTCACAGCTATCCTCCTACTTCCGCCCCCAGCATGCTGGCAATTAAAGGCATGAGCCACCACACTCATTAGCAAGGGAAGCTAATTTTGAGGGTTTCTTCTACAACGCCTGGTCTGGCAGCATTTGCGAAAGAAAGCTATCAAAGGCCACGCCATCTTGAGCATTTAAATGAAACCCCAGGGCTACCAGTGTGTTCCTAACACTCACACTCAGCACCATGAGTCTGCAGGCTCAGGCTAGCCTGAACCGCACCCATGTGAGATCTTCCCAGCATCGGTGAGATGCAGTGTCTGAGGGTGAAAGGCAGTGCCTTTGCAGACCTCGGAGACAAGCCTGAGGCCACAGTTGTCAGTGGACGGGGGAAGGAGTGGAAGGCCCCAGGGAGCTGGGCTTGAACCTAAGAGGCCTTCTGCTCCCCTCCCTGGCGTAGCACCAGTGAAAGGAAGAGCCAGGCAAACGTTCTATCCAGTAGCAGAGGGCGCTGCCTGGGCGGCCATCCTGCCTTGCCCTGGAACCCGAGCAGAGCAAGTAGCATATGGTCTGTGAGAACTCCAAACCCTGAGCCCCACCTCACACGGGCACGACTCCCTCAGCCTAGCAGTCCTCAAGCAAAGAGGTTAAGAAACCAGCAAAGTTGCTGGAAATGGAATGGAAAAGGGGGGAGGGGGGTTGATATTAATTAATTAATTTTTCATTCATTTATTTGTTTAAGTTTTAGTAACAGTTTTCAGCAGTATTTATTTTAGTAACATTTCAGTTTCCAAGAAAGGTGGATTCAGCCTGATGATGTTCATTTTAGCAAATTCGACATTATGACCGCACGGCCATTAATGTGATGCGTGGTGTCATGACCTGCTTGGGTTTATTTCAGGGATTTAAGGGTAATGTATCACTAGAAAATCTATCAATGAACATGAAGAATATAATGGGAAAATAGGAACCAAACTGAGGACAATGTGAATGGGAATTTATCTAGGGATGAATTACGGAGGGAGAGCTGTACATGAGTCTATAATGCTTTCTTTCTTAAGAAGTAGGAACAAGGTGTTCACTTAAGCCAAATAGTCGGTCCAAGGTATTCCTTTATACCTTCTTGTACATCTGAACTAGTCTGTACTTTATTTTTTTAACTTATAGAAATAGATATTTTAGGGGCTGGAGAGATGGCTTAGCAGGCTAAGTGCTTTCCTATGAAGCCTAAGGACTCTGGTTCAAGGTTTGATTCCCAGGACCCACGTTAGCCAGATGCACAAAGTGGCACATGCATCTGGAGTTCGTTTGCAGTGCCTGGAAGCCCTGGCACACCCATTCTCTCTCTCTATCTCTCTCTGCCTCTCTCTGTCTGTCTGTTACTCTCAAATAAATCAAAATAATACAAATAAAAAGAAATAGATATTTTATGTTTTTAAAACACATATTCTATTTATTTATTTGTAAGCAGAGTGAGACAGGCAGAGAGGAGAGAGAGAGAGAACAGGTGGGCCAGAGTAAACAAATTCCTGATGTATGCACCGCCCTTCATGTTTGGCTTACGTGGGTACTGGGCAATCGAACCTGGGTCCTTAGGCTTCTCAGGCAAGTGCCTTAACGGCTAAGCCATCTCTCCAGCCCCACGTGCACAATTTAAAAGAGAAAAGTTACATGATCACACCACTAGTTCTGGAAAAGTACTTGATAACATTGAGAATTAATCCACACATTGAAAAGAATCATCAAACTGTGAGTACAAGTGACCATCTTTAAACTGGTGAAGCTCATCACCAGTAGCGTCACTGTACACCTCATTTTTCAGGTGAGCTGTCAGGAACAGTAGAGGTATGTCTGAAGGACTCTACATGGAAGTCCTTCTAGGACAATGGACACAACAAAGAGAAAACTGCGAGAACTCAAAAAGAAGAAAAACGTCTGTCATGACTTGCAGACCATTTTCCTATTTATATAGAACATCCATGAGTCCTTGATGATAAACGGAACCAAAACTTGTTTAGAAAATTATTTGGTCCGTAATCCATATATAGAAATAAATCTCAGGGCTGGAGAGATGGCTTAGCGGTTCAGTGCTTGCCTATGAAGCCTAAGGACCCCGGGACCCACGTCAGCCAGATGCACAAAGGGGTGCACGCGTCTGGAGTTCGTTTGTAGTGGCTAGAGACCCTGGCGCTCCCATTCTGTCTCTCTCTCTCTCTCTCTCTCTCATCTGCCTCTTTCTCTGTCTGTTACTCTCAAATAAATAAATAAAAATGAACTAATAACTAAATAAATAAATAAATCTCATTCCCTATATACCAAGAGCCAACAATTATAAAATGCAATTTTACCAGCTCTGTTTATAATATCAACATGATCTTTGAACTTCTTGGCATGAGATGTGTTAATGGAAGTATCAGAAATCCTTGTTGGAAGGAGTCCTGGGAAGATTCACCATGCGCATGTGTGAGATGGTCCAGTGTTATTAATTTGATATGCCTTCCTGAATTAGCCTTTTAAAAAATATTTTCTTTATTTATTTGCAAGCAGAGAGACATAGGAGAGATAAAGAGAGAGAGAATGAGCATGCCAGGGCCTCCAGCCGCTGAAAATGAACTCCAGATGTGTGCACCGTGGTGTGTCTGTCTTTATGTGGAAACTGGGGAATTGAACTCGTATCATTAGACTTTGCAGACAAGTGCCTTAACTGCTGAGCCATCGCAGCAACCCTGAATAGCCTTTTAAATCAATGTAAGTCCATTAAAGTTTGAGGAGTGTCTTTGGTAATATTGAGGAACTGGGTCTGAAATGTATATAGATGACCAGATGGCCTAGAATAGCCAGCTATAGTTTGGAAAAGCACAAGATAGAAAGGGTTGCTTTATTGATATGCCAAAATTTCTTAATGGATGGTAGTTAAAAGTAGTATTACCATACATACAGTGAAATAGAAAAATGTTTTCATTGAAAATAGCAGGGAAACAGATACATTTATATCTGGAAACATGTTGTATAGTATAATTATAATAGAAAATCTTATATGGTTAGTCAAATAGAATACATAAAATTTTGATGTCTATTCCATGCCTTTTACAAAATAAAATCCATTTAAATGTGAAGAGTAAAATGTTAACTTTTTTTTCCTTTTTGCTTTTTCAAGGTAGGGTTTCAATGTAGTCTCAGGGTAGCCTCAAACTCACAGAGATCCTCCTACTTCTGGAGTGCTGGGGTTAAAGGCATGTGCCACCATGCCTTGGCTAAATAGTAACACCTTTAAAAGATCATACATGAAAATATTTCTATGTTCTGGTTAGGGCAGATTTCTCTAAGAATCTACAAAGCCATACCTATAAAGGAATGAGCTGCTAATTAGATTATATTGACATTTAGAACTTGTGGCATAAATTGAAAGATAACAAGTGAATTGAATAGAACTAACCAAGAATTCACATCCAGAATAGCAACCTAAAAATAAATAACAGAAAACCAAGTCAATGGACATGGAATCAGTAATTAAGTAATAATTAAATAAGTAAGTAAATAAGTAACAAGGTAAATAAGCAGTTCTGAGAAGAACCCCAAGCATCCCATACACATCTACAGAAATATCCCCTTCACTAGTAGTTACGAAGATGCAGTTAGAACTGAAGTGAGACACAGTGTCACGCCTACCTGACTGACAAAATCAACAAGCCCCTTAATATTCCACAGTAACAAAGTCTGGGAAACAGAACACTGTGGTGGGAATGTGGATTGACACAATACTCTGAAGAGTGGCTTAAGTGCATGGCCTTTGCTACCAAGGAATCGGACATCCAGGAAACACTGACATAGGTACCCCTAGAGATGTCTAATGCCTATATCGACACAGCTTGTAGTAGCAAAAGAAAAAATAATCCTGCATGCCCTATGGACAAGACATGTCACAAACCACTTTGGACATAGTCTTTTATCCAAACACTATGTGCTCATGAAAAATGACTTAAGGCGGGTCACATGAACTAGTAGAAATAAGATAGAGGACGGAAAAAAAAAAAACCATGAATACCTGTGAGACACACAAGGGGATGTGTGAAAACATACAGGGAATGTCCTGACTCCCCTAAATGCTGTGTCATGATCACCTCAGGAAGGACGGAAGGAAGGGAAACAGAAATAGCCAGTTCCAGTTACATCACTAATATAGTCTTCATTAAGAAGTAATTCCAGGGTTGGCAGAAATGGCTTAGCAGTTAAGGCACATGCCTGTGAAGCCTAACGACCCCAGTTCGATTCTCCAGGTCCCACATAAGCCAGATGCACATGGTGGCGCATGCATGTCGAGTTCGTTTGTAGTGGCTAGAGGCTCTGCTGTGCCCATTCTCTCTCTCTCTCTCTCTCTCTCTCTCTCTCTATCTCTCACCCCCTCTATCTGTAATAAATGAAAATAAATAAAATCATTTTTTTAAAAAAAAAACAAGTAATTCCAGGGACCTGGGGAGATGGCTACACAGTTAAAGGCACTTGCTTGCAAAGCCTACAGCCCCGGTTTAATTCCCCAGTACCCATGTAAAGCCAAATGCACAAAATGGTACATGCATCTGGAGTTATAGCAAGAGGCCATGGCATGCCCATTCCGCATTTCTCCTTCTTTCCCTCCTTGCAAATAATTAAGTAAAATGATTCTCAAAAGTATTTCTAGGGGATGGAAAGCTGGCTCAGCAGTTAAGTGTGCTTACTACACAATCGGAAGGCCCAAAAGCACCAGAATTTGAATCTCCAGATCCCACATAAACAGCTAAGTGTGGCTATATGTGTCTATAACCCCAGTCCACAGAGGGATAGAGACCACGGAATGGTCAGAGCCCCTGAAACTCTGGAGGTAGTAAGAGACCCCTGCTCAAAACAAGATTAGGTGTAGGCTTGATGGAGCGTGACACCTGACGTCCTCTCTAGCCACCACAGGCCAGCACCACAACACACACACACACACACACCACACACCCAAAGTAATAGCAATAATAATTCCTTGGGACTGGAGAGATTGCTTACTTAGGGTGCTTGCCTGCAAAGCCAAAAGGACCCAGGTTCGATTCCCCAGGACCCACATAAGCTAAATACGCAAGGTGGCATATGTGTCTGGAGTTTGTTTGCAGTGGCTGGATGTCCTGGCACACCCATTGTCTCCCCACCCCTTATCTCTCCCTCTCTCTCTCTCTCTTTCAAATAAATACGTAAAAATAAAGCATTTAATAATACTAATAATTCCAGGCCTATTTTGACAAAACATTCATATGAGGACACAAGTGCCTTTAAGATCATTTTCTATCCAGTTTTTTATATTTATTTGCAAGCAGAGAGATAGGAAGAGAGAGAAAAGAGACAGACGTAGAGAATGTGCTCACGAGGGCCTCCAGCCACTGCAAACGAACTCCAGAAGCATGTGCCACCTTGTGCATCTGGCTTCTTTGGGGACTAGGGAAACGAACCTGGGTCCTTAGGGTTTACAGGCAAGCGCCTCAACCACTAAGCCATCTCTCGAGTTTTTATTCTTAATATACTTTGAAGATGTATGTCCCCTACCCCCAAGTCTGCCTTGATGAGACTTGTCCATTAACCACCCCCCCTTGCCTTCTCAGATGATTATCCGTCTGCAGAAAGAAATTGCAGACCTGAAGGAGGAGCTCACCGTCGTCACTGGGGAGCAGAGGACAGAGGCGCTCACAGAAGCGGAGCTCCTGCAGTAAGACCCAGACCGCCAGCCCTTCTCCCTCTTTCTTTAGCAATTTGTGTTGAGTTCTTGGTCGGTCTTTATGTTACAAATTCCCCTCAAAGCATGCTTGTCCCTTGGGATGGTCTGAAATTGCACGAGGCACCAGTAAAGAGGGTCCGCCTTCACTGAAAAGCTGCACAGGCTGCCAGTGATCCTGCTGCCTCCGCTTTAATAGTGGAGTGACCCTCTCCAGCCAGCCGCAGAGCAGGGACGGCAGACAGCCGTGCAACGTCGTGCCCTGAGGTGTGCAGCCCAGATCCGAGTGGAATTCAAGAAACTTCCTTTGGCTTAAACCACAGCTTGCTCGTAGGCACCAACATTTCCATGCCAGAGTGAGCGCTGTCCTTTCGAAAGCACGTGGCCCCGTATGTTACAGTTCAGATGCTCCGATTTGGAAGGAAAGCGAGTGTTCAGGACTTTATCCGAGCACCGCATAGTTGCAGCCCCACGGCACGGTAGCGACACACCATGGCCCTCCGTCTCGCTCTGACCATGAGCCTCGGTGGTGGGCTCTTAGTTCTCTCTGTGCATGAATTAAGTCAGTGGCGCTAATGGCGATCTGGGCTTACAAGGTAATGGCCTTCTCCATTCCCAACGAAAGTAGAGTTACACAAGGCTTTTCTCTTTTTTAACTTCTATTGATAGCTTCCATGAGTACAGACAACAAAATCATAATTCCCTCTCTCCACTCCCATTCCCCCTCTCCAATCCACCCTCCATTGAATCTCCTCCTTCTAATTAGGCTCTTTTATTTTGATGTTAACATCTTTTCCTCCTATCATGAAGGTCTTACGTAGGTAGTGTCAGGTCATGGATATCAATGCCATTTTACACAAGTCTTTTCGAAAGACATTCTCCATTCCACCTGACTCTCCTTCAGTGGGGCCAACAGTAAATAAAAGCGAGAATGGCTTGCTTTAGCCATCATATGCCCACCTGTGAGGTATGGTTGAAGCATGAAAAGCCTTCAGCGAGTTTCTTCTTCCAAGCAAAGCTTTCCTTCCTCCAGGACATGGGTTCCTAATTCTAGAATAATATGATTGACCCCCAAAGGCATTCCTTATAGACTACTTTGTGGTGTATCTGCAATTAAAGGGAAATATATTGTCAGAACTTCACCTTTTAAGAAGTTCATGTCGGGCTGGAGACATGGCTTAGCGGTTAAGGTGTTTGCCTGTGAAGCCAAAGGACCTCGTTTCAATTCCCCAGAACCCACATAAGCCAGATGCACAAGGGGCACATGTGTCTGGAGTTCATTTGCAGTGGCTAGAGGCCCTGGCGTGCCCATTCTCTCTCTGTCTGTCTCTCTTCTCTCTCTCTCACTTTCTCTGCTTGCAAATAACTACAATTAAAAAAAAAAAAGTTCATGTCATTCTCTGAACTATCACAGGATAGCTGTGATATTGAGAACGTTTAGCTATCTCAGAAGCTAAGCAGGGCCGGGTCTGGTTAGTACTTGGATAGGAGAAGGCTAAGCAGCGAGCTCCTCACTGTAATACTCCCTCTCCTCAAAGACAGCGTTTTGGTCTTCGAGTCAGGTTCGGACCAGGAAAACAAAGCTGTTCTAAGCCTTTGAACAGAAGGAATCTAACATGGGGAACCACATGCACAAAGGGTTGCCAAGAAGCATGGCACTCCAGAGAGCCATAACGTCAGGAGCTCCTGTGCCACGGGGCTGGCGGGACAGCGGAACGAGGTGATTTGGTTAGACTTTTTGAGTTGCTGGAACAAGTATTTGAAAATCAACTCAGTGCTGTTCTTCAGATGGCTCACTGTGATCGCATAGTGGTGAATTGTTAGTACTCTCCCTTGTGAAAATCAACTTGGGGTGGGGGGTGTTGTTTGGACTCATGACTTCAAAAATTTCAGTCCCTGGTTGAATAGCCTTGTGTTTCTAGGCGTGAGACAAGGCATATCATCATGTTAGAAGAAGATGGAACACAGCTATTTGCTTCATGGCTGCTAGGAACGGGGAAAGAGAGAGACAGAGAATACAGAGAGAGGGGGTCCAGGGCAGGGTAAGTGGTAGTTTGAATGAAATGTCCTGCATAGCCTTACGTGTTCCGAATACTTAGTCCTCGGTTGGTGGAGCCTCACGGGAGGTGTGTCACTGGGGGCGGGCCTCGAGGTTTGCTTTGGTCCAGCCCCCTGGGAGATCAGTCAGCTCACTCTTGCTTGCCCCCTCCCCCACCCGGATATGTGATGATGTGTGCCGTCTTCCCGCTGTGCCGTGCTTCCCCTGCCACAGTGAAACTTCTCTAAGCTGTAAACTGAAAGAAGCCATCTCCTCCCCCAAGCTGCTTCTGCTCAGGGGTTTATCCCAGTGATGAGAAGGAAACAGACACCTATACCTCCTTCAGTACCTCCCAAAAGAACACACCACCAGCTGGAGACAGGAGCCTGTGGGGGACATTTCATAGTCTAGCCATAGCAGATGATATTCCTGAAACCCATGGGGCAGCGCTGACCCCATGGAGCGAGATGGGGTTGGGTGCCCACCAGGCAGCAGTGGAGCCTTCTGAAGAGCCGTGGATGCTGTTGGAGTCACCATCCAAGATATGAGCCTTGGCTTGCTTTGGCCCCCGCTCTGGTCTTCCACCAGTGCCTCCCATTGGCTGGACTTAAGAAGTCACTGGCTAAAGGAGTCAGGGGATGCCGTCTCCTACAGTGCAGTCAGACAGGGCAAGTGTGGGACCGGGATCTTGGGGCAGCATCTCAGTAGCTACCAGGGTCTTCTGGAATTCCCGTGGGTCCTGCACGTGGCTGGGGTGGATCAGGTGGAGAACTCAGTTCGCACTGTGGTGACCTGGATGTCACACTGAGTCCATTGGCGCTGTGATGAATCTAGAGACGTACAGGACCAATAAAAAAGGAGGCATTCTAATCACCAGCCACACCTAAAATCAACACATCAAAGACCCCGAGGCTTTAAGAGATTCCCGAGATGGTGACAAACACACAGAAACAACACGGTGATGATGCTAGAGAGAGAGAGGGCTAAGAGCAGCGTCTGGGGAGGGCTGGTGTGGTAAGTGATTGGTCCTGCCATGGATCCCTGAGCCCTCCTTCTTCCCTGTGCTTTGGGAGAAACAGCAAAGGACAGACAGGTCGCTGTCCTCAGTCCCTGCCCATCAAAAACACCCTTGCGACTTTAATTGCTGAGCCATCTCCCCAGCCCGGGAAGGTGATTTTCATGAAACAGAACCAAGAGGAGATTTTGTAACTTAAAAAGCCTAATTGTTGTCATTAATAACTTAGTAGATAACTCAGTTGCAGAATGATTAAAAAAAATAGTGCTCTAGAAGGCCAGTGCTAAGGAATTCTGGGACACAAAGGGATACAGAGAAAGCTTAAGAGAAGAGACTAGAGAGTAACTCAAGCTGTATAGAGATGAAAATAGCAATAAATCAGAGGAGCCGATGGTTGAAGAGCTAATATCTCAGAATACTGAAGAACAAAACCAAAGACATAAGAATGAGTTATTGGTGCTAAGAAATAAAGTCATAATGAAAAAACAATTGTAACCTCAAAATCTAGAGAATGTTAGAGTTACGAGAGAAGAAGAGATTACTAAAAATCAAAGATCAAATTTGGACCAGGTTTTAAATTAGATTCCAAACATGAGAACGAAACGAAGGCATTTCACAGACATAAAAACTTCTAGAGCCAGCCGTGGTGGCCCATGCTTTTAATCCCAGCACTGTAGAGGCATAAGTAGGAGGATTGCTGTGAATTCATGGCCAGCCTGGGACTACAGAGTGAGTTCTAGGACAGCTTGGGGTACAGCGAGTCCTTACCTCAAAAAACAAAACAGCGGGGCTGGAGAGATGGCTTAGCAGCTAAGCGCTTGCCTGTGAAGCCTAAGGACCCTGGTTCGAGGCTTGATTCCCCAGGACCCATGTAAGCCAGATGCACAAGGGGGCGCACACATCTGGAGTTCATTTGCAGTGGCTGGAGGCCCTGGTGTACCCATTCTCTCTCCCTCTCTCTCTGTCGCTCTCAAATGAATAAATAAAAATAAACAAAAAATTAAAAAAAAAAAAAAACAGGACAAAACACCCTTTCAGACAGAAAGGTTACAAAAGCCTAGGTCCTTCTCCCAGAACTACCTCGGATTGCACCTTAGCAAAAGGAAAACGGCGATCAAGTGTAAAAGTGGGAAGGACAAGCAAGATTAGTTGCCTCATCTGTGTGACAGTTCATATTATAGGGTTTTTATGTCATTTATTAACTTGTCATTCATTCTGCAAATGAAATTTTCTGTTGAAGAGTCACCGAATGAGACAGGGGAAATACCTCAGCAGTTACAGGCGCTTGCTTGCGTGCCCGCTGGCCTGACTTTGGTCTTCCTCAGTGCCCACCCACCCAGGCAGACGTGAAGTGGCTCCTGCGTCTGTCTTCCCAGTGTGCCTGTGTCAATGGAAGGAGAATCCAGAAACTCACAGACAGCAGCAGCAAGAGAGACACTGTCTGAAAAATAGAGTGGAGGCGGGGGAGGAGGCTCCGTGGGTAAAGACACTTGCCTGCAATGGCTGTCGGCCTGGGTTTGATTTCCCAGTACTCACGTAAAACTAGATACAGAAAGTGGCCCATGTGTCTGGGATTTCTTTGCAGTGAGTGGCAAGAAGGACTTGGCATGCCCATATTCCCTCTCTCTCTCTCTCCTCTGAAACCAATTAATTTTAAAAAAGGATGGAGAGGTGCTGGAGAGATGGCTTAGCAGTTAAGGTGCTTGCCTGCAAAGCTGAAGGATTCCGGTCGATTCCCCAGGGCCCACATAAGCCAGATGCACAAGGGGGCGCATGTGTCTGTAGTTCTTTTGCAGTGGCTGGAGGCCCTGGCATGCCCATTCTCTCTCTGCCTCTTTCTCTCTCTCGAATAAATAAATAAATAAATCATAAAGTTTTAAAAAAAAAAAAAGGAAGGAGAGGAGAGGAGAGGAGAAACACCCTGAGGCTGTGCTTGGACCTCTGATGTGAACTGTAGCATGTATGTGTGTGTCCATATACACATATGTACGTATACATACACATATATAATAAACATAGAAAAATAGGCATTAAAGAGTCACTGAAATCACCATTAAATGTCCATTTACAAGTGTTTGGGGGGATACAGTGAAGAGAAATGAAATTGTGATTGAAATTTTGAATTAGCATGGATTCATAAAACTAAAAGTCAGTCAAGGATTGAATTTAATCCTTCAGATTAAAATGCAAAGGAAACCAGGCATGGTGATTCAGCACACCTTTAGTCCCAGAACTCTGCAGGCTGAGGGTAGGAGGGTCACCGTGAGTTCAAGGCCAGCCTGGGGCTACAGAGTTCCAGGTCTGCTTGGACCATAGTGAGACCCTCCCTTAAAATAATAATAATAAAGGTAAAAATACAAAGGACTATTAGATCTTGAGAGAGATAGCAAATATGTAGGTGTCCATCTGAGCAGAGTTGAAATATGCAGTCTTTAGAGTTAGCATTGGGTGTGTGCGTGTGTGAGTGCGTGCATGTGTGTGTGTGTGTGTGTGTTGCATGCAATTAGTTCATTCATTTATCTGGCATTCAGAGAAGGACCATGGGCCCTGAACAGGACAAAAAGATAAGCAAAGCCTTGCTCCTGCTCTCAAGGGACTCATAACTCAGTGGCGGTGACAGACATGAGTATAAGGAACGATGACACAGCCCAGAAGCATCCTGAGAAAATATAAACAGCATGGCTCGAGAATGCGGAGATAGCCAGGATGACCCCCGAGCCCGGGAGTCTTACCCTCGGTCAAGTGCTACTGCGTGAACATGAGCAATGCCCAGGGGAACGGCTGCTCTGTGGCTGGTGGGCACAGCGGCTCGTCACGACTTCTGATCAGCTCTTAGCGGGAACACACGTCACAAACACGTCTACCTGCAGAAGCAAATGGATTCCCAGCAATCCAGGCCACCTGGTACTTGCCTACACGGACACTAAGAATTACCCCAATAAAGGGACTGGAGAGTTAGCTCAGTGGTTAAGGTGCTCACCTGCAAGGTCTTAACAACCCAGGCTTGATTCCCCAGGACCCACACAAAACCAGATACACAAAGCGACACATAAACCTTGAGTTCATTTGCAGTGGCTGGAGGCCCTGGCACACCCATTCTCTCTGTCTCTCTTCTCTCTCTCTCTCTCTCTTTCAATAAGGGGTGTGCTCTTATTTTGTTATATCATTGTTCCATTGTTTGCTTTTTGTTGTTGTTGTTGTTTGTTTGTTTCTCGAGGTAGGGTCTCACTCTAGTCCAGTCTGATCTGGAATTCACTATGTAGTCTCAGGGTGGCTTCGAGCTCACAGCGATCCTCCTACCTCTGCCTCCCGAGTGCTGGGATTAAAGGCGTGTGCCACCACTTGTGGCTCCATTGTGTTCTGACATAATGGAGTAGATCAAACCTTAGTGAAACTTGAATTGTCGCAGATTAGAGAGCCCTCTGTCATCCAGAAGTGAGACAGATGATTCGAATGTGCCCCGGCAGGGCACTGCTGTTTCACCCCCACTTGTGTGAGCTGTGCCTTCGGGGTTCTGCGCATTTGCTCAGAACCGTGACCGAGCGTCAGTCCCCAGGGCACCCGAGCGAGGCGGTGGGAGAGAGGTGATACAAGGGGAGGTGGCCCACATCCTGGCAGGCAGAAGTGGCCGGCGGCCAGGAGCACCCTAGATCCCACCCGCTCCTCTGTCCTGCTGGTTCCTGGGTGTGCGGTGACTGGCGTGGCTCGAGGACGTCCCTGCCAGGGACTCCCTGAAGGAGCTCAATGGGTATTTCACAGACAGGGAGCTCTCTGCGGGGTCGTCGGGTTAGCTTGGAGCTGTCTGTTAACATCCATCCCTATCAGATTCTTGAGCCCTTGCCCGGCATTCCTGCCGTTAATGTAAATGTTTGCTACATCAACTCAGATGCTTTGCCTGAAGAGGTCTTAAGATGGAATTATGATATTTTTAGTTTACATCTGTTTTTTTTTTTTTTTGTCCTGGCTAATTTTGAAAAGAGACAGCTGGATGAAGGCTATATAGCCAAGTTAATGTTTATACAGGACTCCTTGGGGGGAACATTTGATTGTGATCAATTCTCTAAACACGTACGTCTTTGGTCTTCTGGTAAAGTAAGCTGGGAGATCTTGGGCTTTGATGGAAGCCTTACAGCCTGGCGCAAATCTGAGTGGAATATTTTCTGGATATCAACATTTTACTTCTGAACTGAAATTAAACGGGGGCTTATGGGCTCAAGTTTGCCCAAGAGGTTTGGCTATGCCCAGACCTCGGGATCCTTTCCTGAAAGGGAAAAAGAATCTTTTCTCGGACCAGTTTAATACTCAGCCTGCATTCACTGAGGACACGATAGATGCTGGTCATTTTCACAGCTGGGCTGGTTGGGAATTAGCACTATAAGAAACAAAAGATAACTGCATCAAAATTATTTTATTAGAGACATCCTACGCACAGAGATATTCACACGTGTATGTACACATATACATGAATATTGTACACACACATATATATGAGAATACATTAGTAGAAAGAATAAATGGATACTAAGAATGTATAAGTTTTCATTGTAGTTTGCAGTTCTACCTGTCTTCATTGTCTGCTGACCTACATGTAAAGTGAGAGCTGAACTTGATCATATCTATAGTACGGTGTCTACCTATGATATCTTTCTCACACACACTGCTTTTAAATTTTCATATCACCCTTCTTGCATATGGCTTAATCCACTACTCACCATCTATAATAATAAAAAGTTAAATCATTAATAATGAAAAGCAGAATTACTAAGCAATCATCAAAAGCTAATTCATTCTGTCTGACTTCCTCCTTTCAGCCATGGGGAAAGTCATTGGGGATTTACGCATGGAGGAAGCTGAATGACTCTTTTTTTTTTTTTTTTTGGTTTTATGAGGCAAGGGTCTCACTCTAGCCCAGGCTGACCTGGAATTCATTCTGTATTCTCAGAGTGGCCTCGAACTCACAGCGATCCTCCTACCTCTGCCTCCCGAGTGCTGGGATTAAAGGTGTGCGCCACCACGCTCAGCCTCAATGACTCTTAGGGGCTGTCAAGAGGAAAAAGAGTCCTTGCTAGCACAAGTCTTAGAGGACTGGTGGGAGGGTGTAGACAATGGCGGAACAGCAGCCCAAGGCCTTGCTCTGCAAGCACTAACTAGTGATCGCAGCTGGCCTGGCAGGAACCAGTAACACTCGTGCAGGACTTGAAGAAGAGGGATAGACAGACAGATGGGCTCACGATGGGCTGTGGATGCCACACGTGGAGCTGGTGTGTTGTTAGTGGTGACCAGGAAGCAGTCCCCTCGCTCAGCCGATGTGGTGGCCCTAGGTATTGCTCTGGGTACGGGAAATAGCAGTGTAAATCAAATAGAGCCCTGGCGCTCATGGCATTTATATTCCTCTGAGGAGAGAGACATATGTAATGTAAATAACTGGTACAGAGCATGCCAGGTAACAAACAGAAAGTGCAAAGGGCAAAAACAAACACAGGAGCTGCGCTGGACAAATGGCTCAGCGATTAAAGCTGTTGCTTGCAAAGCCTGGTGGCCCAGGTTCGAATCACCAGTACTCATATAAAGACAGATGCACAAGGTGGTGCATGCATCTGGAGTTCACTCGCAGAGGCAGGAGACTGTGGTGTGTCCATTCCCTAACCCTCTTATTCTCTCTCTCTCTCTCTCTCTCTTTCTCTCTGCTTAAAAATAAATAAAGATAAAATAAGTAAAACAAAAACAGGAGTTACCATTTTGGTAGAGTCCTTACGTGAGAACTATTCTCAGGATGACACTTTTGATGAAAAGGGAGGGTTAGCTGGGACAGAAATCAGGAAGTGCAATGCTCACACTTGAAGGATGGGAATGAGGCTGCGGAGGAGGAGACAGCAAGAGAGACTGTTCAGGGAGCATCAGTAGACGTGGTACCTCATACAAAGAGATAAAGAGGAGTGCACAAGTAATTACGACTTTAACAGAGGTTAGCTGGGCATAGTGTTACATGCCTGTTTTGCCAGCGCTTGGGTGGGAGAGAGAGGCCGGAGGATCAGGAGTTCAAGGACATCATGAGTTATATAGTAAATTTATGGCCACACTGAGCTACATGAGACTGCCTCAAACAAATAAATAAGCAACAATAACACGCACATATCTAAATATATCACTCTTCATATGAAATTAATCACAAGTTGAAAAAGGTTAGTAAGCTCAGTTTTTAAAATTTTTTCTTTAAAGTTTTATTTATTTATAAGGAGAGAGAGAGAGTGAGAAAGAGAGAATGGGGTCACCAGGGCCTCTATTCACTGTAACTGAACTCCAGATGCATGCGCCACTTTGTGCATCTGGCTTTACGAGGGCACTAGGGAATCAAACTTGGATCGTTAGGCTTTGCAGGCAAGCGTCTTTACTGCTGAAGCCATCTCTCCAGCCCAAATACTCAGTTTTTAACATGGTGAAGATATGCAAGTTGAATTCTAGAACCCTAGAGAAGGTTTATATTTTGTTAAATATAATGGTGGGCCTGGAGTGGCTAGAATACTGAGATCGAGATGCAGTGCGAGCGTGGAACTCCTCTGACCCGTTGTAGAGTAGACACTCGCCGTCCACAAGGTCACGTAAGGTGGGTTGCCAACTGTGAATCTGTCTTTTTACTTAACCACATCACCTTTCCTTCCTGTGATGTCTTTTGTTGCTTATAAGTAAATATTCCTTTCATTAGATATTTATCAATACAGAACAGCCTTCCTTTCTTTGTCTTTCGGAGTGCTAACCATAAGCAGTAGAGATAGAGCAAGATATTAAAGAGATAATGGGAAGTAATATGAGCAATTTATGACATTATGTTTGCTTGACTAGATTGACAAATTCATAAAAGACACAGATGTCCAAAGTTCACTGGCGGAAAATAGAGCACTCCGGTTGTCCTTTATCTATGTAAGAAACTGAATTCAGGGCTGGGGAGATGTCTGAGCTGCTAATGGCACTCACTTACAAAGCCTGATGGTCCAGGTCTGATTCCCCAGGACCCACGTAAAGCCAGATGGGCAAAGTGGTGCATGCGTCTAGAGCTCCTTTGATGACCTTGTGTGGGGATAAGTTTAATGGGCTCCTCATCTCCCTCCATGTTTCTCGACGCCCCAGCAGCCTTCAGCATCATTATTAACCGTCTCCTTGTGGAGATGCTTTTCTTTTTCCTATCTCTGTGGTCTCCAAGGCTGGGTTTTCTGTAGTGCCTGGAGACACTTCCAGAACCTTTCATCCTATCTTGTCTTTTATTCCTTTTCTTTTTTAAAAAAATATTTGCACATATATATGTGGGGTATGCCAAGGTTTCTTTTGTAGTGTTGATTTATTTGCAAGCAGAGAGAGAGAGAGAGAAGAGAGACAGACAGAGAGAATAGGCATGTCAGGGTCTCCAGCTACTGCAAATAAGCTCCGGATACATGGGCCAATTTGTGCATCTGGCTTTACATAAGTACTGGAGAATCGAACCAAGGCTTTGCATGCAAGCGCCTTAACCTCTGAGCCATCTTTCCAACCCACGCCATGGTTTCTTGATGCTCTATAGGAATGCCTCTCTGGCTTTATGTGTGTGGCTAGGGAATTCAACCCTGGCTGGCAGGCTTTGCAAGCAGGCACCCTTAAGTGCTGACCCATCTCTTCACTTTATTCTTAGTTTGTTTTGTTTTGTTTTCAATTATCCCATCGATGCCCGCACTTCAGTTGACATCCAAATGCTGGTCTCTTTCATATATTTACTTCGCTAGCCTGTCCTGCTCTGAGCTCCGCACTCATGGATCCCATTTCCTGTCTAATGGCCCTGGCCTCACCGTGCTGCTCGTGGAATTCCTCTCCATTTTCCTCCAGACCAGGTGTCTGTCTCCATTTCCTTTACCAGCAGTCTGTCCAACCTTCCAGTTGCCAAGTCAGAAAATCAATGGCTACTGTCCTTCCTGCTCCCCACAGAGTTCCCCTTGGGGGTCCTGCTGACTTTGTCTTCAGAACATGTCCTGAAACTGACCACTTCGTACCGTCGCTACTTGAGTCACCCTTGGCAGCTCCCTCTTGTCACTTCCCACTGCACTGACATGGTCCTGTTAGGTTTCTCTGAGCCCACTTTGCTGCTCTTGAAACCTCTATAGCCAGAATATTGCTGCCTTTAAAGTAGAAATCTTACCTCATTTTCTATGGAACTCTTCAATAACTTCTGACTTCCTTTAGCTCTCAGGAAAAGGCCAAAATTCTCACATGACCTATAAATATTTGTTGTGTCTGACCTTTCTTCTCTATTTTCATTCATACTTCACATAATCTCTCTCTCTCTGTGTGTGTGTGTCTCTCTCTCTCTTGAGGTAGGGTCTCATTCTAGACCAGGCTTCCCTGGCACTCACTCTGTAGCTCCAGGCAGGCCTTGATTCCACAGCAATCCTCCCACCTGTGCCTCCCAACTAAAGGTGTGTGCCACCACACCCAGCCTCATCTCTCTTACTTTCCTTTGGTCAGTAACACTAGCCTTCTAGTTCCTTAAATGTTTCATTCTCTCTTTCACACTTGATCTTTTGCTCAGGCAATCACCCAACTGAAACAGCCTGCATAGCCACACACACACACACACACACACACACACACACACACACACTTGTTCTATCCATCCTTCAAGTCTCAGTTCAAACTTTGACCATTTTTGATTAGCAGCCCCCAGTAAATCATGATAACGTTACCCATTTTCATTTTTTCTACATTTTTATGGAAAGCTTCATGAATTTGCATCCTGGCCACACCCCTCTTCTCTTGAACTTGAGTGCTGCTGAAACGAGCACATCTTTTCTGAACTTCTTCGGAATGCTCATCTCTGGTTAGAACCGTGTCTTGGGCTGTGGCTTCGCTGGCAGCCGCGTCCTCTACCAAGTGTCTGCTCTCCGTGAGTGTACACAGCACTTTCTCTGTGGCATTCTGTGGCTCACCATTCAAGAAATACATATATATATATACTACATATATATATATATATATATTCATATATATACTCCATATATATACTCCATATAATATATATGTATATATATATATATATATATATATATATGAGTTTATATTTTCTCTGACATACTATGAGGCAAAATGAAATTGACACCATACAAAGTAACTTTATAAAATATCATTCACATCATCTTCATCAGATTTCTAGCATTCTGTGCATCTTTGAGGCCATGTAAAGAGGTGAAAAACCCACTATGCCAAAAATTCAGTGTTAGTCTGTATACACACAGTAAGAAACAAAATCAAGTAACTGCTAGGTTTTCCATGAATTTAACCCAGCAAGCTGTGGGAACAAACTTGAAAGGACCCAGCGAAGCCTGAACAGGCCAAGAACTGCCCCGTGTCTCAGAGCTTCTTCACCAGTTGTCTCAGCCACGGGGAGCGCCCCCCCCCCCACGTCAGTGCGGGTGAGTGCTGAGAGTGAGTCATAGTCAGCTTCAGTTGCTGGGATGAACCTCCAAACGAGACTCACTTTCTGGGAGGAATGGGGTCTATCGGAGCCTCAGATCCAGGGGAAGTTCCATGATGGCGGAAGAAGCCGGCCCCCTTTCCCAGGTCCACGCAACCGCCGGCACCACGAGCAAGCGCGCTCCACGAACCCCAGGCAGAGCTCCAGCACTCTGCATATCTTTTCTTAATCTTTATTATTATTATTATTTATTATTATTAACAGTGTATTTCCATCTGCCCCTAAACACATCTTAGGGTTAGACCCTAGGATCTACCCACAGTGACACCTCTTTCCCTAGAAATCCAAGAAGCTTTAATAAAACTGAATCTGCCGGGTGTGGTGGCACATGCCTTTAATCCCAGCACTCAGGAGGCAGAGGTAGGAGGATCGCCGTGAGTTCAAGGCCACCCTGAGACTACATAGTGAATTCCAGGTCAGCCTGGACTAGAGTGAGACCCTACCGTGAAAAACCAAAAATATATATATAAATAAATAATAAAACTGAATCTACTGGGGACATCCATCCAAAGTACCACAGGAAGAAAGACAACGGCTGCCACTCCAGGGTCCAGACTGACCAGGGGCCGTACGGCAGCAGTACCTGAGGGGCCATGCCACCTACTCACGACAACCTGCAAGATCTACGTCCACAAGTTAAGATGCCACGCTTTGAGCTTGGCGCTCAGAAGCAAGGTGCCCATGCCCGGGTGACAGGGCGAGGGGTGGATGCAGCAGTATGGACAGAGAGGAGCTGAGCCACGCCGGGTCCTTTTCCTCAGGTGTGTTCTGGGAAAGCATCAATGCAGGGCGACCTTTGAACCAGATATTGCAGTTAAATTAAAAATTTTTTTAAAAAGGATGCTAACTTTAAGTTTTCTTACAATAGTCTTTTTGGGTCCAAAGGGCATACATCTAAACAAAATAAACAAAATGCTACTTGTAAAAGCTAAAGAAACAAAATGCAGCATTCTTTTTTTAAGGTGCCTTTATAAAATTAATTACCTGCCTCAAGTACTTCTGTGAGGCTAAAACAAAACGCTTCCTGGCAAGCCAATTGCAGGGCATTTATTATTACGGGCAAAGTGCAGCATCGCTGAGCTTAAAATGCAGCATACCCAAGGATGAGTCTCTTACAAAATGTAGCTTACTATCAACCTGCTAGAAGTTAAAACGTTAAAAAGTTAACTACAAGCATGCCTTTTATTTCTATTTTTTTTTTTTCTTATTTGAGATCCTCTGGGATTGGGGGGGAACCATTCAGTCAACTTTCAAAGTTTTGTCACTAAGGAGTGTTGTGTTGTTTCTCTTGTAAAATCTAGAGGTCTCCTTAAAATAGTAAAACTATATGATGCAGGAAAGATCCCTGACTTTTATTTCATATTGGTCTAAAATCAAATTCTTAAGATTCCAAAATACTGTGTTCCTTCCAAAGAAGTAAGATAAAAAAAAATTATTTATTGACAAGCATAAAGAGAAATAGAAAGACAGAGAGGAAGAATGGGTGCTCTGGGGCCTCTTGCCACTGCAAATGAACCCCAGATGCACGCACCGCTTTGCGCATCTGACTTTCCATGATTACAGGGGAATCAAACCCTGACCATCAGGCTTTCCAAGCAAATGCCTTTAACCATGGAGCTTTCTCTCCAGCCCTGAAAAGGAATTCGTTATAAAGTTAAATTATTGAAGATTAAACGAGCTGAAAAGTGTTATAAAACTCAAACACACAGATTTTGTTTCCAAAAGCCACATTTATATGGAGAAAACTTCACTTCTGTTCAACCTTCTGGGAAGGTACAACTAAATGTGCCTGAAGGAAGAGCCTGAACCCTCTCTTTTTCTAGCTAATAAATCTCATTTTGAAGTAAAACAAATTTATGTCCCTATTCACTGTTTTCAGGAGATAACTAAAAACAATGAATGTGAAGACATCATGTTTGGACCTTGGGATCATTCATCCCAAAGGGTCGGTCACCCAGGAGGCTGGCAATGCGGGAGGGAGGAGCGGGCCAGAAACACGCATCTCCATCGATGGTGCTCACCTGCCGGGACAGACACCTGGGTGGAAATGGGCACAGTGTTTGAAGAAAGACTTTATAGAGGAAACAGTGTGCAGAAAGCCAACCCATCAGTGCTTTCATGCTAGTAAAATATTTAAATTTTTAAATTTTTTTGTTTATTTATTTATTTATTTGAGAATGACAGAGAGAAAAAGAGGGAGAGGGAGAGAGAGAGAGAAAGAGAGAGAATGGGCGCCCCAGGACCTCCAGCCACTGCAAATGAACTCCAGACGCGTGTGCCCCCTTGTGCATATGGCTAACGTGGGTCCTGGGGAATTGAGCCTCAAACCGGGGTCCTTAGGCTTCACAGGCAAGCGCTTAACCGCTAAGCCATCTCTCCAGCCCCTAGTAAAATATTTAAAGACAACTTCAGGGAACTCATTTCCACCACATTCAACTGGCAATTCAAAATCTTTGATCAGCTAGTCTAACAGAAGTTTAACTGAACCCAGTTCCTTGATTGCTTGCACTTGATGGGACCCATAAAGCAACTGCCACTGTCAGATAAAGTAGCTCTCTCTTTTTAAAAAAACATATTTTATTTATTATTTGAGAGAGAGAAAGAGAGAATGGGCGAGCCAGAGTATCCAGCCACTGCAGATGAACTCCAGACACATGCGCCCCCTTGTGCATGTGGCTTACATGGGTCCTGGGGAATCAAACTTGGGTCCTTTGGTTTTGCAGGCAAATGCCTTAACCACTAAGCCATCTCTCCAGCCCCCAGATATAGTAGCTCTCATGAACCTTGTTCAAAATAACTCATTCCAAAAAGTATGGTATAGAACCATTAATATTTAGACCATCTCTCTTAATTTGAGACATGTCGTCACCATGGTTAAAGGCTTGTAATGGGATTCTCAGGACATTTAAGAAATGAAATCAAACAAATAAAGATACCATTATGTTTGGTGTAGCATAGTCTCCTTGAGAATTAGATACCGACACTGTCAAGAATCTTTTGTCTATACTCGATTCTGGATCAATAATTCTTCATCCTGTCTGTAATCACTTAACTGTTACTGACCTCCAAGGTGGATTTCATTGTGAAAGAAGCCTTTAAAATATGTTTCAAGGGCTGGAGAGATGGATTGGTGACTAATGCACTCGCCTGCAAAGCCAAAGGACCCAGGTTTGATTCTCCAGGATCCACATAAGTCAAATGCACAAGGTGGCCCATGTGTCTGGAGTTCTTTTGCATTGGCTGAAGGCCCTGGCATGCCCATTCTCTCCATCTGCCTCTTTCTTTCTCTCTCACTCTCTCAAATAAGTAAAAATATTTTTACAACTTGTTTCAAGGCTGGGGGGATGGCTCAGTCGATAAAAGCTCTCGTTAGTCAAGCTAGGATGCCTGGTTTGATGCCCAGGCCCCATGCGAAAAGCCAGAAGCCATGGCGGGCTTCAGTGGTCCCAGCATGCTGACCTGAGTGGTGAGATGGGAGGAAGAGACAGGAGAATATCCCGAACTCCCAGCAAGCACAGCAAAGAATAGCAGAACCAGGCCCTTGGAGAGAAACTCTGCCTCAAACGAGGGGGAAGGGCAGGGTCTGACCCTTGTCCCTTTTGCTGAGTTTTCTCTCACGGCAACATCATGTTTGATGTTAAATTGGCCACTATCTGTCCCCTGCCTCTACTTTCTGAGCGAGCTCCCTGAGGACCAGGGCTTTATCTGAGACATTCTCAGTATGTCCCTGGTGCCTGAGATAGGACTCATACCTGTTGAATACATTGCTAGACATTCCTTCAGCCCTCCGCCCACCACCCCTGTCTCTTCCTGGCTTCTCCCATGAACCGTTCATTGCCAAGTTCAAGAGCTGCTCCAGGCAGGGTTAGTATGAACAAGAGTCCTCGGAACCAGTCTCTGCTGACAGAAGACTCTTCCTGCCATCTGTGTGTAATGATGTGGTATCCAGTGTGTGTTGAGTCTTATGAACTTCATGAGTAAATGACCTGAGAACTTCCTGAAATGCTTAGAAACACTTTTTCTTTTCTTTTTATCTGGTGTGTGTGTGTATGTGTGTGTGTGTACATGTATGTGTCCTTGCAGTGCCCCGTCCACTTGCCTACAGCAGAGGACACTTGTCTGCACTGAGGACATCCGGTGTCCTGCCCCATCCCTGTTCTGCCAGTTCTTGGCTGAGCCAGAGTCTCTTATTGACATGACAGCTTGCTTCTTTTGGTGAGCCTTGGCGACGCCCCGGTCTCTGCTCCCTCTTTGGGACTGGGGTGACCAGCATGTGTAGCCATGCCCGGCTGCTTTCGTGGGATCTGGAAATTCAAATCTGGGCCGTTTCAGAGCACCTCAGGCTCATTCTTGCTCATGAAGTGCACTTGACTACAGAGCCATCTCTCCAGCCTCAGAAACACGTTTTGAAACTCTGCCTAGAGTCACTAAGTTCAGGCAGAGAAAACACATTTGAATGGGTGACGTCAAGAGAGTTGAATTCTAATCTTGACTCTCTTTCTAGCCTGAGGCAATTAGTAGTATTAAAAAGCCCCATCCTCCTCCGGTGGTCTTAATCGTCTCATTATGTGGGCATGCTAATAGATGTTGTGTGAGAGTAGTAATGGTTCCTACTTGATACTGTGGCTATGAGGTTAGCAGAGGCCATTTATGTTATGTGCTGAATTCATTATCTGACCCATGACATTCCGTCAGTGTTAGCTACAGTCATTTACTTGGGGTTCTTTGATAGAATTTTTATTGTTAAGTAGGGAATCTGCTCTGCTTATAGATGTTTTGTCAGGTTTCTCTACCAGAAACAAAGGGAAATTCTCCCTCACTTCCTCACTATGCTTGTACATGTCTCTGTAGAATACATTCAGCTCAACTCAACTCAACTCATGCATCCACACACACACGAAAGACTAGAAGAAAAAAATGAAAATAAGTACTCGTCTCTTATGAGTGATTTTTTTCCTTAGTTCTTTTACCTGGCTATATTACCCAAATTTCCACCAAGGGGCTGGAGAGATGGCTCAATGATTTAGGTACATGTCTGTAAAACATAATGACCTGGGTTCGATTCCCCAGTACCCATGTAAAGCCAGATGCACAAGATGGCACATTCATCTGGAGTTTGTTTGCAGTGGCTAGAGACCCTGGTGTGCCTATACAATCTCTTCTCTCTTTCTCTCTCTCTCTCCTTGAAAATAAGTAAATTATTTTTTTAAATTTCAACCAAAAAATAAAGGTTATCTTAGAAGAATTATTGTAATTTGCTGACTACACACCTCGAAGTGACAAAGTGAAATTGCTTTGTGTAATTCATGAGCAGCAGAAGGAATACCCTTCTTTGTAAATCCCACCCTTATACTAGATTCCATGCTGACTTAAGAAGACATGACCATCTGGCATAGTCATTGCACAACTTACATAGTTGTTTCTGAGATCCGAATTACATTGGCTTCTGGAACTTTAACCTGAAATGATTTTTTATGGTTATTAGTTGAGTCTTTATGTTGGGGCTGTTACATTTCCTTAACCAGTCATGTCATGTCGGCACATTTCTTACACTGTTGATATAAGGTTATATACATACATATATATATATATATATATATATATATATATATATATGGCTAAACAAAATAAAAGCCATAAACTACCAGAATGGAATGTTTACAGCACGCTTCCAGATCAACACTATTTGCTCTGGGTCTTAATCTCCCCTTCCTTAACCATCAAAGAGTTCCACATAGTCCCCCAGGAAGAAGAATTTGCTGAGACCTGGAAGATGTTTAGAAAATCAAGAATCAAGTGGCATCCTGAATCATCAAGATACCTAATGTATAACATTTAGATCCATGTCAACTCCACATCCCAGTGTTTAATCTGAAACAAAAACTTGACTAAATCTTTGCAAGTATGTCTACATGTTTATACGATACAACATGCCTAAGTAGATCGAGCATGTACTCATTGTGGAAACTGTAAAATGTGCAGACAGGCTTAAAGAAGGAACTATTCCCCAGGCACGGTGACACACACCTTTAATCCCAGAACTTGGGAGGCAGAGGTAGGAGGATTGCTGTGAGTTCAAGGCCAGCCTGAGACTACATGGTGAATGTCAAGTCAGCCTGGGTTAGAGTGAGACCCTGCCCCAAAAGAAGCAACAACAACAAAAAATACTCTCAATGGTCACGTGCATACCATGTAGAGGAGTCACAGCAGAGGTGAGCTGTAGACACTAGGCTAGCATGAAGTTGATGGTCTGTTTCCCCAGATGACTTCGCAAGGGACTTGTAAATGTAATGTCCAACTCCAAGATGTGCAATTCAAACCTCCATTCCGTCTTCCGCCCTCTCCTCCAGGATCCCTGCCAGCTGGCCCTCTCCACACCTCTCTGTGGAAGTGGGGCATGAATAATTTAAGACCGCGAGGCTCCTTTCAGGTGCTGCCCACTTGCTTTCATTTTGAACGCTCTGTTCTTTTCTTTTGAATGCCGGACATGTCAACAAAACCTTCTGTTTCCCATTTTCTGAATGTAGCATTTCAACATCTGTATAATAGCTGTACTAAAAATACTCGGCAGTCATATAAAATTGTTAGTGAGCATCCCAGACACGTATAAAAGAACAGGATGACTTGTGTTGTTGATGTTGAAATGGAGTTTGTTTGCCCACTTGGGTTTTGAGAGGTGGGAGAGCTGGGTTTTTTGTACTCATAAGAAACCTAACCTTTGAGGGTTGATCTCTTTGCTTATGAATCTGTGGGCTAAGTAGAGTTTGGAGGGAACAGTTTGTCTTAGCCCTGTCCCCTGAGGCTTGTAGGAGGAGGCGTTGAGGTCTCTCTTATTTGACTCTGTGTATTTCTTGTCCCTGAAAGTGGAGATTTGGGTATATCCCAGGCCCTTGGTCATCGTTCCCTGAGTGCCAGAGCCCCTCTGAGCACTGCCAAGGAAGCAGAAAAGATGTGGACTTATGTCTGCCTATAAGGTACTAGGTGACAGCTGGCGAGATGGCTTAGTGGTTAAGGCACTTGCCTGCGAAGCCTAAGGACCCAGGTTTGATTCCCCAGGACCCACATAAGCCAGATGCACAAGGCGGCACATGCATCTGGAGTTTGTTTTCAGTGGCTGGAGGCCCTGGCATGCCCATTCTCTCCCTCCCTCCCTCTCTCTCTCAAAAAATAAATAAAAATAAAATATTTTAAAAGATACTAGGGGAGCATGCATGGAATCTCCTAAAGATATAGACAATTTAGATAAAGATTAAATAAAGAAAATAAACATTTAGAAAAATGGGCAGTGGGAGGGCTGGAGAGATGGCTTAGTGGTTAAGCGCTTGCCTGTGAAGCCTAAATACCCTGATTTGAGGCTCGATTCCTCAGTACCCATATATGCCAGATGCACAAGGTGGCACATGTATCTGGAGTTCATTTGCAGTGGCTGGAGGCACTGATGCACCCATTCTCTCTCTCTCTCTCTCTCTCTCAAATAAATAAATAAGAATAAACAAAATCTTTTTAAAAAAGAAAGAAAATGGGCAGTAAAGACCAGAAGGTATGACGGACTTCATAAAAGAAAGATTGATTAATGAATCAAATAACTAACTGAATATATCAAGCTTAAAAGTAAAGTAAGTAATCTTACACATGCACACGCACACCTATGTGAGGCTGGGGAGCTGGCTTAGTCAGCAAAAGTGCTCATCTCTCAAGCATGGGGACCTGAGTTCAATTCCCAGTACCTGGTTTAAGATGCTGGCCATGGTGGCTCGTGCCTGTCATCCCAGCACTAGGGAGACGGACTCCAGAGGATGTGTGCGCTTCACTGACTGGCTGTCTCGCCTAACAAGGGAGCCCTAGGCCAGTGAGGCGCCCTGTCTCAAAGGAGGTGGGTGGCACTCCCGAAGGTGAAGTTGTCCTCTAACTTCACATGACTACTCCAGGCAGAACACAGGCACTTTGCATATCTTAGGTTGGAATTCAGATCCACCTCAGGGCTGAACCCTAAGATCCGCCCATCATGACACCTCCTCAGCCAGGCGGCTGCAGATCTAAATTACAAACTTTAATAAAATCCTGGATATATTGGGAACCATCCATTTAAATGACCGCAGCTAGAGTATAGGTGGAGCTCTTATGTGGATACTAGAGTGGACAGGGTGACAAGGGAGGCAGGCGACAAGGAAGCCTGTTCCTCGGGCTTGGGACAAAATCCCATTTAGGACTTTTAGTCCACCTCCCTGATGGGCCTGGAAAGCGGTAGCACAAACTCTTAGAGTAAACGTTCTCTGAGGCCCGAGAAGTTTATATCCACAACATTGGTCCTTTAGGACACATGGACAAAGCTGCATGCAAAAGACACTCACGGCATCAAGACCTGATAGAGATGTACTGACCTGGAAACACGCCCAAACTATATTGTTGGCTTTGTAAAATGATGTTATAACAAGATCTCACATTTTAAAAACAGGTTTAATTATATTTGGTTTGTTTGTTTGTTTGTGTATTGGACACAGAGAGAGAGAGAGGTGGCAGACAGAGATATTCTGGAACTGGCAAGATTTTTCTGTGCTGATCAGTACCAGACACTGAGGTCTATATAGATGCTCCACCTCTTGCTCACGCATGCTCACTAGGTCTTGTAGCAATGGTCTTTCTCTGGATGTCTGAGAGGTGGCAAGGAAAGGGCTTGAGGGTTCCCCAGAGAAAGGCATTACCCTTTCCTTTCAAAGACTGGAGTCTAAAGCAAGACAGAGGTCAGGGACATAAACTAGACAGCCCCCCCCAACCACGTTGTCCTCAGCAAATGTGGGTGTGTTAGATGTGTGTTAACCAGTGCTTGGCGTTTATATATATATATATATATATATATATATATATATATATATATAATTTATTTAAGAGAGAGAGAGGGAGAGAATGAGTATTGGCAGGTCAAGGCTTCCTGCCACTGCCGAGGAACTCCAGACACATGTGCCACTTTGGCATCTGGCTTTATGTGGGTGGTACTGGGCCATCAGGCTTTGCAAGCAAGCGCCTTTAACTGCTGAGCCATCTCTTCAGCCAAGTGCTTGGTTTTGTATCGGCGAGTGCATGTGTAAATAGCCACACCTGACACAACTACAGGGTTCATAGCAGCAGCGGAATTCTTCACAGCTCGAGCGATCACGGGGCCGCCAACCTCTGAGGCATGTGTTTAAAAAAATATAGACCATAACTTTCCCTTCTAGCCGCCTTTTGGGTCAAATGACCGACTTGCCCCAGCTTTGTCCCTTTGTTCTTCAACGTCAAGGCCAGAGGCCAGCTGGAAACATGGAGGGCTTCTTGTTGCTCGTCTCACGGATTTCCCAGACTTGTGTTCTCAGGCGGCTTCCATTGAACACGTAACACGTCCCACGACTACCCTCGCTTCACCTAAACACAGGGTGTGAGTTACTTTGGGGGAATTCTCTGGGTGACCTCGTTGTACCCATGGCCTTCCCAGACCTCCCTCCAGGTGCTGAGCAAGCATTTTGTCTTTTGTGAGTGAGCCTCTGTGCTTTGGGCCTCCAAAACATCATATTTCTTCACTGAGTCAGAAAACAAAAGATTACATAATGTCGATTTCTTTAAGGTTTCAGTTTAATATTCGTATTTTAGCATTCTCTATGCTCATTTCATACAAAATGCTTTGTGACTTGCACTCACTTTCATATCTATGCCTTGTAAATAATGTATGTCTAGGTTTGTATCAAATGTATAGCACTACTAGGGAAGAGTTTATTTATTTACTTATTTATTTGAGAGAGGCAGAGAGAGAGAGAGAAAATGGGTGTGCCAGGGCCTCTAGCCACTGTGAATGAACTCCAGACTCATACACCACCTTGTGCATCTGACTTTTGTGGGTCCTGAGGAATTGAACCTGGGTCCTTAGGCTTCACAGGCAAGTGCTTAACTGCTAAGCCATCTCTCTAGCCCAATATTTTATTTATTTATTTGCAAGGACAGAGAGAGGGGGAGAGAGAGAAAAAAAAATGGGTGTGTCAGGGCCTCTAGCTACTGTGAATGAACTCCAAACTCATGCACCACCTTGTGCATCTGGCTTATGTGCATACTGGGGAATTGAACCTGGGTGCTTAGGCTTTGCAGGCAAACATCTTAACCACTAAGCCATCTCTCCAACCTAATATTTTATTTGTTTATAAGGAGAGAGAGAGAGAGAGAGGGAGGGAGGGAGAGAGAATGGGTGCACCAGATCCTCCAGCCACTGCAAACAAGCTGTAGAACCATGTGCCACTTTGTGCATCTGGCTTTACATGGGTACTGGGGAATTGAACCCGGGTCGTTAGGCTCTGTAGATGAGCTCCTTAACCAATGAGCCATCTCTCCAGCCCTGAGACTTGCTTTTGAGCCTGGGATAGATGAGTTCTCCCTCCCTCTATGTACGTTCATGTGTGAGTGTAGGTGCCCACAGGCCACGGCACACATGTGGAGGCCAGAGGTCAACCTTGGGCACCAGTCCTCACCTTCCACATTGTTGGCGGCAGGGTCTCTTGTTCACTACTGCCCAGGAATATTTGGGATTCCCAGGTCTCTCTCTGCCTCTCGTCCCAGGGATCACAGATGCTCAAGCCACTGCGTCCTGCATTTGGCTTCATGTGGGTTCTGGGGATTCAAACCCAGGTACACACACTTGTGCTGCAAGTGTTTTTACCCATTGAGCCATCTCCCCTGCCCAGGGTGGTTTTCCTTCTGTGGCACATTTCTCCCACCCTCTGACACAGGTGGGCACCGCGCACACTCACTAGCCATGCTTCGTAGTCTGAATGCTGATCTTGCTTTGACAGTCCAGGTGGCTCTTCTGCTCCGCTCCTCTGCTCAGTCCACCCGTGCCCCCTTAGCCTGCCTTCCACAATGCTGAGGCTTCTGATGCAGGGGCATGACGCTAGTGTGCTCCTTGCTTTGGCTGCTTCTATGCCCGTGTTTCTGGCTCTCCTCTGAGGGTGGCCAGATAACAATGGAGGATACCCAGGGCTGGAGAAACGGCTCAGTGGTTAAGGCACTCGCCTGCAAAGCCTAATGACCTGAGTTCAATTCCCCAGTACCCACATAAAGCCAGATGCACAAAGTAGGCATGCATCTGGAGTTGGTTTGCAGTGGCTGGGTTGGACAAAGCAGGATCGGACTTGAATCAGAAGGTGCTCAGCCAGTGACTTCTGAAACATGCTCCTAAAAGAATCTGCTTCTCAGGACACAACCTGGCCTTTAAGCAATGTCAGGGTGGGGGACAAAGGTAAGTCATTATTCTCTGGATCCAAAGACTATCTGTCTTGCAAGGGCAGCAAACACGTGGCTATCTAGAATATACGGTCAGCATTCTCCCTACATTGAAGTGCGTGCTAGGGTAACTGGAAGAGGCAGAAATTACATTGCCTGAGTAAAACACACAACTTTTAGCAGACTGATAATCCAGAAAGATCTAGAAAAAGCAGAATTGGCCAGGAAGAGCATTTCAGACAGACACGCCCGTGTAAGCAAGGCTATGGGTCCCGCTCCCTTGTTATAAAGACACGGAAACAGATCCAAGGACTTACACAGATTTCTACCAAGTTGGTTGTTTGCCTAAGAAAATCAGACTCCACAAATTCCAGCCCCCTAAGGGCTCTAAACAGTTTTATAGCTCTCTGAATTATTAGCTTCGAAATCAATCAGAACTGCAGTGCATATTCCTGTGGAAACACTTAGATGCTGGAGGCAGTACTCACACCGCTTCTCCTCCTCTCAGAACAGAACAGTAGCACTGGGCCTCCTTTCAAACGTCTCACGAGTGAAGGAGTTATTAACTAACAGCGGTTGTCTCGGCTCTGCTCCCTGCCTGGGGCTCCACAGCACAGTATAGAACGGCCTCTGGGTCAGCTCATAGCCCCTGCTCTCTGTGCCTGCGTCTCTGCAACCCCTGCATTTGAGTGCCCACGGGTTGGCCCAAAGCTGAGAGGTCTGCGGGCTTTCTTCCTCTCATCTGAGGGTGGCCAGATAAAAATGTGGAAGATGCCCAGGGCTGGAGATGGCTCAGCCATTATATCGCTTGCCTGCAAAACCTAACGACCTGAGTTCAATTCCCCAAAACCCATGTAAAGCCAGATGCACAAAGCGGTGCATGCATCTGGAGTTTGTTTTCAGTGGCTGGAGGCCCTGGTGTACCCATTCTCATTCTCCCCCCCTCTCCCCCCCCCCCGCTTGTAAATCAATAAAAATATTTTTTTAAAGGAAGACTAGAAGTTGGATGTGGTGGCACATGCCTTTAATCCCAGCACTTGGGAGGCAGAGGTAGGAGGATTACCATGTGTTCAAGGCCAGCCTGACATTGCATAGTGAATTCCAGGTAAACCTAGGCTACAGTGAGACCCTATCTTTAAAAAAAAAAAAAAAAAGGAAGGCTAGAGAGATGGCTTAATGGTTAAGGTGCTTGTCCACAGAGCCAAAGCATCAAAGGATCAAGATTTAATGATTCTCCAGGACCCACATAAGCCAGATGCACAAGGTGGCCCATGCCTCTGGAGTTCATTTGTAGCAGCTGGAGGCCCTGGAGCGCCCACTTTCTCTCTCTGCTTCTTTCTCTCTCTCAAGTAAATAAATAAAAATGTGGCTGGGCATGGTGGCGCACGCCTTTAATCCCAGCACTCAGGAGGCAGAGGTAGGAGGATCACAGTGAATTCGAGGCCATCCTGAGACTACATAGTAAATTCCAGGTCAACCTGGACCAGAGTGAGACTATAACTTGAAAAAAATAAATAAATAAAAATAAAAATAAATAAAAATCATAACAAAATTTATTTATTTTTTTAAAAGGAACCAGGCATGATGGCGCACACCTTTAATCCCAGCACTCGGGAGGCTGAGGTAGGAGGATTGCTGTGACTCTGAGACCAGCCTGAGACTAATTCTAGGTCAACCTGGGCTAGAGCATAATCCTACCTCGAAAAAACAAAAACAAAACAACAATAAAAAAAAGATGCCCAGTTGTGTGAATTTTATATTTCACGTAAGCCACAATTTTTAGTTTAAGTATGTTGAATGCAGTATTTGCAATAATATTTCAACTTTTTGTATGACCAACTTTATTTTGATTTGCATCATTTCCATGAATATTTTTGACTTAACATAATTTGGTAATATTTGTAGCTATACATTATTTTTTATGAGAGAAAGATAGAGTGAGCGAGAGAGAATTGGTGCACCTTGTGCACATGCACAACCTTGCACATGTACCACCTTGTGCATCTGGCTTATGTGGGATCTAGGGAGTCGAACATGGGTCCTCAGGCTTTGCAGGCAAGTACCTTAACTGCCAAGCCATCACTCCAGCCCGCTATACATTATTTTAAATATACCTTTGAATAACACGTCGAAGGTCTTTAAAGACTGCAGTCCAGAGGAGGGAAGGTGAGTAGACGTGGCTGTGTTCCATCCATCCTGGTGTACGCAGCCCATGGATCGTGTCAGGTAGTCGAGAGATGCTCAGCGCACGGCATGAAACATCTTTATTTTATTGATGCATGAGTGTGCGCGAGAGTTTGGGTGTGTGTGGTGCAGGTGAATGTGCACACGTGTGCACATAAGTGCAGGGATCAGAGGATGACCTAAGGTGTCGCCTGCAGAAATACCACTCATCTATTTTTAATTAATCAACTCGCTCAGTTATTTATTTATAAGCAGAGAGAGTGTGTGTGTAGAAGAATGGGTAGGCACGCCAGGGCCTCTAGCTGCTGCAAATGAACTCCAGATGCATGTGCCACTTTGTGCATCTGGCTTTATGTGGGTCCTGGGGAATCGAACCCGGGTCACTAGGTTCTGCAGGCAAGTGCCTTCCACTTAGCCATCTACCTCATTAGTCTTTTTTTTTTGAAACAAGATTTTTCACTGACCTGGAGCTCACCAGGTCTACACTTAGTCTACACTGTCCGGCCAGTCAAACCCAGGGATCCTCACATCTCCGCCTCTCCAGTGCTGGTATAAACTAAGACACGCACCACCATGCCTGTCATGTGTATGTGGGAGCTGATTATGCCACTCAGCTCCTCACGTCTGATAGGCAAGTACTTCACTGACTAACTATATCACCCCAGCCCCACGTGAGTGAGTGTGTGTGTGTGTGTGTGTCCACATGCCATGGCACTTGTGTAAAGACCAGAGGACAACTTTGGATGTCAGTCTTTGCCTCCCACTATGTTTGTGGCAGGGTCTGTCAGTCACTCTTCACCAAGTTAGCCGGCCCATGAGCTCGCAGAGCGTCTCCACCTCCCTTCACAGAGCAGGTGCTCCAGGACGTCACAGCGTCCAGCTTTATCAGAGTGCCGAGGACTTGAACTCATGCTTGCATGGCAAGTGCTCTGTCCACTGAGCCATCAGCTCCCCAGGCCCCACTCTTAACTTTTTTATTTTCAAGGTAGGGTCCCACTCTAGCCCAGGCTCTATAGTAGTCCCAGGCTGGCCTCGGATAAACAGCGACTCTCCTACCTTTACCTCCCGAGTGCTGGGATTAAGGGTGTAAGCCACCACGCCCGGCCTCCATTCTTAACTTTTACTCCCTGCCTCAGACGCTCCCTTCTGCAATGGCCAACTGAATCCATTTCCTAAATTTAGTTTTTTTTCTAGAATGTCTCAGTGGCACAAACTGAGAAATATCTTGCAATGTGGTCAGTATTTATCAAACAGTTAATTCACACCACTTGAATAAGAGAAGCCCAGTTAATCAAGCATTCATTACGGAAGCAAAAAAGAAAGAAAGAAAGAAAGAAAGAAAGAAAGAAAGAAAGAAAGAAAGAAAGAAAGAAAGAAAGGAAGGAAAGAAAGATGGATTATCTGTTAACACGGTCCTGAATTCACGTCTCTTGGCTGCAGGTCAGCCTCTGTCCCTGGCTTCTGATAATGACAAGCTATATGGCGATCACCTAAACTTCGTGTATTTAAAAATCCCAGAGGTCATTAATGGCTAATGTGCCTGTCTCTCACTTTATAAGAAATCAGATCTCTGAAATCATTCAGGAGACATAATTCACTACAGATGAAATGTCTGAGCTTCAGTACAAAGTGTTTTGGGTCCTGACTCTGCATTTTGAAGATATTAAAACTAAAACTACAAGCGTGGTCCACAGCCTGTATTAATTATCCTTGGGTAGCCATGGAAGCACTCGGGTTATTAAGAAATAGTTATCTAAAATGTTTCAGAAGGCCTATCTCCATCTCACGGCTGTTTCTGTACTTTGTTCTCCTAAAGTTTAACTGTTTGGGGTTGAAATGAACATGGAAGGCGGATAATAAAATAAAGAAGGATGAGGTGTGAATGGCATTTCCACTTATTGGATTATGGTTGGCACGTTGACTTCTTTCGGCCTAGACAGCTCTTTCGTCAGAAATCCAAGTAGTCACTTCTCAATAGAAAGGCTGGCTGTGAACTCACGCCCACACTGGCGCTTGGTACAGTCTCAGTGTTCAGGCTCGCTGCCCATTGGCTCACATGAGCGTCAGGAAAGTCTCTCACGGAATGAATGGGAGTTGGCATCACATGCAAGAATGTTTGAGGTTCTCTTGTGCGTCCCCCAGCAATCTCCTCACAGGAAAGGTTTGCACAGACATGGAGCCTGGTATCTTTTAAGACTTCCTGGAAGAAATGTCTGCTCTGGTCACAGTTTTACATGGGGCTTGCCATTTAAAGAAAGCCCGCAACATGAAAACGTGGACTTGTGCAAATAATGAATCGTGTCCCTGCCTCACACCTGGTTTCTGAGGTCTGCCCGAAGGGCGGGTAAGTGAAGGCAGAGCTAAGCCACCAGCCCCTTGAAGCACAGCCATAAAATAAGTCATCTGGTCACTCGGACAGATCAAAGCCACCTGGAAGCTTTGGGTTTTCACTGGGGGTTTTATTTCAAGAGCCACAGCAAGCAAGGTGGGCCTCTCCCCCAGACAAGTGTCCATAGGGAAAGGAACTGAATGTCTGCCACTGCGCTCTGTGGCAGTCGTGCGCTTTGAGAACTGGGAAGGCCTCATGATTTGTTTGCATTTCATAAGAATTCATATTTACTGTGTAAGAGACAGTGGACAGAGACTAGGATAGAAAGCACGTGTGGTTGAACCACTCAGAGACAGCAATGACTGCTTGTAAATTCTTCATAGTTTTCAGTGAATACATATCAGTATGTATTCTTTTATGAGAGCAAGAGAGAGAGAGAGAGAGAGAGAGAGAGAGAGAGAGAGAATTGGCACGCCAGGGCCTCAGCCACTGTAATCGAACTCCAGATGCGTGTGCCTCCCTGTGTGCATGTATTTACTTTGTATTTTTACATAACAAAATATTTTCAATCTGTCTTTTAAAACTTTTATAAATTTTCTATCTAATCAAGTATAGATGTGTGTGTGTGTGTTGCACTTTAAAATATAAGCCAAGGCTGTGATTTAAAATTTTTATTAAAGAAATGAGCAGAGATGTGTTTATTCAATGTTTTAGTGTTGTCAGCAAATGTAATTTCTATAAGACAAGACTATAGAAAAAGCTTTCCGAGACAAAGTAAAGAGTGGGGCTAGTTTCCACTACACCATGCAAATGAAGGAGTTCTCTGAATGGTCCGGGGCCCAAGCCCTGGAGATGAATAGCTTTGGAGAGTCAGCTTTTCCAATTGGCCTTGATTCTTGCAAATTTTCCAAGCAGCTTTGTCTGGGATGTGCACTCTGGTTTGGTCCCAGGGCCTTTCTCTCTGCGCCTTACCCCTTTGTCCTCCTGCACCCCATTCCTTGCCTCCATTTAGGACTGGCCCCAGTGCTCTGCTGAGAGGGGCTCTCTGGGGGGCTGTTCCGCATCCTCAGGCCTCCTTGGGGGTTCGTCCCTGCTGCATTCTCTGTGTGCTGGTTGTCACTTTAACCTCTCTGTCACCCCTTTCAGCCCCTGTCTGCCTTGTTTCTGCCAAGCTGTCATTGCTGTCACACGTGACTTGTCTCGTGTGTGTTCTTGTCACCACAGTTCTCTTGCTAAGTAGCTTTTCTCCCCATCATCCTGCCGCAGCATTGCCTTTCCTGTACGTCAGCTCTTCACTTACTGTGGACTGTGTAGTTACGTGTACTCACGTTCAGACAGAGTTTGCCTATGGCAAACATGAGGCTCATGAGATACATGGAAAACTTAAAGGAGTTACTGATCCCTATCAGTGAATTGATTCCTATTATTTTGTCTCTTTTTTTAGCCTTGGGCATAATCTTTATCCACATAGGCACTATAAATATTATAATTTATTATAATTACCTTTGGCTGTAAAAGTATAAAAATAACCTTAAATCCATTCATTACTTCAGATCTTTCTAAATATCTATAAAAAGCTTTAAGGGAGCCGGGCGTGGTGGCGCATGCCTTTAATCCCAGCACTCGGGAGGCAGAGGTAGGAGGATCACCGTGAGTTCGAGGCCAACCTGAGACTCCATAGTGAATTCCAGGTCAGCCTGGGCTAGAGTGAGACCCTACCTCGAAAAACCAAAAAAAAAAAAAAAAAAAAAAAAAAAAAAAAAAAAAAAGCTTTAAGGGTAAATGAATAAATAGGAATCAAGGCGAATCATGGGAAGTTGGTCCAATCCTCAGGAATCCACTCAAGATCTCTGTTCCTTTTTCTTCATTTTATTTTATTTATCTTGTTTTGTTTTTAATTTTACTTTTTATCAGCAACTTCCATAATTATAGACAATAAGCCATGGTAATCCCCCTTCCCACTTTCCGCTTTGGAACTCCACTCTCCATCATATCCCCTCCTCATCTCAATCAGCATCTCTTTTATTTTGATGTCATGATCTTTTCCTCCTATTATGATGGTCTTGTGTAGGTAGTGTCAGGCACTGTGAGGTCATGGATATCTCAGGCCATTTTGTGTCTGGAAGAGCAAGTTGTAAGGAGTCCTACCCTTCCTTTGGCTCTTACATTCTCTCCGCCACTTCTTCCGCAATGGACCCTGAACCTGGGAAGGTGTGATAGAGATATTGCAGTGCTGAGTTCTCCTCTGTCACTTCTTCTCAGCACCATAGTGTTTTTTTTTTTTTTTGTTTTTGAGGTAGGGTCTCACTCTAGCCCAGGCTGACCTGGAATTCACTATGTAGTCTCAGGATGGCCTTGAACTCACAGCAATGCTCCTGCCTCTGCCTCCTGAGTGCTGGGATTAAAGGTGTGCACCACCTCGCCCAGCTAAAGTGATTTTTAAATTTTTATTTATTTATTTATTCAGAGAGAGAGAGAGAGAGAAGAGAGATACAGAAAGAGAGAGAAAAGGACAGTCAATGGGCATCCCAGGGCCTTTAGCCACTGCAAACAAACTCTAGATGTGTGTACCACTTTGTGCATCTTGGCTTTATGTGGATACTTGGCAACTGAACCCAGGTAGTTAGGCTTTGTAGGCAAGCGCCTTAACCTCTGAGCCATTGCTCCAGCCCTCAAGTGATTTTTTTTGTTTTTTGTTTTTTGTTTTTTTTTTTTTTTTTTGGTCAGGTATTTTGTTGCAGCACTGGGAAAGGTAACTAGTACACTGTGCAGTAAGAACACCTGGGAGCCCGTGGCTCTCAAGCTGTGTAGGACCGGGCAGCCTCCAGTGGAGACAGCAGGTGTCCAGTCCCTACAGCACAGTGCATGTCCCTGTGAGCCACAGGCTGAGAGCAGGCCTAGCCACAAGGTCCCAGACACCTTGGCTCTTGCCCGGCGTTGGTGATGTCATCATGGCCTGTGACGTTGAGGAAATGGAGGACAGGAAGGATGCCAGTAACGGCAGCGTGTCTCACGAAGCTTAGGCGTTCTCCTGTGGGGCCAAGGAGGGCAGGTCAGGAGGTTCAGAGTCCTGCGGCTTCCACCTATGGACAGGGTCAAAGGATACGATAGAAGGGCTGGGTCCCCATGGCCTGCTGTAGCTCCTACTGTTGTCCTGAAGAGCAGGTGGCCGCAGGCTCTTGCCAGCAGGCCTTCCCCACCATGGCGGACTGTAACCCGTTGGTGTCTTGTGTACATTCGTTTGAAACATCTATGCCCTCTTATGCCTACTGAAGTGAAAAACTGTTTGATTACAGCAAGATATAAACACTTTAAAGTAAACTGGACATATGAACGTCTGAATTAAAGACAACATGATTAAGTTTCATAACCTTCAAAAACCAGGGCCAGCTTTGGGGGATGGTCAGCTGGGGCCTCTTTGGTCATGAGCTTGCTGAGGCAAAGCCAGAGCCACCTTGGGTAGAGACAGACGGACAGACACAGCGGATGGAGGGCAGTGGCATGTCTAAGGCAGCAAGGGCCACACTCCTTGATTACTTTTGCATGCTGGGGCCACCCACATTTTTCAGGTGAATCTCTTTACCCATGGAGGCCTTTCAGGCGGACACCCGCAGGCCTAGATAAATAGCCAAGAGGGTATCTCCAAGCAAATGTCTTTCAGATGTCCGCATGAGTCACAAGCCAGATGCCCTGCTATGCCCACAGCTTGGCCTGGTCCAGTTCTCGCCCCCATTCCTGCAGCTCTTGGCCTCTGCTGGCATTTAGTCTCCTAGGCAGTGCAGCCAAGCTCCAGACCCTTCCACCAGATTCCGTCTGCGGGGGTCTCTTCTCCAGCCCAGGGCCTTACAGCGCACTAGTACTACCGTCTCCCGTCCAGGAACTAACCAGGCCCAACCGTGCTCGGCTTCCGAGATCAGATGAGATCAGCTGCGCTCAGCGTGGTTTGGCCGTAGCCACATTGGTAGTACGGTCAGCGTGCTGTTTTGGGGGCACACGTATTGGACATCAGCTGCCAAGGTGAGGTCCGGCACACTGGCCTCTGCCTCTGCACCAGTGACAGGAACTTGGCAGTGGGAAGTCCCAGGCTCTCTCCTGCAGACCTGGGTGCCGGGGACAGCAGTGCCTGTGCCGGGCCTCCGCCTTCACACACATCTGTTGTGCCCTGGCTGTTTATATCTTGTTTACATTGATTTGAAACAACTAAGCCTTCTTAGGCCTACTGAAGTGCGAAAATGTTTGATTACAGCAAGATGTAAACACTTGAAGGTAGACTGGACATACGAGCATCTGAATTAAACACAAGTTAAGTTTTATAACTTTCAAAAACCTTTATCATTTTAAAAGTTCTTGTAACCAAGCCGGGCTTGGTGGCACATGCCTTTAATCCCAGCGTTAGGGAGGCAGAGGTATGAAGATCTGGTTGCTGTGAGTTTGAAGCCAGCCTGAGGCTACATAGTGAATTCCAGCTCAGCCTTGGCTAGAGCAAGACCTTACATCAAAAAAACAAAAAAAAAAAAAAAAAACAATAATACTACTGATGTATGAAACTGCCACAAAATAAAATGATTATTTAGAAGAATAAAGAACAAAGAGACATATAGAAAAAGCTTGTAAAATATATCTGTAGTGGCTTGGATGTTGCCTTATTTAAAGATTATTTCAAAATAGATTTTTTTAATTCCATAATTGGAAGTATGTGATCACAGACACATATTCCCATGAGATGGCCATATCTTCACCACCAAAGAGACAAACCAGTCTGGATTTTAAGTTTTGTTTTTTCACATTTAAAGTATCAAAAAGCTGTGGAGGTTCTGCATTTGAGGCACTCTCTGCTGTTGCTCATGGAAATGAAGGAAATAAGCATTGCTGAGATCAATTTTTGGCATCTTCACTGAGAATGTTAACACAGGGCCGTATTGTACCTTGATTGTGTTCTGGTCCTATTACCCCTTTTGTGCCCACTCCATTCTACTGAGCCCTGTCCTCTTTCCAGGTAGTCCTTGTTCTGTTTTTATGTCTCATTCTTTTCACCCCCCAACATCCTCTATGTCACAATATTGATGGCAGGTCTCATGGAGGAGTCTTGAAGGAAAACTCGGCATAGACATTTCTTCCACGTCACCAAAACCCTGAGCTTCTGCCCGCTACTGTTACTGAAAGGAGCTCATTCAGCAGCGTGGCTGACACTGAACTCACCTTCTTGCACCCCAGGGTCCATGTCTTTCAAGCTACTTAGGGTGGGTGAGTCACACAAAATGTATAGAGTACGCCACACAGACCAGGGCCTTCTCCAAGAAAAGCTGCTGGAGGCCATCACCCCAGGACAGTTGGGAATGCTTCTTTCAGTAGACTGGAACCACAAAACATCAACCTGGAGCTAATGACCCTGAGTGTTTATATAGTCTCCTACTTGTCCTTTTGGCACAAACTCAACCTTGGGCTTTGCTTGTCCTGTGTGGGTGGTAGCTCGTCACCATGGTGAATTTATTGTTGTCATCTGAACTTTCGTAATTCACACGGTGTTCCAACACTGTGTGCTTTTAAGGGTCAGATCCCACAGGAGAAGCCCGCCAGTTGCAGAGTCAAAATATGGTCTTGTTGTCACCCCCGCTGCTGGATTTCAGGAGCCCCCCCCCGCCCCCCAATCATTACGGCGTGTTGGAAACTACTTTGCGATGATATTCACGCTCACATGGTGGACTTCTAATTCCATTACGTGCATCTTTTCTTAGTAACAGGAAAGTTCTGGACTGAAGATCCACATGTGGTACGTCAGGGTTTATAGCGAGTTCTTGAGCCTCATGGAGAGTCTCTGGAAAAAGTGTTGGATCCTGACTCCAGCAATTCCCAGCATTTCATTTTCCAACCTTAGTAACGACATGTGAGTTTTTTGGCCTGTCTGAGCCTTCCTGTTCACATCTATGAAAGAGGGATGACCATTTATAGGGTTATGATACAGATAAGCAGGAAAAAATGTGTTTTGAGTGGGATGCTGGAATGGATGCTCAGTGAAAAGAATGGGAAAAGAGCGGCGAAAGGCAGCTCCAAAGAGAACCAGCGATGCCAGTATCCAGCAGCAACATTTCCACTTAAGAAAACACAGCTAAAGTCATTGGCACAGGGCACAGGGGTCCACGGAAGGATGCCAGTTCTTCTTTATTTACCATTTCAAGTTATTTATCTGCTTGGCTTCTGGGGTGAAAAGACGTGTGACAATGCTGGGCCAGTGTTCAGCAGCCTGTCGCAATCCTTCCTACACATCAGTGTGCATACAGAGTCTGACTCAGTGACTTCGTTTCTAGAGGGCTCCCAGGGAGGATATAGTTAATGGTGGGTAGGAGAAGCAACCTCTGATGGTCAGTAGGGTAAGGATGGTTGACAACAGTTAATTGAAAATTCTAAAAATAGCAGAGAAGACTTCACATTTTTTCAACATAAAGATAAATATTTGAAGTGATAGGGTGTGCCTTGCCTTGACCATACCCATTGAAAATATATATATATAACTGATATATATACATATATATGTATATATATAATTGATAGGCTCCACATTGCCTTATAAATATGTACAGTTGCTATGTATGAACTGTAAATAAAAATACATTTTCCAAATAGGCAAATAGATAACCAGTAAGGCACATGCCTTGTGAACATGAGGACCTGAGTTTGATCCCCATAACCCATGTAAAATTGCAGAGTATGGTGACATGTTCTCGTCACCGTAGCACTGAGGAGGCAGAGACAGGTGAACCCCTGGGGCTCACTGGCCAGCCAGTCCTCCTCATTGGTGAGTTTCAAGTCAGTGAGAGATCCACCTCAGAAAAGGTGAGTGGTACCTGAGGCACAACACTGAACTTGTCCTCTCACATCCACATATACGTGTGCACATGCACTGGCACACGTGCAGTTATACATACTGGAGCATGCACACACATGTATACACACATGCACATGTGGATAGATTAATAATAATAATAATGAAAGTGAAAAGCCCAAAATCATTCCTGGGAGAGTTATCTGTGGTTCACACTTTGAATAGCAAAGTGCTAATCGGCTAGGCAATCTTTGTCCCCACATTTTGTTTCTTCAGGCTCATAGTTTAGATATGGCATTACCTCGCACAGCTTACAGGTTGAGAATGTTGCAGCCTGACTGATAGCGAGAAGAAGTGGCGTGCAGTGCTAGAGCAGGCTGATCCGAGGAGAGGTGCAGAGACAAATGGCCTTGCAGAATTAGAGCTTTGTTAGAATGAAGAGTTGTAGCGCCATGGTGGTGTCCTGAAGGTGAGGGAAGGGGAGGTTGGTAGAGACAGAGAGACACAGGAGAGAGAGAGAGAAAAAACAATACCGACAGGACAAAGGGGGCTATTTGCTTTTATAAATTTCTGAGGGAAGAGGCAGGTGTTGCCCCATGTGACTTAGCCTGTGTGCTGGGAGCAGAAGAAGATAATGAAGCCCTTTGGTTCTTCAAGGCCTCGAAGGGGCAGAAGCTGTTCTGCATTGCGTAGCATAGACAGGACCCAAGGCCGTAACTCAGGTGGCTTTGGGTTGCCCTGGCAACAGCGGGCTCATCTAGTTTTCCTGCCTGGCCCTGGTCCCAGTCAGCAGAGCCCTCTATATTCTGGAACTAAGAAAGCTGGTGAATTACCTAAGAAGACTGCATCTAATCATTTGGCCATTTTCCTTATCCCGTTTGTATCAGTTTTTTAAAATTATATAGCTCTTCTTCCATTCTTTGTATTTCACTTGATTCCTTGCTGTGAGTAGTTATATATTGTGCCGTGTTAGCCTGTCACTCTTTTCCAGGGCTTTCTCAGATCTGTTCCATGACAGTTCATTAGCATCCCTGCTGTCTGAGCCCCGTCAGAGGCAGCCCCATCCTTAACAGGCCCGAGGCCGACAGATTGGGAGCTTCGTGGTGTTCTGAACACTACCTGGGTTCTTAAGTCAGACCCGCTTCCTAATTCTTTCAAATGAGCTGTCTCAGCTCCTCTCCCTAAACCAGTGAGGAGACAGGTGAGCAGAAAACCTGCCTGGGATTCCACAGTTCTGTCACGCAGCAGCCCTGCCCACCAACTGGGAGGTTTTTCATTGACACCTTTCTCTCCAGTTTAATACCAAGGACAAAGCTCACAGCCTTGGACTTGCTGGGTTTGTCTCGGGTAAATTCTCTGAAATAATATCGTGAACATTCCACTTCCCTGGGACCCAGGTTTCGAAGCCCCGCCTGCCTCCCCCTCCTGCAGTTGTAGCCCCTCTGCTGTGCCCCTTGCCCAAACCCAAGCAAGGCTTCCCCCGCCGGGCCACGTTTGCTCTTCTCATTAATGCTCTCCAGCGCCTTAGACATGGATTCTATCCCTTGTCTAGATGCTAACGCTGACAAGGCCGCGTTCATAAAACTTTTACAGAGATCATATGAGAATAATGAGCACATCTGAAACACACTTTGTATGTCCATGATGATTTTATTTTAATAAACATTGAAATGGAACATAGTCAGAAAAATATTGCAGAAGCCCAAGTTCCTCAAATCACCAGGAGATGATAAATGGTCTTGAGACAAAAGCAACTGCTTCAGGATTTTCCTTGCGTGTGTGCGTGCATGTGTGTTGTATGTGTGTGCATGCTCACTTGTCACGCTGCACATGTGGAAGTCAGGGGACAGATCACTCCTCAGATCACTCCTCACCTTTCCACCTCGCCGGTGACAGAATCATTCTCTGGATCTCACTCTGCTGTTGTCCTTTGCTGTGCCCCCCCCCCCTCGAGCTCTGGGAGGCGCTCTGTCTCCACATCCATCCTTCCGTCGGTGGGGAGGCTTGAACTGCAAGGGCCTCATCCACTGACCCATCTCCTCATCCCATGCCTCCCTCCTTTCTTCTCTCCCCTCCTCCTTTCATTCTCCTCCATTCCTTTTTCTCTTCTGTCTTCTTCTACATCTAAAGAGTGCCTTTAGAATCCTTAGCAGTGGTTTTGCTGCTGTCTGCTCTATGTATATCATTGTCTTTAAATGTCGTGAATACACCCCATCACCGTCCTTTTAAGTGTACAGAACTAGGGCATCATTTAATCTCCTAATCTGGAAAATTATGACTCTTTTTCATCTTTTTTTTTTTTTTTTTGCTGTTATAAATTTTGCTGGTTGAGTTGTGCAACTTCCAGCGAGGAGGAGGGAGCCGTGAGCAGCCACTTGGCCAGGGGGCAAGCGTTAGCTTACAGTTCTTCCCCGACAGCCGGACTCCCAGCTCAGCCCTCCTCCTCCTCCGGGTGCTGCACCCAATACTTTTCCCATTGCTGTGAACGCGTGCCTGGCACAGCAGCTGAAGGAAGGACTGGCTTGGCTCACGGTCTGAGGGGAGACAGTTCATCACGGCGGCAGGAGCATGAGATAGCTGTTCACGCTGCATCCACAGTCAGGAAGCAGAGAGATGAGTGCTGGCGCCCAGCTTTCTTTCTCTGTTTTGTTTAGCCAACGATCCCATTCATCCGATGGTGCAGCTCACACTCAGGGTGGATCTTCCCTCGGCAGTGAACATCCTCCCAGAGGCTCGCAGATCTGTGCTTCCTCAGTGACTCTAAATCCAGTCAAGTTGGCAATTGGAGTGCTTTGAATACGTCCCCCATAGCCTCGTGTGTTTGTGATTGAGCCTCGTACTAGAGCCTCAGCTGGTGGGGAGTTTGGGAGGTGGAGTATACCTGGAGGAGGTGTGTCACTGGGGGTGGGCCTTGAGTGGTTTGAATACGTCCCCCATCGCCTCATGTATTTGTGATTGAGCCTCATACTAGACCCCCAGCTGGCAGAGACTTTGGGAGGCAGAGTACACCTGGAGGAGGCGTGGCACTGGGGGTGGGCCTTGAGGTCTGTTAACCCAGCCTACTGGGGATTTGGGCCAGCTAGCTCACTTTTGCCACTCCCTCCTACTCCTGACATGTGAGGACGTGAGGCAGCCTCCTGCTCATGCCATGGTTTCCCCACTGTGATGAAACTTCCCCTCGAAACTACAAACTGAAATAAGCCCTTTCATCATATTAGCTGCTTCTGGTCCAGTGTTTTATCACCTGCAACAAGCAGGAAACTGCTACAGCAATGAAGGTTAACCATCAAAGATTTCTAGAACATTATAGTTTATGGTCAAACTAAAGAGAAGTTTCTAAAAAGAAGCAAGAGAGAAGTGATTAGCTATTGCTTCCAGCACAATATCATCTTCTAGAAATCCTGTGGACACTGAAAGCCACAAAATGCTTTCATCCAGACAGACACAGAATTCATGGTGAGTTTCAAAACTGGAGAATTTCTAAGTATTAGAGAACATGTGAGAAGACAAAGGTTTCTATATTATTCTACATCTCGTCAAGTGAGGAGTGCAGATCCAGGCTTCCTCATTGGGTTACAGACGAAAGTAGCAGCTGTGAAAATGTTGCCCCAGTGTCTGTCATGAAAGGAGCCATCATCTACAGTACGGGCTGTTCCAAAGCTGTCAGAAATGAAATTATGCCAGGAGTGGTGACACACGTCTTTAATCCCAGCACTCGGGAGGCAGAGGTAGGAGGATCATGGTGAGTTCGAGGGCCAGCCTGAGACTACATAGTGAATTCCAGGTCAGCCTGGGCTAGAGTGAGACCCTACCTCAGAAAAAAAAAAAATGAAATCATGGGGCTAGGGAGATGGATCCCATTGGTAAAGAACTCACCACACAAAATGTGGGGGCATGAATTCAGATTCCCAGTACCCACTAAATGCCAGTCATACATGGTGGTGCCACCTGTGATCCTAGCACTGGGGAGGCAGATATAGGCAGAGCCCCAGGGCAAGCTGACTGGCTCACTGAACCAGGAAAGTTGGGGTTCAATGACAGACCCTGCCTCAATAAAATAAGGTGTCAGCCAATAGAAAAAGACACCCAGCACTGACCTCTGGCCTCCACACAGATGCACACACACACACACACACCCCACATACACATACAAAAAAGTGAAAGTGTCTGGGGCTGGGAAGACAGCTCATGGTAAAAAGCTTGCTGAGTTCTATTGCCAGAACCCATAAACAAAGCCAACCCATGTGGTTTACACCTGTAATCCCAGTACCGGGGAGCCATGTGGAGACAAGAGGATCCCTGAGACATCCTGGTTGGCCAGTTTAGCCCAACTGGTGAGCCCCAGACCACTGAGAGACTTCGTTTCAGAAGAGGTGGATGGTGTCCCTTAGAATAGCATCTGAAGTTTTCGTCTGCCCTCCCCACACTCACGCACACGCACACACACACATGCACAGATGTGTGCCTACACATGCATTCACACATGCATGCATGCATACACAAGCAATTGCCCTACTGGGTGTGTACTAATTGGAAAAGTGACTTGTCATAAATTATTTATGAAAATACTGGGCTGGAGAGATGGCCCATGTTCGATTCCCTAGTACCCACATAAATCTGGATGCACACAGTGGCACATGCATCTGGAGTTCATTTGCAGTGGTAGGAGGCCCTGGTGCACCTATACACTCTGTCTCAAATAAATAAAAATGTTGAAGTAATAGTAAGAATAATCATTCACATGATTCAGATTAGAAACCCATTTTGTGAATAAACAAACGCACTCTTTAGATGCACCTGTTAGACATAGTGCCGGCTAGATCATTAAGAACTGGGAGAATATATTTCAACTGTTGATGGTGGGCTGCATGGGGCATTGAGAGTAAGTAAAGATAATGGGAGTGGCAGGTCAAGGAGTGGGGACAGGAGCTTAACTCTTTACTTCATTCCCATCTGTAGTGCTTAGGGTTTGTTCACAAGCATGTGTTTTTCTACTACGTTATATAGAAACTGTACATCTCTCTGAAGCTCTAGTCAACATGTAGTGAAAATGGAAAGTGTCCCTTCACCTGAAGAAACTCCTCAAGAATTCCAGTATGGGCTAGAGAGGTAGCTCAGTGGTTTAGGCACTTGCTTGCAAAGTCTAAAGGCCTGGATTCAAATCCCCAGTACCCATGTAAAGTCAGATGCACAGAATGGCAAATGTATCTGGAGTTGGTTTGCAGTGGCAGGAGGCCCTGGTGTGCCCCTTTCTCCCCACACTTGCAAATAAATAAGAATATTTTTTTAAAACAGAATTCCAATATAAAGCAGAGCATGGTGGCTCATTCCTGTAATCCCAGTACACAGAAGAATAAAAGGCAGGAGAACTGCCATGAGTTCAAGGCTAGCCTGGACTAGCTAGCCAGTTCAAAGCCTATCTGGGCTATAGTGAAAGACCTGTTTCAAAATACAAGCAGGCAATAACAACAAAGAGATAATAGTAGAAGGACAGTGTACATCAGCTCGCACTTGAAAATGTCAGCTGTGGCATGTTCCGGATTCCAGGAAGAAATACAAACAACGAGCATGCCTGCGCTGAGATGGAAATCATTCTATTTCGTGTGGGTGAGCTGATAGCGAGAGTGGAAGGGAGTGTGTGGGACTTTTAAAACAGCTGGAAAGATGGAGTGGTGGCTCATGAGCTCGCATACCTCGTGCCTCCTTCCCCCTTCCTTATTAAGGGTCCCCTGAACACAAGTGAGTGACTTCCATGAAAGTGAATCCATGAACCAATGGGAGTGTTTGCATTGAGCATCCAACGTGTGCAGGGGACACAAAGCACCAAGAATCGCCTCATGATTCCTACCAAGCCCTGGGCACCATGGAGAGCATGGTCCACTGTATGCCCAGGTTCTAGAGTACGGCAGGAGCAGGAATGCCACAGACTAAATGAGCACATCCGCAGAGAGGGCTTGGATGGCCCCGCCAAAGATAGGCATTTCATTTTAGAAGAGGGAAAACATGAAAGCCACTGTTCGCAGAGAGGAGAGGGAGTCTATGCAGAGAGATGATGAAGAAAGAGTCACTAGTCAGGGAATTGGAAGAAGAAACAGGGAGTGCTGCAGGATGGTGGGTGGGAACATCCATAAGCAAGAGGGAGAATGTTATCCAGGTTATATAGAAGATGGGGGGAGGAAGTGGAGAGATGGCTTAGCGGTTAAGCGGTACATGCCTGTGAAGCCTAAGGACCCATGTTCAACTCTCTAGATCCCACGTAAGCCAGACACACAAAGGTGAGGCAAGTGCAAGGTCACATATGCCCACTAGGTGGCGCAAGCGTCTGGCATTTGATTGCAGTGGCTGAGGCCCTGGTTTGCCAATTCTCTCTCTCTCTCTTTCTTTCTCTTTCTAAAAGTAAAAAGAAGAAGGGAGGAGGTCTGAGTAGGGCAGGGCCATTGTGCCAAGAGGAAGTGGCAGCAATGTGACTTTGTGAAACTGGTGTGAAATGCCCTCTTGTGGAAGAGCCGTGGCAGATGTAGGGGTTCTGGAAAGATTTGGACGAGCCACTGTGGAGACCACAAGTCTACCAGGATGGAGTAGAAAGCCCTGTGGAGCATTGATAGGATGTCCACTGAGGCTGAGTCACATGAAAGCTTAATGAGACAAATCAGAAAAATCATTTCTCATTTCATCTAGCAATGTGGCAGCCAGGCACAGAGGCAGAGAAACCCAGCGCAGCTGGAATGGGCAGATCCAGAAATCAGATCCTCCTTCTATGGAAAACTGCGTGTGGGGATTAGCCAAATAGTTGCATCATGGTGTATTTTACTTTTTCAGTCTGTTTTCCCTTCGTTTTAATAGTTAAATCAGCTAACTGCTCCTGTGAGGAGGTGGGAACGATACTACACTCCAAATATGAAACCAAGTAAAGTCATCAGGGTTCTAGGGTTTCTAGCTCATCGTTACTTCTCATGCATTATTTATTTTTAGGCTGGAAAAACTAATCACATCCTATTTGGAAGACCAGGACCCAGAGAGCAGACTGGAGGTTGGCGCCGATATGCGTAAAATTCATCACTGTTTTCATCATTTTAAGGTAAATTTAAATGTTCCCTCCAGTATAAACCATTTCCTGGCCACACTCAAAATACAATAAAAACAGTTCTGGTTGACCAACCCTCGAAAAGTTAGGGCCCAGCTTTGTGATGCAGGAAGCGGTGAGATTTGAACCAATGCTGTGACTGGCTACAGAGATTGTATCACATGTGCCAACAAATAAACTCAGACCATGGACCTTGGATTATTTGCCAGGAATCTCTACTTTCTGCACAGAACAGTTCCATAGTTAAACACACATACATTTATTTATTTTCAAATGATATCAAAAGAATTGTGTTCTGCATTGTTTTTTTCTTCAGCATTTTGACTGACCTGAAAAACTCACCAGTTTTTCTCGGCCTCGGGTTTAACTTTAATGGTGAACTGGTGGAAATATCAGTGTCTCGTAATTCCACAATATGCATAATTTTGCACACTTCGTAAGATGCCAGTCATTTGTTGTAAGCCTGCAGTTGGAAAACACAGGCAGGCAGAGTTGATAAGGAAGTCATGGAGAAGACAAATCTGCAAAGGCATAGTCACACTCACTGCATGACTGGCAGTGTGTGTATCAAATGCTATGTGGTTGTGGAGTGTCGTGTGACTTTTCTGGGGAGTTGTGAACACATAGGTGTTCACGCCACCAAGGACACCGAAGACAGACCAAGGAATCGATTCCACCTAGGTCTAGGTTGGCGATCCAATGTGTCGGAGTTACTTACGAGAGCAAAGGTTCTGAGCCCATGGGCGACACCTCATCCTTGCAGCTGGCTCCCTGTCCAGTTTGTAGGCAGCTCTCCCGGTGACAGTCTGTCCTCGGCAGTCTTTATTCTTGCGGGGGTAGGGCTTGTGAATCTTGTAAGTTTCAGGAGCTTCCTCAGCTGTTAGGGTTTTACTTCCTGGTTTACTTCCTAGTCCTATGGGCTTCCCTCCTTGTAGAAGGAAATGTTTCAGTTGGAAGGAAATGTCTCTACACCATGGAGAAAGGGGAGAGAACCCAAGAGGAGATAATATTTGAGGAGGAATTTCTCAGTTTAGGGAAGGAGAGATAGGATAGGGAAAAGGGAATGAAGACGGCAGGTAGAAGGAAGACAGCAAAAAATAAAAAATAAAGTAGGCCTGGAGAGATGGCTTAGTGGTTAAGGCACTTGCCTACAAAGCCAAAGGACCCAGGTTCAGTTACTCAGTATCCACATAAAACCAGAAGCACAAGGTGACACATGCATCTGGAGTTCATTTGCAGCAGCTAGAGGCCCTGGTGCAATTATATGCATTTTCTCTCTCATCTCTGTCTGCCTCTTTCTCTCAAATAACTGCATGAAAGACAGGGATAAAGGAAGGGTACACACGCCAGATATGTGCAAGGAATTATTACAGGAACATAAGGATTTGGGATAGAGATATATGGGCACTAAGCTCTTATTTCAACTTCCAGAAACTACTAAATGACCAGAAGGCCCTGGAAAAGAGTCAGGTCTCCTCTGAAATCAAAGACCAGGAGCGCCAAGAGCCACCGAAGGAGGAGGAATACAAAAAGCTCCAGGACCTTCTCGTGCAGAGGGACAATGAAATCAGTATCTTTCCTGGAGGGCAGAGAAACTGCTACCCTCCTGGCTGGGAAGGGGGGGGACCCAAAGATGCCCCTCACCCCCACATCTCTCAGCATCCCACCCTGCTGCCCTCCCATGGTGCCCCTTCACAAGAGAAGAAAATGTCTCCCCCAGATAATTAAAAAAAAAAGTTTTGTGAGGGCCCTGTGGTGCTCATCCTGATTCAGTCCTGAGACACCAAGTTAGCTGGTTGCCATTAGCTAGCTGACTGGATACCAGGCCAACCATGCCCTCACAGTGGCCCAGAGCTTGTGGCTCGTGTGTTGGTGAAATGCAAATGACAGCTGGGAAAAAATGGCAAATGGAGGCCTGGCATGGTTGGCTCATGCCTTCAATCCCAGCACCTGGGAGGCAGAGGTAGGGGGGGGTCGCCGTGAGTTCAAGGCCACCCTGAGACTACATAGTGAATTCCAGGTCAGCCTCGGCCAGAGTAAGACCCTACCCCAAAAAAACCAAAAAGAAAAAAAAAATTAAAATGGTAGTCAGCTTAGGAAGGGAGTGGTAGCACACGCCTTTAATCCCAGCACTCGGGATACAGAGGTAGGAGGATCACCATGAGTTCGAGGCCATCCTGAGACTACATAGTGAATTCCCGGTCAGCCTGGGCTAGAGCGAGACCCTACCTCAAAAATTAAAAAGAAGAAGATAACTAAAAATGTAACTTTGCATTTACACACCAGCTCCTCTGCTCTGGGTTCCACGTGCTGCCAAATTGAAAGTGAGTAGAGATGAGGCTCAAGATAAGATTCTCCTTGGCTCTCCAAGACTGCGTATCTCGGATGCTGAAGGAGGTGGTGGCCCTTGAGAGCCTGCACTGCCTCCACTTCCAAGGAGGTGGTTACTTCTGGAAAGGCCTGCCCCGCCCTCCCCTCAGGCTGGCTAGACCTCATAACTCCCTGACATTTCATCAATCCTGTTTCTCCCTCTTACCTTTCAAGCTTCTTGCAAAAGATTTGATATTTTGGTGACATTTGCAGCCTTTAGACACACACAAGGAATCATTTTGGCCCATTTCTTAACATATTTTTGTTCTTTTTTGAAATGACTGAAAGATACTTTTAACATCAGCTGTTGTGCAAAATGCATAAAAATAGTCTATGCAAAGGAAATCCAGTAAGAAAGTGGAGGAAAAAAATACAAATGAAATATAAAATAGGCAGGCCGCCTGATTAGCTTCAGTCTTTAGTTTTCCTTGAGTCTTAGCAGAGCCCATGCGTCAGGTTCCCGTCAGCTTTAGCTGCTTTGTTATCCACTAACAGTAAGTTCAACTGCGAGTTCCCCCCACACACATGCCCACACCGTTGTCACCCCTGCATTCTTTTCCTCTCTTACCCCATCCATCTCCAGGGACGGCCTCAGCCCCAGTCTGCACTCTCTTCCCCACTTGGCCTTGATCCGAGTCTGGGATCTTCCCCTGCATACTCCTACCAGCTTCTTAATCGCTGTCAGGGCATATGAACGTCTGAGCGTCCAGGAAGAAAGAAACGAGAGGTGACAGAGAAGGGACCATCCACGCTTGCTCATATGTGTCTGTTTAAAAGCAAGAGAGATGGGTTGGAGGGATGGCTTAGCAGTTAAGGCACTTCTCTACAAAGCCAAAGGACCCAGGTTCAATTCCCCAAGACCCACGTTAGCCAGATGCACATGGTGGCACATGCGTCTGGAGTTTGTTTGCAGTGGATGGAGGCCCTGGAACTAACTAACAGTCACTCTCTCTCTCTCTCTCTCTCTGTCAAATAAATAAAAATAAAATATTTTAAAAATTAAAAAATAAATAAAAGCGAGAGAGAGAGAGAGAGAAAGCCATGCATTATTTCCCGCCTTCATTGTGGTGAATGTCAGTTCCACCATCTATATGGGGCAACTCTGGACGCTTCCCAGACTAAGTGATCCCCACTCCCAGACTGAGTGATCCCCACAAGGTTCCGACCCTCTGAGACTCCAACTCAAAATGACCGTGTGAAGAGTGGGAAGAACACTGAACTTGAATCCCTTACCTGGAGTGAGATACTAGCTGGTCACCCGGTGACGCACATCACTCTATGGTCGTTAATACTTCTTATGAACTTGACAGGATCTAGAATCACGTAGGAGACAAATCACTGGTCATGCCAGTAAGAGAGTTTCTAGATTAGGCTGAGTGAAGTGGAAAGACCCACCATAACTGTAGGTGGCACGAGCCTGTCTGGGGTCCCAGGCTGGATGAAAAGGAGAAAGCTGGGCAGGGCATGGTGGCACACGCCTTTAATGCCAGCGCTTGGGAGGCAGAGGTAGGAGGCAAGAGTTCGAGGCCACCCTGAGATTGCATAGTGAATTTTAGATCAGCCTGGGCTAGAGTGAGACCCTACCTCGGAAAGCAAAACAAGACAAAAGCAGAAGAAATCGGGCTAAGCCTTCAGCATGCGCGTCTCCCTGCTTCCTGACGGCTCGTGCAGTGTGGCCGGCTGCTCAGAGCTGCTGCTGCCACGCCTTCCTCGCGACACTTCTTGTCCTCTGTCTGGTCACAGCAACAAGGAAAGTAACCGGTAGAGTCTCTGAAATCACTCAGGGAAGCTCTGGGCCACTCTTCAGGAGCAGAGGCCTGGGTAAGACCCCCTCCCCACCTTCCAAGATCACTGCCCAGAACAGTCCATCAGCGAGTGTGCGGATGCTCTCTCAAGGATAGCCAGAGAGCTTGAGAAGGAGAAACGGCCTCCGAGACTGCGTCGTCTGAAGCTCACGCAGGCTTCTCATGGGCTCACGAGCACGCAAGGCTCCCAGACGGTGCGGCTACTCAGGCAGGCTAGGCCGATGACCCAGCAAGCCCCAGGGATTGGCTTGTTCCTGCCGCCCCAGGTGCATGTCACCACTCCTGCCTTTGATGTGGGTTCCGGGGATCTGAACTCAGGTCCTCATGCTTGTACAGCCCTGCGCCCCCTGAGCCCTCCTGCCAGCCTCAAATCCAATTGCTCTGTACCCGTGCCTGGAAGAGTGCCTGGCACACCACTCAGGCACCAACTGATACCACCGCGTGGAGGAGCGAATCGGTGCCATTACTGCTGTGAACAGATGGAAACGGTTCACAGCGCTGCCAAGCATAGGAGATCTGGGTAGACCCCACTCTTCTCGGACGGGACACTGAGATGTTGCGAATGTCTCTGGCTAATAATGTGGGTTTTCTGAGATAACAAAGAATGGAAACCACATTGGGTCTGGTGAGAGAAAAATTACTGCAGAGATAACCAGCAGATGGGTGTTAGTGCTGAGGAGGACTCTGGGGGCAAACTGTTTCCACAGAGCTAGGGAGAAGGCTCAGTGGTTAAAGGCATTTGCTTACAAAGTGTTTCCAACTACTTGCTTAAGAATATACTTAAGCCTGGTGTGGTGGCGCACGCCTTTAATCCCAGCACTTGGGAGGCAGAGGTAGGAGGATCGTCATGAGTCTGAGGCCACCCTGAGACTGCATAGTGAATTCCAGGTCAGCCTGGGCTAAAGCGAGACTCTACCTCGAAAAGAAAAAGAACTCATGTAGCCAGGGCATACCCCCTGCTTGCTGAGTAGCAGTCTTCTCTCCCATACCATACCCGCATTTGCTCAGACACCTAATTTATTTATTTTTATTTTTATTTATTTATTTGAGAGTGACAGAGAAAGAGAGAATGGGCGCACTAGGGCCTCCAGCCACTGCAAACGAACTCCAGATGCATGCGTCACCTTGTGCATCTGGCTAACGTGGGTCCTGGGGAATCGAGCCTCGAACCGGGGTCCTTAGGCTTCACAGGCAAGCGCTTAACCGCTAAGCCATCTCCCCAGCCCTCAGACACCTATTTTAATAAAGCCATTGTGATGGTCTGAGTGAAATGTCCCCCATATACTCATGTGTTTTGAATACTTGGTCCCCCAGCCAGTGGCAGCTTGGGAAAGTCGTGGGGTCTTTGGGAGGTGAAACCTTGCTGGAGGAGGTGTGTCACTAGGGGCAGGTTTTAAGGTAATATGGTTTATCTTTAAGCCCAGGGCTCAGACTACTTCCAGTCACTGTGGAGAAGTGATGCTTCCCAGCTGTCTGCTCTGCCCTGCTTCCCCCGCACCCCGCCATCATGAACCCTCCCCTCAAAACTCTGAGCTGAAATCAGCCCTTTCCTTGCATAAGGTGCTTCTGGGTGGTGTTTTGTCCCAGCCTTGAGAAGGTGGCTGTAACAGGCATTTCTAGAGATAGCGAACACTTGGATTCACGGAGCTGCTCATGGGGTGGAGTTCTGGGATTGCAAGCCGGGATCATGGGCTGTCCTGTGAATAAGCAACACCCCCGCCCCAGAATCCTTGACACCTTGAACCTATAATGAATAGTGAAGTTGGGTACATAAAGCGGTTTTTCTCATTTGTCGTTGGTGCTCCCAACATATTGAAATAGCCCGTAAGACATGCATTTTTAAATTACCTAAGCTAATAGTCCCCTTCTTCTCGGTTCTGTTTGAAACCGAATATTAAAGAATTAAACAAAAGTAACTGTCAGCCGCCATCTGACAAAGTGTTGACCCAGAAGAGGGGTAGGAGGGTGCCCTGGCTTCATAGCTGTCACCACAGGGCCCCAAGTTTGATGTGACCTGCTGCCCGCTGAGGGGGTTTCACTGTGTCCTTCTGTGTTCCTGCTGCTGTCCCCCAGGCAGATGCCCACTCAGCCGAGGCACTCCAGTGCCTCTCCGTGTTCATTATACTTTTCTTTCCTTCTTTTTTTTTTTTTTTTTTTTTTGAGACAGGCTCTCACATAGCCCTGGCTGACCTCAAACTTGATATGTAGCCAAAGATGCCCTTGGACTTCTGATCTGCCTGCCTCCACCTCCCTCGTACTGAAATTGCTGGTGGGTGATACCATGCCAGGTTTCTGGGCTTCGTGCAATCTCGGCAAGCACTCCACTAATGGAGCCGTATCCTCAGCCCCTCATTATACTTCTTCTCCGCCTTTCCATTAAAATGTTAAATTCAGGGCTGGGGAGATGGCTTGGCAGTTAAGGCGCTTGCCTGCAAAGTCTTAACAACCTAGGTTCAAATCTCCAGTACCCAGATGCACAAGATGTCACATGCATCTGGAGTTTGTTTGCAGTGGCTAGAGGCCCTGGTACACCCTTTCTCTGTGTCTGTCTCTCTTCCCTCTACCTCTCTCTGCTTGTAAATAAGTTAATAAACTCTTTTGAATGTTAAGCTCAGAACATCTTCCAGACGTTTCTGTTTGCTAGCGTTTCCTATAATGGTGTTGTGATGAAAGATGGATAGCTTCCTGAACTGTCCCCAGCCGAGCAGAGGTCTCCCAGAAGCCACTGTGCATGTGAACCAGTCTTTATTGAAATCAAAAACATTACTAGGAATGTTAATTGTGTTCTGGGTAGCTGGGCATGGTGGGGCACACCTTTCATCCCAGCACTCGGGAGGCAGAGGTAGGAGGATCACCATGAGTTCGAGGCCAGCCTGAGACTCCATAGTGAATTTCAGGTCAGCCTGGGCTAGAGTGAGACCCTACCTTGGGGGAAAAGAAAAGTGTTCTGGGCACCTGTGGTTTGATCATTAGAATATTGCATAATGCCACTAAATCCTTAAGTCAGATTTCAGATATTCTGGTCAACATGTTGAAAAAGGAAAAGAAGAAAACTCAGGATGCCCTGCTGTCATCTAGCATGGAGAGAAGGGGAGTCAGACAGTCCCAGAGCTCACCCTTCATGACCGGGAGCCCAGTGGACAGCCTGAAGACCGTGCGATCCTCAGCCTCAAGCCAGGCCCAGGACCTCAGCACTTGCAGGCACAGGTCCAGCTTGATCCACAAAAAAACAGGTCAGTTGACTACATTCCCAGCATTCTTCGTAGTTGGTAGTAGATATCTGTATAGTTTAAAATGTGCAGGCTCGACACTTCTTCCGATGTCGCTTCTATACGGCTGTGCCATGATCTGTTACGGACAACAGCTGGTTGGGATAAAACAGGGGGAGCCTGTCTGGATTGGGGAACCCTTTGTTTCACTGATCCATTTATTCATTCCTCTTTCATTCAGCACGTGCTTTGTTCTAGGCACAATACTGATTGCTGCTAGTGTTACACAGCCCTTGTATATATGCCAGTTGCTATGCTAATTTCTCATCTCTAATGAACTCCTCTACTCCTAACCCTCTGAGATAAGTTTTGGTTGCACCCCTTGTTTGGAGGAGGGTATACATAAACCAACAAAAGCTGTGACGTCAGAGTATTCACAGACCCACAGAGTAAAACAGTCACGGGACAGCTGATTACCAAAGCATACCTCTGTGTTCCTGAGGGACATATGCCAGGAACCAGAGAAGGCCAGAAAGGTCCAGAAACTGTTGCTTGGGTCGAGCGTGGGTGGGAGGAAGACCACAAGCAGGCAGTGTCACTTGTTCGAATAGCCTCCAAATCCCATTGGAAAAGGAGCTTTTTAGAAAGCGAGGAGGCCCAGTGTGGTTGGCGTCTGGGGAGAACCTGGGGAGGCAGGTGGGTTAGCCCGTGCGGACCAGGCTGACAGCTGACACCTACTCACGTGGCCAATGTCGAAGTCCAGGCCTGGGGATGGCCAGAGAGGGAAGTGCATCCAGAGCATTGGAGAGGTTGCCTGGGCAGGGCTGGGTGGCTCGTGGGAAGTGGGGGGTTGAGGTGAGGCCCCTGCGTGGCTGGTGTGGTAAGGAACAGCGGCCTTGGACACAGTGTGGACATCTCTGCTGTCGGAGCTCAGAAAACCAAGCCCCAGCGCCTGCTCCTGTGGCGTGCTGAGTATTTGGAGCCAAAGGATGTTGAAAGCAAATTCCCATTCTTTCCTCTCCTGTGCCACCCTTTCTCGCCCAAGGTGAATTTAGACAGGTGTTGCTGTTTCTCTACTTGGATCCTTATGTCAGATCTCCCTTTTTGCCCAATCACGTTTCTACCCAGATGCCATGAGACCTAAGCATAAAAAAAAAAAAAAGTACCGTTTTCCTGGGTCTTTGGAGCCCCATTCTGAAGGATCCTTTGTTATAAAAATTTGATCGAATATGTCTGCTATCCTCTCCTCTTGATAATTTGTCTTCTTTTTTTTTTTTTTTTTTTCTTTTGGTTTTTCAAGGTAGGGTCTTGCTCTAGCCCAGGCTGACCTGGAATTTACTATGTAGACTCAGGCTGGCCTTGAACTCACAGCGATCCTCCTACAAAGCCTCAGCCTCCCCAGCGCTGGGATTAAAGGCGTGCACCACCACACCCAGCTTAATTTGTCTTTTGTTGTAACAGAGTTACTAGTGAGCCCTGATGGAGGGTGAGGACAGATGTCTCCCATTCCACACACAGCTGAAACTAAAGTCAGGACCAGCGCCTGTGTGACAACCCCTCAGCCAAAGGGGGAAGGATCTGTGTTCTGCGCCTGTGTGAAAGACTGTGCTCTGCTCTCTGCCCAACTTGTCGCGGGCCAGGCCTTTTCTATTTCTGTTTCTTCTTGTCCACACCATCTCCCTTCTCGCCATTCTTCTTGCCCACGGCACCCCCATAACCCTCTTCTATTTTATAATTACAGTGAGCCTTCTGAGGAATGCTATTCCTCCCCCCATAGGGCTCTTGAGATGGACGATAGTTTTGTTTGGAGAATGAATCAAGTTTACTTGACTAGAAAATTGCTGGAAAAATAATGGAAATTATTTGTAAAGTCCAAGTACAAATGAGGTTAAAGTTTTGGAGACGAGCCTGAGATTCTTTTTTAAAAAAAAAAAAAAAAAAGGACTTTGAGCTGTTTCAACTGTCACTGGATACAGTTTGAGCATAACTCTAAGCAGGAATAGGTTGGCAGATGTGCCTGTAGTGGTGCACCATTTGGAGAAGGGGTTGAGGGAGGGTCGGTCGCCTTTATCATCAGACAAAACTACAGGTAGGACTGATAGTGGCTGTGGCGGAATCAGGGCTTTGGACACCAGGTTACTACCTGTCAGTGATCGCGGTGTTGAAGATTCTGAGAGCCAATTGGAATTTCCTTGTTTTGTTTTGTTTCTGAGGTAGGGTCTCACTCTAGCCCAGGCTAACCTGGAATTCACTATGGAGTCTCAGGCTGGCCTCAAACTCACGGAGATCCTCCTACCTCTGCCTCCCGAGTACTGGGATTAAAAGAGTGCGCCACCATGCCCAGCTCGATTGGAGTTTTATGACTACAGTGTTTCATACATGAAAAGCTCATGTAAGCTAAAGCAAATATAAAAAAAGTTGTTTGGAAAGGTTTTTTTTTTTTTTTTTGTCTTCCAATGGTGTTGTCCCTTTCTGTTGACCTTTGACCCTCTGGAGGCTATATTTAAACAGAAAGCAAGTCACTCTGGGGGTCGCTGAAACTGTCATGGGATGCCCTCTCTTCACCTCCACTCTGCCAAACGGAGCCTCTTCCAGTGAGAAAGTGAGGCTGGCTTTATGGTTCACTGGAGAGGACCCCAGTCATCTACTGGCCAGGTGGAGGCCCATCAGGGATTTCTGCTGGGTTGTATTTATTTTTTTGAAGGCTGAATGTCTATTTTGGTTTCCTTGAAATGAAGAGAGGGATTGTTCAGACTCGCAGGTTGGAAAGAGTCGTAGAGTTCTTTTTGGGGGACTAGGAGTGTGTGACTCCGTTGGTAGAGTGCTTGAGGCCATGGCTTTGGTCCCTGGCACCCCGTGAGCACGGGGTGGTGCACTTCCGGAATCCCAGCACTCAGGAGGCGGAGGCAGGCATGAATGAATTTGAGGCCATTGTGGCCACATGAGACGCAGTCTCAAAAAGTGAGAAGGTGTGGGGTGGTGGCGACTGGCACATGGCTCGGTGAGTAAAGTGCTTGCCTCGCAGGCACGGGGACCTGAGTCTGGGCCCCTAGCACCCCCACGGAAATGCCGGCAGTGGTGGCGCACCTGTAATCTTAGCACCAGGGGAAGGCAATGACAGATAGATCACCGGGGCTCACTGGTTAGCAAGTCTGGACCAACTGGTGAGCTCTAGGTTCAGTGAGAGACCCTGTGTCGAACAATGAGATGGAGAGCTACCGAGGAGGACACCCGATACCAGCCTCTGTCCTCCACACGCAAGAACTTTCCTCAGTGTGTGGGAAAAACCAACACAAAGCACGTGAATGGGGATTGCATCTCAAAAAAAAAAAAAAAGGTAGAATTTGAACATTCTAAAACATTCCTATCATAACGTAAGCACTTGCATAAAAATCGTCTATGCTGTTCCCTTGCTCTTCCTACCCCTACTTTTTGGGGCATTGCTGGGAATTGAACGAAGCACTTTACGACTAAGCTACACCCCTGGCCCCACCACCTCTCCCTTTCTATCTTGAAATAGGCTGTCTAGGATCTTACCACGTATCCCAGGATAGCCTCACGTACATGGCAATCCTCCTGCCTCAGCCTTCTAAGCACTGGGATTACAGGCCTGAGGCACTGGTATTTTTCAATCAGATCATTGGTCATCTCTGTATAGAGTTATTTGGGGTTCTGCATCAATCCTGGAGAGGATCCGCAGTATTACTTGTAAATAGTTGTAAATCCATCCAATCTATCCATGGTCTCTTCGCACCAATCGCTTCTTTCATTTTACAGAAGCTTTTAATTTTAACCAATGTCATGTTTTTCACCCCTCCCCATTATATTTTTGTCTACTAGTTTTACAATTTCAGTTAATTCAAAATAAATTACTGGTGTAATTCATTTGAGTTGACTTTTTTTTTTTTTTTTTTTGAGGTAGGGTCTTGCTGTAGCTCAGGCTGACCTGGATTTCACTCTGTAGTCCCAGGCTGGCCTCGAACTCATGGCAGTCCTCCTACCTCTGCCTCCCACGTGCTGGGATTAAAAGCACGTGCCTGCCACACCCGGCTTGAGTTGCCTTTGTGTATGGCGTGAGGGAAGGGTCCAGTCTCCTTCGGTATATAAGTCTCCATTGTGTGCAGTACCATTCATGGAAGAACTGCCCTTCCCCGTCAGGGGACCGTGGCCTCGCTGGCACACACGTGTGGATTCACTTCGGGACTCTCCACTCTGTCTTAGTGGTGGATGGATGAAGGAGTCTGTCTCCCACGCCAGTGTCACCATGCTGTGTGAATGGTTATGATTTTCGGGTATCGTTTTTTAAGTCAGGCTGTGGATACATACAGCTCTCTTCTTTGGGGTTTGTGAATGCCTGTGCTATCCAAGGATTTTTATATTCCATGCGAATTTTTGGTCACAATTTCTTTTTTTTTTTTTTTTTTTTTTTTTGAGGTAGGGTCTCACGCTAGCTCAGGCTGACCTGGAATTCACTATGTAATCTCAGGGTGGCCTCGAACTCACGGCGATCCTCCTACCTCTGCCTCCCGAGTGCTGGGATTAAAGGCGTGCGCCACCACGCCCGGCTTGGTCACAATTTCTATTCCTATGAAAACTGACTTGTAATTTTCATAGGATTTACATTATTGAATCTGTACCACACAGGGGAAATACTCATCAGTTGTATTAATTTTTACATGACCTGGGAACCTTCACAAGGGAGTGAAGGGCTAAAGGAATAGCCAAAGCAGAGTTGGAGAGATGGCTTAGTAGTTAAGCACTTGCCTGTGAAGCCTAAAGACCCCAGTTTGAGGCTCAATTCCCCAGGACCCACGTTAGCCAGATGCACAAGGGGGTGCATACAGCTGGAGTTCGTTTGCAGTGGCTGGAGGCCCTGGTGCGCCCATTCTCTCTCTCTCTCTCTCTCTCTCTATCTCTCTATGTTTCTCTGTCTCTCTCTTTCACTCTCAAATAAATAAATGAAAAGAAGGCTGTAGTCTTGAAAGAAAGAAAGAAAGAAAGAAAGAAAGAAAGAAAGAAAGAAAGAAAGAAAGAGCCAAAGCAGAAAGCTTTTCTTCTTCTTAGACAAAGAGTGATAAATGTGTGTAGAAGGGGCAGGACAGAGGTCTCTAGACAGGGCCAGTAAATCCTCAGGAAGCCACTAGGAGACCTGGGGTGAGGAGTCAAGCTAGTGAAGGCAAGGTGACTTCCGTGAGTTTATTTATTCGGGTCCGGAGCAGCAGCATGCCCGGTTTTCCACGACAAGGTCTGTTTCCTTACCCTAGTTGGGGAAAGCAGCCTGTCGCGGTGGAATCCCAGCGGCTGGCGACGGTGAGACAGGCCTCCCTCTGCCTGCAGCTCCCCGTGGGTTCAGCCTGAGACGCTCAGAACCCCAGTTCCGTACATTTTGGGGTGGATCCTCCTTAACTTGCTCAGTTCACCACAGTCTGCCAGTGAGACATCAAAAGGGAAAGACACGGGAGCATTTGGAGCGAATGGGCAGACTTGGAGAACACTGTGGTGCAATGATATATCCCCGCACAGAGGAAGACGTGCTCTTGCTGGCAGCGGAGGCTTTGGACGCCATCGCTCCTTGCTCCTGCCACAGCCCCCAGTACCCACCACTGTACTTCCTGCTTCTCTTTGTTTACTTGTCTTGTTTTGTTTTGTTTTGCTTTTAATTTTTTCAAGGTAGGCTCTCGCTCCAGCCCAGACTAACCTGGAATCCAGTATGTAGTTTCAGGCTGGCCTTGAACTCATAGCGATCCTCCTACCTCTGCCTCCCCAGTGCCGGGATTAAAGACATGCACCACCACGCCCAGCTTATGTGTTCGTTTATTTTAGGAAATCCCGTATATGAGTGAGAATCCCATAGTGTTGGTCTTTCTATGCCTTGCTTATTTCCACTTACTATGGCCACGTATAGTTGCAATGTTCTCACCCCAAAAAATCATGATGTGTGTTTAAGATAATGGCTACGTTAATGAAGTTTTTCTTCACTGTGTCCATAAACTATAGCATCACTTTGTAGCTTATGAACTTATACAACCACAATTTGTCAATTGCAGTTTAAAATAAAAGTTGAAGGGCTAGAGAGATGGCTCAGCAGTTAAGGTGCTTGCCTGCAAAGCCTATAGACCCAGGTTCAGTTTCCCAGTACTCATATGCCGGATGCACAAGGTGCCACATGTGTCTGGAGTTTATTTGCAGTGGCTAAAGTCCCTGGCACACCCATTCTCTCTCTTTCTCTCATAAATAAAAAAAAAATTACAATAAAAGTTGAAAACAAGCCAGACATGGTGGTGCACGCCTTTAATCCCAGCACTCAAGAGACAGACAGGAGGAACATCGTGAGTTCGAGGCCACCCTGAGACTACATAGTGAATTCCAGGTCAGCCTGGGCCAGAGTGAGACCCTACCTCGAAAAACAAAAACAAAAGTTGAAAGCAGAGCTGGAGAGATGGCTTAGCAGTTAAGGCCCTTGCCTGCAAAGCCAAATGACCCAAGTTCTATTCCCCAGGACCCATGTAAAGCCAGATGCACAGGGTGACACATGCATCTGGAGTTCGTTTGCAGCAGCTAGAGGCCCTGGTGTGCCCATTTTCTCTCTCTCCCTCTAATAAACAAATAAATAATAAGATATTTAAAACATTGAAAATAATCAAAAAGTCTAGGGGATGAAAAAGCAAGGAAATTCCATGTAAAGGTGATAGGTCCTTTCTTTAGCTGGGGCCTTGCTGATACAGGATGTCAGGAAAAAATGAGCGGGGTGGGAGGCTGCTTGGACGGCAAATTCAGGGAGAGGGAACAGACGAGTGGAAGGAACTTCTCCTTCTACCTCTGTGTGTTTGCATATTGTTTTAACGTCTTACAGTTCTTTGCTGAAAAAAAAAAATCCATAGTACAGAAGTCCTTGCATGCCATGCTGGGGAATTCTGTGCATCTGGTTGTAAGGTGCACCCAAACCAGAAGGGGGATGGTGACGGGGAGCTCCGGGGAGGTGTTTCGGAAAGAACTTGTTCAAATGCGCTGGAGATGAGGTGGCTGGAGACCACGTACATGGTGTCGGAAACATTCCAGTAGATCAGAGGAGGAGTCGTGGGGAGGAAGATGGAGAATGAAGAGATGTCGTGGCAGAGAGCCCCAGCGGCTCTGTGTGGCATATTGCACAGCTTTCCTGTGGTCCCTCTTCCCAGAATTCATCGTGCTTGGAGCACGAATGAGCCAAGGGGCACCTAAGGGTGCCGCTTCCAACCTCAAGTCAGTTTCCCTTCTCCAACTTCCTTCCCTGGCACTCAAAAGATTGATGGGCTGGAGAGGTGACTCAGCAGCTGAATAAGCTTCCTGCACTGACAGCCCAGGTTCAAATCTCCAGATCCCACATAAACATCTAGGTGTGAAGTCCCATGCCTGTAACCTCAGTCCTTCAAAGACCGCGGGCCACAGGCTTCCCTGGGCTCTCGGGGAAACAGCAAGCTCCCATATCAATAAGAGACTCTGACTCAATCACTGAACTGGTGGAAGAGCGATGGAACCAGACACGTACTGCTCTGCTCCAGCCACCACAGGTGAGCTGCAAGGGCACATCCATGTGCATACGCCACACGCACACATAAGCAAAAAAAAAAAAAAAAAAGCTCTTGAGACCAAAAGCTGCTGTTTATAAGCCTTCTCATATCCAGTTCCTACACTAAGTTACAAAGAAAAGCTCAAGGTCACTAGGCATGGTGGTGTGCACCTTTAATCCCAGCACTCAGGAGGTAGAGGTAGGAGGATCACTGTGAGTTAGAGGCCACCCTGAGACTACAGAGTGAAGTCCGGGTCGGCCTGGGCTAGAGTGAGACCTTACTTCTAAAAAAAAAAAGTTCAAGGTCACCAGTTGTTTCTGAGCTTCCTGTCTTGTTTTGTGTAGGTCTCAGGGACGAATGCCAGCCTCTGCTTCCAGATGGCTCCAGATCCGTTGCGCCCTTTCTTTTGGAACCCACCATACTCTTGCCTTTGCCCATAAATGTAATTGCAGAAACAATCAACAGCTGGACATGGTGGTGCACACCTGTAATCTCAGCACTCAGGACTCTGAAGCAAGAGGATCAGGAGTTCGAGGCCCTCCTTGCTCATAGGGATTTTGAGGGCAGTCCAGCCCATATGAGACCCTCTCTCAGGAAATGCGCCAGCGCCCTCTCCACAGCTCTATGCCAGTTGACTCTCAATAGAGCACAGCGCTGTGGCCAGTCAGGGTTTTCCTTCACACACTTCCATAGAGAAATGCATTTTTCACATCCTACATATTTGAAAGGTATATAGATTCGATGACGTAAAAATAAAACAGCATCTGAACGTGAAAGGAGGGACGAGAAAGAGAAAAGATGCCAGAGTGAAAAAGCATGCCAGTCTGTTCACAATCCCAGATCAAGGCTCCTGCCCATTCCCAAATGTCTGCTTAATCGAGTCGCCTTTGTGACCCCATTAAAGTCCTCAAGCCTAAGATGTGAACAGATAACGCATCTTACCAAGGAGAGCAGCTTGGCCTTTGACGGCACGCAACTGCTGGTGTTCTAGGGTTTGGCTAAATATACCAGATACCGTGAGCACTTAGGCAGGCCTGCCTGTCTGTCTGTCTATCTATGTATCTATCTATGTATCTGTGTGTGTATGTATGTACGTATGTATGTATGTATGTATCTATCTATCTACCTACCTACCTACCTACCTACCTTTTTCTTTTTTTTTTTTTTTTTTTTTTTGGTTTTTCGAGACAGGGTCTCACTCTAACTCAGGCTGACTGGAATTCACTATGTAGTCTCAGGGTGGCCTCGAACTCATGGCGATCCTCCTACCTCTGCTTCCCAAGTGCTGGGATTAAAGGCGTGCGCCACCACGCCTGGCTCCTACCTACCTTTTTTTTTTCTTTCTTTCTTTGTTTTTTTGAGGTATGTAGGGTCTCACTCTAGCTCAGGCTCACCTGGAATTTACTACGTAGTCTCAGGATGTCCTTGAACTCACAGTGATCCTCCTACCTCTGACTCCTGAGTGCTGGTATTAAAGGCGTGCGCCACCACACCTGGCCTACCTACCATTTTTATGAGAGAGAGAGAATTGGCATGCCAGGGCCTCCAGCCTCGTCCACTGAACCCCAGATGCTGGCCCCCCGTGTGCATGTGTGACCTTGCACTTTCGTCACCTTGTGTATCTGGTTTACATGGGATCTGGAGAGTCAAACACGGGTCCTTTACAGGCAAGCACCTTAACGGCTAAACCATCTCTCCAGCCCCTTTCTACCTTTTTTATCCATCCATCTGTTCGCCTAACAATCCATTTTTCAGTCATCACCTATGAGCACCTCTGACATCTTTGGCACATACGTCTAAGTGTATGCGGTGTGTGTGTGTGTGTGTGTGTGTGTGTGTGTGTAGGTGTGTTCATATGCATATGGGTGCATGTGTGTGGGCAGGTACAAATGCACATATGTGCACATTCTTGTAGAGGCCAAAAGTTGCCATAAGGTGTCTTCCTCCATCGCTTTTCCACCTTTTTTTTTTTGTTTGTTTTTTTTTTTTGAGGTAGGGTCTCACTTTGGCCCAGGCTGACCTGGAATTCACTATGTAGTCTCAGGGTGGCCTCGAACTCACAGTGATCTTCCTACCTCTGCCTCCCAAGTGCTGGGATTAAAGGCAGATGCCATCACGCCCGGCTTCCTCCTTTTATTTTTTGAGACAGGATCTGTCCCCAAACCTGAGATGCAGCTAGACTAGCTAACCAGTGAGTGTCAAGGATCATACTGCCTCAGTCCCCGGCCCCAATGCCAGTGCTAGGGTTGCAGGCGCTCCCCACCCCCACCGTGCCCAGCTCTTACTTGGATACTGGGGATCCTTTTGCTTGCGCAGCAAGCACTCAACCTAGTAAGCCATCTTCTCAGCCCCACCTCTGCCATTTTGAATCCAGTGAGAGAGATAAATAGGTGGGCAGAGCTTTCATTCCATGTAACAGAACCCCAGGGAAAAGGCCTGTGTAGTTCCTCAAAAGGTAGTCCCGGTCAGCTATCAATTCCAGAATCTTTGAGGGAAAGAAGGTCTGGGCTGGCGATACTAAATTGATGAGGTTGAAGGTCAAGCACCACACAACCAGATGGTCCGAGCCTGGGAGGGAAAGAGAGCCGCTTACACTGCAGTGCTCTGTCAGCTGGCCTGAGTGTCTGCGTCAGCATGCGTGTCTGCGTCAGCATGCATGAACACTGTTCAGAGCTCCCCAGAGGGAATCGACAGGAACCACGTCAGTGTCTTCCCGTCCTGGTTGTTGAGAGATTATGTTTCCATTTCCCAGCCTTGCCTTAAGGTTTGGGATAGGAGGCTATATTTACACTCATTTGTTTCCAGAAAATGCAATGGGTCTTATCTCTTCTAACAAAAGAATTCTTCAAGTGGAGGAATACCTTCAAAGATACCTTCAGAAACTGCTGGAAAGAGTTCTATACCTGGCCTAGTGGACTGCCCCAGCCAAACAACGTGAAAGGCGGTATCATGCAATGATTTATTTGTGTGAAGCAAAAAAGTTCATGAGCGACTGGAGATATGGCTTAGCCATTAAGGTGCTCGCCCACAAAGCCTAACAACCCAAGTTCAACTCCCCAGTACCCACGTAAAGCCAGATGCACAAAGTGCCGCATGGGTCTGGAGTTCATTTGCAGCAGCCAGAGGCCCTGGTGTGCCCATTCTCTCTATCTCTCTTCTCTCTATCTCTCTCTGCTTGCAAATAAATAAGTAAATGAAAATTTTTAAGTTCATGGTTTTAGGGATGAGAACCTATCTTTTGTCCCTGGAATGAAAGCTTGTAAATATTGAGTCAGAACACAGAATTTCCATTTTATTAAACAGTCAAAGATTGAAATGTCAGGCTAGGGAGATGGCTTAGCTAGTAAGAGCATTTGCCACACAAGCATGAGGGTCGGAGAGGGCTCCGACTTCAGTCCCCAGCCCCCACACAAACAACTGTAACCCCCAGGCCCATGCGGAATAAAGAACACATTGCTGGGGCTTGTTGGTAGCTAGTCTGACCCAAGACAGGAAGTTGCAGGTTAAATGAGAATCAACCTCAAGGAAACGCATGCATGAATGACAGGGGAAGACCCCTAATGTTCTCTTCTGGGCTCTTCACAGGCACTGCTGGTGCATACATCTGCACACGCATGTGCTTACACCGCACACACCACATATTACACACACGCGCAAAAGAAAATTACATTGTCTGTTGGTTGTTCTGAGCTCAGGTCACATATCCCCCTATAAAGGAAGCTTTAGCCCCAGAAGAGTCTGAGCTGGATGTGTATTGGGGGTGTGCCCTTGGGACGCCCCTTGTGGGAGTGACAAGACAGGCTCTGGGCCTGCACGAGGAAGCTGTGTCTGCTGACAAAGGCCTCTGCTGAACGACAGGGCCTCTGGCCAGGCCTTTGGGCACCTCCCAAAGTGAGGCAAGGAAATAAGGTATTGCTTCCCTCGAGAGGATCGGTCACCAGATGTCCCCTTTCCCAACAGTGAGCAAAGATTTCCATGAGTTGTTCTTCTCCAGCTGAGAAAACCCTCCAAGGGGTGGGCAGTGAGGACGTCTCTCTGATGTTCTCCCAGCAGCATTCTCTTGCATCCACAATAGCCCCAGAGGTAGTCTTTCAAGGATTCCGAAATATTAGTGTAATCCCTGATGTAGCTGGAAGATATTTCTGTACGGCTCATAATGTAATCTGTGGTGATATGACCCATGCAACCAAACAAATGTAAGAACTGTGTCATGTAATCACTATTTTAATACTGTTTTCACGGAAAAAAAAAAAAAAAAAGCTATTCTGCATTCCTGCAGAATTCCACAGCACACACAAAAAAAGGAGGTTTGCAGAGCGTGGTGGCACACGCCTTTAATCCCAGCACTCGGGAGGCAGAGGTAGGAGGGTCACCATGAGTTCGAGGCCACCCTGAGACTACATAGTAAATTCCAGGTCAGCCTGAGCTAGAGTGAGACCCTACCTCGAAAAACCAAAATAAATAAATAAACAGGAGGTTTCACTCTCTCTCTCTCTCGCACACACACACACATACACACACACGCCTTCCCCAGACCTTGGAACCCTGTTTTCTCACCAGTGACATGCATACTTTGAGAAAGTGTGAAGTATTGCGCTGTCCTAGGTGAGATGGATGTCATAGGACATTTTACCACAGGTGCTCTGGGGACATTCCTTGGCTGTAGGAGTGGTGGCTCCTATTAATTCATTTAGTGAAAATTCACTGGACTTTGATGTAGGTTATATGCCAGGCATTGTTTGAGATGCTGGACATTATGAGGCGGATGAGACCTGGGAAATTTCTCTAAGCAACAGCGCAGAGGTGTGGGGTACACCACAGGCTTGTGACGCTGTAAGCATTTGCTCTGGTGGTACTGCAGGGTTTATGTGACTAGAGAGAAAGCTGAAGAGAGACCAGCACATGAGAAGTCGAGAAGCCATACTTCCAAGCTTAGGACTGTATCTCCTTGGCATAGAGCAGCCATCACAACCACTTAACAAGGAAGTTGGGTGGAGAAACTTGCTGCTACAGAAAGATCATTGGCAGCCGAGCAGAGTTGATGTAGAACTGGAGGGGTAGGTTAGTAGTACCAGTCAAGCTCAGAAACTGTGAGAGCTGAGCTGGGGATGACATAGCAGTTATGGTGCTTTGCCTACAAAGCCAGAGGCTCCATGTTCGAGTCCCCAGGACCCATATAAGCCAGATGCACAAGGTGGCACATGTGTCTGGAGTTTATGTATAGTGGCTGGAGTCCCTGGCGTGCCCATTCTCTCTCTCTCTCTCTCTCTCATAATTTTTTTTAAATTATGACAGCTATGGCTCAACAGCTCAGTGGTAGAATGCTTGCTTAGCATATGTAAGACCTTGGATTAAATCGCCACCTCAAAAAAAAAAAAAAAACACAAAAATCAAATCCACATTGGGGCCTGTGGAGATGGCTTGGCAGTTAAAGGAGCTTGTTTGCGAAGCCTGCTGGCCCAGGTTCAATTCTCTAAGCCACCCATGTAAAGCCAAATGTGCATTGGCCAGAGACCCTGTTGTACCCATCCATACACAGACACACAGACACACACACCACATATAAATTAATGAACAAATATTGAAATTATTTTTATTTATGAGAAAGAGCAAGTGGGTGCACCAGGTCCTCTCGTTGTTGCAAAGGAACTCCAGACACATGCACCGTTTTTGTGCCTCTGGCTTTATATGGGTACCAGGGAATCGAACCTGGGCCAGCAGGCTTGGCAAGTAAGCTCCTTTAATCACTGAGCTATCTCCCAATTCACTAATTAAAAAAAAAAAATTAAAGCCGGGCACGGTGGCACGTGCCTTTAATCCCAGCAGAGGTAGGAGGATCTCTGTGAGTTCAAGGCCACCCTGAGACTCCATAGTGAATTCCAGGTCAGCCTGGGCTAGAGTGAGACCCTACCTTGAAAAACAAAAACAAAAACAAAACCATTAACGATTCTGAGGGTCAGGCAGCCACAGTAGGAGCTGAGTGGAGGGAAGTGCTTGAGGTGCGTGGCAGAGAGCTCATTAGAATAGAAGCCAGATGAGAGGCAGGCTGAGCCCCGGGCTTCTGAGTGGATGTGGTGCTAACCTACGGCCGTGAATCCACGCAGAGAAGTAGGTTCGGAGGCAGACTTGGGTCTGTTGAGAGTGATAAGGAAAAAGGAACACCCAGGCAAGTGACTGCAACTCTTGTGTTCAAGGCAAGGGGTCTGCTCAAGATGTGGCTGTGTCCCCAACATGATGCAGCCGTGGGGAGTGGCTTCAAGAGGTCCCGTGGAGAAGAAAGAGTAACAAGGGAAAATAAGGGACAAAGACAGAGCAAAGGTGGACTTGGGTATTGAGGCATTGGCGTGGTAGAAGGCTGAAGAACCAGAAAAGAGGACTTGCTGCTGGGAGAAGGGCTGGACGCGGGGGAGATGCCGCGTGTAGTCTGCGGTGTTGGCTGCTGAGAACTCCAGAGTCTGTGGGCTTTGGATGGGAAGTGGCGGGTGACGGGTGACTCTTGTCGCGGGGGCAGGGGGCGGGGGGGGGGACAGCGACTCACGGCTCCAGGCCAAGGAACAGCGGCCGCTGAGGTCAGGCCTGGCAGAAGTGATCACACAGCTCATGGGAGGCTGAGGCCTTTTGAGGAGTTCCTCCGTGGGTGTTAAAGTCTTTCAGCATATGGGCAGGAAATGGGGTGGAAAGTGAGACTGTGAGCCAGGAGTCCAAGTCAGTCTGGGGAGCGGGGAGACTTGTTTAATGTTGGGCTAATATATACTGAGTAGATTCACTCATGCCTTTTAAGAGAATGCATAATGGCACTGGCTGGTACAAATCTCAAAGGAGGGAAAGCTTTGACCTTAGTGATTATAATTTAAAAAAAAAAATGATTTTGAAAGGGCATCAATGATCCGGAAGGCAGCCAACGCCGCCCCTGGACCGCTGGAATTTACAATGCAAGACGTGGATCTCCCTCCGTCTGTGTGTAGAATGTGTGTGTGCCATGGTGCACTGTGGAGATTCGAGGACATTCTCAGGGTGTCGATCGTCTGCTTCTACTGTCTTTGAAACAGGGGGTCTCTTGTCCTGCCCCTGTGAATGACAGAGTAGCCAGACAGTGAGCTGTGGGGGTCTCCCGCCTCTGCCTCCCGTTGCCAGAGCAGCACGGGAATTACAGACACACGTGTGGCTCCAGCTTTATGTGTGTCCCAGGAATCCAAACCCACAGCAAGCTCTCTTAACCCCAGAAGAATGCTTTGTCATTGTGTATTAATGGTACAAGATAATAGATTCATGTACATTACTCTCTTGTACTTTGATCTTACTCACAACCCATTCCCTTCCCCTGCTAGACCCCTTCCTTTTCCCAAATAGTCCTTCCCTCTGCTTTTCAAGTCTTGTGTGTGTGTGTGTGTGTGTGTGTGTGCGTGCGTGCATGCATGCGTGTGCGTGTATGTGTGAGTGTGTGTGTGTGTGTGTGTGTGTGTGTGTGTTTTGTTTGTTTTTTCAAGGTAGGGTCTCACTCTCACCCCAGGCTGACCTGGTACTCACTCTGTAGTACCAGGCTGAACTCTTGAATGTGGGATTAAAGGTGTGCACTGCTACAGCCAGCTAAGTCTTATATTTGTTTTGAAGTCTAGGTTCACATGTGAGAGAAAACATGCAATATTTGTCTTTACCCATTTACTCTTATTTTCTCCTCCTTCTTTCTCTTTACTCTCCTTCCTCCCCCAGTAGCCCCTCTTCTACATATATATGCATATATCTACACACATATATGTTTAAAACATGTAATATTTGTCTCCCTGAGCCTGCCTTGTTTCATATAACATGATGATCTCTGCTTATATCCATTTTCCCTCAAGTGACATAATTTCATTTTTCTTAATGACAAAATGATATTTCATTGTGTTCATAAATACTTTCTTTATCCACTCATCTGTTAATAGACAACTTGGTGGATTCCCTACCTTGGCTCCTGTGAATAGTTCCCCAATAAATATGGGTGTGCAAGTATCTCTGTTGTGTGCTAACTTGGATTTCTTTGGATATATATACCCAGGAGTGGTATAGCTGGATCGTATTGTAGCTCTATCTGAGTTTGTATTATTTTATTTTATTTATTTGCAAGAAGAGAAAGAGAGAGAGAGAGAAAGGGTGCACCACGGCCTCTAACCACTGCAAACAAACTCCAGATACATGCACCACTTTGTGCATCTGGTTTTTATGTGGGTACTGGGGGACCGAACCCAGGTCATTAGGCTTTGCAGGCAAGCACCTTAACTACTGAGCCATCTCTGCCGCCCCCTATTTTAGTTTTATGAGGACCCTCCATACTTATTTCTGCAGTAGCTGCACCAATTTACACCCCACCAGTAGCGTGTAGACACTGTTTCCTGTCTCCTCGCCACACGCACTGCTGCTTGTTTACTCTGTGCTGGCCATGCGCAGGATGAGATGGAATCTCCGTGTACTTTTGATTGACATTTCCATAACGACAAAGGATATTAGCTACTTTTTTCACTTACTAATTGGCCATTTGCACTTCTTTTGAGAACTGTCCATTCAATTTGTCTGCCCATTTATTAACTGGATTGTTTTTTTGTGCTCTTTGTATATTCTGGATATTAATCCTCTGTTCAAAGCAAGTATTTTTTCTTCCTTCCTTTCTTTCTTTCTTTCTTTCTTTCTTTCTTCCTTTATTTCTTATTTGAGAGAGCTAGAGAGAGGCAGACAGAAAGAGAGAGGGAGAATGGGCACACCAGGGCCTCCAGTCACTGCAAACAAACTCCAGACACATGTGCCACCTTGTGTATCTGGCTTACGTGGGTCCTGGGGAATCGAACCTGGATCCTTTGGCTTTGCAGGCAAACGCCTTAACCACTAAGCCATCTCTCCAGCCCCAAGGCAAGTATTTTCTTTCATTCAGTTGGCTCATTTCCTTTCTCTGCTAATGTTGCCTTTGCTAGGCAGAAGCTTACTTTATTTATTTATTTGAGAGAGGCAGGGGACAGATAGAGAGAGAGAAAGAGTATGAGCATGCCCGGACCCCAAACCACTGCAAATGAACTCCAGACACATGCGCCCCCTTGTGCATCTGGTTTATGTGGGTCCTGGGGCATGGAACCTGGGTCCTTAGGCTTCTCATACAAGCGCCATAGCCACTAAGCCATCTCCCCATCCCCAGATGTTAATTTAATTCATTTTTCAGTTCTTGCTAGTACTTCCTAAGCTGTGGGAGCCCTTGTCAGAAAGTGGAATGGTAGCCTCCCCAAAAAGAAAGTCAGGTTCAAGACTTGATGGGAAAGCCCCTGGAAGTATGAGCATTGGCCAGCTGGCAAAGAAATGCACTGTGGACGGAAAGGGGCGGCTGCTCGGCAAAGCTAGTGCCACAGGGTGCAAGGTGGGACGAGGTAGATGTAGGGCAAGGAATTTGGGGATAATAAGTGAGATGACAGTTGCCCGAGGGGCTCGCATTTTGTGGGTGACAGAAGATCACAGGGCTAAAAGTCAGAGCAAGATTGATTATCCTTGAGGCTGCAGGCAGGCAAGATTTTTTTTTTTTTTTTTTTTTTTGGTTTTTGGAAGTAGAGTCTCACTCTGGCCCAGGCTGACCTGGAATTCACTATGGAGTCTCAGGGTGGCCTCGAACTCACAACGATCCTCCTACCTCTGCCTCCCGAGTGCTGAGATTAAAGGCGTGCGCCACCATGCCCGGCAAGTGTTCTTTTTTTGTTTGTTTGTTTGTTTTGTTTTTTGTTTTTTAATGATATGCTTCGGAGAATTCCCTTTGCAATGAACTCTTCCTCCTAGAAGTATAAAAGAGAAGATCAGCTGGTTCTAGAATATTCTGAATGTTCTGTTACAATTCCATGAAATCACAAGATTCCATGGGAGTCAGGAGAAAGGCCTGGGAAAGGATTCATGGTCCTCCCTGCGGAGGCGGGTCACGTACTGCCCGTGTTCGTATCTCTTGACGGCAGCTCCATCAACTCTCTAAGGGACAGGTGGGCGGTGACCTGGGGACCATCCTGCATCCATGGCAGTAGCTGTGGCTTCTTGGGTATGGGTCATTCCTCAGTCGGATGTTTATGAGTTGGTATTATAGTTCCTAAATTGTAGGTTCCTAAATGTGTCTTCACTGCTTAGAAACCTCCTCAGAGGCCCCTCTGGAGGTAGCACGTGGACAACCAAGGCAAGAGCCATCAAAGTGAATCTCAGAAAGTTCTTTCTAGGGTCTGTGGATTGGGATCAGGATAGAGCTGAGAATAGTTAAACCTCCTATCTACGAGTTCAGCCCTGTGACTTCCCGCTGACTATAAGGTCCCTCAGAGTTTATCCGATGCTGAGAGACAGTAATGACGTAGCAGCCCACCCCTGCCTTCGCCCTGGAGCTTGAGAATTCCATCAGTGGGTCCTTCAGCAAACAGGACATTCTGGGATGTGGACCAACCGAGATGTAAATGGTTTCTGTCAGCGTGCTCAGCAGTATTGTGTTTTGGATCCTAACTTCATTCGTAGCGTATGACATGGTTTTGATAAAACATCCTGACAACCCAAACCAGAATTCGCCACTCTACTATGCCCACACGGTTAGGTCTGCTGTCTTTCCTGCTTGTTTCCACGTGACTATCTGCCACACTGGTAAGTGGGCCTGAGGGGACATGAGTGTGACTGAAAAGCCACCTTGGAGAGAGCCATTCTCCACCCAGCACATGCAGGCACTGCTTGGAAAGTCCTCTGTCTGTATTCCACTGGCTCCGCACTTTCTGGGTCCCCAGTGGTCAGGGATATGACATCTGTGACACTGGGCTCCTATCAGTCTGTCAAGTATTAGGAGAGAAGTGGATATCCAGGGACCCCTGCCACTGTAAACAAACTCCAGACACATGCACCACTTTGTGCATGTCTTTACATGGGTACTGGGGACTTGAACCTAGGCCCAGGCCATCAGGTTTTGCAAGCAAGCGCCTTAACCACTGAGCTATCTCTCCAGCCTGCTCTGTCAAGTTCTTTGCTTTTGGTTAGTCTACATCACTGCATGAATGGGAAATGCTTACGTGTTTGTCCCACTTAGCAAATGAAAATATGAAGCAGGCAGTTACATTTTAATTTCAGACACATGGCTGTTGTTGTTGTTGTTGTTTTGTGGGGTTTTTTTGTTTTGTTTTTTGTTTTTCTAGGTAGTGTCTCACTCTAGCCCAGGCTGACCTGGAATTCAGTCAGGGTGGCCTTGAACTCACGGCAATCCTCCTACCTCTGCCTCCCAAGTGCTGGGATTAAAGGCGTGCGCCACCATGCCAGGCTCTGTTTGTTTTTTAATATGCTATATTTGAGGGCATACTTAGACTGACAAAAACTTATTCATTATTTGAAATTCTAATTTAACTGGCAATCTTTTATCTGTCAGTCATACTCCTGGTTCTAATTTGACGGTGTTGCCTTGTTGCTGGAATTCACAGGCGTCCTATACTAACTGTCTATGTGGGCTAGGATATCGCTCAGTGTCAGCATGCTTGCTTATCATATACAAAGCCCCAAGTTCAGTCCCCAGTGCTACACAAAGAACCCACTCTAGAAGAAAAATAAGGAGTTTCGTGTAGGTGAATTAGTGTGCACAACCTGACTGGGACTCTCACTTTTTTGTTTTTCGGGGAGGTTTTTGGAGGGGTAGATGTTTATGCCATGGTAATACCAAATACTGTAACTCTTAAGCCTTCATCTCTCATTTGCTTCCTCTTACTCTAACAGAAATCTAGGTGTCTGAAACTAGAGGGAATGGGAATCTTCAAGTACACGGCATTTCTCAAACACTTGCCTCTGAGTATCTGGAAACTGTGTGTGCGTGTGTGTGTGTGTGTGTGTGTGATGCGTGTGTGTATACATGTTCAAGTGTGTGTGTGCAAGTGTGTGCATAGATACGTGTGTGCATATAGAAGTCAGAGAGCCAGAGATTAGTGTCAGGGGGCTTCTTCAATCGCTGTCCACTTATTTTTTGTATATTTAATTTATGTATTTGAGAGAGAGAAAAACAGGTAGAGGGAGAGAGAGAGAGAGAGAGCACCAGGGCCTCCATCCTCTGCAAACTCCAGACACACACACCACCTTGTGCTTCACATCGTACTGGGGAATCAAACCCGGGTCCTTTGGCATTGTCAGCAAGTGCCTTAACCTCTAAGCCATCTCTCCAGCCTCCCACCTTATTTTTTTGACAGGATCTGTCACTGAACTTGGAGGTTACCAATCTAGCTATATTAGCTAGCCAGCAAATCCCAGTGATTCCCTATCTCTGCCTCCCCAATGCTGAAGTTATGAGCACGCCCCAACCCACCTGGCATTTTTACATGAGGTTTGGGGGTGCATCTCGGGTCTCTATGCCAGTCAGACAAACCCTTTACTAACTGAGACATCTCCCCAGTGCCTGGAAACCTCTTACAAGGTACTGTGCTTTGGAGAACACTGGGAAAGTGTGCCATGCAGTATTATCCATGAATGCTTGCTGCTGCTTGTAGAATTTCTAGGTGCTACTGTGTGTCCTATTAATTCTTCAGATTTATCCTCTAAATGGTAGCACCCAATAGTTGATAGACCTGATGGAACCAGCACCAGAACCAGCCAGTACTAGCCGGAGTCTGGCTCAAACCAAAGCATGGTGCACCTCCTATCTTGTCACTAGGGCCCTAGAACCCAGCCATTGTTTTCCTAGTCACTGCTAGTTATTTGTTTTTATTTTATTTAATTTTTTTAGAGAGAGAGAGGGAGCGACAGAGAGAGAGGGGGGAGAATTGGCATGCCAGGGCCTCAGCCACTTAAATTGAACTCCTGACGCTTGTGCCTAGTGGGCATGTGTGATCTTGCGCTTGCCTCACCTTTGTGTGTCTGGCTAATGTGAGATCTGGAGAGTCAAACTTGGGTCCTTAGGCTTCGCAGGCAAGCAAGCGCCTTGACCTATGAGCCATCTCTCCAGCCCTCCCATCCATTTTCATGTAATCAGTTTTGGAAGTGAGTTTTATAACCAAGACTTCCCTTGGTGACATGGCCTATTCCGTTGCAAGTTCCCCAGCTGTTCAGAGATGCCCTGCAGCTTCTGAAGCTGACAACAGAAACACAAGTACTGTTTATATCGGTTCATTCATTGAGGTGCCCTCGGTGTGAACGGCCTGGCATGCAACCAGGGAGGAAGGTGTGCACATTCTTCTCAAGGGCTCCAGTCTTCGTAGCTCCCAGAGCTGAGTTCGGGGTTTGATATTAGATGCCTCTGTGAAGTTAACAGGTACAACACAATGATAATTCACATGTAACCAGTGGTCTGCCTTTCTTCACCCCTCCATAAAAACCAGCTCAAGGCACCCCGAGTCTTCAGGACACGAGGTTCCATGTTACTACAGAGCCCCTTTAGAAAGTTTTATTGCTCTAGTTATTCAACATTTATTTGAAGGGTTTGATTGACATTTTCAACACATAAATGGCTCCAGCCACAAGTTCAATCAAGCAGGTGTTAGGCAATGGTCATTCCAAGAAGCATCTTGTAATGCTCATCCCACCCATCAGATCTCATTACCAAGCAGAGGCTTAATTGAGGTGGACTCGCTGCTCAGATTTTGAGTGTTTGCATGTTATCTTTTTGTATTTCATACAAATGGATGTTCGTGGTCACAGCAAACACCTGGCACATTCTTTGTAGAAGGCCATAGTCCATTACTTCATATTTCAAATTCTCTGTCTCTCAGTTGCCTCCTCCCACATTACAGCAAGACTTAATGAAATCTGCCACTTCAGTATTTTATGATCCATTGATATGACACGAGAAAAAACAATTGAGCCTTTTTAACCACTAGCCTGCAATAGCATCACATAGCTGAGACAACAGTGTAACTGAGTCATTTCATTCACAGCTGTGCAAGTGCACAACACGCACAGGGCCCTGCAACAGACACACAATACACACGGGGCCCTGCGACAGACACACAACACACACAGGGCCCTGCAACAGACACGCAACACACACAGGGCCCTGCAACAGACACGCAACACACACGGGGCCCTGCAACAGACACGCAACACACACGGGGCCCTGCAACAGACACGCAACACACACGGGGCCCTGCAACAGACACGCAACACACACGGGGCCCTGCAACAGACACGCAACACACACGGGGCCCTGCAACAGACACACAACACACACGGGGCCCTGCAACAGACACGCAACACGCACGGGGCCCTGCAACAGACACACAACACACACGGGGCCCTGCGACAGACACACAACACACACGGGGCCCTGCAACAGACACGCAACACACACGGGGCCCTGCAACAGACACGCAATACACACGGGGCCCTGCAACAGACACGCAACACACACGGGGCCTTGCAACAGACACGCAACACACACGGGGCCCTGCAACAGACACGCAACACACACGGGGCCCTGCAACAGACACACAATGCACACGGGACCCTCCACAGCTCATCCATATTCACTGCGCCTTTCCTCCACATCCTGTCCTGGGCTGGTCTTCATGGTCTGTACTAAGTAAACAGAGTGTCCTGGCATGCTTGCAGTTCAGAACTATCTGAAAAAAGTATATTTTTGTAATTCCTATGTTAAATTTCAGTTCTCTCTAGGGTTGTTATTTTTTTAAACCTTTATGGTCTCCAGGAATGCCTTTGACCCACTGTGCTCCACAAGTGTAAGCAGGACTGGCAGAGCTGTGGGATGTATGATGTCATGGAAAGTAACACTCTGCTACTGTTTTCCTCACCAAGGCCCAGGGTGGCTTTCTGATAAAGTCCTACAGGGCAGTAGATGGGACTTAGGAGTCTCTCAGTCTCTTGCTTTCTCTCTCCATCAAGGTCTGTTCAGTTAAGTGTGTTAGCTTGGATAGACAGAAGATACGCTCTTTTTTAATCTTTTAAAGCAGAATTTTAAAGAAATGAATTGATCATTGTATTGGTTTCATATCTTCGCCGCTCATCACCTCTCCCCACTTTAATTACACATGCCCGTGAAATAATCCGTTCTTGCCCTCAGCGAATAGAAGCCACGGGACCTCATTATCCCACACTCATTGCTTCGATGCTCAGTTAAGCCATTTCTGTGGGATGGCTTTGTTTTATGAAGATTGACACTGGGTCTGAAGCCCCATTCTTCACCCAGCGAAGGCAGGTGATGATATGTTAATGGTGTACAATGTGTTCAAGGAGAGGAATTCTCTCAGCCCGTCTTACCCAGTGGCAGCAAACCGACCCACGTTTAAAATGCAAGGTAGTCATCTAGCCGTGTTTCAACCCACGCTGGATTTCTCACCAAGACCCTCTCCTTTCCATCTTTCCCCCCTCCCTCCCAGCAAAATCCTGTTGAAAACGCCACTCACACTCTGCCCCAAATCTCCCACATCTCCCCTAAGCCTGAAATTTCCTCAGTCACTTTTCCTTTGGGTAAATGAAATAGACCCCTGAACAAAACTAAGCTGGAGCCAGATGTGGTGGCTCACGCCTGTAATCACGGGACTCACGAAACTGAGGCAGGAGGATTGCTGCAAGCTTGAAGACAGTCTGGTGTGTATTGTCAGTCCCAGGCCAGCCTGGGCGACAGCATGAGGCCTTGTCTACAAAGCAAGGAAATGAAGGAGGCTAAGAAGCAACCATCATCTACCCTGGGCTGTTTTCCATTCTCAGCTGTTAAAAGCTGTGAGGAGATGCACATGGAGTGGGTTTCACAGTGGAGAATGTGTTCTAGTCACCTGGCAAGCAGGAGTGCCACCCAGTGACCAAAGCAGGATGGTATACACTCCCACCTTCCTGTGGAGATCCACAGACACCGCCAAGCCAGGTACACACTGCCGGTGTTCACGTAGGTGTGAGCCCCTGGGGTCACAGAGGCCGGGGCAGAGCAGGGAGCAAGGCGGGAAAGACAGACACAGAGCTTGCCACCACCTTGGACTTCGAAGAGCGTTCTGTCGCAGGTGGTGATCCCACCAGCCAGCTTAATCCTTGATTTCACAAATAACGCTTGCAGTACTTGCTTTGAAAAAATAAAACTTAGGGGCTGGAGAGATGCCTGCAAAGCCAAAGGATCCTGGTTTGAATCTCCAGGACCCACGTAAGCCAGATGCACGGGGGGTGCATGCGTCTAGAGTTCGTTTGCAGTGGCTGGAGGCCCTGGCATGCCCATTCTCTCTCTCTCTCTCTCTCTCTCTCTACCCCCTCTTTCCCTCTATCAAATAAATAAAATATATTTAAAAAAATAAAACTAGCTCAGTATTACAAAAGAGCTGTCCACTTGCCTGGGATGGCAGGGTAAGCCTGGCAGCCTCTACAGCTGCCATGGGACTGGCTACAGGAGGCCTGAGCCACAGCCTGATCTCCTATGAAAGGCTTTCTACAGAATTGAGCATCACAGTCCGGAATCCACTGAGGCCCTGCGACTGCTACAAGAGCAACTTACTTCTCTGGCCTCAGTTGTGCTACAGAACCGCGGAGCCCTAGACCTCCTGACAGCAGACAAAGGAGGGACCTGCCTTTTGCTGAATGAGGAATGCTGTTACTATGTTAACCGGTCAGGCAAGGTAGAGGTCTAAATTAAAACTAAAAGTCTGGCCGACCAGCTTCAGGTACGACACCAATTCCCTCTGAGTCATGGAACATCTCTCGGACGGTCTGGCCCTGGCTTTTGCCACTCTTAGGGCCTATATCTGGACTATTCTTGTTACTTGCTCTGGCCCCCTGCATTCTCAGATGCATCCAAAATCAGGTGGACCAATTCACACACTGAAAATTCAACCAACTTTTACTGACCTGTCCCTCCTCTATCTCCTACCAGCCTTTAGCCACAGAGAAACTGTCTCCTCATCACCTGCCCTAAAGGGACGCCCACGGCCCACATTACCCAGCCTCCCCCATAAGAGCTCGTCACCTGCTACAGTCAGCATGAGGACACTACAGAAGAAAAACCAGGGTCCCTTGTCACTAACAAAAGGCTGGAATGTCAGGTCAAGATGGGCTTCCCCAAAAGGGAGTCACCAAAGACACACCAGGGAATGGATCATCCACATTCTTCAAGGAACCACCCAGCCATTATCCCTTCCCTGCCTAAAAATACCCCCAGTTCTAGGTTTCTTCCCTCCCTTATCTCCCAGGTCACCTGGTTACTGGTCTGGTGTCACACCCTGGCTATCTTAGATCTCCCCTAAAGAAACTTTTTACTTCCCCCTTCCACATCTTCCCCCAACTGATACAACCCACTCTCTGTAATCCCAAATTGACTGCTTCACTCTTGAGAGTCAGTCCTGGCAGTTCATGTCCCCTCCCCCCCCCATAAAAACTTCCATCTTTGCCTCAGAAAAAAATAAATAAAAAATAAAAAATAAAACTTAGCCAGGCATGGTGGTGCACACCTTTAATCCCAGCGAGAGGCAGAGGTAGAAGGCTCTCCATGAGTTCAAGGCCACCCTGAGACTATATAGTGAATTCCAGGTCAGTCTGTGCCAGAGTGAGACCCTACTTCAAAAAGCCAAAAAGAAATAAATAAATAAAAAATAAAACTTTACAATTAACACTTTTCTTTGACAACCCACTCCACTCTCCCAGTTTATTATCATTTTTATTTAAACCATTCTAAACATACTATTTATATATTTATTCATATTTGTAAATACACAAATGATATCAACATATTTTATTGATTTGTATGTCAATATATGTCCACATAATCTATCCGTTTTTATGTTTAAAAGAATACATATTTATATAAAAATGCAATTTTAACATAAAAGAAATATAAACATTTATAATGTATTTTAAGTTCTGTATAAGCTATTAAGTCTGTTGATTATATCTTAATGAAAATATGAAAACTTTTAATACGTGAATGTATGAGGCATTGTCTATATATATAAAATATACAACATATCATTTTGCTACATATATTTCCATAGAAAATAATGAGCATTATTTTATGGGACGGTCGTCTTCATACATGCACCGCTCCGCGCTCAGGGCTGTGTGAGGGCTGCCGTTAACCTCTGAAGAACAAGGTTCATGCCCACATGCCTGCCCCCTGTTAGATGCTGTCATTCTGAAATGCTGCTTTATTTTTACTCAGTATGTCTTAGAGGCTCATCTATTATCACTCCTGGAGACCCACCTCAGACATCGTCACTGATGGACAAGTGTGCCTCTGTCACCATGGCCGTCTAGACTCTCACATGAATAGAAAGCTCCTACCATCCTGGAGTTTGACCACACAGTCGGGCCTGCGGGGTCTTTGTGTAGAGCAGCTGGCCGTGGAGAGGAAGCCCGGCGGCTCTTCCTTCTCGCTGCCGAGGAGAGATGGCGTAACTGTGACGTCCCTGGGTAGTGCCGAGTCAGTCACCGTTGGGTTTCCAGACCAGACATGCAGGACAGGAGAGGTTGGGGAACCTTTCTTCTGCTTTGCGGCTGCGGGATAAAGATGGGGAGTCCGAGTGATGACGGGGGGGCGATGGAGAAGGGATGGCAGTAGGAGACACTGGGGAGGGCTGCATCAGGACCACAGTGCCAAGTGACTCAGACACCAACGTGGAGAAGATGGGGCCAGGCCAGACACAGGGTCCTGGTGTTCAGCTGTGACTGTCTAAGATGGTTCTTGCTCATAATCTGACCTGCCTCCCCGGAAATCCTCCCACACGCAAAGCCTCCATTCCTGCTTCTAGCCAGCAAGCTCAACGAAGATGAGCAAAGTCCTTAGGCCTGAATAATAAGGTGAGCTCGAAAAACCCTCGTGGATAAAATGAGGGCCAGTCCTCAGATGGGAACGTTTTTTATTTATTATCTTTTTAAAATATATTATTATTGCTGTTCATGGTGGCGCACACCCACCATGCACTTGGGTGGCTGAAGTAAGAGGATCACTGTGAGTTCAAGGCCAGCCTGGGACTACATAATGAATTCCAAGTCAACCTGGACTAGATCTAGACCCTACCTCAAAAAAAAAAAGAAAAGAAAAAACCCTTTGGTCGTTTTTGTACTTTTCTCTTTCCATTGAAGTTTCAATGCAGTGATTGGAAGTCTGCTTCATTACAATTTAATGGAAAGAATATTATTATTTTTTAAATTTATTTGCAAGTAGACAGAGAGAGAGGAGAGAAAATGGGTGCTCCAGGACCTCCTGCCACTTCAGATAAACACCAGATGCACAGAGCAGCACACCACCATCACCCAACTTTAATTTCCCAGTCCCCATGGAATGCACATGCCACTGTGTGCATCTGACTCTGCGGGGGTACCAGATCCAACCAGGGCCATTAGGCTTTGCAGGCAAGCGCTTTAACCACTGAGCCATCTCTCCAGCACGGAGGAATTTGATTTAAGCCTTCCTTGGGCTGATTCACTTGAGCCGTCGGAACCATGGTGGTCTTCCCATTAATCAAAGCTTCATGCTCAAATTCTTGTCATGTTATTTTCCATCTGTCCATCCATTCACTGAACCTCAAAGTGATGAAGCCAAATCAGAGGGGAAAATTATCTCCAGAAAAAAAAATAATAATACAAGTCTTGTGCAGGGCGTGGTGGCGCTCGCCATTAATCCCAGCACTCGGGAGGCAGAGGTAGGAGGATCACCGTGAGTTCGAGGCCACCCTGAGACTACACAGTGAATTCCAGGTCAGCTTGAGCTGGAGTGAGACCCTGCCGTCAGCACTCAACGTGCGTAAGGAATTTAGGAAAAGCCTTTTGGCTCCAGGCCCTTTGTTCTTTCGGCAGCCTCTCTGTGCTATGGTCTCTGTAGAGCTAGGTGATGAGTCACTGTTTCCAGAGGATTTATCAACTGGTGTTTTTAATTAATATTTCTTTTTCTGTTTTCTATTGGTTTCCCCTTCTGTGGGCCCACAGAAACGACACAGGGATTGAATGTGCAGTAAGTTTCATCTCAAAGGGGAAACGCCACCTTCGGAGCAGAAGCTAGTCAACATTCCCCTCAGTGTGCATAGGTGCGTGTGTGTTCATAGGTGTGTGCACTCTGTGTACACGTGCCTGTGGGGGTCCGAGGTTAACATTAGGCATTGTTTCAACCACTCTCTATTTTTACTTTTATTTTTTGGTTTTCGAGGTAGGGTCTCACTCTGGCCCAGGCTGACCTGGAATTCAGTATGTAGTCTCAGGGTGGCTCGAACTCATGGCAACCCTCCTACCTCTGCCTCCTGAGTGCTGGGATTAAAGGCGTGCGCCACCACGCTCGGCTCACTCTATTTTTTGAGACACAGTAACACTGGAGCTCACCAGCTTGGCCAGCGTAGCTAGCCAGCAAGTCCTGGCGCTCTTCCTGTGTCCACCGCCTCACCCGCACCCCAGTGCTTGGATTACAGGAACTTCCCACCACAACTGATTTATTTTTTTAATGAGAAAGAGAGAGAGAATTGGCACACAAGGGCTTCCAGCCACTCAAACTCCAGACACGTGCACCACCTGGTGTGCATGTGTGACCTTATGCGTTTGCATCACCTTGTGCATCTGGCTTACGTGGGGTCTGGAGAGTTAAGCTCAGGCTTCACAGGCAAGTGCCTTAACCACTAAGCCATCTCTCCAGCCCAACTTTATAATATATTTATAATATAAATACATATTATTTACATATAATATAAATATAAATAACAATAATATAATATAAATAAAGTTTTATTGGAATGCCACCAGGCTTTTGCATTTTCCTTTTGACAGTAGCTGCTTCCACGTCACAGTAACAGACTAAGGTGGTGAAACCGGGCCCATTTGGTCCACAAAGGGAATGTATTTACTTCCTGGCCCTTTGCCTGCCCCCACCCTCCCTATATTTTAGAAAATATAGTAAAGGCATTAGAATTTGGCTGTGGCCATCGACTCTCCTCTTCCCCGTCACAACCTCAGTAGCTTCAAGGCGTGCTGTCCTGCCCCCTCTCTTGCCTCCTGAGTGACCAGCTCCCCCCACCTCTCCCTTTGTACTGCTGGGGGAGGTGAAGGAACTAGAAGCCAGCACTTTGCTCCGTCTGAGCCTTGGGAGGAGGCAGTGCCCACGGAGACCAATGGGACCCAGGAATTGGGAGGGAAGAAGGTCTTGGTCTCCGTAATGTCCAGTGTTTCTCAAAGTGCCAGACCCCGAGCTCCGTGTTGGCTGTTAGTGAACATGGCCCCACCACTTACAAGCCCTTTATCTGACCCTCATGCACCCCCATGCTTAATGCCACGGAACTCCCCTCTCCATATGACACCCCACTTCCCCAGTTCATGAGATAGAAGCTCCCCTTGAAAAGGAACCACCAAGAACATGTCTCCCTAACAACTCGACTGACTTTGCAGCAGTGAACAGCTCATCCTGTGTTCTAGACGCTGCCCTATAGGAGTGTGAAGAGGGGACTGGAGAGATGACTCTCCTACAAAGCCTAAAGACCCGAGTCTGATTCCCCAGTACCCACATAAAGCTGGATGCACAGAGTGGCGCATGTATCTGGAGTTCATTTGTAGTGGCTGGAATCTTGGTACACCCATTCTCTCTCCTCTCTCTCCTTGCAAATGAGTAAATTAAATTAAATAAATTTTACAAAAGAAATGTGAAGAGGAATGGAGTGGTGGATGAGCTGCGTAGTGGAGGGAAGGGGCAGGGGCAGGGAGCTGGCCTTGGGTAAAGTGCTTGCAGCACCAGCATGAGGTTCTGGGTGCCACCCTTATAGCTACATACCAACGATGAGCGTGGTGGGGCGCATCTATAATTCCGGCGCCGAGGAGGTGGAGACAGGAGGATCTCTGGGACTCACAGGCCAGCAAACTTAGCCCAGTTGAAGAGGTTAAGACCAATGAGAGATATGTTGTCTAAAAAAAGAGAGGATGATGACATTCCTGTGATGACACTTGGTCCTCTGGCCTCCGTACACACACACACACACACACACACACACAGTGTGAGATACATGCATACACATATACATAACAAACATTACCATATATACATATATATGTATGTAGTATATGTGCACATACACATCAGGACATAATGCATACCCCCACACACATACATGCAAATTTTAAAAAAGAGGACAAGGGGGCTGGAGAGGTGATGCAGTGGTTAAGGCGCTTGCCTGCAAAGCCTAACAACGTGAATTTGATTCCCCAGTACCCACGTAAAGCCAGATGCAGAAAGTGGCACATGCATCTGGAGTTTGGTTGCTAGAAGCCCTGGTGCACCCATTCTCTCCTTTTTCTCTCTCTCCTTTAGAAATAAATAAATATTTTTTTTCAACAAATGGGACAGGGAGATGGAATGTATAAACGAACATTGTGGCAAAGTCAGCAAGCTTGACTACACGGCAGAAGGAAGAGGAGGAGGAGGACAGGAAGGACTAGTCTGAGATGACACGGGTATTGTCTCTGTCTACAAGTCTGGACCCTGTTGGATCCCAGGGAACAGTGGCTAGGGGTGGTATTTCTCCCTCCATGTCTGGAATGAGAGGACTCCGGCTCTGAGCAGCCTTAGGTGCGTGGTCAAGAGCCCTGAATGCTGTGCTAGAATTGACTGATCGGTAAATGGATCAAGTCAGTTCACTCCGTTTATACATAGACCATCTGTGTGGGATTCTGGGAAGTTAACAAGGCGGTGGTCTGTGAGCCCAGGCCAGGAGTCTGTCAGAAGCCTGCCATTCCCCCGGCTGTCCTCAGAATTGGCTAACGACAGTGGACTTACATGGCGTTGACTTCTCTATTTTACAGCTATCCCAATCTTGGTGCTGACAGACCTGCTTGTCTTGGACGTTGAAAGCCATCTTTGAGCAGGGAGGTGTGTAGCGGGGTAGCTCTGATTCAGAGAGCGGGCCGCGCAATGGTGGGTGTTTGTGTTGGAACCGATCCTGCGGCCGAGATTTTGGCAGGCTGGGCCCTGTCACTAAGGGACTTATAGAAATTGCAATGGGGAAGTGACACAGAATGAACAGTTTTCCATTTGTGTCACAGCCCAGTGCGCCTGTGAAGGGGTCAGAGGCCAGTGGTCGCACAGCCTCAGCAACCAAGTTCTCTGCACCGGCAGCCCAGCACCTAACGTTGTCAAACGCCACTTTGAAATCTTTATTTGGTGACCCTTGCAATTAATCCAGCATGGTGACAGTCTTGTAAGCCTAGTCAAGTGTTAGGCTTTTTTACATAATTTGATTAAGCACGACCAATCAAAGTAGAGTTCCTAAATTTCCTGATTTTCTCAAGGCTCTCAGACACACACAGATGAGTTCCTGTCTCAGTGAGCTCCACGTTGCTGGGATGAACCTCCAGCCCAGGCACACGATATGGGAGGCAGGGGCTTGTTTGAAGCTTCCAGATCCAGGGGAAGTTCCATGATGGCAGTAGAAGCCGGCCCCCTTTCACAGGTCCACGCAGAGATGCCACCTCCAGCAAGCACACTCCAGGAACCCCGGGCAGGGCTGAAGCTCTCTGCGCATCTTAGTCTGGAAATCAGATCCACCCACAGGCACACCCTAGGGCTGGACCCCAGGATCCGCCCACAGTGACGCGTCCTCCAGGCAGCTCGAGATCTAAAGCTTTTAATAAACTCCTGGATCTGCTGTGGAACAGCCATTCAAACTAACACAGTCCCCAAAGCACAAAGCTGTATAATCCCAGGCTTTGACTCATTTTATTTTTTAATATTATTGTGTGTGTGTGTTTGTGTGTACGTCCCAGGACCTCTTGCCACTGCAAATGAACACCAGGTTAATATGCCTTTTTTTTTTTTTTTTTGCATCTGGGGACGCATATGCATTGGGGATACGAACCCAGGCCAGCAGGCTTTGCAAGCAAGAGCCATCTTCCCAGGACAGATTCATTTTAGTCATGTAATAAAATAACTAGATCCATACTCATCCATCCGTGTTCAAGATGAAGTGTTAGTAATTTATTATTATTCAGTTACTCTTTTTCACATTAGACACTGAATATAACGGAGTAGTTTTGTCATAAAGATTTACCCCCCTCCCCCCCAAAAAAGGAAAAGTAGATTTTCTTGCTCTACCATCATCTCCAACTTTCAAATGGAGACTTGCTTTTCTGTCTGCTTCATTCCGTGGAGTAGGCTAGACAGGGGGACCAGCACAGGGGCTGGGCTCTACCATTCTCAAGGAAGACAGAAACCGTTCATCTCTTCCCAGGTTACTGTGAATCACAAAGACGAGTCAATATGACGTGCTTAAAATAGTGGCTGAGCTGAGAATGTGGTCGAGAAATGTTAGCATTAATCTTGGGTGCACGGTTCTGTAGTGGAGATCCTTGGACCCCAGAGTCTGCATGTGGCAGGCTGAGCCTTCCCCTCGGGCTCCACCCATCCTGAGGTCAGGTGACACATGAAATGTGATGTGACCGGAAAAACCTGAGTGATCTGAGGCAGAGCTCCGTGGGTACATGGTGGGCACAGGTACCAAAATGTAACGAGATACCGATTATGTGGGATTTGGAGAAGCCCAGCAGACCGTCTAGGCATTTCATTTTAAGGGAAAGAAGAAAAATGGTCTGACAGCTTGAGGGAAAGAGAGAATTGAAGAAATACTTGGGCAAGGGAAGCTCTTGCCGATACAACTCAGGTTCCCCCACACCACAGCAGCCTGCGGGGCAATGGCTCTCCTGTCTCTTACTGGGGAGTCCCACATTGATTGTAAGAGTGTGCTAGAACATTCCACATGCCTGTGGGCTTCCCCAGCCCCACCCCTCCATGCCTCCTATCCAGGCGTCTGTTGCCCTCCCCTTCATAAAGTAAAGTGCTGGAGAAAGTCACGAGTGGGATTTGAAAGATGCTAGTGAATAGGTCCTCCCCCCTTAAAAAGCCCTATCATTAATTAAATAGAAGTCTACGAAACCTTTTCAATGCAACTACTTATTTTGTTTAAAACTATCATTTTTTTAAATATTTTATTTTTATGTATTTATTTGAGAGAGAGAGATACAGAAATAGAAAGGTAGACAGAGAGAGAGAGAGGAGAAAGAGAGAATGGGCGCGCCAGGGCCTCCAGCCACTGCAAACAAACCCCAGATACATGCGCCCTGGCTTACGTGGGTCCTGGGGAACGGAACCTGGGCCCTTTGACTTTTCAGGCAAGCACCTTAACTGCTAAGCCATCTCTCCAGCCCTAAACTATCATTTTTTTCAGACTGGTCTGATTCCAGTACCTCCCACTCCCTTTATTTACAAAACCTTTCATCTGACCCTCCCAACATACTGTATCAAGCAGGCTGAAGAAGGCTGCTCAGGAAAGGGGTGTAGCGTGCCAAGATGGCTGTCAGCCCTGTCGCCCTCAGCAAGCCTCCATCATGGGCTGGAGTCCTGGAGAGAAGACCCCACCCTACCCCCTGAGCCCATGCCTGCCTCCTCATTTGCTCCAAGTCTTTTCTTCCATTGGACTCAGGGCCGGTGGAAGGCTTTCTTGCCCCTACGTGAGCCCACGTGTGTCTGCCGCATTCCAGCCCCACTTCAGGATGGCAATGTGGTGATCAGAGCCATGCTGGGCCCCGCATGGCTGTCCTTCAGAGAACAAGGACTCCTGTGGAAATGGAAACCATATTCTGGTCACAGTCTTGTGTTCATTTGTGGCTCCTTGGGGAATGCAATTACCTCATCTGCCGAAAATGTTGGTGGTGACCGGTTAATTCTGGAGTGACCACCAGTGTGGGGCGTGGGAGTTGCGGACACACTTTTTTTTTTTTTTTCCACCTTTATGTCCTTTCCCTGAATAGATCTGGCCCTTCTGAAGTCTCTGGTGTCCCCAACTCCACTTCCCCCGTGAACTCCCTTGATGTGAAAAGCATGTTTGGAAGCAGATTAAAGCAGAGCGTGGCAAGTGCCTGGGCTATTTAGCAACTTTCGGAGGACTCGCACACCCCGAACCCTTGTTTTCTCTGCAAAGTCACAAGAAGCATTTCTTGTAAATTTTAATTATTTTCTATTGGGAGTACTTAAGGATGCTTCATTTAATTGTTTTCTTCCTACACGAAAAAAAAAAAAAATTTTAATCACAATGGGTTTTTAAAAATTTTTTTCTCCATAAATCTGAGCGTTTAATTTGCTTTAAATGTTCTGGGTTCTTTTCAAGGCACTGTACTTTTTTGTTGTAAGAGTTAATGTGCTTTTGTCAAATGATAATGTTCTCCATGTTTCTGTTTTGTTTTGTTTTGTTTTTTTAAGTATGGTTTGCGGATAGAGATACGGCTGAACAGGTAATACACTTGCCAGCAATGCCTAACGACCCAGGTTCAATTCCCTAGTACCCATGTAAAGCCAGATGCACAAAGTGGTACATGCATCTAGAGTTTGTTTGCAGTGGATAGAGGCCCTGGTGTACTCATTCTCTCTCTCTCTCTTTCTCCTTATAAATAAATAAAATATTTTTAAAGTATGATTTGGAGTGACTACCTCTTTCCTAGTGCACCCCAAATGCCCAGGATGGCTTAAAATTTTGCTCTAATTTGCATGTTATATAAGTTTCTCTCCAAGGTTTGGTCCAGGCTGGAGAGATGGATTTTTTGCAAAGCTGTCAGTCAGGTTTGATTCCCCAGTACCCACATAAAGCCAGATGCTCAGATGCTTAGATGCTCAAAGTGGCACATGCATCTGGAGTTCAGATGCAATGGCAAAGGCCCTGGTCTCTCTCTTTCTCGCTTGCTCGCCGTCTTCTTCCTTGCAAATAAATAAGTTATTTTTTCATAAACCAGGTTTGTTACAAGGGTGGCACTTCTGGGAGATGAGGGAAGCCTAAGAAGTTGGAGCTTGGCTGGAAGTCTTGAGGGTTCTGGAAATAAGTCCTCAGGGAAGGTTTTGGACTCTGGCACTCCTTCCTCACACTTCTTTCCTTCCAGGTCACAAAGTGGGCAGTTTGCCCCACCTTACACTCACACCGTGCCTTCTAGCACCCCACAAAAGGCCCCCAAATTGCAATGACTCCTTCCAGTGTTGGCCCAGAACCTCCAAAACTGTGAGCCAAAATGAATTTTTTCTCCTTATGATTTATTTTAGATATGTCATTACAATACCAGAAAACTTACTAATACACCTCTAAAATATTGTATTTTCCTATTGAGTATTACCTTCTTTAAAAAATGTTTTATTTATTGATTTGAAAGAGAGGGGGAGAGAGAAAGGAAGAGGCAGACAGAGAGAATGGGTGCGCCAGGGCCTCCAGCCACTGCAAATGAACTCCAGATGCATGCACTGCCTTGTGCATCTGGTTTACATGTGTCATAGAACCCAGGTCCTTAGGCTTCACAGGCAAGTGCGTTAACCACTAAGCCAGTCCCTTGAGTATGAACTTCCATCAACTTGACTAGTAAAGTTTTTCTTAGAGTGGGAAGATGCCATACTTCTTCTTAATATATATATGTACATCCCAGCGAAAAAGACCACTGACCACATTCCTAGGACTGAGCCAATTGAATGAGTGTGCAATTTTGTACTCAAAGGATACTCTTTTATGAGCAAGATAACAGTAGGAGTGACCCAGATGCACTTGTCACATAGAACCTTTCCTGAGCTATGTATTACGACAGTAAACATTAGTCAAAATAAAAAATAGATTACAGCGTGAATTCCAGGTCAGCCTGGGCTAGAGTGAGACCCTACCCCCTGGGGAGGGTGGGACAAGGATAGAAGAATCCACATTTTCGTATTAATAGTCCCTGAAGGATCCAAGAGGAAGCGGGTCCTTTGGTGAGATTCCCCCCCACACACACCAATAATATCAAGAAGTTTCTTCATGTCCTTGGGAACAGAGAATGTCCCTCATGCCGAAGGCTGGAGAGCAGAAAGTGTAGTGCCCGGAGTGATGAATGTTCGATGGAAGACGCCAGTGCCTTAGTGTGCTGCGTGCAGAGACCCAGGGTTTCTCTGCAAGCCAGGAAGAGCTCCAGGTGGAACTCTGTCTTCCTGTGGATAGTGGCGGGGCTCACCCAGAAGGTCCAGAATGGGCCAGAGCAGTTGGCAAGACACTTTGTAGGCAATGGAGTGAGTACAGTTCAAAGACAGTCCCATGCTATTGTTGCAATGTCCCTACCAGCAAGAAGACTTTCACTAGATGGGGACCTCTGCCTTGTGCCTCACAGCCTCCAGGATCACAAGTTTGATAAATGTTCATTGTTTATAAATGACCCAGTCAGTGGTGATTCAGTTAAAGCATCAGAAAACAGATTAAGACACCACATAAACAAGAAAATCACTTACGTGGAAAAAAGCCAGTTTACCTGGTTCTTGATTATTTGTGATACGGTAGTACAAGTTCTCTGGCCTGAATTGTCCAAACTTGCACACAATACTTTGCCAGCAGCACTAGTTTTTATGATTATTATTATTATTATCATTATTTTAATTTTTGGATTTTCAAGGTAAGGTCTCACTCTAGCCCAGGCTAACCTGGAACTCACTATGTAGTCTCAGGGTGGCCTTGAACTTCTGACAGTCCTCCTACCTCTGCCTCCTGAGTCCTGGGATTAAAGGAGTGTGCCACCATGCCTGGCAGCAGTACTTTCAAATTGCTAAGAGGGCATTGGATAGACTGGCTTGAATGCCCATGTCCTGATTCTGTGGAACATCGTCTAGGGAGTTTCAAAGGAAAACAGAGCAGGAGAGATTCCAACACACTTCCAAAAAGCAGGCGCTCAGAAGTTTGTTGAGCAAAGGAATGGAATGACGGGAGGAATTTCTCCTCTTGGCTCTCATTAATTACACAACCTTGGGCAGGTCACATAACCACTTTATCATCATCCTTCTGGCCCATGAAAACCTCAATGTCCTCATCTGTAAAATGAGGAGGTTGAACTATTGGTCCTCTAAGTCCTTTCCAACTCTTAAAATTCCAGCGTGGACATGATTTATCTTGCATGAAATAGTTTGTGAGTCATTCAGGATTGACAGCGTTGGAAGGAAGGACTCTGCCATGCGTGAGGAGGACGTTCCCTGGTTCTGCGGGAGGAGGAAGGGCCCAAGGCTTCCCGCACAATTTTCGCTTGTCAAGCATGTGATGTCCGCCTAATAAATGTTAGACCATGGGCCACATGCCGGTTAAACAGAAGCTTCATTCCTTCTCTGAACCAGCTTATTTTCAGTCACAAAGAAGTCAGCTTCCTAGAGGAAGTGAGGTCTGAGTTAATGGGTTAGATGTCAAAGAGAAAAGAAAATCACATTAACTACAGCAGGGTCCTGGCTTCCGGCTGTACCTTGTCATGTAAAAATCAAGGGCCCTGCAGAAAAACCTCAGGATCTAAATGGGGTCTGGGCGCGGTCCCTTGGGCACTTCACTGTGGGTTCCATATTTCACCTGCAGGGTGCCGGGGACAAGTTTCCACCCCACGCACATACAGCATGCAGAACACATCCTGAACTTGGTTCCAAACTTAGTCCAGCAATAGCACCCTAAATCTTCATAAGGTCTTAACAAGGACCTTATAGTCCTACCTTGGAGGCCCTCTGTTCCAGGAAGCCATGTCTTAACTCGGGACTGTTCTGGAGCCTTTAAAATATTCTTCCAATGTCCCCTGTGCTGCAGTTACCTTCTCATAACTGGGACATCTTGTCACATCCCCTGGGAGGTAGCAGCAAGAGTGAGCTAGCTCTGAGCACCCAGTGGGCCTGGCACTAATAAACCCCAAGGTCCTTCCCCAGTGACACGCCTCCTCCAGTTAGGCTCCAGCGGCTGGGGACCAAGACGGAGGTTCAATCGCAGACACCCAAGGCCACGGGGAACACCACACCCTCAGAATCTGGATGACTTGTCCCAGAAGTCACCTCCTCTCTCATTTGGATACAAGCATCACGAGAAAGACTACATAAGCCTATCTAGCTCCAGAAATTTCCAGGAAGAGAACCGAAGTTTGCCCAGAGCCCATTAGCACAGCCTCTGTTGTCCACAGAATTGCTGGTGACAGTTTTGCTGGCTCCCCCCTACTAGATAAGAAGTGTCTCCTTTCCTCGACTCAGGTAAAAGTTCCCTCACTTTCCGTAAGCCCTCACCAAGAGCCTCCTGGTGGCTTTTGGAAGTACTCGATACACAACCCTTTAAGGGCTGGAAAGATGGCTCCGTGAGTAAAGTACTTGCTTCAGAAGCTTGAGGACCTGAGTTCAGATCCCCGGTACCCACTGGCATGCTGGTGTGCACCTATAATCCCAGCACCAGGGAGGCAGAGACAGGAGGATCCCCTAGGGCTTGCTGGCCAGCTTGTCTACACCAAGTAGTGAGCTCTAGGTTTGGTGAGAGACCTTTGCCTCAATAAGATAAGATGGCAAGTGACACCAGAAGTTGAGCCCTGGCCTCCACATACACATGTGTGGTGCATATGCAGACACACACATGAACATACTTGCACACGCACACACACATGTACATGCAATAACAGACTTGGCAAGTGCCCTTCTGGCTTCCTACTCTGTAGAACATATTATAAACTTTATTTATAGGAATCCCCCAATTGCAGGTATCAAAAGTATCAAAAAATCTTCTGGGGCTGGAGAAATGGCTTAGCGGTTAAGCGCTTGCCTGTGAAGCCTAAGGATCCCAGTTCGAGGCTCGATTCCCCAGGACCCACGTTAGCCAGATGAACAAGGGGGCGCACGCGTCTGGAGTTCGTTTGCAGTGGCTGGAGGCCCTGGCGCGCCCATTCTCTCTCTCTCTCTCTCTTTCTCTGTCTGTCGCTCTCAAATAAATAAACAAAAAATTTTTTTAAATCTTCTGATTAGCTGTTGCTAAGCAACAGATCTCTCCAAAACTAATGACTTAAAATAACAATAATCTTTTGTTCTCTCTCCCTCTTCATGGCTTCCCTGACTGGGGAATTTGGAGAGGGCTTAGCTGGGGAGGTCTGGCCTGAGCGGCTCACGTGTTTGCGATCCGATGGACACTGGAGCCGGGACGGTGGGAAGACGTTACACTAGAGGAGTTGGTCTTCTCTCACGTCTCAGCCTCCCCATGCAGTCTCTGCAAGGACTTCCTCACATCCTGGCAGCCCCCCAACACCAAGCAAGCCAGATTGCCTACTCAGCAGCCAAAGGCCTCTGGGGCAAGTAAGTCTCCCAGTTATCAGGGCAGGAACTGTGCTGCCCTTTAGGATCCAGCATCAGGGGCCCTGCAGAATCACTCCTGCCACGATCTGCAGGTTACAGGGAGTCACAAAGGCCCTCCACTGCAAAGGGAAGGAAACCAGACACCACCCTTCAGTGGTGATGGCACAGGGCTCTAAAAGAATTGTGGAGTGGCAGAAATTGTCGTAGCCATCTTTGGGGGGAAAAAACATTAGCAAGCATCTAAAATGCAAACTGTAGAGAGGGGGGCTGGCATGTGTGAGTTATCTGTCCCCCAGCCTGACTTTTACATGACATCTGCTGAATCAGTTATTGGTTTTTTTTATATTTTAGTTTTATTTATTTATTTGACAGAGAAAGAGGGAGAGAGAGAGAGAGAGAGAGAGAGAGAGAGAAAGAATGGGTGTGCCAGGGCCTCAGACCACTGCAAACGAACTCCAGACGCATGCGCCCCCTTGTGCATCTGGCTAACATAGGTCCTGGGGAATGGAACCTGGGTCCTTAGGCTTTGCAGGCAAACGCCTCAACCGCTAAGCCATCTCTCCAGGCCCTGAATCAGTTATTGTTACGACATATCATCCTTTCTACTATTGCCATTGAAGTTTGCTCTTCTGAGCACTGTCAGAATCTTCTCAGCTGAAATACTTGGTTTTCCCTTCTCTTCATAAATTATCATTGCTTATCAGTACTAGTAGATCAACTTTATAATTTTAGATTTCATGAAATCCCGGCACATTAGAACTAGATGATGGGATACATCGGTCAACCATTTTATTCTGGAGATATCAAAAACCCAGCCTTCAGCGGCGCAGGGTCACATGGGGGGGAGTGATACATGCACCAAGTCACGTACAGTACTGGCAGCAGACGCACGGGAACAAAAGAAGTCACTGGTTTTGTTTCCAACGCTGCCCTTTTGCTGAGTAGGTATTAGTGCTCCTTTCTTCTGTAAAGACGTGAGACTGTATTTTTTTTTTTTTTTTTTTTTTTTTGCCTTTGGGGTAAAAGTTTCTGATTCCTCTTATTGGATGTTTTCCCCAATCCACTCTGCTTTTCCCACTTGTCTTGGCGCCTTCTGCCGCGGGGCATGCTGTCCAGGGAGCACAGCATGCCTCTGTGGCATATGTCAGAGTCAGCGTAAACATACCAGGGTTAGGGAGCGCAGGGATGGAAGCTCTCCAAAGGAAAAATAATCTCTCTCTCTCTCTCCCCCCCCCCTTTCTCCCTCTGTCTCTTCCCCGCTTCTTCCCTCTCTCTATCTCTCTCAACATTTCTCATCGGAAACAAGAATGCTGATGGCCTAGCAATCATTTCTGCTTCTATTGCTTTATTAATATCCTTGGAAAGATACTAGGGGCCAAGTTTGTCCTTTGAGCCTGCATACTTCCCTTCCATTCAATTTAGTCAGAACTTTTACATCTATCCAAGGGTGAACCTTGGCCAGAGAAAAAGAAGAACAAAAATGTCACGGGTCAAATCCGCCAGTAGCTAGTTTCTGGATGGATTTTCTGCCTCCTGCGTTCTGTCAGTCCCCACATCCTGTGTGCTGCTCTAAAGAAAACCTTAATTTTTTCTTCCTGAAATGACTGATAACAATATAAAGTTGTAGCACCCCTACGCCTGTACTAAGTAGTTTCATAAAATGTGGTTTGCTCATTTCTAAGTTCTTTATTCATCTGTATGGACAGGGCTCTCCCTAGAAGCTATTTTCTTGGTTCTATTAACCAAGCCACTGAGGTCTGTCCCGAAGTCTGTGAAGGCACTGAAATGCAATTCGTATCACACTGTCACCTCGTTCCGGTCTTCCTGTTTCTTGTTTCAGTCTTGTGCTTGAGGCCTAGGATTCTATCCTAGTTGGGATCTCGGGTCGTCACTCCTATCACGAATAAGAAATAAACAACCCAAGGTTACTAATTAGTGACACTAATTACACTGGTCCAGGCAGACCTACGTTCCAGCTGGGATAGCTTTCAAGTCCACTGCCATGTCATCAACCTTGAGTTTTCAGTGGGCAGATGCATTCATGAAACACCCATTAATTGTGTTTATTCAATTACTTAAACAATTTTATTTTAATTTATTTATTTGAGAGCCATAGACAGAGAGAAAAAAAGAGGCAGAGAGAGAGAAAGAATGGGCACGCTAGGGCCTCCAGCCAATGCAAACGAACTCCAGATGTGTGCTCCCCCTTGTGCATCTGTCTTACGTGGGTCCTGGGGAATTGAGCCTCGAACTGGGGTCCTTAGGCTTCACAGGCAAGCGCTTAACTGCTAAGCCATCTCTCCAGCTCTCTGTTGCTGTTTTTGAGACCAAGGCAATTTGGAAAATTGCTTATGGCTTTCCTACGCTTCACAAAAGAGGAAGTGAATCCCACAACAGAAAAATCCAAACCACCAAGGCAATTTAGAAAATAGGTTTTATATGCAATCAAGAAAAAGGAGAAAAGAACTTCAGACCCATTTCTATAGCTGTTGTCACTTTAATTCAGATGACAGTATGGAGGACAGCTATATTCTAAAGAACACGAAGTTTCCAATGATGTCCCTAACCTTGGCAAGGCAGGGGGATCAGAATCAGACATCAGACGGCTGCTGTCAGGATATTAGAAGGTAACATTAACTTGGTGAAATTACTGGCTCTGCCATTCTAGAAAATAAGTTTTGTGATCCCTCCCAGAGCTGATGAAATTAATGGGGCCTGGCTCATGCGAAGTAAACCCCCAGAGCTATAAATCACAAAGTAACATTTGACTACAATTTACGATATGGTGGATGTTTGCCGAGCAAGGCAGCATTCTAATGTTTGGTAGGAGACAGCCTTGCTCTAGCAGGACTATGTATAAGGAATATGAATATGCAAACTGATATTTGCATATTGAGGAGGCATCGACTGAGTGGATTCTGAGTGCTAACCAGGGTGTCGGGTCCAGGGAGTCACAGATAAACGTGATGTCCCTATGCTACCTTAGAAATACGCAAGAAGAACAGTCATTTCTGAACAGTCACAGGAAAACCTAGTCTAGACTTAGAGAGTCAAGGAGGCTTCTGGAAGACAAAAGGCATCTCAGTGCACACTGAAGGGTCAGTGGCCATTGCTGGGCAGCAGTGACGAGACAGGTCAAGAGGAGCAAGATAGGCAGGTGGGGAGATAGATGAGATGGATGGACGGATGAGAGATAGACTGGAGAGATTGTTTAGTGGTTAAGGCGCTTGTCTGCAAAGCCAAAAGACCCAGGCTTGATTCCCCAGTACCCATGTAAAGCCAGGTGCACAAGGTGGCGCATGCATCTGAAGTTCATTTTCAGTGGCTAGAGGCCCAGGCATACCCAGCCTATTCTCTCTCTTTCTCTCATTTCTAAATAAATAAATGAAAGTGATAAAACATTTTCAAAGCTAGATAGATAATAGATAAATGGATATAGGCCGGGTGTGGTGGCACACACCTTTAATCCAAGCACCCGGGAGGCAGAGGTAGGAGGATAACCATGAGTTCAAGGCCACCCTGAGACTACACAGTGAATTCCAGGTCAGCCTGGGCTAGAGAGACTCCCTTGAAAAACTAAAAGAAAAATAAATATATAAATAAAAAGATAAATGGATACATACGTGCATATACACCTAATAGATAGATAGGCAAAGGTTCTTACCTTTCCTTCCTGAAGAGGGATGTAAGGGTCACAGCCCCGTTCACTACGGTGGTCTAGTGTGGACCCAGATTTCAGGATTTCCCCTTCTAATAGATAGGTAACTATATATTAGAGGCTTTTTGGTTCTCTTAATACATATTAGCTAAACGCCAAATAGTGAGGGGTGAAGGATGAATATTCCCTGGAAGCTAAAGGCAAAATCTCATAAGCCCACAATGAAATCAATATCTGGAATATAGGAATTAATCTGAAATTTTATGAAAAATTAATATTACGGTTTTGTCCTTAAAATTACTTCTTCTATTTTTGGAAGTTTAACATTAAAAGGCAGAAGCCATCACATATCAGACTGTGAGTCACGAGAGTGTTTCTAGAGCCATTAGTTGCCCATTCGCACAACCAGTCAGACACCTGTGTTCAGCGGCGGACCGAGACTCTTTCTGAGTTCCCCTTCTCTCTTACAGCTCCGTTTTTTAATACTCTGTTTCCCATGCTGTCTAGACCAAAGCTGATCACGCTGCAGGGCATGACCATGGCATTGACTCCAGTGGTGGAAGGGATAAGGTGGGCTGGGCAGAGAAGCTGTCTAAACAAGGACCCAGTGGGGCCACGCAGAGAGATCCAAAGCCGAGCAGCAGCGCGTGGGGAGGAAGCCTGACATGGAGGGAGGGACGTGACACCCTTCACCCAGGCTATGCCCAGAGAAGGTGGGCCTCTGTAGTCTATAAGTCTGCCACCCTTCCACCCTCCAGAGACTAAGGTTCTTACCGTTCCTTCCTGAAGAGGGATGTAAGGGTCACAGCAGCGTCCACTACGGTGGTCTAGTGTGGACCCAGATTTCAGGATTTCCCCTTCTAAAGAAAACTTGGCATAGTGGCGCACACCTTTAATCCCAGCACTCAGGAGGTAGAGGTAGGAGGATCGCTGTGAGTTTGAGGCCACCCTGAGACTACAGAGTGAATTCTAAGTCAGCCTGAGCTAAAGAGTGAGACCCTATCTCGAAAGACCAAAAAAAAAACAAAAAAACAAAAAAAAAAAAAACCAAAAAAAAGAAGAAAGAAAGAAAGCATAAGGGCTGGAGAGATGGCACAGCAGTTAAGGCGCTTGCCTGCAAATCCTGATGACCCAGTCACCACATAAAGCCAGCGCACAATGGTACATGCATCTGGAGTTCATCTGCAGTAGCTGGAGGCCCTGGTGCGCCCATTCTCTCTGTCTGTCTGTCTCTCTTCTCTCTTATCTCTCTCTGCTTGCAAATAAATAAACTTAAAAAAAGAAAGAAAGGAAGGAAGGAAGGAAGAGCCGGGTGTGGTGGCGCACACCTTTAATCCCAGCACTCAGGAGGCAGAGGTAGGAGGATTGCCATGAGTTCGAGGCCACCCTGAGATTACATAGTAAATTCCAGGTCATCCTGGGCTAGAGTGAGACTCTACCTCAAAAAACAAAAACAAAAGAAAGAAAGAGAGAGAAAGCAAGCAAGCTTGCTAGCTTAGGGGCTTGGGAGATGTCTCCGTGGTCAAAGGTGCTTGCTTGCCAAGTCTAACAGCCCAAGTTCTGTCCTCCCTCCCTCCCACGTAAAACTGCACACAGGCCGTGCGAGTATCTGCGATCCCAACGTGCCCACAACAAGGGGAGGCAGAATTGGGAGACCTGGAAGCTCATGGGTGGGTCAGGCTGGCATTAGCAGCAGCAAGAGACCCTGTCTCAAGGTGGAAGAGGAGTATAGACACTTGGCGTTGTCCTGTGCCCTCCACATGTGCTCTGTGACATGCATGCACACACGAAGGGAGGGAGGGAGGGAGGGAGGGAAGTGAGCTTAACATGGCAAAATTAATGCTGCTTTTAATTCACCCTTATATGATATGAACATTGGGGGCTAGAGAGATGGCTCAGCAGTTAAAGTGCTGGCCTACAATGCCTAACAATGCAGGTTCGATTCCCCAGTACCCACACAAAAGCCAGATGCCTCTGGAGTTCGCTTTTAGCAGCTAGAGGCCCTGGCATACCCATCCTCAATTGTCTCTCTCCTAGCAAATAAATAAATAAATTTTTAAATAATTGAAAAAAAATAGGTAAGAACCTTGGCGAGCAGCTTTTTGTTCCTTACAGGTCCATTTGAATCAAGTTAAACACATGCAGTCTTCAATTAAAAATGAGGATGTAATGAAATTTATATTATGACATGTTTTTGTTTTAAAGCCTTCAAACTTTGTTGGCTCAGAAAGGACAAAATGCTGTTCTTGAAGTAATCTGGCATGGTGTTCTTGACAGTACAGTTTTGAAGTCTTGAATTGCTTTGCATGTCCTAATTATTGCTCCATGAGCTCATCTTACGATAGTAAATACAGACACTGAACACACAGAGGGCTTGTTCACCCTGGGCACCTCTAGAATGCTTTGCTTGTATTTCAAAGTGAATATTCAGATGTCAACAATTCATCTAAATGATGCCCCTTGTTTCCTTTCTTTTTATGGACAATTTGTATACCAGCCACTCAGTAAATATTTGTGAGCCATCTGCCGCGGAGCGGGCCCCGTGAAGTAAACAGGGTGACAGACATTGCGGTCCCTGAAACATAATAAATAGACATGCCCATCCGTACAGGGAGGATGCATATTATTACACAATGAATGACAGCGGCAGCCACATCCCTTTAAGTCACCCTGGGAAGTGGCCCCATACCACGACTTGCCCTCCCCTTCATTGTCATTTGTCACTGTGCACTGAAGTCACCCACGCTCACATGTCTGCCTCTCCTCCAGGTCTCAGTCAGTGACCCGAAGACTATGCAATATGGCTGATTCATTTCTATGTTTCCTTTAATCTCCGGCGCCTGGCCCTCAGTCAGAATTCAGTCACTGTGTTCGGTATGAGTAGAGCAGCCAGTCCCTGAGAAATGTCGCTTTTAGATGCTTTGTCTTCCATCAGAGCCTGTCTCATTTCATTGACTGATCCTGGAAGGCCTGTAGGCTTTTCTCTATTCTTTTCTCTTAGAGCTTATACACTGCATAGTGCAGGGACAGGCCTGCAGTCAGTGTCACCTCTGAGTCCCCCCCCCTGTAAAGGGCCTGCAAGGACAGCCGATCACTCTTGAGTGCACGCACCTTCCCTGCTAAGGTCAAACTTCAGGTCTCTTTCATGTGCTTGAAACATGCTAGTGAAAAAAAAAAAAATAAATGAACCCGCTCTCCTCAGCAGATCTCACACTGCCATCGTGAGGGGAGATGGCCTTTTACAGTGCCCACCCCCCAAAAACCAGGCAGGTGAGACGTACACCCCAGCACAATGACTCATAATACGATGTGTCAGGTGGGAAGTCTTTAAAAAAATAAAATCACTGCTTCCTCGTAAAGCCAGCTATAGAGATCGGAGGTGGAACTGGGTGGGGGCGTCACCGGAGAAGGCAAAGGAGCCCAGGGAGATGGCCGTGGGGGAGGAGGGGCCCATGCGAGGGTCACAGGCGACGAGAGCTTGTGCATTGGCCAAGCATTTTCCTAGTCACTTCTTCAGACTGCCTGTGTTCCTTCCCCAAAAGCATAGGTCGTGAGCCAGAGAAAGGAGGAATATATCACAAATCTGCTCAGCATTTTATTTAAAGAAAAAAAAAAACACAGAATTTTTTTTTTATTTAGAAGGGAGGAGGAGAGATGGGAGATAAACAGAAGTTGACTGAAATCAAGGTTTGGTATGATTTGTTATTTTTGCCATCACTTTCTCTTTTATCTATAAAACCACCTGAAAACAAAATGGAGCAGACAGGTGCTGGTTCTGGGGTGGAAAGGAGACCTTGATCAAGCCACCGCTTGGTCTTGCCTAGGACTCAGTTTCCCTGTCTGTAATAAAAAGTGATGATGGCAAACCAACGGCAAATGGCCCTCCCCCTCTAAGCCCAAGTAGACATCCGTGATGGGCTCCTGGCACTGTGTCCCATGAACCGAAGTGGGTTTCATGTCCAGTCTTTTCAGTGAAGCGAAAGGAGTCGACTCTCGCCTCCTGGCCATTCTAACACTTCCTTCGTGATTCTGCTGTGAGTTCGTTGTCAGTGAGGTCGGGAGTCCCTTCCGCAGGAGGAACTAGCCAATAATGGTCATCAAATATAAGTTGAATTCCTCAAAGCTTCCTCTCGTTCTGAATGTGGGTGAGATCCCCACCAGCAGGAATGACCCGCATTCCCCTGGCTCTTGTCATTATCCACCTCTTCCATCCTCAGCCTCTTGTTGAGCCCCAACGTGCCCCAGTACCCAGAAGCCCTGTGAGTAGGTATCTTACAGTCCCCAAGAGCTGCCGGTCCCCATCTGGTGCTCATACCTTGAGGGGCCCCTTTTATCCTGCTGCCCGCCCCCCCCATACTGCCTTATTCAGGACTGGGGCTCCTCCTGCGTGTCCCCTGTTTCTCACTGTTGCGTGGACGGGCTATGTCCCACACTGGCTGAGCAGATATCTCCCTCCCAAATACCAAGTCGTTAGTTAGGACTCCTGCCGTTCCTCCTCGTGGAAGTGGGCCTCGGTCTCAAGGTCAGGTGCCTGCTATATAATGAATCATCAACATAAATCTGAGACTTTGACTCGGCGTCCCTAGAACCTCACTCAAAACACCCAATGGGGGATGGATTGGGGGCTCTAGCTATTTCTCAGTGAGACCCAGAAAGCTAAAGGTATTTCTGGTCTACATACATGGCTGCCTGCCAAGGAGCAGGAAGGGGTATGGGTCCATGGGTATACAGGCACACGTGTGCCAAGGTCCCTTTGTCCTTATGTCTGCGGCCCTCCCCATCTCACGACAGTCAGGAAGGTCACATTAGAGGTAGGTCAGTACGGGCTCAAAGCACAGTCCACAGGGAAGGGAGCAGCAGCCTGAGAGACAGTGGGGCTCAGGACGGGCCGCGAGAAGAGGAGAGGGCACCCTCTCAGACGTGGAAATAACCCAAGATGGAAACGAATCCAAGCAAAAGCACAGGGCTGGGAGCTGTGGGGAAATGTCCACTCGCCTGGACCTGGAATCACCTCGGAGACACACCTCTGCGTGTAACTATCAGGGTGCCTTCTAGTCTGGTTTAACTAAGGAAAGCAGACCCCGGCTGAGTGTGGGCAGCTCCACCCTGTGGGCTGGGGTCCTGAACTGAACAAAAAGGAGAAAGTGAGCTGGGCACCAGCTTCCATTTCTGTCTCTCTCATGTCCTTCTTGACCGGGTGCAGTGTGACCAGCCGCCTCACACTTGCCCACCGTCGGCCGTCCCCACCAGAGAGGACCTGACGTCCTCAAACTGTGAGTCCAAATAAACCCTCCCTTCCGTAAGGTGCTTTTCTCAAACATTTTAAAAAATATTTTATTTATTTGAAAGAGAGAGAGAGAGAGAAACAGAGGAAGAGGCAGAGAGAATGGGTACATCAGGGCCTCAAATGAACTCCACACGCGTGCGCCCCCTTGTGCATCTGGCTAACGTGGGACCTGGGGAATCGAACCGGAGTCCTTAGGCTTTGCAGGCAACCGCCTTAACCGCTAAGCCATTTTCCCAGCCCCTCTCAGGCATGTTTTGACAGCCATGAGAAAGGCAGCGTACAGGTACAGCAATGGTGAGCCTAGCCAGTGGGAGCAGAAGGGGCTTACCAGGGACTTCAAATGGCAGACATTAAATTACATCAGTCGGATGGGCTGGGTTTGCAGAGGGCCCTAAAAGACAAACAGAGATGTTTGAATGTGATGCAGAGACCATAAGGAATCATTTCTGGCAAGCTGTCCAGAGGTTTCTTGGGGAAAATTAATCTGGCAAGGGGTTTATAGGAGAAATTGGAGAAGGACAAACTGTCTGAGAGATTAGTTCAAAGGCTCTCATGCAATTTATCCCTCGAGAAGTTTTCAGTTGAATTAGAAAATAAGGCCTGCATGTGTATTATTGTACAAATTACTGGCACATGTGTACATTGTACCCCGAAAATTTTTTAAAAACATATTTCAAAGAGGTCATACCTCCACAGGGCTCTTAAAAGCAGTTCAAAGGTGTTCAGAAAAGGGTTTGTTCAGCTCTTTTCCTCTCTGTCCCGCTCCTACATGGAACTGTGTCCCAGCCACCACCATTACTAGTAAACACTGTTATTATTTCCTTGTGTGTGTGCTTTCAGAAGTTTACTTACATAAATTCAAGAAAATGTTAATTGATGTTCTTATCCTCTTTTAATAAAAAAGGACAGGGGCTAATGAGTTCCCTTAGCAGTTAAGGCACTTGCCTGCAAAGCCTAAGCACTCAGGTTCAATTCCCCAAAAGCCACGTAAGCCAGCTACACATGGTGGTACACGCATCTGGAGTTTGTTTGCAGCGGCTACAGGCCCTGGTGCACTCATTTGCTACCTCTCTCTCTCTCTCTCTCTCTCTCTCTCTCTCATAAATTAATAAAAATAATTTTTTTAAAGAAAGAAAGGACAACATACTGTTCAAAACTTCTGGGAACTTTAGTTTTTCTCATTTATATTTTATATATCTTTTTCCACATTTTTTTGTCAGCTGCAAAGTATTTCATCACATAAAGAAACAACTCCTCAGAAGATGTGGTTTTTAGCAATTTTTGCTATTATAGATGCTACTGAAAAAAATTACTCATCTGTATCATTTTGTAGGCATTGTGTATCATTTATCTTTTTTAAAAAAATTATTTATTTGAGAGCAATACACAGAGAGAGAAAGAGGGGGAGAGAGAGAGAGAGAGAGAGAGAGAGAGAGAATGGGTACATCAGGGCTTCCAGCCACTGCAAACGAACTCCAGATGCCTGCGCCCCCCTGTGCATCTGGCTTACATGGGTCCTGGGGAATCGAGCCTCAAACCAGGATCCTTAGGCTTCACAGGCAAGCGCTTAACCACTAAAACATCTCTCCAGCCCTTATTTATCTTTTGATACACATCTATAGAAGGAGACGCATGGGGCAAAGCCTGCATCACTTCTCTGGGTAGAGATTTCTGAGTCTCCCTCTTTGGAGATCTTCCCATGCTAATTTGCGTTCCCACCCGCTGTGGCTGGGATTGCCTGCTTCTCCCATGGCCTTGACCTCCACGTTGGTGAGCACTTTGGTGGCTTTTCTAGTCCATTAGGTGAAATCTTTGTGCCACTCTAATTTGCTTTTCTCTCATGATATGTGAAAATTGTGTGGTTTTTTTTCCCCATATGTTTATGAGCCCAGTGAATTTTAATCTCCTTAACTTTGGGATTTGAGTTCTTTTCTGCATCCCTCCCAAAGCCTTCCCAAAATGCCATGCTACAAAGTAGATTTGCTGTCGAGATTCATAAACCCAGAAAATGTTGGTGTGACTAGGTAGATAGATGAGTGAATAAGCACTCGTTCTATTGGAATTATAAATCTGAAATTAGACGTGAGCCTTCCCTCAGGAGGTATAAGAAACGATAAGCTATGGCAGTTATGAAATCAACATACATGTGTCCAGAGGCCGCATCTTCATTCTGAGCATGGAAGGATTGTCTGCCAGGAGCTGAAAACATGAAGAGTCTGACACAAATGTACCATCCCCTCCAGGAACGTGGCTGGGAAAGTGGGACCTTGCGGCTCTTTTGCATGGGTTCTTGCTTATCTGAGGAACGGTTTGGAAGAGCTGAGGAGGCGCCTCAGCAGAACAAGTGCGTACTGCACCAGCGGTGGCTCTGCCCACCTCAGTGACCTCGCCTGGAAAAGCCTCTCACAGACACGGCCAGAGATGTGTCTCCATGGCGATTCTAAATCCTGTCAAACTGACGACAGAGATGAACCCTCATTCCACGCATTTTGTTGACAGGGAGGAACTAGGTTGAGAGGGGTTGAGAGACTCCCCGAGGTCACGCAGCTCATGAAAAGGAACCAGGCCTTTGACTCAGGCTTTCTGAGTTTCCAAGGTTTTTCTCAACGTGGCAGAAAATTGGCTTCATGAAAGGCAAGGTGGCATTGAGAAGGGCAGAGCTGTGCTGCTCACTCCCAGCAGGAGAAACCCGTCATGGGATGATTCACATGGCACTCTGAGTCAGAGCAGGTCTGTGGACCCCTTGCCAGGGATGAGTGATTGATGTGTGAGTCTGGGTGGCCCCGCTGATCATGCCACAAGCACCCCACACGGGCTGGTTGGAGCAGGAGCCACTCTGGAAGGCTTGCCAGCTGACTGGAGGTAGGCTCCTTGGGCCACAGGTCACAGGTCACAACATGTGAGTTTGTTTATCCCTACCATGCGTCCTCTGAATGTGTAGAGACATGTGAGACTGCGGCCCCTTCCCAGGAGAAGCTGATAGCCTGACTGGTTCATTATGCCTTATTGTGATCAGCTACTATGAGCACTAGAATCTTCCGGAGTCTGCCTTTCTGCCACAAAACACGAGCTTTGTAAGAGACCCTTCGATCATGCAAAGAAACAAGGAATACGTGCTGGGTATGGTGGCTCACAGACCTGTCACCCAGCACCCAGGAGGCAGAGGTAGGAGGAGCACAGGTTCTAGGCCAGCCTGGGCTGTCATTATGAGACCCTGTCTCATGAAGGACCAGGGACCTTATTCAGTGGTAGAGTGCTTGCCTGGCATGCTCAGAGGCCCTGGGTTCTGTCTTCAGCTCTGCAAATGAAGGACACCGAGAGAGAGAGAGAGAGAGAGAGAAAGGGACAGAGGGAGGGGAAGAAAGAAGGCAGAGAGGGAGGAAGGAAAGAAAGAAGGAATGAAGGAAAAGAAAAAAAGATTTATTGAGATCTTATCATGTGCCAGTTACCTTAATTACTGGATGTCTGAAATTAAAAATACCTCTGAGGGGTCTGGAGAGATGGCTTAGCGGTTAAGGTACTTGCCTGCAAAGCCAAAGGACCCAGATTTGATTCCCCAGGACCCATGTAAGCCTGGTGCACAAGATGGTGCATATGTCTGGAGTTTGTTTTCAGTGGCTAGAGGCCCTGGTGTGCCCATTCTCTCCCTCCCCCTCTCTCTCTCTCTCCCTTTCTATCTCTCTTAAATAAATAAATATTTTTAAAAAATACCTCTTGAGAAGAAAAATTGTTTTGAGAATAAGTATTATTAATCTCAAACTGATAATATATTTATCACTTATTTTGCACTCTTAGCAATGTAGTCATACATCATGACTTACATACAACCAAAGATTTTTAAATATTTTAAACTCATTTTTATAACAGAATATTTTAATATTTTTTTGAAATTGTTGTATCTACTGGTATATTTGTGATTAATTCTCTTCAGCAACCACTTATGATTTCCCATGCTATTTTGCTTAAAAAAATATTTCAGAATCTTAAAGATAACTTTTTCTTTAAACACTCCCTTGTCAAAGATCCTCTCCTTGCTGTTACCTGTTTGCAGATAATAGCTTCTCTATAGAGTCACAGAGAAATAATATGAGGTCTATAAAGAAGTATATATCTATTTTTTTATTTTTAAAGATTGGATTTTCCAGGGGACCAAATAAAGAATATAAGTGGGTGGTCTCATCATGGTCACAACCATGGTCCTGGATCAAAACTCAAATGAATTTTCCGCAAAGAAAATTATTCATTGAAAACTATATGCCCTGTGCTTTCAGCCACGCTCAGAAGACCAGGTTAATCAGTGAAGCTTCTCAACAGAGGAGAAAATAAAGGTAGAAGTCAAGTCAGAAGTAAATACACATGATGTTCAAACCCTGATTTCTATTTCATTTCCACTCATACATCAAGTAGTCATTCATTCTGTACTGTTGGGAAATGACGTTTTTCAGATAAATAAATTTGCCCCTGCAAAAAGGCTGAAGTTTATCTCTTTTCCATTTTAAGCAGTTTTGATAAACCTTATTCTAAAAGTCTACTGCATACTGGCATGATGCTCTTTCAAGGCAAGGAGACCATGGTTGATATTCAGGACACTTGGTCTCTTCCCAGTGGTCTCCTTGCCTTGAAAGAGCATCAGCCGAAAGTTGATATTCACACGTAAGCCCCAGGGAAGCTAGAGGGCCCAGAGCCTCAGAGTAAACGTGGAAGGTGACTTCCGGATGGGTCCTAGGTTAAATGTTAGAATATGTAGGGGAAAGGTGTGACCCTTCTCGCTTCAGAGAGGTTTCACTTCATCACACCTGTACAGAAACGCTAGCGAACGCCCACTCCTCCAAGTTGATTTTGTATTGTCCCTGTTTTTTTTTTTTTCTCTTTTGTGTGAATGCCTAAAATGTAGAGTTATTTTATGCTCAGTGAATGATTAGAAAAGCACAACATGGGCTGGAGAGATGGCTTAGCGGTCAAGCACTTGCCTGTGAAGCCTAAAGACCCCAGTTCAAGGCTCAATTCCCCAGGACCCACGTTAGCCAGATGCACAAGGGGGCGCATGCGTCTGGAGTTCGTTTGCAGTGGCTGGAGGCCCTGGCGCGCCCATTTTCTCTCTGTATCTGCCTCTTTCTGTCTGTGGCTCTCAAATAAATAAAAAAATAAATAAACAAAAGAAAGACAAAAAGGAAAAGAAAGAAAAAAAGAAAGAAAGAGAGAAAGGAAGAAGGAAAGAAAGAAAGGCACAACACTGTGATGGCTAGAGAATCTGTTAGCCTTACAGTTGAGGCAGCACCAAAACCAAAGGCATGGGATGATGTAGCCGGGAGCATGTGAGTCCCTTTGGCCTAACTGGCCAGCACTCACCAGGGAAAGCAGAGTACCCAAGTATTGAATTTTTGGCAAGGTCTCAGTCTGGGTAGTGACTTTTTAAAATAAGTTAAGAGTCACATGAGGGCTGGAGAGATGGCTTAGTGGTTAAGGCACTTGCCTACAAAGCCTAAGGACCCAGGTTCGATTCCCCATTACCCACGTAAGCCAGATGCACATGTGGCACATGCATCTGGAGTTCATTTGCCGGAGTAGAGGCCCTGATGTGTTCATTCTCTCTCTCTCTCTCTCTCAAATAATAGATAAATTAGGAGTCATGTTAGAGCAAGAGAAAGAGAGTGTGTGTGTGAGAGAGAGAGAGAGAGAGAGAGACTGTTAGTCATTTGTGGTACCATCTTTTGCCCTTGATTACCCAGATGCCCCACAGTCGGCTTGGTTTCCTGCAGCAGTTGGACTGGACCATGGGTTATGTTCATAACCTGAAGCTTCATTCAGTTCCCCAGCAAACAAGTCATCGTTTGGGCTCATTCATCATTTGTCATCTTTAAGAGTATAATTTTTTAAATTGTTTTTTTATTTTTAGAGAAAGAGAGAGACAGAGGGAGAGAGAGAAATGGCACGCCAGGGCCTCAGCCATCACAATCAAACTCCAGATGCTTGCACCACCTAGTGGGCATGTGCATCCTTGCACTTGCCTCACCTTTGTGCGTCTGGCTCACACGGGATCTGAAGAGTCGAACATGGGTCCTTCGGCTTCCCAGGTCAAGCACCTTAACTGCTAAGCCATCTCTCCAGCCCAGAAGTTTCTAGTGAGTGAATGAAAAACAAAATGCCAACATTTCAGTAGAGGAGGGGCCTGTCATGGAAACTGAACAAGACAGACAGGACAAAAAAAGTCCGGGCGTGGTAGCACAGGACTTTAATCCCAGCACTTGGGAGGCAGAGATAGGAGAATTGTTTTGAATTTGAGGCCAGTCTGGAGCTACAGAGTTCCAGGTCAGCCTGGGTTAGAGTGAGACCCTTAAGAAAACAGGAGAAAAAGATAAGGAGGCAGAGGGTGGCTTCAGAGAGAAGATCCGTGGGGGAGGAGAGAAACCAGGCCGCAGTGGGCTCCGGTGAAGGGCTGCCTGGGAAGGGGAGGTGGGGGAATGGCTGGAGACCTGGGCTCTGCAGATAGATGCTAGGATTCCCCTTTCAGGGCATAGTTGGAATTCTTTTTTTAAAATATTTATTTATTTATTTGCAAGGAGAGAGAGAGAGAGAGTGAGAGACAGAGAGAATGAATTGGCACACCAGGGCCTCTTGCCAGTGCAAATAAACTCCAGATGCAGGCTCCACTTTGTGCATCTGACTGAGTACTGGGGGATCGAGCCCAGGCTGTCAGGCTTTGACTGCTGAGCCACCTCTCCAGCCCTAGAATTCTTAGGTGTCTGCAACATCAGAGGTTTCATATAAAGATGGAAGAAATGGAGGGACCCACAACTCACTCCATCTTCTGTGGCTTATTTGATGCCTGTTCTCTCTCTAGAAAGGCTATACAACTCTCTACCAAGTATGAGGTTTACTTATGGAGGGGGACACACTCTCTCTCTCTCTCTCTCTCTCTCTCTCTCTCTTTCTCTCTCCCTAGACAAAAGTAGTTCCATTGGGAGAGTACACAGGTTTGAGTTTCTAAGACCTTCCCAGCTTGCGCTGGTCCTCAGATGTGTCAAGAGGGAATGTTAACTGTCTTACCTGCTCCCAATGGCGTTGAGGATTCGGAACCCCTCCCCCACGCATGCACGTGCTTGCACGCGCACGCACGCACACACACACGCACGCACACACAATGCCCTTTAACTATTCCGCAGCCATCATGGACACACATTCCCTAAACACACGTGAATTCACACACATGAGCACAGTCAGTAAACCTCGACATGTGGATTTTCTGGCCCTGGTCCCATGACCAGTGCCCTTGCCCAGAAAAAGAGTGTGGTAGATGGGCGTGGGCGGAGTAGGGGGAGCACCCAGCCCCGTGGCCCGAGCAGAAGGCTGGGTGTGGAGAAAGGCTGGCCTGTGTGGGTGGACAGCAGCATCCTTCCAGAAAGTGACCGGGGAAGAAGCGTGGGGACTGCGAAAGCTACCAGGGGGACAAGAGGAGCAGGAGAGGAGGACATGAAAGCAGAACAGAGGAGCGTCGCATTGCTCTTGGCATTTAAAACACTTCCACAGCGCATCGGGGAATTTTGCTGGACCAACGACTGGATTTCCTGGCAAACTCAAGGGCCTCCGCTTCTTTATCCGTGGCCCAGGAACGTCCCATCTCAGCTCCATGTTAAAGTTTTACTATTCAACACGAGTGAGAAGGTCGGTTGGGGCGGGGGGAAGAGCTCTGTGGGAGCCAGGGCATGGCTGCGCACGCCTTTAATCCCAGCACTCTCACTCAGGATCGGCGTGAGTTCGAGGCCACCCTGAGACTACGTAGTGAATTCCAAGGTCAGCCTGGGCCAGAGTGAGACCCTACCTTGAAAAACCAAAAATAAAAGAATAAGAGCTGTGTGGTGTTTCATTAAAGGAAAAATCCGATTTTCTTAAAGAAATGGGCCTTTAAGGAGCTCACGGTAAGAAGGGATAAAGGCAATGAGCACAGGGCTCCAGTCCCTTGGCAGCACATTTGCATGCGGGGAGGGGTGTCCACTGCCTTTTTTCTTTTTCTATCTTTTTAAAAAAATATCTTATTTTTATTTATTTACTTATCTGACAGAGAAAGAGGGAACCTCCAGCCACTGCAAACAAACTCTAGACACGTGCACTCCCTTGTGCATCTGGCTTACGTGGGTCCTGGGTAATCGAACCTGTGTCCTTTGACTTTGCAGGCAAACGCCTTAACCGCTAAGCCATCCCTCCAGCCCTTCTTTTTCAGTCCAAAAGTTCGAGTGGACTGACAGTGATTGGCAGGAACACCTGTCAATAGACAGTTTCCCATTTAGGTGAAAAATGATAGATCACTCCTCCTCCCAGTCCTAAAATGCATCATACCTTCTCTCCTTTTTCAAGCATTGTTTCCTTTGGACAAGGGTGTCACAGCTGCTGAGTTGACAGTAATATCCTCTCATGGACAGCGCTTCAAGGCCACTGTCTTCCTGCGTAGGGATCATACTTTGCTATTGCTTTGCATTTCTCGTAATTGTTCGTTAAAACTGGACTTTTAGATAACATAATGTGGCAACTCTGGCTACTGACCTCACTCCCTCCCAAGCCTGCTAGTAAATGCTTTGTTTAGTGATTACAGCCTGACCATCTCACTACATCTGTTTCTCCACGATGTACAACCTCTGGTGTGAGTATAAGAGGGCACAACTTTCAGCATGGGCACAGTCGCCTTGGGATGGCAGAGCTTTTGTGCAAGGCTTTCTTTGACTCTTTTTTCCCTGATCTTGCTGCTAAACTAGCTAGCTGTCCGTGACACCTAGCTGCTAGCCTACACTAATTGGCAGGTAATTACTTTATTGTTTTCAACAATGTCTGGGCATAAATTGCTCCACAATTTGATGCTATTAAATTCTATTAATTCTATTAAATTCATCCTCTCTGCAGAAATAGCTTTTGAGGCTTGTTTCGACCCTAAAGGGTTATTAGCTCCCCATCTCAATGTTAAACTTAAGCTTGTTGCTAGGAGGTATCCACCTCTTGATCATTTCTAGCTGCCAGAATCTCAACTGTTTTCAAGAGCACCTTCAGACGTGAACTTTCTCCTGCACTCTCTGTTCCCGTCATGGGGGCCTCTGTGCTCCTCGCACCATTATTTTGGAAATATCAACTCCTTTTTAAAAAATATTTTATTTATTTATTTGAGAAAGAGAGAAGGAAGCAGAGAAAAAGAGAGAGAGAGAACGGGCACTCCAGAGCCTCCAGCCACTGCAAATGAACTCCAAATACATGTGTAGCCTTGTGCATCTGGCTTACATGAACTGGGGAATTCGAACCTGGATCCTTAGATTTCACAGATGAGCGCCTTAATCACTGAGCTGTCTCTCCAGCCCTCTACTCTTTTTTTCTCTTTGATTCATAACTGAGGGACTATTATTATACATTGCCTCAGATAGTCCAATACCTGTAGAATCTGGTGTCTGAAAAGGAGAGAAAGGAAGAGAAGAAGAAAAACTGGCCTTATTATCATACAAACTGTTCGTCAGAATAGCGTCTTGCATGTCCAGGTTTATATTTTCAACAGACGTAAGTGAATACCTCACATAGGAAGGTCTGTGTTAGGGTCCGGAGTACAAACTCCTGAGGTCAGACGGCTCACAGAGAGGTCAAAGATAGGAGCAAAAGTACAAAAAGTGGTTGCCAGGGAACATGACAGATGAAGCGTGCTGGGCTGTAGAGAGGACGCAGGGAGACTGTGTTTGGGGGAACAGCATGGGGTTCCGGGCAGCATCGTTTCAGGTGGCTTTTGAAGTGAAGTCACTGAACGAAAGTGAGGAAGAGCATTTGTGGAATAGGGGCGCATATGGGCACAGGAAAAGTGGAGTGACAGTGGACGATGCGTCTGAAACGTCTGCTGAGTGCAGGTAGAGCACAAGGTGCCCTGTCCAGTGCGGTGGGGCGGGAAGCTTACACTGGGCCTTACTGGTTAAATACACAAGGTGTGGACATGATGTTGTAAACACCAGGACACCTCTGAAAACGTTTACGCATGGAAGTTCAGATTCGTTTTGCAAGGCTATCCCCGACAAGCATAGACTAAAGTCAGGGAAGGTATTGTATCAGCGTAGGTGTGAAATGGAGGTCTGTAGAAAGGCAGTTGTGCTGGGGACAGAGGAGCTGGCAGGAGAGAGCCAGGGCAAGGGGCTTCAGAGGAGTCGTCGTGGCCAGTTAAACGCCAGGGATGAGGAAGAGGAAGAAGGCAGACAACGCAGAAGTTTCACATCTGGCTGCTCCCTGCCCTGCCTTTGACAACACCATTGGTTTGATTTCCTCTTAAGAGATCTGTCCTCTGGAAGTCTTCATTTGCCATGTCACACTAGGCGGTCACATCCGCCTTTCTTCCTGGCCAGTGATGCTGGCAGCCCAGAATATGACGTCCCTGCCCACCTCCTGAAGCAGCAGAATGTGCCCGTGCCCTGGCACTGAGAAAAGTCCTCACAGCTGGCGATGCCAAAAAAATATCTGGAAAAAGTAGGCAACTGGGAAACACATCCAAAGCCCGATTTCCACGTAAACTTTCCTTTGCTCTAAGCTAGGACAACCATGTCAGAACCCCCAACTGTATGTGCATAAAGGTAAAATGGTGACTCTGGAAGGGCAGGTCTTGGCTGGGGATACTGCTCAGTGGAGGACTTACCCAGCATGCTCTGGGGCCTGTGTTCAGTCAAGCATTGTGACAAAACAATCTTTTTTTGTTTCTCTTTTCTAACAAAATACCAAAACAGCAGTTCTTAAAAGACCTTCATCCGTCACAGATATGTCACTGCACCGAATTTGGCAGGCTGTAACGTTCTCCCACAGTCAGGTGACCCGAGACCCTGGGGGATCTTGTTAACCTGAGCCTTGCTCACCCTGGGGGGGGGGGGTTGCTTGTTAGCCTCCCACCTGGCCTGGCCTGGACTTCTCAGCCTAGTCATTACTATGCAGGCCTTGTGGGCATGAGTTAGCCCCACCCACCACCCCAGGCTGAGGACAAAGAGGTGTGGGACCCCTTGGTATTGCACCTTTCCCTTTTTAAGAAAAAAAAATACCCGTGATTTTTTTTTTTTCCTTGCTATGTGAGATGAAGGAACATTCGGTCCAAAGTAAGGGTGTTTCCCCAGGACCCTGAAGTCAGTGCACAGGACCATACCTAACCCGCTGGCTAATCCAAAGCAGCCATTGCATTTCATTGAGATCATTTTTTCCAAGAGGAGGGTAAGCCTCCCATATGCGCAAGGTTCCCTCATCCTCCGGATAGTCTGCAGCCAAAATAAATATGTTTTCATTCAGGATGGAGCTGCAGATGGTCTCCAAATGCCTGATAGTCTGTCTTGTGAACCAGAGCCCTCTACTAAGTACCAGAACAGGGCTGCCTCCTACCTCCCTTCCGAAGCTGAGCACCTCATCCAGTGTGAAGGAGCCCTCTCCCCTGGCTCTGGTCCTCCTACTCTTGGTCCCCCCGTGATGGCCACTTCTGTGGGTTCAGACCCTGACATACATGTCTGGAGGCATGATGAGGCCAACTCCAGACCCAAGGCCACCAGTGTGCATGCCGAATAGACAAGGTAACGTGAGGTTTCAGGAGAGACCGGGGGAGATTGTGCAGTGACACCTGAGGCAAATGTTTAGGACAGCAATGATTTATCAGAGATGTAGGGATGGAGGAGGAGATGACTGACAAGTGAATGGTAACGCAGAGGAAAACCCTACGTGGGAAGGCATGAGCCAGTTTCTATGGCTACTACATGAAACGCCAGTGAGCGGCACATGCAGGGTGATAGCACGCGATGGAGTCCAAGTGCTGGAATATTTCTAAATATTTTATTTTTATTTATTTATTTTAGAGAGAAAGAAAAGAGAGAAGAGAATAGGTGTCCAGGGCCTCTAACCACTTCAAACGAACTCCAGATGCATGCAACACTTTGTGCATCTGGCTTTACATGGGTACTGGGGGATCGAACCTGGGTCCTTAGACTTTGAAGGCAAGCGCCTTAACCGCTCAGCCCCAAGTTCTATAAATTTTTATTTAATTCAAAAGACAACTGGTGGCCACCATGAGAAATCTGAAAAGAAGCATTAACCTGAAAACTATGGTGAAACAAGCTTAAGAATGATCAACCCGTGCGATATCATGCAGTTGTTTTTAAATGCTTTCGAAGAATTTTAGTTATATAGGAAATGTCTCATGAGATTAGAAGTAAAAAAAGATTATGTTTATCATTTCCTCTGTGTTACATGGATCTGGACACACATGGAAAAAAAGTCTGGGAGAGCCGGGCTTGGTGGCGCACGCCTTTAATCCCAGCACTTGGGAGGCAGAGGTAGAAGGATATGCTGTGAGTTCAAGGCCACCCTGAGAATGCAGAATGAATTCCAGGTCAGCCTGAGATAGAGTGAGACCCTACCTCAAAAAAAAAAAAAAAAAAAGTCTGGGAGAAAATACATTGAAACATAATGGGCATTATCTCTTGGTAGGTTATAAATTGTTTGTTTGTTTTTTTTCTTGTCTCTTTAAAATTTAAAATAGCCAAGCATGGTGACACATGTGTTTAATCCCAGCACTTGGTAGGCTGAGGTAAGAGGATTGCTGTGAGTTTGAGGCCACCCTGAGACTACATAGTGAATTCCAGGTCAGCCTAGACTAGAGTGGAGACCCTACCTCCAAAAGCTAAAGAAAATAAAAGTTAAAATATTCCAAGAATCTACACAGAATACATGTCTGGATAATGTTTTAAAAATACATATGATCGGGATGTGGAGATGACTGAGTGGATAAAGTGCTTGCTTCCCTCTTACTAAGATTTGAAAAATTCAGAAAATTCAAACCTGGGTTTGAAGTCCCAGAACCCACATGAAGTCAGACACCACAGCGTGAATACCTGTAATCCCCATGCACCGATGGTGAGAAGTGAGGCAGAGATATGAGAACGCCCTGAAAACTTATGGACCAGCCAGTCCGGAGAATGCAGTGACAAACCACCACAGACCCTGGCTCAGAACAAGGCAGAGGCAGAAAATCTAGACCAACGCCAGTGCTCACAGTGGCACATGCGTACCTGCACTCTCACAGATGAACACACACACACACACACACACACACACACACACACGTTATTGAACTAATATTACCAGCGTGATTTGGCTGGATAGTCAGGGCTGATGAGGCTAGGGAGCTGTCGGAGGTCCACAGCATGTTCAAGCTGTGAGTTGGGAACCTGGTCTCCTACTGTGGAAGTGAGATAAGGAGGAGAAAACAGGGTTCTTACTTAAGAAAAGTAATATGAAGACCTCTTGGGGTTGCATGTTACACCTTGCAAGGGATGAAAACGGGAATCAACGTCACAGGACAGATAAAGGTGCCACCTGTAGGTAGCTTGAAAGTAGAGGCCATTGGGCAAACTTTCAATTCACTGGGCCCTTTGCCTTTCAGGAATTCATAGGATATAAACTTAGATCAAGGGCTTTCTATTTGACATGTTAATATAGTAACCCTTGATAAATCTTCTCAGAGGGTTTAGTTTGCTAATTTTACTTAATGTTAAATATTTGATCCATGCTAAAGACTCAATCTTACATTGATATCGCCAGCTCTATCTTGTCGACAGCTAATGAATATTTATTGAGTCTTCTCCATACAAGTTCACATAGCTTAAAATCTAGTAGAAAAAAGAAAATAAGATGTTTATACAAACTACAATTAGAAGGTGCTCCTGCTGGCAAAGCCAAAGGACCCAGGTTCAGTTCCCTAGTACCTACATAAAGCCAGCCATACAAGGGGGCGCGTGCGTCTGGAGTTCATTTGCAATGGTTAGAAGCCCTAGTGTTCTCTCTCTCTCTCTCTCTCTCTCTCTCTCTCTCAGTCTCTCTGTCTCTCTCTCTCTCCCTCTGCCTCTTTCCCCCCTCTCTCAAATAAATAAATTAATTAAATTTAAAAAGTTAAGGAGCTGAAGAGGTGGCTCACTGGTTAAGTGTGCTTCCTGATCAAGCATGAGGGCCTGAGGGGGCCTCAGACTGCCTGAGTTCAAATCTCCAGATCCCATGTAAGACAGCTGGGTGTGGTCGTGCACTCACATGCAACCCAAGTTCCACAGGGCCACAGGGGCCTGAGAAGCTCCACATCTGAGCTCCACAAGCCCCACAATTAGCGAAAAGGAGATTCTGGCTTAAACAAGACCGAGAAGAAGAGCAATGGAGCTAGACATCCCATGTTTCCTTTCAGCCTCTGCAGGCAAGGAAGGGCACATACATGCACATATACACCACACACACACATGCACACACATGGAGAAAAGCTATAGTGTGATGACGGTCTGTAAGACAAGGATAGGTGCATTGCTTTGGGGACTCCGTTGACGTACTTTGTTGGTCCTCCACTACCTGGCTCTGCCCTGTCTCTATAAACGTATTCATGGTAATCCGTCTATATACACATCTCAACCCTAATCAGGATGCCTGTTGGCTCTCTTCCCAGCTCAAAGGAATGAAGAATGATTTCACCTACAACTGTTATCTATTAATGACTTACATTGTAAGGACAGTCATTGTAGTTGATCTCAGAGTCAGTCCAAGCGCTCAGCATTTCAGGTCATCATTCTGAGCATATTGGTTTTCATGCTCACTTGACTTGCCTCACAGTGACAACACGTCTGCTGTAGCTCTGGATATTGCATAATAATCACATTCAAGGCAGGAAGAAAAACAGAGAGAATGGCGGCAGCCAGTCTCCTCATTTGTCCCTTCATTGAGAAAGCAGCCTTCCAAGGTCACAGCCCGTCCCCCACCTCAACTTTCTTGTACATTTTCTTAAACTAGAAATGTATCACACAGCGTCTGAGCAGCCAAGAAGACTGGGGGCCTAGATACGAGGCTTCTCTATCCTCTACAGCCCAACCGTGCCACTGTGGCAGCCATCTGCTCCATTGGCTGGATGGCACTGACAAGCCAGCACCGGGGTCGCTCGCTCTTACTGCTGAGCATTGCCAGTGTGGCCAGCACAACTGAGGGTTCGAGTTTCTAAGTTTAATCAACTTACTCTAAACGTAAAACTGGGAGCAATAAAAACATTGATCCATTGGACACATCTTCGTGTGTGTGTGGCGGGGGGGACTATATGTCACTTTGGTCATCAAATGGCGGACCACTGTTGTTTTATAGCACGTGTGTACTTGGTACATTCATTGCTTCTAGTGTGACACATAAACATGAAATTGGCCAGTTTTGTCAAGATGGGTGCATAAAGGGCAATATTTTCGGTGTTTAACTGGGTTACTGGAAGACATATATGTGTGTGTTTCATAATTATAAATTTTAACCAGGTGTGGTGGCACACACCTTTAATCCCAGCACTTGGGAAGATGAAGTGGGAGGATCACTGTGAGCTCAAGGCCAGCTTGGGGCTACAGTGACTTGCAAGGTCAGCCTTGCTAGAGTGTTACTGTGCTTTAAAAAATTGTAAAATTTATGAAAAAAATCTACTGTAACCACTGAGGTGTTCTAAAGGTATGAAATATACAAAAGAGCACGAAGGTTTAGCATTAAAAAACTATAAAGTGCTTAAGTAATTTTAGAAACATTTAATTTTTTCTTTTTACACCTTAAACATTTGTACTAGAAAACCTTAAATTATTTATACATCTTGCATTGTATTCTTTTTTGTCTTTTTTTCCCCTCTTGTTTTTTGTTTTTTTGTTTTGTTTTTTTGAGGTAGGGTCTCACTCTAGCCCTGGCTGACCTAGAACTCACTCTTTGGTCCCAGGCTGACCCCAGCCTCATGACAGTCCTCCTACATCAGCCTCACGAGTGCTGAGATTAAAGGCGTGCAGCACCACGCCCGGCTTGCATCGTGTTATGATCGCACAGAACCACCTGAGAGGGAGCTGAAGGGCCTGGTGATGACACTTCCCATCACTTGTGCCATCCTCTGATGTGGAGTGCATCCTCCCTCCTCCTCCGTCGACTGGCACAATAATCACCCAACGGACCCACTCGAGTCTACTGCTGAGGGTTCTCCCACTACTAAATGGTTTGGCTGGGCTTTAAGCAAATCCTAACTTCAGGCTGACCTCTTCCGCAGCTCTCCTGGGAGCACCCGCTGGGCACTGTTATTTACACACACCCATCTTCATCCAGCAGACATTTATTACCCGCTGAAACGAGTGGCAGAGATGCAAGAGTGAGGCGAGCAGTTCTTCCGGGAGGAAGCATGAGATGTCCCCAGAAGAGACGGCATTTGAGCGGAAATTAGAAGCAGGCATTGATGTCCGGCATGCTGACTCAGGACAGGGAGGCAGGTCTGCGGAGGCAGAAAAGACACTGCATTCGAGTACTGCGGAAGAGCTTTTGCAGTTGTGAAGCTTGCTGGGCATCGAGGCCAGAATCTGATCTTTGAGTTTTTCACAAGGGTGCAGCAGAGAAGTGAGCATTGTGTCGTCTGCAGTTGTGTGGCTGCCGAGCTGGGGGTGGAATGCAAGGTGGATCCATCTTTTCTCTCAGTCCTTCAAAGCTGCTGTTTTATAGACTCCTTTCTTCCACTGTATTACCTGGACATGAACCAATAACATAATTACCAGACCTTAATAGATAGTATGCATTAGTATCCATTCTGGCTGACCTGGAATTCACTATGGAGTCTCAGGGTGTCCTTGAACTCACGGTGATCCTCCTACCTCTGCCTCCCGAGTGCTGAGACTAAAGGCGTGTGCCACCACGCCCAGCTAGGACTCATAATTTTTATTGTTGTTATTATTATTGTTTGTGGGGTTTTTTGTTTTGTTTTTGCTTTTTGAGGTAGGGTCTTGCTCTAGCCCAAGCTGACCTGCCATTCACCTGTGTAGTCTCAAGCTGGCCTCAGACTCACAGTGATCCTCCTACCTCTCCCTTTAGTGTACTTTGTGTCTAGGTGATGGATTTTGTTTTAATTTTCCATGATCAAGATTTATTGTGCTCCTGGTTGTTAAGATTCACTTACTTATTATTTCTGGAAAATGCAGAGACATGATCTCGACGAGTATTTCCCAGTTCTTTCTGTCCACTTCTCCAGGAACTCTTGTTATATGTGTGTATTGGATCAAACTTTCTCTCTCTCAGATGTCTGTAAACATTTTGAAAGATTTTTCTCAAATATTTCTGCCTTTTTTTTTCTTTCTGAATCTTTATATCAAAAAGTATCTGAGGGGGCTAGAGGGATTGCCTAGTGGTTAAGGTGTTTGCCTGCAAAGCCAATGGACCCAGGTTTGATTCCCCAGGACCCATGTTTGTCAGATGCACAAGGAGGCACATGCGTTTGGACTTCATTTGCAGTGGCTAGAGACCCTGGCGTGCCCATTCTCTCTCTCTCTCATGCTATCTCCCTCCCTCCCTCTCTCTCTGTCAAATAAAAAAATATAACATTTTTTTAAAAAGTATCTGAGGGCTGGAGAGATGGCTTAGCCATTAAGGCACTGGCTTACAAAGCCTAAGGACACAGGTTCAATTCTCCAGTATCCACATAAGCCAGATGCACATGCATCTGGAGTTCATTTGCAATGGCTGGAGGCTCTGGCACATGTTCTCTCTCTCTCTCTCTCTCTCTCTCTCTCTTTCTCTCTCTCATTTTTCTCTCCCTCTCTCTCAAATAAGTAATATTTTTTTAAAAGTATCTGAGAGCCAGGTTTGGTGGCCATGCCTATAATCCCACCATTCAACAGGCTGCGGTAAAAGGATCCCAGTGAGTCTGAGACCAACCTGAGCTGTAGGTCAGCCTGGGCTAGAGTGAGACCCTGCCTCAAAACAAAAAAGCTGAAGCCAGATACTTTAGCATTTTTTAGTTCTACTAATTGAAGTAATACATTCCTTTATTAAAAGCAAGCTTAAAGCTTGGTGTCCATGGACTTTATCCAGTTGTCCTCACTTGACAGGAGGTTTCTGTACTCCCCTTCCTTCCTTATCTGAAGTTTGAGGCTTCTCAAACCCCCTCTTGCCTCCATGGGCAAGAGCTCTGCTTGTATTCCTTCTTTTTCTTCCTTCTCTTAAGTTCTGGGCTTCCCCATTTCTGGAAAGCCAGCCCATGCTCTCTCTTGGGCATGAGCTCTATCTTCCTTCCCTCCCTCCTTCCTTCATTCCTTCCTTCCTTCCTTCTCTTAAGTTCTATCTATAATCTAATAAAACCTATAAGCTTAAAGAAAAAAAAGCTTAGGGCTGGAGAGATGCCTTAGCAGTTAAGGCATTTGCCTGCAAAGCCAAAGGACCCAGGTTCGATTCCCCAGGACCCACAAGGACAGATGCACAAAGGGGCGCACGCGTCTGGAGTTCGTTTGCAGTGGCTAGAAGCCCTGGCATGCCCATTCTCTCTCTCTCCCTCCCTCTCTCTCTCTCTCAAATAAATAAATAAAAATAAAGTTTAAAAATGTCCATCTTTGCAACAACAGTTTGAATATGTCCTCCACGGCTCGCAGAGCGTCGTGACCCGTCCTTCGTGTCTGCTCTCTCCTGCCCTTCCAGCTCCCGCTTCCTCAGCCCCATCTTACTTGTGCCCCTTTGAGGGGCAAGCGGGGTAGTGGTCAGTAAAGGATGTTCAGAATGGACAGTTAGAGACATAAAAGAGAATACAGGCTGAAGTGTGCCAAAATCCCAGAGAAGGACACGCTAGTGATTAAGGGATGCTCAGGTATCGCAGCAGCCAAGAGCTCTGAAAACTGAAAAGTACAAAGTCCAGCTGCCAGTTAGGGGCTGAGGGGGTAACTGTACCATGCTGCCTTTAGTTCGCATGGCTTTCATTGATTCTTGATCAGCTCCAGGGATTAGCACAAGGCAGAAAGGATAAGTATTGAAAACCTATTGAGTGATTGACGAATGGACTTTATTTGGAGGATTTAAGAAACAAAAGATGCCCTTCTGGTAAGCATTATGTCTATAGAAGGGACCAAAAGTAAATGGATTCAAGAAACAAGTTAAAGCACTTTTTAAGTGGAAAATAATTTGGAAAGGATGTAAAATTTGGAAATCAAGCAGTTTAAATCCAGAGCCAACGTCCCCGTGTAGCGTCTGCTTTCATCTTTGGTGGTAAAGCTATTAAAAAGGGCTGACCAGAAACCCCAAACCAATTCTTGCAAAAAACAAAAATGTTAAAAACACAAGCTCTTGAACTGTGTAGCCCATCTCTGTGCTTCTGAGCCTCTTTCTCCCTGTTGTAGACCTGGCAGTGTAAATCATATGGAGACATCAGAGAAGAGCCGTCGTTTCAAATCACTCTTAGCAAAGGTAGGAGAGGCAATATCACTTCAGTTTCCTCAGCCAAAGACCACTCCTGTGGCAGATGCCCTCCGGGGCAGACGTGGTCATGCTGGAAGACCGCCCCACCGACTTCTCCTTACTCCGCACACCCATCCATCACGTTTGTTTCACGTGATTGCTATGTCTGTGAGTCCATCCGTCTGCATAATTAGCTTTGGGCAACTTCCTGACTCTTTATAAAGCTGTGGGCTCAGTCAACCCAAAGGCAGAGAATTCTTCCTTGACCTCAATTCCAGCAGGTCCAAGTAAGCTGGAGGCGGCAGGGAGGACGTCCAGGAATCATGCTGGAATCTCGGGCCGTTGGCTGCAATGGCTGATTTCGCATCCATTCTCTAATGAGTTTTCCTGGTCCTCTGCCCGCCGCGCCATCCGCCTTTCACTGTGCGCTTCGTTGCTGGCCCTACTTGTGGCTCGATCTTGACTTCGCTCCACGCGTCTGGAAAGCATAGAACGGTTTGCTCTCTTTCTACAACATCCTGCTCTCCTAATAAAAGTGTTCCTTTCTCGTCCTTTCATGCAGAATGGTTGATCATAGCCTTTGGTTTACGGGGCAAACGTTGATAATTTAGTTAAAATGAGTCACTGTTGCACCAGACTGGGACCCCCATGACTCATAATGACAAGTTCAAAGACTTGTTTGTGACAAGAAGAAGCCCAGCCAGAGGGGGCTCTCGGGCCTGCTCCCCGCATTCTTTATCCCCAGAGAGCCAATTACTGCCCCCCTCAGGTTCCCCAGAGCTCATTAGTGGGCCCAGTGAGGGAGGAGGGCAGCTTCCTTCCCCAGCCAAGCGCCGGAGGAAGGTCCCCGTAGCAGACCGCACCAGCCACCCACAGGCACTGCTTCCCGGAGCATCGGCCAGCAAACGTGTCCTACGACAGACGCACGCCAGGCTGACTCCACTCTAGATGCTTCTTTACACGCTACTTTAACCTTTCGCATCCTTGCTTTCCTCTTCCTCCCATAATCCAGTGCTGCTTCTGGTTTGAAGAAAGAATCAGATTTGATTTTTGTCCATTTCTTTATGCGTGTGTTGAATTTTTCATTATATGTATTCATTAGTCATGGTCCTGTGTTACATAACGGCACTCTCATGCAAACATATATTATACACTGAGCATATCCCCCCACCACAAACCTCCTTACAATCCCCCTTTTCTACCCTCCCCCCTTCGTCCCCTTTGTTCCTCTAGGCAGTCAGTTTCACATCTACTTTATTTTTTTTTAATTTATTTTTATTGGTTTTTCAAAGTAAGGTCTCACTCCAGCTCAGGCTGACGTGGAGTTCACTCTGTAGTCTCAGGGTGGCCTTGAACTCATGGCGATCCTCCTACCTCTGCCTCCCGAATGCTGGGATTAAAGGTGTGTGCCATCATGCCCGGCTCCCTCATGTCTACATTCATGTCATATACACACACATGATTTTACATATCTTTACAAAATCTAGAAACCACATACAAGAGGAAACTTGTCCCTGAGAGTAGCTTAATATGCTTGCTATGATAAGTTGCATCTATTTTCCTACAAGAAACATAACTTCATTCTTTTTTATAGCTGAAAATTTCCAGTGCACACATTTTATTCATCCAGTCCTCTGTCAGTGTCAAACTCAGAAGTAAGGGGACATGATTGGAGCTGTATCTTTCAAGTCAGCCCTCTTTAAATGAGGAAAAGAGCAGTTAAGTCGAATGTCAGTATAGATGCCTGGGTCGCTTTGCCTATTATTAAACATCTACCTGGGCCCCAAAACTCCTTTCCTAGAGTTTTTCTGTCAACATAAACGGAAATTGTTTTACATGCAGTAAAATAATTTTATTACTTCAGATCATAGAACTCCAACCCAAATGTTGGTATGTCAACAGCTGTGGGGACTTTGAGACACAATTTACCTTGAGCATTTTCAGTGCTAGACAAGATGGCCCACCTGTTACTAACCCAATTTTTTTTTCTATCTAGATATAAGAGAGAGGAAGAGAGAGAGAGAGAGAGAGAGAGAGAGAGAGATGCGTTTACGCAGGGCCTCCTGGGAACTAGGTGCAAGGTTCTCCAAACAGCCAGCAAAGCTGACTCTTTAGAACCAGTTCATGTATGAGGCAACTGGGGGCGCCACCTATCTGTAGGAGTTTGAATTGCAGGGCCTTCATTATGGTGCTTGATTTCTCAAACCATGGGCCAGCCACACTGTGAGCAGTCAGCCCAGACCTTTCCTTTCAGGGGCCCCAGTCTCCACAAGCTCTTCTGGAAAGACTGAGCCCATTCTTTCACCCATTACATATTACTGACCCACGTAGTAGGTGTCAGAAATAGGAAGTGTTTCTGCCATCCTTTCCAGAACCATCTTTCAGTTAGGTTTTCTCCATAGCCAGGCCCCTCCTGCTCCACCTTGTGCATCTGGCTTATGTGGATCCTGGGAAATCAAACCTGGGTCCCTGGGCATCTCAGGCAAGCGCCTTAATTCAACATGAAACCTCAGCAGCTTAACAACAGAGTGTCTCTCTCACTCACACTGGATGAACTGGTCCACAGTTCTGGGGGCCCAGGATATTGGGGAACCACATCGAGGACCACTCCCATCACATCAGCACACTGAGGAAAGAGAGGGCGTGGAGCAGCTCACAGGGACCCCCCCCCTGGATACTTGAGCCAGGAAGTAACGCCCGTCACTGCCACATGGCCTGCTCTGCCATTCACAGAATGTCACTAAAATCAGAGCAGATAGCCCCCCACCGCGGTGCCTGACCAGTTCTTGTGGGCTGGTGCAGTACAGGGGTGAGCTGGCAGTAAGCCCCAGCTTTTAGGAAACAGGCTTGTTCTTCATGTGGGCGACTCTGTGTCAAAAGCACGGGAACAGCCTGACATGGTCGGAGGGGACTGTTCTGTGATCGGATCCCAGACTGCTAAAGCCACCATTGCTTGCAGTTAAACACAGTGACAATATTTCTTTCGATAAAGATTGTCAACGTTGCTCAACAGATATGCCACTGGTGTTTTTGGCCAGAGAACTTTCTAGAACTGTCAAAGTGATCCCGGACACTGTACAGTCTGTGGGGTGCAATGTGGATGGCCACCCCCTACATGACGTCAGAGATGATGCCAATGGTGGTGCCATGGAATGCCCAGCTAGCTAAGAAGCCAAGAAACTACTTGACCTTGAGGAAGAGAGTCAGTGGCATGAATGGGAGGCAGCACCATTGAGCGATTAAGGAGAGAAAGAGTCAGGAAGCCATTGAGATGGTGAATTTTTAAACAAGAAAAGACAATTCTCAATAAACGGTTTTTCAGAAAAAGAAAAACAGAAACCCCAGTTGAGGTGTTCTTGTGAAGAGTTCAGAGACATAGAAATATAACCGTGGAGATGGAGAGATGGCTTAGTGGTTAAGGTGCTTGCCTGCTAAGTCTAAGGACTCATGTTCAACTCTCCAGGTCCCATGTAAGCCAGACACACAAACACACAAGGTGTGACACACACGTCTAGAGTTTGATTGCAGTGGCTAGAGGCCCTGGTGCACCAATTCTCTCTCCCTCCTCCTCTTCCTCTCTCTCTCTCTCTCTCTCTCTGTCTCTCCAGACTTCTCTGTCAAGAAATATAACTGTGTACCAAGTGGGGTGAAGGGAGAATATTCCTAAGAGCATTTTCCCTGAGTACATAAAAGTCCTACTCGGCCCAACCCACATAAGTGCTGACCTTTGCTTCTACTTCGCCAGTAGAAACAAGGCCATGAACATGAACGCTCTAGCCTTCCGCTTTCTACCTATAAACTCTAATGCATCTACGTCTGACCATAACCAGCTCACCAAGGGCTTCAAACACAGTTTTGTGAGGATGGACGTCATTCCAAGGAAGAGAAGAAAAAGTCTTAAGAAGAGAAGACGGGGGCTAGAGAGATGGCTTAGTGGTTAAGGCACTTGCCTGCAAAGCCAGAGGACCCAGGTTCGATTCCCCAGGACCCATGTAAGCCATACACACAAGATGGCACATGCATCTGGAGTTCGTTTGCAGCAGCTGAAGGTCCTGGTGCTCCCATTCTCTCTCTCTCTCCCTCTCTCTCTGTCTCTCTCAAATAAATAAATAAAAATAAATTTAAAAAAAAAGAAGAAGAGAAGAAGGGAGGTGAGGAGAGGCATCGGAGAGCCCTGGCCAGAGTGAAGAAAGGCTTGCCCTTTGATTAGATGATGGGCGCTTGTCCCGTCATGACCAGAAGGAAAGCCTGGACACTGGGTATCCCCGAGAGCCCACAGATAGGCGTGTGGAGGGAAGATGAGGAAACCCCTGTCGAGTCCTGGCGTGCTTTCTCAATGAGGTGCAGTTGCTGCTGTGGAATGAGCAGGGTCGGCGTGGTTGGGAAACCAAGGGTGTAGGAAGAGCGGGGCCAGCTTGACCGTGGCGGCCTCTCTTCCTTTCCCAGCGTAGCCCGCAATTCACAGCTCGCTTCAGGATTCTCCTACTGTGTTACAGCGAGTTCCCGTGCTCTGAACAGCTTGTGTGGGGGTTTTCAGGTGACTCATTATTACTGATGATGATAATTATAACTCATTTTTACACTTCCACTTCCTAGAGCGTATTTCATATTTTATTCACCCATCAGAGCTGACTTTTAAACAAATGATTCATAGCTGCCATTTTGCTGTTTGCTTCGTTGTAAAATACAGACACGGGAAGTGTGATAGCTTTAGACAGACTTTAACAAGTACCGCTTTTAAGAAAAGCACTTTCTAGCTGGAGCCATAGCCCAGCGGTTAAGGCACTTGCCTGCGAAGCCTAACGACCTAGGCTTGATTCCCAGTAGCCAAGTAAAGCCAGATGCACAAAGTGGCTCATGCGTCCGGAGTCCATTTGGAACAGCTAGAGGCCCTGGCATGCCCATTCTCCTTGCCTGTCTCTCTTCTATCTCTCTCTGCTTGCAAATAAATAAATAGAAATATTTAAAAGAAAAAGAAAAGCAGTTTCACCAGCAATATCACGACCTTGTGTCCATTCAGTCAACAAAGAGTCAGGGCACACACGTGCCGCCACCCAGATGCCCAGAGCAGGCCCAAATCATTAGACACCCAGGTCCTCTCTGCTCTTCCGCATCAGTGGACTAAGATCAGTAGAAAGGTGGCAGGGGCCATAGCGTGCTGTGTCACTGAAGGCAAGCCTTGCTGGCCTCCAGAGTCCTGAGTTAACTCCAAAACCCAGAAGTGCCCACGTGACGGCTTTCTGGGCCCAGTGCCTGTGTCTGTCCACACATTGCCCTAAGCAGTCCACACGGACACTGCTGTGCTTGCCTTCTCGTTACTGGGACCAAGAAAACGCTGACGGGAGGAATGTATTTATTTTGGCTCACAGTCTCGGGGGAGGCTCCATGATGGCAGGGGAAAGCATGGCATGAGCAGAGGCTGGGCATCACCTCTGCCACGGCAGGTGGACAACAGCAGCAGGAGAGTGAGCCGAACTCACACTGGCGGGCTGGAGATATGGCTCAGTGGTTAAGGTGCTCGGCTGCAGAGCCTGAAGACCTGGGTTCAGTTCCCCAGTATCCACATAAAGCCAGATGCATAAGGTGATGCATGCCACTAGAGTTCATTTGCAGTGGCTAGAGGCCCTGGTGCACCCATTCACTGATTCTGTCTGCCTCTGTCTATCTCTTAAATAAATAAATAAGCAAACTAACTAACACTGACAAGCTGGGGGCTAATGAACCCCAAGTTCCACCCCAGCACCTCTCCACCTCCCAAACTGCCCTCAACTGGCCAGCACGCGCGTGTTCAGAACACCACTTGATAGGGGACATCAGAGTCAAACCTGGGCCCGAGACGATCGCATTCATAACATAAGAGAAGGCTAAGAGAAATGTGTGTTTTCTGTAGATGACCTTGGGGAAGACCAGGCCTTGGAAATCTTGACATTTCCGTGAACGTGGGACTTCCCTCCCTGCAGAGGCCTGAGACCCGCTGTCCTCTCGCTCAGCATGCTGGGCCTTTCTTCACCTGCTCTGGGGCAAAGTCCAAGACATGGCCACAGTAGCCGGCGGATGAATCAGACCCCAGTTACCAAGACAAAAGGGAAAACACATGCAGTCTTGAGGGCTGGCCCCTTAATCCCACCCAGCCCTCCAGCCCAGCACTTCAGGGCCTGTGTGGGATGCCAGGGCCATGTGTGATTTCTGGCACCAGGAACCCGTTTGATTTATTTAGATGTGGTGCCACCATTGGGTGGGTCCCCTAAGGTTTATGTGGCTTTCCACTTCAGATTTTCCCTCTGCTCTCCTCCCTGGAGCCCTCGCCAAGGCTGCCATGCTTCAGCCTGGGCCAAGCCCGCCCTGAGATTCTTCTAATGACACATCCTCCTTCAACAGCTGTCATGTGGCAACCCAGGGAAGTCCACGGTGCACCCTGACCTGAGCACCCTGGCCCCGGGCGCTGGGTAGCAAGGGTGGAACCCGGGCCTTTAACCTCCACAGCCCTGAGGCGCTGGCCCCTTTCAGAAGTTGTCAGTCCAAAGCAGGAAGTCGGTTTAGATGACTGTCCTTGCTCTCTCTCTGTTCTTCACATCTGCTGTCACTTGGGCCGTGGCTAAGTGGTTTTCTCCTCGCCTCATCCTCAGATTCCATATCCTGCTGGACCCACCCAGCAACACCATAAATTGTAGCTGGGCTGCTCGTGGCTCTTTCAAGTAAACCGAACCCCGTGGCAAATGGCACCGTTTTCCGTGGTGACCTCCGTCACCCTGGTGGTGGTGGAGGACACAGATGGCAGGACTCCTGGTGTCTCCTCACCGTCCCCCCCAGTGACCCAAGCACACAAAGGCAGGAAGGGTGGGGACCATCGGCCTGTCAGCTCCTAAGGTAACGGGACAGATGGCGCAGAGATGAGGACAATGACAGCAGGAACTGTTACTAAATGCCGGTTGCTGTTTAATTGGTTGGTAATCTGGAAGCCATCTATTAAAGGAAAGGTTTCCATGCCAGAGATGACTGACTGTGCCCGAAGAGCTGCGCTGAAAAAGCCCAGTGCTATAAGTAGTCTCCCTGGCAGAGAAAGCTGTGAGTGGTTAGCAGTGTCTTCTACGGGTGTGACGAAGGAAAGTGCAGCGCAGAGCCCGCGGATCTGCCATCCCTGCCTTTCATGTGCCTTCCAAAGAAATAAAAATGAATGAATAAATAAACAAAACTCCCCCTTCCTTAAGTGACAGCGGCGTCCCCACAGCAGAGGGAGGAATGTAAGACCGGGAGCGCAGATGTCCCTTTATACTCTTTGGAGACGGTCTCTGTCCCCTTTCACGGTCCTTTAGCCCTCCCGTCCAGGGCATCTATTCAGGCTGACGTCCATAGGTCCTTTGCTGTCTACTAGAAACTGGATGCCTTGTCCTTTGTCCCAGAGATTCTAGTTAAAGTCATCACTTCCTCCTTGTGACCCTAAGGACATCCTTGTCCCATACATAATTCCTAAGAGTACTGGCTCTCTGAGCCTTCTTCCAAGCCTCATCTCCCTCCTGACCTTTGTGTTTCCTGCTCAACCTTAATTAGATTTTGTCCCTCCCCCAGCTCTGCTCCATCTCTTATATAAATCTTCTTGGGCTGGAGAGGTGGCTCAGCAGTTAAGGCGCTTGCCTTCAAAGCCTAAAGACCCGAGTTCAATTCCCCAGAACCCACGTAAAGCCTGATGCACAAAGTGGCACATGCATCTGGAGTTCGTTTGCAGTGGCTGAAGGACCTGGTGTGCTTATGCCTGTTCTCTCTCTCTCTCTCTCTCTCTCTCTCTCTCTTTCCTCTCTCTCTTCTGCTTGCAAATAAATAAAAACAGGGTGGGAGAGATGGCTTAGAGGTTAAGCACTTGCCTGTGAAGCCTAAGAACCCTGGTTCGAGACTCAATTCCCCAGGACCCATGTTAGCCAGATGCACAAGGGGGTGCACTTGTCTGGAGTTCGTTTGCAGTGGCTGGAGGGCCTGGCGTGGCCCATTCTCTCACTCTCTCGCTCTCCCTCTTTCTCTGTCACTTTCAAATAAATAAATAAAAATAAATAAATAAAACAGATCTCAAATCCTCTTCTGCCTAGTGGTCCATTCATTCTGACTTCCACACACTCACGAGGATGGGATTCTCTAAGTTATTCATGGGAGGATGATCTTATATATTTCACAAAGGCCAGCATCTGCTGAGAAGTTTTCTTGCATATAAAACCATCTATCTGTCTGGGAGCACCGCTCAGTCAGTGAAATCCTTGCCATACTCACATAAGAACTGGAGTTTAATCCCCAGAACCCATGTAAAAAAAAAAAAAAAATACCAGGTGTAGTAATGGTGAGTAAGCATCTATGATCCCAGCACTGAGGAGGTGGAGACGCGGGGGGTGCTCCCTGTTCCCCGGGGCTCACTGGTCAGCCAGTCTAGCCTAATTGGTAAGCTCAGGCCCAATGGCAGACTTTGACTCAGAAAAACAAACCAAAGTGGAGAGCACCAGAGAAACAACACCTGAGCCTGTCCTCTGGCCTTCACACACACATGCGCATCCATACTCACACACACACGCTTAGATAGCATGCAAAAGTATACGCTATACACTATGCCTTCTGGTAACTTCCCATCCTGGTATGCTCTCCTGCGTCCTACATAGCATAGATATTTGTCATAGACTGTATCAGAGCCATCCGTTGTCTTCCATTTCAAAATTACATTCTCAAGTCACTGACATTGTAACCATCCCCATATCCAGTTTCCTCCCTGCCTTAGCACCAAACTGAGTGTTCCAAACCCTTGTCTCCCTTTGGAAGCCACCCCGTCACTTTGCAGCCCTCCCCATCGGTCCCCTCTCCTCCCTTCTCTCAGTCAGTCAGAGCGAAGCAAAGGCTCAGCATGCATAAACATCTCCCAAAGAAAATATATTTTTGGCTCTGACCACGAAATCATTTTTCAACATGAATAAGACAACCTCTGTCGTTTTACTTGCGTCAATTTTTTTTTAATCAATAGCTTAAGCAGCAGTAGGTTGTTTAAGAGCAGCCAGGAAAATAAGCTCTGGTCCACGTGCCCTAAACTCAAGGAAGTCAGACAAGCAGGCCCAGAGCAGCAGCATAAGCTCCCCACTTCCCTTGTTTATGCCTTCCACTCGGTTTCCATGGGGCTCTGTGCTGGGTGATGAAAGCTTCCAGAAGTCCTGAATTATATTCTTCAGCAAGAGAGGGAACCAAGCCGAGCTCGGTGGAGCAGGCTTTTAATTCCAGCACTCTGGAGGCAGAGATAAGAGGATCGCCTTGAGTTTGAGGCCACCCTGAGACTGCATAGTGAATTCCAGGTCAGCCTGGGCCAGAGTGAGACCCTACCTCGAATAACCAACCAAAAACAAACAAGCAAGCAAGCAAAAAGAGAGAGAGAGAGAGAGAAGCCAGGTGTGGTGGCGCATGCCTTTAATCCCAGCACTCAGGAGGCAGAGGTAGGAGGATTGCCTGAGTTCAAGGCCACCATGAGACTACATAGTGAATTCCAGGTCAGCCTGGGCTAGAGTGAGATCCTACCTCGAAAAACCAAAAAAAAAAAAAAAAAAAAAAAAAAAAAAAAAGAAAGAAAGAAAGAACTGAGTTTTAAGATGGCAAAAAGAGAGAGAGAGCATTGAGAACTGGCTATAAGTCTAGGGCATAAGGATTTGAATACCTGATGTGTTCAGGAAAACCCCAAGATTTTCAAACATTCCTTATCGACTATCTAAATTATGTCTGTGTAAGTGTTTATTAGTCAGTATCAAAATCCAGAAGTTGAGCTGGGAAGATTGCTCAGTGGTTAAGGCACTTGCCTGCAAAGCCAAAGGACCCAGGTTCGATTCCCAAGACTTACGTAAGCCAGATGCACAAGTGGTGCATGTCTCTGGAGTTCATTTGCAGTGACTATTGGTCTTGGCAGTCCCATTCTCTCTCTCTCTCTCTCTCATAAGTAAATAATATTTTTTTTTTAATCCAGAAGCTAGGCTAGGGAGATGACTTGGTGGTTAAAAGCACTTGCTTCACTAGCCTGACGACCAGAGTTTCAATCCCATAAACCCCAAAAGCCAGATAAAAGTAGTTCGTGTATCTGCAATCCCAGTGCATCTATGGCACTGGAAGGTGGAGTCAGGAGGACCCTGGAGCTCACGCGCCAGCTAGTCTGGCATTGGGGAAACAAAAAAGAGAAAGAAAGAGAGAGCCCATCTCAAACAGGGTGGAAAATAAAGATAGACACCCCAAGATTCTGACTCCCACCTACAGAGAGAGGGGGGGAAGCAAATACAGAAGTTATCCATTTGAGACTTGAAAACATTTTCCACCCAATCTATAGCCTATAAATGCAGTGTTGTGCTTTGTAGACTCTCCTGTAGGTTTTATATTGTATTTCTTTTTTTATTTGGATGCAGAGAGAGAGAGAGGAGACAGACAGAGAGAGAATGGGCATGCCAGGACCTCTAGCCTGCAAACAAACTCCAAATGCACGCTGGGGAATTGAACCCCAGCTGTTAAGCTTTGCAGGCCTTAACTATTGAGTCCATTGAGTCATCTCTCCAGCTCATCCTCTGTAGGGAGTTTTTTTTGAGGCAAGCCCAACAGACTGGCCTTTTTATGCAAGAGAGAGAGAGAGAAAGAGAAAATTGGCATGACTAAGCCTCTAGCCACTGCAGTTGAACTGCAGACATGTGTGCCCCTTTGTGCACATGTGCACAACCTTGTACACTTGTGTCACTGTGCATCTGGCTTATGTGGGACCTGGAGAGTCACACATGACTTCTCAGGTTTCACAGGCCAGCATCTTACCACTGAGCCACTTCTCCAGCCCTCTATAGGTTTTAAGTGGTTCTGTGATTCACCACATCACGTTTCTCTTGGCATTTTGAGGAATTTTTTTTTTTTTTTTTTTTTTTTTTTTTTTGCTGAGTCATATAACCTGAAATTCACAAAGAGCAAACCAAGATCTAGAAAGAGTGTGACAGGTCAGAACCCCTCATGCCGCATGCCTCAGTGAGAAGCTGTTTCTAGGAGAATAAAATGAGACGGAAAAGTAAGTTCTTCATCTTTTTAAAAATATCTCTATTTATTTATTCACAAGCAGAGAGAGAGAGAGAGAGAGAGAGAGAGAACAGGTTCAGCAGGATCTCCAGCCAGTGCAAATGAACTCCAGATGCATGCACCACTTTGTGCATCTGGCATGACGTGGGTAGTGGGGAAATCAAACCTGGGTCATTAGGCTTTGCAGGCAAGCACCTTAACCACAGAGCCATCTCTCCAGCCCAAATTCTCTATCTCTTCATGACTTGTTAGTTGTCAACAAATTGTGGAATTTTTCTTGATTAGCCCTAAAATAGTGATACCTTTGAGGGCGCTTACATTTGTGTGTATGCGTGTGTGTGTGTACATGTGTGTGTGTGTGCATGTGTGTGTACAATGTGTGTGTGCACGTGTGCAGGCCTGAGGATAGCCTGGAGTGTCCTTCTTCAGGTGCCATCCACCTGTTTTTGAGACAATGTCTCTCATTCTCCTAGAGCTTCCCTATTAGTGTAGACTGGCAGGCCCGGGAACCTCGTGATCTTCCCACGCCCAGCAGTGGTATTACGAGTACAGTTTTGTGTGGGTCCTGGGGATCAAAATCGGGTCCTCATGCTTGTGAGGCAAGGTAGTTGCATTTTTATAAAAGCTTCTTTGAGTCGGAATTCATTCTTGATGGGTGAGCCATACCAAATGGTGACTTTATAATAAGGAGAGGACGGTGTTGAATCTTGAGACTCACACCATGCAGGATTCGAGCAGGCCCCGTAGCATGATTCTGGAGGGAAGAGAGTGGGAACACATGTTTCACGTGCCCCATAGTGCTCCCAGTGCTCTGCCTTAGAGGAGAGGCATGGGCTGGGCACAGTGCGGCACACCTGCCATCTCAGCCTTACCGTGGGTGTCTCTGCAGGCCCTCGGTCTGCTCCACGGGGCAGCCTGCCAGGAGGGGTCGGCAGGCAGCTGAGTTCTACTCGGCCTCTTTACCTGCAGGCAGCAGCTGAGATGGGCCAGTCCCGGCGTGCCTTCCCTGGGTTAGACCCTCAGACAGCGAGCTCCTGACTGCAGCCATTCACCCACCTCCACCACGTGCCATCACCACAGCCAAACAACTCCAGCTGCACACTGGATTGTCTGGATAGCAGGAGGGACACTGGTGCCATCTTCCTGACGGTGTGCCCGTGACAGTGCCCAGTGCTGAGGTGACTTTTAATTTGTCAAAAAAAAAAGCAACTTCGCCACAATGTGAATTTTTAAAAATATTTTATTATTTATTTATTTATTTATTTATTTGATGGAGAAAAAGGGGAGAGAGAGAGAATACAGAATGGGACGCGCCAGGGCCTCCAGCCACTACAAACGAACTCCAGCCGCACGTCCCACCTTGTGCATCTGGCTGACGTGGGTCCTGGGGAATCGAGCCTCGAACCGGGGTCCTTAGGCTTCACAGGCAAGCGCTTAACTGCTAAACCTATGAGAACCAAACCTGGGCCCTTTGGCTAAGCCATCCCTCCAACCCCACAATGTGAATTTTAAAAACTGGTGACTCATTTGTAATATGTTACTGCTGCTGTCTCCAAGATTCTTTTTTTATTATATTGTTTCTTGACAGTTTTTATACATGTACATAATGTATTTGGTTCACAATCCTCTTCCATTACCTTCACTTGTCCCCTTTCCTCATTCCCCCCTCCCACAGAACCCAACTAGTTCCCTGTTCAACTTTGATGTCTCCCCGCCCCCCCGTGTGTGTGTGTGTGTGTGTCCCACTGGGTTGAATTAGGGTCACATGTACAAGCATGGGTGGGGGATTATTCACCAGAACACATGCCACTTACCAGTGACCACACCATTGAAGAAAACGTCTCTCACTCTCCCAGCAACCCCGGGCTGCCTGTAACTCCTCTGGGAGGGGTGGGGGGAGCCTCGTGCCCTCTCCCATCATGCATGATAGACTGTTGGTGGGTCCAGTAGCGTGCTGTGGCCCCGTGTTTCTTAAGCAGGACCTTCAAGATTTGCTTAAAAGTGAACAAGGGCTGGGGAGATAGCTAGCTCAGTTAGTAACATGTTTGCCTCACAAACATGAGAACCTCAGTTCAATTCCCAGGCCCCATAAGAAACACCAGACACGGTGGTGAGCGTTTGTAAAGCCAGCGCTGGCGAGGCAGAGGCAGGAGAAGCCCTGGGGCTCAAATGACCAGCCAGTCTAGCCTAACTGGTGAACGCAAGGCCAGTGGGAGACCCTGTCTCATAGGAGGGGGTGGCCTCCCTGCGGATGATAACCCGGCTTGTCCAACAGCCTCCGCACGTGTGTAAACATATGTGCATGCGCACACACTGGCATTTAACCAAAGGAAAAAAGAGAGTGATTGGAACTATCTTCTTGGGCCTACTTACCTCCTCCGTACCGTCCTCATCCCTTGTCCTCCCTCAGAACACCCCAGGGACGACCCCAAAGGCTGCTCAGTTGATTGCACGTGTTCGCTTGCATGTCTTAATGCCACAAGCGCACAGGCACTGGGAGCCCTTGGCGTGGGCCTTCCCACCCAACTGTCCACATGACCAAGAAGGCAGAGGCTGGGGGAGGAAAGGCCACAGGACGTCTCCTTCATTGCGCTTGGTGATCGACCTTCCTCCACACCCCCCTGTCCTGCTATGACCTGGCTAGTAGAACCCTCCTCTGGAGGGGGGCAGCTTGGGGACCCGCCCCAGCAGCTCCAGTGTGGAGTCTGTGGAGTTTTTCTCTTCCCTAACTCTACTCCAGACAGACCTGTGCCCTTCACCAACTCTGGCTGTCTCATGATATTCACTGACACGCACCAGTAAGGTCTCACTCTAGCGCAGGCTGACCTGGAATTCATTTTGTATTCTCAGGGTGGCCTCGAACTCACAGCGATCCTCCCGCTTCTTCCTCCGGCAGAGCTCATCTGTTTGAGTCTCCTCCTGCGCAGTCCCCCGGGCAGGCTCACCGGTTGCACAGTGTGCAGGACAGATGTAGACAGCAGTGCGTCTTGATGAGAAAGGGGTGGGGTGGCGACGTTCTCATCACCGCTCAGACATTCCTCATGGTGCTATTTTTATCACAACAGTCATGAAATTGGTGTCAGATGGGCTGGTCCAGTACCTCACCCTGAGGCTAGGAGCTAGGATTTGGCTTTTCTAGTTTTGTTTTGTTTTGTTTTTCTTTCAGAGAAGAGATATTGATGTAGTCCATATGAACATGTCTCGGTGTCTCTCGTCCTCACTGCCGTGAGCCTCACCAGCCCAGGACCATGTTGCTATGACTATCAGATAAGAGCTCTGCTCATCACCCTTCCCACTTCCTTCCTGGCCCTGTTAACTCAAGAGACACAGACTGAGCACCTACAATTTTGTTTGTATTTGTATGGTGCTGGAGGGATTGAACCAAGGCCTTGTGCATTCTAGGCAAGTGCTCTAACCCACTGAACCATCTCCCCAGCTTACTGACAACCTTCTAAATGTCAGACATTTAAAAAAACAAAAAAGAACTCTGGGAATTCGGAGAAAAATATTATCCTGGGCTGAGGACATGATCCAGCAGGTTAAGGTGCTTGCTTACAAATGCTTCAGGCCAGGTTCAATTCCCCAGTATGCATATAAAACCAAACGCACAAAGTGGTGCGGGTATCTGAGGTTCATTTATAGCAGCAAGAGGTCCTGGAATACCCACACTCTTATCTCTGTCTATCTCTCTCTCAAATAAATAAGTAAAAAATTATTTTAAAAATTATCTCTAAAATAAAATATTTTTTTAAAAAAGAAAAGAGCTGAAGAGATAGCTCAGCAGTTAAAGCACTTGCCTGCAAAGCCTAAGGACCCAGGTTAGATTCTCCAGTGCCCATGTAAAGCCAGGTTCACAAGGTACATGTGTCTGGAGTTCATTTGCAGCAGCAAGAGGCCCTGGTGTGCTCATTCTCTCTCTCTCTCTCTAATAAATAAATATATAAAAAAATTTTGATTCTCTCTAACCCTGGAGGATCTTGTAATTTCCTCAGAAAGGCTGGCCATGTGGGGTGACAGTGTCCGCTAGACTGTGTGTGAAAGGTACAGGGATCAGAAGCTTAGTGGACAGAGGACTCGCTCTGCTGGAGCTCGGGGGAAGCATCGAGGAGTTGGTAGCAGTTAGCCAGGGCCGACTTTTCCAGAATCTGTGGCACTGTGGGATAAATAAGTGTGAAAGATGCCCAGGCAAAGAAACCAAGTGCAAAAATAGTTTTAAAGGGCTGGAGAGATGGCTTAGCGGTTAAGGTGCTTGCCTGCAAAGCCAAAGCACCCAGGTTCAATTCCCCAGGACCCACGTAAGCCAGATGCACAAGGTAGCACATGCATCTGGAGTTTGTAGGCAGTGGCTGGAGGCCCTGGAGCACCCATTCTCTCTCTCTCTCTCTCTCTCTGCCTCGTTCCCTCTCTCAAATAAATAAATAAACCTATTTCTTAGCAGAGTGTGGTGGTGCATGTCTGTAATCCCAGCACTTGGGAAGCAGATGTACAAGGACCACTGTGAGTTCAAAGCCACCCTGAGATTACATTGTGAGTTCCAGGTCACCCTGGGCTAGTGTGAAACTCTAACCTCAAAAAATCAAAAAAAAAGTTTTAAAGGGGAGAAATGTACCTATAGCTCAATGGGCAAAGTGCTTGCTTAACATGCACGAGGCCCTGAGTTCTATTCCCAGCACTGCATAAACTGGGTGCGGTGGCGCATACCTATAACCCCAGCAGTCGGGAAGAGCAGAAGTTCAAGGTCATCTTTGACTATATTTTGAGTTTGAGGAAAAGGAAGGAAGATAGATGGTCGATTCATACTAAGCCATGAATTCAGATTTTTTGAGGGGTGTCCCAGGCATACACCTGCACTGCCTCTTGCCCTTGGAGGTTGGGAGAAGAGTAAATGAAGCCGGGCGTGGTGGTGCACGCCTTTAATCCCAGCACTCGAGAGGCAGAGGTAGGAGGATCGCCGTGAGTTCGAGGCCACCCTGAGACTCCATAGTGAAATTCCAATAAATTCCAGCCTGAGCTAGAGTGATACCCTACCTTGAAGAAAAGAAAAAAAAAAAAACAAGAGGAAAGGCCACCTTGGGCTCCAGATTCTCCCTGAGAAAGGAGCCCAGCAATAAGGGGTGCTGTGGAGTGGAAAGTGGGGTATTAAAGTTGGCCATAAAGCAGGGACCTCCCACCGTGGGCCTTGAGATTGAGAACGGAACTCCTGGCCAAGAAAGGACCCTTCACCAGCTGCAGGAAGCAAGACCAAACCATTATATAACAACTGAGAGCAGGAATTTGCTAGATTCTGTAGCTTTCGGTCTGGATCCTAATCCTTGACTCTAACTGCCTGGAAATTCAGGGAGAATTAACAGAAACCCCAAATGGGGCAGAACAGGAAGAAATGTGCCACCGGGTGATGGTAGAAAGGAGATTTACAGATGTTCTCAGCCATCCAGAGCCGGCCACTCTGGCTGGCATTTCCTCTGAGCAGACATTCCGTGCCCCCCCCCGCCCCCCGCCGCCAGCAGTCACATGGATGGGCAGGCGCAGGTCTGCGAGCAGCTGACATCGCGGGTCAGTGGCCAGCTGGAAGACCCCCGGGGCCACCTGTCTAGTCACAGCCTCTGCCGTGGGGCCTCTCGGAGCCAGAGCCGGCTCTGCGGTCTGACTAAAGTGACAGTGAACTTAACGGGATCAAGATGTTGGGACTAAGGCCACCTCCCCATGTCTCCAAACAGGGATGAGAGAGCAGATGTCCTTAGGGCGCCAGGAGGCATTTGAAATCTTCAAGAGGGACCACGCGGACAGCATCACCATCGACGACAACAAACAGATCCTGAGGCAGAGGTGAGGTGCGCTCGGCGCGGCCGACCTAGGGGAAGCCGGCTGCTCTGTCCTTCTAGCAGGTCTAGCTGTTCCTGCAGTTTCCCGTTTGTTTGTGTCCATCCCTACATGACTCTTTCATACATGAACCTCATCGTCCCAGGACTGTAGGATAAGCCACTTGCAGGACACGGTCTGTGACTGACAGCATTATCTCCAAATGTAATATTCACTGTATCTACTAATTCTCACCAGCCTAGGATTCTATCCATGTCTCTCTTTTTTTAATTTAATTAATTAATTAATTATTATTTTGGGGGGATTTTTTGAGGTAGGGTTTCACTCTAGCTCAGGCTGACCTGGAATTCACTATAGTCTCAGGGTGGCCTTGAACTCATAGCGATCCTCCTACCTCTGCTCCCAAGTGCTAGGATTAAAGGCAAGCGCCACCACGCCCAGCTCTTTTTCTAATTTTTGTTTTATTTTTATTTATTTGAGAGCGACAGAGAAAGAGGCAGAGAGCGAGAGAGAATGAGCACGCCAGGGCCTCCAGCCACTGCAGACAGACTCCAGACCTGTTGCGCCCCCTTGTGCATCTGGCTTAAGTGGGTCCTGGGGAATGGACCCTTGAACCAGGGTCCTTAGGCTTCACAGGCAAGCGCTTAACGGCTAAGCCATCTCTCCAGCCCTATCCATGTCTTTTTATTCTCGGGGGGGGGGGGAGGGGAAGCTGTACTAGGGAGATAGCTCAGTGGATAAGTACTTACCTTAGAAACATTAGGACCTGAGTTCATTCCCCGGAACCCATGTAAAAATGCCAGGTATAGCAATGCCCACGTGTAATCCAAGAGCTAAGGAGGCAGAAACAGGAGAGTCCCTGGAGCTCACTGCCTAGCCAGTGTAGCCTAACTGGTGAGTCCCAAGCCAGTGAGAAGCCATGTCTCGAAAATAAATGGGGGCTGGAGGGGTTGCTTAGTGGTTAAGGTATTTACCTGCAAAGCCACAAGATCCAGGTTCAATTCCCCAGGACCCAAGTAAGCCAGATGCACATCATGGCGCATGTGTCTGGAGTTCATTTGCAGTGGCTGGAGGCCCTGGTGTGCCCATTCTCTCTCTCTCTCTCATAATTTTTTTTAATTCTTTATTTATTTATTTTTTTCTTTTCAAATTTTTTTAATTAACAACTTCCATGATTATAAAAAAATACCCCATGGTAATACCCTCCCTCCCCCCACTTTCCCCTTTGAAACTCCATTCTCCATCATATCCCTTCCCCCTCTCAATCAGTCTCTCTTTTATTTTGATGTCATGATCTTTTCCTCCTGTTATGATGGTCTTGTGTAGGTAGTGTCAGGTACTGTGAGGTCATGGATATCCAGGCCATTTTATGTCTGGGGGGAGCACGTTGTAAGGAGTCCTACCCTTCCTTTGGCTCTTACATTCTTTCCGCTACCTCTTCTGCAATGGACCCTGAGCCTTGGAAGGTGTGATACAGATACCAATTACATTCTTGGTACTCCAGGTCCTCACTGGGCACGGTGGTGCATGCCCATAACCTCAGCACTCAGGATGCAGCAGCAGGAATACCACTGTAGGCTCAAGACCAACCTGATCTACATAATGAGTGGAGAGCCAGGCCAGCTAGGGCCATACAGTGAGACAGTGCCTCAAAGAAAGAACTCCATGCCGGGGTGTGGTAGTGCACGCCTTTAATCCGAGCACTCGGGAGGCCGAGGTAGGAGGATCGTTGTGAGTTTGAGTCCAGCCTGAGACTACATAGTGAATTCCAGGTCAGCCTGGGCTAGAGCAAGACCCTGCCTTGAAAAACAAAAACAAAACAAAAACAAAAACAACAACATATATATATATATATATATATATCTCCTGGTCCCCCAGCTGCTGTTCACAGCTCTATACTGGAAACCTACACTCACAGCCTGTGACCAGCAGCCTCTGGTGCATGTTCTAGGCCACCACAGGAGCAGGCCGGATCATTAGCTGATCACCAGCAAACAGGACAGATTCTGGGCTCCTTACTGAAAACATGCAGAATCTGCCACAGCAAGTCTGTGACTACGACAGTCTACAGCAAACGGGTCTGCCAGGTGCCCGGTCCAGACCTCAAAACAAACATCTCTCGACCAAACTCTCAAAAGACCCATGCCACTCTGGATCCAGGCACATGGACAAATTTCAAAACCTATTTGCAGCATTCAAATGAGATCTGGACTTGAGTGGCACGTGCTTGTTAATAACAGTCCAAGGGATGTCTAAGAGATCGATGAGCTCTCACGAAAGTGTGTTGAAATGCAGGGCCTAGGGCACAACCCTGGAGAGAGAAAGGTAGAGGGAGAGGAGGCCCGAGAAGCAGAGAGATAGTGGAGGGGGGACCAGAGGAAAATCAGGTCGTTTGCCCAGCAGAAGGCTGGCTCCAAGAAGTCTGTCTCTGGTCATGTAGGCGCTGCAAAGAGTAGATCAGGCAGTTGGACCATCAAGTTCAAGTGAGGCGAAACTGAAGGAGCAGAGAACGAGATAGGGCACGGCTCGGTGGTACAGCCCTTGCCTACCACACTGAAGGTCACACGCACACACACACACACACACACACACACACACACACACACACTCAGGTTCAAAAAGGAAAAAGAGAGGTAACCTAAGGAGAAAGGAAGTTAATTTCAGAATGAGGTAAAATTAATCGACACAGTAGGCCATGGAAACAAGCCAGAGGCAGGAGAGAGGAGGAGAGGGAAGGGGGGAAGCCGAGACAACACGGCATCTGGAAGACAAGTAGGTCACCCGTATAAAACCTCACGGGGCGGTTAGCCTTAGGAGGAAGTGAGATAGGAAATAACAGCATTGCTGGGAAAGGGGGAGCAAAGGGCGGGGCTGGCAGTATTGAGGGCTGACAGCGAGGCTCAGACTGCGGTTTGTAGGGCTTTGTCACAAATCCAGTGACAGAAATCCAGCCCTCTGGGGAACGGTGGGTGTATCCCTCTCGGTGAAAGGTATGTGCGCCTCTGTGACCCAGCATTCCCACCTTGGGGTGTACATACATCCCACGATGGCCCGTCCTGAGCTCCCAAGGGGGACGTGTGAACGTACTCACGACAGCTGTGTTTGTGGGCTAGAGTTGGACACACAGCACGCTCCATGTCTGCATCTCCACCCTTATGGATGTGCACAACACTAGGTAGAGACATTTGCTGTCATAGTCAGCCTCACTTTGCTGAACCGCACACAGTTAATGGGAGGAGCAGGATTTATGGAAGCTTCCAGATCCAGGGGAGTTTCCATGATGGTGAAAAACAGAAAACCCACCAGCAAAAGCAAGAGCAAAACCCGGCAGGGAACTCAGGAAGAGCTCAGACTGCTCCCTGCAGACTTGAGGTTGGAATTCAGATCCACCCCCAAACACACCTTAGGGCTGGACCCCAGGATCCGCCCAGTGACACCTCCTGCAGCCAGGTAGCTAGAAATCCAAGGTGCTTTAATAAAACTGAATCTACTGTGGGACATGCATTCAAACTACCACAACCAGGCCTATAAATTACAACTACATGGACCCAACACAAACAGAATCGTACCTACAAAAAGGATGGAAATAGGGAAGGAAGATAAAAACGAATCAAACCAGGGGACAAGAGAGTAAAGGGAGTGTAGTTTAAGCTGGGGACTCTCTCCCTAGGAATGTGGGCGTACGTGCACATTGGTGTAAGCTTCAGCGTGTGTGTCCAAGGGGTCCTTGAACCTGCTAATGCTTAGTTAGCCCTGCGGTAGGCTGTGGGTTTTTGGCGATGGCCACTTGGATGTGTTAGAGCCAGCTGCCTTCCGTAGCTGGCTGAAGACAGGCGTGTTGACTACATGACATTTGCTTTACCCTTCAATAAAGACGTCCAACATACCCTCAGCCGTGTCGGGGCCCCGAGGCTTCTCAGCTTACACCACTGGCCCATGGTCCTGGATTTCTATTAAAATGATCCAGGGAACTATTAAACCTTGCCAAGCCTGGGCCTGACTCCCCAAATATTCTAATTAAATAGATGAGGACGCCTAAACATCACTGTTTTAAAAAGTGGGTTCCAGGCCTGGAGAGATGGCTCAGCAGTTAAGGTGTTGACCATCAAAAAGCCCAAGGACCCGAATTCAATTCCCCAGTACCCATGGAAAACCAGATGCACAAAGTGGCACATGCATCTGGAGTCCGTTTGCAGAGGCTGGAGGTCCTGGCATGCCCATTCTCTCTATCAGTCTCTCTTCTATCACTCTCTGCTTGAAAATAAAATAAAATAAAATAAAATAAAATAAAATAAAATAAAATAAATAAAAATTTTTAAGTGGATTCCAGAGGTGAGGAGAGGTACCTCAATCAGTCCTGTGCTTTCCTCACAAGCGTGAAGCTCTGAGTTTGAGCCAGAATCCATATGCAACTGCTGGACATGGTCACATACACCTGCAATCCCAGCCCTGGGGAGGTGGAGACAGGAAGGCCCCTGGGGCCTGCTGACCAGGCAGTCCAGCCTAATTGGTGAGTTCCAGGCCAGTGAGAGACCCTGTCTCAGAGAAGGTGGGTGGAGTTCCTGAGAATGACACCTGAGGTTGTCCCCTAACCTCCACATGCACACTCACGTGCATGCACTCCTGTATACATGAGTGCACAGATATGTACACACAAATAAATGAATGAACATGGATTCCAAGAACACTCCTATTTGGAAACCACTAGTATATACAGTGTGCAGTAACCTTGACATCCAGAGGCTCAGAATTAGAACACCCTAAACTCGAAAGATTAAAAACAATGCCAACCTATTTCTTAAATATTTTAGTTATTTGCTTCAGAGAGAGAGAAATTTGGCACCCCAGGGCCTCCAGCCACTGCAAACAAACTCCAGACGCATGTTCCACCTTGTGCATCTGGCTTACTTGGGTACCGGGCCATCATACCTAGGTCTTAGGCTTCGCAGGCAAGTGCCTTAATTGCTGAGCCATCTCTCCAGCCCCTGACCTGTTTCCATATGTACTCAAATTTAAGAACCACTGACAGGGCAGACATGTTTCATCCTTCTCTAAGATTGTCACAATTTCTGGATTGGGTTTGTACCTGAGTTTGGGTCTGTTTCCAGTGGATGGACGGGTGGAGGCTGGGCAGGGTGAATCTGTCATGGTCTCTCAAAGGCTTCTCCAGACATAGCCATCCCATGTCAACCTCTGCCATACACGTGCCTTTGCCTCAAACATTTCTGGTTCACGCAGGATGGGCTGTGGAGCTGCTGATCCCATCTTCCCTGCAGCAAGGCATCGTACAAGGGAATTAACAGGACTCACACAAAGCTTCCCCCTCTGAAAAGAAATCTTCCCAGCAGTAAATCAGTCTTTTTAAAATCCAGTGAGAAGTCAGGAGACCAGCCCATTTACTAACACCAAATTCGACATCTGTTAAAGGTTACTCTAATCCCAGTCATTAAAAAAACTACTTGGTACCCAGAGACAGTCCTTTTCATTCAGTTGTTAGATATTACATGCTGAATTAGGCAGGATTCTCTAGAGGAACAGAACCATGGGGTGTGCACATACTGTAAAAGGGGACTTACTAGATTGGCTTGTACAATAGACAATGGCTGTCTGCACGCTGGAGTGGCTGAGAACCTGCTTGCTGCACAGACCAACCCAACCTAACGATAAAGACCCGGAGATCCCTAGAGAGTTGCTGGTATTCCGTCCACACTGGAGGGCAGAAGAAGCTGGAGCCTCATGCCAGCAAGGGTGGTCATAGCAACAGTGCACACGTGTTAAGGAAGAAGTGCAGATAGGCGCACACTGTGTTTTCCTTGGACCAGTTTGTGTCTAGGCCACCCTCTGGGGCCCTGTTTGAGGGTACTGCCCCTTTCCTTAATCCGCTCAGAAAATACCCACACAGACATGTGCCAAGGTGTGCCTCCTAGGTGATTCTAAATCCCATGAAGTTGACAAGATCCTTCATCACACAGAATCCGAGCTACTTACAGCAGGGGGCACTAAGAGAATTCATAGAAAGACCAACTAGAGGGGCTGGAGAGATGGCTTGGCAGTTAAAGGCACTTGCTTGCAAAGCATGAAAGCCTGAGTTCGATTCCCCAAGACCCCATGTAATGCTAGATGCACAAGGTGGCACGTGTGTCTGGAGTTCATTTGCAGTGGTAAGAGGCCTTGGCTTGGCCGAACTCACTTTCTCATCTCTCCCTCCCTCCCTCTCTCCTCAAATTATTATCAATAAATTTTAAAAATAAAACACAACCTGTGTTGTGACAACATACACAACAAAGCCCCAGATACTCAGAGGGGTGATTTCAGTACTGCCCTTATGTAGAAATATGCTTCCAGAAACCCTAACCCTTTCCACATATTTGCTCTGGTTCCCCCTAGCGGCAAGGAGGACCCACGTGGACATCACTGTGAGGACTAACCCATCCTAGGAGTACAGATGGCTGCCATCCCCTTAGTGCTTCTTCACTGTCCCAGAGAGCTCACTTTGATACCAGCCCTCAGTGCCCAGGACCCCAACCCCAGGACTGGCCTCCTATTTTACTCTCTTCTCACATCTCATCACTCTCGTCTGTCTGATGGTTCTGGTGTGGTTCCATCTTGATAGCAAAGTGCGGGAGAGGAACTAGAACTCATTGGCCCCCATGCAGATCCTCTCTAAGCCATAGCTGCAGAGATTAGAGATTCAATCCCTCATGTAGGGATTGTTGAAAGTCCAGAGTCCCCTGTTATTTTCTCTACTCCCCTTCTCCCAGGGTAGAAGACCTTTTTATTTTTTAATATTTATTTACTTATGAGAGAGAGAGAGAGAGAGAGAGCATGCCAGGGTCTCTAGCCACTGCGAACAAACTCCAGACGCATGCACCACCATGTGCATCTGGCTTATGTGGGATCTGGAGAATCGAACCAGGATCCTTAGGCTTCACAGACATGCGCCTTAACCACTAAGTCATTTCCTCCTGCCTATTCTCATGTGAGCAGGAGTCTCTTACTGATCCCAGCGCTTGTTGTTTTTCCACAAGTCAGGTGATTGCCTGGGCTCACAGGCCCTCATGGCCGTGCCCAGCTGTTTACATGGGATCTGGAGATTCCAGAGCATGGGCATTTCAGACCATCTCAGGCCTTCACACTTACACTTAACCGCTGAGCCACCTCTCCAGCCCTAGAAAAGTTTTTAGTCATTTTTCAACCACAAACCTCATTGCACGAAACCTCTGTCATGCCTGAGTACTGGTCCTTGGTCTGGGGGAAGTTTCGCTGCCCATCTGTGACAATAGAAATAAGATGTTGGCACGTTAATAGGATATTTACCCTTCATCAACCTAGCATGTGTGAGCCAATTTCTGTGTGGGATTGTTCAGTGGGAGGGACAATTGGCAATCCACAGTCACCCACATTTTATAGGCATGACTCATCCTGGGATATATAATGCTGTGAAGAGAGGCTGGTGACCCCATGCTTTGTAAATAGCAGTGCCCGGGCGATGCCCAGGGAACATTGCTTTGTGCCAGGGCCTTCATATGAACTGAACCCCTCCGACACGGAGCCCCATTAAATAACAAAAGAGGAACCAGGCAGGGAGATTAACTGCAATTGAAAATCAAGGCATTAATAATATGAGCTACACCCAGAAAAGCGCTCCTTCCCTCAGCACAGAAGAGAACAGCGATCTAAACCCAGCAGGAAGAGTGGGCTGAGGGTACAGGGGAACACTGGGCACCATCTGGAAATAACACCCACGCCAAAAAGGAGCTCGCGGTTCCCATATCAGACTACAGTTTCAACCTTCATTATCTTTCCATTTGTTTCTTACATTCACACCTTCTCTGCTGAGCTAGAATTATAAACTCCGAGAGACAAGATTAGATTAGAATCTTCTCGGCACCTACCACTTCTAAAACGATGCTAGATGGGGAAACAAAATGGTACTCGGAATGCTATTTTCTCTGAGAATGGCAATTTGAAAGCGAGTTTGAAGAGTCATAGCAGCCAAGAGGCTGCTAAAAAAAAACCATGTGTGGCTTCCTAGAAACAGGAGGGAGCTGCTAGAATCAGGGAGGGAACCCCCCAACAGGAGGCCAGGGAGATCCAGAATCCCAGGGGAAGAGATGCACAGGAAGGGAATGTGAGGACAGAAAAGGAGCAGGAGGGAGGCAGGACTACAGGCTGGATCTTCATCACAATAAACCAGAGGCAGCCGCGGTCCAGGCGCAGGTTTATGGAGGGAGGAAATGGTCCAATACAAGCCCAGTCGTTGTCTCTGGTGGGGAAGGAAAAAAAAAATCAATGTATGAAGTGAATTAATGGCAGTGTTGAGGGTGTGAAGGGTTAATAAAGTTCTCAAGCTGCTGAGACAAGCCAGCCCTAAAACAGAGGCTTGGGAATGCAGGTCAAATTCCTTGGTAATAACATTTTCCCAGACCTTGGGCCTGAAACAGAAACAAACACCTGATCAATGAAAGGCCTCTGTTAATCGTCTCATTAGCAAGGGAAATGCCCTTGTGTTCCTGACTCCCATCCCTGCTCACGTTCTTCTCTCCACCAACCGCTCATTTTGTATAAAAGTCTGCTCAGCTAGGTGTGATGGCGCATGCCTTTAATCCCAGCACTCGGAGGCAGAGGTAGGAGGATCACCGTGAGTTCGAGGCCACCCTGAGACTCCATAGTGAATTCCAGGTCAGCCTGGGATAGAGTGAGACCCTACCTCAAAAAAAAAAAAAAAAAAAAAAACAGTCTGCTCAGCTGTAAATACGCCACTGCAGCCTCAAGCCCGGGAAGAGGTTTGTAGTGGCTTCACTGCCTGACCCAGTCCCCCACTTAGGGCTCCGGCCTCCATCCTGCGGTGAGGCTGCGGCCCCTCGCCCTGTGATGGTGTCTGCTCGCTACAGTTTTGTTACAGTTGTTTCTCCGCCTGGACAGAGGGAAGCAGCTTCTTTCAGCAGCTTTTTCCATTGATGGAGCTTCCCCTGGATCTGTAAGCTTAAATCAATCCCTTCCTCCCATACACTGTGCCTGGTTGGATGTCCGTGCCAGCATCATGGAGCTGACTTACAACACTTGGGTAGGTGATCCAAGCCTGCCGGCTCAGCCCAGGGCTCCCCCCCCGGCACACACTCCCTCTGCGGGCACGCTCACTCTCTAGCTCAGCTCCCCTAAGGGCGCAGATCATGGGAGAGTTCTGACGAGGTGCTCCAGGGATGATGAGAGGGAACGTAATGCTGTTCTCATGGGGCACCCAGGGTCAACAGTGAAACAGACAGCTCCCACACGGCAGCTCTCTGCCTGTGGAGGCAGACGTTTGGGGTGCCGTGGAGAAATCCCCCCCCCCCCCGTTGCAGACTCACGCAGCCTTATGAGCTACCTCAAGAAAGACATAACAGTGGAAAACACCGGAGTTAGGCAGAATTCGGTCAGATGAAGACAGCGGCTCTAAACACGAGGAACGAATCTAATGAGAGAGAGAAAGAGAGGATAAGGCAGTTCAGGCCAGCTTTGACAGTGGGTGCAGAAGATCTGAAGACACAACAGGAGCCAGAGCGTGGAGACACAGAGGTTCTGCTCCACTCTGCCGAGGGACTTGATCCTGAGGTCACTGGAGAGCCGTCTAAGAGCTTTTCGCAGGGGCGTAAGAAGACAAGGCATTTGTACTTAAGAAAGATCTCTAGGGCTGGAGAAATGACTCAGCTGGTCAGGGCACTTCCTGTGCAAGCATGCGGCCTGAAAGACCACGGGAGTTTGGTTCCCAGGAGCCACATAATCAGCTGGGCCTGGTCGTGCACATATATGTCTCCAGTCTGCCATGGGAACAGAAGCCAGGGACCACCACAGTTTGTGAAGACACAGCAAGCTCCAGAATCAGTAAGAGACTGGCTCAAGAAGAGAGATGGAGGGGGACAAGCAGTGTCCCACCATGACCACTGCAGGTGAGCGCATCTCACTGTAGGTGAGCATATGGACACCAAATGGGCACATACGTGTGCATATCACACACACACAAAGAAAAAAAAGGAATCTCTAGTGGAGTCTAGCTAGCTAGCAACAAGAAAGAATGCAGGGCTAGAGAGATGGCTTAGCAGTTAAGGTGTTTGCTGCAAAGCCAAAGGACCCAGGTTCGATTCCCCAGGACCCACGTAAGCCAGCTGCACAAGGGGCACATGCGTCTGGAGTTTGTTTGCAGTGGCTGGAGGCCCTGGCGTATCCATTCTCTCCCTGTCTGTCTTCTATCTCTATCTCTCTCTGCTTGCAAATACATATTTTTACAATATTTTTAAAAGGAAGAAAAAGAAAAGAAAGATGCAGGTGTGGAGCCGGCAGTAGTCGAACCACCTGAGAGAGAGGCGGCCATGCGTGTTCTGCTCTTTGGAGCAGAAACAGTGCTCCGTGGAGCACTTCCCTTCTCTGTCCATAATCTTGCCTCCTGCAGTTCGGATGTACAATTCTACAGCTCTGCAGCTCTGGGCCGATAGTTTCCTCAGTCCTCTCTGAAGCTGCCTGACCTCCGTGGACCCAGCAATAAGAAGTCAAACCCATTAATTCTGTGTGATACACCAAGAGTAAACATGACAGTGGGTGATCAGTCACAGATCCATAGCAGACACAGAAGTGGCCTGGCCATGGGACACTGTGGAGTGCAGCACTATGGCCTACACCATATGTGAATGTCTGGCCTGGCCATAGGAGACCATGAAGTCCAGCACTATGGCCTACACCTCACATGAATGTCTGCTGAAGTGAATCAGGTCTGCACTGCATCTGGTGGACCAACACTCTCAGGAAAGCAACAGACCCTGTATAAAAAAAAACATGCATAATCTGGGCTGGAGGGATGACTTAGTGGTTAAGTCGCTTGCCTGCAAAGCCAAAGGACCCAGGTTCGATTCCCCAGGACCCACGTTAGCCAGATGCAAAGGGGGCACATGCGTCTGGAGTTCGTTTGCAGTGGCTGGAGGCCCTGGTATGTCCATTCTCTCTCTCTCTCTCTCGCTCTCTCTCTCTCTCTCTCTCTCTCTCTCCCTCTTTCTCGGTCAAATAAATAAATAAAATTTTTTTTTAAAAAAAGACATGCATAATCTACAATGAGCCTTAATTAGACAGCCAGGGGCAAAGTACCTATAAACATCCCTGGCACTTCTTGTCTGTAATCCCAGGCCGAGCAGACAGGTTTGGGAAATAGCAGTGACATAATTCTCACTTCTTTTCCACCCAGCACATAGCAGTCGTGGCACTCCAGCCTTTGCTCGTGCTGGCCCCTCCCTGGAGTGCCCTCCTCTCCCTACTTCCTCTAGCACAGCCCTGTGCAGATGAAGTATTTGTGCATAAGAAACTAAGAGCTATGTTTCTCTGGACTCCTGCAAGATTTGGGAATTGGAAGAGGATGGATAAGGATGCGTAGAAGGGAGACTGTTGAAATGAAATTGGACAGCTAGAAACATGACAGTAGGTATGGGGGAGGTTGCATCCTTTGTTTGTTCTCTAGTTGTATATCTTTAGATACACCCAGAATAAGAAGTTTTCTAAAACTTCTATGGATCCATACAAAGCAGATCAGCCCGAGCTTGACAGGACGCTTTCCCGAAAGGCGGATGACCCCCTTCCGAGGCAAACGTTGATGGCACTGCTGTTCTTATCCATGATGGCACAGTGACTCACTGTGGGCATGGAGCAGGTGTCCTGTGTCATAGATTTGCAGATGCCCATTTAATTTCATGGCAGAAAGGAGAAGAGGGTAAAGCCACGAATATTTCATAAGGTCTCGCAATATTAATCTTCATCGCCAACTGGGCTGGATTTGCAATCACTTAGGAGATACACCTCTCGACATGTCTGTGAGGGGGTTTCCAGAGACCCTGAACTGGGCGAATCTTCAGGTTCAACCTGAATGTGGGTAGTACCATCCCCTGTACTTGGGGGGGGGGGTTCCCAGACTGAATAAGATGAGACAGTGAGCACCAGGCATTCTTCTGTCTCTGCCTCCTGACTGTAGGAGCACAATGTGAACAGCTATGCCATCCCTTCCACATCGTGAGGACTGTATCCCCTCAAACCCTGAGCCAAAATAAACTCTCCCATAGCTAACTTGTTTTTTGTTTTTGGCTAGGTATTTTGTCACAGCAAAGATAAAAGTAGCATATACAGTACGCATAGGAGACCCAACTCCATTTTCCTCATACAGTCCACATCTTATACCACGTCCCCAGTGCAAGGTTGGGTTCACTGTGGGTAGCTCTTAAAGATACATTAGAAAATGTGGAGGATGCACTGATCAGACACCAGCACTGCCATCTTATGACTAGCATTTGTCCAGCAAAGGTGAGAGTGTAGGGAAATAGGGAAGCACTTGCCATAGCAAGTGAACACATATCAGGGTGAAAAACTATATATGTGTGTGTATGAATATATATACATATATGATCCCATCTTACAAAAATTGGCTTAAAGACCAGACTGCAGGCTGCCTGGTTATACATATCAAGATATGCTTGAGGGGGGAGGAGGCTGGAGAGATGGCTTAGCAGCTAAGGTGCTTACCTGCGAAGCCTGTGGACTAGGGTTCAGTTCCCCAGTACCCAATGTAAGCCAGATGCACAAGGTGGCACATGTGTCTGGAGTTCACTTGCAGTTGCTGGAGGTCCTGGTGTACCCATTCTCTCTCTCTCTCTATCTATCTATCTCTTTCAAATAAATAAAAAAAATTAAAAGATAAGCTTTTGGGGCTGGAGATGGCTTAGTAGTTAAGTGTACTTCCTGTGCACGCATGAGGACCTAGAGGGGCCTGAGACCACCAGAGTTCAAATCTCCAGATCCCACATGAACAACTGGGTGTGGCCACACACACGTCTGTCACCTCAGTTCTATAGGGAGCAGGGAGCTGGGAATTTCCAGAGCTCATGACAGAACCACGAGCTCCAGGATCAGGACTGGATTCCCGCTCAAACAAGAATGAGTACAGAGTGCTGGAGTGCGACACCCCTGCCACAGGCAAGCACATGGGACACGGACACATTCACATGCACACACCACACCAAACACACACACACACACAGAGGTACTTAGTTCTAGGTTGGGGATTATTAAGGATTTTGTTTAAGTTATATTTTCAAACTCTGTTTTAATAATCCCCTATAACAGAGCCGGGCATGGTGGCACACGCCTTTAATCCCAACACTCGGGAGGCAGAGGTAGGAGGATCGCCGTGAGTTCGAGGCCACCCTGAGACTACACAATGAATTCTAGGTCAGTCTGAGCTAGAGTGAGACCCTGCCTCGAAAACCCAAAAAAAAAAAATAATAATAATAATAATAATAATAATCCCCTATAACAGAAGTCAAGAAACTTTTTCTATAAAGAACCAAATAGTAAAAAATAAAATTTAAAAAAATTCAACTTCATAGACCACATAGTCCCTGTCACATCTACTCCACTCCACTGTTGTAGCAGGAAGCAGCCATAGGCGATTGTAAATGGGTGGGAGAATATGTTTCAATAAAACTTTATTCCCAGCTAGAGAGATGGCTTAGTAGTTAAGGTGCTTGCCTGTGAAGCCTAAGGATCCAGGTTTGATTCCCCAGTACCCACATAAGCTAGAGGCAGATAGTGGCACATGCATCTGGAGTTTGCTTGCACTGGCTAGAGGCCTTGGCTCACCCATTTCTCTCTCTCTCTCTCTCTCTCTCTCTCTCTCTCTTTCTGCCTCTCTTTCTCAAATAAATAAGTGGGTAAAATATTTTTTTTGTTTGTTTTTCAAGGTAGGGTCTCACTCTAGCCCAGGCTGACCTTGAATTCACTATGGAGTCTCAGGGTGGCCTCAAACTCATGGCGATCCTCCTACCTCGGCCTCCCGAGTGCTGGGATTAAAAGCGTGTGCCACCACGCCCGGCTTTTGTAAAATATATTTTTAAAAAACTTTATTCACACAACCAGGCAAGAGGCTGGATTCATTTCATGACATCATGACCAGATCGTATCTGTCAGTTTCTGATTTTTGCTTTGTTTTCTTTTGCCTTTTTTTTTCTTTTTCAAGGTAGGGTCTCACTCTATCCCAGGCTGAACTGGAATTCACTAGGTAGTCTCAGGATGGCCTCAAACCCACAGAGATCCTCCTACCTCTGCCTCCTGAGTGCTGAGATTAAAGGTGTGCATCACCACGCCAGGCTCAGTTTCTGATTTATAGTACCTTATAATCAGGGAAAAGGTGTTGTTTAAGTGTGTGTTCTCTGGCTGCAAGATCGTGGTGGCTGACTGCGGCGGAGAAGCCTTACAGGCCTGCTCCATCATGGCATCCTCGCATCGCAAAACATCAGGATCAAAAGTCCAGGGCTGGGGAGATGGCTCAACTGTTAAAGGTGCTTGCTTGCAAAGCTTGGTGGCCCCGGTTCTATTCCCCAGCACCTTAAATTCCCCAGCACCCACATAAAGCGAGACATAAAGTTGTTGGTATGCTCATATACACATGCAATGCAAATAAATAAATAACATTAATACAAATTTTAAAGAATGAATAAAATCCCAAAAGCAAAACAATTACAAAAATCAAAACTCATTAATTAGAGAATATTAGAATACATTTTTAAATATTTGTAAGTAGAAAGAAAGGGAGAGAGAGTGGGTGCACCAGGGCCTCTTGCCATTGCAAATGAACTCCAGATCCATGCACCACCTGTGCATCTAGTATTACGTGGATGGGGGAAATTGAACCTGGGCCATCAAACTTTGCAAGCAAGTGCCTTTAACCACTGAGCAATCTCTCCAGGCCCAAGAATAAAAGTTTTATGCTGAATAGATCACAGCTTGACAATATGTGTAACAATTCAAAGTTTATCCCTATCTTTAGGCCTAGATCATTTATAATTTACTCTGTTAAATCTCTTTTAATGTCTTTTAATGAGCCTTTATAATATTTTAAAGACCTCTCAGAAATATCTTACTTTAAAGCATAATATTAGGGCTGGAGAGGTGGCTTAGTGGTTAAGGTACTTGCCTGTGAGGCCTAAGGACCTGGATTGTATTCCCCAGGGCCCATGTGAGCCACATGCACAAGGTAGCGATGTGTCTGGAGTTTATTTTCAGTGTCTGGAGGCCCTGGAGCACCCATTCTTTCTCTCTCTCTCTCTTATAAATAAATAAAATATTTAAAAGAAAAAGAAAAATTAAAAACCAATATTAGATGAACAGAAAAAAATTAACTCTTTTTCTTTCTTTTTTTTTTCTTCCAGATTTTCTGAAGCAAAGGCTTTAGGAGAAAGTATAAACAAAGCAAGAAGTAAAATCGGTAAGCACATGTCATTGCATGAGTTTCTCCCACAGCTTACTTTTTCATCGTCGGACCACAGAGTTTGGTTTCAGTCTTGTCCCTGCCCAGGAAGATGCCTGCCTTGGAAGTCCGCCCAGAAAAGCACCTTCTTTTTTTCATTATTATTTATTTATTATTATATATATATTTTAATTTTTTAGATTTTTATTTATTTATCCATTTGTGAGAGAGAGAGAGAGAGAGAGAATGGGCATGCCAGGGCCTCCAGCCACTGCAAATGAACTCCAGACACGTGCATCCCCTTGTGCATCTGGCTTACGTGGGTCCTGGGGAATCGAACCTGGGTCTTTTGGCTTTGCAGGCAAGCACCTTAACCGGTAAGCCATCTCTCCAGCCCTTATTATTTATATATTATTAACTTTTTTATTTATTTACTTTGTGTGGGGGGGGTTGAGGTAGGGTCTCCCTCTAGCCCAGGCTGATCTGGAACTCACTCTGTAGACCCAGGCTGGCCTTGAACTCACAGCGATCCTCCTACCTCTGCCTCCTGAGTGCTGGGATCAAGGTGTGCGCCACCACGCCGGGCAGGTGCTTTCTTTTGTTTAGATCCTTCACACGTGTCCTCACGCAGGCCTGAGCGCCAGCACCCCAGTGACCACGTTTTACTTGTCCCCTGCGGTTTTCTCAGCCGTAGCTCGACTTGTCATAGCCGTGCAATTCCAGTGACATTGCTTCATATTTTCACAGGCTGTGAAACACTTTCACGCCTCCCAGAGCACATGCTTAGCATTTTTGGCACAATTGTGCATTTTCAGCACCATTCACAAAGCCAGTGGGAAGACGTGAGGTAAAACTGAGCCAGTATGTCTCCCTCCGTGCGGTGCAGGGGGGTGCCAAGCGGGCTGCCCGCTTAGGTGAGGTGACCTGAAAGTGACAAACTCACGGATATGTGCCCACAGCGAGAGACAACGTCTCTCTTACCCTAAGCTAAAAACACGACGAAGACCCACCTCCCAGGTCGGGGAAGCTTCACAGAAGGGTCCCTTCTGCCTTCCACTCTGTGTTTGGAAAAGCAGCTGTTCACAGCTGGCCCGGCTCCCTCTTGTCCCCACCTCCTCCCTTCACAAGTGAGGACTGACAGAAGCTACTGTTAGCGTCCCCTTTGACTTCTCCTTGAGTGCAGAAAGTCATGATGTCCCCAGATCACACGGGGGAAGCAGGGGCTACATGTTCCACGGAGGCAGCAGGACTCCACGCCGTGCCCACAGCCACGCGGCGAATCCCGACATTCATTTAGCACCACGTCCGCAATGGACACAAGCAATAGATCCAGGAGAGCTGGCAGCGCCCGCCACTAAGGAGCCACCTCATAGTGTGGCATGCTGCGCAATACCTCTTACGCTTATCCTGGCTCCACAGTTACGGTGGTCATTACGCTCGCCATTAGCTCTTGTTATGAATGAATGGATGGAAGCACGCATAGATACTCCCACGTCAGAAACAGCTTAAAGTTTTGGTAACTATGCCGTTGTAATTGGTTTCCTTCAAACGTTCTACTTCATGTACCAAAAACAATCATTCTTCCGAGAAAGGGTCTATCATTTCTACAGATTGTCAGATCTCACTCATCTGGGCATGTGCGCGCACATACATGCACACACACACACTTAACACTTATTTTTTTGGCCAGGTCCCAAACTTCAGAACAAAATCATGCAAAAGCCTGTGAGCTAAGAGGCACGTGTTTGGGGAGGTGATATGCACGGATTGTGTGATTCTCACAGGGTTTGGCAACCCTGACCAATAAGGAAATTGATCCTAGGCTGATGGGCCAATCGCAGGGCCAGTCTTCAGGCAGGAGAGCAGATACCCTGTGAAGGAGCACCCAGTCCCACACAGCAGGACAGTGGGTCCCACCGTTCCTGGGCCACTAGGAAGAAAGTGGAAGCAAGGAGGAGGGAAAAGATGCATATTCTTAGCAGGGCGTTGCAGCCCACTGCAGAAGTAGGAGGATGGCCATGAGTTCGAGGCCACCCTGAGACTACATGGTGAATTCCAGGTCAGCCTGGGCTAGAGGGAGACCCTACCTCAAAATAACAACAACAACAAACAAAAAAAAAAACCACAGATGCACATTCCAGTGGTCCCAGGTCCACTTGTCAGCATTATTTGATCTCCAGACCTACTGACTGTTTTTATCTTTGAGTGAATGAGACAGACTTTTCACAAACCATTTCTCCCCGCCTAAAAAAAAAATAGTTTTGTTGTTAACAAATATCTAGTGTGAGGAACTAGGGATATGGCTCAGTGGCAGAAAGAAGGTGCTTGCTTGGAAAGCCTAGCCAGCCTGGATTCAGTTCCCCAGTACTCATGTGAAGCCACATGTACAAAGTGGTGCATGTGTCTACATTCCATCTTACAAATCTAATCCTGGAGCTGGGGAGATGGCCCGATTCTTTCCCTGAGTTTGATTCTCCCGCACCCACCTAAACAGCTGGGTATGGCCAGGCATGCATGCCTATAACCCCAATCCTTTTGGAATCAGAGACAAGGGGATCACTGGGGCTCACTGGTCATCCAGCCTGACTAAAAACAGCAGCCTAGGTTCAGTGAAAGATCCATCTCAAGCTGTTCATGATAGAAGACACCCAACATTCTCCTCTGGTCTCTGCTTGCATGAGAGGCACACCTCTGCACACAAAAGCGCATGTACCACAGGTGTATGTGCACACACACACACACACACACACACACACACACAAATGTCGGGCTGAGGGCTGGGGCTTGGGGAAGAGTGCGTGCCTATCAAGGTCCCAGCTCTGGATTCCAGCCCCAACACCAAACAACACGATCTAACTCTGTCAACCGAAACGAAACTGGGCCAACATTAATGAAATAAACTAGCGATGGAAGGTGTCAATTGCCTATACAAAAATACTTAGTGTTTTTATTTTTCCCCTCTGTGTATAATGTGCTGTTGGTTGTAAATAATGATAAACTCTCTATAACTTTGGTGCAGTGGACTTTGCTGGAGGACCTGGTGTGGAACCTTCTTAAAGTCAGGCAGGTCAGAAGGTGCCTAGAGCTTTGCAAGTGGCTCCAAGCCCAGGAGCCCAGGTCAGGGGAGTGAGGGTCACACTTGGCCCTCCCCGACAGTGTAGCTGTTTGTGATCCCTACACAAAGGGTCCACGATGCTAGCAGAAGCCCTGGGCGAGTAAACCCGGCTTGTTTTCGAGAAAATAAGAATTAAGAGTTCACACCCATGTTTCCATGGCTGTCGGCAAAGCAGCTAAATTCAGCAGAATAAAGCGAACCACTGTCCTTCACTCCCAGCCACCGTCCCCCAAGCTGTGTTCTCGATCTGAGGGGATCGAGTGCCTGGACCTTGGAGACCTAGCTGGGCCGCTGAATCAGCCCTGCCCTGGCCCCCAGTGTCTATACACAGGGAGGAGCCCACATCACAGCCTCTCGGGCTAAGATCAAGGAAGTAGAAGATGAAATACCAGGGGGCAATTGGCCTAGCACAGGGTACCATGACATGACCAGGCGGTGACTCAGCTCAACTCCCAGCTATGCCACGTCCTGCCTCTGGACCCAGCATGCTCAGATGCCAGGGAGGGCATGTAGAATTGCCCCGCAGAGAGGCAGTATAAGCTTTGTTTGGGAACTACAGCCCAACCTACCCACATCTCTAAAGCTCAAGTTGCTGCTGTCTCTTCGGGCAGTTTGTTTTTCTGTGATACTGGGACCTGCAGCAGCATCTCGAGTTTCATCCTCAGAGATTTCTAATGGCCTTAAGTTCAGTAGTGATCAGGTAGTATCTAATTCTACATGGAGCCCTCAGCCAAGTCAAAACTTCTGTCTGTGTCCGTGTATGTGGTGTGCATGTATGTGTGGTATGCAATGCATGTGTATATAAATATTCACATGAATGTGGGTGGGGGTGCATATGCATATACATGTGCATGTGTTCCAGAGGTTGACGTCAGGCACCCCCTTTAAATGGCTCTCCATCTTATTTTTTTTATTTGAGAGAGAGAGAGAAAGAAAGAGAATGGCTGCACCAGGAGCGCTAGCCAGTGCAAATGAACTCCAGACACCTGCACCACCTTGTGCATCTGGCTTACATGGGTCCTGAGGAATTGAACATGGGTCTTTGGGCTTTGCAGACAAACACCTTAAGTGCTGAGCCATCTCTCCAGCCCTCCACCTTAATTTTTTTTTTTTTTTTTGAGACAAGGGTTGCTCTTCTTTAAAAAAAAAAAAAAGTTTTATTTATTTGCAAGCAGGGAAAGACAGAGAGAAGAGACACATATAGAGAGAGTGAGAATGGGCACACCAGGGCCTCTAGTCACCACAAACAAATTCCAGGTGCATGTGTCACTTTGTGCACCTGGCTTTACGTGGATACTGGGGAATCAAGCCCGGTGTAGGGCTTTGCAGGCAAGCACCTTAACCACTGAACCATCTCTCCAGCCCCTTGTTTGTTTGTTTTTTAACTGGGTGATAATGATCTGAACAGAATATGCCCTTTGTTACTATTTGTTCCTAGCTCCAAGTCACAAGAGCAGACTATGCCATCTATGGTGCAGTTAATCCACAGCAGGCTGAGAGCCTGGCCTACATTGTCTCATTTAATCCTCACCCAGGAGGGCGTAATTTTTAAGATAAGTACCCCATCTCCATTGGCCAGGAGGCTTAACTGTAAACATGAAAGGAAATGTGTTGTCGTACATAACTGGGAGGTCTGGGGAATACAGCTGGCTTCAGTTGCATCTCTGTCCTCTCCTCCTCTGTCCTCGTCTCTCCTCTCAGTTCCACGTGACTAAGTTATCGGATGGCATTTGGTGGCAGTGTGTATCTGGGAGCTCTGAGCAGACAGTCTGTAGAATTCATGGTTTCAGTGGAAGCGCTGTTCCCCAGCAGCACGGGGAAGTCCCTTGAGGGAGGAATGATCCAGTTGGCTTAAGTCTTGGGGCCCCTCCCCTCTGAGTCATCCCTACTTCCAGGGGAACCAAGCGCTGCCACTGAGCAACCTGGACCCTGTGCCCACACCTACATCCGGCTCCTAGCCCGGCTGTCCGTGTCCATTACGCAAGGTTCCCAAGGAGTCCAGGGAGCAGCCTCCTTCCTGCAAAGTGAACTTTTCTGAGCATACAAAAATCACCTTCAGGCTGGAGAGATCAGCAGTTAAGGTGCTTGCCTGTGAAGCCTAAGGACCCACATTCGACTCCCCAGATCCCACATAAGCCAGACGCACAGGATGACGCGTGCACACAAAGTTGCACATGAGGTGGTGCATGCGTCTGCAGTTCAACAGCAGTGGCTGGAGGCCCTAGTGCACCAATCCACCCCTCTCTCTCTCTCTCTCTCTCTCTCTCTCTCACACACACACACACACACACATATACACACTCTCTCTCATAAAAAAGAATAACTACTAATAATAATAAATCAGATTCAGTGCAGACCTTACCGAGTGTTATCTATGCCTGGTACAGACTTCTGTAAAGGAATAGGCAGTCATTCCTATGAGAAAACATAACAGACTCATCTATCCTGGGGCCAAAAAAGAAAACTCTGCATGGAAACTTGAAACATGGGCTTCTGATAAAATGAAGTAAATGCAAAGTAACACACTAGAAACACAGCAGGGTTTGCAGGGAAATTAAGATTGGGGAAAAAAGCCGGGCGTGGTGGCGCACGCCTTTAATCCCAGCACTCGGGAGGCAGAGGTAGGAGGATCGCCATGAGTTCGAGGTTACCCTGAGACTCCATAGTGAATTCCAGGTCAGCCTGGGCTAGAGCAAGACCCTACCTCAAAAAAGGAAAAAAAGGATTGGGAGGACCTCCCAACACTCATGCTGCTGTCTAACAACTAGAATCTAACAAGTCCAATGACCATCCTAATAATAACATGTTAGATTCCTAATACATAAGAAAGAAAAAGCCACTCTTTTTCCAGTGTGAGAGGATCATGACAGAAGAGGGTGTGAGGAGGTGTCGACATGAAGAGCTGTGTGAAGATCATTTCACTGGAGTTATGACTGCTGCAGACCACCATGCTGGGCACAGTCAGCACCTCTAAGAGTGAGCACACGACCACCCCGGGAATGTGGGGAGAAGGGTAGAGCGCAGTCCTGCACATCACAGCTTCCGGAACTTTCTATGCAGTTGCCAACCCAGTGATGCACACCCTGCTAGGAGAAAGATCCTGTGTGGACCAATGAGACCGGGGAAGTATACCGACAGGATTTCCCTGCTAGCCAACTGCACATGAGCCAGTTTCTGCTTAAGAAACAGGTGTAGGGGAACCTGCTTCGTGTTCCCTAATGTCATACAAAGCGACCAGTGCACTTGATTCAGTACTAAGAGACTGGAGAAGGGAGAAATCTTTTGCAGTGATGTCGAATGTACACTAAATAGTGTGGAAGGACATCCTGTCGAGAAGGTGATTAGCCAGGTGCGGTGGCGCACACCTTTCATCCCAGCACTCGGGAGGCAGAGAGGTAGGAGGATCGCCGTGAGTTCGAGGCCAGCCTAGGACTACGTAATGAATTCCAGGTCAGCCTGGGCTAGAGCGAGATTCTACCTCGAAAAACCAAAAAAAAAAAAAAAAAAACCATAAACAAAAAAGGTGATTAAATGGATAGAGAGCCTGGGACTATTGAAGAGCAGGATAGAAAGGCATCCTTCTGAGAAGGCTGAGGTCTGTCGGTGATCGCTCTGGTGTCAATGTACAGCTTTCCAAGAGCACCTGCCTGAGAGATGGCCCATCGCCACTGTGCCTGAGGTCTTCGCAAAATTGAACGGTTTCTGGGCTGGAGAGATGGCTTAGCGGTTAAGCTCTTGCCTGTGAAGCCTAAGGACCCCGGTTCAAGGCTCCATTCCCCAGGACCCACGTTAGCCAGATGCACAAGGGGGCGCATGCATCTGGAGTTCGTCTGCAGTGGCTGGAGGCCCTGGTGCGCCCATTCTCTCTCTCTATCTGCCTCTTTCTCTCTGTGTCTGTCGCTCTCAAATAAACAAATTAAAAAAAAGTTTAAAAAAAATTGAACAGTTTCTGTCGTACTTCGCAGATCAAAGGAAAAGACGACCCGTTGCAGGCTGGAGGACTGTGCAGAGCGCTCACTCCTGGTGTGACACAGGCTACAGGGCTGCGCTGTACACTCAGTGACAAGAGGCGTCACTCACGGTTGTCATGTAGGTTGGAGGACAGCAAATCAGGATGCGTGGCCACCCCCTGTGCTCCTGACACAGTGGTCTCCCTTCAGCGAGTAAACCATGGCCCTCACCTGGGTGGATGCAGGAAGGCTGGTGTATGCTAGTCACACAAAACAAGTCAGAGAAGCAGCTTATTAGTGTAATAGTGAATATCTTTCTTTTTTTGTACTCAGGAACTATTAAATCAGCTCCATCCAGGGCGCTTTCTCCCAGGGCAAGCTGGATTCGATACTGAAAGGCTGATGAGTGGGCAAAAGGGTTTGGAGAGGGGCTGGAGAGATGGCTCAGCTTTCCTGCAAAGCCTAGTGACCCAGGTTCATTTCCCCAGGATCCACATAAAGCCAGATGCACAAAGTGGTACACGCATCTGGAGTTGATTTGCAGTGGCTGGAGACCCTCATGTGCCCATTGTCCCTCTCCTCCATTCCCCCCCCCCTCTCTCTCCTTTGCCCATTCTTTCAATTTTTTTGTCTTTCTCCTACCTATTCTTGCAAATAAGTAATTAAAAATTTTAAAAAGAAGTTTGGAGAGACAGGTGCAAACACTCTAACACCCATTCCAGACCTCTGTACAGCCTGACCTCCGAAAGGATCACTCACCATTACCAGCCTGACCCCTGCTCACCAGCGCCTTCTATGCACGCTACACTCCCTCCAGACAAGACAAAATGCCACATGGTGGGTTTCCTCTTGCTACACTATAATTACATCCCACCCCTGTCTTTCGAGGATGAGCCCCAATTATTTTGTATGGTCACAGAAACAAACGATTGCCTTCGATTTGGCTCTGGGTTTTCCTAATTAGAAACCCCGTTGAGCCAGCCTGGGTCTAGGATGAATGCGTGTGCAAGACACAATAATGAGATCTGGGTCCCTCCGAGCTGGGAAGAAAACCGTCGGGAACCAGAGCCTAGGGTTCTCTCCATGTCTCTCTTGGAACCTCACTACCTCTTGCAATCTGCCTTTCTGATGGCCATAGGCGGTGTTCTCTCTTGGCCTTGTTCTGTCTTGGCCCCAGTTGAAAACATCTATGAAGGTTTATGTTGGTTGTCAGCTTGACAGGCGCTAGAATCCCCTGGGTAACAAGCCCCTGGGCATGCCAGCGAAGGATTATCTTGTTCAGATTAACTGAGGTGGGAAGATCCGCCTTAACTATGGGCAGCACCAGTGCATGGGCCTGGGACCCTGGACAGTATACAAAGGAGAGGGCTGCCTGAGCGACAGCGTTCCTCGCTGTGGACTGAGTGTGGCCAGCGTCGAGGCTGAGGCATCAAGCTCCCGTTCCACGCGTCACCCACCACGGTGGACTGAAACCGCTAACTGTGAGCTGAAACGAACCCTTCCTTCCCTGAGCCGCTTTTCTCAGCAGTGAGAAAATAACTAAAACACGGTCCTTTGTCCTTCACGGTCCAAAGCTAATGAGCTAATTATTCACACGTCTCTTTGCTCAAAGTTATGAGACACTGGCCGAATTCATGTTTCTCTAGGCCCTCGGGACAGTAGCCGATGGCTTCCTGTCACCCTTCCACAGTCACTCTGTCCTTTCTACTGACACCCCACCCTCCTGATCGCTGGTTGGCAGTCTCAAAGCTGTGAGTAGACTAGTAGAGCGAAGAGCTGAGCCCGGGGGGAGGGGCGCACCTGTAACCGCAGGTGCAGGCAGGGGGTCATGAGTTAAAGGGCCAGCCTGGGCTACACAGCCCCTGATCTGAAGGGTGCTGTCTGTGGGTCAGAGATTCCCACCTGGCCCAGGCAGCTGTGGCCAGGAAGAAAGAGCAGGTGTGTGTCAGCAAGTGTCCATGAGGGCAAAAAAGGGCCATTTCTCTTTTAAACAGTATGGGTGGAGCAGGCCCAGTGACTGACAGCCTAGACACTCCTGGTTTGGTCTCACAGAGCCACGGGGAGATTTTTGCTCGTTAACTCTCATCAGGGGACATCAATTGTGCAATTTCCTGCTTCATCCACGAAGCACCTCGCCAGAGCGCCACTATTTTGCCAGTAATAACTGTGACTAGTCTTTGTGCGTTGTAAGTTACAGGGTTTTTATTTTATTACTTGATAAAAAAAAAAAAAGCCACATCCACTGATCTTTTACAGCTTCCTCTGTGGAGTTTGTCGCTAGCAAGGTTCACTGTGACAATGGTAACAAGAGATGGTGTACTGCCAAGTGTCTGTCTGATACTTCCTTAAATATTCTTACTGTCCCATTTTCTCATTCAGCTCATTCAGGGTTTATTACGGAATCCGGCTTAAGCTGAGGCTCTAAGGGAAATCTTTTTCAAATGACCAATCTTCCCAGCACCTATTTCATTTTAATGAAATGTCTTAAAAGGAAATTTCTTCCCTCCCGGGAACGCTCTGCTTTCATCACAGAAGTAACGGGCGTCCTCAACACGATCACGTTCGTCCCAGCGTCTCTCAGATAATTTTACTGGCAGATAATATCAGCTGAAGAGCTAAATGACCCCACAGAAAAGTGTCCCCAGTATGTACACCAGACAGCTCACGGATGCCGAAAAAGACCACGGCCTGTATGAGTGAATGGTCTCTTGGGGCTGGAAATTCTCTTACAGAAAAGCGACTACTTTAAATACAGTAGCACACCTGGGCTCAACTTACTGATTTGTTGATGACATGTTTCATTTCTTTTTTATTGACTACCTCCTTACGTATATACACAACATGCCATAAATATAATCCCTTCCCATCTACCTCCTTACATATACACAACATGCCATAATTATAATCCCCTCCCATCACCTTCCTTTATTCCTTCCCCCCGCCACACACACACACTGAATCTCTTCTTTCCGACTAGTTCCTGGTCTATTTTGATATCCTCATTTTTCCCTCCTATTATGCAGGTCTTGTGTAGGCAGCATCAGCCACTGTAAGGCCATGAATATCAAGGCCACTTTGTGTCTGGAGAATAGTATTGTAAGCACTCCTCCCTTTCCTTTGGCTCCTGTATTCTGTCCACCAGCTCTTCTGCAAAGGTCCCTGGAGCCTTGGAGGGTGTGACAGAGATGTCTCGTAAGTGCAGTGCTGAACACTCCACTGTCACATCTCAGCACTTAGGTGAGTTTTGAGTCTCCCCAGTGGTCACCACCATCTACAAAAAAAAAGCTTCTCTACCCAAATGTGAGAGTAGCATTAACATATGAGCATAAACAGATGTATTTAGGAGGCAGTTTTGTGGGCATAATATATCCACTTAGCCAGACAACAGTAATAGTCGGATTGCCAGCCTCATTGTACTTGTGTTTTGGGGCCAATGTTAAGTAAAATGTGTGGTGCTGTGATGGGCAGTCTGATGGGGAAGACTGCTACCGTGTGCCTAATGTGAGGCGACCCTATGCACTGGAGATACACTGGACCAAGGGATGATTCATGGCCCGGACAGGCCAGAGCAGGGCACTGCAGGGTTTCATCATACAAGTCAGAACAGCCACAACTTAAAACGTATGAGTTGAGCTGAAGACATGGCTCAGTGGTTAAAGACACTTGCCTGCAAAGCCTAACAATCTAGGTTTGATGCTGTAGTACCCATGTAAAGCCAGATGCACAAGGTGGCACATAGATCTGGAGTTCATTTACAGTGCCTAGAGGCCCTGGTATGCCCTTTCTCTCTCTCTCTCTCTCCTTGTAAATTAATAAATAAAATATTTTTTAAAACTTAATGATTATTAGAATCTTCTTTTTAATACTTTCAGATTATAGTTAACAACAGATAACTGAGGCTTCTGTAAACAAAAACCAGGAGAAAGGGGGAGTGACAATTATGAGCACATCATAATGGAAGAGCTCCCTTCATTTCCTCTTATTTCCTGATACTTACCAGGTCCCCCGTCCAGATAGATGTAGCCACTCTCAACAATTCCATGTAGCAAGTTCCATCTCTTCCGTGCACTTATGAGTAGACGATAGATGACTGGTAAATTAATGATAGATAGATAGATAGATAGATAGATAGATAGATAGATAGATGATAGTTGATATAGGTAGAGAGACAGCAGATAGGTTAAGGATAGGTAGATAGATAGATGGATGATAGATGCTAGACTTTTCAATGATACCTGCCTTTGTTGCACAAACGAGACCATAATTTGCACATTATTCTCTACCGTGTTTTCTCATTTAACCATATACGCTCATTTTTGGTAGTGAACAAACTGGACTCTATCAAACTGCTCCTCTGTAACAGACATTCCGCTTTTCCCCTGTATCACGGACGATGCGTCCATCTTCCTGCACAAATGTGGGCAGGGGGCGGGGGTAGATACGAGAAGCAGGAATGGAACAGTGTCTGTGTTTCATTGTCATGAGCATTCTCCAGTTGTCTGCCCAAAGGGTTTCAGTGGCCCATGTCCCCGTCAGTGTGTGACAGCGCCCATTTGTCTGTGTGTATCAGCCAGTCCTGGCACTTGCCGGTTGGAGAGCAAAACTACGGTATTCTGTTATTGCCTTAATTTGTGTCTCCCTAACAGCTGGTGACTCCAAGTGTGTTTTCCATGTATCTCGTATTCTTGGCTGACTGGTTAGTTGGAGTTTTCTCTTTGATTTGTAGTTCTTTGTGTCCCCTGAGCATTGGGCCTTTGTCTTTGGAATAATTAGCAGATGTTTTCTTCCCGTCTGTAACTTTCGGGAAGAATTCTAGGACACTTGCTTTTCTCTGTTTAGTCTTTGGATAAGACTGGTTTGTCTGCTCCTCTTTTGATCTTTTTTTAAGTTCTTCTGAATGGGGAGTTATTTACCCTACCTCAATACAGCACAACCCCAAGGAAGGTACCTAATATAACTTTGGTCACACCGCAAAGATCGTCACGAAAACATAGTATGATGTGCCCTTGTAATCCCAGCACAGGGAAGGCCGAGATAGTGGATCCTAGGAGCTCACCCACAACTCTAGCCTAATTGGCAAGCCTCCAGGCCAAGGAGAAAGAAAAGGGTCATTGTTACTGAGAATAACACCCGAGGTACATACACGTGCACAGACACATAAAAATACTATGCAGATTTCTGCATGTGTGTGTATTCCTGTAAATCAGGCCAACGTGTCTATAATTCATCCCTTTTAGTAGTTGTGTATAGAATGGGGTGTGCCACACATATCCCATCATTTTTCAGTAGACAGATATTTGCTTCATTCCCACTTTTTTTTGTTGTTGTTGTTAAATAACACATGTTGCAGTAAGTACTGTTGTACATGTGCCCTGTTTTGGTTTGGTTTTCTCACTTGAGCCCAGACTGACCTCAAACTCCCAGCTATCCTTCTACCCCTGCCTCCCAAATTCCCAAATGCTGGGGCTAAAGGCGTATGTCAGCACTCCGGGCTCACGTGTATCTGTATGTTGGTGCTTTCATTTTGATGAAAACCTCTTCTGTGAAGAACTGGATAGTAAATATTTTGGTCATTGTGGGCTTCATGTAATCTCTTTTTTCTCCTCTTCCAACTCTACAACAATGCAAACAGCACAATCGCACTGTCCATAGCCATACCTATAGACAGGCCACCAGACAAATACGGCCCGGCTACCCTGGCTTGCCAGTCCTGGGAAGAGTTCTAGCTGTCCTGGGAATAGGATTAGTCCTAAATGTTATTATAATTTTTATGATTTTGTAAATTCTTACTTTTCCTGGGGTATAAAATCTGTTTTAAAAAGTAATATATTTTCCCCTTGCCTCTCCATCTTACCCAATTTTCTCTCTCTCTCTCTCTCTCTGTGTTTTTCAAGGTAGGGTCTCACTCTAGCCCAGGCTGACCTGGAACTCACTATGTTGTCTCAGGGTGGACTCGAACTCACAGAGATTCTGCTACCTCTGCCTCCTGAGTGCTGGGATGAAAGGCGTGCACCACCACGCCTGGGTTAAATAGATTTTTTTTTTTCCTAGCCAATTCTCTTTTTAGTTTGTTTTCTTGGGATTTCTAGGAATCTAATGCTATCTGATATGTGCTACAAAAGAAATTTGTTCAATGTTCACCATTATTGTTTTATTTTCTTTTTTTCATTCACTATATATTCTGAATAACTATAAACTGATAAAAGTACCAGCCTCCCCTGTCTGATTCTTGAGTTTAGCAAAAAAAAAAAAAAAAAATGCCTTTAAGGACAATATTTTGGTCCCTGCTCCCAGGTCATGAGGCCACTGGAGATGATGGGCATTTCTACACCGGCCCCTGGTAAGTCACCTGTCCTCCTGATCAGGGAGGGTATGGAGACCCAGAAACAAACAACACCCCCCCCATAAAAAATCAATGTGCAGTCTGAAACAGGAGAGTCACAACTGAGAAGAAATCAGTCCTCCTGGCTTCCCAAAGAAGGGAAAACCACTTGGCCAGCACGTCCCTGACTCATCCTGACAGACAACACCAGTATCAGAGAAGCTATAGGGCTACCCCTGGGTCCCTAAAGTCTCCATTGGAGAGCCATCAGTGACCTCTAAAATTAATATTTGATTAAATTTTGGCTATTTGTCTGGTCTTAAACACTCAGAGAGAAATGTATAACCAAGGGCTACAGAGGATGGCTTAGCAGTTAAGACATTTGAGTGCAAAGCCAAAGGACCTTGGTTCAATTCCCCAGGACCCATGTTAGCCAGATGCACAAGGAGGCACATGCATCTGGAGTTTGTTTGCAGTGGGTAGAGAGCCTGGCATGCCCACTCTTTCTCTGTACCTCTCTCTGTGTGTCTCTCTCTCAAATATATAAATAAAATATATTTTTAAAAAATTTTTTAAAAAGAGAAACGCATAACCCAAAATAAAGGGACATCTCAAATATATGAATGGCCTATTAAATAACACAAGAGCTTTCCAAGAGGGGAAACCAACAAAGCCTTATGACATGTTGTCCCCATCTCTAATTCTATAATAAGGAAAAATAACCACAGATGTCAGAATGGTTATTTTCAAATCTAAAATATATATATATGGATGACTTGGACCAAGGGCCAATTAATTAAAAAAAAAAAAACTTCCTTATACTGGGAACAATGGTGAGTCCCTTGTAATTTGTGCCAGGACATCATTAAATAAGTCCTGAGGCCAAAAAGTATATTATACAGCCCCCTACTAGCACCCAATGGCTTTACAGTACCAAGCTTTGGCCCTGGCTATGCCCAGGACAATTAAAAAAAAAAAGGATATACTATGTAAAGTTATTATACAAAATATGGTATATTTGCCATTATCAAGATTAAACATATATATATATATATATATATATATATATATATATATATATATATACACATATATATTCCTGATAGCTCAGCTAATATCTCTTCTGGTTTACAAGCCATACAGAAACAAATTCAGACCATGTCAGATACTACTGTGTCGTTCAATGAACAGTGCTGGGAAAAAAATCTCAGCTAGCTCATGCTCCGATGGTCCCGAGACAACCCAGCTCCATCTACCTGGGCTCCCTCGAATCCTCCCCAAGGCCCAGAAGCCCACACGAAGGACAACCGTGAAGGCGACCAGTTTGCTGTGTGATCCCTTCTCATTAACTCCTTACTTTTATGTTTTCTCTCCCGTTCTCTTCCAAGACTATCTTCCTACACTCCATCAATCCACTTTCAAGGTCCTTTCGAATAGTTCCGCTCTCTGGGAGAGACTCTAACTGCCACAGCTCCACGGCCTGTTCCGCAGGGAATGGTTCATGATGTAACATCATCGCCTCTTGTCCTCTAACAGAAGACTTCTCATGAGAGTGGAGAATGAGAGGGGGTACATTTAGGGTGACTGGACCCCTGTACCTCTGTGTAAAAAAGGCATGAAAGTCTGCACTTGGTAGAAATCAAAGTTAATCTGACTTCTTATCTCTTGCCTACTTCCCTAGACCTGTTTCTCCACAAACAACCTGGGTCCCTACTGGGAGGGATGTCTTTCATAGGATTTAAACATTGTGATCCATCAAGTTCAGCTCACAGAACTTGGTGTCAGGGCTAGCCTCTTCCTAAGGCAGCCCCTAGCTCTAACCAGCCAGCTGTTCCTGTGATTCACCTGAGCTGGAAGACAGCCCAACACTATAAGATTACAAATACCTTTGCAAGGGAGGGCAGGCTCTCAGACCACTTGGGAACTTCCATCTATGGGTGAGTTTTTCCCTTGGCTGAGCCTGGGCCTAGGCCCAGCCGGAAGGGCCCCCTAGCCCTTATTCTCCTCATGGGTTCTTTATCCCCTCCAGCTCCCCACATGGCAGGAGCTCCTTGAATTTTCCTTTCTTCTCTTTCTGCAGTTTTTTAAGGCCCTCCATGTGGGATCTCTAGCCAAGTAGGAGCCTTTTCTTGGCTTTGTACTTCCCTCAAGAAGTATAATAATTTAATAATAAAAATGCTTTTAAGATTATACAAGTTAAAATAATAAAAGCCAGGCTAGGGAGATTGCTCAGTGGTTAAGGACACTACTTGCAAAGCCTATTGGACTGGTGTTCAGTTCCCCAGTGCCCACATAAGGATGGATGCACAGAGTGACACATGTGTTCAGAGTTTCTTTGCAGCAGCTGTCTCCCTCTCATATATCCCTCTCATATATATATATATATCCCTCTCATATATCCCTCTCATATATATTATTGTATTATTATATATATTATATAATATATATATAATAAATGAAGTATTTATAGTCTTTAATATTTTATTATCTATTTATTTATTTATTTGACAGAAAAAAGGGATGGGGAGAGAGAGAGAATGGGCACACCAGGACCTCCAGCCACTGCAAATGAACTCCAGACATGTGTGCCCCCTTGTGCATCTGGCTAACTTGGGTCCTGGGGAATGGAACCTGGGTCCTTTGGCTTTGCAGGCAAATGCCTTAACTCCTAAGCCATCCCTCCAGCCCTATTTTATATTTTAAATACACTACACAATTGCCTAACAGATACATATGTTAGCTAAATATTAACAGATAATTTACAAAATCCCAAAATGGGAAAAATACTTGGGCTTAAAATTTAGCAAAACATATGGAAGATCTCTTTGTCGAAACTACTAACTCAAAGTAGAGACTTTTTTTTTTTGCAAGGTAGGGTTTCACTCTAGCCCAGGCTGACCTGGAACTCACCTTATAGTCTCAGGTGGGCCTTACACTCACAGCAATCCTCCTACCTCTGCCTCCCAAGTGCAGGAATTAAAGGCATGCTCCACTATACCCAGTTGGAAAGAATTTTTTTTTATTATTTTGGGGGTTTTTGAGGTAGGGTCTTGCTCTAATCCAGGCAGATAGAAAACAGTAAGAGAAAATGGGCCCACCAGGGCCTCTAGCTGCTGCAAATGAACTCCAGACGCATGTGCCACCTTGTGCATCTTACTTTATGTGGATACTGGGCTTTGCAGACAAGTGCCTTAACCACTGAGTCATCTGTCCAATTCTTTCCTGACTTCTCACATCACCGAAAGATTCTGCCAGCTATGGTGCAGAGTGACTGAAATAGGAGGAGGCCCCAGGCCTGCAGAGGTGCGTTCTGTGAGTCGGTCTAGGCTGAGTGGTGGCACGAGTGTGTAGCTTCCTGAGGACACGAAATCCCTGTGCCAACTTAAAGAGTTAAAGGGCTGGGGACGTGGCTCAGGGGTTAAAGGTGCTTGCTTGCAAAGCCTGATGGCTTGGATTTGATTCCCCAGTACCCACATAAAGCCAGATGCACAAAGTGGTGCATGCCTCTGGAGTTTGTTTGCAGTGCCTAGAGGCCCTAGCATGCTCATTCTCCCCCCCCCCCCCCCGTCTCCTTACAAATAAATAAATAATTTTTTTAAAAGAAAAGGGTTATAGGGCTTCTGGTGTCAGAGCCCCAAGATGTCACTCCAAAAAGGAAACTGAGACAGCAGGAGAGAGCAGTGTACCAGGTCCGGGTAATCTGGTTTCTATTAAGATATGATCAATGAGTGAAAAATTAGGGGCTGCTCCAGCCACCCCATCTGCCGAGCCAAAACCAAACCAGACCCCTAAAACACCAGCCGGACTTCTAAGAAAGCAAGCAGTTGCCTAACTAGAATGTTTAATGTCCTGTGATTCTCTGTTCCCTAGCTTCGGTGTCAAAGAATTAGCTCTGTTTGCAAGAGAATGAATTAACCATGGGCAGTGGTCATTTCTTTTTTTTCTTTTTTTTTTTTTTTTTTGAGACAAGAGGGCAAGAGATAAAGGGTAGGGAAGCAGCTGTTGGACACCCTCCAGGGAGACATGTGTAAACATAGCACTTCCCACTGTCTCCGAGAAAATTCTCTGGCCTTCCAAGAGTTGTACACAGGGCTAACTGTTGCCAGTTCCTCAGCCAGTGATGCTGACCGTCAGTGTGTGCACAAACACCCCCACTCCCTCTCCTCTCAGGGAGACCAGGGTGGCCATTGTGAGCTGAGTGGCCCCAGTAAGGTTCCGGGTTGGCTGCCTGCCATTCCTGCTTCCTGTCCCCGCTCTCACAAGCTATCCCAGGACCTTGTCCCAGCTAGACCACCTGTAATTGCTTAATGTGGAAAGACCACACCAAGATCAAGGGTAACCAGACGGCACCTTAAGGTAGGCAGATGCCAGGGAGCAGATGTGAAAGGAAGAGGGGAAGCTGGGGCCTAGATTATGCAGTCTGATACTGAATTAAAGTGAGTGGAGGCCGGGGTGCATGGTGGCGCACGCCTTTAATCTCAGCACTCGGGAGGCAGAGGTAGGAGGATCACTGTGAGTTCGAGGCCACCCTGAGACTACAGAGTGAATTCCAGGTCAGCCTGAGCTAGAGTGAGAACCTACCTCAAAAAGCAAACAAAAAAATAAAACTTTAAAGTGATTGGAGAACCTTTCCGAAAGCCTGTGGCCCCTGTAACTGCCCTGTCCTTGTTAATAGTGTGATGATGCTAATATAATTAATTATATAATTAATTAATGTTATGAGTGTTCTGCTTGCTATCCAGATCTTTATGTTTTTGTTTTGTTTTGTTTTGTTTTTTTTGTTTTTTGTTTTTGGCTGCCATTGCAACGTCTTAGCTAGTCTTTCACCCGTGGTATCAGCATACTTAGTGGTTTCCTAAGAGCCAGGTAACAAACCCCAGTTCCACAAAACACCCCATGAAAATAGTTGACATTCATGTGCTGATATGCAGCCTGTCCATGGAAAACACATTCCTGTAATTTCTGTGGGGAAAAAAAAAAACACATTATGTCAAGCGTCCTCTCCAACAGGAGATAGTGGGGTCTAGCACAAAGCTGTCACCGGAAACCACACATCACACACCCTCCTCATTGCTGCCCCTAAATGTAAAAAGGAAGTGATTACAAAGACCCATCCCCCTGAAGGAGACGGGCCTGTTCCCCATTTCCATCATCAGTCAGATTCAAGCCCCTTGAGGGAGCTCCTCCCTCCCCTACACAGTGGGGGGACTGCTCCTGGCCACACGCTCCCAACCCCTCCAAAGCAAGGGCTGTTTCAAGTCAAGGTCCCCTTGGGATGGAGAACAATCCTCAGATTCTTCCGTCAATTCCTTGGCCACTTGGTTGGCCTCCTGATTGCTGACCAAATCTAGATCAGGTGTGTTGGTTTTGGACCCCACAAGGCCTGGCCAGTGTGGCCAGTATAGAACTGTCTGCAAAATATTTGCTTTTGGTATTTTTAAGAAGGGTGAGAAAGAACACGTTTAACCAGATTTCATTTCTTCAGCAGTTTGTGAGTTGGCACTGGCATGGGTGAGGAACATAATCACACAGGCTGTGCTTGAAAGAATGCCATCTCTTTCCAGGCTGCATGGCCACCTCCCCTCTCACCCGCCCCTGCGAGCCACCCTGCCCTTGTTCCTGGGAGGTGACGGTGGAAAAGCAGATTTCTCCCATGAGCCCCCACCGTTCCAGCCTCACCAGCCCGTGGCAGCCAGGACTATGCTTATTCCAGAACTATTATGGCCGAAGTCCACTCATCTCAAAAGGAGCCCCCAGGGGGTTCCCGGAAGGATCCGCCTCTGCTCCAGGGACCATGCCTGGGGTCCCCTCCGGCTTCCTCGTCCCCCCTCCATGCTGTAGGTGCTGCCATGGGTGGGCACGCTGTCCTCCTAGTGCCATTGCAGGTGGTCGCGACCAGGTCTCAAAGACCCAGTGTCCCTGGCCATGAGGATGCTCCGCAGAGAAGAGCTTAAGGCTCCTTCTGCAAGTGGGGCCCATGTGACACAGTGGCTCCAGGGCCTTGTTCTCCGAGGTCCCCACCTCCCCTCTGCTTGGTGTGCTCCATGCATGCAACAGCCAGCTCTGGACTTGGGTTGCAAAGCACCTGTTAACAGAGCTGCTCTCTTTAGCACTGCCTGGACTCATAGTCCTGTTAACATGGATTGTGACGGTTTTTGTTCCCCCAAACCATGGCTTATTCAGCCTTAAATGACATAAGTGTGTTGCCGGTCCAGGTGAAGCTGCTCCCAGAGAATGGCAGCTTGCCTCATCTGTTGTTGTTTGTGTGTCGTGCCTCTAGATGCACATATGCGTGTGTGCACGCGTGTGAAGACCACAGGACAAGCTCGAATGTTAGCCTCAGGAAATCCGGCTGCTTCTTTGTGACATAGGCTTTCTTGCTGGCCAGGCGCTCACTGTCTGGCTGCCCTCCTGTCTCCTTGACCCCAGCACTGGGCTTACAGGCATGCCCCGCCACACCTCGCTCTTTTTACGTGGGCACTGGACATTGGACTCAGGTCCTCTTGCTTGCAAGACAGGCACTTAGCTACAGAGCCATCGCATCTTTCTTTCTTTTCTTTTTATTCTATTCTATTTATTTATTTATTTTGGTTTTTTGAGGTAGTGGCTCGCTCTGGTCCAGGCTGCCCTCTCCTTCCACCTGGCTTGAGACAAGGGTTGGTTGTTTCTGGTGTATGTGTGCCTGTCTAGCTGCCACCTTAGCTTCCAGAGTCTCTGGGCTCTGTCTCCCACTGCCACAGGGGCTAGGAGTACAGATGCATGTGCCACAGTTGTTGTTGTTGAAAAAAAAAATATTTTTTTAAGGTAGGGTCTCACTCTAGCCCAGGCTAACCTGGAATTCACTATGGAGTCTCAGGGTGGCCTCAAACTCATGGCTATCCTCCCACTTCTGCCTCCCGAGTGCTGGGATTAAAGGCGTGCGCCACCACGCCCAGCTTTTTTTTTTTTAAGCAAAGAGAGAATGAGTATAGGTACACCAGGGCCTCTAGCCACTGCAAACGCGCTCCAAACGCATGCACCACCTGGTTCATCTGGCTTTATGTGGGTGCTGGGGAATTGAACCTGGGTCCTTAGGTCTCACAGGAGAGCACCTTAACCACCGAGCCATCTCTCCAGCCTGCACATGCCACTTTTTGTGTCTGGATGCACAAGGATGCTGGGGAACTAATTCGGGCTAGTAGGCTTGCAAGCAAATGCCTTTAACTGCTGAGCCATCTCCCCAGTCCCTAGAGACTTTTCTTGTTTGTGTGTGTGTGTGTTTGTTTATGAGGGTGGCTGTATGATATTTCTGTGTCTGCTTGTTCATGTGTGTGAGTGGGGGCTCTCGCATGCAGTGGCACACATGTGGAAGTCAGAGGACAACTCTGTGGCAGTCTTCACTTCCCCCCTCATTTGAGGCAGGGTGTCTTGGTCATTGCTGTGTTCAGGAGTGCCTGGGGAACTTTCCTGTTTTCATCTCCCATCTTATGGTAGGCAGCGTAGGACTACAGAACTCACTAAGGCTTCCAGATTTCATGTGGAGGTCTGGGAACTTGAACTACCATACTCAGAGTTGCACAGTATTTTACGCACTGAGCTGTCTCCCCAGGCCCTGGAGCTCTGACTCCCCAAATGCAAGACTCAAACCTTGTGCCATCATACCCGTTCTCACACGCTCCTGTTTCCATGTCCTCTTGGGCCTTTGACAGGTGAGGATGTGCAGCACTCAGGCTGTGTGAGAAGCTCCCCCCTTCTTGTCACCCCCCACACACCTGTGCAACAGAAACCCTCGTCCGGGTGTGGATCTTCTCGGCCTCTTGTTCGAATCCCCGCGGTTCCCTCATTCCCCACTCACCGCACCAGTGACCAGTGACACGCAGCGGGACTGAAATCTGCACGAGGTGGAGCTGTATGTGCTGGGACTGCGTGTAGGCACGCAGGGAGACGCGTGTGGTCCCTGGGATCTGTCGCCCCACAACGCACCCCTGCAACATGGAGGCCAATCCCATCTCCTTCTCCCCACCCCTGCTTCTTCAGTGAAAACATTTAGCCACCGAAGGAACAGGAAGAAAGAGTTCTAATGTTGTTTTCTGGAAAAAAATAACAGGCTGAGGTAGGAATCGTCAGAGAGTCTGCAAACAGACCCATTACCACCAGCCTTTCAAGCAGGCTTATTAAAAATCCATTTACTTCCAATTACAGACATCTATCATATTTGGCTATACAAGAATATGAAAGACCCCATTACCAATGAAAGCAATGGAGAAATGTAGGGTAACTTATCAGAAGGCAGAAGGCTTAACTATAAACTAGATTTGTTAAACGTTATGGAGAGCCGGGCGTGGTGGCGCACGCCTTTAATCCCAGCACTCGGCGGGGGCAGAGGTAGGAGGATCGCTGTGAGTTCGAGGCCAGCCTGAGACTCCATAGTGAATTCCAGGTCAGCCTGGGCTAGAGTGAGACCCTGCCTCAAAAACAACAACAAAAAAAAAAAAAAAGTTACGGAGGTGTCAGCGACTGCCAAAGGGTCTCAGCTTTGCTTCAGTGGCCCTGACCGGGACTATCACAAGGACAAGATGCCCCTGCCCACAGCGAAGGCTGCAGGGTGCCAGACAGCCTGCTCACGCGTTGAGGCCTAAGAGCTGCTCCCTTGGCAAGAACTCAGGAAGATGCAGAGGCCATGCCCGATGTCAGCGACACCGATGGCTCAAAAACAGCGGAAGTGCGGGCTGGAGAGATGGCTTAGCGGTTAAGCGCTTGCCTGTGAAGCCTAAGGACCCTTGTTCGAGGCTCGATTCCCCAGGACCCACGTTAGCCAGATGCACAAGGGGGCGCACGTGCCTGGAGTTCATTTGCAACGGCTTGAGGCCCTGGTGCGCCCATTCTCTCTATATATATATCTGCCTCTTTCTCTGTCTGTCACTCTCAAATAAATAAATAAATAATAAAAAGAATTGGAAAAAAAAATAGTGGAAGTGGGTCTTTTCTTCCGTCTTCCCTGCATGTTACCTGTAATCTGAGCCACCCCTCCCCTTACCATGACTCCCCCTATCGCTGTCACCACTGGGGCCCCCAGCACTCACTGTACACCTACGACCTTCGAGGTACGCTGCTGAGTGTTGAGTGTACGTCTTAAAATGTTTATGTATTTATTTATCTGCAAGCAGAGAGACAGAGAGAGAAAGAGCCTGAGAGAGTGGGCGCACCAGGGCCTCATGCCAACTGCAAACGAACTCCAGACACACGCGCCACTTTGTGCTTCTGACTTTATGTGGGTGCCGCAGATTTGAACCCCGGCAGTCAGGCTTGCTTGCAATCAAGCACCTTAACCACTAAGCCATCTCTCTAGCCCTAAAACGACATCTTTTGACCAGATGCCGACACAATCAGAAGCCCTGAGCCTGCCAACATGTTTAGTTTTGAACAAGCCACACTGCTTGCAGAGCTGATAAATCCTTTCTGCTACCTACCGCCTCACCACCTCTGCTCGAGGTTTGGGCCAATGTACTTATTGACTTAATTCTCTGCATGGAACATTATCACATCCTGGGATAGCGGTATCGGTAAGCTCCTTAGGGTAATTAAGCATATACAAAAGCCAAAATGCCTAAGCTTCAGACCGAGTGTGCTAATCTTGTGTGATGACTGCCTGAGTGAGTATCCCTTAGGAAAAGAAATCAGGTCTCCCACACATGGCATAATTTGGTCTTTTCTTTTTTTAATAAATGAGAGCATTCCCCAAAATGTGATCATCGTGTCCTGTCCTAGTGATAAGAGAGAAGCTGTCTTGGGAGCCCAGACTGCCGTCTGGTGTTTTCATCCCAAGCTGAAGTGTCCATCAATTACTGGCTTGTCCTCCCCCACGTGACAGGACCAAGGTGCAGGAGTTGACCATCTCCAATGGCTTCTTTCTTTTTTTCTTCTTGAAATTGTTGATATGTTTTAGAATGGGCTGATTTCCCCCTCTCTCTGTGACTTAATTGTGTTCTCAGTGATAATGTTTAGCACACTGAATGGGAAAAGAATCTTGAATTCTGGAGAATTGAAATGTCATTTTGGAATGAGAAGGCTTAAAAACATTTGCCCGGCACTCAGATCCTTCCCGGTCTGCTAGTCTGTGTTCTGTCACTGGCTCTGCTTGGAACCAGGGAGGACCTCCCATCCGGACCCTGAGAAGAGGTGACGGCTTTCCAGAGGCCTCCCTGCCACCCACCCCTGGCCCACTGCAGGCCCGCCTGGGCTCCTTCAGGAGTGACAGCTGGCGACCACTGATTCTGAGCGCATGCCCGGGCAGTTCCCCAGACCCTGTGGTTGAGGCAGGCCGTGGATATTTTCACTCAAACACATGTGACGGACAGGCGACCTCACACGTAAGGAGGGTGTCGAGGCATACTTTCACTAACCTGCAGTCACATCATGGTTTCCTGGCAAAGCTTCCAAATTTAAATTTCTTTGTATAAAGTACCAGGGAATTATATAGCCCAGGCTGCTCTTAAATGTGCTATGTAGCCAAGGATGACCTTGAACTTCTGATCCTCCTACTTCTACCTCCTGCAGGCTGGGGTGATAGGTATATGCACCACCATACCTGGTTTATGACTTGCCGGGGATAGAACACAGGACTTTACGGACTCTGGGCAAGCACGCTACCAACACACAAGTTTACACATTTGTAAATAACCCATAAATCCCACCACACACACTAAAGCGCATTTACGTTTTTCATTTTCTTTCTTTTCTTTTTTTTTAAAGATAGGATCTTCTGTAGCCCAGGTTACCCTGGAGATCTTTCTGGAGCTCATGGTGATTCTCCTGTCTCAGCCTCCTAAGTGCTGGGATCACAGGCATGTCCACTCCTGCTGCCTTATTTGTCTCTTTATTTTTTTCTTGCAACCAGGTGCTTTTTTTTTTTTTACATTTTATTTATTTTTAATATACTTATTTGTTTGCTTGACAGAAAAAGAGGGAGAGAGAGAGAGAGAATAGGTGCAACAGAGCCTCCAGCCACTGCAAACGTGCGCTCCCTTGTGCGTCTGGCTAACGTGGGTCCTGGGGAATTGAACCTGGGTCCTTTGGCTTTGCAGGCAAATGCCTTAACCACTAAGCCATTCCTCCAGCCCTCTAGTAACTAGTTTTTTAATTAATTTATTTATTTAACAGAGAGAAACAGGGAGAGAGAGGTAGAGAGAGAGAATGGGCATGCCAGGGCTTTCAGCCATTATAAATGAACTCCAGACACATGCACCACCTTGTGCATCTGGCTTACGAGGGTCCTTTTGCTTTTTAAGCAAACGCCTTAATTTCTAAACTATCTCCCCAGCCCTGTTTGTCTTTTTAAGTCTTGCTGAGCTCCCACTTCTCCTACTCAATCCATCTCATTTGCCTACCACTGACATTTCTGAAATGCCTAGTCCCCAGATCATCCATGCTCAAATGATACACAAATATATGCGTATGAGGACATACAGTCACACACACACATAGCTCTTGCCACCATTTGACCAACACAGAATTATTTATCCATTTTTTTCCTCCATTTCCTTATTTCCTCTTTTCTCCTTTCCTATCTCCTGATTACTTTTTAAAAATTGGCATTCTCAGGGGCTGAAGAGATGGCTTAGTGGTCAAGGTGCTTGCCTGCAAAGCCAAAGGACCATTCTCTCTATCTGCCTCTCTCTCTCTCTCAAATAAATAAATAAATTTTAAAAACATAAAAAAATGGTACTCTTTCTCCACAACACCCATTCCTACACATTTTCTGATCTTATATCGATTTTGCTGCCATAATGTGTAGTTTTATTCTTCCAGACTTAGAAAGTAACTATAACAATGTCCACAGTAATTCCAAATATATCCTTCTCCCAGCCAAGGTCATAGCTTCTTTTAACTCCCACAGTAATGTCCCACCACTTTATTTTGTTATTACTGCTTGATTTTAGTTTTCAGGTACACACACACACACACACAGAGAGAGAGAGAGAGAGAGAGAGAGAGAGAGAGAGAGAGAGAGTTTCATGGTAAATTGGTAAATAATTTTACCTAAATATTTTACCCATCCTGTTTTGTAACTTCCTTTTATTTTGAGAAACAAAACACAAGGTCAGTAGGTTGCCCAGGCTGGCCTTGCACTTGGGAATCCCCCTGCCTCAGCCTCCTAAGTAGTTGGACTCATAGGTCTAGGCTACCAAGCCCACCCTCATGGTACTTTCATTGCTTAATGAGTACACAGAAAACCTTCAATTGTAAGAATATGTACAATAAAAGGATATCCATGCAACCTCTTAGACTAGTTACCTGGGAAGACGAGAGCAAGAAAGACTTGGGACTGAAAATCAAGTAGGGGCACATACGCCTTCAACCCCAGCACTGAAGAGGCAAAGGGCAGAGGATCGATGTGAGCTGTTCAAGGCCAGCCTGGGATGACACAGTGGATTCCAGGTCAGCCTGGGCTAGACTGAGGCCCTACCTCGAAAAAACAAGTATGCATACATAAGCCAGGCGTGGTGGCGCATGCCTTTAATCTCAGCACTCAGGAGGCAGAGGTAGGAGGATCGCCATGAGTTCAAGGACACCCTGAGACTCCGTAGTGAATTCCATGTCAGCCTGGACTAGAGTAAAACCCTACCTCGAAAAAAAAAGTATACGTACATAGGAATGAATGTATACATACTTTCTTATATAAATCATATACACATGCATACATGTATGTACACATGCAAGTTTACATATATATCACATGCATGCTCTTATACCTGTGTGTACAGCTAAGAGTAAGATTAATGCCACTCTGTGTGCTTCTGCCTTCATAAACGTCTTCTCTTCCTGTCCAGAAAGTAGCATTCATCCATCCCTCATTTCGGACTCAACTCCTACCTACTTTTCCTTAACACTACGTTTATTCATGTATGTTGGGCTTCTGGTGGGCCAGCCCCATTTTCATTGACACACGTCTCGTTCACTCCTCTTTGTTCTGTTTTGTTTTGTTGAAGTAGGGTCTCACTCTAGCCCAGGCTGACCTAGAATTCACTATGGAGTCTCTCGGCGATCCTCCTACCGCTGCCTCCCGGGTGCTGGGATTAAAGGCGTGCGCCACCACGCCCGGATTCCGTTCCTCTTTCCTTCACGCTCATGCGTCTCTGCTGACAGATGCTCTAGGCCCCAATCCAGAAGCAGCCCCAACAAAGAGCATCTGGAGGGCCTGACTGCCTGCACGGCGGTGCTGGGACGCAACGTAGCACCCCACTATAGTCAGCAAGCGGCTGGGCCTGGCCACGGCGGGGAGGCCGGACTTGCATGGTTCCTCCACCTGAGCCCCACACGGAACCGGAACATCTTGTTTTCCTCAGCCCCTTTCACTTACAGGCTGGGAGGTGGGGAGCCTCTAGTCTCACCCCAACCCACAAGCTCCCCATGAACCTGGCTCTGAGTTCGAGTTACCTCCCTGCCTCAAGAGCCCAGCTCCAGGCTTCACCACTGTGTATATTTCTGCCCTGCTTCCAGACTTCAGAAACGTGCCTTGTGGCCTAAACTAGCAAAACCTCCTTGCTGGAGAGATGGCTTAGCGGTTAAGCACTTGCCTGTGAAGCCCAAGAACCCTGGTTCGAGGCTCGATTCCCCAGGACCCACGTTAGCCAGATGCACAAGGGGGCGCATGCATCTGGAGTTCATTTACAGTGGCTGGAGGCCCTGGCGTGCCCATTCTCTCTCTCTATCTGCCTCTTTCTCTCTGTGTCTGTTGCTAATAAATAAATAAATAAAATAAACAAAAAAAAAAAACTCCTTGCTGTTCTTTTTTTTTTTTTTTTGCAATTTTTTATGAGAGAGAGAGAGAGAATTGACACGCCAGGGCCCCCAGCCATTGCAATCGAATTCCAGATGCCTGCGCCACCTTATGCACATGTGCAACCTTGCGTGCTGTGTCACCTTGTGCATCTGGCTTACATGGGATCTGGAAAGTCGAACATTTAGGCTTCACAGGCAAGTGCCTTAACTGCTAAACCATGTCTCCAGCCCTGCTATTCTTTTTTATTTTAACCCACCACTGCTGTAATGAGCGGATGGGCTGTACCTGCCTCCACAGACTTCAGATGACACCAACAAGTTTGCCAGATGAGGTATATATTAGCAAGGAGATGAACTGTCTGATTGTAAACCTTCAAAGGACTTACATACTCCCATTTGTTGAAAATCCATCTAAGGATTACATACCTAATTTATTCCAGGCCCATTATTTCTACAAACAGCCTCAAGGAGCTCATGTTTTGGTTATCACAGATCCTCTGCGTTAGTACAAAGAGGCTAGCTTTCGACATCACAGCTGAGATCAATACTCTGGATCCAGGACCTGTACCCAGACCTCCTGTTTCATCAGTCCCTTAGGCAGAACACGTGGTTGATGCATTCTCCTGCATCCCAGTTCTGAGGCTGCTTCCATTCATTTGAGTGTGTGGGATGTCATCATGGTATAGTCGCACAAAATCTGTTTGCTGATTTTGAAAAAAAATATTTATTTATTTATTTATTTATTTATTTATCTGTTTATACATGAGAGAAAGAGATGTAGGGAGAGAATGGGATGTGCTAGGCCCTCTAGCCATTGACACCTTGTGCATCTGCTTTACATGGGATACTGGGGAATCAAACATGAGTCCTTTGGCTTTCCAGGCCAGTGCCTTAACCCCTGGGCGATCTCTTCAGCCCCATTTGCTAATTCTTACACAGGGCTGTCTTAGGCTAAGATACAGTTTTCTAATAGTGTGTATATTGCACTTGCAACACGGTTAACTTCAGAGAATCTCAAGCTAGCATCCACAAAGGCTTAGGGGAAACACTGTTACTTCCACAAGGCTGTTAACAGTGTACAGAATCACTTTTGCTTGGCTGGAGTGACGCCTCGGCAGTTAAGGGGCTTGCCTGCAATGCTTAACGAGCCAGGGTCGATTCCTCAGCACCCACATAAAGTCAGATGCACAAAGTGGCGCATGCATCTAGAGTTTCTTTGCAGCGGCTAGAGGCCCTAGAGTCCATTCTCTCTCTTTCTCTCTCTCTCTCTCCTTGCAAATAAATAAGTAAATAAATACTGAAAAAAATCACTTTTGCTTCCCATGTTGCTAATACTTATGCTACAAACTACCTGGTACCAGAGAAACAGGACCACCTTCCGCACGCCCCCTCCACATGCTCTGATCACGGATTTTCTCAAGGTCACACATCTCTGGAGCTTCCCTGGGAGTGAGTGCAAGCTTGAAATGCCCTCTCTGCCACCACACTGTCAATCAATGCATTGGAAGGTGGGGGAGGGGGTGTTTCCAGCACATGGTGTAGTAAGTTACTGAAAAAAAAGGTCACCTGGGCTGGAGAGATAGCCTATGGTTAAGGTGCTTGCTGGTGAAAACCTAAGGACCCAGGTTCAATTCCCCAGTAACCACGTCAGCCAGTTGCACAAGGTAGCACATGCATCTGGAATTCGCTTGCAGTGGCTGGAGGGCCTGGCACACCCATTCTCTCTCTCTCTCCCTCTCTCCCTTTCTCTCATATAAATAAATTATTAGTAGTAGTAGTATTATTATTATTATTTGTTTTTCGAGGTAGGGTTTCACTCTAGCTCAGGCTGACCTGGAATTCACTATGTAGTCTCAGGGTGGCCTCAAACTCACGGCGATCTACCTACCTCTGCTTCCCGAGTGCTGGGATTAAAGGCATGAGCCACCGCGCCCGGCTAATAAATAAAAATTATATACATAGATAGATCATCAATTAGCAATGTTGTCTTATAAAGGGAGCCTCCACAACCCTGTCCCCTGCTCTTCCGAGTCTCACCTCAATTTGGACCCCCTGATTCACATCCAGACTGTCCCCTGCCTCAGGTGGGGAGCTCTCTGTTTCTTTCTCATCTCTTCTACACCCCTGGATGGGGAATGTGTTGAGGAACCCCAGCCAAAACTCACAAATTTATCACCATGGTAATGACAGCAAGCCACATGCTGAGTGAATTCTACAGTCCCCCTCAACTCCTTCTCATGCCAAAACCTGCACAGCTGCAAGATCCCTCGGATTCCAGAGACCCCGTTATCTTTTTGTGAAGATTGGCTGTACTAGAAAGTGTAACTAGGGCCCGGCCGTAAGGACATCTTTGGAAGCTTGTTGGGGATACCTCCAAAGAAACAAAACAGAACAAAAATAAAAAATTCCGAATGGTCCGAGGTGTCAGTCACGTCACCAAAACTGAACATCGCCAGCTACATGCAACAACTGCCTTCGTCTCTATGTGACATTGTAGAGACCGGCCTTTGGGCTGGGGAGTGGCTCAGAGGTTAAGAGCGCTTACTGTGCAAGCACGGGGGCCTGACACAGCCCAAGTTAGATTCCCCAGCACCCACCAAAAGAGCTGGGTGTGACCACACATGCCTGTCATCTTTGTCCTGTGAGGAAGGGGGCAGAAGCTAGGGAATCTCTGGGGTTCCCTGAGTGGAAAAACCAGCAACTTTGGGTTCAGTGAGAGATGCATCTCAAGGAACCAGGCGAATGAGCAAAGAAAGAAGCCGTCAGCGTCCTCCCCCAACCTCTGATCTGCACACTCAAACATGCACCAAAGAAAACAGAAAGAAAAACCTGCCTTTTGTTCTCAGCCACGCCTCCTCATTGTTCTCCCTGTACAGTCTTCTGTATTTGGGGGAGGGGGACTCGAGGTAGGGTCTCACTCTAGCCCAGGCTGACCTGGAATGCACTATGGAGTCTCAGGGTGGCCTCGAACTCACGGCGATCCTCCTACCTCTGCCTCCCAAGTGCTGGGATTAAAGGCGTGCGCCACCACGCCCCGCTGCCTGTACAGTCTTTATGTTTGTGGAGCTTACAGAACCTTTGTCCTGGTAAGATGCTCTCTCGTTATTTGTGTGAGCCAGCTAGGAGCTATGGAGAATCCTTACCTACAGGTCCACAAAAGCTCCCCCCTGGTTTGGGAAAGGGTTATTCCAAAGACAACAGGGTGTTTGTTTTTTAATTTTTTTGTTGTTGTTGTTTATTTATTTGAGAACGACAGACAGAGAGAGAAAGAGGCAGATAGAGAGAGAGAATGGGTGCACCAGGGCCTCCAGCCACTGCAAACGAACTCCAGACACGTGCGCCCCCTTGTGCATCCGGCTAACGTGGGTCCTGGGGAATCAAGCCTCAAACCGGGGTCCTTAGGCTTCACAGGCAAGCGCTTAACTGCTAAGCCATCTCTCCAGCCCCTGGGGTTTTTGATATACTAGGCTGGACACCAAGTGCAGCAAGACACGAGGCTGGGAGGGGCATTATCAGGAAGCACACGGTCAGGCATATGGCCAGCGAGCCCCGTCGTCAAAGAGGTGGGTTTCCAGGAAGGAATGCAGTCAGTGTATGTGCCAACAGCAAGGGCTTCTTAAACAGTTCTCACTCATGACCCCTTTCCACCTGAGAATTTTTTATACAACTCTGAGTACACAGACCTATGAAATATGTATATAAATCAAACATGGACTGATAATAAATCATAAAGAAATTTATTTTTAAAACAATCTTGAAGCTACGGAGATGGTTCAGTGGATATGGCACTTAACACACAAGCGTGATAACCAGGGTGGCAAACCCCAGCACCCACTTAAATGCCAAGTGGGCATGGTGGCCCACCTATAATCCAAGTAGGAGATACCCTCGGGGCAATGTGGCTAGCTGGATTAGACCAAACAGAAAGCACTGGGTAGACACAAAATGGCCTGGATATCCATGACCTCACAGTGCCTGACACTACCTATGCAAGACTATCATGAGAGGAGGAAAAGATGATGACATCAAAATAAAAGACTGATTGAGAGGGGGAGGGGATATGACGGAGAGTGGAGTTTCAAAGGGGAAAGAGGGGGGAAGGAGGGAATTACCATGGGATATTTTTTATAATCATGGAAGTTGTTAATAAAAATTTGAAATAAAAAAGTAAATAAATAAAAAAGAAAGCACTGGGTAAAATGGAGAAAAACTGAGACAGACACATGACATTAACCTCTGGCCTTTATACATGTACATGCCTACAACATATGTGCGCCATACACATGCACACACGCAAAATAAAACAATCTGTGGCATTCGTACAGTTCCACATTAGTTAAAGTCAAAACCAAACTTGCCCACTAATGAGATGAATGTGACTTTATTTTTTACATAAAGAATTAAATCTTGAGGCTGGAGAGATGGTTTAGGCTAAGGTATTTGCCTGTGAAGCCTAAGGACCCAGGTTCTATTCCCCAGAACCCACATAAGCCAGATACACAAGGTGGCACATGTGTCTGGAGTTCGTTTGCAGTGTCTGGAGACCCTGATGCACCCATTCTTGCTTGCTCGCTCTCTCTCTCTCTCTCTCTCATAAATAAAAATATTAAAAGATTATTTTTTAAAAAAAAGAATTAAATCTTGTCTGAATATTCCTGTTTTTCAGAGTTGACTAATATTTTGATTTTATACTCATCAATGTTGAGAAGGCCATTTTGTATGAATACATAATGCAACAGGGCAGAAATGTTTTCAAGACCATTTCAGAGGCCGGGCTTGGGGTTTAATCCCAGCACTCAGGAGGATCGCTGTGAGTTCAGGGCCACCCTGAGACTACATAGTGGATTCCAGGTCAGCCTGAGCTAGAACCAGACCCTACCTCAAAAAAAAAAAAAAACAAAAAGAAAAACAGAAAGAAAGAAAGAAAGAAAGAAAATTCAGTTGTGTTTGCCACATACTGGAGTCTCAGCCCAGCACCAAACTTATGTTGCCAGCTTCTTTACTGCACAGACAACAAAGATCCTGCCGCAGAGTGGGAGCGAGGACCCCGCCATGGCTGTGGCCGGCTCCGGTGTGCCAGCTCATTCATTCTGTTGGCTCTGGCTCACGTGGGCACTGCATGGAACTAGCTCTCTACTTTTTCATCTCCACCTCAGCACAGTCCCAAAGTTTCACCGTCCCCACGTAGGATGAGGGTGCAGTTATTCCTGTATTGTTTGTTTGTTTTTAGTTTTGGCATTTTCAAATACATTTTGATTTTTGTTAATTCCCATCCATATTCCCCCCTCCCCCCCCAGTTCTCATCCCCCCTGGATTTTTCCTTTCTGTTTACATGTCACATATATCTTCTTGCCTTTCTCCCACCTTCTAGCTCATCTCTTTTTCAAATTATTTGTATTTGTTTATTTAAAAGCAGAGAGAGAAGAGAGAAAAGGGTAGAGAGAGAGAGAGAGAATAGGCACCACAGAGCCTCCAGCCTCTGCAAACAAACTCCAGACACATGCACCACTGTGCATCTGGCTTTACGTAGGCACTGGGCAATTGAATCTGGGTCATTAGGCTTTGCAGGCAAGCGCCTTAGACCTCCAAGCCATCTCTCCAGCCCCCCCAGCTCATCTCTTTACATTCACTTTTGGTTACAGTTCTATCTTTATAATAGGCTTTTCCATATTTGCCCCCTACATATACATGTCTATAGATATTACAAGCTAGGACCCCCATATCAGAGAATGTGGTCTTTCTGAACTTGAGTCCTTTCACTTAGTGTGATTCTTTCCAGATCCATCCATCCATTTTCCCGCAGATTTCATCTTTCCATAGTGCTGAACAGAATTCTGTTGCGTGTGCGTACATTTTCATTACCTGCTCATCTCTCGCAGGGCACCTAAGCTGTTTCCAGTCCTTAGCTATTGTAATTAGAGCAAGGTGCAGTGATTCCCCAGGCCCATCCTTGCCCCCCCTCTCTCAGAACCCTCTGCAGTGGGGACAAATGGAGGCACTAAGGGGACATGCGGGTGCCCCAGGCACTCCCCCTACAGGATGACTTGCCTAGAAGCAGAGGCCTCTGAGGGGTGCTTACCCCAGAGAGGATATGGTGGTTTCAGTCAGACGTCCTCCACAGACTCATGTGTTTGGGGTGTTTAGTCCCCAGCTGGCGGCAGTTGGGAGATGGAGCCTTGCTGAAAGAGGCGTGTCAGTGGGGCTGGTCACTGAGGAGTACGAGCCCCGGCTCGCCAGTGCTAGCTCAACTCACTCTCTGTGCGTCTGGCTTTACGTGGGTACCGGGGACTCAAACTGCAGTTGTTAGGCTTTGCGGGCAAGCTCCTCTACTGCTGAGCCATCCCTCCAGCCCTTGGCTCGTTCACTTACTGTGGTTTCCACCTGCTGTGGCAGAGGTCATGGCCAACCTCTGTTCATGCCATGCTTCCCCTGGCCACCACGAAGCTGCCCTGGAGACTGTAGGCAGAACCAAAGCTCTCCTCCCATTAGCTGGGAAGCGGCCGTCAGCTCCCCGCGACAGTGCCTTCTGCACAACCTCACCCTGCAGCGCCCATACCCGTGCAGATTGGCAGCGCGGTCTGTTTCATCCCACAGGAGGGCTTCCTCAACTGGGTGGGAATCAAGCCAAGCAAGCTCCGCTACCTTTCCCGAACGTGACACGCCAGGGGTGCCCTGGAACCCTCGTGAGGCACCAGGTCTCCTGTGGCCACTTCATTTCTCCTCACCTTCGCCTTGGAGCCACAGAATCTGCCTGATATGCAGAAAGAAATACATGAGACAAGGGGCCCATGAAGTTCCCAGGCTCCCCCCCCACACCATGAACTCCCCAGTGGCTCGATCACGTTTCCTACACAGGACACACAGCAGACATCCCTGACATTTTAACAAGTGTGCTGAGCCCCAGTGCACAAGCAGGCCCCAGGGCTGCTTTCTGCCCGTGCTGTGAGGACAGGAATTCTCACCCTCGCATGCCGGAGATTGAGTCGGTTTGTGACAACTCACAATCCATTTGGAGGTCCTTCATTTTGTGAAGTGTTTCTTCCTCCTACTGACCTGCACCGCCCCCCCCCCCGAACAAGTCAACTTCCTCTGATTTGACTTCTGCCCCCCCCCCCATCTGTTCTGTCATCCACATGGCAGTGATTGGATACCCAAGCAGCCATTGCTTTTGTAAAAAAAAATATTTTTTTAATTTATTTATAAAGAGAGGGGTGGGCTGGAGAGATGGCTTAGCGGTTAAGGCGTTTGCCTGCCAAGCCCAAGGACCCAGGTTCGGTTCCCCAGTGACCGAGTAAAGCCAGATGCACCAGGTGGCGAATGCGTCTGGAGTTTATTAGCAGTGGTTAGTGGCTGTGGCATGCCCATTCTCTCTCTATCTGCCACTTTCTCTCTCTTTCTCTAATAAATAAATAACTAAAATATTTTTTAAAAGCCGGGCATGGTGGCTCACGCCTTTAATCCCAGCACTTGGGAGGCAGAGGTAGGAGGATTGCCGTGAGTTCGAGGCCACCCTGAGACTCCATAGTACATTCCAGGTCAGCCTCAACTAGAGCGAGACCCTACCTTGAAAAACCAAATATATATATGTATTTTTTTTTAAGAGAGAGAGAGAGAAAGAGGAAAGAAAATCACTGCACCAGGGCTTCTAGCTGCCACAAACAAATGCACCCGACTTTATGTGGGTACTGGGGAATTGAGCCCAGGTTGCTAGGCTTTGTAGGCAAGCACCTTAACCACTAAGCTGTCTCTTGCCTGAGAAGTCTAACAACCCAGGTTCAGTTCCCCAGTACCCACGTAAAGCCAGATGCTTTACGTGGGTACAGATGTGCGTGCATCTGGAGTTCATTTACAGTGGCTGAAGGCCCTGGTGCGCCCATTCTCTCTGACTCTTTTTTTTTTCCTCTGTCTCTATCCTTGAAAATAAACATTAAAAAAAAAAATCTAAGACAGTAGGACCTCAGCAATGGTTATGAGTGACAAGCTTAAATAATTGAAGTGGAAGACGATTGAGCCCAAGGTGAACTCTGTATTACCATTGCTGTGCAACTCGGGACACACGAGAGCTCTTCGTGGAAGCTGTGCCATCTCCCCGACTCTCCATTTTTAAATTGTTCCTTGGCCTGCCCCATGCTTCTGGGGCAAGGTCTTCCTGCAGCCCGCTGGAAACTCACTGGCAGGTGTCCTCTGTGTCTTGGCAGGTCAGCTGAAGGAAGCCATCACCCAGAGACACGTACAGCAGGTGGCTCTAGGTGAGTACCCTGCGAAGCCCGTGGGGCTAAGGGGGCGGTGGCAGGAACTGACCCAGCCAAAAGCACCCTGGGAGGCCAGGGGAGGCACGGGTTGGGGGTCAGTGAAATTTGGCAGGGGAAGCCTATCTACCGGGGGACCAGTCTCCACATCAGCGTGCTTGCTTCTGGCTGGCTGGCACCTGGCACCCTGTCCTTCCAGCGGCTTCCTCAACCTAATGTGTCCCACCCCGCCGCAAGCCACACCCTTGGTCCCTACTCTTCATGGTGCTGACTGAGCTTTCTAGGGCTGTTACTGACGGATCCCAAACTAATGACGCATGATGAAGACAGTGGCCCCTGTCTGTGTGTGGCTTTACGTACACTGGGTAGGTCCCGCCCGTCATCCTCGCCACAGTCCAAAGAGGCGGGTGCATTCCCAAGATGGGAGATTTGGTGGCCTGCCCGTGGTCACATGACTGGTGTATATCGGAAGGAGGCGCTGTGTTGAGTTTTCCTGGTAATATGCAAGAAAAATGACAGACCAAAGCCCCATCACACCGACGTTCACCTTGGTGAACCGATGGGTTTATTGGGGTTACTTGCGGAGCCTGGCAAGGGGTGACGTACGGGATCATGGAGGACACAAAGGCAGTCGTGTCAGCAGAGAGCCCACCCCACGTCGGCGACTGCTCATGGGCGACGACTCGTGCAAACCCCGTGCCCGCCGCTCACAGCCCAGCTTGCGGCCAGCTCAGGTGGAAGCAGACCCCACTGTAATGGTTAACTCTCAGAAGCTTCTGGAGACTGTGGAGCCTTTAACTCCTGGGCCTCCGGAGCCCCTCATCCCTCCTGGAGGGAACGTCTCCACTGGGAGGAGCTGGCGCTTCTGTCCAGCAGCACTCTGAGCTCCCGGGCTGTTTCCCGCCCTCATCAATGGCTGGCCCTCTTCGGTGCGTTGATGTCAATCAGATCATACTCCAAGAGGGTCTTTACATCCGCAGTGGACATCCGCAGTCAGTGTCCCCTTGTGGACGGCACTCAACTAAGTCACTTGCAGGGCAGTGTAGGTCCGCCGAGCAGAACTTCCACACTTCCTCTCTTGCCAGCCAAGACCCAGAGCTTGAGTTCCAAAGGAAGGGCTCCCCTTCCAGTAATGATGGACGCTTAGAGATCTACAGTTAAATCCAGGGCACCGAGGACCTGAGGAAGAAAGGTGGAGCGGAGTCCCTAATGTCAGGGGGATGACTGCTTGATGCTAGCCACCAGGGCTTACTAGTCATCCACCTTAATCACGATCATGCGAGATAACAAGTGGTTACATCATATCACAGGGTAAGCGTGCCCAAGGCACCTCTCTGGAGCTCCCACAGCTGGCTATGCTGGGAGGAGACACACTACTCTTAAAAAAAAAAAAAAAAAAACATGTTGTAGAAATGGCTTAGCAGTTAAGCTGTTGTCTATGAAGCCTAAGGACCCCGGTTCAAGTCTCGATTCCCCAGGACCCACATAAGCCAGATGCACAAGGTGGTGCATGCATCTGGAGTTCATTTGCAGTGGCTGAAGGCCCTGGTGTGCCCACTCTTTCTCTGTGTCTGCCTCTTTCTCTCTCTCTATCTCTCTCAAATAAGTAAATAAAAATAAACAGGGACTGGACAGATGGCTTAGTGGTTAAGCGCTTGCCTGTGAAGCCTAAGGACCCCAGTTCAAGGCTCGATTCCCCAGGACCCATGTTAGCCAGATATACAAGGGGGCGCAGGCATCTGGAGTTCGTTTGCAGTGGCTGGAGGCCCTGTTGCGCCCATCTCTCTGTCCCTATCTATCTATCTACCTCTTTCTCTCTCTGTCACTCTCAAATAAATAAATAAAAATGAACAAAAAAGCTTAAAAATAAACAAAAAATTTTTAAATTTTTTTAAAAAGTTAAGTTTTTTGTTTGTTTAGTTTATTTATAACAGAAACAGGCAGAGAGAGGGAGAATGGGTGCACCAGGGCCTCTGGTCACTGAACAAACTCCAGACACAGTGCAATGTTGTGCATCTGACTTTATGCGGGTACTGGAGAATGAAACCCAGATCCTAAGACTTTGCAGGCAAGTGCTGTAACTGCTGACCCGTCTCTCCAGCGCAGAGACCCACTGTTCCCATCACACCCAGAGCTGAAACTGCCGCAGGCCTTGTCCAGCAGGAAGCCAGGGCTGCCCTAGACCCCAAGCCATGGAACTTGTCTCAGAAAGTCAGAGCGCCCTCTGCTGGGAAGATGCACCACTTGACATGGTCTGCCTTTTTCTTATTCACTGGATAAGGAGCCATTATGACCCTCCCTCACACACGGGATCTCTTCTCTGGCCTTCATGCTGCTGGCTCCCTAGAAACAATAAAGTGGAGGTGTCGTTCAGTCCAGGGGCAGTCTTTGTTGTGGCTTGGGAATCCCTTCTCATGGCTTCAGTCTTCTCTCCTCGGGGGCTGGCCCACCCCATGGGCAGACACTCCCTGGACCTTAGGTAACCCACAGCATGTTCTCCGTTGCAGTCTTGTGCCTTAGTTCTTCCCGGTCTCCCTGGGAACCTCCCCCTGTCTGGCAGCAGGTGTCAGGGTTAGCAGGGCCACCTGTGCCAGAAGCAATCGACAGGCGGATGGAAGGGACTTTGGCTAGAAGTCTAAGAGCTTTGGAAATACCTTTTTTATTTTTAAAAGCACATTATTTCAGTCAGAGCAAAAGACTGTGAACAGTTCTCAGCTGCCATTAGGGCATTCGGTGCCAAGGGGCCATCCAGACATATCAGGAGGTTGTCCCGCGCCTGTGGCCCCAGGTGACCACAGTGCAGAAGCAGTTCTCGCAGAGAGGAGCTCCTGGTGCCACAGACTGCTGGGGAGCCCTGTCCCGCACCCTCATCCCACAGCTCTCTTTCTGGCCGACGGCTAGGACAACAACATGTTGTCATTGCCTGGCGACCTGTCCTGTCACTCAGGAATAAGGAGGTGACTACATATGCCAAATACACTCTTATCCCTGTCCCCTATTTTTGTATTTTTTAATAAGGCAGGCAGAGCAAGAAAGAAAGAGAGAGAGGGGGGAGAGAATTGGCACACCAGAGCCCCCCGCCGCTGCATTCAAACTCCAGATGTGTGCACCATCTTGTGAGCACGTGTGACCTTGTGCGCTGTGTCACCTTGTGCGTCTCGCTTACTTGGGATCTGGAGAGTTGAACATGAGTCCTTAGGCTTCACAGGGCAAGCGTCATAACCTCTAAGCCATGTCTCCAGCCCCGTCCTTATTTTTGCTTCTCCCCCGCCTCCCCGCCCCCAATGCTTTTTGCTCTGTTTCACTTCTAGTTCTCCTCAGTCACTTTCCCTCAACCTTCACATTAAGAGTCCCCTCTGTTAGCCAGGCGTAATGGTGCACACCTTCAATCCCAGCACTGTAATCCCAGATGGAGGTAGGAGAATGGCTGTGGGTTCAAGGCCAGCCTAGATCTACATAGTGAATTACAGGTCAGCCTGGGCTAGAGTGAGACCCTATCTCAAAAAAAAAAAAAAAAAGGAGGAGGAGGAGGACCCCCTTTTTGTCTTCCTTTCTATCCATACGCTCCTGTTCCCGGGTTTCAGGTAGACGCGGTCAGGTTACTGAAAGGGTGCTGCGAGGAAATGAGCGAATCTGAGCCGACAGCGACACCATGTATTTGGCGTAAGAACGTGTCTCATGTGCAGAGCTCGATGGGGTGGCCAACGAAATCTGCATAAAGACAACCTCATGTGTCCCCCCCCCAAAAAAAAAAATGCAGATTGAGTGTTTGATGTGAGATGCACCATTTGAAAGAGATGCCTGACGTGAGAGGGGAGGCTAAGCCTAGGAATATGCCGGGGCTGGCTCACTCCACACCACAAGGGCTGCCCAGGAATGTGTCAGTCATTTGAGGAGCCATTATTCAACACAGTCTATATTGAAGGTCGAATTATATAAGCATATAGCTCGATTATCTATTTCATGCATGCGTATGTATGCGTGTGCACATTCATGCGTGTGCATGGATATGAGGAGACCAGACTATACCCTCAAGTGTCATCCTCAGAAACATAACCCACTTTTTTTTTTAGACAGCATTTCTCAATGGCCTGGAACTCACTGATTAGCTTAGAATGGCCCTGTGGACCCTCCTGTATCCACCTCCCCAGTACTGGGGTTCCTGGAATGCACCACTACACCCAGACTTTTGCGTGGGTTGTGGGTCCTGGCGATCGAGCTCAGTTCCTCGTGCTTACAAGGCAAGCGCTTTCCCCACTGAGCCGTCTCCCTAGACCTTATTTATATCTTAAAACCAAAGCAACAGAAATACTTGAAGTCCATTCCCTTGCTAATTCTGAGCTCTGCTCTCGAAGCTGTCGACACCCGCTGGATCTGTGTCGTGGGGATCGTACACCATGGCGTGCTGTGCATAGCTCTTCCCAAGTCCACGTTCATTTACACCATACAGGTAGTGCCACAGCCCAGGCCTACGTGTGCCCGAGAGCCAGCGTTAGACATTGGCCACCACCCCGGCATGTCTTGTACGTGTTTGTATGTTCGTGGGCACACATGCTCTCCTAAGATTTTACACTCCCTTTCCTGGCTGAAAATCCAGGTTGTGCCTCTCTTTGTTCAATACCTGCCTGAAGTAATTCTGGGCCTTGGGCCTTTGGGAAATCAGTGGACTGGAGGACTAACGACTACAGTGACGAGGCACAAGCAGCACTGTGTCCTAAGGATGGCGTCTCTGGAGAGCAGCCTGAGCGGGGGGTGGCCTTGAGGAGAAGCTTCGCTGGCTAGTTGTTAGAATGGCGTCAGCAATAGAAGTGACTGGGCAGCTTAGAGGAGAACTGAGGCCCACGCACTGCTTCAGAAAACAGTACCACAATGACATCTTTTTATTTTACTTATTTATTTATGAGAGAGAAAGAGACAGAGAGAGAGAGAGAGGGAGAGGGAGGGAGGGAAGCAGAACTAGAGAGAGAGAGAATGGGTGCACCAGGGCCTCCAGCCACTGCAAACAAACCCCAGACGCATGCGTCACCTTGTGTATCTGGCTTTGCATGGGTACTGGGGAATCAAACCTGGGTCCTTAGGTTTTTCAGGCAAGCGCCTTAACCACGGGTCCATCTCTCCAGCCCCACAATGTCATCCTTACCATAGGCGTCCCTCAGCAAGGGTGCTATGTTGAATCCCACATTATAGGTCGCACTCTTCTGTCCTGGCTACCCAGATGATGTAGTTGACGATGTAGATGAGTCAGTGAGCCACTGTCCCTGGAGAGTTTGACATCACATCAGGCAAGAGTCTCTAATGTTCCCTACATCCTCAGGAAGCAGACACCACTGTTGTCCCCACTTGACAGCTAAGACCCAGAGGGGCTGAGTAAACCCACCTAACTTTGCTTAGCTAGGGCTGCAAAGCCAGGCAGCCTGGCTGGCCTGGTCTCCACCAGCCACCACACTGCACCAGCCTGGGCACTTGGCCCAGCATCCTGGACTCCACACAGGGGCAGAGATCCATGCCAGCCCTCAGGGGGTTTCCAGTCACGCCGGCATAAGAGAGTACCTACTCCAGAGGTCGGTTTTCAGACTCAGAACTGCATGTACCCCTGTCCTCTGTCCTCTTCCTCGCAGCCCCCAACCCAACTCAGCCCTGACCCCTCCGTGAAGTCTTCCCTGGCCTCTTCTCTCCAATTCTCACTTTTCCTCAGCCTGGCGCACCTCTGAGCACACCACCTGCCTTGTTTTGTAATTATTAATTTCCAAGCTATTCTTTGTGCTGAAGCTCAAAACCCTCAAAGGCTGGGTGCAGGGGACTTCTGTGTCCCCAGCAGCCAGGACGAACAGTCAACAGGCCAAGTCAGTGGGCAAGTGAATACTCCCCAAGATGGCTCCCAGGCTCGTGCTCCTCGCAAAAGTACAGTGGGACATTTGGGCGTCAAATAAAATCAGTCCATTTAAAAGAAGCAGAAGGAGCAAGTGCTTTGGGGCCTTGCAGCTGAGCAAATGACACACGAAGGCAATAAATCCAGCTCTCCCCTGTCTAGCCACGAAGCAAAAAGAGAAGCACCCAGAGTTACATCGTTTTCATTCTCTGACAGCAGGAAGCATGCTAACTAATTTATCTGCAGAAATAGAATTTCTTCCTGGAACTAAACACCAGCCGGAATGTAGCGCGTGGATCCTTGTGTAAAGGACACTGAGTGACACAGTGAATGATGTCTTCAGCTGCAGTTTTACAGAAGACACCAAAATGTTGTTCTGCCAGATGATCCCTGTATCGATCCTCTATAAAAGCGAGAGGCCTGACATTAGCACGTAACTCACAGAAAGTGGTTATGTGAGCAGCCAAGATAATGGGACCCAGGTACCCTGCTTCCCGATGCTCGCATGGGGGAGGGGTAAAAATGGGAGAGGGACACGGGCTGAGTCCTCTCGCATCTCTCTGAGCAGTGCCCCAAGATCTGACTGGCACTCCATTTGGTCAAGTCTCCAATAGGCCGGGCGTGGTGGCGCACGCCTTTAATCTCAGAACCCGGGGGACAGAGGTAGGAGGATCACCATGAGTTCGAGGCCACCCTGAACTACATAGTGAATTCTAGGTCAGCCTGGGCTACAGCGAGACCTTACCTCTCACACACACACACACACAAATGACCCCAGCCAGACAGAATTGGCCTGGCCTCCAAGGCAGGTGGTCAGTCAGTATGTTGTGACTGCCGTGAGGAACTCACAGACCTAGACCAAGGCAACCCATGAGGACCAGCACCCTTGTGCCTGCATTCATCCCCACCCCAAGCCCTGTGAAACACAGCTCACTCTCCAAGCTCTGCTCGTGGGCATGCTTACCCGCTGTTCCAGAAGTACTTGTAGTGTGTGAGCCCTTCTTCTCCTCCTGCCCTGTCCCTTCTCCCGACCTCACCCCGTCTCCCCGCCAGGAGCCAAGATTTCCTGGAACAAAAGTAGCCCTCAGCACGTGGAGCCCTTCTATTACCCCAAGCCTGATGTGTACCATTGGCCCTGAAAGTGGGTAGTGACACCCCAAGGGTCCTGCAGGGCCTTAAGGAGGTTGGAGGAGGCTCTGGGAGCTGGCTCCCTTCCTTACTGCCTTGCCCTGAGCAGCCCATTTCTCCCTCATGGAACACCTACAGTGACCTCTTGTGGCTCCCTGTTGTTCTCAGAGGCCACTGTTATCACTTCGTCCATTCATTGAAAGATTAAATCGCCTGAGATGCAGAGACCAAATGAGGTCCACTTACTCCCCAGGGTTCACTGAGCACCCAGTGTGGTGCAAGGTATAGGACCAGGACCCCTAAGATGTGGAGAAGAACCACTGCTTGAGACTGCATTGAAGAGTCCCCCCCCCCCAGCAGTGTGCACAGTGGGCTCTGAGGGTCCTAGGCAGGTGTGTGGTTCCCTCGGGACCACAGAACCAGCATGCAAGCCACGGGGCCCCAGGATCTTCGCTGGCCCAGTTCAACTGGAATGAATGACTATTGTGTGTGTAGGAAGTTCTCAAGCTTTTAACACACTTCCCTCCCTGCACACTTTGGTTCAGTTGAAGCCACTATAAAGACAGACAGGCTACCCTGCCTGTCTCTAGAACTAATACTACAGGGGTTCCTTGCCAATATACCAATAGGATACCCCAGTGCACCAATATGATACAAGAATTTTAGGGTGTCCCCAGATTCCTGTCTTATAAATTCAAAGAACTGACATCCGCAGACTACAGGAGCAAGTTTACAGGCTTTATTAGATTATAGAAAGAAGGAAGACACAGCTCAGTCCCAGGAGTTCCCAGAACTGGGGGAACCAGAACTTAGAGAGGGAAGGAGGGGGCACAAAGAGCCCCTGCCCATGAGAAGGGAGGAGCAGGGTGAAGCCTACCTGGAGACCCGCATTGGGGTCTTTTACAGACTGAAAGAGGGTTGTGCTCACCAGCCACAACACCAAGTTCAGGGTTGATCCTTCCAGGAATCTTAATTCTAGGAAACTCGATAACGCCCTTCTTGGGAGACACTTGGGTTGAATTTAAGGAAAAACAGCATCAAGAAATAAGAAGAAGCTGGCCTGGAGGGATTGTTTAGCAGTTAAGGTACTTGCCTACAAAGCCAAAGGACCCAGGTTTAATTCCCCAGGACCTATGTAGGCCAGATACACAAGGTAGTGCATGTGTCTGGAGTTTACTTACAATGACTGGAGGCCCTGGCATGCCCATTCTCATTCTCTCTCTCCCTCTTTCTGTCAAATAAATTACTTAATAAAAAAAATAAACTTTTCAATGGGCTGGAGAGATTACTTCGTGGTTAGGCGCTTGCCTGCGAAGCCTAAGGACCCCTGTTTGAGGCTCGATTCCCCAGGACCCACATTAGCCAGATGCACAGGGGGGTGCATGCATCTGGACTTCATTTGCAGTGGCTGGAGGCCCTGGCATGCCCATTCAATCTCTCTCTCTCTCTCTCTCCCTCTTTCTCTATCTGTCACTCTCAAATAAATAAATAAAAATTTTAAAATGTTGAAAAAAATAAACCTTTCAAAAAAAAAACACAAAGGTGTAATCATATCCTTCTCTGACCTCTAGCAAAGTGGAGACTACAAGAGCAGGCTCAAGGTCATTCCTGGCTTTTATTTTCAGGGGACAGCCTTGGAACTATCTCTAACTTTCTCTGGATCCCACACCACTGCCCAGGGATCATGCCATCTCCTCCCACTCCCTGTTTCTTTGCCCAGCTCCACACCACTGACTGGCATGTAGAAGTGTGTCCTCCATGATGCCTGTTGATAACTTGTGAGAGCTGAGATCTATGAAATTATAGATGTGCCAGGCAGCTAGAAGGCTCTGTGCCCGGGTTCTCTTAACATCTGCAACATGAACTACTTGGACTAATTGATTTCCCAGAGCCCAGCATGGCCCTGGGAGTTAGCTTTATTTGCTGGTGGCCTGTTGGATGAATAGATGGCTTTCTGAGTGCTCGGGCGCCACAGCATCCGCTCTGTGAACGCAGGCATCCTTCGGCCATACAGGATACACGTGCCTTCTCAGCAAGGAGGCACATGAGGGCTTGGGCAGATTCCAGGTAGTCTATCCTGTCAGAAATGTACCCTGAGATAGACTGTGAAAGGGACAGCTTCCCCAGAGGAATGAGATGACATCTCAGCTGGTTCCAAAGAACCCAGGGAGTTCTGTAAGAGCGGGACAAAGTCTCACCACTTAGGTCAATGCAAGTGTACAGTTGTGTGTGTGACTGTAAAGTACAGTGACACGAGGGCCACAGTCCTTTCTCCAGGTTCAAGGCAGGAAGTGGATAATTCTCATCCGCTCCACAGAAACAATCTAAGCTTTAAGCAGATATATATAGAGAGATAGATAGATATCTATCTCTATCTCTATCTCTATATCTATATCTGTATATATATATATATATATATATATATACACACACACACACACACACACATATATATATATATATAGTAACTACAGACAGAACAGGTGCCCAGTGAACCATCAGGGACTCACTCTAACTGCAGGGGAAGGAATGAGCCAAATACTTGGGCAGTGGACACAGCCCCCACCCACCACTGAGCCAACCAGCAGGGCCGGCGAGGAAGTCACCCTGCTCCCAGCAGCACAGGTGAGCGCTCCCAGGCACCTCCAGTCACTTTTCCTCGCAGGAGCACGCAGGGGCCGTCTGTACCTTCCAGCACTGTTTCCCCAGTGATCTTAGAAATGCCATGTGCTCATTGGAATGAGTTGGGCATCCACCCAGCATACAGAAGACAAAACGCTAGCCTCTTGACATCTTCTTCTAGGCTAGAACGTATTACACTGCCTGCTCCTTCCCTTACATGTGATTTTTAGAAAAAAGCCACCATTTGAGGGCTGGGGAGATGGCTCAGTGGTTAAAATCGCTTGTTTACAAAGCCTGCTGGCTCACGTTCAAATCTGCAGTGCCATGTACAACCAGATGTACAAAGTGGCACATGCATCTGGAGTTCGTTTGCAGTGGCACAAGGACCTGGCATGCTCATATTCATTCTCTCTCTCTCTCTGTTTCTCTCTCTCTCTCCTTGCAAATAAATTTTTAAGGAGAAAAGATTTATTTAAAAGAAAATAAATAGGCTGGGCATGGTGGCGCACACCTTTAATCCCAGCACTCAGGAGGCTGAGATAGGAGGATTGTCATGAGTTCAAGACCACCCTGAGACTACACAGTGAATTCCAGGTCAGCCTGGACTACAGTGAGACTCTACCTCAAAAATCCAAAAAGAAAAGAAATCCCTATTTGCACGTGGCCAGTCTAGGCCTGCGAATGCTCCTGGCATTCCGTTGGAATCGCTCTGCTGTGTATGCCGTGGGGCTGGGTGAGCCTTGACTCCTTCCCAAAGAAGTTGATGATGAGTTTGACGAAGACCCATTAAGTTCATATGGAACACCATGCATGTGCTAAATGACCAGCTAAAATCTTTAAGTGGTGTTCTCAAGATGTGGACACCTAGTCTGGAAACCATGAGAAAACAGTTGTGAAAAGCCAGGAGCCCACCCAAGGCACACAGTGTAGGAGAAGTTCAGAGCACAGCTAGGGGCAGATGACACTCAGCAAAGAACGTGCCATTCAGGGAAAAAAAAAAAAAAATCACAAGGCAAAGGCAAGCGGGGTAGTGTGAGCTGTATTATTAAAGACCATGGCCACCCATTTAGAATGATCTGGAAGGGTGTGGTAAAGGGGGGGGGGCGAGGGCTGGAGAGATGGTTCAGTGGCCCAACGACCAAGGTTCAATTCCCCATTACTCACGTAAAGCCAGATGCACAGGATGGTGCATTCATCTGGAGTTTGCAGCTGCTGGAGGCCCTGATGTGCTCATGCGGTCTCTCTCTCTCTTCTCTCTCTCTCTCTCCCTCTCTGTCTCTCTCACCTTGCAAATGAGTAAGTAAAAAGAAAAAGGGACAAAAGAGGAAGGCACTAAACCCCACATCTAAGCAATCCTGGGAGCAGGATACTTGAGATGGTATCTCAGATGAGCCCCGGGAGATTCCCTCAGCATTATTCTCACAGCACATGCTTAAGCAAACAAACAAAAATGGAAATGGAGAGGGTCCCTTGGGTGGGGGGCAGGGATGAGGGTAAGGATGGTTACCAACATGTGCTGTTTACATACTGAGTATGTCCATAACTATTAAATAAATAAAATAGCAAAAAAAAAAAAAAAAAACAATTAAAACAGAGAGAATCCAGAGGTCCCAGGTCAGGAAGCAAAGAAACAAGCTGGGACCGTCGTGTGCTCGCACTGTGGAAAACCACAGAGAATGGGAAATACATGCAGCAGACCTGCTTGCAGCAATGTGAATGCATCTCAGCAATGCAATCGAAACGGAAAGAAAGAAGCACGCTGAGGGATATATACTGTAAGGGAAGCTGACTTCCATTTATGTAAATTCCCATTTTTTTTTTCAGTGCTATTCATTAGGGGAGAGCTTTTGTTGTGGAACATAATTAAAGATGCTTAAGACATACCTGCCCAGGTGTCCGGGCCAACAGTCATTTCCGCAGGGGACACCAGTGCATCTTCCTCTTAGGTCAGGAAATCACTGCGGGGTGCTAAAAGGGCATCAGACAGAGAACAATCAAACCAGGAGGAGAGGCTGAGCGCTCCCGATGGTGTCATCTTTGGGGAGGAAGGACGGTGGATTGTAGAGGATGCCAAGAAGCTCCCACCAACTCTGTAATGTTACCAAGAAATAAAGATGGAGGGTTGGAGAAATGACTCAGCGGTTAAGGCATTTGCCTGCAAAGCCTAAGGGCCCAGGTTCAATTCCCCAGGCCCCACGTAAGCAAGATACACAAAATAGCACATGTGTCTGGAGCTCGTTTGCAGTGGCTAGAGGCCCTGTTGTGCCCATTCTCCCTCTCTCTCTCTCTCTCTCTCTCTCTCTCTCTCTCTCTCATAAATTAAATATTTAAGAAAAAGAAAGAAAGAAGAAATAACCCTGGCAAATTACCTAAATTGTTTTCAAAATCCAGAGGTAGAAAGGGGTATGATGTATCTCATGTTCTGAGCTGTCGGGAAATGGGTTATGATAATCCCCAGAACTCAATGAAGGATTCGATCCATGGGTTCAGAGATCAATGACTGTTTTCTTAGCCTCGCTGCGATGTGGACAGGGCAGTAAAGCGAGAGTCCCCGTCCAGTTCTGATCAGTCTTAACGCTCCTCACCGCGAGTCTGTCAGGATCACTTCACTTGAAGGTGAAAACATAAAATTTACCGGTTCTCCTTTTCTCCTCCAGGTATCTGGTAATTTCTAGTAGGGCTTGCTTCATAGCTGCAGACGGTGCTGTCTGGCATGTTTTCATGGTGCAGAGGAATGCCCGTGAAGGGTGCCGTTTTGTTGTTCTCTCACTGCCTCTAAATGCTGGCAGGAGGGGTGTTCTTTCTCTCCGTGAGCCAGGAACCGAGCAACAACTGATCATTCATTGCTCATCACAAACAAAACAAGCAGCAAGAAGGGGTCGCTGTCGAGGCTGAGGAGATGGCTCAGTCGGGAAAGCGTCTGCCCTGGAAACACGAGGACCTGAGTTCAATCCCCACGTGTAAATGCCAGGCACGGGGCTGGAGAGATGGCTTGGCAGCTAAGACTCTTGCCTTAACCTGGTTCAGTTGCCCAGCACCCACATAAAGCCAGATGCACAAAGTGGCACATGCATCTGGAGTTCGTTTGCAGCAGCTGGAGGCCCTGGCGTGCCATTCTGCCTGTGTCTGTCTTCTATCTCTCTCTCTACTTGCAAATAAATAAATAAAAATATTTTAGGGCTGGATAGATGCTTTAGCAGTTAAGGCACTTATCTGCAAAGCTAAGGACCCAGGTTTGATTCCCCAGAACCCACTTAAAGCCAGATGCACAAGATGGCACAAGATGGTACATGTGTTAAGAGTTTGTTCACAATGCCTAGAGGCCCTGGCATGCCCATTCTCTCTCTTTATGTGTGTGTGTGTGTGTGTGTGTGTGTGTGTGTGTGTGTACATATATGTATACATATATATATGCATCTCTCTCAAATAAAAGTAAATTAAATTTTTTATTTTTTTTATTTTTTGAGGTAGGGTCTCACTCTAGCTCAGGCTGACCTGGAATTCACTATGTAGTCTCAGGGTGGTCTTGAACTCACTGTGATCCTCCTACCTCTGCCTCCCGAGTGCTGGGATTAAAGGCGTGCACCACCACACTGGGCCTAAAAAATATTTTTTTAAAAAGGTGCCAGGCATGGTGGAGTGTTCTTGTAATCCCAACAGAAACTAGGGCTCACTGGCCAGCCAATGTAGCCTAATTGGTGAGTTCCAAGCCAATCAAAGACCCTGTCTCACCGGGCGTGGTGGCGCACGCCTTTAATCCCAGCACTTGGGAGGCAGAGGTAGGAGGATTGCCGTGAGTTCGAGGCCACCCTGAGACTGTGTAGTGAATTCCAGGTCAGCTTGGGCTAGAGTGAGACCCTACCTCGAAAAACTAAAGAAAAACAAACAAACAAAAAAAGACCCTGTCTCAAAAAAATATGGACAGTTTTCCTGAGGGACAACATCTGAGGTTGTTCTCTGGCCTCCACACACCCATAGGCACACACATGCATGCACGCCTGAACATGTACACTCCTTTGTGTATGTGCACACACACACGCACATGCACATGCACACGCACACACAAGCATGCAGATGCACACACCCATATTAAAATAATGAACTATTGTATATTACAGCTACAGTCTGAATAAATCAAATTTCTCCCAGATATGAGACTTCTCAGCCAGGCATGGTGGCACACACTTTTAATCTCAGCACCTGGGAGGCTGAGGTAGCAGGATCACGTAAGTTCAAGGCCAGCCTGTGCTCAGAGGGAGTTTCAGGTCAGTCTGGGGTAGAGTGAGACCCTGACTCCAAAAAACCTAAAGGATTTCTCAGGCAGAAGAGATGGCTTAGGTTAAAGCACTTGCCTGCAAAGCCAAAGACTCAAGTTCAATTCCCTAAGAGTCACATAAGCCAGATGCACAAATTGGAGCATGCATCTGGAATTCATTTGCAGCGGCTGAAGGCCCTGGTGCTCCCATTCATATTCTCTCTCTCTCAAATAAATAAAATAAATTAAAAAATTATATATAAAAAAAGAAAGCTCAGGCGGCAGAGGTAGGAGGATCACTACGAGTTCAAGGCCACTCTGAGGCTACATAGTGAATTCTAGGTCAGCCTGAGCTAGAGTGAGACCCTACCTCAAAAAACCAAAAAAAAAAGAAAGATTTTCTCTTCCTTACCCTAGCTAACGCCAGTGTCACAGGAAAGGAGTGCGGTCCACTTCTCTCATCCTGACTCACTTCCTCCCTCATCCTATTAAGGCCCATTTCCCCAAGAAGGAGGTAGGCAGCGAGACGGTTGATATGGATTGTCTTTTGACTGGTATTGCTGTGCTGTGACTATGACCCTCTGGGCAGGGCAAATGGCCAAAAATGACGTCCTCCCTTGGAATCTCATGGGTCTCTGGAGGTCCCTGATCAGCACACGCTTGGTCCCAAGGCCATGCACTTTCTCAGACCTACTTGACAGCAGGTGGCAGTAGTCACAGTGGGTACTGGGAGCAGAACTGAAGACAAGCCTGTTGACAAGGGTGTGGGTGAGTGTAGGGAAGCCACAAGGGAGAACACAGCCCCCCAGACATAGTAACAACAGCAGGCAGGAAGTATGGCTGTCCCCGGGGACACAGGGAGTGAGCCGACTGGAGTTTGAAGATAGAAAGGGCTACACGGGGCTGGAAAGATGGCTCACCAGTTAACATGCTTGCCTGTGAAGCCTAAGGACCCAGGTTTGATTCTGTAGGTCCCATGTAAGCCAGATGCACATAGCACAAGGAAGGAAGGGAGAAAGGAAGGAAGGAAGGAAAGGCTGCGTAGAGGTCCCTGGCAGGAGCCTCAGCTTACTCCTGAAGTCAAGCTTCATGATACCAGGGGAAAGAAGATAGAGCAAAGATGTCTCCTCTGCCATCTTCTTTTTCCTCCTTCCCACCCTCCAGTCAGTTACTTGTTAGTCTTCCCCATTAGCTGAGCCTCACAGCCCAAGGCTAAGAAATCCCCCTTTACACCAGCCAGCCCTTCCAGAACAAGAAGCAGATGTGGGGCTGGAGAGATGGCTTACCAGTTAAGACACTTGTCTGTGAAGCCAAGGGACTTATATTCGTTTCCCCAGAACCCATATAAGCCAGATATGCCTGGAGGCCCTGGCTTGCCCATTCTCTCTCCTCCTCATCCTATTCTCAAAGACATAAATGGGAAACAAAAAAAGAAGCCGAGGTGGAGGGTCCGAAGAGGACAGCCTGTGGTCCACCCCATGTTCCTTTCTTCTGAGGTCCCACTACACTCAAGTGGTCCTATTAAAAAGGATCTTGCCAGGTGTGGTGGCACACGCCTTTAATCCCAGCACTCGGGAGGCAGAGGTAGGAGGATCACTGTTGAGTTCTAGGCCACCCTGAGACTCCATAGTGAATTCCAGGTCATCCTGGGATAGAGTGAGATCCTACTTTGAAACAAACAAACAAACAAACAAAAAGATCTTGCCCCAGCACTCGGGAAGCAGAGGTAGGAGGATCGCCATGAGTTTGAGGCCATCCTGGGACATGAGGAGTGGATTCCATGTCAGCCTGGGCTAGAGTGAAAGTCCATGTTGTATAACCCAAAACAAAAAAGACTCTTGGTTTCCTTCTGTGTGGATCCAGGAGTGTGCTAGAGCCAGCTCACACTGGCTTATGAGAGCCCACTGTGTACATCTCTTCCTGTTGTGGTTATCGTTGCTTTGCTGGAACACAACACCAGACCCACGGCAGCTGATGGGAGGAAAGGGTCTGTTTATCTCAAGGGGAAGCTTCATGACAGCAGGGGAACCACGATAGAGCAGAGGCTGGACATCACCTCTCCACAGCAGGTGGATGATGGCAGCGAGAGTGAGCTGAGCTCTGGCAAGGGAGATGCTGGGTTCTGACACCCTTAAGCCCACCCCCAATGACATGCCTCCTCCAGCAAGTCTCCACCTCCCAGACCGAGGGTGAAGCATTGAAAACAGTGAGCACAGTGAGCGTGTGGGGGACATCGGATTCGAACCGCCACACTTCCCAACTCCTATTTCAGAAACATCACACGGGTAACTTGTGGTCAGGCATGACAGGAGTCTTGACAACAGAAATACCAAAAAGAAGAAGAAGGAGAAGCAGCAGAAGAAGAACAAGAAGAAGAAGAAGAACAAGAACAAGAAGAAGAACAAGAAGAAGAAGAAGAGGAGGAGGAGGAAGGAGGAGGAGGAGAAGAAGAAGAAGAAAGAGGGGCTAGAGAGAGATGGCTCAGCAGTTAAGGTATTCGCCTGCAATGCCTAACAACCCAGGTTCAATTCCCCAGTATCCACATAGCCACATGGGTCTGGCGTTCATTTGTAGTGGCTAGAAGCCCTGGCGTGCCTATTTTCTCTTTCTCTTCCACTCTTTCTTTCTCTCTCTCCCCCCTTGCAAATAAATAACTATTTTTTAAGAAATCCTAAACATAATGACAGATAATTCACACACACACAAACCAAAACCTGGTGGTTAAATGTTTACTGGCTGATCCAAGGTGGCCAGTGTGCAACCCATGCTGCTGGTCCACAGGAAGTTCGTCCAGGTCTTCCTCTGAATGGCCATCGGACATCGGTGCCCCAAGCCCACCTCTCCCCAGCACACTTGGACCCCCAGGGGTCCTCACTAAGCTTTCCAAGTGGTCTCTTTCAAGCCCTCCTCACAGCCTCTCAGAGAGGAGAGTGCATCTCCACACCCTGCTGCCTGGGAGGGGGATGAGGTGGGCTGGAGGCAACTGCGGGCTCTTTTAAAACATTTCTCCTCGAGCATTGATTTTGGCCCTCGTCTAAGGTTACATGAGGATCTTGGTTGTTCAGCCAGCTCTTGCCATCTTTGAGAATGTTCAGGAACTACAGTGAGCTCACTTGTGACTCCAATGTATGATAAATTATTGCCCAGTCAACAGACTGATTTACAAACTGGCAAGTAGTCGACACATTTTTCCAAAGTAGCAGGAGACAACTTTATTAAGAGCCTTCAAAGCAATTCCTTAAAAGTCTTCAAACTTCCCTACTAATCTAGTCAAGGGAACTGTTCTGCCCCACCCGTCATCACGACGTGGGTCTTACAGGAGGAGAAAGGCCTGAGTCAGACTCACTGGCACACAGGCAAACCACCCTCCCGCAGGTCTGTGTTTCTTGAGAACACGCCAGCCACACTGGCTGGCTCCAGGTGGTAAAGATGTAATGGATTTTAGGGATGTCAAGGTTCCTACTTAGGTTTTTCTGGGAAGCCACTGAGACCCAGGCATGTGGTTTCCATGGGTCACTGAGGGGGCGAAGGGACAGGCAAGATACCTAGGTCTTTAAGACAGATACCCCCAATCTCAAAATTACCAGCATATTCTGACAGAGAAGTAAGGAGGCTGTGGTGGGCTGGAGAGTAGGAAAGAGCTGTCTGCATAGGCCTGATGCTGAAGGGCGGGTGGGAGGGGAAGAGTCAAGAGCCAGTATGAGAGAGAGGCTTTGAGGATGGGAAAACAAAAGATGGAGCTGAGGTACTGGGGGAAAGAATTGTGGTGCCATGCAAATACAAGAGAGAGGATTATGGAGCTCTGTGAGGAGAGAAGGCGTCACAGAGAGCTGTGAGGAGAGAAGGGATCACGGAGAGCTGTGAGAAGAGAAGGGACCATGGAGAGCTGTGAGGAGAGAAGGGACCATGGAGAGCTGTGAGGAGAGAAGGGATCACGGAGAGCTGTGAGAAGAGAAGGGACCATGGAGAGCTGTGAGGAGAGAAGGGATCATGGAGAGCTGTGAGGAGAGAAGGGATCACGGACAGCTGTGAGGAGAGATCACGGAGAGCTGTGAGGAGAGAAGGGATCACGGAGAGCTGTGAGGAGAGAAGGGATCACGGACAGCTGTGAGGAGAGAAGGGATCATGGAGAGCTGTGAGGAGAGAAGGGATCACGGAGAGCTGTGAGGAGAGAAGGGATCACGGAGAGCTGTGAGGAGAGAAGGGATCACGGACAGCTGTGAGGAGAGAAGGGATCACGGAGAGCTGTGAGGAGAGAAGGGATCACGGACAGCTGTGAGGAGAGAAGGGATCATGGAGAGTTGTGAGGAGAGAAGGGATCACGGAGAGCTGTGAGGAGAGAAGGGATCATGGACAGCTGTGAGGAGAGAAGGGATCACGGAGAGCTGTGAGGAGAGAAGGGATCACGGAGAGCTGTGAGGAGAGAAGGGATCATGGAGGGCTGTGAGGAGAGAAGGGATCACGGAGAGCTGTGAGGAGAGAAGGGATCACGAAGAGCTGTGAGGAGAGAAGGGATCACGGAGAGCTGTGAGGAGAGAAGGGATCATGGAGAGTTGTGAGGAGAGAAGGGATCACGGAGAGCTGTGAGGAGAGAAGGGATCATGGACAGCTGTGAGGAGAGAAGGGATCACGGAGAGCTGTGAGGAGAGAAGGGATCACGGAGAGCTGTGAGGAGAGAAGGGATCATGGAGGGCTGTGAGGAGAGAAGGGATCACGGAGAGCTGTGAGGAGAGAAGGGATCACGGAGAGCTGTGAGGAGAGAAGGGATCACGGAGAGCTGTGAGGAGAGAAGGGGTCACGGAGAGCTGTGAGGAGAGAAGGGGTCACGGAGAGCTGTGAGGAGAGAAGGGATCACGGAGAGCTGTGAGGAGAGAAGGGGTCACGGAGAGCTGTGAGGAGAGAAGGGATCACGGAGAGCTGTGAGGAGAGAAGGGATCACGGACAGCTGTGAGGAGAGAAGGGATCACGGACAGCTGTGAGGAGAGAAGGGATCACGGAGAGCTGTGAGGAGAGAAGGGTTCATGAAGCAGAGGCAGCCACAAAGCTGAGATGAAGAGTGAGCGACTGGGAATCTCTTCAATTCCAGGCTCCATCAGATGTCGCTGATCTACGGTGTACACGGAAGCTCTGTGGTTTGCAGCCTCTGCAGTTCACAGGGTGAGGAAGGATAGAGGTGCCAGGGAGGTAGAGGACCAGGAGCCAGAGGAGAACGGGGGGGGGCTGTTCACATGGAAGAAGTGGAGGACAGTCACCTGCTAGGGGATGCCTGGCCTGTGCTTTGCTCCAAGCCGGCTGGCAGTCCATTTCTGCTGCTGCTCCTGGAGAGGGGCCGCTCGCCCTGGGGGAAGCCAGACAGCCTGCGCAGGGCGCAGCAATGAGTGTGTCCCAGGAATTCCCAAGTATAGCACACGTCTGCCGGTTTCTTCATCACACACTGAAGTTTGGACATGCCATCTGCAGCCAAGATGCTCCACAGAGCCAACACCAAGATGGATGATGGCAAGGAGCCCCCGTCGGCCCATGATGACTCCGGCTGACAATAAGTTTGAGCCATTACACGGGAAATGGGCTGGTGGGGAAGACCGACACCAGCCCCTGAGCGGCTGACCATTGTGGTAATTGAGCTACTGATACCATTAGTCTTGTAAGTATAGACACCTTGACTCTTCAAACAAGGTGAGGCTGAGTGATCTACAGCTCTGTGAGGCACTTTAGCCCGAGGAGGCCCAGAGTGGGTGTTGAGCAAATAAATCATCCACTGGATAGCTGTGGTGTCAGTGGAAATGCCTCCCCAGCGCCGATACCTCATCAGTCCATGGGAAAACCACATTAGCCCACAGTCTCCTCCCACGCCAGACCCTCAGCCACGTTAAGTCCTGCAGCCTGCGCTCCATGGAAGCCCGTAGCTTTACAGCACGGTCAGAAATGTCAGTAGTAGCCGGGCGTGGTGGCGCACGCCCTTAATCCCAGCACTCGGGAGGCAGAGGTAGGAGGATCGCCGTGAGTTCGAGGCCACCCTGAGACTCCATAGTGAATTCCAGGTCAGCCTGGGCTAGAGTGAGACCCTACCTCGAAAAACCAAAAAAAAAAAAAAAAAAGAAATGTCAGTAGTATGTTCCTGACCCTTCCCAGCCTGGTAGAGGAGAGGACAAGCTGAGCCTGGGGACATCCGTGAGCTGACATGGATCGGGGGTGACCTCAGCAGCCACTCCCAGCCTGCGGGTGAACGGCAAGTGCCCAGTGAGATCCAGGCGTGGGTTGTGGATCTGGGTTAGCGAAGGTCAGTCTTCAAGCCAGCAAGGCACTCTACCTGCAGCTCCCTTCCCTTCATTACCAGGATCGCTCGCCAAGGACATTCGAAAACACCAACCAGGTTGGTTTTGTGAAGACAACCCGAGATGACCCGTGCGGTAGATATTATGCAGATTCTGCCGGGCGCCCATGAGGCCAAGCGCAGGCAGTTCCATATTCACCGACAATCAGGGTTGCTTACCACGAAATCCTGAGCCCCATCCCCCCGTCATCACAGTGGCCCCCAGGAGTCCACAAAGCAGGCAGGGGCCCTGCGAGCATGTCGGGCCTCGCATGCCACCCCATGTAAACGAGTGCACACCCGGTAGTCTCAGTAGCTCCTGTTTGGGTTCAAAGTCTCAAGCAGATTTTGTAACAAGGGACAGCACTGGGACCTCCAGGGGCCCCACCAACAAATCCGAACGCAGCAGGTCTGGGCTAGGGCCCAGCGGTCGCAGTGCTCCGACAAGCTCCTTAAGCGGTTCTGATGCGCACCCCCAGTTGAGAGCCACTGAACCAAAGAAATGAGATTGTGCACATGTCAGGTATCGGGTAATTGTGTGGGAGAATGTGCGAGAGAGACCGTGGGTTAGGAAGGAAAGCGGGAGAGACTTTTGCAGTGCAATCAGGGCAGGTAGAAGAGGCCTACGTCCTAGCAGGTCGTCCCTGGCCAGGAAGGGACTATGTGCCCCACCCTCACCCCCCTGTCTGTCTGTCTGTCTGTCTATCCTCCTGCTCAGGGTCTCCTGTTTGTATGAGGTTCAGGTCCAGAGTTCCTGCAGCGGACCCAAACCCTTTCTTCTGGATTACTTTGTGTGCTTTGGTGCTACCTGCTCTGGACGGTGACCTCACGGGCCTCTCCAGGCTGTCGCCTCCTCTGCTGCCATCCCAGCCGGGATCCTGTCCTTAAAAAGAGTGCTCTCTGTACTCTTCGTTCTGGTGACTGTAGGTTCTGTCCCTGGCCAGGGTCCCAGTGGGGACAAAGACCTACAAGCCCAGTGCCCTTTCATTTCTTTCTCCCTCCCCTCCGGTCCACATTCGGCTGCTTTTATTCCCCTTCCCTTGGAGTTCCCAGCCTGGACTCCTCACGGGTTGTCTCCTGGCCGGCTACAATGAGGCTTTACAAACCTCACCGTTGGCCCCAGGCCCATCCTGTTGTCATGACTCCGTGGGTAGCTTGTGTCCTGGGAGTGTACCGTGCCCTCATCCTTATTGTCCAAGGTCCCTTGCCACAGCCTTCTCTCCCAGGCCCTTTCCCCAGGCTTACAGAATCCTGGCGCCACCGCACATTAGGAGCTCTTCAGGGTGGCGTAGCTCTGTCTTGTCAACCATAAAGCCGTTCCCCTCCCCCAAACCCCACAGCCTCACACCTCTCCCAAAGCCAGGTCCTTAACAGGTCCTAGCAGACCCTGCCTCAGTTTCACCACTGGCCTCATCTCCCACTACTCTTTCCTTTACCAGTTTGCTCCAGGCACACCAGTCTTCTCACCAGTCCTCACAGGAACCAGGCAGGCTCCTGCCTCAGGCCCTTCCCGCATGTTGCTACATCCTGTCTCCTGACCCGTCACACGCTTGTTCCCTCCCTGCCCTCAGGACTCTGGCCTGCTGCCCGTTCCACCAAGAGGCCACCCCAGGTAACATTAAGCCTTCCTCTACCAGCTCTTCATTTTTATCTTTTTTTTGGGGGGGGGGGGTTCGAGGTAGGGTTTCACTGTAGTCCAGGCTGACCTGGAATTCACTCTGTAGTCTCAGGTTGGCCTCGAACTCACGGTGATCCTCCTACCTCTGCCTCCCGAGTGCTGGGATTAAAGGTGTGCGCCACCACGCCTGGCCACTTTTATCCTTTCTACCTCGTGCTTTTCAACTGATTTTATTGTAGACACAATGTCTTGTTGGTTGAGGGTCCATCTTGGCAACTAGAATCCTCCTGGAACAGGGGTACTAGGGTACACAAATACTAACAGTCATTTGTTAAGTAAGTAAAAGAAGAAATGAGGGCTGGGGAGATGGCTCTGCAGCTAAGGACACTTGCTTGCAAAGCATGCTGGCTTGGGTGCAGTTCCCTAGTACCCACCTAAAACTAGATCCACAAAGGGGCGCGTGAGTCTGGAATTTCTTTACAGCAGCAAGAGGCCTTGGTGCACCCATACACTCTCTCTCTCTCTCTCTCAAATAAATAAATATTTTAAGGGGGGACTGGAGGGCACTGAAGAAATGACTCAGCAGTTAAGACACTTGCCTGCATAGCCTAATGACCTGAGTTTGATTCCCCAGTACTCATGTAAAGCCAGATACACAAAATGGTACGTACATCTGGAGTTTGCAGTGGCTGGAGGCTTTGGCGTGCCCGTTCTCTCTGTCTGTCTTCCATCTCTCTCTGCTTGCAAATAAATAAATGAATAAAATGTTTAAAGGGACTAGAGCTCGATGGTAGCCCTGTAGTGTTGCACACAGCCCGTAGCACGTTGAGCTGTGGTCCACTCTGTAGAACAGCGACAGTGCATTCCCATTGCAGCAGTGACCAGGTGACACACGGTGACAGAACCCAGCGACTCCCCCAGTGAGAGCTGACACTGCCTTTCCATTCCATGTCAGCCGCACTCAGAATTCTCCCTCCCCCCTAAGGCTCCTGAGCACCCCCACTTCTAGGACACCTGCCAGGGAGCCTGGAGAGCGCCCACAGAAGCGACCACGGGGCGTGGGCGAGGCAGGAGTCTGTCTCCGCCATGCGTGTTGAGGCTCAGTGGCCTTCCTCCGCCCTCCCACCTTTGCCTCCGTGCACCCCTTGACTCTGCCCTATGGAACTGCAGGAGACACCCCCATGCAAAGCCAGAGCCATTCCTTCACGCCTCTCTGTGCGCTGATCCCAGAGCAGGACTTCACCAAGTCCCTCGGTGCCCTTGGTAGTGGAGCCAAAAGTGTTCAAAGGAAGAAGAAAGACAGCTCTGTTTTAGCAAGCGGCTGCATCGAGGGGCCTACTTCTGGAATTTTAAGCAAGGAAATGTCAGTCCATCTAAAGTCCTCCTGCTATTAGTTTGATATTAATGTATTACCTTCAGTGCTAGGCATCTGGCATTTTTCAAAGAGGTGAAGCCAGCAAACGAACGTGGCATAGAGTATGCCCCATGCACCAAACGTCTAGACAAAGCTCTTGGGAAGATACAGGAAACAGAAGGCCCCCCACTTCCTGCCGCCAGGGCCTCCTGCGCTTGGGGTTCAGGGCACCCTGCATAATGTGGACAGGCAGTCCTGTCAAATCTTCCCCTGGAGTGATAATATCATCTCCAGTTGAGGAAGTCTGAGGTCTCCTTGTCTCCTTGCTGAGATGACAGAATAAGATACTTGTTCACTTAACATGAGGAAGAGAGGCCTCAAAGATAAAAGACAGACTCGTGACCACTTGCCATATATATATATATATATATATATATATATATATATATATATATATCCGTGACACTAAAAAGGCACATTCAGCTGGGCATGGTGGCGCATGTCTTTAATCCCAGCACTTGGGAAACAGAGGGTAGAAGGATGGCCATAACTTCGAGGTCAGTCTGGGAGTACAGAGTGAATTCCAGGTCAGCCTGGGCTATAGAGCGAGATCCTACCTTTAAAAAAAGGGGGGGAGGGCTGGAGAGATGGCTTAGCAGTTAAGCGTTTGCCTGTGAAGCCTGAGGACCCCTGGTTTGAGGCTCGATTCCCCAGGACCCACGTTAGCCAGATGCACAAGGGGGACACACACGTCTGGAGTTCGTTAGCAGTGGCTGGAGGCCCTGGCGCGTCCCATTCTGTATTCTCTCTCTCTCTCTCTCTCTCTCTCTCTCTCTCTCTGTGTGTGTGTGTGTATGTGTGTGTGTGTGTGTGTGTCTGCCTTTCTCGCTCTGTCTGTCACTCTCAAATAAATAAATAAATAATGAACAAAAAAATTTTTTTAAAAAGACACAGTCAAGCTGGGCATGGTGGTGCACACCTTTACTCCCAGTATTTGGGAAGCAGAGGTAGGAGGATCACCATGAGTTTGAAGCCAGCCTGAATTCCAGGTCAGCCTGCACTACAGTGAGACCCCTACCTCGTAAAACCAGAAAAAGAAAGGAAAAACAAAAAGGCACAGTCAACAAGTCCTCAAGGAAGCCAGAGGGGAGAGAAGAGCAGCCTGGCAGTGTGGGGGCGTCTCTGCAGGCTAGGGCCCCCCGGAAGCAGGAAGCGCTGCTCCCAGGATCAGAAGGACCGCCACCCTGAACAGGACGCACTGGAAAACTGCTCAGAAAAGCTGTGAAGGTTTGTAGACTGACCCCAGGCTAATTGGGGGCTATGCAGAACAGAGCTGCTACCCAGCACCAGACTGGGACCAGGAGGCCTGGCATAAACATCTGGAACCAGAAAAACAAAGAATGAGGTCCCATGCCAGCTCCGCCCCTTCCAGGCTGTGTGGCCTTGGTTTTGTTTTGGGGTCTTGTTGTTGTTTTTGTTGTTGTTGTTTATTGGGGTTGGGGACTGGGGATTGGGGGTTGAGGTAGGGTCTCGTTCTTTTTCAGGCTGACATGGAATTCACTATGTGGTCTCAGGTTGGCCTTGAACTCATGGCGATCCTCCTACCTCTGCCTTGCAAGTACTGGGATTAAAAGCATGCGCCACCACGCCCGGCTTGACCTTTGACTTTTTTGTGGTCCCGCGTAGACTAAGAATCTAGCTGCAATGAGTTGTGACGCCTTCCCCGTGTGGTTGATTTGAGAACACGATGGTGCACAGAGAGCCTAGTCCAGTGCCTCGTGAACTTGGCAGGGCCTAGCAGAGGGTGCTCAGTGAATAGTCATCATTAGTAATTCACTTGCTATAAAAATACAGAATTTTCCAGGTATGGTGGCTCATGTCTATAATCCCATGTCTATAATCCCAGTACTAGAGAAGCTAAGGTAAAAGGATCATCATGAGTTCAAGGACAGCCAGGGCTAGAGGAAGACCCTACCTCAAAGAAAAGAAGAGAGGGAGGAAAGAAAACAAGAAAGAAAGAGAAAAGAGAGAGGTGGGGAGAAAGAAAGACAGAGAGAGAGAGAGAGAGAAGCCAGGTGTGTGGTGCACATCTTTAGTCCCAGCACTTGGGAGGCAGAGGTAGGAGAATCACTGTGAGTTTGAGGCCAGCCTGAGACTACATAGTGAATTCCAGGTCAGCCTGGGCTAGAGCAAGACCCTACCTTGAAAAGCAAAAAACAAGAAATAAATAAATAGGAAGGAAAGAAGGAAGGAAGGAAGAAAGAAAGGAAGGGAGGGAGGGATGGAGGGAGAGATTGACGGAGGGAGGGAGGATAAACCATAGAATGAGAATTTTTTGTTTGGGGCAGAGGTTGCTGTTTTATGTGTGCACACACACGCATGCCGGTACGTGTGGGTGTGTGCACATGTGCGTGTACATGCACGTGTGTGCTTATACATGTGGGGGCCAGAAGGCAATCTCAGCTGTCATCATCCTCCACTTTTTGAGACAGGATCTCCCAGCGGCCTGGAACCCGCCAAGTAGGCTAATGAGGCTGGCCAGGCAAGCCCCACAGATCCTCCTGCCTCTGCCTCCCCAGCACTGGGCTGCCCCGCACACCCGACCACAGCCAGCATGTCTAGTGGGTCACAGGGAATGAAGCCAGGTTCTCGTCCTTGAGAGGCCGTACTGGCCGACCATCTCCTCAGCCCTTGTCTCTGCGCTGAGGAAGGCATCATTGCCCCAGCTGCAAAAAGACGAAGAAAACAGAAGGCCCCTGTTTCTGCTACCAGGGCTTCCTGTGCCTGTGGCTTGAGGGACCCTGCATAGTGGGTCCCTGGCAGATAAACCAGATAAACCCAGATCTGGGGTTTTGCAAGATCTGGACCCTGATTCCAGAGGTTAGCCACAGGGCTTGGGCGGGCTGAACCTTGAACCTCCGTGTTCTTATTGGTAAGAGTGGCATGGTGCTCACCTCAGACCAGTGCCATCAGGGTGGAGCCTAATCCTGTCCGGGAAGCAGTGGGCCATCCCAAGTTCCTTCTGCAGGACACTACAGTTCCGCCTCTGCAGGGCTAAGAAACCCACGGTGGGGGGCTGGAGAGATGGCTCAGCAGTTAAGGTGCTTGCCTGCAAAGCCTTAATGACCAGGGTTCAATTCGCCAGTACCCACATAAAGCCAGATGCACAAGGTGGCACATGTATCTGGAGTTCATTTGCAATAGGTATAGGCTCTAGTGCACCCGTTCTTTCTCTCTCTCTCTATCTATCTATCTATCTATCTACCTACTCTCTCTCTGCTTGCCAACAAATAAATAAGTAAATAAATAACGATTTAAAATTACAATGAAACCCAGCATGACCGCAGAGATTCCTCAGAGGATGAGCAGCTCCTACACCAGCAGCCAGCAGCCACCATGTGGGGACAGCGTCAGGACACAGAACACAGCCAATTAGCAGCAGATCACCTCGAAGCGCTCGGCATGTCTGCAGGCCTCACCGTGATGCTGTCTTCTGTCGGGCAGGCTGAGTGTTCATGCTGCCCGGGTTGATCAGACCCTGGAGCCTGCGCTTCAGAGCCCAGTCGTGGAGAACGGGCCACGGTTCTGAGATCCTTCTGAGCCTCAGCTGGTTTGGACAGAGACGCGAGGCAAGCGGCCTGGGATGGGCTCTCTCGCTCTCACCAGGAACTGCTGCCTGCATCTTCCACGGGCACTCCAGCGGGCACAGGTGGCTGCCACCATGACAGCATTAACGGAGACGGGCGAATCCTTCAGTGCCACATAGCGGAGTAGAGCAGGGTTAGGATGGCAGAGTGGGGGTGATCCTGGAGTCCAGCTGCCACCCAGAGGCTCCAGGAGGAACTCGCAGGGTCCCTTTCATCTTGGGATGCCCTTGAACTCTGTCGTGGGCCCTGGCCATCACACTTTCCCTCTCCCCTGTGTTGGTGTAACCCCCTGACGTCTTCCTCCTTCAGGAATCTCAGAGGACGTGGCGGCGCCCTCCATGCCCGACCTCCAGGACGAACAACTGCGGACACAGCTGGAGGAAGAAAAATGCAGGTGGGCTGCCTTTTGGCTACACGCAGCCTGAGCCGGGCCACCCGCGGGCCTCCGGGATTCCCTGGAGGTACCCAAGGCTGGAACTCCTGGGGACTCGGGTCACTGAGTCTCAGTCAGCTAGAGGGGAGAAAGCCGGGGTGGGGGCCGCTGTCTGCGACCACCATGGCCCAGGCAGGAGGCCAGATGCAAAATGCAGCGAGCCAGGCTCCCCAGGCACCAGCCTGGTGTGCTGCTGCCACCCAGAGGAAGCGAGAGGAACTCCCGCTATGGTCTCTCTCACCTTCTCCCTCCTCCATCTTGGGAAGTCACCTTAGCCACTGAGGGACACAAAGTGACTTTGCTTGCTGAGTGAGGGGCTTCCATCATAAACAGGTGTGCGGCACCCCAATCCAACAGCTTAGCCCATTCAGTCATTCACACATTCAACGTGTCTGTTGGCTCCTCAAGTGTCCTGGCTAAGTAGGGTCTAGAGACACTCCTCGAGTCTCCTTAAAGTTGCTGGTCATTCCAGCACCCACCCACCCCTGTCCCCCACCTATAGCAGCCCACCACCTCATACCCTCAAAGCAGCGTCAGCCGGCAGCTGGTCTCGGGTCACTCCTGACAGCCGGGCACTACCTGCTCCCACAGTGTCCCTCTGCTGTCTCCACCTCCTTGCTGGGCTCCTGGGGTGCCCCTCCCTAGCTCTCCTTGCTGTCCTTGGTTTCGTGTTACCCCCTGTTCTTCTGCCCCTGCCCCTGCCCCTGCCCATCGCCTCCCCACGGCCCACATTTCCAGCCGCAGCATCACCTCCCAAACCTCATGGTGTCCTCAGCTTGGCTCTTGGCCCGTTTGCTGTGGGCGGTTTCTGACTCATGGGAGCATTCCAAAAACCAGCACGTGCGCCAGTGAGCGCAGTGACCCTTTGATCCTGGGCAGGAAGATGAAGCAAGGGAGCGGTGAGGTAGTGAAGAGTGTGTTTCTGGAACCAGAATGCCTGGGTTCGAATCCTGGCTCCTCTGTCTCTGCTGTGTGTAGAGCATCCCTTGGTTTCTCATTTGTCCAGTGGCAGTGAGAACTGCCCTGTCTCCTTCATTGGACTGGGAAGGGGGTTAGATGGATTAGTATATCTGGAGCCCCTGACCCAGTGCCACCTTATGTTAGTTACAGTTCTCTTGCTGTGATCAATACCTGACAGGAAGCAACTCAACGAGAGGATTTCTTTCGTTTTGTTTTATTTTGTTCTGTTTTATCAAGACAGGGTCTCACTCTAGCTCAGGCTGACCTGGAATTCACTCTGTAGTCTCAGGGTGGCCTCGAACTCATGGCAATCCTCCTACCTCTGCCTCCCGAGTGCTGGGATTAAAGGTGTGCGCCACCATGCCCGTCTTTGGAAACAGTTGCTTTTAGTTCAGCCATGATGGCTTGGACTCTCAAACTGTGAGCATGTCACATTCAGTCCACACTCAGGAAGCAGAGATCAGTGGACGCTGGTGCTTGATCTCTTTCTCCTTTTTTTTTTTTTTTACTCTGTCCAGCACCCCAGCCCAAGGAATGGTGCCACCCATAATTAGGGGAGAGGTTTTCCACTTCCCAGTTAAACCTTTCTGGAAATACCCTTATAGACACACCCAGAGATGTTTCCATGGTGATCGTACATCCAGTCAAGTTGCCAGCCAAGATTAACCATCACACTTCTCAATGCTCAATAAAAGGAAGTTCTCGTTCTTGGAAATGATCCCCGTGGGCCTGACACACACACACACACACACACACACACACACACACAAGGCCTCGCTCTCTTTCTCTCTGATGGACTCAGCGCCCAGTGCCACGTCCTAACCTTGGCGGGTTCCTATCAGGCCCCAGGCCCAATCCCAGGGCAGCACTGCCAGGCTTCGGAGGCACAGGTCGCCACCCTCCGTCCACGCAGCTGACCTTCAGCGCTGCCTCTGCTGACCCCACCGTAGGTACAAAACCATGTTCACGCGCCTGAAGCGCCTGAAGGTGGAGATCGAGCATCTGCAGCTGCTCATGGACAGGGCCAAGGTGAAGTTGCAGAAGGAGTTCGAAGCTTGGTGGGCAGAGGAGGCCACCAGCCTGCAGGTACGGTCTGGGCACCATCAGGTAGCTGGGAGACAGTTGCGTACCCCAGGAGACAGGAAGAGTAAGGGGCTTTGGGTCTCTGGCCCCAGAGCTGTCCGCCTTGACTAGAGAAACAAGCACTTGAATACCAGGAACTCGGGCAGGAGTCCTGGGCTGGGGAGACGGCTCAGGGCTCAAGGTGCTTGCTTACCAAGGCTGATGGCCCCTGGTTCAATTTCCCATCCACCCACATGCAGAAAGTGGTGCAAATGTCTGGTGTTTGTTTGCGATGGCAAGAGACCCTGACACACCCATACACACACGTATGACCCCCGCGCACACACACACCACACGTGCAAACTCATACGTGCAATATAAACAAAAAAGCCCGAGGCTCACTGCTTCCCACCTGTGCTGTGGGAAGGTGAGGGGAGAAAGAGGCGGTTCTGCCACGGCTGGACTTGCCACCCCCACTTTGTGTGGGTGCTGCGGAGATCACATAGTCACACTCACTCTTTTTCTTCTCACAGAGTCATATTAACTGTAGGAATTTTGGAAAGTCTAGAAAACAGCAAGAAGGAAGTAGAAATCACTTGAATCCTTCCACTTAAGAAGCACCGTGCTGATTTCTATTATTTAGTCTCTTTCTCTGAGTTTACATCAGTATGGGTTTCCGTTGTCTGGGGACAGTTGGCTATTTTAGGGACTATTATTTGGTCTGTTGACCACACCAGGGCTCAAGCTTCAGTCATAGCAGGCAAAGCATTCTACCAGTGTGCTGTACTCCAAGTCCCTCAATGCGTTTTGGAGAAGGAGTCTCAAGGCAGGTTCTCACTATAGCCCAGGCTGGCCTGGAACCCAGGCTCACCTTAAATTCATGGTCAACCCTCCTACCTCAGCCTCTGAGCCCTGGGACTAAAGGCATCCTACCATGCCCATTTCCAACCCCTCAATATGTTTTTAGACAAATAGAATCACAGGGCTGGAGAGATGGCTTAGCGGTTAAGACGCTTGCCTGCAAAAGCCAAAGGAGCCCATGTTCAACTCTCCAGATCCCACATTAGCCAGATGTCGCACATGTCCACTAGGTGGTACAAGTGTCTGGAGTTTGATTTCAGTTGCTGAGGCCCCAGTGTGCCCGTCCACACTCTCTCTCTCTCTCTCTCTCTCTCTCCCTCTCCCTCTCCCTCTCCCTCTCTCTCAAAAATGAGAATAAAAATTTTTAAAATAAATCATTGACACCGGGTGTGGTGGCACACACCTTTAATCCCCCACTCGGGAGGCAGAGGTAGCAGTATTGCTGTGAGTTCAAGGCCACCCTGAGACTACATAGTGCATTCCAGGTCAGCCTGGACTAGAGTGAGACCCTACCTCGAAAAACCAAAAATAAAAAATAAATAAATAAATCATAGTGGTCTTCAAGTAACATGGTGGCCTTGTCTTGATTGTTTAGAATGACTATTTTCTTCATATCAAAATTCTTTGGTATAATTCTCAGATCTTACTATTTCCATCACATGAATATGTTTTAATCAGTTTAACCAATCTGCCCTTGAATATTTTGGGTTGCTTTTAGTTTTTCACTCAAATTATATTTGTAGATAGATTTTTGCATATTTCTTAGACAAATTCCTGGAAAGACTGTGATATTATGAAGGTGTAAATAACCTGCTAGGGAGTCTCAGTGAAGGGCCCAGTTTCATTTACCCCCATGTCACCCAACTTGTATGGCTGGCTGTCCTCCCCATACCCTTCAGAACTTTATACCAAGGGCTCTGGGTTGCTCAGTGGAGGAGTGCTTGCCTAGCCTGCCTGAGGCCCTGTGGTAGTTTGAAGGTGATAGTTTAAGTGTAAGGCCCCATAGACTCAGGTGTTTTATTAAAATTGAACTTCCTGCCGGGCGTGATGGCGCACGCCTTTAATCCCTGCACTCAGGAGGCAGAGGTAGGAGGATTGCTGTGAGTTCAAGGCCACCCTGAGACTATATAGTGAATTCCAGGTCAGCCTGAGCTAGCATGAGACCCTACTTCAGAAACCCCCACCCCAAAAATTGAACTTCCTACTTGAGCCCCTAGCAGATAGATTCCTGCTAGAGGGAGTATGTCACTGGGCGAATCTGGGTTCAGCTTTCCTAGGTGTGTACAGAGAAGTTTGAGCTCTTGATGGTGTTGGTGGTTTATTTTTCTTTTTATTTATTAGAAAGCGAGAGAGAGAGAATGGACACACCAGGGCCTCCAGCCACTGCAAACAAACTCCAGTTGCATGCGCCACCTTGTGCATCTGGCTTACGTGGGTCCTGGGGAATCAAGCCTCGAACCAGGGTTCTTAGGCTTCACAGGCAAGAGCTTAACTGCTAAGCCATCTCTCCAGCCCATGGTGTTGGTGTTTTGCTTGCTGTGGTTGTTTCTGTCTGCTTGGATCTATGGAAGTAAGCTGCTTCTTAACCACTGGTGGAACTTCTGGATTTTATAAGCCTGAAATAAACCCCTTCTTCCCATAAACTGTCTGGTTGGATGTTCATCCCAGCAAGAAGGAACTGACTACAACAGGCTCCAAGTTCCTTCCCCAACACTGTGGGGAAAAGTCACCAAAATTACACCAAGAATCATCTTCCCATGTCACTGAACTTAAGCTAACATGAAATCCTTCTTGGGCTCACAGGAAAACACTCCAGCAGAGAGCTCTTCCCACCTCCTGAAGTCAGCCACCCAGATGTCTGAATCCCAGCAGGACCGCTCCCAGCCTCGGTCCAGTAAAAGGTCAGGAGAAGACCTCCAAGTATGTCAAAGTCCCCAGGAAAGGTCCCGCCTGTCTCTCTCTCTCTTTTTAATTTATTTATTTGAGAGAAAGAAAGAGGCAGAGCAAGAGAGAGAGAGGGAAAATGGACATGCCAGGGCTTCCAGCCACTGCAAACAAACTCCAGACGCATGCGCCACCTTGTGCCTCTAGGTACGTGGGTCCTGGGGAATCAAACTGAGGTCCTTTAGCTTTGCAGGCAAGTGCCTTAACCGCTAAGCCATCTCTCCAGCCCCCACCTGTCTCTTGAGGCTGTGTGGTCTTGGAGAATGTCTTGCTTTCACTGTTTAGTTAGTTCTAATGTGGGCTGGAGAGATGACTTAGCTGTTAAGGCGCTTGCCTGCAAAGCCAAAGGACCTCAGGTTTGATTCCCCAGGACCCACGTAAGCCAGATGCACAAGGTAGTACATGTATCTGGAGTTCATTTGCAGTGGCTGGAAACCCTGGCACACGCATCCTCCCTCTCCTCTCTCTCTCTCTCTTTCTCTCTCCTCCCTCCCTCCCTCCTTCTTTCCCTCTCTCAAATAAATAAATAAAAATAATTAGTTCTAATGTTCAGCCAGCACACCTACCACCAGGGCAACATGAGAAAAGGGGTGCATGCTGCGTGAGTGTAGGAGGAAGGGGTTGGAGGAGGGGAGAGAGAACGTGCAGAGGGTAAGCCGAGGCCAGCGGGAGAGGGCAAAAGACTGGAGCGGGGCACGGAGCCGTGCTCAGCAGCTGGTCGCGGGCCTCAGGAAGACCCTGGGTGGGTGACTCAGCCCGACCGAGAGGGCGCCTGCCATCACGTTAGAGTGCTGGTGCTGCACAGGGCTGTGTGAGTTTTCCTAGTGAGACATGAACAAACACCTTCACCCCAGACAGGGGACGGACAACAGGCCAACGACGCCATTCCACCCAAGTCTGACTCACTGAGCCAGTAAGTTTATTGGGCTTACCGAGCATGCACGAGGGCTTACTTACAGATGACTGAGGGGTGACTTAACAGGAGCATGGGGAACTCAAAGACCCCTGCGTCACCACAAAGCCCATGGAAGCTGCACGTGTGCCTTAGAGCTCCGTTGCATGACTGGCAGGCAGCTGTTACCTTGAGACTCTTGTAAGTCAGGAACTTCTGGAGGCTTCTGAGTGGTTTATGTGCTAGCATGAGGGGTCCCCGTCCTGCCCTGAGGCATCATGGCACCTGACACACCCTCTGTGACCAGCCCACTTGGCAGAGCTAGCCAGGCTGATTCTCAGTTCTCCAAAGACGCAGCCTTGGCTTTTCTCGCTAACACGAAGAAAGTCCCCAGTTATTTCTCAAGGGCCCTTATAGTGCCAAGGCTATGTACGATGGAAGTGATGCGAGTATGTCAGCCCCGCCTTGCCCAAACCCCTGGGGCACAGAGAGATTGTCATTGGCCCAGGGCCACCTAGTTAATAAGTGGTGTGACCAAGGTTTCAACCAGGCTTGTCAGAGTCTTGTCACTACCCTTATTCCTCACATCAAACTGGTCTTCAGTCAGTGATGGCCTGTTACGGGCACGTGAACATGACACAGCTTAGTAGGGGCTAGCCTTTCTCAGCCCCATGGTCTGCAATATTTCACACAAATGGGCTTTGTCAGCTACCCAGCACCTAATCCTCCTGGCCGGGCCTTATATTAGGCAGGTCTCCCTAGAGAAAGAACCAGTGGTGCATGTGTGTGTGTGTGTGTGTGTGTGTGTGTGTGCATGTGTATGTGTGCGTGTATGTGTGTCTGTGAATTGTGAACAGGATTTTTTTTTTTTTTTTTTTTTGCTTTTTGCTTTTTGCTTTTTTCAAGGCAGAGTCTCACTCTAGCCCAGGCTGACCTGGAATTCACTATGTAGTCTCAGGGTGGCCTCGAACTCACGGGCAATCCTCCTACCTCTGCCTCCCGAGTACTGGGATTAAAGGTGTGCGCCCGGCTGTGCGACAGGATTTATTAGATGGGCCTACACAAGAGGGGTTGTGTGTCCAATGATGCTGGCGAGGCAGAGAGCCCGGTGGCTGCTCGTTCATGAAGCCGGGTGCTCAGCAGCTCCAATCCAGTGCTGAAGGCCTGGAGCTCACAGGAGAGTCTCTGGGTTTGAGCTCATGTTGGAAAAGCTGCAGTGGGGAAAGACACACTCAGGAGGAAGTGCAGGCAGCAGAGAGCAGCACCTCCCCCGCACCCCGACCTGACCTCACGCCTGGGCCTCCAGTTGGAAGGTACCACCCGCTCCCGGGGAGATGTCGATGCCCTCTGTGGAAACGCCCTCGCAGGAGGTGTGTCTCCCAGGTGACTCCAAATCCCACCGAGTGAACAAGACCAACCATCACAGCTCTCCATTCTCTCCATAGATCCACAAAGTCTGATTTTCGGTTTTCCAAAGGGGATGGTGTTAAAGAGCAATCCTTTGCTTCCTTAGACAACTAGAGGAAGGGCTGGGGAGATGGCTCAGTAGGTAAAATCATTTGCTTGCAAAGCCTGCTGGCCTGGCTTCAGATCGCCAGTACCCACATAAAGCCAGATGCACAAAGTGGTACGTGTGTCTGGAGTTAAGTATGTAGTGACAAGAGGCCCTGGCACATCCATTTTCATTTCTCTCTCTCTCTTCTTTCTCCTCAGAAATAAATAATAATTTTTTTAAAAAAACAGAAGCTGAGCCAGGTGTGGTGGTATACACCTTTAATCCTAGCACTTGAGAGGCAGAGGCAGGAGGATCACTGTGAGCCCAAGAGCAGCCTGAGACTCCATAGTGAATTCCAGGTCAACCTGGGCTAGAGCAAGACACTACCTCAACAACAACAAAAAAAAAAAAAGGAGGAGGAGGAGAAGCTGGGCATGGTGGCACATGTCTTTTTACCTGTACAATTTTTAAATTTATTTTTATAATTTTTAAATTTTTATTTTTTAATAATTTTTATATTTTTATAATTTTTAAATTTATATTTAATTTTTTAATTTATTTATGACAGTGGGGGAGGCAGATAGAGAGAGAATGGATGCTCCGACCTCCAGCCATTGCAAACACACTCCAGATGCATGCACCACCATGTGCAGCTGGCTTATGTGGGTTCTGGGGAATTGAACCTGGGTCCTTAGGCTTCGAAGGCAAGCGCCTTAACCACTAAGCCGTCCCTCCAGCCCAACCTACATAATTTTCAGATAATAAAAATTTGAAAGCATAAAAAGAGAGAAAGAAAGCCAGATATGAGAGAGAGGCTATGACTCTCTAACTCTGCATTTGGGATCCTGGGATTCAAAGGTGTGCAACAGTGCCCTCACTTAGACATTCACAAAGGGTGCATCATACGGTTCCGGCTGTGACTCCTCTGGGCAGCGCGGCTTTGGGCACGCCATCCCTCCCTTACACTTTGGGCTTCCCTTACCTCATCTGTAAAGCACACCAGGGTCTCTCAGGCACGGCCGTCACTCTATGAGCAGGAGCCTATTCCGCGCCCTTCAAGAGCCCGGCCTTCTTTCCACCTGCGCGCCACTCAGCCGCTCTGGCTACCAGCAGTTCAGGCTCTGGCTGGTCCTCTAAGGTTCAGGCTCTGAAAGCCTGGAGCTTGGGTCCCGGGGGATAACTCATACTGAACACTCAGGAAATCTAGTCATTGTTAATGTTACCTATCAGGACTTATTAAGCAAGAGGTAATTCACTGTGTGTGGGGGGGGGGTTGTGTTTATGGACACGTATGCACGTGGACCACACGTGGAGGTCAGAGGACAGCCTCGGGGGATGGGTCCTCTCCTTCAACATTCCTGGGGGCAAAGTCTCTCTTGTTTGCTGCCTCGAAGGCCAGACTAGGCGGCCCATGAGCTTCGGGATCCTCCTGACCCCACCTCTCGTTGTCATAGGCTTGTTGGAATTACAGACAATTGCTCCACTTTGCATCTGCCTCTGTGTGGGCGCTGACTGGTTTCGAACTTCAATCAGCAGGTTTGTGCGGCAAGCACCTTTAACCACTGAGCCAGCTCTCCAGCCCCGAGAGGTCATTCATTCTAATTCCTGATATGATCCATCTTCACATGGTAACAGTTAGAAGTGCCAAAGGCTGGCTAGACAAAGAGTGGGGGCAAGACCCCAATAACATGCTCCCGAGGCTTACAGAAACTGGGCTGTAGCGTCCGGGGATTTTCAGGCAGCATAGCTACCAGAGGAGCCCTTTCTCTCGGGATCTCCCAAGCCTTCGCCCTATGCCATCCTCCTGCCTGAGTTGGGCGAGGCAATAGGCCTGGCAGCTGGCTTCTGAAGGGGGGGGGCGCTGCTTTTCTCCATGCCATTCATTGGCACTCTCCGTCGCCTCTCTTCTGCTACCAACTCCCAGCCCCCAGCAGTTTGGCACCTGCCCTGCGAGCTCCCCCTGGCATCTAAAGCAAGGCTCACAGGGAGCCCATGAAGTTAATGAGCCATTTGCGTGCCAATGACTTCGTCATGCAGATCTGCTGCTGCCTCCAAACTGCCCTTGACCTGCTATAAAGGAAACACCTGGAGAGGAAAAGGCCTGCTTCACTTGGCAGGGCCTGCTCCAAGAGAGGGCCACTGTCCTCTGAAGAACGCGCAGAGCCTGCCACCTAGCGGCTGCCTCTGGTCCTGCAGCAGCCTTCACCCACACCCAACTGAGAGGCTTCCCACTCTCAGGGCACCTTAAAGAGTCTCTAGACTAATAGAAATGAACATGGGGCATGAGCAGGGAATGGGGAGGAGGGAATGGGCTCTGAGTTCCCTTACTGGTTTTTGGGGTTTTTTTTTGCCCATAGTCCTGAGCAGGCCCAGGGTAAGAGGCCCCTGTTGCCCACTACAGCGGGAGAGGGCAGAAGACCAGAGCTGGGCAAGGAGCAGTGCTTACAGCTGGTTGGGAGCCTGTGGACGACCCTGGACAGATAATTCGACCTTCCAAATCCAGCCCACTCGTGTGTCACTCAGACCTGCCTCAGCCTGAGTGTCCCCAGCCACGAAAGGAAGGTTCTAACTAGACTGACTGGGCTCCTGTCAGCTCTGACATCATCTCTCCAGAACCTCCCCAGCACATGGAAAAGGACCCTCCCCCCCCCACAGTCTAACCTAGAGTAGGGACACATGGGAGCAAACCTCACCCTTCTTCTTCTCCCAAGAGGGGTGCCCCCACCCCCACGTCTGCAGCCAGGAGTCCAAGGTGGACGCATCACGCAGCCATGCTAGCATCTGATGAGCTGCCGGATGCTCCCCCCTTGGGAGGCCACCCCAGGGCAGAGGTGTGGGTAGGGGGAACCCAGAGTGTGCCTCTTGGAGCCCCAGCCTGGAGCCAGTCAGTGGAGCAGGGAGGCCAAAAGGCATAGATCTGATACCTCAGAGGCATGGTAAGCCCCAGGCCTGGCCTCTTCTTAAGCCAGCCTGAACCTCTCTCTGCCTCTACACACAGGACAGTGGCATCCCCATCTGAGAGGATTGTGGTTTTTTCTTGTTCGTTGCCATGACAAAATGCCTGAGAAAAGCAACTTGAAGGAAGGAGGGTTCATGTGGACTCACAGTTTCAGTTCAAGGCCATTGCTTTTGGCCTGTGGTGAATCAGAACGCGATGGTGGGAGAGGGTGTGACGGATCAAAACTACCCTCCCCACGGGAGCCAGGGAAGAAGGGAGGCAAGTCAGAAAGGTCTGGGGACAAGATATGCCCTTCGGGGCTGGAGAGATAGCTCAGCAATGAAGGTGCTTGCCTGCAAAGCCTAATGATCCAGGTTTGATACCCTAGTATCCACATGGGTAAAGCCAGATGCACAAGGTGGCACATGCGTCTGGAGTTTGCAGGGGCTGGAGGCCCTGGTGCACCCATTCTTTCTGTCTTTTCTCTCTCTCTCTCTCTCTCTCTCTCTCTCTCTCTGTGTGTGTGTGTGTGTGTGTGTGTGTGTGTGTGTCTGTCTGTCTGTCTGTCTCCTTGCAAATAACTAAATAAAAATATTGGGCTACAAAGATGGCTCAGCAGTTAAGGCACTTGCCTGCAAAGCCTAATGACCCAGGTTTAATTGCCCAGTACCCACGTAAAGCCAGATTCACAAAGTGGCACATGCACCTGGAGTCCATTTGCCGCAGCTGGAGGCCCTGGCATACCCATTCTCTTTCTCTCTCTCTCTCTCTCTCTCTCTCTCTCTCTCTCTCCTTGCATAACTTAATAGAAGTATTTAAAAATAGTTAAAAATAAATAAAAATAACAGTCTGGGTGGTTCATATTTAATTGGGTGTTCGTTTGCTCTGGTTTGGTTTTGATTCTGTACCTCAGTGCTAGGCAAGCCTTCAACCTCTGAGCTACATCCCTCACTCATTTGGTTTTCAATGTTTTTGTCACAGTTCCCAAGGCCGGGAAGTCCAAGACAGCACTGGCGGACTGAATGTCTGGTAAGGGCCCCCATCCGGCTGCATCCTCCCACAGTGGCAGGGACAAGGGACACCTCAGACATTTCTTTCGTGAGGTCACTAATGTCAGTCTTGAGAGCTTTGTCCTCATGTCTGGCCTCCTGTGGCATCACTTTGTGGGGAGGGGTGTGAGTATGACATGGATTCTACAACAGGCTTCCTGGTTCAGTCCCTGGTGTGGGCTCCCTTCTTGACTTACAGACACCTGCTCCTTATGCTGTCCAGACAGACAGAGTACTCTGGACACCATATAAGGATATAAGGATACCAATCCCATCATGAAGGTCCCACCCTCAGTAGTGTCCCTAAGTCTAACCTTCCCCCACCCACCAAAGGCCCATTTCCAAACATCAATTTATTGAAGGTCATGACTCAAACAATTTGAATAGGACACTTCCGTCCATAAGAGCCTTGAATATAAACCCTGAAACAAGCCGACCAAAAGTAAAAGACATGGAGCTGGGTGTGGTGGCGCACGCCTTTAATCCCAGCACTCAGGAGGCAGAGGTAGGAGGATCGCTGTGAGTTCGAGGCCACCCTGAGTGAATTCCAGGTCAGCCTGGGCTAGAGTGAGACCCTACCTCGAAAAACCAAAAAAAAAAAAAAAAAATTAAAGACATGGCTTGGTATGCCAGTTTATTTTTGTTTTGTTGTTGTTGTTTGCAGTGATGTAAATGCCAGGAAAATCCTACCCTCACCTTGCCCCAGCCGACGCAGTCTGGTGTCCAGCAGCACCAGCACCCAGCTGCAAGGCAGGTCTGTATACCTCTCTCTCTCTCTCTCTCTCTCTCTCTCTCTCTCTCTCTCTCTCACTTGAGAGAGTCTCTGAAGTAAGCAAACTGGGCTCAAAAGCCTGCTTCCCCACAACCCAAAAGGCACTTACCTAATAGCTGCAAACAAGTGCATTTGGCTTAATTGCAAACCCTGTCCTGGTCCCCTGAGAGCACCCCAGAAACTCTCATGCACCCGGACTCTCAGGACTGCAGAATGTGGCTGGAGAGGTGGCTCAGCAGTTAAGGCACTTGCCTGAGAAGCCTAAGGACCTAGGTTGGACTCCCCAGAACCCACGTAAGCCAGATGCACAAGGTGACGCATGCGTCTAGAGTTCGTTTGCAGTGGCTGGAGGCCCCGGGGTGCTCATTCTCTCACTCCTCTCCTTCTCTCTCTCTCTCTCTCATAAATAAATATGTAAAAAAAAAAAAAGACTTATGGAATTTTCTCCCCAAGTACTTGGAGCTTTCTCCAGTAGTCTTGCTTCCCATCTCCTGGTGGAGAACATTCCAGAAGGCATAAAAGGGAAGAGCAGCTGGGGGGCATTGCTCCCAGAGCCCACCATGTCCTGGCAGGCCTGACCTCGAGGCCAGGTCTGTGCAATCAGGGTGGACAAAGTCTTCTGAAGGCCCCTTGCCAGCGAAAGCCACTGGTGCCCCGTGACTGGCATACCCGCTCACCTGGCAGAACTCTTCTCTGATAGCTGCCACAGGCTGAATCCCACTGACCACCATCTTCCCCAGGCCCAGGGGGCCATCCCACTCCCAGTGTGGCCCCTGACCCTCCATGCAACTGGGCGACAGCTCAGGAGGAAGGGCTGGGACCCAACAAACCTGTCACCCCAGCCCTCACTGTCTCCTAAGGAAATGCACTCTGCTAGCCACCGTGTGGAGTACTGGGCACAAGGCTGGCAGCCTGGCAAGGCCAGAGGAGTGTGCCATTCTGAGATTTCCTGAGGGGGCTGCTCTCAAGCCTGGTGAAGAAAGATCAGGAGAAGGGCAGGCATCTCTTAGTGAGGGGATTGTTTTGAAATCCCCCCCCACAACCGCAAAGGAGGCTGGGAAGTGTAGTTCATTTCATTGTGGCACCTTAGCTGAATAGGGTTATGGCTTTAAAGAGACACGTCACTAGTAACCTCTGCCTTGGGAACACCTAGCTCTAAACTTTGATGTTACATCTAAGTTGTGCCAAAGGAGAAGTGGGTAACAAATGTGGCTGGTTTGGGTAAAGACTGGGATGTGGAGGTGACGGGACAGAGCAAGTGTGAGGGAAAGCGTATTGAGCTAGAAACATGAAACTGGAGGGGCATGGAGAGATGGCTCGGCAGTTAAGGCGCCTGCCTGCAAAGCCGAATGATCCGGGTTCAATTCTCCAGTATCCACATAAAGCCAGATGCACAAAATGGGGCGTGCACCTGGGGTTTGTAGTGACTGGAGGCTCTGGCATGCCCGTTCTCTATCTCTCTGTATCTCTTCTCTCTATCTCTCTGCTCACAAATAAATAAAAATATTTTAGAAAGGATAAAATAAAAACAATAAGAATGATGGGCTGGAGAGATGGCTTAGTGGCTGCGCCGCTTGCCAGCAAAGCCAAAGGACCCAGGTTCGATTCCCCAGGACCCACGTAAGCCAGATGCACAAGGTGGCACATGTGTCTGGAGTTTGTTTGCAGTGGAGGCCCTGGCATGCTCATTCTCTCCCTCTCTCATAAATAAAATTTAAAAGACAAGAATGATGAGCTGGAGAGATGGCTTAGTGGCTGTGGCACTTGCCAGCAGAGCCAAAGGACTCAGGTTCAATCCCCCAGGACCTACATGAAGCCAGATGCACAAGGTGATGCATGCGTGTAGAGTTCATCTGCCGTAGCTAGAGGTCCTGGTGCACCCACTCTCTCTCCCTCTATCTGCCTTCCTCCTCTCTCTCTCCCTCTCTGTCTCTCTTTCATAAATAAATAAAGTATTAAAAAGTGAGTCTGAAGAAGCAGCAGAGAGAGGAAACAGCTAGAGCAGACCAGAGGCTTGGAGTGTGGTTGGTTAAAGTAGTGGAAAGAAGGCTGCTGTGGCCCCAAGGTCATGGGGCAGAGTTAGAATTTACAGGACGTGGCTGGGCACGGTGGTGCCCGCCTTTAATCCCAGCACTCACTCGGGAGGCAGAGGTAGGAGGATCGCCGTGAGTTCGAAGCTACCCTGAGACTACGTAGTGATATCCAGGTCAGCCTGACCAGAGTGAGACCCTACCTCGGGAAAAAAAAAAAAAAAGAAGAATATATAGGACCTGGATGGTCATGGGACAGACACTGAATTTTGTCCCAAGGGCAATGAGAGAGCACAAGGCAAGGAGGATCGGTGGCATAGCAAAAGCATGGATGTGGCTTCCACACAGATAGTAGGCGGCTGAGAGGCTCTTTGGGAAGGTGAATGAGGAGTTCAGTTACAAGGCATAGTGAATTGTGACATGTGGTTGTCCCCAGTGTGCCCGAAAGACCGGTGTCATCTGTCCCTCTCACCGGAGACAGCCAGACAGACTCCGACATCCTGGCATTCGTCAGAGCCAGACAGAACATACTGCAGAAGAAATGTAAGTATGCTCCTGACTCTACTCTCCGGAACTTGGGTGCTGAGAGGAGGAAGCTTCCAGTACATTCTTGCAGTCATACCTTTGTCACCTCCCATTAGCTGGACTTCGCTTCCAGAAAGGCCAGAGGGGAAGGACCAGAGACACCAGGAACCCCCCAAGAGGGTGGACATTCTGGGGGTTTCTACTACACCTGGCCAGACTCCCTCTCCCCTCTGCCAGACCTTCAGCTCTTTTTGTTGTTGTTGTTGTTGTTGTTTGGTTTTTCTTGAGGTAGGGTCTCACTCTAGCCCAGGCTGACCTGGGATCCACTGTGTAATCTCAGGACGGGCCTCGAACTCCAGGCAATCCTCCTATCTCAGCTGGGATTAAAGGCGTGCACCACGACACCCAGCCAGATCTTTTTGTCCTGTGTCACCAGAGGTAGCTGTCTCTTTTGCAGAGCCTTCTCTAAACAGGAAGGGGCTGGGTGGCTGTTTGGTAATGTGTTGAAGCCCTGGCTGGAAACCTAGCTCTCCTATTGGACTGTGCGCTTCTTGCCAAGGAGCCATGGATGTAAACAGCACTTGAAGGCCGGGGGTGACGATATGCAATCCATCACAGAGGAGAAACCTGGGAGACAACAGGAAGAGGGGGAGGCCGCTCCTGGCTGTCCTCACTGGTCACTTCTCTTGGCAGCTGACCCTCACCATCTGCTGTGGATGGGTGTCTTCCATCCCCCTGACACCTACTGGGACATAGTCCTCACCCCCTACCCCAGACCTGAGTTTAGTCTGAGCCTCATCCCAAGAATCCAAAGGATTCATATTACCTTGGCATGTCCAGAACTGCTTTTCTTTTTAAAAAAAAAATTTTTTGCTTTATTTTTATTTGTTTATTGGAGAGCAACAGACAGAGAGAGAAAGAGGCAGATCTATAGAGAGAGAATGGGTATACCAAGGCCTCCAGCCACTGCAAACAAACTCTAGACGCGTGCGCCCCCTCGTGCATCTGGCTAACATGGGTCTTGGGGAATCAAGCCTCAAACCGGGGTCCTTAGGCTTCACAGGCAAGTGCTTAACCACTAACCCATCTCTCCAGCCCCAGAACTGCTTTTCTTGATGTGTCTCTCAAGCCATTTTGCTAACATGAAATACCTAAGCAAACACGGGAGGTAAGTGACGTCATAGATCAAATGGACCTAGAAGACATCTAAGGACATCCCACCCAAATACTGAAGGCTACACATTCTTCTCAGAAGTCCATGGAACTTTCTCTAAAATGGATTACATATTAGGACACAAATCAAGTCTCAACAAATATTTTTTAAAAATGAGGGCTGGAGAGATGGCTTAGCAGTTTAAGGCGCTTGTCTGTGAAGCCTAAAGGCTCATATTCAACTCCCCAGATCCCATGTAAGCGAGACGCACAAGCGCACAAGGTGGCACATATATCTGGAGTTCTATTACAGTGGATAGAGGCCCTGGTATACCAATTCTCTCTCTCTCTTTCTCTCTCTCTCTCTCTCTCTCACTCTTTCTTTCTCTCCCCCCCCCCCCCCGCCTTTCTCTCCCTGTTACTCATTCTCACTCTCTCTCTCTCATTACTAAAAGGCTAGTCTGTTGGGCTTACCTCAAAAAAAAAAATGAAATAACTTCTTATATTCTATTCAAACACATGGCAACAAAACTAGAAATCAACAGCAAGAGAAACTACAGAAAATACACAAAGTCAATGAAATTAAACAACACATACTATTGAGTGATGAATAGGTCATTAAAGACATCAAGACAGAAATAAAAACCTCCTAGAACTGTTCAATAAATAAAAATAAGGTAGGGCCAGGCATGGTGATGCATGCCTTTAATCCCAGCACTCAGGAGGCAAAAGTAGGAGGCTTGCTGTGAATTCAAGCACAGCCTGAGACTACATAGTGAGTTCCATAGTTAGCCTGAGCTACAGCGAGACCCTACCTAGAGAAATAAAAAATAAAAATAATTATAAGGGGGCTGTAGAGATGGCTTAGAGGTTAAGGCATTTGCCTGTGAAGCCTAAGGACTCATGATTGATTCTCCAGGTCCTGTGTAAGGCGGACACACAAAGTGATGGAAGCGTTCAAGGTTGTACATGCACACAAAGAGGTGCACGTGCCTAGAGTTTGATTGCAGGGGCTGGAGGCCCTGGTGCACCAATTCTCTCTCTCTCACACTCTCGCTCTCTCACATAAAAAAAAATGCCAGTCTGTTGGGCTTGCCTCAAAAAAATAAAAACAATTATAAGGTAGCGCTGGGGAGATGGCTCAGCAATTAAAGGCACTTGCTTACAAAAGCCTGCCTGCCTGGGTTCAATTCCTCAGCCACCCATAGAAAGCCAGATGCAAAAAGTGGCACAGGTGTCTGGTGTTTGTTTGCAGCAACAAAAGCGTTGATGTGTGCGCGCACGCACACGCACACACACACACGTTAATAAATAATTTTAAGGTAAGGTAGATCCAGGTGTGGTGGCACACACCTTTTAATCCCAGCACTTGGGAGGCAGAGGTAAGAGGATTGTTGTGAATTCAAAGCCAGCCTTGGACTATAGAGTGAATTCCAGGTCAGCCTGGGCTAGAGTAAGACCCTACCTTGAAAAATAAAATAAAACAGACACATCAAGCTCTAGCCTCCATGTGCACACATGTGTGTGCACACACATACAAGCATGCGGCACACACATATGTATATCACATACACATACATACATAAAAATAAGAAGATGAAGCTAGGTGTGGTGGTGCATGCCTTTAATCCCAGCACTCGGGAGGCAGAGGTAGGAGGATCACCGTGAGTTCAAGGCCACCCTCAGACTACATAGTGAATTCCAGGTCAGCCTGGACTAGAGTGAGACTCTACCTCAAAAAAAAAGAAAGGAGGAAAGAAAGAAAGAAAGAAAGAAAGAAAGAAAGGAAGGAAGGAAGAAAGGAAGGAAGGAAGGAAGAAAACAAAGGAAAGAAAGAAAGGAAGGAAGGAAGAAAGGGAGGAAGGAAGGAAGGAAGGAAGGAAGGAAGGAAGGAAGAAAACAAAGGAAAGAAAGAAAGGAAGGAAGGAAGGAAGGAAGTGTCCGTTTCCATTACTTCATTTAATGCCTTCAACATGCCCATAAAGTACACAGAGGCAAGATGTTGGCTCCCCACTCCACTTCTGACAGATGAAGAAACCGAGGCTTGTTACAGCTAAAGAAATTACCCAAGGGCTAGAGGGATGGCTTAGTGGTTAAGGTGCTTGCCTGCAAACCCTAAGGACCCAGGTTCAATTCCCAATACCCATTTAAGCCAGATGTACAAGGTGGTGCATACATCTGGAGTTCATTTGCAGTAACTAGAGGCCCTGGAGTGTATGCCTCTCTCTCTTTCTTGCTCTCTCTCTCATAAATAAAAACATTTTTTGTTATTTTTATTTATTTATTTGAAAGTGACAGGCAGAGAGAGGAAGAGGCAGAGAGAGAGAGAATGGGCAAGCTAGGGCCTCCAGCCACTGCAAACGAACCTCCAGATGTGCGTGCCCCCTTATGCATCTGGCTAACGTGGGTCCTGGGGAATTGAGCCTCAAACCAGGGTCCTTAGGCTTCACAGGCAAGCACTTAACCACTAAGCCATCTCTCCAGCTCCCAAAAAATAGAATATATTTTAAAACACAGCAAATAAAGCCAGAGCCAGGAGAACCCAGGTGTTCAGCTCTCTCCCATGGGCCACACTGTCTTAAAAGTGACAGTCACCAAGAGCCACCCACTGGGCTGAGCCTCAGGAACAGAGACCAAGATGGGCATGAGGGCAGAGCCAGGGGCCTCCGCCCGCCCTGCAGCTAGGAGCGTTGTTCTCCAAGCAAGCAGCTGGCTAGAAGTCATTCATCACACAGATGCTCCAAGGACCCAATTTGTATTCTCAAAGGAAAAAAAAAAAATCCTGGTTTTTTAGTGACCATGAGGACTCAAAGGAAGCCACAGAGAGGAGGATGCAGGATCTCTTTCCCGCCAGGTCAGGACCTCTCCAGACACAGAGCCAGGGCAGATGGCCCAGGGCCCAGCACGCAGCACTTTGTAGGTGGCCCACTTATCAGGCAGACAGCATCCGGGCACCATCGTAACCAAAGCCATCGCCCAGGCTGGCCCTGCGCTCCAGGCTGTTGATTTAGCATGGGCCCTGTCAAGGCTTCTCCGGGGCACTCATTACTGGGAATTTGTGGCTATGGTGGGAACAAAAGCCCAGAGAGGGCGATTTAGCATAAGACTCTCAGACTGCATCAAGAGCCCAGATTAATAGGTTTGATTTAGGACTCCCAGAAATGCCCACGGAACATTTATATCCCTGCCAGGGGCATCTGCGGACAGCTATATGTCCCCCGCAAGTGGCGTTAGTCATCTGTGGAGTCAAAGCCATGCTTCTTCCCACTGCCAGCCGGGGGTTCACATTACCCCCTTTCTAGAAGTCCTCTTTGTTTTTCATTTTTGTTTTTGCTTTCTCAAGGTAAGGTCTCGCCCTAGCCCAGGCTGACCTGGAATTCACTATGTAGTCTCAGGATGGCCTCGAACTCATGGCGATCCTCCTACCTCGGCCTCCCAAGCGCTGGGATTAAAGGCGTGCGCCACCACACCTGGCAAAGCCCTTTTTAAAATCTCCCTTAGCCCCTCTATTTGGAATATCCCCATCCCAAAAGGATCCTAGAAGAGACCCCCATTACCTCAGCCACTTGCCTGAGACCTCCCAGGCCTTCAGACAAACCTCCCGCTGTGCTAGAGGGAGCCCTTACCTCTGGGCTGACAAAGAGCAGGGGACTGTGTGGAGCCAGACCTCAGTTCGGGGCCTTGTCTCCCCTGCATGGGCTCGTGCAGGCTACACCGTGAGCCCCTCTCTCCATGTCATAGACAAAGTCCAACTTCGCCTGGTCAGTGGGCCTCTCCAGAGATAATGTCCCTAAGTGTCTCTCAGTAGGGAAGGTGGCCTCTGAGGCGAGAATTGGCCCCGTGTGGTGAGGTCGGATATGTTTTAGTGGTGTCTCTGACAGTACCTTCCATCCCAGGACCATGTGGTCACTGAGGTTCCCTTGCACAGTGAACTCCATAACTCAACCGCCATGCACGCAGTGAATGCACCAGAGAGGGCAGTTGGCATGTTGCGTGGCGGTCCCTGTGTGCAAGGAGCAGCATGCTGTGGGCCGCGTTCTGAAGTATACCTTCCTGGCCATTGGCTCGCCAACCCATCTGAGGCCCCAGGACCCTCAGGGTAGGAGTCAGTTCAGAACCCCCTGCTCCCCTACCACCATCGGCGTCACCTAGCCCTGACCCAAGCTCTCATTGACAGTACAGCGGAGACCTCAGATCCAAGGTAGCCCCCATTTTGCCCCCATCAGTTCTGGTACTGGAGAGATGAACGCAGAAGGGTAGAACCCTGGCTGTGAGCTGCAGTCACTGGCACGCCCTCACAGATCCTGATCCCAGGGATATGGCCTGGACAAGGTTTCTTAAGGCCTCTGGGAATTTCCAGTGTACCCCAAAGCCGAGATCCATCAGGGCTTCTTTCCCATCCTGAGGTTGGATCAGGATTTGATTGGTCATTAAAAATAAGGACATCAGGGCTGGAAATATGGCTTAGCAGTTAAGGTGCTTGCCTGCAAAGCCAAAGGACCCAGGTTCGACTCCCCCCCCAGTACCCACATAAGCAAGATGCACAAAGGGGTGTACGCATCTGGAGTTCATTTGCAGTGGCTGGAAGCCCTGGTGGGCCCATTTTCTCTCTCTCTCTCTCCCTCTCTCTCTCTCTCCCTCCCTAATTACCTGCCTATTTCTGTATCTCTCTCTCTCAAATAAATAAATAAAAATAAAATATTTTTATCTTGTTTGTTTTGTTTTAAGATTTTTTATTTTTATTTATTTATTAGAGACAGAGAGAGAAAATGGGCACACCAGGGCCTGTAGCCACTGCAAACAAACTCCAGACGCATGTGCCACCATGTGCATCTGGCTTATGTGGGACGTGGAGAATTGAACCTGGGTCCTTAGGTTTCGCAGGCATGTACCTTAACCACTAAGCCATCTCTCCAGCCCTGTTTTGTTTTGTTTTTTTGTGTTGTGTTCATCACTTCACCCAAGGATCTCAAAAGTTCTCTTATCATACCTGCCAAGCTTTAAGCAGATTACCTGTGTTCTTGCCAGTTACCCCGCCCCTCTAAAGAGCTGTAAATCTGTGGATTTTGTTAAAATGCGAGTTCTGATGCTCCAAGTCCAGGGTGGAGCTCAAATTCTGCACTGCATTTGCACGTCTGTGTATAGGGTGTGCATGCATGTAACTGTGCATATCCCTCGGGGGGTTGCACACGCATGTACACGTGTGGGTGCACGTAGAGACCAGATGTCAATATCAGGTGGTCTTCCTCAGTCACTCTCCACCTTATTCATGGTTTTTTGTTTGTTTGTTTGTTTATTCTTGTTTTTCGAGGTAAGGTCTCGCTCCAGCCCAGGCTGACCTGGAATTCACTCTGTAGTCTCAGGGTGGCCTCAAACTCAAAGCGATCCTCCTGCCTCTGCCTCCCGAGTGCTGGGATTAAAGGTGTGCACCACCACGCTTGGCACACCTTAATTTTGGAGACAGGATCTCTCACTGAACCTAGAGCTCACCGACTTGCCTAGAATAGACAACCAACAAGCCTCAGGCACCTTCCGCCTCCCAGCTCTGGGACTGCAGGCACACATCACCATGCCTAGAGTCTTACATGGGTTCTGGGGATCTGAACTCAGGACCCCACAGTTGAGAGACAAACAGTGTTTTACCCACTTAGCCATCTCCCCAATCCCAAGTCTGCATTTCATTTTTAAAATATTTTATTTATTTATTGAAGGGAGAGGGAAAGAGGCAGATAAGAAGGAAAGAGTGGGTGTACCAGGGCCTCCAGCCACTGAAAATGAACTCCAGGCGCATGTGCCACCTTGCACATCTGGCTTCTGTGGATACTGGGGAATCAAACCTGAATTCTTAGGCTTCGCAGGCAAATGCCTTAACTGTTAAACCATCTCTCCAGCCCCCAACTCTCTATATTTCTTAACAAGGGCCCAGGGAGTTCAATGCTAATGATCCCCAGAACACGCATTGAGAAGCAAGGCTCAGTGGTGTCTGTCTTGCTTTTCCCAGCTATCCTGTCAGCATTGCAGATGTGAAATGAGAAATGCTAGGCGCAGACATTTGGAGTGGCCACAGGTTCAAGACTGTCCTGGCAAAAAAAAATCCAGGGGATATAGTTCTAAATACAGATAGCCCTTCTCCATGCCCGGCCATGGGTGGTAACAGGATGGGGGCCATAGGTCAGAAAGCATCATCCTGAAATATAATGAACATTGACAGGAAAAAAAAAATGCAAGGAGAGAGGCTGGGGAGATGGTTCATTCCATAGAGATTCTAGTGCAAGCACGAGAACTGAGCTGAGATTCCCAGCATCACATAGCATGCAGGGCATGGCCACATGCACCTGTAATCCAAGCACTGGGGTGGCAGAGACAGGAGGATCCCAGGGAATTGTTGGCTACTTGGTGTGGCTAAGTGGGTGAGTTCCAGGTTCAGCAAAAGACTCTGTCTCAAGCCAGGCATGGTGGCACACACCTTTAATCCCAGCACTCGGGAGGCAGAGGTGGGAGGATCACCGTGAGTCCAAAACCAGCCTGCAACTACATAGTGAATTCCAGGTCAGCCTGGGCTAGAGCGAGACTCTACCTTGGAAAACCAAAGAGAGAGAGAGAGAGAAAGAGACTCTGTCTCAAAATGTAAGATGGAATGTGAGGGCGATCTGGCTGGGCCATCTGTCACCCCATTGATCGCCACGTTTGTTCCGGCTGATCTGGCTGGCTAGGCGGGTGTCCCCTTCCTCCCTCACCGCTCTGTGTGCGTCCCTCCCGAAGCTGCGCGCTCGGTCGGAGAGGACGACCTTCCCTGAGTAGAGGAGGAGCGGTCTTCAGTCAAGGGTATACGAGTAGCTGCGCTCCCCTGCTAGAACCTCCAAACAAGGTCTTAAAATATAAGATGGGAAGCCAGGCATGGTGGCGCATGCCTTTAATCCCAGCACTCCGGAGGCAGAGGTAGGAGGATGGCCATGAGTTCTAGGCCACCCTGAGAATACAGAGTGAATTCCAGGTCAGCCTGGACTAGAGTGAGACCCTACCTCGAAAAAGAACTATATATATGTAAAATAGAGAGCAATTGAGAAAAGCATGTGATGTCACCTCTGGCCTCCACTTGCACGTGCACACACGTGAACACGTATATACTCCAGGCCCACCCACCCACCCCACCCCCTTCACACAAGCAAGAAGGGTCTCTCCTGAGGACGACGTAGGAGCATCAATGAAAACCCTGGGGTTCCTGGAAATGAGTGGGGCTGTCCACTGAGAGATGAAACCTTAACTCAGGATAAAGGCAATCTCTCCTGCCAGAGCCTACGGAGTAAATTGGGCCTGATAAGCAGGACATGGGTACCGGGGTGGGGGTGACCAGCAGCCTCCTCCCAGCCCCCTTAGTCCTAGAAAAAAACAAACTAGTGCCCACAGGTACAGCCTTACCAATGGCATCCTATCTCCTTTCAGGCATGGGAAGCAACTGACTTTCCGAGGAGAGACCTGTGAGCCCATCCCCCCACCCCCCACCCACCCACCCACCACGCTGCTGCAAAAGTGAGCTGAACATGACGGTACCAACCCCCCACTCGTGGCCTCAGAAGCAACCAACGGTGACTTAGAGGCCAGAGGACAGGAGCTGTGTTTCTGTGAGGATGGGATCTGGGGAGTCCACCGGAGAAGCTGGGCAGGGTGGATGGAGATGTCCTGTGGGAGCTTCTGGCAGAGCTGGGCAATGCCAGAGAGCTGAGGGGTTCGGCTCACCGTCGTAGATAAGGATAACACCTTGGGACCCTGATCTAGCCCCATTGTGATGTAGATGTAGGGGAAGTTTCCAATGGGCAACACGGGAGAGCTGGTCGCAGCTGTTTGGCAGCCTACGGCCAGCAGCCTGCCTTTGCCTTAGCTGCTCAGGAATGACCAGACCATGGCAGACCAGATGAGGCTTCAGAGCCCCAGGCCATGTAGTGAAATGCAGAGCACGTTGATGGCCAGCATCCCAAACACAAACCCTCCACTATCATCCCCCTTATGCCCTGGATGACTGTAGGCGGGGCCTGTACCTACGGGGTCTCCAAGGAACCATGTGCCCTGCAGTTCAAGGACCTCACAGTACCAGAGAACGAAGGAGCAACTCCCCACAGCCCTGGAGCCAACTCGAGAGGCACAGCACGAGCCTTACACCTCACCCAGCCACATGTGGCTCTATAGAATTTAGAGAGCTAAACTCCCCATCCCCACGGGGACAACATAGCTGCCTGGTGGCCCTCCTGGCTCTCTGGACCCTGGATTGGCAACTCAGATGTGGGTCAAGCCTCTTCTAGCTGTTGCGTGTGTTGGAGTTCCCAGGCCAGCTGCATGGGGGGTGGAGATGTGGAGGAAGGAGACATGGTGCCTGGAAATGCAGCCAGCTGAATAAAAATGTCTTCCCTTGTTCCTGGTGTCTGTGACCCATAAATAAGAACCCCATGACGCTGGAGAGAGGGCAAAGAGATAACAGAGTAAAATTGGCATGTTTAGGTTCCCCCCCCCCCCCGCTTTATTTTTTTAGGCTTGGGTTAAAGGACACAGGAGAAAATGACGTCATTGCATCTCAAAGCTAGACAGGCCAGCCGAGCTCTTCTTAGCCAAGGCTGGTTTATAACGGGAGCAAAGGGCAGACTGGGCTTGCCCTTGCCCAGCTGGTTCTGGTCTGCCCCTCATCAGCCCAAGATGGAAAGCTCTATGACAACAGGAATCTGCTTCCCTGCTCTTTGCTGTGACTCCAGCACATAAATAGCCCCTGAGTTTGTGGGAGACAGAGTCAGAGCCCGGGCCTGCGTCCCAGGCTGGTCTCACTCCTTCCAGTTCCCTGTGACTCAGCGATTGAATCCCTCATAGGCAGGAACCACTGCTGATCCCTGTGGTCTACACAGCACATAGTGAGTGTTCAGCATGGAATTAGATGAAGATCAAATGGACCTTACAAACTGATTCTAGGTTCCCCAGGAGCCCACAGGGCACATATGTAAATGCACTCACTCACACACACACCCAGGAGTCCCAGAAATGACACAGAACTTTCCCAGAGTCCCTTGCGAACGGATACCTGTGCTCCTGGCACACCTCGGTGTCTTCAGCCCTCCAGCGCTTGCCAGTGTCTGTTGACTTTTCCTCTCCTGCCCAGGCGTTATCTCCTGGATCCAAAGGCCTTGTTGACAGAGATGTGTGCTGTTTCCCCACACGGGGATGAACGAGCCTCCTGGAGCGGTCAGAAGAGGAAACAGGGATGAGAGAAACACAGCCAGCCTGGGAATCCTGGGCCACCTGGGGTACTACTGCTGGGTCACATGCAAATGTGAGTGGCATCCATTGAGGGGGTCTCCCACCCAAACCTCCCTCCCAGCGGATGCTGAGCCTTCGATGCAGACCTGGGCTGGTCCACAGTACACCTTCCCCAAACCTAAGGGGAATGGGGGGAATGGATAAATGTTTTGAAAGGACTCTCCAGCACCCCACGCAAGCTCAGCAGAGCAGAGGTAACAAGGAGTTCCGAGTCCCTTCCAGGCCTACATGTGGACAGTAGCCTGACCAGTGACTAGTCCCAGCCAGAACTCACCTATCTCTGCCCTTCCTTCCACAGGAGGAAGCTGTGTCATGGCCCCATGGGGTGAGAGTGCCTGCACCCTCTACATGTGGGCTTTGCTCTGTGGTTTGCGTTGACCAATGAAAAGCAACACAGTGGGGCTGGAAGGATGGCTTAGCGGTTAAGGCATTTGCCCGCAAAGCCAAAGGACCCAGGTTCGATTCCCCAGGACCCACATTAGCCAGATACACAAGGGGGCCCATGCGTCTGGAGTTCATTTGCAGTGGCTGGAGGCCCTGGCATGCCCATTCTATCTCTCTCCCTCTTTCTCTGTCAAGTAAATAAGTAAATAAAAATAAAGTATTTAAAAACAAAAAGAATATAAGAGCCAAAGGAAGGGAAGGAGTGCTTAAAATACTGTCTTCCAGATATAAAGTGGTCTTGATATTCATGACCTCACAGTGGCTGACACTCCCTACACAAGGTCTGTATAAAGGGAGGGGAAAAAAAGAAAAAAGAAAAATGACACAATGCATGACAAAAACAGGGGAGGGACATGTGCCTGCAGGGCCTGGGTTAGCCTCTGTCATGGCAGTGACATCTTGTGATGGACATGGTAGTTGCTAACCTTCAACCTGTGTCCCGGCACGTACAGTGAGCACACTCAAGGAGGTCATGGAGGTCACCGAACTGAAGCAGAGCTTCCCAGGCAGGCAGATGGGCTGAACGGAGGCCGACCCCAAGACCTACAGTCATGACAATAAATCCTTCTTGCCACAGACCAGTGATATCAGGGTGATCCGTTACATTGCATC